>OX419760.1:40167114-41499660 GCA_948567375.1 Lunularia cruciata | reverse complement strand
GTTAGTATTTTAAGAGATATCATAAACAATAAGAATAACATCTTTTTATTCTTTATATTTATTGTTAACCATGACCAAAGAATTCTTACTGATTTTTATATAATCATGTGGATAAGGAATCATGAGTTTATTGACATTAGTGAATATAAGATAATGAGTATTTGTAATAATTGGGGTTGAGATTATCTTATTGTTTATCATTTTTTAAAGTTAGGGATCCAAAACATTTCTTGCAGTAATAATTATAATTTAAATTTAAGAGCGTAGCAACAAAAAATTTAAATGCAATGCAATGCAAAACTAGGAATATCGAATTAATCTTAAATTCTTATGGGCTTTGAGTGCATGGAGTATAAACGCGTTATCCTTTCAATAAAAAGATGTGTTTTGGAGTTTTATAAGTCATGTTCTTTGATATGACAATAAATCAAGATATATATTTATATAGAGAGAATAATGGATTTCATAGAAAAGAAATTAAAAGATACATACTATAATAAATAATAAATGTGCTTTCTTCAAGAATATGAGTACAAGGAACCGGCTGAGACGTTTAAACCGCTGCCGCTCAATCATAAAGGTCTATATGTGAACACATCTTTGGACTCCTTGAGTAATAAACTTTGTCGGGTAAGTTTGATTTTTCATAAAACATAAACAGATCTTTAAATAGTGGTCCTTTCAAATTTATAAAGATACTATTTACGAAAAGTATTCAACTATTTATAAAATAATGATATTTATTTAACTTTAAAGTACTATTCCTAAAATCATTCAAATTCTGAATTTCAAATCAAAATATCAACGGGTCCTTGTTCTAAAGTCATCCTAGTCCAAACAAGAATGTGGAGATGAAAGTCATGTATATGCAATTGTATTTGGCGATTTGGATATGTCGTCAATTTAGTATACCGTGCTGGTTGTTTGATGTTATGAATATCAGGTGTGTCGGTTAGTCTGCTGTGCAGGCTTTACCTCTGCCTTCCCTCCACCTTTATTTTTTGGCGAGAGTTGGATTTGAACCTATAACATTCAGATTTTGACCTTCGAGTTACCAATTACTCTATCCCGCGAGGACCCCAGGCTCTAGTTCGAAATGACATCAGAATTACGTAAATGATTTACATTTATAATTATTTTTTGAATGAGTAAGCTTTACCATTTTAGATGTATTTTTGATCATTTCAATTTAGTGCTTACTACCGAATTCATATTAGATTGGAGTATAGTATTCATTCTCCATTTACGTTGGCCTATTTAGTTAGCACTTTTCTTTCTCCGTACTTATATCCCTTTTTCTTTCTTTTAAATCATTTATAACTATTTTTTGAATAAGTAAGCTTTACCATTTTAGATGTATTTTTGATCATTTCAATTTAGTGCTTACTACCGAATTCATATTAGATTGGAGTATAGTATTCATTCTCCATTTACGTTGGCCTATTTAGTTAGCACTTTTCTTTCTCCGTACTTATATCCCTTTTTCTTTCTTTTAAATCATTTATAATTATTTTTTGAATAAGTAAGCTTTACCATTTTAGATGTATTTTTGATCATTTCAATTTAGTGCTTACTACCGAATTCATATTAGATTGGAGTATAGTATTCATTCTCCATTTACGTTGGCCTATTTAGTTAGCACTTTTCTTTCTCCGTACTTATATCCCTTTTTCTTTCTTTTATTTAATTTTCAACTTTGATACTAACTAAATGATATTATCTGGTTTCAAGCGGTTAACCACCTTTCCAATTTCTTCAAGGGCACGTCTACTTCAAAATAATCTTCAAAATCACATCTACTTCAAAATAATCTTCAAAATCACAAATATTTCAAAATAACGTAATTTCCATGACACTTCATGAACAACATGATGTTCCGTATCAGTTATAAGGCATCATCTAATTTATGAAGCGTACTGGAACTCAACAAGAGAAAAATTTTGCATTTTACTTCCATTCCCCTAAGTTTACCTTTATCTAAAAGTTAGCACATCGTCAAAAACTGCTAAATCACGCACAGTATGATCATGCATAGTAGAAAGTAGAATAGAAAGAATATTTCTAAAATGTTGTAAATTTGAAACCGGAACTTAAAACTCTACGAACCTGTAAAAATTAGATTTCAATGTTAAACAGATGAAAAAAGAAGAATATATATATATATATATATATATATATATATATATATATATATATATATATATATATATATATATATATATATATATAGTCAGAAGAAATAAGCTCACGGGTACATTAACATTCAAAAAGGGTACCGGGGCTCAAAGAGTGAGGAGAAAGAAAATGGAACTAAATAAAAAGCAAATGAAATAATGCTATGAACTAGCTCTTTCATTACTCTCGGCAATCTGCATGAATCTCTCACTGGAATATTCTTTTGTCGTTTATCAGGTGATATTTGACTCGTTATACGGTACAAAAGTCAATTGTTAACGTTACTTTTGCACTATTTGCCATTATTTATACCCTTTCACCTTTGACAATTTGAACAGAAAACAATCATTGGCTTTTACGAAAAGATAGCGGAGAGACGTGAGCTTCAGCAAACGACTTGTGGGATGCAAAGGACATGAGTTTTTTGATGTATATATATTGGACCATTATCTCGTTGATAAAAAATAAGTTTGCACGAAGATTCTTCCGAATAAGGAGAGACTTATCTAGAAAAAGCATGAATTCTGGGGATTGATGGAGTAAAACAATTCTTGTTGTTTGGAGACGCACAAATGCTTATCTTAAGCGTTTAGGATATCATTTATATTCAAGAGCTTATGGATAAAAGAGAAGAAGTTATTACATGACAACCTCATGAGTGAACAGCATGCAGAAACAGTCATGGAATATGTAGAGAGTAGATTCTACAAACTGAGTAATCTATGAAACTTGTCAGCAGAAATAAATTTCAACAAAATAAGAATCAAATTTCAAAAATTACTTCAAATGATATTGAAACAACTCAATATTGAAAAAGATAAAACAAGTGGACAGAGTTTAAGTAGGACATATAATGATAGAGTAAATGATTTTTCCTTCATAATACTTAAAGTCCTTTAAGTTCCTACAATTGCGCTCTACAATCAAGTATATATCATACTTAAAATCTGTGTTATTTATACACCTGAATGACAAAGTGGAAAAGGATGATTTCATCTTCAGAATACTCAAAGTCAAATCAAGTTCTTACAAGTCAAGTCACTCAAAGGTTCGAATCAAGTCAAAGTTGAACTTGAGAAGATTATATTTATTTGATACTCACCAATGCCTACTTCAGTTTTGAATCAAGTTTCAAGTCACTCAAAGTTTCGAATCAAGTCAAAGTAGAACTTGGGAAGATTATATTTATTTGATACTCACCAATACCTACTTAAACGTTTTAATTATATAAAAATAATACATTCAGTACTTGCTTTTAAATGAGCTATCATTCTACACAAGCTTAAATATTTATTTGTGGTGGATAACAATTATATAAGATTATTAAAAAGAGATGCTATCTTCAAGAAATATATAGTTGCTATGTATTTCATCTAAGTACTCCAAAAAATATATACCTAGGTGGAGCAATTAGTACGTAAAATTATGCAACCCTTGATTAATCCATATAAAATGTTGGTCCACAAGAATGAAAATTTATTTTGAAGGATTTTCAAGTGAAGATGAGGATAGAAAACTGACAGAAGACTAGGTAGAAATTATAAAGATGAATTTTTGATGTATTAAATGTCTATAATTAAAATATAATCAAACCATAAAAGGGTTCTAAATTAGATTTTTAGAGGAATATGCTGGATAAATTTTTGTCAAGTATATTGTCACAATGCACTTGTTCTCAAGAACAAAATTTTGTTCTATTTCTCTACTTTTTTTAGGAAAACAAAACATATTATTATGACAAGGTAAGAAATCACTCAATGTGGTAGCATTTAGTTCCATCCTTGTATACACCAAGGTATGGAGGGGGTGGCCCTAAAGATCTTTGTTGCCATCAATCTTCAGTTTGGAAGAGTCATCTTTGAGGAGGAATTTGGCTACATGCACTTTGGGGTTTATATCTCACTGGTTACATATTCAAACTGAAAAATCTTCATCTCATTAGAAGCGGCTTCACAAGGGCTTTCTTTGGACACCAAAATCATAGCATTTGGAGGCAAATGTTGTAGCAAACGTTACAACCATATGAAATACCACATATGGATGTTGAGCTCACACCTCATACCTCAGACTTTTTGTAGCTTGTTTGCATCTTGTACGTAACCTCATATGTCATTGCTAGTTCATAACCTTGTTCTCAATTCTTGTTTATAACCTTGTACTATGTTTCTCATCTGTAATCTCATACTCATTTTGTGTTTGTAACCTCATACTTATTTCTTGTTTGTAACCTTGTATTTGTTTCTCATTTGTAACCTTGTACTTTTGTTTTTTGTTTGTAACCTTTCACTTATTTCTCATTTGTAGCCTTGCACTTTGTTTCTTGTTTGTAACCTCATACTCATTTCTCATTCATAACCTCATACTCATTTTTTGTTTGTAATCTTGTGCTTGTTTCTCATTTGTAACCTTGTACCCATTTCTTGTTCATAACCTCATGCTCACCTTGTACTAAGACCTCATCTTGTTTGTCTCAAACCTCTTACTATTTGTCTTTTTCTTAGATCTCATACTCATCTTGTACTAAGACCTCATACTCAGACCTTGTACCTCATCACCTCATACCTCGCACTTCTTGTACTTGTGCTTGTCTCAAAGCTCATACTCATATGATTTTTATCTTGTACCTTGTACATGAACATTATCTCATATATCCTACCTCATACTCAAACCTCATACTTGTACATAACCTCATACTATTCATCTTGTACTCAAACCTTATACTATTCATCTCATACCTCAACACCTTGTTTCTTGTACTATTTGTTTCTCATATCTTGTACCAGATTTTCTTGCACAAAAGTAACACCAACAACAACTTCATAAAAAATGAGCAGCATCCAACTTTGTCACCAACAACTAAGATCCATTTAGTAGATATGGCAAGGTAGTTTCCATCGTTGTAATAGAGGACATTTTGTATCCAAACATATTTCATACATAGTAGTTAGGTTATGATATGAAGATCTTGTATTATGTGTGTCACCTTACATAATAACAATAAATGACGAGAAGTAGAAGTGGTCATTCCACATGGACCATGCCTATTGAAGATTAGTTTTAGGGTTAGATAAGTAGATAAGACGTGATTAGCACTAAGTAACTTAGCTGTAATTCGGGATTTCCAATACATTGTAGCTATTGGATATCTTTGGTGGCTAAGTAATATTGTATATAGGGCTTAAACTTGATGTTCACAAGGTTCATTTGGTGCATCTTTTCATTGCAACTAAAAATGTTTATACAATCAAGATTATCAGGTTGGTGTACGTGTAGTTTGCATCTTGTATGAGTGATTGCATGATGGTTTGAGTGGGAGTGAGGAATCTTGATGCATGACCAGAAGCACTTTAATGAGGTAAGTCATTTGGGTGGAACTAAAGTGTGCAACTCTATGAGCTCTATAGAGGTCAAGAACAATACAAAGATAGGTCACCACACACTTGGAGTATCATAAAGTAACACCAACTTGTAAGATTCAATAATCATTCAAAGACTCTTGTGATGTCATGCCTTCTGGAAAGGATGGAATGCTATGTCACAATCGTAGTTATTAGAGTGATTGGATCCTTGGGAGATCTTACTCTCTCGTAGTTTGTGCATTCTAAGACACTATTTGTGAGACAAATTAATACTATCAATTTTTTACAACCTGAACTTTGTGATGGGAGTGCAAATCATAATACTTATGTTTGCTTCAACAATAGTTGTCAAGAATTTGGCCATGCAACAAGGAAGGTAAAAATCTTTGAGGTGAAGTGACCTTTATAGGAATGAACCATCACAATCAGGAATCCTCTGGATTAAATCTCTCATGAGTGATTATTGGTGATTCTATCTTTTTGTAGTGCATCAAAAGTGGTGACTCTACCCTCTTTTGTGAGTGGTTTTTGCCTAAGAGGTTAAATAGGCAAGAATAAACAACTAATGACACTTGTCTTCATTTATAGTCATTTCCAACATGTATCCTTGAGGGAATGACCTGTTTTTCCTGTTTATATTGTTAGTACATTGATATTCATACATATTAAAGTAACATAATTTTACCAATCTTTCACATATTTGTAAAATTATCTTATCTAAGGAATATATTTGACAATTTTTGAATCTAAATTGAAAATTTTAACTTGTGCATGTGTTAAGTGTAAAAGACCAAGGACAAAAATAGGAGAATGGAAGATTGGAGTGAAAGATCACATTGGAACTTCTAGAAGCCGCCTACTTTGCATGCAAGCTAAGCTAGTCAAGAAGCTTCTCAAATGGCTTTCTTTTAGAACCACCTAGTTGACATGTAAGCTAAGCTAACCAAGAAGCTTCCCAAGAATTTTCCTCCTAGAAGTCACCACTTGGCATGTACATTACCCAATACTTGGATGATATTAAGTAGCTTCCTAGATGTTTCTAGAATATTTTTATAATTCTTGGCTAATTTGGCCTATTTTTTACTTTGTTAGTCTTGACTAACTCATCTACAAACTTGTTATTGTCAGATATTCCCCCATTGCTAGTTGGTGATGTCCTCGTCAACATGGAAGCTTCAAACTCTTGGATAGTTGTTTGTGCATTTTGGAGATAAGAAATGGGTTCCCAATTGACATCATGAAGAGGATACATTTTCCAAAGGACTTTGTACTTAGTATGTTATTGGCGGCCATGTTGAATGTGGCAATGTGCATAGATATAATCAATGTTATACCCCTCATGATTGCCGATCGGAACATAAGGAGGAAGAGGAGGTTGGACATGAGAGGAAAGAAAAATGGATTAGAAACAAAAGATTTCAACTTAGAAACATGAAAGATTGGGTGGATTTGCATATGACAAGGTAAGGCAAATCAATAAAAAACAAGATAAATGATTTGGGTGACAATCAAATGTACCTATCCAATTAGGTGCAAGTTTACGGACTTGAGTATCAAGTGGGAGGGGTAGGTTACTAGAAGAAAGCATGACCTTATCATCAAGTTGAAAAGTGAGATCACAATGATGTTGGTCTGCATATTCTTTCTCATAATTGTGAGCAACAAGGAGATGAGATTTGGCTTGTTGTAGGGATTGAGATACTATGGTCAAGAAGGTCAAAGTACAGGGGACATGAGATGGAGGAGGAGAAAGAAAGGAATTTGGAACAAGTAGATCTTGGCAAAAATTAAGGAAGAAGGGAGAAAATCTGGTGCTTGCATGTTTGGAATTATTGTAGGTAAACTCAACAGTTGCAAAACATTCATCCCAACTAGTATAGTGACCTTTGACAAAGGCATGAAGTATATCCTCTAAGGTGCAATTTTTATATTTAATTTGTCTATCATTTTGAGGATGATACGCCATGGACAAAGTAAGCTTGGTGTTGAGTATTTGAAAGAGTGCTTGCCAAATTTTTTTGTTGAATCAAACATCACGGTTGGAAATGAGTATACAAGGCATCTCATGATGCTTGAAGAAATTATTGAAGTAGATATGGGCCATGTTGGAGCATCCACTATATCAAAGGTTGGTGCCAAATGGATTTTCTTATTAAGTGTATCCATAAACACTATGATTGCTATGTGACCTTGCTTTGTCTTGGGCAAGGAGGTGATGAGATTTAAGCTCAAATGTTCACATCACGTAGATGAGATGGGAAATGGTTGAAGGAGGCCACCTGGCTTTTGGTTGCTAGCCTTGTTGCGTTAGCAACTCTCACAAGATTGGAAAAAACTCTCAAACATCTTGTGCCATGTTGGGCCATCACCATTGGCATTGTAGGGTAGCCAAGGTCTTGTCCACACCCGTGTGACCAGTGATTGGTAAGTCATGAGCTTCTTGAAGGTGCACAAGTTGTAGATCACCCTTGGCTGGAATATAGATCTGATTCTCATAGAATAGAAGGCCTTCCTTGAAGGAAAAGGTGTTTTATTCCTTGTCACATATTGCAAGATGACCTTGTACCATCTGAAAGAAGGAGTCTTGTTGTTAGCAGTTCTAAACTCAATTTGGACTTTTGAGTCAATTGACTTGTAATTGCCAGCATGATGAGAGGAAGAATATTCAAATCAAGTCATCATGATAATGTATCTAAGATGATATGAAACCTATTGGATTTGTACTCAAGTTTGATGTCAAACAACTGTAGTTGTTCCTCCCATTGATGATATTGACTCTTCATGTGCTTTAGATGTTATGTCTACAAGAAGGGTTTTTGATCGGTTTACATGATCACTTGTTTCTCCAAGAGATAATGTCTTCATACCTTAGTAGCATATACCATTTCTAGTTGTTCTTGATCTTGAGCATAATAATTCCTTTCTATGGTATTTAGTCTATGAGACACAAAGGTAATGAGATGTAACCCATCTAGAAATTTTTGGTGCAACACGGCTCCAATTGCAAAGTTGACCATACAAGGTAGTTGAGGATCATATGGTTGAATAATAGGTCTTGAAAACACCATATATTTTAGCTTTTTGAATCTTGGTGGTCCATTAAAAGCTTGAGGTCTTCTCCAAGAGGTTGGTCAATGGTGCAGCCACATGAGCATAGTAGTGGATGAATCATTGGTGAAAACATGCCAATCCATTAAAAGCTTGGACTTTTATGGCATCCTTTAGAGTAGGCCAACCAATAATGACCTTGATTTTCTCCTCTTCCATCTTGATCCCCTCTGATGAAATCTTATAACCCAAGAAAGTGACCAAAAAGCACTACTTTGACTTCTTGCAATAGAACTTCCATTGACATAATTGTCTTAAGACTTCTTGCATGTGATTTGTATGTTCTATCTCTATCTTACTATAGATTTAAATATTATCCAAGAACACCACCATGTACCTATCTAATAGCCTATCCAACACTCAATTCCTCTCACCCATATAGACTACTGGAGCATTAATGAGCCCAAAAGGTAGAACTCTCCAATCAAAATGCCCATACCTTGTGCAAAAGGTAGTCTTTTGCACATCTTCTCTATCAATGAGAATCTACTAATAGTCACTTTTGAGATCCAACTTGGAGAAGTATCATGCTCTACTCCATTGATCTAGCAAGTCATCAATTCAAGAGATATTCATTCTTCACTATTTATGTAAAAGACCAAGGAGAGAAATAAGAGAATGGAAGATCAAAGTGAAAGATCACTCTTGAATGAGGGAAACTCCAAATTCCTAGCATGAACTTAAGTGTTGGTATTTATAAAGAACATACAAGACTCTTGAGAAGCTTCTCAAGAAGGCCTTCTTGGAGTGCAAGCCAAGCTAACCAAGAAACTTCTTTCTAGAAGTTGCCTACTTGGCATGCAAGCTAAACTTGCTGAAAGCTTCCCAAGAAACTTCTTTCTAGAAACTATCTACTTGATGTGCAAGCTAAGCTAGCTGGGAAGTTTCCCAAGAAGCTTCCTCCTAGAAGTCACCACTTGGCATGCATATTATCCAATACTTGGAAGATACCAAGTAGCTTCTTAGATGCTTCTAGAATATTTTTATAACTCTTGGCTAATTTGGCCTATTTTCTATTTCCTTAGTCTTGACTAACTTATATGTAATTCCATATTGTTACATATTCCTCCACCACTAGTTGGTATCATCCTTGTCACCCATGGAAGCTTCAAACTCATGGATAGTTGTTTGTGCATTTTGGAAATGAGAAAGTGGCTCCGAAGTGACATCATGAAGGGGATACCCTTCCAAATGACCTTGTACTCAGTATGTTGTTGGCAACCACATTAAATGTAGCAACATGCAAGGATACAATCAACTTCATACTCCTCATGATTGTTGATAGGCACAAGAGGAGGAGGGGGTTGGATACAAGAGGAAAAGGATATGGATTAGAAACAAAGAGTTTCAACTTGGAAACTTGAAGATAGGGTGGATTTGCATATGAGAAGGCATGACAAGTTGATAAGCAAGAAAAGAAATGATTCAGGTGATATCAATAGACCTATCCAATTAGGATCAAGTTTACTTACTTGGTTATCAAGTGAGAGGGGTAAGGTACTAGAAGACAGCATGGCCTTATTTCCAAGTTTAAAAGTGAGATCATAATGATGTTGGTCCACTTATTATTTTTGACAATTTTGAGAAGATGAGATTTGGTCTTTTGTATGGATTGAGATATTATGGTTAAGAAGGTGGAAGAATGAGAGACATGATATACCAAAGGAGCAAGAAAGGAATCTAGAACAAGTGTGTCTTGGCCAAAATTAAGGAAGAAGAAAGATAATTTGGTGCTTGCCTATTTGGAATTATTGTAGGTAAACTCAATAGCTACAAAACACTCACCCTTATAGGTATGGTGAACATTGACAAAGGCACAAAGAATTTCCTCCAAGGTGCAATTTTTATGTTTGATTTTTCCATCATTTTAAGGATGATAGGCCATAAACAAACCAAGCTTAGTGTCTAAAAGAATATTTGCCAAAAAAATTTGATGAAATGAGGATCATGGTTGGAGATGAGTGCACAAGGTATCCCATGATGCTTGAAGTTATTATTGAAGTAGATCTAGGCAAATGTTGGAGCATCCACTATGTCAAAGGTTGGTACCAAATGGATTTGCTTATTAAGCTTATCCACAAACACCATGATTGTTGTATGGTCTTGCTTTTTCTTGGGCAAGGATGTCATGAGATCTAAGTGTGTTCCTATCAAGTATATGGGATAGGAAGTTGTTGAAGGAGGCCACTTGGTTTCTGGTTGTTGGTCTTGTTGCATTAGAAACTCTTACAAGATTGGACAGATTGTCAAACATCTCATGCCATGTTGGGCCACCATCATTGGCATTGTAGGGTACCCAAGGTCTTATCTATACCCATGTGACCAATGATTGGTAAGTCATGGGCTTCTTGAAGCCACACAAGACATAGACCACCCTTGGATGGAATATAGATTAGGTTCTCATAGAATAGAAGACCATCCTTGAAGGAGAAGGTGTTGTATTCCTTATCACATGCTGCAAGACAACCTTGTACCATCTAAAAGAAGAGATCTTATTTCAATTTGAACCTTGGAGACAATTGACACAATTGACAATTGTAATTCCTGTTGTGATGAGAAGAAGAGACTTCAATCAGGTCATTTTAATAGGGCATCAAGGATGGTATGGAATCTAACGGGTTTGTACTCAAGTTTGAGGGCAAAAAAATGTAAATTTTCTCCTTATCGATGATGTTGACTCTCATGTGCTCCAAATGTAATGTATGCAACAAGGGTTTGTGATAGATTCACATCATCACTTGTTTCTCAAGAAATAATTCCTCCATACCTTGGTAGCATATACCATTGCTAGTTGTTTTTGATCTCAAGCAGAGTAATTCCTTTCTATGGTGTTTAGTTGATGAGACACAAAGGCAATGAAATATACCTTATATGGAAATTCTTGTTGCAATACAACTCCAGTGGCAAAGTTAGAAGTATTGAAATCAACCACACAAGGTAGTTGAGGGTCATATGGTTGAAGAATGGGTCTTGAAGACACCATATTTTAGCTTCTGGAATGCTTCTTTGTGCTTGGTGGTCCACTTAAAACTTGAGTTTTTCTCTAAGAGGGTGGTCAATGGTGCAGCCATATGAGAATAATAGTGGACTAAGCATTGGTAAAAACTTGCAAATCATTAAAAGCTTGTATTTTTTGTGTTATCCTTTGGAGTACAATAATAAGTAATGGTCTTGATTTTTTCATCTTGTATCTTGATCTCCTTCAATGAGAGAGAAATCTTGTGATCCAAGAAGGTAACTTCCTTCTGCCAAAAGGTGCACTTTGACTTCTTGCAATATAACTTCCATTGATATAATCATCTTAGGATTTCTCACATGTCATTTGCATGTTGCCTTTGTCTTGCTATAGATTAAAATAACATCCAAGAACATCACCACGTACCAATCCAATAGCTTATCCAACACCTAATGTATTTTATTCATGAAGACTATTGGAGTATTAGTGAGCCCACAAGATAGCAACTCAAAATGCCCATACCTTGTACAAAAGGTAATCTTTTGCACAACCTCTCTATCAATGGGAATTTGCCAATAGCCACTTCAAAGATTCAACTTGGAGAAATATCATGCTCCACTCAATTGATCTAGCAAGTCACCAATTCAAGGCAAGGGATATGCATTCTACATTGTTTGTTTTTTGAGACCATGGTAATCAATATAAAAGTGAAATCTTCCATCCTTCTTTAGAACAAATAATATCGATGCTCCCCAAGGAGATGTACTATGTTGTATGAAATTTTTCTCCAACAACTTTGTCAATTATGTGCAAAGCTCTTACAACTCCTTTGGTGAGAGCTGATAGATTGGTCTTCTATAATACTCCAAGGATAGAAGACCTGAAGAGAAACACACCATGAGAAACACACAATTTCATACTCAAACCTCCCATGCACCAAAGGAGTACCTTCTCTTTATTATATAGACAAAGGGGATCTCCTCCAAAGAAGCTCCACCATAGGGTTACGCACACATATAGATAACATGTCAGCAAGCTCCAACCTTGGATTACTTACTTGGATGGGTGACATGTCAGTCTTGGTCCTATCTGGTTGGTCAAACAAGCTTTGACCAGAAGGAATCTTTAGGGAATCCTCTTGTAGGAATCTTAGAATCACGTGGGTGAGGTATTGTTGGAAAGCTCTTGACAAGAAAAACCAAGGGAGAGAGCTTATATGAATCTCAAAATCACATGGGTGAGGTACCATTGGAAAGCTCTCGACAAGACAAACCAAGGGGGAGGGAAGGCCAATCTTTCCTCCATTTGGGGGGAATCTGCATATTTTTTAGACCTAATTCATCCATTTAGACCTCCAAAATTGCCTTCAAAAATTTCAAGCTTGTTTTGGTTCCTACTCTATTAGTAGAAGTCCCCTTTTGGTGATACCTCTGTCTGATCTATTTAGTCCATCATGTGTAACATCCTTCCAGATGTTACCAAACCAATTCTCACTTTTAAATCATATGTCTAGCTATTGGTTCTAAGGTTTTCAAATCTATTTTGGTTTTTGCCCCATTAGTAGAAGTACTCTTTTGGTGATACTTCTATCTGATCTATTTTGACCATCATGTATAACATCATTCCAGATGTTACCAAACAAAATTTCATATCTAGATCATATGGCTAGCTCTTGGTATTACATCTACTCATTGGAGTACTTCTTGACAATAACTCAAACTTGAAAGGCATATCATGATAGGAAGCTAATCCCTTTGGTAGATCATCCAAAATACATTTTCAAGCTCTTGAACTATTTGATCAACTATTGCTTGAGGCTTCTGGCCCTCATCAGATTCTCCATGCACAAGTGGCTTGATTCACATTGCAAAAATAGGTTTATTTTCCTCCAAAGCTTACTCTATGGTTGCTTTACTAATAAACTTCCCATCTTGGGACTGACGATTCTTCAATGTCTTACTCAAAAGTGCTAGCAATCTAACTGGTAATTCCTACCTTGGTGTTGTATTTGAATTTATCATTGGATCCAATCAAATTGAACCTTATGATGTTCAAGCCAAGGTAAACCTAGAATGATATCATAGTGTAAAGGTGCCACTACAAACCTCATACAATCCAAATACTCCTTCAAAATCTTGAATGTAGTAGGATGTGAGATACTACATTCACTATTTTACTAGCTGTCATCATCAATCTACTTCTAGTTATTGGCTTGATTGTAATAATTAATTCCTTTTGCTAATTGCATGGACATATAATTTTTTGAACTTCCAAAATCCTCCAAAATACTACAATCAAAATTAGATATCATACCTTGCAAGTGAAGCAAACTTGCATAAGTTGAGCCTTCAATCCCATTGTAACTAATCAAGTTCTTAGTAGGTGGCTCAAAATCTTATATTGGGATTTCTCATTTCCTTGACCATTCTACTCTACAAACTCTACCTGGATGATTTGTTGAGGTCGCCTATTCTTGAGTGACATTCAACAATACGATATCCAATTTATCCATTTTATCCAATAATGAAAAAATCACCATTTTGTCACAATTTTTCTCTATTTGTTGTGCCAAGTAGTCTCCATTGAAAGGCATCAATCCCCATTGGTATCGGCTACTCTACATATGTGTAGCGTATTGGTAGGTATTGAAGGTCAAGGTCAAGATCAAGTTGTTGCAACCAAGGAATCAAAGTGCTCAACCAATTGCATGGCTTCCTCTAAGTGTTTGGCTCTTGCATAGTCAGCTCCAATTTGGTTTGTGACTTCAACCTCCTCACAAATTGATCTAGAGCTTCACCTTCCAACATATCTAGAATTTGCATGATGGTGTTCTAGAATTGCATGATATAGCTTATTATAGAGCAAATTTGCTTCAAATCTACCATCCTATCTTGTGTAGCTCATGTGGCACTTATAGCTTAAAATCAACCAATTATTGCACTCTTTAATTCTCCCCATGTTAAGATTGGTGTAAAATTTACCATTTAGTTTGCTCCACTCAAAACTGCCACCATAGCTTTGCCACTCCATCCAATTGGCTTGAAGCCAAGAAAATTGTTTTTGTTCATCTTGAAGATTTGTAGCTTCAAAATAATGTTTGTAATTAAATACAAAATTCTCCATTGTGCACGGGAGATTCTTGTCTTCAATACCTTGGGCTTCATTAATTAGATTTGCTTTTCATATTCTTGAAATGGTACTCTCTCTACATGCTCTTGTTGTTGATGATCTTGTTCTTTCAAAAATCAAGTAAGAAGCTTGATTTATTGCTACATGGTAATGATAACCTTGGGCATTGCCACCATGACTACTATGATATCAAACTATCTAGAATTTATCTAAGTTAACACGTAGATGCAACTTGTCCATCGTTCTTTATAAGTTACAATTGGAAGTAACAAGGGTTCATTAGACAAGGTGATCGCATTCAAAAAAATTGTCCCAGAGCATGAGATGATGAATTGCATAAAATGATGCTTGAGTAGAACATGGACACAAAAATCCCAATGGTTTGGTGGAAATAGATATTGTGGTCCATAAATTCTATCCATCCTATTCATCCTATTTGCTAATTGCATGCACATGCAATTCTCTCAACTTCCAAAATCAACCAAAATTCTACAACCACGATCAAATATCATACTTTGCAAGTGAAGCAAACTTGTATAGGTCAAGCCTTTAATCCCAATGGAACTAATCAAGTTCCTAGTAGGTAGCTTGAGTTCTCCTACTAGGATTCCTCATTTTCCTAATCATCATGCTCCATAAACTCTATTTGGGCAATTTGTTGGGGTAATCCATTCTTGAGTGGACATTTAGCAATACAATGTTCAATTTGGTGACAATAAAAGCAACCACCATTTTGTCATAATCTTTTTCTATCTATAGGGAAAATTGGTTTCCATTGGATTGCATTAATGTACATTGGTGCGAGCTCCTCCACCCATGTGTAATGTATGTGCATGTTTTATGAAGATCAAAGTTAAGACCAAGTTGTCACGACCATGGAATCAAAGCACTCAGCCAATTGCATGGTTTCCTCCCATTGTTTGGGCTCTTGCATAGTCACTTTCAATTTGGTGCATGACTTCAAGCCCCTTAGAGATTGATCCAAATCTTCACCTTCTAATATATCTAGAATTTGCATTCTGGTATTCTATATAGCTTCTTATAAAACTAATTTTCTTCAATTCTACCAACCTATCTTGTGAGGCTTGTATAGCATTTATCACTTTGAATCATCCAATTATTGTGCTCTTGATTCTTCCCATGTCAAGATTGGTGCAACAACTGCCATTCAACTTGCTCTACTCAAAATTACCATCATATTTTCTCCACTCCATCCAATTGACTTGAAGCTAAGAGAATCTATCTCCATTCATCTTGAAGATTTGTAGCTTCAAAATAACGTTCACAATCAAACACAAAATTCTCCATTGTGCTTTGGAGTGTTCTTGCCTTCAAATACCTTAGGTTTTGGAAATTGGATTCACTCTTTTCCTTCTTGAAATGGTGCTCTTGCTACACACTCTTGTTGTTGATGATCTTGTTTTTCCAATAATAGAGTAAGGTGCTTGATTTTTTACTACATAGCAATGATAACTTTAGGCATTACGGCCATGGCTACTACTCTATCAAACCACCTACAATTTATTTGAGTTAACATGTAGATGCAACACATCATTGCTCTCTATAAGTTACAATCAAAAGTACCAAGCAACAAGGTGATTGTTTTCAAAAAATTCTGCCAAAAGCATGAGAGGATGAAATTGTATGAAATAATGCTTGGATAGTACATGGATACCAAAATCCTAATGGTTTTGCAGAAATGGATTTGGTGGTCCACAAATTCTATCTATCCCATTCTTGTTCTGATACCAATGTAAAAGACCAAGGAGAGAAATAGAAGAATGGAAGATTGGAATGAAAGATAACATTGGGACTCTTGAATGAGGGAAAATTTGAGTTCCTAGCATGAGCCTAGGCTATGGTATTTATAGAGAATATACAAGGCTCTTGAAAAGCTTATCAAGAAACTTTCTAGTAAATGCCTTCTTTGATTGCAAGTAAAGTTAACCAAGAAGCTTCTTGAGAAGCTTCCTTCTAGAAGCCGTCTACTTGGCATGCAAGCTAAGCTAGTGAAGAAGTTTCTCAAGAAACTTCTTTCTAAAAACTATCTACTTGGCGTGCAAGCTAAGCTAGCCAAGAAGCTTCCCAAGAAGTTTCCTCCAAGAAGTCATCACTTGGTATGCATATTACCCAATACTTGGAAGGTACCAAGTAGCTTCCTACTGCTTCTAGAATATTATTATAATTCTTGGCTAATTTGGCCTATTTGCTATTTTGTTAGTCTCAACTAAATGATCTATAAACTCCATATTGTTATAGTTAATATTTATGCTATTGTTCAAGATTCACTTGAATGAATTGCTCTTATAATGAGATTTATTTAGTGTTTACATGGGTCAAGATGCCTTGAAATATCAAAAAGGAAATTCACTCTTAAGATACCTTCATTCATAATACTATTACAAGAAGAAAATGTACATACTTTTTGATAAGGTTAAGAATCACTCTAAAAAAAAGCAAGTTAGTGATTAACAAGGAGGAAAGCTTTTTAAGAAGGATTGTTAGATAATAATAATTTTCAAATGTGTTAAAGAAAAGAGAAAAGAAGGAGAGAAGGAAGTATAAGAATGTTTAGAGTTTAATATACTTTTCATCTTCATTTTCTCATTATTTCTATGATAAATGATGATGAAATTTTTTATTAAGCATAAATTAGACAATAATGATTTGAAAGGTTTTCTTAAGAGTTCTTGGCTCATTGGATCTTAATATATTCTTAATTATATATCTATATATATAATATTTAGTCCTAATTAAAGTTAGAATTCTTATCTAAATGAGTATATCGACTCATAGGAAAGATTTTGAGTAAGGTTTTTGACTAGTAAAGTAGTTGAGAAGACTTTTTGATGAAATCAAGACAACTTGGTAATGAATTTGTTGGTAAAGTGTATTGATTAGTAAATGAACTAGTTTAGTGAAAACTGATAAATGAAATCTTTGACTAATATATAAGTTATAGTAGTGTTATATTCTATCTCACTAATCTATCTTAAGAACAATGATTAAAATTTGTGATAGAAATCAGAATATAAATATAAATATATAGATAATTTATCTTAGGATTTTTTAAGCTATTAAACAATTTTAGAAGATATTTTGGAAACTAATTGGAAATTTCAGTGAAGAAATACTTATAAGTACTTAAAGACCTTTCTAAGAATAAAGGAAGTTAGTAAGATAATTTAGAGCCTTTTAAGAGATCCTAGCAATACAGTATTGGGAACTTTATTAAGATTATCTATGCAAGAATGTATGTATTTAAGACAATAAAAATAGAGCAAACTTTACCATTTGGATTATATTTCTTTTAGCTCTTTATATATCTTTTATATTTTAGTCTCCTTACTTATTAATTCAAATTTGGATATTCTATATTGATATTAGAGTAAGAATTAGATGAATGCGGTCTGTGATCCTCTTGAATAACCATATTTGAATCATTAGCAGTTTGTATTTAAATATCTAAATATGACTCTCATAAATTTATAGTATATTATTTTGGCTATATGTTCTTAGATAATATCAATATAACAAATCAATTTTAGCTCTTTTGATTGTAAATTATGGTCAAATGTGACATTTGCTACTTATCTTATGATTTAGAAATTGAATTTTTTGTATTTTGATATGTTAAAAATACTGCATAGACTTAATAATCTTAAATATTCATATGATGAATTGAGCTTCTTGGAGATTTATAGTTATCAACAATAAATAGGAGCTATATTTTGGAAAGAGAGAATTGTACATATTTCCTATGCCAAAATACTTTAATATGAAGATAATTATAAGTAGAGTAGAGAAATTTATGTTTGATTTTGAGTAATATTTCAATATAATCATCGAAAAAAATGCATCACACAAAGTCCTATTTATTTGAAGTCAATTAGAAGATTCTGAAAAATCTTGATTGGGATATCAAGTTTAGTAAGTATAATAAGTTTTTGTGGCTGAAACTGTTTCTTTGCAAGATTTTAAGACAAAACTTACATTCAGATTTCAAGCCATCAATGTAATAAGAATAAAAAAATATTGGTTTGTAGAGCAAAATTAGTTAGTTGGATGAGTGCTATGTAGTCTTCCTTGCATTATCCAATTCTAATACCATATATTAGGGCTAAGAAGATAAAAAGAACACTTCTAGTCAATGATGCAAGAAGAAATCACCATGTACTCAAGGAGTTATTAGGCATGTTTACAATATAAAGCAAAGAATTAATTCTTGCATATTTATTACAACATATACCTATTTTGAGTTTTAATCAAAAAAGAGTTAATGTATTTAGTTAATGAGTTATCTTGTACATTTTCTAACTATGTTTCATAATTAATTTGTGGTTATTATATTATATTATTATTCTATATTGAATCTAGACAATTCTTATTTAACTTATAACCAAAGATATTATTACACTAGAATTTACTTGCATGTATGTCAATATTATCTTCATATAACATACTCTTTTTAAATTAGATATTTTTAAAAGATTATGTTATCAGCGTTAGAGAAACCTAATTTACATATTTTGAAGAAGTTTCTTAAAAACTTAAATCCATTTAAATTACATATTATCTTCAAGATTATAAGTACATAGAGATATTAAATAAATCCATTGAAATTTTTCTTAATTCATTTTTTCAGAATAAGAGATATGAGATGGAGTATATCTCTTGTTAATAATGGGAAATATTAATTGATCATACAAATCTCCTCAAAGAACATGCATCTTTAATCCTCGTTATGAAACATCCATATACAAGAAATGTCTTCCACTATGCTTTCCCACCACCACAAGGTTTGTTTGCATTTTGAGAACTTCTCTTGGCAAATTGCAAGTGGCATGTTTTAGAGTGAGGATTAAAGGTCTTGTTTGTATTTTAAGGAACTTTAATATTCATTTAAAATTTCCCTTAATTTTCAGATGTTAACTCTTTTAAAAACATTCCACTATTTACTTGTTATGTCATAAACATTTATCTCCATATCTCCTTCATTATAACATGAAAAGTTAGACAACAATCAATATTGTGGTATTGAATAATTATGGATTAGATCTATGTAATACTAATAGCTAGACATATTATCTAGAGGTGAAAATTGGCTTAGTAAAATCTGGAAGGATATTATGTATGATGGGCTAGGTAGATCAGATAGAGGTGTCACCAAAATAGTACTTCTACTAAATAGTGCAGGAGCCTAAAATAACTTGAATACTTCAAAGCCAATTTTTGAGGTCTGAACGGATGAATTAGGCCTCAAAAATGTGCAAATTCCTTCCTCCAAGGAAATGGGGCTTTCTTTCCCTCCTCCCCTGTTTTTCAAGTTGAGAGCTTTCCAATGGTACCTCACCTATGTGATTTTGAGATTCTTACAAGAACATTCCTTTCAATCAAAGATGGTTTGACCAACAAGATAGGATCAGAACTAGCATGTCACCCATGCATGCAACTAATCTTAGGGTATAACTTGCTGATATATCACCAATCCATGTATCTGATTCCAAGGATGAAGCTTCCTTTGAGGGAATTCTCTTTGCTATATAATAAAGACAAGGTGTTCCTTCAGAGCATTGGGCTATTGAGTGTGAAGCTTTGTGTTTCTTCTCTTGTGTTTCTCTTAGGTTCTCCTATTCTCGGAAGATTACAATGGTATTAGAGCATATGTTTCAATCCAAGAGAGTGGATCACCCTTCTTGGAGGAACATGTGCTAGTGAGATTGAATAATTTTGAGTAGAGAAACCATAGTGCAATCATTATAGTAAGAGTGTGTTAGAGAGATGATAAGATGGAGACTCCAAGAGAACAATATACTAGACCTTGCTTTCTATTCTTGAATCTATTCCACATCAAGATTATGCACAAGTGAGAGTATATCTTGTTTTCCATTTTGGAGTAGAGTTCATGGATATAGTAATGAATTCACCAAACTTGGTGATTTTGCTTGTGGTGATCTATGATAGAGAGTGAGATTTGATGATCAATTTTTTTTATGATGGATCTAAACAAACCAAATTCTCTCCCTTTCAACACTCAAGTAGAAATCTGCTATGTGGTGAAACTTAAGTAATATTTAGAGATTTCATAGTATGCAATTTTGGTGAGGAATATTATCAACAAGTAATACCCTCTAAAATCCCAATGGTAGTCCCAATAGTCCATGACCCCTCTTGAGTGATCATATTAACCCTCTATTGAAGTAGGAAGTAGCAAATGAGCACTTGTGTGTAAGAATCATGGATTCGCAATTGCAAGATTTGATGCAAGGAATATAGGGGATGTTGAACAAGTTTTGAGAGATCAAGATGACCATGGAGGCATTGCAAAGTCAAGTATGTACCTTCAAGAATGATCGGGCAAAGCAAGAAGGAGAATTGTCTCAAAACCTAGTACCAATGGCCAAAGTGCTTGGAGAGTATCTCATGCCAATGGCACCGACCTTGGTCAACAATGAAGCCACATTGTTACTGTGGATGAAGAAGATATGCAATATTAAGCTTTATAAGGGATAATTTTCCATGAGAGTAGTGGAGAATTAGATTTCAAGAATGAATTAATAATTTTGATTATTCACAATTGAAATCACCAATCATTTTGCAAGTGTGTTTGCATGTGGGTACTTGACCAATAAACCCCTCACATGGTACAATGCTAGGAACAATCAATGTTGGTAGAAGGTAGTGAGGTCACTTGGACGGCCATGCAAGAAAGGCTATTGAAGAATTTCCAATTTGTGGATTTTATGTAGATGGCTTGAACCCAACTATGGGAGTTGAAGTAGAAGACTAGTGTACAAGAGTACATGGAGGCATTTTGATCTATAGGTCACAATAACCAACATGAATCTAGTAAAAGCTCTAGATAATTTCAAACAAGGGTTAAAAGAGCAAATCTGCCAAGAAATAATGGTACAAAATCCTTGCACAGTTTTTGAGCCATTGCTTGCACTCAAAAGAATAGTAGAGGCGCTTAGAGAAGATGAACGGGTAGTATTGACTCAAAATTATCAAGCTGACACAAATACTTTGGTGGACCAATTCTTATGGAATTGGTTCCAAGAACAAGGAGCACAACCACTCCAAGGAGAACAAGGACAGGTCAAAGAATACAGAGATGGGTCCCACAAGGAGAAGAGACCCAAGTAGAACAAATTTTTTATTACAATTGCAGCCAAGTTTGGCACCTAGCCATCAATCATTGTACTCATTTTCCTAGTGGCTCTTGGCCTCCATACATGTGATCTTTGAACAAAATGGAGAGACAAATTGAAGAGTAGGATGTAGAAATCACATTGGAAAACAAAGATCACCATTAAATGTACCTCATGGCCTTATTGGCTCAATGGAGAAGCAAAAAATGGGAGAAGGAAGAAGGCAAGTGCACAAACATTGAGGAAGACAAACTCACAATTGATTGTTGTAAATGGAGTCTTAGAAGCTAATCAGGTGAGAGTATTGATAGACCCTAGAGCAACAAAGAATTTCTTGTCTTGCTTTGTTGCAATAAGATTGGAGATGGATCTAAAGAAGGATGAGAGTGAAGAAGTAGAATTACCCTATGGGTAGACAAAGAGGATTGAGTCATTACCTAGAAAGGTAGCACTCTTTGTAGGAGAGTATCATGAGGCAATTGAGTGGCAATAGATATGGTTAGTTGTTATCATGAAATCTTAGGTATACTGTGGATGGAGTACTACAATCTCATAATCAATCAAAGGAAGAAAGTAGTGAGAACTCACCAATAGAAGATCATTGGGGTTAAAGAAAGAGCACACAAGCAAGAATTACCTCTCTATGTCATAAGGACAACTATTATCTATAAGAAAGATAGATGTTTCATGGGTCTAATCAAAGAAGTCTAAAATGCACAACTTGATGAACAAGTTCTTGAGAAATTTAAAGATGTGATCAATGAGTTTCAACATGTCTTCTTGGATGATCTACCCTCAAGATTACCACCAAAAAGGAAAGTAGATCATAAAATCAAGATAATTCCTAAGAAGATACCTCCTTGTAAGGCCCCATATTGTCTATCACCTCATGAGTTAGAGGAATGTAAGGCTCAAATCAAGGATATGCTACAAAAGTGCTTATCCAATAGAGCGTATTACTATACAAGGCTCTTGTCTTGTTTTTTTTTGAAGAAAAAAGTCGGTATAATGCACATGTGCATTGACTACTAGGGCCTAAATCAACAAACAATGAATAATAAATACACCTTACCCATGGATGACTTGTTTGATTAACTCAATGGGGCAAAACAATTCACCAAACTTGATTTGCGGAATGGTTACAACCAAATCTGGATTGCAGAGGAAAACATCCACAAAATTGCATTTTGAATGAGGTATGGTCACTTTGAGTACCTGGTGATACTATTTGGCCTCACCAACTCACTAGCCACTTTCATGCATTTGATGAATGACTTATTTTGTCCATACTTGGATAAATTTATAATTATTTTCCTAGATGACATCCTTGTCTACATTAGGTCAATGATAGAACACAAGCAACATCTGTGAGAAGTTCTCCAAATTCTACAAGAGGTTCTATTGTATGCCAAAATCTCAAAGTGCAAGTTTGTCAAGTCTGAAGTATACTACTTGGGCATAGAGTAAGTGCAAAAGGTATCCAAGTGCTAACCAGTAAAATAGAGATCATTCAAAAATGGAATGCTCCATACGATCAAACCCAATTCAAGAGTTTCTTGGGATTGATGGGGTTCTATCATCAATTTGTCAAGGACTTCTCCAAGGTTGCATAGCCTCTAACATCACTAGTTGAGAAGGGAAAGAAGTGGATGTGGGGAGGAACTACACAAGAATTGGCCTTCCATGAATTGAAAGATGCATTACTACATGCACCAATCTTGAAATGGTATGACCCAAAATGTCCAATCAAGTTGGCTATGGATGTATCAAGCATAACAATATGAGGAGTCCTACAACAAGAGTGGCATGATAGATGGCACCAAGTTGCATATTTCTCTCAAAAGCTATTACTGATAGAATGAAACAATCACACCATCAAACAAGAAGAGCTGGTCATTATACTTGCAACCAAGCATTGGAAGCACTATCTTGGCGAGAAGAGCATTTGTAATAGAAAAAAACCACAAACCTCTAATCTACCTTGAGACATAGAAAGATCTATCTCATTGATAGATTTGATGGGTAGAGTGGAGACAAAGGTTCAACATGATGATCACATATATGGAAGGCAAGAAGCAACTTGCAAATGCATTCACCTAAATGCCTATGGCAAAGAATATGGTGGTAGAGATCAAGGTGAACCTTGAATTCTGGCCAAGGATTCTTGCTGCTATGAGAAATGACTCACAAATTGTAGGAGCTTGATCATCCAAAGGTGTCACCAATACCCAAGGACTCACTTTTTGTGATGGTAGGTTATGGATCTCGGATGACATTGATATAAGAACCACCATCACAACGAAATGTCATGATTCCACCATTGCAAGTCATGTAGGAGTAGACAAGACCTTGGATGTAGCCAAACACCATTACTATTGCTCCAAGATGAGTAACGATGTGATGGAGTATGTTCAAAGCTGCCTACTTTGTCAACAAAATAAAACTACTAATCAAGCTCTTGTAAGACTACTTCAAACTCTTCCTACTCCTACACAATGTTAGGAACAAGTAAGCATGGATCTAGTTTGCAAATTGCCCAAGATTACCTCAGGATTTAACTCCATAGTAATCTTTGTTGATCGACTAAGCAAAATGATTCATCTGTGTCCTACCGCCAAGGATGTGATTGCTGCATAGTTAGCTCAATTGTACTTAGATGCAGTCTTTTCTCACCATGGGTGCTCATCATTGATTGAGGTACTCAATTCACCAATTTGTTTTGGAGAACACTCTTTGGTTTCTTCAAAACCAATTTGGCCATATCCATAGTTACGATTCACAAACCAATGGACAAACAGAGTGGGCTAATCACAATATTGAAGACATGCTCTAGAGCTTCACCCTAGAGGAGCAAGAAAGGTGGGACACCTAACTTCCATTGGTGGAATTTATATATAACAATTCAATGAATGCATCCACACAGGTCACACCATTCTTTGTCATATATAGAGAACATCCTTTCACACCTTTGAGCTTGATGAAGATACGCTAGGTAGATGTTGTCAACACTTTTGTTTCAAGAAACCAACAAGGAGTAGAGAACGCCAAACATAGGTTGTAGATCACCCAAAATCAATTAAAAAATAATATAGATGCACATCACTAGCACATGGAGTTCAATGTTGAGGATCAAGTTTGGTTGTCAACAACCAATGTCATGTTAGTTGGCCCTTGCAAGCTATGACCTTGTTTTATTAGGCCTTTTCCCATACTCCATCAAATTGGCATAATGGCCTATCACCTCTACTACCACCACACATGAAGATCCATCCAATATTCCATGTTTCCTTACAACAAAAATATGCACCCCAACCACCCCACTTTCCTTCCATACAAGAAATTTGACCTTATCCAACACTCATTGATGTCACTGATGAATATGAAGTCGAACATGCATTCTCCAGAATGCATCCGTGGTACTCTCCATCCCTATATGGATATCTTGTACATTGTAAAGAGTACTCATTTTATGAGGCAACATAGGAGCCAATAGCCAACTTGACCAATACCTTGATGTTAGTGAAATCTTTTGAGCAACAGCTTTGCAATGAGGATGTTGCGTCTTAAAAAGAGTGAGGTTTGTAATACCAATAGCTAGACATATTATGTTGAGGTGAAAATTGGCTTGGTAATATCTAGAAGAACGTTATGTATGATGGGCTAGGTCAATCAAATAGAAATGTCACCAAAATAGTACTTCTACTAATAATGCAGGAGCCAAAAATAACCTGAAAACTTTAGAGCTAATTTTGGAGGTCTAAATAGAAGAATTAGACCTTGAAAATGTGAACATTTGTCCCCCCAAGGAAAGTAGTGTTTTCCTTCCCTCCTCCCTTATTTGCTTTCCAATGGTACCTCACCCACATGATTCTGAGATTTCTACAAGATTCCCTAAAGATTCTTGTTGGTCAAAGATGTTTTGACCAACCAGATAGGATCAAAATGTCAACATGTCAACATGTCACCCATGCATGCAACTTATCTAAGGGTAGAGCTTGTTGACATGTCACCAATCCATATATCTGATCCAAGGGTGGAGTTTCCTTTGAGGGAATCCTCTTTGCTATTTAATAAAGACAAAGTGCTCCTTTGGAGCATCGTACTATTGAGTGTGAAGCTTTGTGTTTGTTCTAGTGTGTTTCTCTTAAGGTCTCCTATCCTTGGAAGATTACAATCTATTAGGAAATTTGACAATTAAGTGAAATGGTTGGTCATTGTGAATAATTTTCCAAAACATATTTAAATAATTATGGACTTTTTGACAAAATTAAAATTTTACATATATTGAAGATGATTGAATTGATGATTGTAATAATAAATTTATAATATTTATTCTGGAAGTTAAAAAAAATCATAACATTTGGATACATATATTATATATTAGTATCTACATCTATATTACAACATCTAGGTATGTATCTACATCTACATCATAACATGTGGATACATATATTATATATTAGTATCTACATCTTTATTACTACATCTGGGTATGTATCCACATATGTATAATTGACAAGTATAAGACCAAATATTTGATATGCGCTAAAATCTATAATTTTTTTATGCACAAACACAATCATGAAAAGCATACACACTATACCATATTTAAAGAGAATAAAATTTAACAAATCCATTTATAAACCCTTAGATTACAAATTGGAAACTCTATTGAATATCTTATATTACACTACAACTTATAATTGCCTTAGTTGCATGCCGAGAGATAAAAAGAACACAATTGACTTTTATAATGTCAAATTGACTCTTTTGGCTCAAGGAAAGCAATAAAAAAATTTCTTTTTCCTAGGATCACACTAATAGTTATCCATCATGTCCGTAATATTCACGTTAAGCTTCAACCACATCTCCAAATTGTCTCTTGATGTCTTTCAATCATCAAGGAACACTTGAGCAACCTTCCTTGACTTATTAAAACTCATCTTTTATCCTCTAGTGTAAGCTCCCTAGAGGATAGAAAATAAAACTTGAATTGAGAAACTTGATTATTTGAGGGTTCCATAAAAGGTTCCAAAGTATCATAAACTATGATTACACCGTCCTTTTCAAACTTCAAAACAAAGTGATGGTCATGAGAAGTAATCACATACACATGAGTTTTATGCTACCTATTAGTATTAAATGATTAACTGATTTATCCCAAATAGCTCAAAATATCATGCTCTAATCAAACCTAATTGAAGTAGCTAATTACACATACTATTTTATACCTATTAAAAATAGTTAAATGAATCACAATGAGACCAATTTATTTCACCATAAAATTCATCCAATATAAACTCAACAAGTTTGTAAGGAGTTTAACTAGCTTATTGCACATACTATTTGGTAGCTCATAAAAGAACTAAATGAACCACCCTTTGTGAGACCAATTTATTTCAACATAAAATTTATCTAATATAAACTCAACAAGTTTATACGTAATTTTCCTAACAAATACACAAGTTCAAAAAAATCTTATGAAGGTACAAGTTTGCAAAGTTTCAATTTTTTTTGTTAGGTTCTATCATTATTAGTGGATCATGAAAAAAACAGCTAAAACCAATGCAAGACTATTAGCTAAAGACTACTATTATCAACATGTATTGGGATTTAAAAATCATATAGGAGTTCAAGAGAGAAGCAAAAGACTTATTATGTATTGGATTTGCTACATTTAGAATATTGCTATTAGGGTTGACTTCTTTGTGGATGGGTTCCAAGTCTAGATGCAAATTGAGATGCAAGATTATATATCAGAGTAGATGGGGAGGGCAAACAATTTTCTTGAAAAAATAGATGGTCTTCATAGAGCCTCGATCTCCTCACTCTATGTTCAAAGCTTGCTAAGGAATGGATACCTTTCACCTCGTGAGCCTCATTTATATACTCACCAAAATTAGCATAGTAAGTGCTTTAGTAACTTGGTAAAATTCTTACTTCTCTAAAATTACCTTTGTCATGAACTTTCGATGAACATGCTTTCACACAGATTTTGGCCTCATCTACTTTCTTATGAAAGTTCCCATTTATATTCCCTAAGAATGTAGGACCTTTTCCTAATTAGAAATTACAATATATTCCAAGGTCAAGTCAAATCTATCTCACTTGACCTACTTCCACCACCACCGTCCTTCTCATGTTTCTACGGGGGAGTTGTACGGGAGCTGCGGGAAAGTGTGCAGACGGGAGAGGAGAGGGAGAGACGGTGAGACAATATCTGTAATTTCTGAGGGCTCTCTAGCATGTAGCATTGAGTGAATAGTCTATTCTCCTCGTTTTTCAATTTCGGTTCCATTGGCACCTAGATTGAAGACTATGGAGAATGGAGTAGAAAGTTATGAGGATTTTTAGATTTTTTAGGGTTTAGAGTGATCATTATACTTTGAGAGTGATGTGTCGGAGATTTTCATTTCCAATCTCTTGGTTTTCATGATTAAGTTCCATGGGAATTTAGTTTGAAAATTTTGGAAATGGAAATTGAAAGTTATGAGAGTTTATAGATTTTAGGGTTTGGAGAGATTGTTTTCTTGGAAGGGTTGTGGTTTTGCAGATATGGGGAGATATGGAAAGGAGCAGCATGTGTTACTATCATTATTCTTGTGCTAGCCATGGCTACATCTTCCCATGTGGGTCGCCTAGAGCGGGTCGGGATACACCATGCCCGGTGTGTCACCAATGCTTTACCTTGCAAGGGATAAAGACCCATGTGGGAAGGATGCACAAGGACTATGATTTGACCACTTGGGATGCCCACATGAGACGAGCAACCATATTGACAGCAGTGACACTTGGGATTACGCACACTTCTTCTATACCTTTGTTGATCATTCCAGGGATACCAATTGAGTCGTGGGAGTGGTTAGCTTCTCAGGCGGTTGCATTTTGAGGTTATTTGAGACTACTTTTCCATGTCCACATCTATTCCATAGGCTACCCCGCACACTCCATGATGAGGCTAGACAGGCTTTTTGCCTACCACTAGACCGTTTGGCGTGTGATCCCTTGGACGAGTTAGCATGGTTCTTATTCCTCTTACTCCCTTGATGGTGTCTTTGTTAGACTAGAAGAGGACATGCAGGGTATAAAGAGGTGGCTACTAGATTTCGTCAATTCTGAGCAGTGGATTGGGCAGCCCTTCAAGAGGAGTCTGTTAGGGCTATATAATTTAGGAGGTAGGCATCGCCATAGGATACCACAAATTCCACTTGATTACGACGATGTAGGACATTGGGTCAGGCGGGAGAGTTTAGTAGAGCAGCACGAGCACTAGACCCTTTGTCTATAGCGAGTCCTATTGATGAGATCATCTCTTCCCTACGCTCACTACATCCTATAGCATTAGAGGGCCTACCATTAGAGGTCTTAGATTATCAGCCTGAGCAGCCTTTATGTCTTGATAGGTCGCTATTTGCACAAGCATTGTGCACTGCCCCTCGCCTTTCCTCAAGAGGCTTGTCATGGATGGTTATGAGCACCTTTGAGATTGCTTCCATGCGGATGATCCTTCTAGTGGTTTTACCAAGTTGTTTTAGGTGGCTATAGCAGTAGCGAGAGGAAACATTCCTATGTTTGTTAGTCGGGTGTTAGGTGCTAGTCGACTTCTCGTGATGGAGAAGGACACAGGAGGCATTAGACCGATTGCTATTGGAGAGATATTTTTACATTTGGTTAGTTGTACCATTGTCCTTCAGCATCGTTCTCACTTTTGATAGCGCCTTATTCCACATCAGTTTGGAGTAGCTACACCAGGAGGATGTGAGGCTATATCTCTAAGCATTAGAGCACTCCTAGATATCCATCTAGAGTGGGTCGTCCTACATGTAGATGTTTAGAATGCTTTTAATAGCATCTCACGTGCATCCATCTTTAGAGAGCTTAGGGAGGCTGGTGGATCCTTGGCAAGTCTCAATCCTTTTGTGCGGTTTTTTTATGGCTCTTCGGCTTCCCTTTACTACCAACATGGTGGTTCACAGGATGGAGTCACTGTCTTAGAGTCAGCTGTTGGTACACGTCAAGGACATCCTTTGGAGGGACCCTTATTTGCCATGGCTCACTTTAGGGATCTCCTATCTACTACTTTGGCCATGCCAGGTTTTGTATTTCCCTCCTTGGCAGATGATACACACATCGTAGGCCCTGTAGATCAGATTAGGCAGGCCTTTGACTACTTGACTACCAAGCTACATCTAGTAGGCTTGAGAGTCAAGGTGTCAAAGTGTAGGGCATGGTCCCCTTTAGGTATCCCTCCCCACCTTGAGCTTCCAGAGGGTTGTATCACATCCACAGATGGACTTTGTGTTCTTGGAGTGCCAATAGGATCGGAGGATTTTGTCACACGCTTCTTAGACGTTGCTCTTGCAAAGGATGTTCTCCATGTGGATGACCTTCCATTACTAGGAGATCCGCAGGTGGCATTTGGTATACTCTCTTCCAGTATTGCTCGTCAACCATCCTACCTCATCCGTACAGTTCTCCCCTCACCATCCTTCCTATCACGTTTGAGAGCATTTGATACGGGGATTATGGGAGTCTTTGGTGATGTCATTGGACCAAGGACTTTTGAGTGTGTGACAGGGGATTTGGCACATAGACAGACGGCGCTACCAATCTCATGTGATGGGGTTGGCTTGCTTTCTATGGAGGAGACGACACCTATAGCATTTTTGGGTAGTTGGGCTCTCTTGGCACCCTTACTTTCCTCTCATTTTGTGGTTGCTGATAGGCCGGTTTTGGAGACTTATGTGACAAAGGTGGAGGGAGGATCCTTTTCTCTCCAGGTGTTATGGCGGCAGACAAGAGATAGTCTATCCCCACAAGCACAAGAGGATTTTCCACCTTTTGGTTCACTATCGTCAGATTGGACTAGAGGTTTACAGTCTTCCTTGATGGAGCAACAGTGTGAGCATACGTTACATTCTCTCTTAGTCAACTTGTCCATTCCTCAGGCTACTAGAGCACATCTTTGCTCTTGCTCTGGCAAGGGTGCATGCTCTTGGATCCTAGCTCGACCATGCATTAGGGCTTTCCGACTCGCACTAGCTACTTTCTCTACAACAATGAGGTTTTGCCTAGGTTTGGTCCACCCATCTGCATCTTCATTACTCACTTGTGAGTGTGGTTCTTCACTAGATGCAGCAGCGGTCCACATGACAAGGTGTCCTTTTGGAGGACAGAGATAGCTACCCATGATGCCATTAGAGACATAGTGTTTGCTATGGCACAAGAGAGTGGATACTTGGCTTGGAGGGAGCATTTGTATGCTTTGCAGACGATATGTGTCAGGGCAGACTTATACTTGGTCCAAGATGATCATGTGACAGTAGCGGATGTCATGATTATAGACCCTACGCAGGATACAATTTTGGAGGGAGTGATTACCCATCCAGTGGATGGGGGGCAAGTGCAGCAGCAGGTCGCAAGGTCTCCAAGTATAGGGGCATGCAGCGAGGTCACCTCTTTGTCCTCTAGCCTTGGAGTTATATGGAGCAATGGACACGGCATTTGACACATTTGTCAAGGAGTGGGCGAGAGCTTATCATGTTAGGCGTCGGGGGGTACCACTCTCACTCTCATACTTTGTAGCATATTTTAGACAGCGTGTGTCCATTGCTCTACAGAGGGCAGTGGCTGGTGCAATCCATAGGAGAGCAATCACATTAGGTGATGTTTCTTTGGATGCTCCAGTTGTGTGTAGACCGTACGACTTGCATAGCTCAGATTTCTTAGGTGCGGTAGGGCAGATTTCTCATATAGACTCTATTGGGGCTTAGCCCCATGTTACCTTTTTTGTCTCTCCCTTGTACGGCTTGATGGGGTCTTCCCATCCTTCATTTTTCCTACGCGGTCGCCTTTTCCTTCCACCATCAAAAGTTAACTAACTTGGTCAAGCTAGAAGGAGTTTACATATCCTATATACCAAGTCAAATTGATCATGAAAAATCCAAGATGGAGGTCCTACTCTAATATAGTTTAATTTAATATCTGCTAAGGGTTCCAATTCATGTATAAAATTCTTTAAGAGGTCACATTCTAATCTAATTTTATTTAGAATTGACTTGGGAGCTTTATTAAGTACACAACAATAATAGCCATACTATATTACTTAGAGATACTACTGATTTAGTTATTGCAAAACTTAGCTAGTTGTAACTATCTCAAAATCACCTAAATTCCTCGTCACTAATGTGCATCATAAGGTGTTATAAATAAGATGGTATACTCTGAAATTAATGGATGAAGAGAAATTTATACAACTCATGAAAGAGTTTCATGATGCCTTGGTGTGTAGAGGTCACTTTGTAAGAAACATACATGTTTTCAAGTTTCTACATGTTTGGTATCATTGGAGTGAGATTTTCAAGGATTGTCATGATTATTGATTATTGAAATTTATAATAAATATATAATTTTGCTAAAATTTATTTTACTTGATCTTTTAGATTACGAGTGCTATTCAAATGCTATTCAAGAAGTGTAGAATTTATTTTATGTCGTCTCAATAAAGATCCAAGCAACTTAGTAATTAGCTATTAAACGGATTGAATGTTGACGGTTGAGAAACAAGAATGAGGATGAGATTGGTAAACTATTTTATGGATACATCATCACTAGAGTTGGTTTTGAATCATGGACAAGAGTTTTAAAATAACATTACTATAGTCGCATTATGACATTTTTCTATCATACATGGAGTGTCTAAATTATATAAAACACACTTAAATGGTTTGGCAAGGAGACTAACCAAAACTTGTGTGTAATTTTTACAAAAGATAGAAATGGAGGAGTTTAAAAGTCATTACGACAAGAAAATTTATATATTTTGATAAATTTATAGAACCCATGAAACTATTTACCATATATTTTCTATTTCATTTTGTATATAGTATATAGTGAAGAAATAAGAACGATACGAAGGAAAGGAAGTGCAAATTTCATCTGTCAACTACAGGAATTAAAGAGGGAAACAATGGTGAGTTTCACCTGACTATCAAACCAAATCCACGAGTGAAAGCAAGTGACGAGTGTCACCTGCCAACTACGGTAATCAAACAGGGAAACGAGAGAGAGTCTCATATCAAACCAAATATTCGAGTGAAAACACGCGGCGAGTGTGACCTGTCAACTACAGGAATCAAACAGGGAACCAAGAGAGCCTTCAATGAATATTCTTCTGGTCTGAAACAATAGCGCGATAGGATTCTGATTTGTGTCTCTCAACAGATTGTGGACGTACATACAGGTCGGCGTTGAGACAGAAATTGGAGAGCGTCGATGCCGGGGGATTTCGCCCGCTATCGCACGGATAAGTTCTGAGGTGCGCTGCTTTGGACTCACGCTAAAACCTGGAAATATTCAAGCTGGTCGATTACTGCTCGAGAAGGTTCAGCACTATCGTGAGAAAGTCTGGAACCCTCACACGAAAAAAGTTTTGAATGATCAGACAGAGCGAGAAGGAAACGAGTAAATGGAGGAAAAAAGAGGTCGTTCGCAGTCAGACTGCTAGAAGTCTTAGAGATTCTTGCATTAATGACTGACTGTACTAGAACCCTTCGAAGGCGAGTGAAATACTTTGGTTCGATACATGGTCCCATTACAGATAGTTCCTGATCTTCCGGAGTCTTCGTTGACGGTCAGCATTCTCCGGCCACTTGCTGCATTCAGTTCTTCCTCGAGTAACTGTTCTATTTCTCATCGTCGGCTGGGTTCTCATCTGGCCGTGGTCCTCGCTACACAGTTACACTGTCCGCTCGCCGTCGAATTGCTTCTCCTCGTTAACGTTTTGCTCGCCTTCGAATTCGAACCATCTGTTATGTGCCTTCTGCGTTGTATCCTAGCCAGCAAAGCAAGTTGAACCGGGGCTTTCAGGGAAGTTCACCGTAACCTGAAGTTTTGCCAAGTCGAAGAACAGCAGTAGTGTTTTGGTGCTCAGGACTCCCTTGCTGTTGAAGCCCGGTGAAATACTGATTGCACCTTCTCGGGACAACGTTCGATACTAATTCTTTACCAGGCTTATTATAGATACTTTTCCTGCTTGAGTTTGTCTAGATTTTCATTATTCAATACTTCTTTTCAATTGCATTGACTTTTGGCACTGGACTTTTCTTACTGCAACTCTCAGAGTGACACATTTCTGATCACATTCAAATACCTACATTTACACGACAGTACTTGGGTACACGTGATATCATACATAATGCTCACGAGACTACTTGGGTAGCCTTGCATGTATCAATCCCTGGGTTGCCTGGATTAATTCAAAATTTTGGAGAGCGTGAGAAGCGAGCGGGTTGGGTCAAATGGTTAAAACACACCACCAATATTCTGAACTCTTTTCAGAGTAACAATCCACTCATCCGACAGATTCATAGGTAAACTCTACTGCCGTGCTCGTCTCTAAAACCTCAGCAACTTATAGATAGTCTATGAGTTGTTAAAAGTCTGGTCTCCTGTAAATATACACATAGTTCGTCATATTACAGATAGAATTTACATAAGTTTCTGAGGTAGATGCCGAAGAAAATCTTGATAGTTTCTTCGCGTTCGACACGTATCTCGTGGACTTCATAACCCACGGTTCCGTCAAAACAATCTCGCCAAACTTTGAACATGGAGACATCATAGCTAAGAAGAAAGCTGAAATGTCAAGTGGCAATATGAACTGGCCACGACATAGCACGTGTACTCAATTACTGTCACGGCCAAGTGTCCACTATATGTACTGGCCACGACGATAGAAAGAAAAACAGAGCCAAATAATATATCCCGAAAGAAGCAGGAGTACAAGGCACTGAAAACTGCACAAAAGGTGATCACTGATGGGCAAAAGCAAGAAACATATGCTAAACTTAGTCTTCAGCACTCCCACCCCGGGGCCAGTACCATCGCAAGTTAGCAACATCATACCACCTAATCACGACCTACAACCACCAGAACCTCATCCACAAGAATGAACGACGAAATCGAACATCTCGAAGTAAACTCGAACTTTGACCACACTCCGCCCGAAGAATAACCAAGCAGATACATATCTCTTTACAGTCGTAGACATTCAATTAGTCATTGATTCAGGCCCACGGAAATTTTGCAGACGAGTCACGCAGGCAGAGTCTAATGGAGCTTCGAAGATGGCCGATTTTCTTGTTTATTGTAGTCTCTCTCGTAGCACCCAGTTTTTCTGTAAAGGATTCTGACGCTTGTATTGCTGGGGCGAAGGAGTACGTACGAGCTCTCGTCAGCCACGACGCCAGCAAAGTTCCATTGCACCCACACTGCGTCCGAGTGGAGAACGGTTTGATTACAGGCTTTTCTGGCCAAGACATCGCCTTCAGACTCGAGAATGACCCTGCTCACAGACTTATAACAGACATCAAGGACGAGACGTACGTGTTTGAGAATGGTATCGTGAATTCCACCTACGTGGTGGTGACCGCTCTAATCCATGAACCTGTAGCTGAAACCTTTGAATGCAAGGAGCAGGATGGCATTGAGAAGCTTTGGAAGATTATTGCCACTTACACCATCCCAGGATTGTGATCGAAAGATACTAGGATGTTGTTTGGTCTACACCATGGCAAGGTGAGTGACCCCAGTGAAATGCAATCATCGGTTGCGTCTCTAATGGCATTCAAACCTTGCACCAATCTCAGAATCAGATGAATGTTGATAGGAATAAACCCCGTCTTCGCCCATGTGACCATGCATTGGAATGCATTTTGAAAGACTTTCTTCTGGTTGAATTTTGCTAGTGTTCCAGATTATGAGACTGTGTTAGAGGACTTATTGGCAGACGAGACGAGGAAAAACAAGGCACCGATTTCTAACATCCGAGCACGATCGAGTATCACCTCCAGCTCTCTCCCTCCGCTTGGTGAAGGAACAAAACTACGACAGTTTTGGCTCAAGAGAGATTCAACCAGAAACCTTTTCTTCTCGTGAATACTACTGACAATGGGCCGACTTTAGAACAAGGACCTCTTTAAGTTGAGTTGATATTTTAATTCGAAACAATAAAATTTCAGTACATGGTATACGAATGCAAAAAGTCTACATTCAAAGATGTATCAATAAATATCCTTGTGATTGATTAATATCCATTTGTTTATTGTATCCATTTACATTTTGGAATCTTTTTTTCGTATATCTACTTGTGTATTGCATTTATAGTAAAAGGTAACTTGCTTTTGGCATATATTTATTCGTTTATTGTATTTATATTTGAACCGGTTCATGCCTACATCTATTGGCTCATTGCATCTATTGATTAACAATTGAATGTTTTGTTGATCGACCTGTTTACTATATCCATTAGCCAATATTTGAATGGTTTGCTGATTCGCTCCTTGTCTCCAAATTTGTTGTTCATTTTGTTCACGTGTTGCGAGCAACATATATTTTGTTAATATATTTACTTGCTTATGAAATTCATAGCTCAATCGCTCTTGCTTGTATCCACTTGTTGATTGTATTTATCCGCTAATACCTGAATTGTTGTTTGAATTCGTATCCTCAGCTGTTTATTCTCCTACATATCAAGTTTTTCCAAAGCAGGTTCTGTCTTGTTTGCTTCGAGAATGTCTTGTTTATTGCGTCCATTAGCCAATATCGATTATATGCTTTGCTAATTTCTCCATCGTACTTGTTCACTTGTTCGGGTCAACACATATTTTGTTATTATATCTACTTGCTTATGAAATCCATAACTCAATCGCTCTTGCTTATCTTATCCATCCGCTAATATCTGAATGTTGTGGGGATTCATATTCCTCCACTGGTTATTCTCCAACATATCATCTTTCTCAACAACTCATTTCTGTCTTGTTTGCTTTGAGCAGGTCTGCTTCATTTTATGAGTTAACAATCCTGCTCTTAAGATTATTAATCTCGTTAGCTCGTTATCCTTAGAGTAAAGAAATTGAATTCTCTCAACCAAGGAGCTTCTACTCAAGCCCATAAGTAGTTAATACAATAATCCAATGTCACTGAAGTTACTCATTATTTGCACTTCTCCCTTAAATGTATTAGTTTACTTGGGTTCTTGTTTGCATCCGCTTGCTAATTGCATTCACATGCTCATATAATCATTCTAGTTAAAAGTTAATTTCATAGCAATGGAAGTAACACTATTCTCATCCTACTTCAAGTATCCTTACTCTCAACTTTCCTTCGCAGCACTTTTAGAAGTAACAAAGTTTGACTCGGCATTCTTGAGCATTCAAACAGGAACTTAGTATAACAGATAATGGCATTGCCTCACTATTTAGGTACCTTGTGGGCCATCGATGAAGTAAAAAGAGTGCAGGTTCACTATGCTAGTTTAAAATTGTTTTTTTTCCTGTAATGTTTTAAGTCCCGGGACGCATGTGCATGATATGATATACATTATTTATTTCATAGTGCATGCTATGATATACATTATTTTATGTTATCACATTTTGTTTCAATCTACCATTCTGTTCACTGTTTTGTTAGGTTGATGTGGTTTTCTCTTCCTTTGCATTTATTTGCTAAACAAGGCTAGTTCTTTTTAAATGAATATGGTTATTGTAAACTAGTTCTGCTATTTCAATAAAAAAATGAGAACTTGTGCTCTTATTTTCTATCAGTTTGGTTATGTTATGATTTTGCTGTTGCACAAGATCATAGAAGTATCTTTCTAACCTTTTAGAATAGGTTTCACTCTATCTTTTTTTACTTATCTTGTTTTTCTTTCTTGCATTTCGTCTAGTGTAGATTTCTTGCATTATCATCTTTTGCTTGAATTTATTCTTGCATGCATATGCATGAATCAAATAAGATCGTAAGTGGATTTTGGATCCCCATTCCAGAAATAGCTTCTAATCTTACTATTGCATTATATTCTATTATTGCACACTTCTTCCAGGCCAAAAATCTATTTACATATATTTGAATCAAAAAAAATTACTCTTAAATATATTTTCTTTTTGTATAATTTTATTAATTCTATATTGTACGATATGATCTATAAAAATATAATATCTCTTGTTTTGAATAGATTAACTTGGAACATTGTATACACTCAAGCACATAGGAATTATGCATATGTATTCAAGTACATAGAATAATACAACTTGATTTACTTTTATATTAAATAATATTTGAAAGTATTTTATTAATTTTAAAAACATAAAATTTGGGCATTATCTATCCTCAAGCATAGAGGAATTAAATCATAATCAATTTTCTAACTTGGTAGTGTGTTAAATTCTGTTTAGCTATTACCCAAGTCAATTCAATAGTATAACTGTAAAAAATACATTTGGATCTCTGAAGTACAAAGAATGATAAATGGTGTAATGTACCTAGCCCAAGTATTATTATAATGTCTCTTATAGTGTCTTCAAAAATCACTTCAAAGTATGATCCTTTCTCCAAGTGAGTATATGATTAATCAATTATTATTTCTTGTGTACTATTAAGATGAGAGAACCTGTTACTATTTTCCTTTTCAATATCTCCAAATATCTATTAACCTTCAATGTGTTTTCCTTTTTGATGTTTTTTCTTTCCAAATTTGGATTCATTTATTTTTAATAACTTTATTTGATCCTTTGATTCTTTACATATCTCCAAATATCCATTGGCCTTCAATTTCTTTTGCATTGTTATAATATCTCCTTTTGAAATTAGATTCATCTAGTTAAATGATCTATCTGGTCCTCCAATTTACTTATTCAATTTGATCAAAAATTTGCATAAACTGATCTATAAAGTTACATCAAATTCTTTTGTCACAGGAGATAATTCTTTTGTCAATAGAAGATCTATTCAGCAAATAATTTCCATCATTAATTTGAATTTATCAAAGAATACATCTGATTGTTTCAATCCTACAAACCAAAATTTTCTCTTAACACTAAAATATTTGCAACAATAGAAATGAAAGATATAACTATTCATCAATTTTTATTGTCTTCTTGTTTCATCTATCTTTCATATTTCTTACAAGGGAATTAAAAACTTCATAATCATAAAATCTTCATAAATACTATAATATTTTTTCCCAAGAACTTGCTTGCTCAAACAATGCCTCAAGTGTTTTTGAAAATCTGTTCGTTTTATCATCATATCTTGTCTATCATAATTTTGTTGGCCTTCAAAAACTTTGCTCCTCTTGTTTGTCTCTATTGTTTTGGTTCAAATATTTTTATTTCTCTTATCAATTTGTATAATCTTTGCTCTAATACTTCTATTCCTTGTGTGTATCTTTCTTTATCTTGGTTCAAATATTTTTATTTCTCTTATCAATTTGTATAATCTTTGCTCTAATACTTCTATTCCTTGTGTGTATCTTTCTTTATCGTTACCTTATAATCTCTACAACTTCTTAAAATTGTCATAGTTTTATTGATTTTTCTTTGGATGCAAGTATAAATGCTCCAATGGAACAAAATCATTAAAACCTGCCTCTACTTCAATTAGGTTAGTCCATAATGCAATTTATAAAGAACGTCTAACCCTCAAATTAAATAAGTCTCTACCTAAGTCTTTCATTAGATTGAGCTCCTCTTTCTCAAACTCATAGTCAAATCTTACTTAAACTCCACTTTTTAGAACTCTATGCTTAAGTCTTTGCTTAATTTCATATCTTATAGTTTAACTATTTGTTATGCACTAATATTTAATATACAAAAATCTATTTTCTTGTAAATGAGATAATAGCTTATTTAACTTGTTTTCTCTAATCTGAGATTTGATGGAATTTAACATTATCTAGGTAAAGAAGATTGCATAATTTTACACAACATCAAGGTACTTGGTCATGTTTGCATGATAAATTTAGGACCTACAATAAAAGATTTATGCTTTTTTTTGGTTGCAAGCAATGTTGAACAGTGATATTGCTTGCAAACTCTAGCTATCTTGATTCAAAAAGCAAACTGCATATTATTCTAAAACAATCAAGAGTCACTTTATTGTGGTGTGTTGCAAAAAACATTTGGGAACATGGAAGAGTGGCTAGAGAGTACCTTGTGAAAAACATATGTTTTATACTTCTACAAGAGCTCATAACTTGGATGTAGATTCATATTTGAGCATATGATTAGGAGGATGACCCACTCAAGCAATTTTAGTACTTACCAAATATGATCAGAGTTGCTAATAGCATTGCTTACGAGGACAAGCAATATAGATTGCCAAGTATTTATTTTCTCATAAAATTTGCAAAAGAATAAGTTAGACCAGTTGATCCATTTCTGAGAGAAGAAGCAAACTTAGGATTGTGGTAAGTCTATCATTTTATATAGTAGAATTAAATAAGAGAATAGAGAGCATGTGCAATGTACTTTAAATGATGCAACAAAGTTTGAATGGTGAAGAGATGTGATGAATGAAAGCAATAAGGTGAAAATTCATTTATCTAATTAAAATACATAATTTTTATTTATCTAATTGGCTACATAGTTTTTTCTTCTACATGTGTAGTTGTAGAAATAATAAAAGCTTTACATTTATAGATAATATAATCATACTCAAAGTTCTCAAGTTATATACTCATGGAAGTTTAGATTTTCAACTAAAATCTGATAAAATATTTAGATGAAGAGTTAGATTTTCTCTCATTTGAAACATTTAAATGTTGATTAAATAACTTATTTTTCTAATATAAATTGAGGAGCTTACTCATCTTATTGTTGCAATATGTACATAGTCTCTGTACTCTTGACAAATTCTGAATTAAAGTAATAAATCATACATATTAAAATAATTTTATTGTAAACACAATTTTATCATGTAAAAGGATTCTTTGAAATAATTATAGTTAGCAACATGGAGTGCTTCCTCCAAGACGACTTCATCCTCTTCTTGGATATTGTTATTGCTTTCTATACCTATTATAGAATTCCATATCGTCTTTTCCAATACTTGAGCTTAGCTAACTTATCTAGATCAATTCTGGTTCATACAATGCAAGTACTCTACAGCTATCATATTTTCCTCTCTCAAATGAATTTAAACTAGATCTACAAACCTACTTAGCATACTATCCAACTCATATATATCATTAACACTAAGTTCAAGAATTTGTTTCTACCTCAAGTGACTTTTGATCTAGTTTTGCAAACCTACTAAGCACAATATCCACCTCATATATACCATTATTGCTAAGTCTAACATTTGAACCAATTGAAGAATTACTTGGCAGTGTATTGAATTTAAACAAAGCACTAAATAATCCATATGCCTTTAATAGTGTTGGATATTTTTTATGCTATAATAGTGTCAAATAGTTTTATATGTTATGTTTAAATTCTAAGACTTGACTAGCATGTAGCTAGTTGTAAGTATATCAATATCAACTGCTTTGTCATATGAGAACCTACACCTTATGGGCATTTGACAATCTTTTATATATTATCTCAAAGGAATTATTATTCTGGCATTAATAACTTGAAAATAACTTTTAGATTTTGAATTAAAACATTTAAATTATGTAATATGCATGATGTTAGGAACTTGAAGACCTTATATTATCTTATATTAATTCATTTTTCATCACCCAGATCTTATATTAAATTAAATTAAATTTTTTATGTTGTATCTTGAAGGAATTATTACTCTAGCATCCATAATTGTTATAACATGTGGTTTTTATATGAATTCAAATTATATAATCTTCAAATAGATGTCTTAGATGTTAGGAACTCAAGGACCCTTTATACTTGAATAAAAATTATTTTTATTTTTCCAAGAAGTTTCATAATCTCATCAATTTTAAGCATTAATTATTCAAATTATAAATTATCATCTGGCTTTTTCAAATGCAAATATAGCTCACAAGTTTGAATAATTTTTTATAATTCTCTTAGTAAAAGCCCTTTGGATTCAAAGCATGAATTATTCAAATTAGTATATTGTCCTCTAGCTTCCTATGATGCAAATATAGTTCCCAAGTTTGAAGAATTTTAGGTAGTTCTCCTTGATAAAGCACTTGGATATTTAGACTTGTTACTATAAGAGGAAGCAATTTGACTACATCAATAATATTTGAACATAATGCTTATTATCTCTTTACTATTTTCCTACATCTAAATATGCTACAATTGTAATAACTCAATGTCAACCAAAATACGTTAAAACAATAAGAATCAAATGTTCCCATAGAAATACAAGTTGGAAATGAATAGAAGATGAAAGAAAGTGTCATGATGGTCAACTTATATTGTTTCTTGTTCAACCTCTTGGGCAGAATTATTCACAAAGGAAGGTAGAGTCACCCCTTGTGGCGCCTTACAAAAAGGGAAAACTAAAATCACTTTCATTGCCAATGCTTTCCAAATTATTCTTGGAAGTGATGGTTCATTCATCATGAAGGTCACTTTGTAATGCATATCACTCCCTAAGAAAGATGAGATTGGGATGGTGGCCATGAGCACTTGATTTTTGTTGATTTTTCAGACTTTTTTAGCATCATGACTATAAAAAACATGCCAAAATATAGTTAGCACTAGTACTATGCACATGACAATCTCAATTCCTACTTCTTGGGTAATTTTAACACAAAAGTCCTATCACTCTCATGAATACAACCACAAAGAATGTGTAATACCCTTCCTAAAAGGCAAAATTCTGAAGGAGTCTTGGATTGATTGTATCACCTAGCTTTTCTGTACCATGGTACTTCATGATGCTCACGGTCTTCATTACCCACTCAATGCATTGCCTTGATTGTTTTAGAACCTTGGAAATCCAACATTCTAGACAAGTTCAAATGATTTTCTTCACTCTAGCACACACTTTTCTACTTCAAGTTTCCTCACCACTACTCACCTGAGGAAATAATCCATCCCACATAATGCATATAACATATATAGACATAATGGATCATTGAGATCTTTGAGTAAAATGTTTTGTCTTCAAAATTTGATTTCCTCCTTGAAGAAATGAACTTGGTTTACATGGGGCCAAAACCATTTATACTATTCCTACACTTCCTTCCCATATGGACTTTAATAGCTAAGTAGGTTCCTTGTGAATCTTGTAACTAATCCAACATCATTCACTTAGGATTCCCATTATCTCTTAATCAAAAGCTTAGGATTCTAATCCTGTTCTAACTTAAATTAATAATTTCCTAGGCTGCAATGCCAGATAAACTCCTCAATTTCATCTTCTACTTCTATGTATTCCTTTTACAATTGATCATGAAGATCTTTAATTGAATTACAAAATTGATCTCAAAAAAGATGTTGTGTGTCTAATATTCAATCACAAAGGTCTTTGGTCTAAATTTTTTTTCCTTGTTCTACTAGGCCAATAATCATCCTATACCTGGAATTTTTTACAATTTGTAATCTCATGAATCTATACACTACCAAGAAGTACTACCTTTGCTTTTAACCATTTGTATGAGCAATTCAACTTTTTGCTTGTAATTTGTGAATTTGATAAGCATCTTGTTTAGCTTACCTTCAAACTTCTAGCTCAAAAGCCCCTTAAGTGATGTGAATAGGTGCGCTAGTTGTTCATTGTTGTACACTTTTGCCAATAGTGTGTGAATTTGTGTCTTTAGATCATGCAATTTGACTTAATATGAGAGGGCCTTTGTTACTTTCTCCACATGCTAGATCATCTGATTTGTAGTAGCTTCCATTGTTGTAGCACTTGAGCACATTCTTCCTCAAAGTTTACATGCATGAGTTGAATCTCAATTCTAGCTCCTATTGCATCTATATGCGGATAAGTTCTTCTTGTTTGTCAACTCAACTGGTCAACACCTTAATGTAGTGTTCTTCTACCAGCTCCTAGTATCACACATGGTTACTACCATGTGTGATTTCATCTATACCAAACTTGACTGGTGCTTGCTCCAACTTGGCCTTCACTGCAATCACTTCCTTGTAGGGGCATGAAGATATTTGTTATGTTTTGCCCTTTGCAACTCAATTTCAAGATCAAGGACTTGAACCTCTACTTGTATTCTCTATAGATATCTATTATAGTTCTTCTATCTTCCCTATTTTGCTGTCCTCTACTTGTCCATCATTTGCTCCAATTCATGACAATTCTCTTCTTCAATCTAGAGCTATTCCTTGATCTTTTTGAGCTCCTCATGATCTCTTGCCTTCTACGCATTGGCAGCTTGAGCAACCCAATGAAGGTGTGCAACCAACTTTGTATGGTTAGTGATAGTCTCATCCAACTTCTAGTAGTAGGGAAGGATTGTTTCCAATTGGTGAAGCATTGGTCCTACCATGTTGATCACTTCCCATTAGAGGTGTTGTCATTTCTTATTGGGCTGGTTCAAGTATTATTCTTCTTGAGGGTGATCCAACTCATGCTCTTCTCTATCCTATTTTGTATTTTTGAGTTCAACTTTTGTTGAAAGTACTTTTGCTGGTTAGTGTTTCAATACAACACCGTTTAGATCTCAATAATGATCACTCGAGTTCTTTGTGTTGCTTCTTTACTCTTTTTTAAATGAGGCATAGACTAGACAACTATTTACAAAGAAAGAGCAAACAGGCCAGTCCACATCATTATTTATTAATATCTTTCATGCACTACGGACATAATCCCTATTGGAGGTTCTCGGAAGCTATAATCCACGTGAGTGGATACCTGTATGTTTGACTTCCATCTAAATTGGTGACCTAGCAAGAGTGAGATACTGAAAATGGAACAGTAGATTTTCAGCTTTCTAGCTCCTTTTCACTCATTCTATTGCAGCCTGCACTTGCAATTACTATCTCTAAACTTATGTCAAACGGTGCTTGTCATTTACTCTCTCCCAAGAGTTAAAGATGGAGATATCTAAAGTAAATGTGCTCAAAAGTGTTTCTTTACGTACGCTTTTCAATCTGTAGGAAGCATCATGAAATCGTTCACCTACTTTTGGTAGTCATATACCACTAAATATATCAAACTCATATATATCAAATATATCAAACTCATATAGGTTATCAAGGATAACTTCGCTGGAAGAAAACAAAAATATCCGAAGGGGGTTGTACGTCGACCCGGGGAAGTGAGCACCAAAGAGTTGACTAGCCGCAAAAGCCTTCTCACAAACCAGCCAATCGTCAATATGCAAATAAATCCACCCAGATACATGTAGGTTATTTAGATTAGATAAACTTTCCCGAAAGGCACTGGAACAATTGTCATTTTCACTAGAATCGTTCTAGAACTTTTAGTTTCTACACTTCTAGAAATTACTAAGCTAATATTGATGGAGAATGAACAAAGCCAACAAACCTGTTCATTGATTCATGGTTATGTTGCGTGCCATCTCATCATGTGCATATGCCATGATTGATATTTGATAAATGTTCTGCAAAAATTGGTGCATTACAATGGCAAGCTCAAGTCTACCCCGTGCAATGCTTTTTGATCTATCCAACACTCCGGCAGCAGCTAATTCTGTTGAAAATTGTAGTAAATATTGATGCAAATCCATACAAACATTTATAACATACAAGGAATAAAAAAAAGGTATATGAAGCACTTTTACCGATTTCCCCTCATTGCAAATCCACTAGCATGAATTGAGGAATGGAATACCTACAGGCTAGTATGCATGTTCTAAACTAATGATAAATTTAGTAGTGTTGTCTGGCCTTGCTTCTCCAGCCTGCTTCTTACATGTCTTGCTGCTCAAGCATCTTGATTGTGCCGCCAACATCCTGATGGTATGAACCACCACTTTCTCTAAGGTAAGACCTAAATACTTTAACCTTAACTAATGCTGCCATTGGGTGCTAGGTGTTTAGCTATAAACCCTACCACCTATAATGTAGGTACATACTATATCAATGCCATATGTACTACCATCTGAAATGTACTTTCAACACTCTCACTCATTGAAGAAATAGTACAATCCAATCTAAACTTACAAAAGTGATCTCCTGGTAAAGCTTTCATAAAAATATCTGCAATCTGATTGTTGGCGTTTCATGTTTCTCTTGTTGCTTTCTCACATAGTGATATTGGATCTCTATGTGTTTGGTTCTCTTGTGGAACTCTTAGAAGAACACCAAATTGATAGCACTGTGATCGTCAATGTATATTTGAGTTGGACCATCTTGTCCAAATTGTAATTCATTGAGTGATATGCTGAGCCATACTACTTCTTTGGTAGTTGAACATGTTGCTATGTACTCTGCCTCTATGGTAGAAGTGACAATGCATTGTTGTCACTAGCTACTCCAAGCTAGTGGTCCACCATTCATCATGACTATGAAACCATTGCTAGACTTTCTATTATCCAAGTCACCCACAAAATTAATATAGCAATATCCAACTAATGTATTAGCAAGACTAAAACCTCCACTAAATTCTAATCCATGATCCAAAGTACCTTTGAGGTACTTGAAAATTCTCTTCACTGCTTTTGAGTGTTTGAGATGAAGGATTAGAAATAAACTTTGTTTCTATGTTAACAACATAAGCTCTGTTAGGTCTTGTGCCTATCATAGCATACATTAGATATCATATTGCTTCTTGATAGGGTGTTCTTAATGATTCAATTTCTATCACTGGTAGCATAGCATTGGCATCTACAATATGTAACAATTGGATATGCATACATCTCCAAGATTGAATTGATTTATAATTGATGTTACATATCTTTCTTGAGTCAATCTGATTAAGATTTTTTCTCTATCACAAAAAATCTGAAGTCATACATAGCATTTTTTTTTATCAATATGGAGTTTAGCAACAAAGTTAGTAGGGCTAACAAATTAGCCTAGAATATTCCAAAAGTATGTAGGAAGCTTCTTGGGAAGCTTCCTGACTAGCTTAGCTTGCACTCCAAATAAGTAGCTTCTAGAAGGTTCTGACTAGCTTAGCTTGCATGCCAAATAAATGGCTTCTAGAAGAAAGTTTCTTGAGAAGTTTCCCAATGAAATAGACTTGCATTCCAAGAAAGCGGCTCAAGGAAGCTTCTTGAGAAGCTTCTCAAGAGCCTTGTATGATCCCTAAAACTACAAGAGCCAAAGCTCATGCTAGGCATTTGAAGTTTGCACATATTCAAGTGTCCCAATGTGAGTTTCCATTCTCATATTTCTCTCCTTGGTCTTGGTCTTTTATAATTTTTCTTCTCCATGTTTAACTTCAAATTCTCTACAATGTGATCTAACATGGTAACAATATGGGATTTATCTTTTTCACAAATCAATCCATTGTTTACAAAGATAGTGAGGATTATCCTAGATCCATAATACACACAAGGATCAGAAAATGATGTTTGCAACCTGTATCCCAATAAGAAGTCATCAAACTTCCGGTTCCAATCCCGTGAGGCTTGCTTCTAACCATAAATACTCTTCAATAATCTGCAAACTCTCTTCTGCTTTCCAGCTTCTATGTAACCTTGTGGCTGCTCTAAGTAAATTTCCTCATGAAAATTTCCATTAAGAAAAGCCTTTTGATGTCAATTGTGCTATCTCCATGACTTTTATTGTAGCTAGTGAAAGTACAGATTTGATGGAATTAAACTTAACTACTTGAGCAAATATCTCCTCATAGTCAATTATTGCAAGTTGTGAGTATCCCTTCACTACAAGTCCAGCCTTGTACCTTGAGATGTTGCTATTAGCATCAAGCTTGCTTCTATAAAACCACTTACATTTGATTGTGTTTCTCCCTTTGTGGAATGTTGTTAGCTTCTAAGTCTTCTTCTGCTTCAATGACTTGAACTCCTCATCCATAGCCTTCACCCACTCAGGTGATTGCACTGCATCTTGGAAATGAAAAAGATCTCAATCTAAGTCTCCTCCTTGAATCTTAGTTGCAACAATGAAAGCATAAGATATCTGACCGTAATCCCACTCGCCAAGCCTTTGTCGTGGTCTTCTTTAATACCATTGCCTAGAAAAAATTATGTAGAGGTGGAATTGGCTTGGTAATATCTTTAGGGATGTTATACATGGTCTAAGTACATCAGATAGAGGTGTCACCAAAAGAAGACTTCCACAAATTTTAATACTCAGAGGACAAGAGAAGAAAGAAAACACAGATTACACACTCAACATTCGGTGCCCCAAAGGAGCACCTTCTCTTTATTATATAGACAAAGATGATCTCCTCCAAGGAAGCTCCACCATAGGATTAGACACACAGATAGGTGACATGTCATCAAGCTCCACCCTTGGATTACTTACTTGAATGGGTGACATGTTGGTCTAGGTCCTATCTGGTTGGTCAAACAAGCTTTGACCGGAAGGAATCTTTTAGGGAATCTTCATGTAGGAGTTTAGAATCACGTAAAGTACCACTGGAAAGCTCTTAATGAGAAAAACCAGGGGGGAGGGAAGGCCAACCTTTCCTCTATTTGGGGAGGGGGGTATTTGCACATTTTCAAGGCCTAACTCATCCGTTTAGGCCTCCAAAATTGCATTCAAAGTTCAGGCATATTTTGATTCCTACTCTATTACTAGAAGTCCCCTTTTGGTGATACCTCTTTCTGATCTGTTTAGTCCATCATGTGTAACATCCTTCCAGATGTTACCAAACCAATTCTCACCTTTAAATCATATGTTTAGCTATTGGTTCTAAGGTTCTCAAGTCTATTTCGGTTTCTGCTCTATTAGTAAAAGTACTCTTTTGGTGATGCTTCTATCTGATCTATTTTGACCATCATGTATAACATCATTCTAGATGTTACCAAACCAAATTTCACATCTAGATCATATGGCTAGCTTGTGGTATTACAGACCTCTCTCCTTTTAAGATGCAACGTCCCCGTTATGCAATTGTTGCTCAAATGCTTTCACCAACACCGGTGCATGTGCCAAATTGGCAGCATGCTCCCATGTTGCTTCATAGAGGGGGTAACCTTTCCATTGTATGAGATGGTCCACTCACGGATGGCAAGTACCACGCATGCATTTTTGGAGAATACGCTCCATTTCATATTCTTATGTGCCATCAATGAGTGTCAACACAATCAAATGTCGTGTGTGAAATGACCTTGGCGTGATCGGGGGGCATATCTGCATAGAAGTGAAACATGGAACACTGGATGGATCTTCACGTGTGGTGGTAGCTCAAGGTGATAGGCCACAACGCCGACACGACGAAGAATTGAGAAAGGCCCAATAAAATGAGGTCTGAGCTTACAAGGTCCAACTAATATGATAGCCACACTTGATCCCCAACATTGAACTCCATGTGCCTACGGTGTGCATCAACATACTGCTTCTATCAATTTTGTGCAATCTGTAATCTATGCTTGGCGCTCTCCACACCGTGTTGGATTCTAGAAAACAAATATGTTGACGGCATCGACCTTGGTAGCCACTGGACGGATCTTCATCAAGCTAGAAGGTGTGAAGGGATGCTCACCATACATGAGGAAGAACAGAGACCTGGGTGGATGTATTCACTGAATTGTTGTAAGCAAATTCCACCAACGGGAGTAGGGTGTTCCACCTCTCTTGCTCTTCTAAGGTGAAGCCGTGTAACATGTCTTCAATAGTGCAATTAGCCCTCTCTATTTGGCCATTTGTTTGTGGGTGATAAGCTGTGGACATGGTCAACTTGGTTTTGAAGAAACCAAAGAGTGTTTGCCAAAACAAACTGGTGAATTAAGTGCCTCTATCGGTGATAAGTACTCTAGATAGGCCATGGTGAGAGAAGAATGCATCTAAATATAATTGAGCTAGTTGTGTAGTGGTCACATCCTTGGTGGTAGGGCATCTATGAATCATTTTGCTAAGCCGGTCCACAAAGACATTGATGGAGTCAAACCCTAAGGTGGTCTTGGGTAATTCACAAACGAGATCCATACTCACTTGTTCCCAACGTTGGGTAGGTGTGGGAGAGGTTGAAGGAGCTCCGCAAGAGCTTGATTAGAGGCTTTGTTTTGTTGACAAAGTAGGCAGCTGCGCATGTAGTCCATCACGTCATTGCTCATCTTGGGCCAATAGTAATGGCGTTGGACTGCATCCAAGGTCTTATCCACTCCGACATGACTTGCAATGGCCAAATCATGACATTCCGCTAGAATGGTGGTGCATTATTTTGGGACATTTGGGATCCATAATCTACCATCACAAAAAGTGAGTCCTTGGGTGCTGGTGATGCCTTTGGATGATTGCACTTTTACAATCTACGGATCAGTTTTTATAGCAGCTAGAATCTCTGGCCAAAATTTAGGGTTAATCTCAACCTCTCTCACCAAGTTGTTTGCCATTGGCATGCGGGTGAATGCATCTGCAAGTTGCTTCTTACCTTCCATGTAGGTGATTGACATGTTGAAGCGTTGTCGCCACTCTTCCCACCAAATCTGGCAATGAGATAGATCCTTTTGTGTCTCAAGGTAGACTAGAGGTTTATGGTCTGTCTCTACTACAAATGCCTTCTCGCCCAAATAGTGCTTCCAATGCTTGGTTTCCAAAACAATGGCCAGCTCTTCTCGTTTGGTGGTGTGGTAGTTGCGCTCTATCAATAACAACTTTTGAGAGAAATATGCAATTGGATGCCATCTGTCATGCCACTCTTGTTGTAGGACTGCTCCTATTGCTATGCCTGATGCATCTGTAGCCAACTTGATTGGTCATTTTGGGTCATACCACTTCAAGATTGGTGCATGTAGCAAGGCAGCTTTCAATTCTTGAAAGGCCAACTCTTGTGCGGTTCCCCATGTCCACTTCTTCTCCTTGCCAAGTAGTGTCGTTCAAGGCTGTGCAACCTTGGAGAAGTCCTTGAAAAATCTACAATAGAATCCCGTCAACCCCAAGAAGCTCTTGAGTTGAGTCTGATCTTCTAGAGCACGCCATTTTTGAATGACCTCTATTTTATCTATCAATACTTGAATGCTCTTTGCACTTACTCTATGCCCCAAGTATTCTACTTCAGACTTGCCAAACTCGCACTTTGAGATTTTGGCATACAATCGATTCTGTCTTAGAATCTGGAGAACTTCTCGTAGATGTTGTTTGTGTTCCGTCATTGTGCTAATATATACTAAGATATTGTCCAAGAAGACAATAATAGACTTATCCAAGTATGGAAAAAATATGTCATTCATTAGACTCATGAAAGTGGCGGGTGCATTGGTGAGGCCAAAAGGCATCACAAGATACTCAAAGTGGCCATACTTGGTTCAAAAGGCAGTTTTGTACACATCCTCCTCTGCAATTTGGATTTTATTGTTACCGCTCTGCAAGTCCAATTTGGTGAAGTATCTTGCTCCATGGAGTTGATCAAATAAGTCATCCATGCGAGGTAAGGGGTCTTTGTTTTTCATTGTTTGCTGATTGAGACCTCAATAGTCAATGCACATGCGCATTGTACCATCCTTCTTCTTCACAAACAAGACAGTAGCCCCGTATGGTGATACGCTAGGTTGGATGAACTCCTTCTGTAGCATCTCCACAATTTGAGTCTTACACTCCTCCAACTCATGAGGTGATAAGCAATATGGGGCCTTACAAGGAGGTGTCTTCCCCGGGAGTGTAACAATATGGAGTTTAGTGACGAAGTTAGTCGGGCTTACGAAGTAGAGAATAAGCCAAAATAGCCTAGAATATTCTAGAAGCATCTAAGAAGCTTCTTAGGAAGCTTCCCAACTAGTTAATTTGCGCCCTAAATAGGTAGCTTCTAGAAGGAAGCTTCTAGAAGCTTCTAACTAGTTTAGCTTACACGCCAAGTAGGCGGCTTCTAGAAGGAAGCTTCTTGAGAAGCTTCCTAGTTAACTTGACTTGCACTCCAAGAAAGCGGCTCAAGGAAGCTTCTTGAGAAGTTTCAAAGGTCTTGTATGCTACCTATAAATACCAAGGCCAAAGCTCATGCTAGGCATTTGGAGTTTTCCCTCATTCAAGTGTCCCAATGTGAGTTTCCATTCTCCTATTTCTCTCCTCGGTTTCGGTCTTTTACATTGGTATCAGAGCAGGAATGGGATGGATGGAATTTATGGACCACCAAATCCACTTCCGCCAAACCATTGGGACTTTCATGTCCAGATATTACCAAAGCATCGTTTCACACAATTCATCACCTCACGCTTTGGGCACGACTTTCTACATATGATCACCGTGTCAGAGGAACCCTTGATACTTCCAATTGTAACTTATGGAGAACGGTGGACGTGTTGTATCTATGTGTTAATCAACTAGATAAATTGAGAGTAGTGGAATAGAGTAGTAGCGATGGCGGCAATACCGGATGTTATCCTTGCAATGCAACAACAAATCGAGCATCTTACTCGATTGTTGGATGAACGAGACCAGCAACGACGAGAACAGATAGACAGAGCGCCAGTTCGAGATGGAGAAGATCGCATTCGATTTCCAAAACCCAAGGTGTTTGAAGGCAAGAATCTTCCAGGCATAGTGGAGAATTTTGTGTTTGACTGTGAACGTTACTTTGAAGCCACCAATCTTCAAGACGAGCGGAAACAAATTCTCTTGGCTTCTAGCCAGTTGGATGGTGTGGCAAAACTTTGGTGGCGATTCCGAGTAGAAAGAGCTGAACGAAAAATTGTTACACCGATTTTGACATGGGCAGAATTCAAGGATGCAATACTTGGTCGATTTCAGACTATAAATGCCACCCGAGCTACACGAGATAAATTGGCGGAGTTGAGGCAGATTGGCTCAGTGAGAAGCTACATCACACAAGTTCAGAATATCATCATGCAAATTCTAGATATCCAAGAAGGTGAAGTTCTGGATCGATTTGTGCGAGGATTGAAGTCACGAACCAGATTGGAGGTGACCATGCGAGAGCCACAGAACGTAGAAGAAGCCATGCAATTGGCTGAGCGTTTTGATTCCTTAGTTGCCACAACTTGGTCTTGACCTCGACCTACACAAAACCTACCCGTACCACGAGTGGAAGAACCGGTACCAATGGAGATTGATGCTATCCAGCGAAGACCACTTGGCACAGCAGATAGAGAAAGATTACGACAAAATGGAGGTTGTTTTTATTGTCGCCAGTTGGGGCATCGCATTGCTGAATGTCCACTCAAGAATGGACGACCTCAACAAGTTGCCCAAGTGGAGGTTGTGGAGCGAAATGATCCGGGAAACGAGGAATCCTAGTAGGAGATTTCGAGCCACCTACTGGGAGCTTGATTAGTTCCAATAGGATTGAAGGCTCGACCTATGCAAGTTTGCTTCACTTGCAAGGTATGATATCTAATCGGGGTTGTAGAATTTTGGTTGATTCTGGAAGTTCAGAGAATTGCATGTCTATGCAAGTAGCAAAGGAATTGGGTATTCCTATCAAGCCAGTGATTGGAAGTAGTTTGATGATGGCGGATGGTAGAAAGGGTTCTGCATTCCGCACCTTGCATCTAGTTACCTTCAAGATTGGGAAGGAGTATTTGGAGTGTATGAGGTTTGTAGTGGCACCTCTACACTATGATATCATTCTAGGTCTACCTTGGCTTGAATGTCATAAGGTTCAATTTGATTGGACCCGACACCAAATTCAAGTACAACACCAAGGTAGGAATTTCCGATTAGGTTGTCTGGCACCTCTGAGTAAGACACCTAAGAATAGTCAGTCCCAAGATGGGAAGTTTGTCGAGAAGGTAGCCATAGAGCGAATCTGGAAGGGAGATGAGTCCCAAGATGGGAAGTTTGCCAGGAAGGCAACCATGGAGCAAGCTTGGAAGAGAGATGAGTCCCTAGAAGGGAAGTTTGTGAATGAAGCAGCCATAGAGCAAGCTTTGGAGGACGATAAGTCTGTATTCGCGGTGTGGATCAAGCCGATTGCACAAGAACAATCTGAGGAGGGCCAAGTGCCGCATCAAGCAATGGTTGATCAGATAGTTCAGGAGTTTGCAGATGTGTTTCCAGATGATCTGCCAAAGGGATTACCCTCCGATCGAGGTATGCCCTTCAAGATCGAGTTATTGCCAGGGAGTACTCCAGTGAGTAGACCAATCTATCGGCTCTCACCAAAGGAGTTGGAGGAGTTGCGAACAACACTTACAGAGTTGTTGGAGAAGGATTTCATACGACATAGTACCTCTCCGTGGGGAGCACCGGTACTATTTGTTCCAAAGAAGGATGGAGGACTTCGTTTCTGTATTGATTACCGTGGGCTCAATAAGCAAACCGTGAAGAATGCATATCCCTTGCCTCGGATCGATGACCTGCTTGATCAACTAAGTGGAGCACGCTACTTTTCCAAGCTGGATCTTCGTAGCGGCTATTGGCAAATTCCTATTGAAGGAGAGGACGTGCAGAAGACTGCTTTTTGCACAAGGTATGGACATTTTGAGTGGAGAGTTCTACCTTTCGGACTCACTAATGCTCCAGCAGTCTTCATGGATCAGATGCATCGAGTGTTGGAGGGACTATTGGATCAGTCCGTGGTGGTGTTCTTAGATGATATCTTAATCTATAGCAAGACAGAGGCAGAACATGTGAATCATGTGCGAGAAGTCCTAAGACGACTACGACAGTGGAAATTTTACTACAAGAAGTCAAAGTGTGCTTTTTGGCAGAAGGAGGTTACCTTCTTGGGTCATAAGATCTCATCAGAGGGGATCAAGATGGAAGAAGAGAAGATCAAGGCCATTATTGATTGGCCTACCCCGAAGGATGCTACAGAAGTACGAGCATTCAATGGACTGGCCAGTTTTTACCGATGGTTCATCCACTATTATGCTCACGTGGCTGCACCATTGACTGACCTCTTGGGAAAGAACTTGAGCTTCTAGTGGACCACCAAGCATGAAGAAGCATTCCAGAAGTTAAAGCATATGGTGTCTTCAAGACCTATTCTTCAACCATATGATCCTCAACTACCTTGTGTGGTTGATTTTGATGCTTCTAACTTTGCAATTGGAGTTGTGTTGCAACAAGAATTTCCAAATGGACTACATCCGATTGCCTTTGTGTCTCGCCGACTAAATACAGCGGAAAGAAATTACTCTGCTCGAGATCGGGAACAACTTGCAATGGTATATGCCACCAAGGTATGGAGGCATTATCTCTTGGGGAAACAAGTGATCATGCAAACTGATCACAAGCCATTGTTGCAGACCTTACACTTGGAGCACATGAAGAGCCGGCATCATCGATGGGAAGAGCAACTCCAATTGTTTGACATCAAACTTGAGTACAAACCAGGTTGGTTCTATGTCATTCCCGATGCTCTATCACGACGACCTGATTTGAAGGATCTTCCTTTCATCACGGCGGCAATTACAACGGTGTCCATTGACTCTAAGGTCCACAATGAGTTTCAATCAGCTCTACGACAAGATCCCTTCTTCCAAATGGTACACGGTCGTCTGACAGCATGCGACAAGGAGTACAACACCTTCTCCTTCAACGAAGGCCTTTTATTCCATGCAGACCAGATCTATGTTCCAGCCAAAGGTGATCTTCAACTTGTGCGCCTTCAAGAAGCCCATGATTTACCAATAGCTGGTCACATGGGAGTGGACAAGACCTTGGGCACCCTCCAACGCCAATGGTGGTGGCCCAACATGACATGAGATGTTCGAGACTTTGTCCGATCATGTGAGAGTTGCCAACGGAACAAGGCCAGCAACCAGAAGCCGAGTGGACTCCTTCAACCACTCGCCATTCCATCCGCTCGTTGGGAGCATGTGAGCTTGTATCTCATCACATCCTTGCCAAAGACAAAACAAGGACACACCGCCATCGTGGTGTTTGTGGATAAGCTTAGTAAGCAAATCCACTTGGCACCAACTTGTGATACCGTGGATGCTCCAACCTTAGCACAAATCTACTTTGACAATGTCTTCAAGCATCATGGCATGCCACGCGTACTCATCTCCGACCGTGATCCTCGCTTTACCGGGAAGTTTTGGCAAGCACTCTTTCAGATACTCGGCACCAAGCTTGCTTTGTCCACGGCCTATCATCCTCAAACTGATGGACAAACTGAACGCGCCAATCATACATTGGAGGATATGTTGCGGGCCTTTGTCAATGTCTACCATACCAACTGGGATGAATGTCTTGCAGCTGCAGAATTTGCCTACAACAACTCCAAACAGGCAAGCACTGGATTTTCTCCCTTCTTTCTCAATTTTGGCCAAGATCCGCTTGTTCCAGATTCTCTTCTTGCTCCCCCTCTCTCTCAGGTTCCTCATACTTCTACATTCTTGACCACTATATCCCGCTCTCTCCAACAAGCCAAGTCTCACCTCCTTGTTGCTCAGAATCGCCAAAAACAATATGTAGACCATCATCGTCGTGATCTCACCTTTGAAGTTGGTGATAAAGTCATGCTATCCTCTAGTAACCTCCCTCTCCCACTTGATACCCAAGTTCGTAAACTTGCTCCTAATTGGATAGGACCCTTTGATATCACCCATATTATCTCTCTTGTTGTTTATTGTCTTGCCTTACCTTGTCACATGCGTATCCATCCTATCTTTCATGTTTCCAAGTTGAAACCCTTTGTTCCTAACCCTTCTTCCTTTTCCTCTCGAGTCCAACCTCCCCCTCTTCCTATCCCTATCAATGATCATGAGGAGTACGAAGTTGATCGTATCCTTGCGCGTCGCCATATTCAACGAGGCCGTCGCCAACACACGGAGTACAAGGTCCTTTGGAAAGGGTATCCCCTTCATGATGCCACATGGGAACCTCTTTCTCACCTCCAGAATGCACAGATGGCCATCAAGGAATTTGAAGCTTCACTGGCGACGAGGACGTCACCAACTAGCGGTGGGGGAATATGTAACAATATGGAGTTTAGTGACGAAGTTAGTCGGGCTTACGAAGTAGAGAATAAGCCAAAATAGCCTAGAATATTCTAGAAGCATCTAAGAAGCTTCTTAGGAAGCTTCCCAACTAGTTAACTTGCGCCCTAAGCAGGTAGCTTCTAGAAGGAAGCTTCTAGAAGCTTCTAGCTAGCTTAGCTTACACGCCAAGTAGGCGGCTTCTAGAAGGAAGCTTCTTGAGAAGCTTCCTAGTTAACTTGACTTGCACTCCAAGAAAGCGGCTCAAGGAAGCTTCTTGAGAAGCTTCAAAGGTCTTGTATGCTACCTATAAATACCAAGGCCAAAGCTCATGCTAGGCATTCGGAGTTTTCCCTCATTCAAGTGTCCCAATGTGAGTTTCCATTCTCCTATTTCTCTCCTCGGTTTCGGTCTTTTACAAGGAGTGTCTCAATTTTATGATCTACTCTCCTTTTTGGTGGTAATCCTAAGGGTAGATCATTGAGAAAGACATCTTGAAATTCATCCACCATAGCCTTCAATTTCTCAAGAACTTGTTCATTGATTTGTGCACTCTGGACTTCTCTTATTAGACCCAAGAAACATCTATTGGTCTTACAGACAATTGCCATCCCTATGACATATAGAGGCAGATCTTGCTTGGGTGATTTTTCTTTAACCCCAATGATTGACCATTAGTGAGTTCTCACTACTTTCTTCCTCCAATCTACCATAGGGTTGTAATGCTCCATCTATGGCATGCCTAAGATTGCATCATAACGAGCTAATTGTATCACTCGCCACTAAATTGCTTCCTAATATTCTCCTATAGAGAGTATTACCCATCTAGGTAGTGATTCAATCCTCTCTGTTTGCACATTAGGCAACTCTACTTCTTCACTCTTATCCCTCTCTAGATCCATTCCCAATTGTATTGCAACAGTGTGAGATAAGAAATTCTTTGTTGCTCTTGGATCAATTAATACTTGATTAACACTTGATTGCCTTCTAGGACTCCATTCATGACAATCAATTGTGAGGTTACCTTTTGGGATCTTTGCGCATTGGTCTTCTTCTTTCCCTTGCTTCTCTTCTTCCTTATTGAGCCAATAAGGCCACGAGGTACATTTACTGGCAATCTTTGTTTTCCAAAGTGATTTTTACCTCCTCCTCCTCTTCAATGCGCCTCTCCATGTTGTTCAAAGATCACCAATACAAAGGCCGATGGCCTCTACAAAACAAGTGCGACAGTTGGTAGATATGTGATCAATATGGCCACAATTGTAACTATGGCGTTGTTCTCCTCGAGTTCCTTCTCCTCGTGGGACTCCATCTCTTTGTTCTTCTACTTGTCCATGCTCTCCTTGAAGCGGTTGTGCTCCTCGATCTCAAAATCAAAGGTTGCCCAAGTCCATTGGTACTGGTCTACCCATGTGTAGCATTTCTACCTGATAATATTGAGGTGGAACTACTCCTTCACCTCCACCCAATGCTCCTACTATTCTCTATGCACAAGCAATGGCTTCAAATACCGTGCAAGGGTTTTGCACCATGACTTCTTGGTGAATCCGCTCCTTTAATCCTCGTTTGAAATTGTCGAGAGCCTTTGTTGGACTCATATTGGTTATTGCAACTTGTAGATCCAAAAATGCCTCTACATACTCTTGTACGCTATTCTTTTGTCTCAATCCCCATAGTCAGGTTTGAGCCATCTGCACAGAATCCACCGATTAGAAATTCTTCAACAATCCTTCTTGCATTGTTGTCCACGTGACCTCCCTTCTCTCTGCCAACATGGATTGTTCCCAAGCATCATACCATGTGAGGGCTTTATCTGTCAAGTACCCACATGTAAACATGCCAACAACATGCTCCGTGATCTCTGTTAAGAACAATTGGAAATATTGATTCATTCTCAAGATCCAATTTTCCACTACTCCCATCATACGCTGCCCCTTGTAAGGCTTGATGTTGCAGGTCTTCTTCATCCAGAGTAGCAATGTGGCTTCATCATTAATAGGGTTTGTAGGCACAAGTGCCTCTCCAAGTACTTCCGTCGTAGGTACTGGGTTTTGAGACGGCTCTTCTTCTTGCATGGCTTGATCGTTCTTAAGGATTTGCACTTGACTTTGTAATGTCTTCATGGTCATCTTAATCTCTCAAAATTCATTCAACATCCCTTGCATTCCTTGCACCAGCTCTTGCAATTGTGGATCCATGGTTCCTGCAACACTCATTTGCTAATGTCTACTTCAATATAGAGTCAATATGATCACTCTGGACGGCGCAAAAACTATCAGAACTACCATTGGGACCTCCAAAGCTATCACTCGTTGATAATACTCCTCGCCAAAATTCCTAACCACAAAATCTCTAAACATCACTTTCGGTCTCACTACATAACGGATTTCTACTTGAGTGTTGAAAGGGAGAGGATTTGGGACATTCACATCCATATTATCATAATAGAATGTAGATTGTCAAATCCCACTCTTTGTCATATATCACCATAGGTAGAATCACTGGGTTTGGTGAGTTCATCACCCTATCCATGAATTTTGCGCCAAAGTGATAAACTAGCGATATCCTCATTTGCTCACGCTAGATGTACATAACCTTGATATGGAATGGATTTGGGAATGGAAAGCGAGGTGCAGGAAATTGTCCTCCTGGTGCATCCATCCCCGTCTGCTCTCTAAAATCCTTCCTAAGTCTAACAATTACTCTATGTTCTCCACCTCAAATTACTCAATTTCAACTATTTGTGCTCTTCCAAGAGGGGTGATCCACTCTCTTGGACTGAAACACTCACTCTGATACCATTGTAATACTTTGAGGACAAGAGAAGAGAGAAAATGCAGATTACACACTCAACATTTGGTGCCCCAAAGGAGTACCTTCTCTTTATTATATGGACAAAGATGATCTCCTCCAAGGAAGTTCCACCATAGGATAAGGCACACAGATAGGTGACATATCATCAAGCTCCACCCTTGGATTACTTACTTGGATGGGTGACATGTCGGTCTAGGTCCTATCTGTTTGGTCAAACAAGCTTTGATCGGAGGGAATCTTTTAGGGAATCTTTGTGTAGGAGTCTCAAAATCACATAAGGTACCGTTGGAAAGCTCTCGGCAAGACAAATCAAGGGAAGGGAAGGCCAAACTTTCCTCTATTTGGGGAGGGAGGGGATTTGCACATTTTCAAGGCCTAACTCATCCGTTTAGGCCTCCAAAATTGCATTCAAAGGTCAGGCATATTTTGATTCCTACTCTATTAGTGGAAGTCCCCTTTTGGTGATACCTCTTTCTGATCTGTTTAGTCCATCATGTGTAACATCCTTCTAGATGTTACCAAACCAATTCTCACCTTTAAATCATATGTTTAGCTATTGGTTCTAAGGTTCTCAAGTCTATTTCGGTTTCTGCTCTAGTTAGTAAAAGTACTCTTTTGGTGATACTTCTATCTGACCTATTTTAACCATCATCTATAAAATCATTCTAGATGTTACCAAACCAAATTTCACATCTAGATCATATAGCTAGCTTGTGATATTACACCAATAGAGTAGGGGCCAAAAACACACCAACAATTTGAGTCAATTTTAGAGGCCTAAACAAATAAACTAAGCCTTGAAAATATAGAATCTTCCCTTCCACAAGGGGAAAAGGCTTGCCTTCTCCCCCCATCACTTGGTCTTGTTGTGATATTTCCAATGGTACCACTTCCATACTATTATGAGCTTTCTGTAGGAAGATTCCCAAAAGATCTCTTGTAGTCAAACCTATTTGACCAACCAATTGTGACCTAGGCTAACATGCCACCAACCCATGGGTCCAATCTAAAGGTGTAGCTTGTAGACATATCATCTATCAATGTATTTAAGCTAAGGATGTAGCCTCCTTGGAGTGCATCTTCTCCACTATATAATAAAGTCAAAATGCTCCTTTGGAGGATGAGAGTATTGAAGAATTAAACCTTGTTTCTCCTGTGTTTCTTCTATTTTGTTTCTCTTGGAGTTTCTCCTATCCTCAGATATTTACATCTTCTCATTCTCCCTCTTCCATTGTTTTCTCCCTCTTGAGTGGTTGAAGTTAAACTCATTTTTGAATCAAGTTCTTGATTGCGTTCACTTTCTTCTTGAAGTATTAGATACTAGTGTCACTTGCTGATTCTTTTATAGCTTCCTCATTCTTCTATAGTTTGTTTTTTAGAATCCCTAGAAGCTTGTGGAGACTCTCCATCAACTTCTATCCCATCAATGCTCATTCTAGCATTGGCTTGCACTTCATCTCTCTCTTGAGACAATTTGTGTCTAAGTTGAACATGTGTAATCTTTGATGATCAAGTTGCTCCTCTTTGAACGTGATAGCCCTACTTTCACATATATTGTTCTTCTTTGGATCACAAAATCTGAAAGTTTGGATTCTGGACTATATCCAACAAAAGATATCTCCTATCCCTTTGGATCAAACTTCTTTCTCTAACACTTTTTTGTGTGCACAAAGACTGAGCAACCAAAATTTCTCAAGTGTGCAACTGTTGATTTTGTTCCATGCTAAAGCTCACAAGGAGTTTTCTTTAAACCTCTACTAAGAACTCTATTCAAGACATGTGTAGCAAATCCCATTGCTTCTACTTAGAGCTCTCTAGGTAGCTTGCTAGAAAGCAACATGCTTCTTGTCACTTCAAACATACTCTGTGATCTCTTTATAAGATACCATTTTGCTCAAGAGTGTAAGGTGTTGTAAGTTCATAGACTAATCCAACATATTGTACAAAAATAAAAAAACTCCTTTTTAGTATATTCATTGCCTCTATGAGATCTTAATTTCTTGATCTTCCATCCACATTGAGTTTCTATATATGTGTGAAGCTATTTGAAGCAAGAGAGAGTTTTTGACGTCTCTTTCAAGAAAAATACAAATCTGAAACCACTAGTAGCATTCTTAAAAAGGAGATAATATCTTGATCCTCCTATTAAGCTCATGCTCATAGGACCACAAATATCATTATAAAGAACTCTCCAACTTTGTACTTGTCTCTACTATTGCTGGATTTTACAAAAGGTAATCTATGTTTCTTTCCTACATCACATCCATCACAATAGAAAGACTTTGGATAACCAAGCTGTTCTGATTTCAAACATAGACCTATTACTAGTCCTTCTCTCTCCATCTTCCTAATGTAGGCAAGATTGAGATGACCAAGTCTTTGGTGCCAAAGTATGATATCAAACTTTTGATATTGCTTTTGCTTTTTTAGCTTCTCACTCTCCATATATCACTTGCATCAATTTGCTTGGAAAATCTTACCTATCTTGGTAACTCTAATCTGAAATTTGTAAAGCTTTGAATTACGGACACTTTTCATCACCATTGCTCCATCTTTCTCCATGTAGCAGTCCTCTTTGGTGTAGGTGGTTTGTATGCCTTTCTCTACTGCTTGACTGATGTTGAATGGGCTTTGCTTCAACTTTGGAATGTAGAGAACTCCTCTGATAACTCCTCAAATAACTCCTCCTTCTCTTCTTGCACCAAGATTACAAGAAATGGGGATGTCGTCCAATCTATCATCCAAAAACTTTTGATCATCAACAACATACATGGGCTTAGTTCTTTCTTCAATCTTCTTGAAATCTTGAAACCAGTCTGATCTATGGGCCATGTGCTCTGAAGCTCCTTCATTAGCATACCAAAAATCATTGTCTAGATGATTGATACCTGTGGCAATTCTAGAACAAACAATGAATGCAATACTCTTAGTCGTTAGAGCATTGGCTTGAGTTCTATTGTTAGTTGTATTATATGGCTTAATTCTCCGGAGGTTCTACTCACTTCTACATTCTCTTGCCCAATGTTCCTTTCTTTTGCATTTTTGGTAGCTTGTTCTTTTCTTCATTCCAAAGTTTCAATCTTCTTTTGAGTCCTCCTATACTTCTTCTATTTATAGCATGAATTCTCTTCTTTCTCCTCTTTAGTCTTGTAATGAGGTCTCCCGATGGTTTTCTACTCCTCATGTATATTATCCCATGCGTCTATTATATGACAATAAGCTTGTGGCAAACTACAAATAATCTTTGTGATGATTGAGGAACTGTTTTCTCTAATGATTAGCAAGAGTTACCCGTTATCTCTTCTCCTGGTTTCATTCATAATTGGAAGAATCTTTATTGGAGAACATGCTTGTTGTTTGAAGCACATTGCTCATATAATGTAATCAATCTACTCCATATCTAGTTTGCAATTCTACAATTGATTAGTCTTTGCAAATACTCCTCTTCTATGGTTCCACAAATCTACATTTATGCAATATCATTCTTTCTCTACCAATTGATCTCTACTCCATATGCTATGGCTTGTGCTAGAGTCTCTATCCCATTATCAATCCTTGAATGTCTCTTTGACTTTAAGAAGATCATCATCTAGAATTTTCAAATCAAGAAATTCTCCCCATTGAATCAACTAATGTGTGCTATATCTCTCACATTGCTTCTTGTTCCAACTGTGTCATGATCTACTCTTAGATTAGAAAGATCTTTTCTAGTCTCTCTATTTCTTTCAATTTTATTCTAAAAATAATCTTCTATCACTCTTAACAAGTGGAGAATTGAGGGCCTATAACCTATTGAAAATTGTTGTAAATATTGATACAAATCTATACAATATTTACAACATAAAAGGAGTACAAAAAGGTATCTAAAGCACTTTTATCTATTTCCTCTTCCTACCTGCATAAGTGATGAATGAAATACCTACAAGCTATTACACAAGTTGTAAGCTAAAGGAAAACTTTGTCTCATTGTGTGGCCTTGTATGATACCATTAGCTAGACAAATTATCTAGAGGTGAAAATTGGCTTGGTAATATCTTTAGGGATATTACATATGATAATCTAAGTAGATCAGATAGAAGTGTCACCAAAAGAGTACTTCCACTAATAGGGTAATGTGGTACCCACATTTTTTGTTTTGAGTTGGTTTTAAGGGGTTTTTGAAAGAAGAAGTGTACAGTTGAAGTGGAACTGAGCATGAAAGATGGAAGAAAGAAGAAGATTCATGTTTTTGTATCAACCTAAAGAAAGTTACCTTGGGTAAATAATTGTCAAGACTAGGATTGGATCTATCAGACCTCAACCCAAAGTAAGGATACTTTGCCTCGGGATGATCAACCCGATGCAAAGACAACATAACAACTTTCCTTTAGGATTGGAAATTCAAGATTGTACTGCGCACAAAACGGCTAAGACACAAGCGGGAGAAATTGACAATGATAGGAGAAGTGCATGCAAAAGGTGTGATTTCTTGGTAGACTAGAAGAATGATTGAGAAATATTGGACTATAAAATTAGGATTCAATTCAAGGAGACAAATGACAAGTGAATTTCCTTTGCCATTGCAAAGTCATCCTAAGGGAGACCATGGGAGAGGAGTGGTAGTGAGTGAAGGTTTTGTGAATCCAAAGGAATTTAGAATTGCACACCCAGGGGACGGGAGAATTTTCTTTCAAAAGCATAGCACAAAGGAGAGTAGAATGAAAGGAATCAAGAAGTGCCCTACACTAGTGGTGAGGAACACAATTATTAGGAGGTTAGATGTTATGGCACACATTGAAGTTCTCAGTAAACTTCACATTACTTTCCTTGCATGGAATTGGAACTTGAGTTTTCCCAATTTCATGGTAGAGATAACGGCTAGTAAGTGTGTAGATGGGCCGGCAACGGTAGAGAAAAGAAGCAATCCGGCTGGATGGATAGAGTTGGATTAGAGATTGGTGTTAGGCAGAGAGAGTGGGGAAGAGCATGGAGCTATGTTCTTGGGGAAAGGAGAAGCTGCAAAAGAAACCCAAGAAGTCAGAAATTTGTTCACCTCAAAGCATACAAAGAATGGGTACAAGGTGGAAACCTATCAGGACCCAATGTGGAGAAGTATTGTAAGTGCGATGATGGCATTGTTTAAATCCGAGCACACCACCTATGTTATAAAGCAGCAGGCAGTGTTCCTCCACAAAATATTTACAAGAGAGCGGATCAATTTGGTGAAGTGTTTTTATCAAAGGACACGACAAATGGTGCTTAATTGGAGGAGTTTGACACCACCACATTACTTTGCTCTTTTTGTAGTGCACTTTTACCTTGGGTTGAACTTGCTGAGTAGCAATGAGACGAAGAAGGTCATGCCTCACTTTCATCCCGATCTACATCAAGAAGCCAATGATGAGGAGCAACAATATATTTGGTAGTTGAGAAGCAATGATTACCACTATGCAAGAACAAGACAAAATAGGAATATATCTGTACCCATGCCAAAAAAGAAGAAAAGGAGCCAACCTGAGGTGGAGAGCTCTCCAGTACAGCCTTGTAAGTTAAGGAGGATTGGGCAGAGGGAAGGAAAGCAAATCCAGAATATTGCACAAGAAGAGGAGGTTGAATCAGAATGCGAAGCAAAGTCTGTGTCAAAGGAATTGGAGGAAGGAGAAGCAGAGTTAACTTTGCAAAGTGAAGAATCCAATGAGGATAGTGAGGGAGTAGCCAAGGTGCAAAAAGATCAAGAGAAGGTGATTTCCTTGCAAGAAGAAATTGAGCAGCATGAAGAAGGAGAGAGGACTGTGGCCGAGTTGGTATTAGAAGAAGAAGAAGGATTGGTGGCCGAGCTAAGGTAAGTCATGCAAGAAGGCAAAATTTTGAAGGCATATCACATCATCAATTTGGATGACAAGGAAAGTTCAGAGGATGACATATCATTGAGAGTACAAAGATCTCAACTTTGTAGTAAAGCATTGGATTCAAAAGGGAAGAGCAAGATTGACAAAATCCTTGAAGAAAAGGTAGACAAGGAAGAAGGGTGTGAAGGAGTAGAGTACCTTCAAGATGTTTTATGTCCGCTATTGTTGTAGATGGAGAAGAAGAAGAAGGAGATGTAGAGTAAGCATTCCAAGGTAACTAATGTATTGCAGGTGTTGGAGAGATTAGACTTTGAAAATCTGAAGTTGAGAGAGGGTATGACCAAAGGAGAAGAAGAAAGAGAAGTGTTGCGAGTAGATACAACATTGCAAAAGAAGATAAATGAAAATCTGCAAGAGAAGTTCAAAAAGCAACGAAGAGAGTTAGCAATGAAAGTGAAGGAAGTCACAAAGGAGAGACTTTGGGTAGAAAAGATACAAGCCGAAGTAAAGTTAGAGCAAAACAATAGAAGGAAATTGATTGAAGCAAAGGAGGAGGAGCTTTGACTCATTTTGACAAGAAGTAGAAGAGAAGACAGCAGCCTGCCAACGTGAATTAACCAAGTGCCATCAAGAAGAAAGGAGGTTGAGAGATATTGTGAAGACATTAGAGGTGAAGATTGAACAGTATGTGAAGGAGTTAGAGGATTGCAAAGTGGAGTATGAAGAGGAATTGAAAGTGAGTAGAGCTATGATGGAGGAGGAAAGATAGAAGAAGCAGTCAATGGAATTTGTCAAAGAAACAATTGTAATGAAGGTGAGGTTAACCACTAAAGCCAAAGTAAGAATGGAGGAGTTGAGGTTACACAAGTTATGATTGCTTGTGCAAGAGACAAGGCATTAGAACACAAAGGACAAGGAATTGAATGCCTTGTTAATTAGTCTTAGAACTTGGATAGATAGAAAGATGTTAGATGTAGAGAATAATATTTCTATTCAGTTGGGTTTGGTAAAATTGGAATTAGATCATCTTTGGAGTACTATATATGTCAGACCCAAAGTAAGAGAGGTAGAAGTTCAAGCGACTTTGGATTTTTCATTTGAGACTTTAGAGAAGAGTGGGTTGCAAGATAAGGATGTAGATAGGTTACCCATACCTTTGATTGTAGATCAAAGTGAAGATATGTTGGAATTGGTAGAAGAATTGGAAGTTGTAGAACCTGAAGTACATGAGGTGAAGGGACTTTCTTGGGGTGTAGAAGCCAAAGTAGAAGTAGATATCGGATCAGAGTAGAAACAATTTTGAGATAGGAGGAGATAGATATGAAGAGATGCATTGTCATTTTGGATCTGCAAGTTGGTAAAGTTGTTAAGAATCGGTTTAGGAAGTTGGATAACTGATGAAGAGTATTCCTATTTAAAGGTGGCATTCATAGTATGCTATTGTTCAGTTTTTCATATTCTTGAGAATAGATAAAGCAAAGTGCTTATCTTAGTACTTGTTGCTTGAGCTTAATTCCAAATATCGACTCTATGTGTGTGTTTGTGAGTGTTGGGAGAAATTCAAGGTGCAATTCTGAGTGTTAGATGTTGGATTCTACATCTTTGATTCCATTCTATGTGTTTGATCCTGAGTGGATAGCAATTGAAGCAATGCCTTGACAGATCTGAGAGGAATTGTAGTGTTGGTAGTATTTTGCAATTGTGAGTGCAATGTTGAGTTGATGTGAAGTTATTTCAATCAAGGAAGTTGTGCCTTTAGTGGAGCGGTAGAACACAATTCTGAAGCGGAGTCATTTTGCAGCAAAATAGCCATTTTAAGGAGAGATCGAATCATCTCAATCAAGATTGTTTGGAAAGATTTGAATGATTTGTGATTAGGGGTGTTGTGATTTGTGACAAGATTGCAATCTAGTGCTTATTACTCTCTTCTGGGTGTGGTTTCTACCTAAGACATTAAAGAAGAATTCAAGAAGAACTGATTTGGTTACTTTGCTTCATATTTGGATATTTCTGACTAGTATCTCTACAGGAATGAACTTTACTTACCTGATTACCGCAAAAGTGATATTTGCCGAGTTATCACAAGTAAGGGCTGAAAACACTTTGAAAAATTTTGAGCCAATTTTGGAGGCCTAAAAAAATCAATTAGGCCTCAAAAATAGAAGAAACCTCCCTTCTAGAAGAGAAGGCAACACCTTTCCCTCCCCCCTTTTTTTGTCTTGTCAAAAGCTTTTCAATGATACCTCATCCATGCTCTTCTAAGCTTCTTATAAGAAGATTCTCCAAAAATTCCCTTTGGTCAAACTTGTTCCACCAACCAAATAGGACAAGGATCAACATATCACAAATCTACACAACTAATCTAAAGGTAGAGCTTGCTGACATGTCACCAATCCATGTATTTGATCCAAGGGTGTAGCATCTTTTGAGTGGATCCTCTTTGTTATATAATAAAGACCAAGTGCTCCTTTGGGGCATCAAAGTATTGAGGAATGAAACCTTGTATTTCTCATCTGTTTCTTCTCTTATGTTTTTCTTGTCCTCAAAATGTTACACCTTGCTTCTTCAAGCTGCTGCCCACACATCCTATTGCTCAAGCTTCTTGACTATGCCACCAACATGTCGATGGAATGAACCACCGCTTTCTTGGAGGTAGGATCTAAATTCAATAACCTTAACTAATGCCACTAAGGGAACTAGGTATAAACACTAACACCTATAGTATAGGTACATGCTATATCATTGCTACATGTATTACCATAAAAAATGTACTTTCAACAAACTACACATATTGTTTAAACTTTACCTAAATATGCTTGTGACAAGTACACTTGGAGGGGATTGACAAAGGTAGAATTGGATGACATAACACTCCTAACACCTATAGTATACTATAATTATATAATATAGGTACATGCTATATCAATAACACCTAGGTCTGATTATTGAATATTCAAAGCAAAGATATTGCCTTCAAACTCAAACAATGATCCCTTTTATAGGACTATCAAAGACATCATGCATGAGAAGTGCATATTTGAGAGCGGTGTAATGAATTCTACTTATGTAATGGTGGTGGGTATAGTGGAAAATCTGACATATCCGATAGTGGACAATCTGACAGCAAAGGAAGCAGTAGTTGAAAGCTTTGAGTGCAAAGAATACAACCGCTTTCAAAAGCTATGGAAGATTCTTGCAATGTCTCTTCCCCTACCTTCTAAACCAAGTACGCAGGGTTTTCTTTTGCCTAGACTGGATTGTCTCTACATTGAATGTTCATGGTATCAGCTCAAGAAAGTTACATTTCTACAGATTCCAAGGTTGTGAATTTTGGAGAAGCTTGACAACAAGCAGGTGTAGTATCAATAGCATCAATTGTGATGTCACTCCATTGGTACAGATTGTCTCTTGCTATTTCAATCCTTCAATGATAATACTAATGGTAATGTGTTTGGAGTAGTTGTCAAGCAAAGGATTGAACTATGTAAATGCTATTGGCTCGCTCCACACAAAAGCGCCATCAAGGTTCTCCATAAGCACAAAATTTGCATTGAGATCTGTCCAAAGTTCAAACTTAGGTTAAGAGTTTTATTATGAAATCCAAGAATCTGAACACTCGGTGTTTATTGAGCCTAGCATTGTCATGATCTCAATCTTGCTTGATATCATCTGTGGATAGTGAAGATTGCCATCAATGTACCATTAAAAAAGATGTATTCTTTTATGCTTTCTCATAATCTTGTGTTACAAATGTTAACAATTTCTATCATGAGATATTCACACATCACACTCCATTAATTAAACGTCAAGTGACATAAAGATATAATATAACTAAACATAGGGTGAGAAAAGGATATAACATGTTAGTTGTTTTAGTATCTCTTGCTAGCCCCACAATGGCCGCCTCTCACTCTCCAAATAGTTGGGTTCCGATTTTAGGGTACTAAGTTGCTATAAAGCATGTAATTTTCAAATCAACCCATCATATTGTCTCATCTATTTTCATCTTTAGTTAGCACTTTTTGGAATGTGGTATTAGAGCAATATCATTGTTCAAGGCAACCTCACACAAAAGAGTTAGAGTTGCACAAGAGAGCCAAAATAATAATGACAATCTGTGCACCACTACACTAAAGAGTCACACCCAAAAGAACCAAAGCTAGTGGCAAAGAAGATCCACACACAAGAAGGGTCAAAGCTACACAAAATGGCAACATCATGGACCTGTCAATCCCGTTGCAACCATGATCTACCTAAGTCCACTGGTCAATTTTTCCATGCATGGAAAAATAAGATCAAATTGGTCTTCGGATTAGAGAAGCTTACTGATTTGATCATTGGTGTTGAAGAATGATCCATTATTCCACCTCCAAGTCCAGGCGGAATATGAACCCTCTTCTTGTGATATGCTCTAGCAGTGAAGTTACATGGGATAATAAAAATGACCATGCACTTACTATTCTAAACACCTTGATAGGGATTATGAGTGGGGTCTAGAGTATAGCCAATGCTTGGGCAAAACTGAATTGCATATATGCCTCAGCTGACATTGCAGCATAGATCCACATTTGACATGTTGTGCACACTTTGAGAATGAAGAATGGAGAAAATGTGGCAAGAAACATCAACAACTTCCATCAGATTTTGGATCAACTAAATGGAATGGGTCAACCAATATCTGAAGGTGAGGCATATACATGTCTTCTTCAAAGTTTGCTAGATTCATATAGCACATTGTGAGATCCATGAGATCCCAAATATAATGGTTGACCAAAATTGTGATCTCTAATCTCCTTTTGAAGGAGGTGCACCTTCGAGAAGAAGAGACAACAAAAGAATTCCCTATACCTTACATGAATCAAAGACCTCCAAAAAGACCAGGCCACTTCAAGAGAAGGGAGAACTACCCACTATAGAAAAAAGCTCAACTTCCAAACCTTTCTTTCCAAAGAAATGACGTTGCACCTATTGCAAGAAAAAGACCATTTTGCACAAGATTGTGGGAAACAATTCTTCAACAATAAGCTCAAAGAGTCCTTTAGAATAGCTCAACAACTGTTTGTAACAATGACAACATTAGCCTCTACACAAGTTAATGATAATTGATATGTTGATACCGGTGCTACACAACATATGTCATATGACTTTCAAACTTTCATTAAATACAAACCATCAGGAGTGATGGATCAAGAGTGACAAAATTTTTTATTTGGGTGATGATAATCAATGCTCAATTGAAGATGTTGGTGATATTCAAATCATTTTGAACAATGGATAAAAGACCATCCTCATGGATGTTCTTTATATTCTTTCATTGACAAAGAATTCATTCTTGGTATTCCAATTATACCAATCTGGTGGTGGCTTAGTCATACATTCCATAGCATGTGCGATGAAGAACATAACAAGAGACATCATAGTTAAAGTTAAAGTTGAAGTGACATGCAACAATTGCTTGTTCAAGCTTGGAAGTTCATCAAAATGTGGCATCCTTGAGCATGAGAACACCTTGAGAGCACTTACCTCTAGGGCATCAACCTCTACTATCCTACCAAGAGAGTTTCAATCATAAACCTCTTCTCAAGGAACCTCTCAGTTGATCACTACTCAGAGAGACTCTCAAGCTTTGTTAATGCATCTGAAACTTGGTCACATCAACTTGTCTTGGATGCAACAACTACAAGCAAAGTCCCACATACTTTGACTACCTCCATGCTCTCTCTAGAGTTTGCCTTTTTGTTCTGCATGCGCTTAAGCAAAGTCTTCACGGAAACCATTTCCCAAGAACAAATCCACCCATGCCAAAGATCTTCTTGATGTCACCCATAAAAACATTTGTGGCCCATTGAGAAGTAATACTTTCTCTAGGCATAAGTATTTCATTGCATTCATTAATGATCATTCAAGATACACTTACTTATTTGATCTGAAGAAAATCCCAACATTTGTCAAGTTCAAGGAGTATCAAGCACTTGTCAAGAACCAACTTGGGAAGAAGATCAAAACCCTTTGATCCGACAATTCATTGGAGTAAAAATCTGGTGAATTTTCAACACATTATACTCACCATGGGATTCAATGATAGTTCACAATACTAGATAATCCCAAATAGAATAAAGTAGCAAAGTGGAAGGATATACCCTTCTTGAATGCATTGTAGCAATGCTAACACATGTTGGCCTCTCTCATAGCTATTGGAGCAAGGCAATTCATACTCGTACCTATCTGCAAAGTTTTTCTCCTTCCTGAGCTATTCCAAATGGCATTACTTACTCATTGTGGTTTGGAATTGACCTTGATCTCTCTCATTTGTAGGTATTTTGTAGGTATCGAGAAATCCCATCAAGGCAAACTTGATCCAAAGACCATTGAATTTATTCCCCTTGGCTACTCCACAACAACCAAAGGATATCGACTGCAACAAAAAGATCCTTGAGAGTCAATCTACCACCTTTTTGTGCCTCTCTAGTACCACAAACTATTCAGCCACCTCCCTCTGTCCTAGTTGATTCACTATATCAATTAACCACAACAAACCCTTACTATGTACATATTAACTCTTTGCATCAACTACAGCCAGCCCTAATGGGCCATTGGATAAAGGCTCATCATAGGTGCTGGCAATACCTCATCTCGAGTAGTAGGAATTGAGTCCAAAAGGAGTTTTTCCTCACAACTTATTGCCCATTGATTTCACTATTGCCCCTACTCCTGCCCTGCCCCAACACTTTGATGTTCCTAGTTTTTCTTCACCTTCCATACTTGGTCCTAACTTTTGAAGGGGAGCACACAAGCACAAAATTGTCAAATTTATGACCAATTAGAAGAGGAGAAGGGAAGACAACACAGAATTCTATTCACTTACATAGAGGACTTGAAGCACATCCTCACTAACTTCAAACAAGCTATGGAGTGTTTTGATGCTTATCAATAATAGGAGGCTATGAATGATGAATTTTTGTCTTTGGAGTAGAATAACACCTGATCTTGATTAAATTACCTAAAGGTAAGAATGTGGTCTGTTGTAAATAGATTTTTAAAATCAAATACAACTTAGATGGCTCTATCAATCTATACACAGCCAGATTGGTAGGCAAAGGTTACTCCTAGGTATGGAGTAGACTTTATCGAGACATTTTCTCTAGTGGTGAGAATTACATATGTGTCAAATTTTTTTTGCATTGGCTGCACAATTCAATTTTGAAGTACACCAAATGGACATGAAAACTGCCTGTAATAGTTACCAAGATGAGGAAGTCTACATGAAACTTCCCAAGGGTTGCATACCTCTCCCAATAAATCATTGGTTTTTAGGGTGAACAAATCCTGGTAGGGTCTGAAATACCCCTCCAGATAGTGGTATCAAAGGATTGATACCTACTTGCTTCAGATTGGTTTCACCCAAACAAATGCAGATCAAAATATTTGCATCTATCATGGAACTGATGCAGATTTATATTTAGCACTATATGTAGATGATTGAATACTTGTGAGTGCATCTATAGAGCTAGTCAGACATGTCAAACGAAAGTTGTGTTTTGCATTTGAGATGGTAGATTTAGAAGAAGTTCATCAATGTTTGGGAAGGCAAGTCTATGGAGACAAGCAAGAAAGATGGATACGAGTGACTCAAGCAAATTATTTACAGGACAAAAATAAAGAGTTCAACATGTTTGACTGTAAACCAATCAATACACCCTTAAGTTTGGATAAACAAAGGTGACACCACAACATACCCTTATATTTGGAGATCTTGGCTGAATGGGTATTCACCTCTTTGAAACTACATTGCATGTGGTGTTTTAATCAAACATCTACTATTGTCATCTGATCATCTCAGATCACATGCAGTCTCATGACTCCCAACATATGCAAAACATACCAATACCCCTTCAAGTGAGCTATCCACTCTCACGTGCCATGACAAACATTATATCTCTTATGGCATCATAGGTACTATCTTCTATCCTTCTAACTCCCAGTCCTATAGACTTGTATTGCATCGAGTTTAGAACCAGATACACAAGTAATGAAGATACAAATGTGTAGATCAAACCTAGGTGGATTCTCAATAACTAGTAAAATCATAATATCCTAATACACTATCAAGCTAGAATCCAAGAGTCTACACCTTTGCTAGAGCAAAAAGTGTTCCAAGTTACACAAAAATTGGATGTATCAACTAAAAGAGAAAGTAACAATGTCAAACCATCAAAGAACATTATAAACATATGATTCATTCAGAAGATAAGGAGACCAAGGATGAAATGCCATCTCATGTATGCAGAAAGTTCTTGGAGAAAGAGCTAGTTACAATTTGACCCAAGATTTCCAGCGAGTTTAACCTAGCTAGGATAGCCCTCTCCTAATCTCAGAACTACGCACAACTGTACATTCAAAGCACTTTTCTTCATGTAGTATCCTGTTTAACCTAGCTAGGAGAACCCTCTCGTACCTCCAGAACGGGTCACTACTGTTCATTCAGAGTACTTTTCATGATTTAGTATACTGTTTAACCTAGCTAGGATAAGCCTCTCGTACCTCCAGAACGATTCACTACTGTTCACTCAAAGTACTTTTCTTGATGTTGTCAGGCAACTTGTCTCGGAGAAGTTAATTTGTGTTGGAACTCCACCGCGAAAGTTAGATTCTTTAATGTTTGATATCCGTATTATTCCAGTTATTCGGTTTCAACTTCGATGCTTTCACTTTCACTGGTGTTTATCGTAATGGAATGCAACTGGATTCTGCTTCTGGATCTGAAGAAAATCCACAATCACTTTCCTCGTTGACTTCTTAGTGACTCAACGCATTTCGTTGACCACCGATTCTGACTCGTGGAAGCAGAGCTACTCGAGTCAGACTTGTGCTTCAGCATTTCGGGGACCACTGATCAAACGAGTCCTTAAACTCCAGATTTGGAATTTTGCTTGTGAAGTGCAAGTCGGACTCGGGTTAGCGGTGGGTCAATCTCTGAAGAGGTTGTCAAACTTCACATTGGCGGATCCAAAAATGACTTCAATGGGATTGTAAAAGCAAGCAGCTTGTAACCATTCTCAAGGATATTGCTGACTGTCTGTCGACTATTTCGTGTAGCATGGCCGAGTTGGGAAGTCAGGAGATACTGGCACCTGCAGATGGTGGGAATCCGCTGCCGGGTGGGCTTGAACTCAACCCCTTGCACCGTGCTGCTTTGAATAACGACTGGGCGAACATCTTAAGAATGGAAGTTGATCGCGAGGTTCCAGTGGATCCGAACGTAAGATCAGCGGGTCACTTCACTCCACTACATCTGGCTGCCTCCCGGGGACACCTTCGAGCTCAAGAAGCACTGCTCCAATGGCCAGGCGTTGATACAAATTGTCGCTCACTAGAAGGTTTCACTGCCTTGCACTTGGCAGCTTATGGAGGTCACTTTCGCTGTGTAAGGTCGATGCTCAACCACGACCCATTTCAAGGTCGTTTCATTGTGAACGTCAAAGATGAAGTGTTCGGGAGGACCGCATTGCATTTTGCAGCAGTACGAGGTCATGAGGAAGTCGTTGACCTTCTTTTGAAGGTTCCTGGTGTGGAGATCAATCCGAGAGACAAAATAAGCGGGATAACTCCTTTCCTTTTGGCTGTCTTGCACGGAACTTTGTTCAAGAGTTTGCTTGAGAGGAACCCTGACCAGATCAATGAAAAAGTAGGGAGTCTTCTTCCGACTCTTGCTGCAGTTTGCGAACAGTTCAAGGGTCAACACTGGGGAATCCTAGCCCCAATCGCCATTGATAACAGTTTAAACATACAATTGCCGCCGGATAGGGTGGCCGGACCCCGCAATGTAATGGTGTCATCCCGCACGGTCGCCGACAGTGACTCAGGTCCTTACAGACGGTTTGTTGTAGCCATGACAGCCCATACTGCGCTTCACATGGCTGCCACACAGAACGAAAGGGAACTCATACAACTCCTTGTCTCGTATCCTAACATCAAGTTGAATGAACCGGACGAGACGTACGGGATGACACCATTACATTGCTCCATAAGAACGGGAGCCATGGACGCCTTCCGAGTTCTCATGTTAAAACAAGGGGTGGATGTGAATGCTAAACTATGCAACGGAGGGACCATTCCGGTTCCATCTTGGCTTCCCCCAATTGAGGATTTTTACTGGCTAGAGAGACCAAGTTTTGAATTTTTTAGTACCTTTTCTCGATCTGACACTCCACTTCATCTTGCAATACGCCTCCGACCCGCCAGAGAACTTCTTCTTATGGTCGCGGAGTTTTGTAGTCACACTGAATTCAATCCAGCAATTTACAATGAAGAACCGTTGCTTCCATTAGAATTAGCATGGAACAGGTTTGCACATACTGCAGACAACTGCAACAATCTTACTGTGTGGTACAGTAGTTGGAGGTTAGCATGGGAGAGATCTGCGCGCACCGCATACAACGGCAGTCAGGGGACGCCAGCTCCTGAAACGGATACCAGACACTACGGCAGGTTTGTAGGGAAGCTTATTGCAATCTATGGAGGGTTCTTCATGGTTGATAGCGTTGTTCAATTCACTGCTCAGATATTGGAGAGTCGGAGCACCCGAACAGAACCAGTTTGGATTGATTACAAAGATGATCATCGTAACCTAGAAGATGCACTGGATTTGCTTGAGAAGCATCCACGGAACGCATCTGTAATGAATGCCGTTAACGATGGAAAGAAAGCGGCACAGGATACAGTGCAATACGTTCTCGTAACTGCAACGTTGTTGGCGAGCATCACTTTCAGTGCAAACGTGAAGCTGTCGAGTGGAGAGGGTTTCAATACGAACGACAGGAGAACGGCGAAGTTATTCTGGGTTTTCAACGGGATCTCTTTCTATTTTGCTATCTATACAATACTTCGTTGCTTGGGAAGGAGACTATACTCTAACCGCTCTAAACTGCATCGTGCACTTCCAGGAAAAAAGATTTCCTTCTGGAGGCAGTTGGAGCGGTGGTTGCTTTTACATCAAGTGATCGATGTATTACCTCTTATTCTCTGTGTTCTCTTCGGGACTGGAGCCTTTGCGACGTTAGCGTATGGAAATCTGATGTTTGATTGGAAACCGACCACAATTTTTGGTCTTGAACTTGTGGCCGTTGGAGCCCTTCTAAAACTTTCTGGGGTTTTAGTCCGTCTCCTCCAATTTTTTATTGAACTTTCTTATCTGTTTTTGCGTACTTTCAGGGATCTATACAATCGAATTCGTGAAGCCTCCATTGGGAGCATCAGAATCTACAGAACGGACGATGTTGGGGCTGCTTCATTTGTTGTCCGTACGGTTATCACCAGTTTGTACTATACATTTAGAATTATTGGATGTGAGTTCCTAACAGGGAATTTATTCATCCTTGGTCGCTCATTGGCGGTTCTTATTTTGCCGCCTTTGAAACTTACAACAGTGACGTCATCGAAAACTGTAAAGTTGATAATTGAGATCTTCATAGAACTACTTCAGATATGTGCAGCTCTAACGGTGATTGTTGTCACCATGTACTCGTAGTCGACCGAGTTTATCGGTCTGGTCCAGCGGGCTGTTCTCACTCTTCAAATAGCGAACATGTTCAGCTTTTTGATTATCGGTGCACTACACCTGATCTTGTAAATTGAAAATAAATCATTTATTCTTGCATATTATCACCAAGGTAAAGCTGGCGGAGAGCAATTTTGTAAACTCTTGGGAAATTAGGTCGTTAATTAACCTTTGGTTGCTTTGAATAAAATAGTTGTGCCGCGCATTCAGAAGTTGTTACAAGTCAAGTCAAGGAGAAAGATTAAAAACTTTTAGACTCCAAACGAAGGGGACCAAAAACCTCAAGTAGAATGTCCATAAATATGTGATTCATTTTTTAGGATTTATCAATTTCAGAAGCTCACGGAAACCTCAAGAAGAAAAGGGATGAAAATGGATGATATACATCCGTGGACCGATTTCGGGATAGATTACTGTATCTGCTTAAGTAAAGTCCTGCTCTCGAATGTGAATGCATACCAACAAACATATCACGATATAACTAGGATACTTGGGGGTCTAGATTTTGGTTCAAGATCCAGATAGATCTAAGTTATTACCCATTAATCCCTTTTTAATAGCATATTTTTCTATTAGAGTCACCAGTATCTTCCTTAGAACCATCCCATATCTTAAATTTATTAAGGTCTCAATCTCTTAAGGTTGTTGATGTCAAGATTGAATTTCAATTTAACCTAAAGATCCTCTCCATTGTATTTGATTCTACGTTATCACAAAACTTCTCCCTCTTCAAATATTCCAAATTTCTACCCCAAGAACGAATATTTCGGATCATTTTTTATATATCACAAAGTTCTTTAATGACTTTCTCAATCCTCAGGAAATCCTCACTCTAATAGCTATTTGAATAACTATGGATAGTTAAATCAATTTCGAATTTGTTTAAATATCTCGAGGATTGGATTATTGTTAGTTTCCAAAGATCCGTGGATGAACTAGTCAACCAAACCTTGATACATGGATATAGAGGAGATAGAAAGGTTGGTAAAGCATCTATAGGTTATTAAAATGTTTGAAATAGCAAGTATTTCTAGAATAGAATGGATAAACTCAATCCTTACAATAAGCTAGTATTAAAATATTAATATGGATGTTAGTCCATTCACTTTGAGGTGGTATATAAAGCGTAGTATGAATGCTGGACACTCTTCTTTATATCTTGGCATTTATAGCAAATAATAATCTACTCTATGCACTCAAAAGCAAATAAAGACTCATTTCGATGATGGACTCTTTTGCAAGTATGGGATAGAATGTGAATTCAGGTATAAAAAAGAAGATATTGAACTCAAACAAGATGATTCTAGAATTAAGCTAGCATTCAAGAAAACACACTTAATTGGCCTACGATCTACTCATTTCATTATATGCTTGTCACTTCTTTTGGACGTATCTTTGCATTTGCAAGATATTAAGACATCCATAAGAGTTTTCAAATTGTTTGGCATTTAATAATGATTTACTTATACACTCAAAAGCAATAAAAACTCACTCTAAACTTCCTTGCAGGGATAAAATATACCATTATGTAATAAACGAGAAATTTTGAACGTCCAAACAAGACGATTTTAGAATTAAGCTAGGATTCAAAAAACACTCTTATTTGACATGTAATACACTCATTTAAAAAATAAAATTCTAAGGGATTGGAGACAACCATTGGTATTCATTTCTTATAATACTGACGTGCATCTATAGAGTAAACAAATTTGAACTTTTGATGTCTAATAGCTATAATATTCTTAATTTATACATTTATTCTTGCATATTATCAGCAAGGTATATTTTGGGGGGAAGAAAAGGGAGAAGCTGGCGGAGAGCAATTTTGTAAACTCTTGGGAAATTAGGTCGTTAATTAACCTTTGGTTGCTTTGAATAGAATAGTTGTGCCGCGCATTAGAAGTTGTTACAAGATATTGAACTCAAACAAGATGATTCTAGAATTAAGCTAGCATTCAAGAAACACACTTAATTGGCCTACGATCTACTCATTTCATTATATGCTTGTCACTTCTTTTGGAAGTATCTTTGCATTTGTAAGATATTAAGACATCCATAGGAGTTTTCAAATTGTTTGGCATTTAATAATGATTCACTTATACACTCAAAAGAAAATAAGAACTCATTCTAAACTTCCTTGCAGGGATAAAATATACAAGTATGTACTAAACAAGAAATTTTGAACGTCCGACAAGATGATTTTAGAATTAAGCTAGGATTCAGAAAACACTCTTATTTGACATGTAATACACTCATTTCAAAATAACTTTTATCTAAGGGATTGGGAACAGCCATTGGTATTCATTTCTTATAATACTGACGTGCATCTATAGAGTAAACAAATTTGAACTTTTGATGTCTATACAAGTTTGAAATGCACCATTTTGTATATATTCTAAAGTCTCTAGATTTAACGTAGGTCAACATAGATATATGGGTGGTTATTTTGTGTAATTGGAATGGATATGTGCTAGCATCTATAAAATAAAAAAATATTAGAATGTGAGTGGATCTTGGATACGTGTTCACATATATAGAATGTATTTGACTAAGTTTTTGAGATTTACAAGACATTGGCTTGAGCTAAATAGAAAATTAAAGCAAAATACTAATCCAAAAGGAAAAATAGGAGGAATGCAAGGCACTAAAAATAGCATAAAAGAAGAAAAATCACAAATTTTTATATTTTTATATTTTTATATAAATATAAAAATATATAAAGGAGAAAATTATAAAGCACTATACCAAAGAAAAATATAACAACTTCCCAATTTCTATATCTAGCCTAGTTAGCATTTAAAATTGATGATAAAGATCTTCTAAGCGTCATAAGGAGTGGAAGTGGTCTACATATGAGAGGAGCTACATTGCTACTACATGCCTTTATAGTGACAAAGACTTTTTGTAAAGCATATGAAGTGAGTTATCTTTGATACCTTTGTACCCAAAATTGCCATGGCCTACTCCTCTACAAAGGTACTCATTTCACTTCCCAAAGAAGACCATCAAAATGATTTTAAAGATGTCCAAAAATCTACAATATAAAGGATACACATGTATGAAAGGCTAGTGGTGGTATATATTGGTCCTCCTTTCCCTTGGTCAAAATGGTTAACATTGCTCTTGTGTGGCTATTAGAGCCAAGGCTTCTACTTATAGAGGATTGTTGTGTTTCCATTGGTGGAAGTCAGAATATCTACTCTCTATCTCTCTCTTTCTTTTTTTCTAGGTTGTGAATTAGGTAGGTTCAACCATGCAAGTCCAACCACTACCCAATATATACATAGAAATGTGTCCAATATTAAATCTATAGCTCTGTATCTTCAATAGTATCATGGAGTTTAGTTTGCTCTCCATAAAAAAAATCATAAAATATGTATATGTTTTATGTCATACAAGGATTTTTGAACTCAATGATCTAGTAAACCAAAAGTGTTTCAATTTGGTAGACCCAACCATAAACAAAGTACTGTACTGACGTCCTTGGAAGAGAAACAAAATTCCTCAATCAAGAAGGAAACATGTAGTCAAGCTCTTCACAAGAGATAATCCTAGCCTTATCAAGAATAAGCACATCAATAAGAATACTAGAAAAGGTGTGAAAATGCATACTCTCACTAGGAACTGTATAGAATCAAGCTTTAGAAGCACTCTCTTCACAAGAGATAATACAAGCAGTATCAATAATAGGGGCATCAATGCAAATGTTAAAAGGTGTTCAAATGCACACACTCACTACAAATAGCCTGAATCTTCCTAGAGTTTGGAATAAAAAGCCTATGAATACAAGGAGTAACATGCAAGGTAGGATAGGAAAGAGACCTTGAGCTAGCAAAAGATGTGAATAAATTCATATATCCTTGAGCTTTTTATTGTTATTGATGCAAGAAGAGAATTACAATGATGTTAGAGGAACTTGTTAGCTAACAAGAAAAGCCATTAATGCTCACAATCTTAAAAAAGCAAATGGTGTTATATCTTTCTATTGTGTGAGACCACATCCTCTTGAGAAGATGAGCTACATTACTTATCTAAGAGCTGTGGAATTATACTTAATATTAACAAAGTAGAGAAGATGTTATGCATAGTACTACCAGATGTACAAAGATGAGGTAAGAGAACCTTTATAGATGGATTAAGTACATGTCAAAATAAGAGGCCTTAAGCTTAGGCACATAATATCTTGTAAAAATGGAGTAAGCTACCTTTGTATTATCTAATAGTGAGAGTAAATAAGGATGGGCTACTGCTTAGATATAACAACCTAATGTCAATGTGATAGTAAAATGGTAAGAACAAGTCAATCCTCACAAGGATATGGGTTAGAAATGGCTAGAAGGGAAGAGGAAGTGTCACAAGCTCCAATTCATTTATTATTTGTTAATTAACTTCTTGGGCAGAAACCACTCCCAGTATAAGGGTAGAAGAACCCACTACTACACTCTATAGAAACCTAAAATCTCCTTAATCACTCTCAAAACTAATTGTAACCAAAGTTACTCTGGAGGTGATGGTGTACTTTGCCCCAAAGCCACCAACTGCGATAACATGTTCTACCCTTCTCCAAAGGACTGCCACAAAAGGAGCTTAACTCATAAGTGAATGTCCTTGAGTTTTGACTCCATGTTACACATGACACTTAGGACTGATCATTTCCATCATCAGGCCACCCTCCACGTTCAAACTCCAATTTCCAACCCTTCCTTCTAAATGTAACAATTGCAATCCTTTAGTAACATTCACACCTCTACAAGGGCATTTGAAGCCAAACACTAGGTTAATATAGATTGATTGAACTAGACTCTAATGTGATACAAGTTGTATGGTAAAGTGGGCTTGTTTATTATTAGGCCAAAGCCTGTTTTTTAGTTTCTTACTACTACTCCACTTTGCCCCAAAGTTGCTAAGTGGATAAGCGGGTTCCTTGCTGAACCTAACTACTCCACCCCCACCAAATATCGTCTCAATTTCTTGGTTACCCTACTCTTAACTACCTAATGAGACTTTTTCAAGTGCTAAGAAGCTTTCAATTCTTTCCCTAAGTATGCATTGCAAGTAATGCATGTTCTTCCTATGTCATTGCACCAAAGTGTTCTTTGGCTAGAACTCAGCTGATTGCCATTCTTCCCAAAAACTGTTTTGGGCCAAAGCCTTTGGTCTAGTTCCTTAATTACAAATGTAAAAATAATTTCCAAATTCAAGAGGATGGGTTGGGATTTCTTGCAAGTAACTAACAAAGTCTATGTACAATTATTGGAAAGGATCAAAGAATGTGTACTAATCTAACACTTTGGTTCCTTTTGATATCTTGGATTCCTTTGGCTTGGCATTCTATTGGAAAGAGCATCTTTTGTCTTTGAGTTGTCATAAAACTCCTTGGTGCACTCTTTGTAATCCATAATCTTTAGCAGATAGTAGTTCTTTACTTCATTGAACTTACAATCTGCATATCCTCAAAGTCAGAGAGAAAGCTGGTCCATTGGTTCCTCTTTATACATTTTCCCTTTAGCTTCTATGCCCTAAACTGCATTTTGTGAATCTGATAGTTGGTAGCTCTCCCTTCTACTTCTTTCTTGGAGCATTTCTACCAACTATGCATGGACTTCTTCTACTTATTGGAGTTCCTCCTTCTTCTTTGTCTCAATTTGCAAGCACTTCACTTGAAAGTCTCTATCTAATTTATTGTATATGCACTCTCACTTGGCTTCTTTCTCTATGGCCAAAGCCAACTCCTTTGCTTGGGCTCCAATTGTGCTACTACCTCCTTTTGATATTTCAGCATCTGCAAATCCAAGGTTATATGCTTAACATTGAGATTGCTTAACTCTTGGTGTAGACTCTACACCTCCTTGTCTTGAGCTTGGATTTGATCCTCATAGTTGAGTTCCTTCTCCTTCTTCATCCATCCCCAACTTTCCTAACTCCAACTATACTCTGCGCAAATCCTTCTCTTGACCTTGGAGAGCAGAGGCAAGGCAAGCTTCCTATTTTGTCTCTTTGAATACTTCATGTATCAAGGAGTTCACCTTCTTTGCTTCCTCTTGTCGCAATCTTGGCTCTAGGTCACTTCCTCTTTGAGCTTGTCTCTTGCACCCTCCTTATATAAATCTCTTTGTGCATCCTCCACACCAAGGTGGTAGAATCCACAATCTTTGGACACTTGCGATGATATTATGACAAGAGTTCCAACAATTATAAAACCATCCCCACCAAATGAATGATAAAGTGAGCTCCCTCCAAAACTTACTTGGAAGTGGTTTGGCATGGTCTTTCTCTTACAAGATAGGGACTTTTTCTTCTTCTACAATGTGTATTGGAGTCTCCTCTATCTTAACATCTATTTCTTCTTTGTGTTCAACCACATCCTTACATTTGGGTTGAATGACATTTTGAACTTTAGGCTCAAGTTCCTCTCCTTCCTCCAAGTGGTTGTCTCCATCTCCAAAGATGGGGATCAAGGAGTGAGCATTGGGAGTTCAAGTTCTAGTCCGATCACCTCCTCTTAGGCTTCATCTTCCTCATCACCATCATCTTCCACTTCTTCATGTTCTTTTTGTATTGGGAGTTTGGGGGTAGACTGAGCATCTTTGAATGTGTCTTCTTTTTATGGTCCTCCTCCTCCTCTAAGTATAGAGTGAAGGAACCTTCTTCTTCTACTACTTCTTCCTCTTTGGTTTGGAAGCCATGTCAATGACTGGGTTGGTTCTTCTTTGCTTGCTTCTTTGTTGGTATGTGTTGGTGCTACCTGGGCTAATGGTGCTCATTTCTTCTTCAGCTTGGTATTCACCACTTCTTCTTCCATAAGCACAAACTTGCCTGTCCAAGAAAATTCTATTTCCACCTCTTGATATTTCTTGATCATTGAATTCCTCTCAAGTTGGGAAGCAAAGTAATATATAGAAAGATAATGACTTGGAAATCTCCTATGCTCCCCTTTGATTAAAAAATTGAGACCCATGTAGAAATGGATTGCAGATAGGGCTAGGTGAGTAGATCCTTTCTCACCCAAGAAGTCATGGTGAAGGGTTTGAGCTTGTTAAAAGAATATTTAAGCCCAATTCACAAGCTTGCCTTGTACATCTTCTGAAATAATACGACTTGGGTATTTGTTAAGTAAGTTGACCATTGACAAAAAATCTTCATAATTGCTTCTATAATCACCCATTGAATTGGGTCCTTATAGCTAAGAACTTGCCAACCATTGTTGCAGTTGCAAGGTTCCCTAAAGGTGTCCTTTGTCTCTTGGGTCTGCTCCTGATCCTAGAACTTGGTGTTGATCATTATTACTCCTATTAAGCTTACATCTAGACCAAGGAAATCCTCCAATTCTCATCTATCAAGCCCATGACCTCTCAGGTCCTCATTAATTCTCTTCTTTGGCTAATTGTCTCATAGATGATCGCAAAATCTGTTGCATCCTAATTCCAGAGCAAGAATCCCACCTGCTTGCTCTGAATTCACTCTCTCCTACTATACACCACCCAAGCATCCATTATTGGGATTTGGAGAATGGATTTTGGGACCTTCCTCATGGGTTTCTCTCAAAGACTAAGGAATGGAAGAAAAGGTTGGTTCAGCTTTGAAGACTAGAAAACTACCAAAAAAAGGATCAAATTCAAGATTATCTTTGCTTATTCAATTGCTTGCAATGCAAAAACAGGAAATGACCATTCCTCACTTTGTTTTATAGGCAAACTCTTCTATCATTCTTCAGCCAAAAGGTGTTTGGGTTGTCCTTGTTCCTTGTCACATATTCAATGACAATTACTGCTTGCAAACTATCACTCTCTCCCAATAATCTGGGTTTTGATGCGGGCATTTGGCTAAATGCCAGTAGTCCTCTTAGAATGCAAACCACCCTTCTTGATTTGGAATGGTTGTCTTTGAATTTCTTGGAGGTGCATTCAAATTGGTGTATAATACTTGCCATGTTTGGGTCCAAAATGAAGTGCAATGGGGCAAACTCATTTGGTTGATGTTTTATTGTTGTGCAAAGTTCTACCAAACCAAATTTTACCCTGTACATAGACCTTTGAGCAAAGGTTCTTCTTCTCCAAACCATTTGCCTTCAAACCCGTCAGTTCCAAGTTGATTTCTTACATTCTTCCTTAAAGTGTTTCTCTGATCCAGACTCTATGATTTGGGTTGCTAGCTCAAGAGTCACAAGTTTGAAGAATCCACTATCTATAGGTTTTCCTACCAAAATGGTAGAATAGACTAGTACTTCCTCACAAATAAAATTGAAATTAATAAATAAATAAAACAATTAACACAAAAGGATGTGCACCACTCCCCTCCTCAAACGTGAGCATCCTTGCAAATACAAGGTCAACTCTTTTTTGTTATTTGTGGTTAAGCATAATATTTCTATACTTGCCATCCATTGACTTTGGTAGTGAATAGGCTACCTTAAAGTTGGCTAGTTATAGGGAAACGTTATTGTAGATTCTCTTTATTTGGTATGGTCCCATCCACCTAAGATGTAACTTCTCAAGAAAGTGTTTGTGCCAATTGTTGTAAAGCAACACTAGTTCTTCTTTGACCATTTGCACTTGCTTGATCTTCATGTCATGATGCTCCTTCCTTAGTTTTTGAGCAGCCTTGGTGCATTTGTTGGAGTCATTTTGCTTCTCTTCAAGAAACATCAATTGTTGCAATTGAAGACCTGGGACTTCCTCTACCAATATTCTCTCCCCTCACATCATCATGTATGTTGGCACTTTAAATTCCACCAGAAGGATCAGATGTAGACTAAAAGTTAAAATGTAGGGCATTTTTTGGTAGTGATCTTTTTAGGGGTATGGTAAGCCCATAAAGCTATTTGTAATTTTATGTCCCAATTGTAAGCATAATTGATGGTCACCTTATTCAGAATTTTGCATAGAAGGCCATTTTCTTCTCAATCAAGCCATTTGCTTTTGGGCTATGATGCTTTGCTTTTATGATGCTTGATATGAAATTATTTTAGAAGGGATGCCACCAACCCATTCAAAAAATGTACTCCTTGGTCACTCACTAGTATGAGAGGACATCCATACCTCAAGATGATGTTACGGAAGAAGATTTGGCTATGGTGTCAACATCATCCAAGCGGGTAGCTTTGGCTTCTACCATCTTCATTGTATAGTTAGTGCATACCAATATGTACCTTTAGTGTGTTCCTTTTATAGCAAGTTGTATTGCAAAATCAAGAAAAATCTATGCTTCATTTCTCAAATGGTGCCAATGGTAGGATATGTCCACTATGTGTTAGTGTAGGTCTTCCCATATGTTGACAAGCGTCACACTTTTAAATAAAGTCTTATATCTTGTACATGGTTGGTCACCAATAACCTATTGCAATATTTTTTCATTATAATTTGGAGGGTGAAGTGTCTTCTAATGGCCTCTTTGTGCAAGGAATATATCACTCCATTTATTTTATGTCTCTCCAAATAGTGTCACAAGTTATCATCACCTCTTAATTTGAACAAAATTTTCCCCTTGAGCTGGTAGGGACCCATTTTGTGAGGAAACACCACTCTCTATTTAAGGTTCATCCCTTTAGGGATGCACATTGATTGAAGGTACTAGTATTTGACCAAATAATATGTCCCTTTGTGGTTGTAATGTAGATATGGCTTCATCCAAAAAGTAGTCCACCAAATCCTTGTCATGGTCTTCAATCTTGAGTTAAGACAAGAAATTTCATTTTGTGATGTTCTCCTTTTTGGACTTGCACCATATAGGTGAATTCCTAAAACAGTACGATCCATCATGCAATTCTTCTTGATAAATCTTCCTTTTGCACTAGCTGCTATAGTACATAATAATCTATGTGAAAATCAAATTCATATTGTAACAAGTAGTGGAAAAACTTTTTGCAAGCATAAACCATTCTTAATTCTTCTCTCTCTATAGTGGTATATTCTTCTCTACCTCTAAGATTTGCCTACTTGCAAAGTATATTGGTTACTCTTCTTCTTATCATCCTTTTGACTCAGAAATCTTGGAAAATCTAGATTTTCCCTATCTTCTTCTTTGGTACAATTACAATTGGAGAAGCCATTTGTGTTGAGTACCAAAAAAATGATACCAACCCAAAGGTACTTATTGATTTCCTCCTTCATTAGCAATGACTACTTGGGATTTAGCGTGTACTTTCATTGCCGCATTGGTATTGCTCCTTATTCCATATCTATGCAAGGTTTGCTCAAATTGCCATGGAATACTAAGAATTTGCTCAAACATGCACTTAAAAATGTCTTGGTACTCCCAAAATATGACTATATATCAGTCAAATTTATTTGGGATATTCTTTTAGATATCTTTAATATCATTCTCTTGGCTACGCACACCTCTAGACAATCATTCGGTTCATGATTACTTGAAATGATCCTCACATGGATCATTTCAAGTAATGTTGTGTTTTTCCTGTTATTTGCCTAAGTAAGAGTTGTCTTTAGCTTTGTCCCCAATTTTGTAATTTTGTAGCTTTGCCCCCATTCCAAGTAGTTGACTTTGTATTCTTCTTCTAAAGTGATGTTGGAGCAGTCCATGATGTTGTCAATGTATCTTCATCTGATGACAACATCTTCACCAAGTGTGGAACCTTCTTCTAGCAAACCATGATAGTCATAGGGGTGGAGAATCTTGGGTCTAGGGATGTAAGCATATGCTCATGCTAATCTATACTGATGTGAGCTCCATATAACCAAGGTCTTTTGATAAGTGCATGATACCCCATCTTGGTTATAAGTTAGAGAATGATGTAATCTAAGGTGAATTCTACACTTTCTATGGTGGTCCAAACCTTAGATAACATTCTTAGAGGTCTCTTGTGAGTCTACGTGGCAAAACATAGGATTTACAAAGTAGACTTGAACAAAGTGTACCCCAATTTTAGCACAGTTTAGCACCTAATCCTTAATCTATTGGGATGGACTGGATCATGCAGCCATTGATCTTTATTTCCACTTCAAGAGGTCCCAAATCTTCAAGCTCAATTCAATATACTATAGGTAGGTCTGACATTTTGTGGTTTTGGGTTCTATGGAGTACCATGAGTAACTATCATTTGTATAGCTTGTTATCCTCCCACAACTATTTGAAAGTTGGAGGAAGCTAGGTGGAGCTATCATATAATATTGATTAAATCCCAAGATGGGACCAGCTTTCCTCTTTCTCCTCTCCTTTTTAGCCGTCATTGACACTCCCCTTTTTGGGCCAAAAGTTGGCAAATTTGATATTGGTTTGTTATTCAGCTTCTTGTCTATAATATGTTTATTTCTTAAGTAGGGTGAACTCAAATGCCTTATCCTTACCATCTGTAGGGATTGTGGAGGGATCTTGATGCTTACTGGTTTCTTCTTCCAAGAGCTTATGTACTTTGTTATGGATGTTAACCAGAAATTTGGAAGTAGGGCCATAGGGTAGGGTACTCATAAGAATGGTTCCTAACACAAGTGATTCTATTGGTTTGAGGTTAAGTGTATCTATTTGAGTATCAAAATCACCAGATTTGTACTTCACCTTCTTTAGCAACTGCAGTTTGGGTTTGGAAACTCCTCTCAAGAGCAAAACTTCCTTTTTGAGTCTTAGGGGAATCCAAGGACTCCAAGGAATAAGAATCATTTGCCTTCTTCTGATTTGAATGGATAACCACTTGATTAACTTCTTGATCTGGCCACCCTTCTTTGTTTGACATCAGAGCTTCATCAGATCCTTGCTCTTCTAAGCTTACAAATTGAACATTTGCATCCACCTTAGTGGGGGATGGAATAGAGATGTACCTGACCGGTGGTCTAGGTACCAACAGTTGGGGGTAATTGGCTCACATATGCCATGGATCCTTACAATTACCACACCACAATGCATAAGGGTATGGTTTCCTAGGTTCCAAATAGCTTGATGTCCAATGCCAAATGGTTCTACAATTCTAGCAAGTTCTTAGGGTAGCACCTTGTTGTTGTTGTGGTATGAGTTGTTGTTGTGTCTCTCAAGGTGGCATATATCAAGGAATAGAGAAGGAAGGTCAAAGGATTGGGTTGGTAGCTATTGCTTGTTGTGCACAGACCTGATCTCCCTCCTCTACGTAATACTCCAACATCCTCCCTTCAGGTGCCCACTCCATTTGATGTACCAAAGAAGAGGGACACTTAGAGAAACACTCCATATTAGCATGTCCTAGCTTTCTACAAGTGGTGCACCAAATGTTGAGTCATATATAAGATTGTAGTATCTTCCTTTCTTTAGCTCCAAGTAGCTGAACCTTGAAGTCAGCAAAGTCCCTAATAAGTTCTTCCAGCTTAGTTCCCAACTACAAAGAGTTCTTTGGAGTTGACTTGGCCCGAGGTTGAGGAACCTACTTCTTCTCCTTTCAGTGAACTTCTCATCTTCTGACAAAGAGGACTCAACAGAAGAAGTCATGGCAGAGGACCCCAAGAAAAAGGATGGGTCAGGTTACATTTTTGCTTGGTTTCTTCAGAGGTTCAGCCTGATTTTGCCTTCCTCATGGGATTTATCCGAGCAGACTCATGTAGTGCAGCTGATTTGATCACCTGATTCAGTTCTTCATGATCACACTCCTAGCAAAGACACAAAGTTCAGCAATGATTCCTCCAAGAACCATGCTATTGCTTTAGCAGTGCTACCAGCCCAAATGTTGCTTGAAAGTGCTATTGGACCAAATGTCACCCTATACTTGTAGGATTAGATTTCCTTAAAGAAAATATGTTCTTTTGTAACTTGCTCATCTTTAGCACCTTGGTCCAGGCCATAGTGTGATGCTCATCCTTCTTTGTAAACTGTTCTTCTTTATTTATTTATTTATTTATTTGAACTTTGTTTGTGAGGAAGTACTAGTCTATTCTACCATTTTGGTAGGAAACCTATACATAATGCATTCTTTGTAGTCGTGACTCTTGAGCCAACAACTCAAATGACAGAGTTTGGGTTGGAGAAACACCTAAATAATGCAGGAAACCAACTTGGAGCAAAGGGTGTTTGAAAGCAAATGGTTTAGGGAAGAAGTATTTTGGCCTGAAAGTCTCCATATAGGGTGACATTAGGCCCAATAGAACTTTCATGCAGCATTTGGCTTGGTAGCACTGCTCAAGTAGTAGCATGATTCTTGGAGGACTCCTAGCTTATAAACTATGAACTTGGAATTTATAGATCTAGACTTATAGAACCCAAGGTCTCTAAGCAAAAACAAGACAAAGAAAAAGGTAAATCAAATAAAACACAGGAGATAAAGCTTCTCTTACCTTCTACAAAGAGAAGGTAAGAGACATGATAGAAAAGCAAATAATTATCTCTCTTAAAGCTATGGTAAAAAAACACAAGATCTCCTTGTTAGGTACATTGAATAGGTACAAACTATGTGGATCTCTACAAACTATATTATGCAAACTATATAAGTAAGGTAACTCTATGCTATAAAACAAAAGCATAAACAAAAAATGATGATTAAGGAAGGGATCTAATCTAGTATCAACAAAAAAAAATACATAGACTGCCCAACAAGAGACAGAACTAAATGCATTCAAATGCATCTACTTGGAAAATCACCAATCAAGATGGAGATCATAGGATGCTCTAATATTAGCAATAACGGTTTCATAAGTTCCAAAGATAGCCACAAAGAACCAATTTGGAACTAATATGCTAAAAATGATTTACAAAACTGTAAATAAATACCATATGAACTAAATACAAGAAAAAGATCTCAAAATCAGTGAGATAGATCCTATAAATATCCTTTGAGATGGCAAGGAAACATATGGTACCATATATTCATGCAATTCAAAGTTCTTCTTGACTATAAGTAATGAGGTTGATGAAATCAAACAAAAGCGGAAACCTAAATCTAAGATTTAGATAAAAGATAATCACATAGGAACTCAAAAACTTACAACTTGATGGTCTATGCTCCTTGCAAAGAAAACCAAATGTAGCAATGTACAAGTGAATAGTGCCAAAATTTATATCTCCTACTTGGATGGAAGTTCTAAAGAAAAGAAGGGAGATATTTTATAGTAGGAGGATGGAAATTTTAAAATATAATCAAATTATTTATGGAGAAGGGGCATAGTTTAGGAGATGAGTGTTTTAGCATGCTATACTTCCATATTTTCCTTGGCATCAAATAAGCACTATAGGTAGCAATTACCAAGAGGTAAGGTATGGAAATTTGAGAAGCCTACTGATGGATATTTAGACTCATATGGTGTAGTTGTCTTGTTAAGATGAAATATTTTCCATAGAAACTTGTGAAACCTAGAGAGAAGTCTTTTGATGTTTTGATGGGTTGGTAGGAGTATAGCATAATAGCTTAGGGATTCTTTAGTACATAAATAATCTAAATAAGCTTCCAAAAAAAACTTGAATAAGGTCAAGAGAGTGTAATCATGATTAGAAGTTTGATGGGACCTTGACAAAAAGTGTTAGTGTGCATAGAGGATTTAAAGAGTAGAAGGAATGTGGAATTTTCTCTCAATAATATAAGTATATAAATCTCCATCTATGGTATTTGAACAAGACTATGTGTGCCATTGATAGAGAAATATATAATTATATAATATAAGAGCAAGTGATAGTAGAATGTGGTCCTAAGGAAGTGGAAACTTGATAAAAAAAAAAAAAAAAAGGGGTTGTGCTTGATAGCTAATGATTAACTTGATGGAAGGAGGGAGATGATACATAGAGAAATTTACAAGTATACTTACCCAGGTGGAAGGATGGAGATGAACCATAAATGTATCAACAAGATAAGATCTTCCATCAAGTATAAAGTACTTGAAAAACAAGTATATGGAGTGTGAGAATAAGATAGAAGAGACTATATCAAGGTGGACCTGAGCACCTATAAGCATGGAGTGGAAGAACTATCAGTGAGGTTGGGTAACAAGTCACATTGTGTTATAAGGAGTAAGAGATGCTAGATGAGGAGTATCACCTATGTAGTCCCTCTAAATCTCCATATCAAAGAAAAAAATTTTCTAAGAAATGAGTATTAACATATAAACTTCAAATCTCAAATATAAATGTAGAAGGAAGAATCTAAAGAATAAAAAGAGGAAATAAAAATTGGAGCATAATTAAAAAATTAAAAATTAAAAATTAAGCAAAAAGACAGTATGAAAAATAGAAAGAGTGACATAATTATGGCTAATAGAGATCACTTTTCCTAGGGAGAGAGAAAACTTTAAATTAAAAGTCCTCTTTCTTATGTCCACATTTGCATAGATCCCGGTTCCATCATGAAACTAATATTAGTTTCCATCTTGTCTTTAATTTGTTGAAATTTTGCTCTATTCACCAAGGACGCAGAATACATGGCTTTATCCAATGCTTGTACTGAAGCTGTCTGGATAAGAAGCCTACTATGAGAGCGGAAATTTGATGTAGGACCCACCACACTATATATTGCGACAACCAGAGCGCAATAGCAAGTGGACAATCAAGAAAGTCATGAAAGATCTAAACACGTAGGTATCATATATCATTTCATCGAAGACACTTATCAGATAGTGGAGAAATTGTCATAGTATATATTTCCACCTCGATCATGGTCTCAGATATCATCACAAAGCCCTTAGCTAGGGACAAGCATTTGTATTTTCTCACAAACTAGCTCTCACATTGCAGTAGAAAGTAAGTAGGACCGTTAGTAGTTTTACTATTTCCTGTCTTGCTAGACCCGTGGCAGCCGCCTCTCACTCTCCAGATAGTTGTGTTTTGGTCCTAGGGTACTGATTTCCTGTAAAGCACATAAATTTCCATATCAAATCAACCCCTTGGACTGTCTCGTCCATCTTCAGTCAGCACTCTTCCTACATCCGAGGCCGTACAGTCTCATATTAACGCAACGCAACACTCGGATAGATAGATATATGTACAGATAATGATAGTCATTCATCACGCTCATCTTCCTAAATATTTACCTGTAAGTCTCAGAGTGCGTCTGGTCAATATTGCCCTTGTGCACACTCTTGATTGAGTGCTATATTATCACCTTGGCTTGAGGAATACAGTGATGACAGTCATTCAGCACGCTCATCTCTATTTGCCTCTGAGTGTGTCTCGTCAATATTGGCCTCTTGCATACTCTCGACTCTCGACTGAGTACCAAATTATCACCATGACTTAAGGCATGTTCAGCACTCAGTCATTGCTTGAACAGCAGGAGATATTTAACAACAAAGTCTCAGACCTGATTGAAACTAGAAGAAGACGAATAACAAAGCAAATGTCGAGTATAGTATCTGTCAATTTAAAGGCAAATAAGTCGATTCCAATCCCTTTGGGAGAATATAAATTTATGTGATGAACAGTAGCCAATGGGTGAATATTTCAAAAGATCAAAGAAAAAATCATTATTAGGTTAATCGACTGCCCTGAAAGTTGCTTTCTCCACCAAGGCGATTTGTATAATAATATGTTGCTAATCTCATTGTCATAAAGGTAAAGAACAGTTCATCACAAGAGGAATGAACAGTCAAATTTAATTACGCACAAGAATATGAGAGACAATAGACGTCGGGGATAACAATTTAGATTCTTTGATATGAAATGGTAATTAGAAATTAATTATTATTTTAAATTAATACGACTGAAAGATACGACTGAAAAGAAGTGGCAAATGGTATGTGTCAACTACAAGAACTAACAAGGGAAACAAGAGTGAGTGTTAACTGCCTACCAAACCAGTTCTACGAGTGAAAACAAGCAGCGAGTGTCACCTCTCAACTATAGAAATCAAATAGGGAAACAAGGGAGCCTTCAATCAATCTTCTGTCTGGCTTGAAAACAATGAATGAAAACCGTGCATCCAAAGAGGTTATGAATCCACCGAATGGAAAATAGCGGGATAGTATTCTGATTTGTGTCTCCCAACAGATTGTGGACGTACATACAGGTCGGCTTTGAGACAGAATTTGAAAGCGTCGATGATGGGAAACAAAATTTTGCCCGCTATGCACGGATAAGTTTTCTTGGAGTGTGCTGCTTTGGAACTCACGCTTAAACCTGGAAACATACAAGGTGGTCAATTACTGCTCGAGAAGGTCCAACACTATCATGAGAAAGTCTGAAAGTCGAAAGTCACCCGAAAGAAAGTCTTTAACGATCAGAGAGAGCGAGAAGGAAATGAGTAAATGGAGCAAAACAGAGGTCATTCGTAGTCAGAACTGCAAGAAGTCCTATGGATTCTTGCATTCTTGACTGACTAGAACCCTTTGAAGGCGAGTGAAATACTTGTTGAGCAGTAGTCTCCCGCTACACCTGAAAGAGTATGATCTCTTGATTGAAGATTGAACGTGAAGAATGAACTATCGTTTAGCAAGGAGGCGCTGCACTTTGAACTGGCTGCTTGATTCTATTATAAAGAGAGTCCTTCAGATTATGGACAGTGTGTTGAAATAGAAACACTTCAGTGGTGTATCTGCTGCTTTATTCTATTATCTACATATTATTAACAGTGTGTTGATATAGAAACACTTGAGTGATGTATCGAGAAGCTGTGAGAGATCTTAGACAAGGAGACCAAGCATATCTATCTTGTGATAGATCAGTGACGTTCCAAACTGTAAGTGTTAGACCCAATCTAGTGGAACTAGCAAAAAGACTCTACACTGAGATGTAGCCCCACGTTGGGTGTACCTTGATAACAAATCTGTGTCTCTTCTGTGATTATTTCCTATTTTTATGTTTTGATCATTGTGCTTAATCAAAACATAAACATAGAAAATAAGTGTGGTTATCAGAGCTAGGTTAGCATGGACATATTTTCTCTAAAGAATCTTTAGTGTATATAGATTCAAAGTAAAAAATAATGACAGAAGACAAAATCAGAGTTGAAAATTTTGATGGATAAGATTTTGGATAGTAGAAATTTCAGATTGAGGACTACCTCTATCACAAGGATTTGTATGCTCCTCTTGAAGGAGTGAAACCAGAAATTGAAGATGTTGATCCTCAGAGTGATGCAGCATGGAAGATCCTAGACTGAAAGGCACTTGGTGAAGTTTTGATGGGCTTGACAAAGAAGATTAGGTATCAAGTTGCAAAGGCTAAAACAACAAAAGAAGCAATAGATATTTTGATGAACAAGTATGAGAAATCCTCTACATTGAATCAAATATTTTTTCTGAAGAGGTTATTCAATTTGAAACTGAATGATAGAGGATCCGTAGTAGAGCATGTCAATAGCTTTACACACGTCACAAATCAGTTGAAGTTTGCAAGCATAGACTTGGATATGAAATTACAAGCCTTACTGTTTTTGGGTTAACTACTTGTTAGTTACAACACAGCATTACAAGGGATTTCCAGCACCAAAGATGACTTAATGCTTGATGATGTTATGAGTAGTATAATGGATGAGAGATGCAATGACGAGCTTTTGGAGAAGATAATTACTTGGCATCTACATCTTTGATGGCTTTGTCAATGGAAATCATGGGAGAAATCAAAAACAATTTAAGCACAATGGTTGTGGCAGATCAAAATCCAAGGAAAGGACAAGAAGAAAGACAACAATATCAATCAATGAGTGTTTGTAATGTCATCAACCTGGGCATCGAAGGCATCAAGGTGAAGCTTATAAATGAAGGCTACAAGAAGACAGAGAAATGGAAATGTGGTTAGTGAACAATTACATTTGGAAAACCTGTGCTTATCTACAAGTTTAGATTCAATCACACACAAGTGGTTTGTAGACTCTGGAGCTTCTTTTCATTGTACTTCAAAGAAAATCTTGTTTAACACTTTCTTTAATGATGATTTTGGACAAGTCATTGTGTGAAATGGTCAAAGGTATTCAAGAGTAGAGAAAGGAATGATTGTGATCAAGATTCTCAGTGGAGCAAAGCTTGTCTTACAAGATACAAGACATGTCCCTCGATTAGAGAAACTCATTATATCAACTAGCAAACTTGATGAGGAAGGTTTTTTTACAACATTTGGAATTGGACAATGGAAGATAACATCTTGAGCACAAGAAGTAGCAATGGGAAAGCATACAGGTACACTTACCTTTTCCAAGGAGACAACATTGAGAATTATGTAATAGCTATTGTGGTTTCAAAAAATCCATCAACACTATGGCATCAAAGATTAGGGCATCTTGGTGGAAAAGGTGTGAAGGAGTCACATTGAAGAAATTTACTCCCGGTTTTGAAGAAAGTTGAGTTAGATATCTATGAAACCTATATCTATGGAAAGCAAAAGGTAGTCAGTTTTAATTTAAAAGGTAGACAAAGCAAAACCAAGAAGTTGGATTTGGTACACACCACAGTATGGGGTCAAGAGTTTTAATATGGATGCAAGAAGTACTTTCTCACTTTTATTGATGATGCAACCAGAAGACTTATGTCTATGCTATGTGTGAAAAAATAAAAGTTGTCAATGTGTTCAAATTGTGGAAAACAATGGTTAAGTACGATACAGACTGTCAGATCAAAGCACTTAAATCTGACAATGGAGAGGAATACACAAGTTGAGAGGAATACACAAGTTGAGAATTTTAAAAATTCCTGAACCAAGAAGGCATTTAGTGCATCAAGACAATTGCAAGAGCACCCCAAGAAAATGGCTTAGTTGAAAGGATGAATCTAACAATCTTGGAATGATCAAGATGTATAAGGATACATGCTAGATTACCACTCTTTTTTTGGCAGCAACAGTTGATACTACTGTGTTCTTGATCAATAGAATTCCCATAGTGCAGTAAATGGAAAGTCTCCAAAGGAAGCATGGATAGGTAAGAAGGGAAATCAATCATTTTTAAAGGGTATTTGGCTGTTTATCATACTCCTTAATTGACAAGAAGGACAGGAAGAAACTTGACGCAAAGTCTCAAAAGTGCACTTTCATTGGTTATGAGAGTGATGAGTATGGTTATAGGCTTTGGTACTTTGAAAATAACAAAGTTATAAGTAGGAATATGATATTCCATGAGAGTAAGATGTACAAAGATCCTGAAGATGTGCAACAAGCAATGACTGAACCAGAGTATGTTGATTTGGATACTGAACCCAAGAAGATGTTTTCAAAAGATCCACTTGCTTTTCAAGATCAAATTCATGAGGAATTCAATGAGCATGAAGAATCTACTGGCCAAGAAGGTCAACAAGAGGAATCAAGGAACTTGAGGAGCAAAAAAATCCAACACCAAGGAGATCAACAAGACTTAGAAAACCAAAGGTAATTTTTTATCCTTCTACAAATATAATTTTGAGTAACATCTTATATACAGATTTGGGGAAGCTAGAAATGATATGACATACAAGGAAGCTAGAAATGATATCTCTTCTATGAAATTGGATTATGCTGTGAAAATGAGATGAATTTGCAAACCCAAACCTTTGCTAAACAAATGGGTATTCAGAATCAAGACAAAAGCAGATGGGAGCATAAGATACAAGGCAAGGCTTGTTGTCAAAGGTTTTTCTTGGAAGGAAGGAGTAGACTACACAAAGGATTTTTCACCAATGGTGAAGATGACATCCATTTGGGCATTATTGAATAAAGTTGTTGTGGAAGATCCTCATCTAGAATAGCTTGATGTTAAGACAACATTTCCTCATGGTGAGCTTGATGAAGAATTGCACATGGTACAACCAATGGGTTTTACAATAAAAGGCAAGGAACATATAGTTTGTCATTTGAGCAATAGTTTGTGTGGGCTAAAACAGGCCTCACAACAATGGTGCTTGTGGTTTGATAATTTCATGCAAGAAAAAGGCTTTACAATATGTGAAGCTGATCATTGTATTTATCTTAGAGATTTTGGTGATGAAGATATTGTTTACCTCTCTTTATATGTGGATGATATGCCTGTAGCTAGCTCCAATATAAAGAGGATAGTAAAACTGAAAAAATGCTGAAATCTGAATTCTTTATGAAAGATTGGCTAAGAAGCTAAGAAGATACTTGGCATGAATATTGTTTGCGATAGGAAGAACAAGAAGTTGTGGTTGTTATAGGAAGACTTTGTCAAGAAGGCGTTGAAGAGATTAAACATGCATAATGCAAAACCAGTATCAACTCCTCTCAAAAGACATTTCAAGCTCTCAAAGGACTCATGCCCAAAAAATAAAGCTGAAATTGCTGAGATGTCCAAGGTTCCATATCAATCAGCAGTTGGAAGCCTGATGTAGGCCATGGTGAGCACAAAATCAGATATTGCACAAGCTGTGGAGAATGTTATCAGATATATGCAAAATCCAAAGCAAGGAGCATTGGAACACTTCAAATGGATACTTAGGTATCTAGCTGGTACATCTACTTATGCTCTTTGTTTTGAAGAGAAATTCTTAAAGATACAAGGCTATGTAGGTGCTGATAATTCAAGAAATCAAGATAGTGGAAGAAGCATTAATGGATACATTTTACAATTGGAGGTACTGCTATAAGTTGGATGTCAAGATTACAAAAGATAGTGACCGTATCTACAACTGAAGTTGAGTATGTGGCGATCACAAAAGCTTCAAAGGACATCTTGTATGCTTCAAAGGATACATGGAAGAGCTACAGCAAAAGCAGTCCGTGAGCACTCTCTGGAGTGACAGTCAAAGTGCAGTATATTTGGCAAAGAATGCCTCTTACCATTCCAAGACAAGACATATCAGAAGAAGATACCATCTCATCAGGTCAGCACTCAAGGAAAATGAGTTGAAGCTGGAGAAGATTGAAGGTTCAAAGAATCCTGCTGATATGTTTACCAAGGTTATTGATTGAGAAAAACATAGTTTTTGCAATACCAGTATAGGTATTGTTCAAACAAACTGATGAAGTAGAATTATAGAGTTTTGTACACAAATTACTTCAATTAGTTCAATTACTTAAGTTACGTCAATTAGAAGCTAGGAGCTTCAGTGGATATTGATGTCTTGCACATTAGTTTGGAGGGGGAGTTTTGTCGAGTATTAGTCGCGCAGTACGAGTGAAAACTTTAAAGAGCGTGATCTCTTGATTGAAGATTGAACTTGAAGTTTAGCAAAGAGGCAGTGCCCTTTGAACTGGCTGCTTTATCCTATTATATATCGAGTCTTCTTGAACTGAAGTTTAGCAAAGAGGCGGTGCCTTCTGAACAGGCTGCATTATCCTATTATAAATAGAGTCTTACAGATAGAGAAACACTTGAGTCCAGGATTGAGAAGCAGCAAAAGATCCTAGACATGGAGAAGATTTATCTTGTGATAGATCAATGATTTTCTCAATTTGTAAACGTTTGAAGCAATCTAGTGGAACTAGGAGAAAGATTCCGCATGGGGAACGTTGCACCACGTTGAGTGAACCTCGATAATAAAACTATGCCTCATCCGGTGTTTATGCTTGGATTGAGCACAATGATTCTTAACAATACCTTGGTTCGATATCGAATCCCATTACAAATAGTTCCTGATCTTCCAGAGTCGTCGTTGACGGTCAGCATTCCCCGGCCACTTGTTGGATTCAGTTCTTCCTAGAGTAACTGTTCTATTTCTCATTCTCGGCTGGGCTCTCTTCCGGCCGTGGTCCTCGCTACACACTTACACTGCCCCCCTGCTTCTCGCCGTCGAATTGCTTCTCGCCGTCGAATTGCTTCTCCTCGTTAACGTTTTGCTCGCCTTGAATTCCAACCGCCTGTTATGTGTCTTTTGGGTTGTATCGTAGCCAGAAAAGGAAGTCGAACCGGGTCTGCCTTTCAGGGAACCGTAACCTGAAGTTTTTCGGCGTCGAAGAACAGCGGAAGTGTTTTGGTGCTCAGGACTCCCTTCCTGTGAAGCTCGGTGGAATACTGATTGCACCTTCTTCTCGAGACGGCGTTCGATAATAATTCTTTACCAGGCTTAATATAGATACTTTACCTCCTTGAGTTTGTCTAGATTCAATAAGTCTTTTCAATCGCATTGACTTTTGGCACTGGACTTTGCTTACTGCGACTCTCTTTATGACACATTTCTGATCCAGTGCAAATACCCACATTTACACGACAGTAATTGGATACACGTGCTATGGATGCATCGATAATCCTCACGACACTACGTGGTAGCCATGCGTTGCATGTATCAATACCTGGATTGCCTGGGTTGACTCTAAATTCTGGGGAGGTGTGAGCTGCAAGCTGATTAGATGAGATGGTTAAAATATTCCACTAATATTCTAAACTCACTTCAGATTAATAACTTTTCACTCATCCGACAGATTCATGGGTAAACTCTAATGCCGTGCTCGTATCTGAAACCTCAGCAACTCCTAGACTATATACAATTCTCATATCGTCATATTATAGCTTGGCTTCACAAGTTTCTAAAGTAGATGCTGATGAAACTCTTGATAATTTCTTCGCATTCAACATTTCCATCATTTGCACTTCAAAACCCAAGGTCCGTCAAAACAATCTCACCAAACTTGAACTTCGAAACATCATAGCTAAGAAGAAAGCTGGAATGTCAAGTGGCAATATGAACTGGCCACGACATAGCACGTGTACTCACTTACTGTCACGGAACGGCAAGTGTCCACGATATGTACTGGCCACGACAGTAGAAAGAAAAACCGAGCCAAATAATATATCCCGAAAGAAGCAGGAGTACAAGGCACTGAAAACTGCACAAAAGGTGATGACACTGATGGGCAAAAGCAAGAATCATATGCTAAACTTAGTCTTCAGCACTCCCACCCCGGGGTCAGTAACATCGCAAGTTAGTAACATCATACCACCTAATCACGACCACAACCACCAGAACCTCGTCCATAAGAATGAACGACGAAATCGAACATCTCGAAGTAAACTCGAACTTTGACCATACTCCGCCCGAAGGATAACCAAGCAGATACATATCTCTTTACAGTCGTAGACATTCAATTAGTCATTGATTCAGGCCCACGGAAATCTTGCAGACGAGTCACGCAGGCGGAGCCTAATGGAGCTTCGAAGATGGGCGATTTTCTTGTTTATTGTAGTCTATCTCGTAGCACCCAGTCTTTCGGTAAAGGATTCTGACGCTTGTATTGCTGGAGCGAAAGAGTATGTACGAGCTCTTGTCAGCCACGACGCCAGCAAAGTTCCATTGCACCCACACTGCGTCCGAGTGGAGAACGGTTTGATTACAGGCTTTTCAGGCCAAGACATCGCCTTCAGACTCGAGAATGACCCTGCTCTCAGAGTTATAAAAGACATCAAGGACGAGAAGTACGTGTTTGAGAATGGTATCGTGAGCTCCACCTACGTGGTGGTGACTGCTCTAATCAACGCATCTGTAGCTGAAACCTTTGAATGCAAGGGGCAGGATGGCATTGAGAAGCTTTGGAAGATTATTGCCACTATCACCTTGCCGGGGTTGTGATTGGAAGACGTTAGGATTTTGTTTGGTCTACACCATGGCAAGGTGAGTGACCCCAGTGAAATGCAACCATCGGTTGAATCTTTAATGGCATCCAAACCTTGCACTAATCTGGAGAATCAGATGACTGTTGATAAGAATAAACTCCGTCTTCGCCCTTGTGACCACGAATTGGAATACATTTTGAAAGACTTTCTTCTGGTTGATTTTTGCTAGGGTTCCAGATTAAGAGGACTGGCTTACAGGACTTCTTGGCAGACAAGACAAGACGAGAAAAATCAAGGCACCGCTTCTCGAACATCCGATCGGGATCGAGTATCACCTCCAGCTCTCTCGGCATGGTAAAGGAACAAAGCTCCGGGCGGCTGGCTGACAGAAATTCAACCAGAAACCTTATCTCTTCTCGTGACTCCTTTTAAGACATTGGGACGACTTTAGAACAAGGCCATGTTTAACATAAGTTAATATTTTAAATTTTGAAGTATCAAATTAATTTGTTGTATATAATATATAAATAAAATATATTTATATTTAAAGATGTATTAATAAATATCTTTGTGATTGATTAATATCTATTTTTTTATTGTATCTATTTACTCTTTTTGAATCGTTTACTACATATATTAGAAAGATAAATCATTTTTTTAATTTCCATTGGTTTAATATTGAATTTTTTGAATTTTCATTGGTTTACTTATTTATTGTATTTATCTTAAATCTCTTCATGACTACATCTACTTTTCTTTTTGCTCACCGAATTTGCTCAAGTACATATGTATTCTAGAACTTGATTAATTTTATAGAAATAATATAATTCATGAAATTATTTATTTTATATTAAAAAGAATTTGGGAAATTACCTATACTCAAAGCGTATATGAATAAAATCCTATTCTGACTTGGTAGATTGTTATATTCAAATTAACTATCACCCAAGTCAATTTAATAATATTAGTACAAAAATAAATATTTTGATCTTTGAAGTACGCAGGATGATAAATAATGTAATCTACCTACCCCAAGTATTGCATTTCATGACTCTTGCAGTGTTGTTTGTGATCACTTTGAAGTACGACCCTTTCTCCAAGTATATGAGTATATGAAAAATCAATATACGATCAATAATCAATCAATCAATATATGGGAGTATATGAGTATATGAAAAATCAATAATGGTTTCTTTGGTATTGTGCAGATGAGAGGATGAGAGAACCATAAAAATTTTAATATTTTCCTGATCAATATCTCAAAATACCTTTTAGCGTTCAATATGTTTTTTGTATGATGCTCTTTCTTTCTGAACGTAGATTCAATAACTTACATAGATTCAACAACTTACATAATTCTATTTGGTCTTTCTATTCATGACATACCTCCAAATCCATTGGTCTTCAATTCTGTTTTCATTTTGTGTACTTTCTCTTTTACTCTATTATCTTTACTCTGTTATCTCTCTCATTCCAACGTCTTAAAGTTGCCACAAGTTTATTCATTTTTCTTTGGATGCATATGTAGACGCTCAAATGGAATGAAATCATTAAAACTTGCATCTATACTCACTTATTTTAACCATTAATTCAATGTTAAAATGCATGTTTAACCCTACAATTAAATAAGTCTTTATTCTAAAGTGTTTCCTTAGATTGAACCCTATTACTCAAACTCAAATTCAACCTTACTTAAACCCCTTTTTAAAGAATTTTATGCTTAAGTTTTTGAATACTTTCATCTCTTTTAGATTAACCAATTGAATTTTTGCCTTTGCCATAGTATTTCACATACACATATTAAAATGTACAAAGTAATAGCTTATTTTAACTTGTTGGCTCCAATTGGCTTCTCAGATTGATATAAATTGAACATTATCTAGTTAGAGCAGATTGCACAATATCACAATGTTTAGGACTTATAATAGAAATTTTATGCTTTTTTTGTTGTAAGCAATGGCAAAAAGTGATTTTGAATGAAAACTCTGCTATCTTGATTCAAGCATAAAAGTATATATTGTTGTAAGACATTCAAGCTCCACTTTGTTGTGTTGTATTTTACCAATTTGGTACATTGGAAAATGGCTAGAGAGTACCTTGTAAAATAAAATGTTTTGTATACCTATGCAAGAGCTTTCAACTTGGATGTAGACGTGTACTTGACCATATAATTTAGAAAGATAACTCTCTTAAGCAATTAAGGTACTTACCCGATGTTATCAGAGCAGCTAATAAGACAAGCAATATAGATTGTCTAAGGCAATGAGGATAAGCAATCATTTTTTAACATAATTCGCAAAAGAATAAGTTAGACTTGTTCATCTATTTGTGAAGTAAAAGTAAGCTTAAGATTATGGTAAGTCTATATTATATATCGTAGAGTTAAATAATAGTACAAAAAACATTTGGATGGTGGTTTATACAAAGAGTTAGATTTTTCTCCTTGTTTAATTTCTTGATTACATACTTTACTTTTCTAATATAGAATACTCATCTTATTTGTGCAATCTGGTTCTAGTATATCTACTTCTTGATAACTTTTGAACTAAAGTGATAGCCATACATGTTAGAGGAATGTTGTTGCAAATACAATTCTATTGTGTAAAAGACTTATTTAGAATGATCATAATTAGCAATATGAAGTGCTTTCTCTGAGACAACTACACCATCTTCTTGGATATTGTCAATGTTTTCCATATATTTTATAAAATTCTATATCTCTTCTTCCAGAACTTGAGCTTACCTAACTCATCTAAATCACAATCTTGTTCACATAGTACACATTGTTATAGTTTTCTTCTCTCAACTGAAACTTATGCTAACTCTGAAAACCTACTAACATACTATCCAACTTATATATAGAGAAAGAGTTAAGTCTAAGGACTTGACAAACTGAAAGATATTAGATATTGTATCAAAATCAAGCAAAACACTGTATAATCCACATGCCTTCAGTTATTTTACCTTGAAATTCTTAGCCTTGACTATCATATATGAATTGCTTTGTTATATGAGGACCTATACCTATCTTGAAGGAATTATTATTCTAGCGTCCATGTTGAGTTAAGCTATGGTTTTTGTATGAAAGATTCAAATTATGTAATCTTTATATACTCTTACTTAGGAATTTTATGACCTTGTTATTATTATTATTATTATTATTATTATTATTATTATTATTACTACTACTACTACTACTACTACTACTACTACTATTATTATTATATCAATTGCTTGGTCAGTTGAGGATCTACTGCTTATGTGCAATTAACAATTTCTTATATTGCATCTTGAAGGAATTGGTATTCTAGCATCTATAATTGAGTATAACTTGTGGGCTTTGTATGAAAGAATTCAAATTATGTAAGTTTCATGTAGATGTCTTAGATGTTGGGAACTTGAAGACTTTATATTATTTAATAATAATAAATATTCTAGTTTCACCGAGAAGTTACATAGTTTTCTCAATTTCAAGCATGACTTATTCAAATGAGTAGATTTTCATCTAGCTTTCCAAGATACAAATAAAATTCCCAAGTTTGAAGAATATTTTATATTACTACTTGAAAGAGCACTGGATAGTGAGACTTGTAATTACAAGGGGAGGCAATTTGATTAAAGCAACTATAGTTGAACATAACACTATAATTATCTTCTCTTTACTCTTTTTCTTTATTTATGAGTACCAAGAGTCCTATTAGAAACTAACTATTAAAAATTCACAATAATATGCCTCAAAGAACGCTATAATCCATTAAGTGTTCTTCAAAGTAGTCAAAGCTAGAGGTGAATAATCTGCCTTATCATTCTCTTCTATATTTGATTTCTTGTCTTGTTCTTGTGTAAAATACACATATTCTTAAATATATCATAAGTTAAATGGTAGAGAAAATGGATATTTTAGACTGTTAAATTTTCCTCTAAATCTATAAATATTTTACAACATAATGCATATATCAAAAACACCAAATTCAAAAGTGCTATAGAGCTAAATTCTTTTCCTTGATTGATAGAGACCATTAATAAGTGTGTAATTTAATAGTGTGGTATGCACTAATTTATGTTAAAACACTTATCAAGGTATGAATAAAGTTAAAAATTACAAAATATTATCCAAAAATATATATAATATTCCAAAATTGACTTAGGATATATAGGAAATTCTTACAATAAATTTATTTATTTATTTTTACATATTTTTATGATAAATTATTCAGAATTCAAAAAATAATTTTATCTAGAAGCAGATGGAGCACTCTATATCTCTATACTTTGCATCATTGATTAACTTATAGTAGCATACTGTAAGAATGCTTTACTAGTGCTAAGTACTGAAACCTTAAGCCGGTGGAGCAGATACAACCCATACCACTAGAGTGTTTATACTCATGACTAAAGAATTCAAAAATAACTCGGAAAAATAAAGAAATTATCAAGGAGGAATAGATATATTCAGATAGAGATTAGACAAACTGAAAAAAGCAAATATCAAAAGTGATTGGAGCCTTCAAAATCTTGAGATGGAGAGAACTAATTAGATGGATAAACATGATATATTTAAAGAAAAAATAGAAGACAAAAAATCAATAAATGGTAGAATATCACTTATTCTTGAAATTTTGTTTAAATAAATTATTGAGGTGTAGTTTGAGTAAAAAAAAGTTACAAAAAAAATCAATAGCATTTTATATAGATTTACGATTACTAAGCATTAAATTCCCCTGCCAGCAATGTGAAAGTATATGTCAAAAAAAGGAAGAAAATACCATTAAATAATTATCTCATTATAACAATTGATGCAAGAAATTTATCAATACTATGATAAAATATGCTTTACTAGATCCATATTATAACTTGAATACATTGTTTGGTGAATTCACACGTGGTGTTGAAGATAACAATTATTCAAGAGGTGGTTTATCTCCTACAAAAATAACTTGAATCTGCATAACTTTTACAGATGAATTTGTGCAGATTTATGGATCAAATATAAGAGAATTAGAGGATTAAATAGAATCACTGAAATAACTGAATAAATATTTAAAAATATAAATTATCACAGAGGAAAACTAGTTGGTAGACCAATTAGTATTTTAAGAGACATCCTAAACAATAAGAATAACATCTTCTTTTTCTTCTTTCTTTATTCTTTTATGAACAAATAATTCTTAATGATTTCTTATATACTGATGTGGATAAGGAATTACGAATTTATTAAAATTACTGAATATAAGATAATAAGTATTTGTAAAAATTGGGTTGAGATTATCTTATTTTTATCATTTTTGAAGTTAGAGATCCAAAACATTTTTTGAAGTTAGAGATCCAAAACATTTTTTGCAGTAACAATATACTTAAAGAGAGTAGCAACAAAAAATTTAATGCAATGAAAAACTAGGATTATCAAATTAATATTTAATTCTTATACACTTTAAGTGAATGTAGCATAAACAAGTTAGCCTTTCCGAGATGTGTTTTATAGTTTTATAAGTCATGTTATTTGATATGACAATAAATCAAGGTATATATATAGAGAGAGAATATTAAATTTCATAGACAAAAATTCAAAGATACTTATTTGTCTTATAATAAATGTTCTTTCTTCAAGAATATGAGTCGGACCAGGCTACTAGGAACCGGCTGAGACGTTTAGCCGCTACCGCTCTTTGTGAACACATCTTTGGACTCCTAGAGTAATAAACCTTGTTAGGTAAGTTTGATTGTCCATAAACACATACACACATACATAGTTTGATTATTCATAAACGTATACAGATATTTAAATAGTGGTCCTTTCAAATTCAAAAAAATACTATTTACAAAAATATTCAACTATTTATAAAAAGTACTATTTATTTAACTTTAAAGTGCTATTTGTAAAAATATTCAAATTCTAAATTTCAAATCAAAATATCAACCGGTCCTTGTTCGAAAGTCATCCCTAGTCCAAACAAGAATGTGGAGATGAAAGTCATGTATATGCAATTGCATTTGGCGATTTGGATATGGTGTCAAGTTAGAATACCGTGCACTTCTAATCATCATAGTAGCTGCTGGTTGTTTGATGTTATGAATATCAGGTGTATCTGTTAGTCTGATTTGCAAAGCTTTACCTCTGCCTTCCTCCCCCTTTTTCGGCGAGAGTTGGGTTTGAACCTATAACATTCAGATTTTGACCTTCGAGTTACGAATTACTCTACCCCGAGAAGACCCCAGGCTCTAGTTCGAAATGATATCAAAATTATGTAAATGTTTTACATTTATAATTATTTGTTGAATAAATAAACTTTACCATTTTAGATGTACTTTTGATCATTTCAATTTAGTGCTTAATACCGAATTCATATTAGATTGGAGTATAGTATTCATTCCCAATTTACGTTGGCCTATTTAGTTAGCACTTTTCTTTCTCCGTACTTATATCCCTTTTTCTTTCTTTTATTTAATTTTCAACTTTGATACTATCTAAATGATAATATCTGATTTCAAGCGTTAACCACCTTTCAGATTTCTTCAAGAGCACAGCTATTTCAAAATAATCTTCAAAATCACGACTATTTCAAAATAACCTGAATCCCATTAAATTTCATGAACAACATGATGTTCCGTATCAGTTGTAAGGCATCATCTATTTCATGAAGCATACTGAAACTCAACATGACAAAAATTGGCATTTTACTTCCATTCACCTAGGTTTACCTTATTACCTTGGCACTTTGTCAAAAACTGCTAAATCATGCACAGTAATAAACTAGGTACTAGGAAATCCTCTCGAAAGCATTCACTTCCACTAAGACAATATTCCCATCTTTTGGTGTCTTATGTGCTTCTGCCATCATACTGATTTTGCATAGTTTGACTATAATGCTTTTGCTATCATTTTAAATGCTTTTGGAGTTTTGCAGACTTTGAAATAAAAAATTTACGACCACTCCTTATCACAAAAGTTGTACCTGATACTAGTTGTTACCTTGCACATAAATTGGCACTGAAGAGGAGAACTTTCATATCCTTCTCTTCACAGTCTACGGGTGAAATTGTGCTACTAAGATGAAACTCCATGATTTGATGATTTTGTACCATGGAGATACAAAACCACATAAACATTCCATAAATTTTGTTGGAGTTTGACAAAAATAATTAGGAGATGTAATAGGGTAATGGTGATTTTTTCTTATGGGTTATTGGAAGGTTTCTCCAATAACCCATAAAACTCTATGGGATGACACAATGGGTATTTATTGCTATGGGATATCCCCTCTTATTTACCTTGAAATATAAGTATCACCTTTGAACTTGTCCATGTGTTCTCTTTCCCTCTCTGTATCATTCATGTTTTAGACTCGCCACTCTAATTCTTCTTCCATGATCACACACTGGATGTGTGGTATGAGCAAAAATTGTGTAGTGTGACAACAACACATCAACTGTTCTTCACCAAGCAATCTTTTGGTGTCTTGCCATTCAAATTCTTCTCTCCTAATCACATACTTTTTATTTGAAATGGAAAAAATTGTGTAGTGTGACGATAACACATCAAGTCTTTGTGACCAAGCAAAATTTATTCTTTTTGTGTTTTTCATTCTACTCCTCCCATGCTACGTTCATTTGTCATTTGATTCTCCTTCAAAATAAAATTTATTATTTTGGCATAGTGCATTCTACTCCTCCCATTTGATCAACTTGTCATTTGATTCTTCCTCTGAGTGTTTCTACTCACTGAGTGAAATCAAACTCACTCACCATTCAATTTTTTGAATCTTACATTTGATGGTGCTTGATTCTTCCTCAAAACTTTATGTATTGCCACTCATTGTATTGCCACTCACTCAATGTGGTGAAATCAAAACTCAATTTGCAATTCAATTTATTTGAATCTCACATCAATTCTTTTTCAACCAGTTGTGCTTGTAAAGTAGAAATATCTATTAAGTTTTTTCATATGCATTTATCTCAATGGTGCTTGATTCTTCCTCAAAACTTTATGTATTGCCACTCACTCAATGTGGTGAAATCAAAACTCAACTTGCAATTCAATTTGTTTGAATCTCACATCAACTCTTATTCAACCAGTAGTGCTTGTAAAGTAGAAATATCTATTAATTTTGTTCATATGCATTTATCTCAAGTGAATTTCTCTCCATGAGTGGTTGCAATTTCTTGCTATTTTTCATAGTTTTGAGTGGCTTCTACTTGATAAGTGTGGTGAATATGTTGAGATATAACATGCAATTTTAATCTCAGTTCTTAGTGGAGGTCAATATTTAAAGTTCACCAATCCAGATCTGGAAGTTGAAACCTTCCATAATTATAGACCAAGTTATCAAGGGCTTGTTGCTCATCAAACTTTTGGCATATTTATTGAGTATGTACAGGACGTCACATTTAAAGATGCAAACTTAAATGGGATGCACAAGCTTGTGTTCAATGCAAGTTCTTGAAACTAAATATTAGTATGAAGGTTTTGATAGAAACCAAGATGTAAAAATTGAGATGCAGAATTAAAAAACCTACAATTCATGAAAGGTATCTAAAACTTTGCAAATGCATGTATTTCAAAAGCCATTCTTGAAAGGAATGCAAAGCACTTGCAAATGAATATAGATCCAACAAGTCATTTTCCCCATTGTTTCTAGGTCAAGGTAATCTCACTCACATAATTTTTGTGGTTATCTTGACTTACCATCAAAATTATTTTCTAGTCCTTCTTTTTTTGAGTTGAACTTCAAGGATCAAAGTTATTGGAATTGAAGAAGTAAGGCTTGTGGAATCGAGGCTCTGCTCAATGACAAAATAAAATCTCAATTTTCAAAATTATTTATGTTCTTTCCTATAATGGCCACTAAAAGCTTTTGTTTACCTATTTTCTACTTTCTAAATATAATGATTAAAAGACCTAATTGTCTTGTGCTTTATTTTCTTTTCCAAGGGATTAAATTATGAGGAAGTCTCATAGCCAGCCACACTACTTTATGTGTGTTGCTAACAAAGTTTTTATGTCTTCCTTGTGGAAGTCTTTGCTTTGAAACTCCCACACAAAAGTGTAGTCCTTGCATCTAAGTTTTTTCTTCTATCTATAGATGGTTTTATCAACAGTTGGTTCTCATTCTAAATTCTTGTAAACATATGGTTTGCAAACACGTCTACGCATGATGATCAACCCACAATAATTTGGTAAGGTTATCTTAGTTAGGTCTTAACATCACATATAAGTGTATAATGCATGATGATCGACCAACAATACTTTGGTAAGGTTATTTTAATAAGGTTTTAACATCATATATAAGTGTATAGTGGAAAATTCAAGGATCTTTTTTTGAGTAAAGTATCTTCCTAGATAGCAAGATTCAAAATTTCATCATCATTGACAAGGGTTTCTATATCCAGCTTTTGCTCAATGTCTTTACTTTCCTACATTTGTAGTGATTTATCCTCAACAATTTATCCAAACAATCAAACAAGAAGTCATAAGTCAACTTTTTTTCCTCTAGTGCTTTGAACTATACCAAGCTATGTATCATTAAGGTCTAGCCTTCCCAATGGATCCTGAAGATCCATGATATTTTCCCAGTATATTCAACTGGATCAAAATGCTTCATTGTACATGCAGAAATCTAGGCATTGTGTAGGATCCTTGAATCTGAAAGTAACAATTTGAACAAGAATCAATTTGTCAAACAAGATTTCAGTTTGTGACACAAGAATGAGTGCATTGATGACAATGTGCAATTCTCATTCTCAATTTGGTTTTGAAGTTCCTTTCCTAATGGAGGATGATTCCTTCATGGCAAAAAGGAGACATAGGAGAATGTGGTTCTCGCTCAAAGCTCTGAGTCTTCTTTCATTTCAACTCAAGCAAGTTCAAATTAAATGATATAAGTTGCTCAAATGCCACACAGTGAGCTTTCCATTTCATTCATTAGTATTAATCTTCCTCGTATCCAGATGCTAATCAAAGGGTAAATTAGATTTGAAAGGTTTTGTAAATAAAGCTCAGACCCCATAAAATCTCCTTACAAGAGTTCTTCAATTGCACATGCCCTTACTCTATGAGGTCCCAACAAGATCCTTAAAGGCTCCAACAAATAATTTTATGGCATAGTGTTACTTCCATAAAGATTCCTTACTTTTGAAAATTGAATCCACAATTTATACATATATTCATCAAAAACCCAATTCTTTGCCCCTATCAAAAATATTTCACATATAACTCCTTTTGATACAACACAAACATATAAATGATGTCTTTTATCATTCCTTGCTTTTGATTCTAGTTCAAAGGCAAGGAAAATATTGCATATTTGCGAAATAGTTTTTCTTTTTTGCTACAAGATAAAAATTCATGAGAGCCCAATTCATCAAATAATGGTGATCCTTGATTTTTGGAGAGAAGTTAGTGATTTCAGTGTCTTGAGTTTTGAAAATAAAAGGATATTACTTGGTCAAATTTTGAGAGGACCAATTTGACTTGCATATTGATATCTTAAAAGAGTTCAAATAGTGATATATTGTAGTGTAACATGTAAAAGTACATTGGGTGATGTTTTAGACAAATACATAGAAATTATGATGTTATAGCACTTCCTAAAGTTGTATCTACATATCTCTAAATATTCATTGGTCCCCAATTTGATTTACTTTGTTATACTTTCTCTTTCCAAAATGAGATCCATCTATTTCAATGATCTATTTGGTCCTCCAATTTTCTTATTCAATTTGCTTCATTAACTTGCATAAATTCATCTATAAAGTTAGATAAATTTTCAATTTTCACTAGAGATGGATTTTTTTCCATAGAAGATATATTCAAAAAATAATTTCAATCATTAATTTGATTTTATCAAAAAAATACATCTGATTAACAATTTCAATCCTACAAACTATATGTGTACCTTCACGCTTGAAAATTATTTGCATTGATGGACATGAAAGATAAAACCATTCATTGATGTTTTATTTTCTTCTTTGTTTCATCTACCTTTTATATTTCTTACAAAGGAATTTAAAACTTCATAATTCTAAATCTTCATAAAATGCTATAAATTTATCCATAAAACTTGTTTGCTCAAACAACACCTCAAATGTTTTTTTAAATTTTTGGTTTTCTCATTATATCTTGTCTATCACATTTTGGTTGGCCTTCAACTTTTGCTCCTCTTGTTTGTCTCTCCAGTTTTAGTTCAAATGTTTGAATTGATCTTATCTTATTGATCTTATTTTTATGATTTTTGCTCTAATGCTTCAGTTCCTTGTGTCTATCTTTCTTATCTTTACTTTATTATCCTTACAAATTCTTAAAGTTGTCAAAAGTTTATTCATTTTTCTTTGGATGCAAGTACAAATGCTATAATTGAACATAAGCTTTAAAACTTGCTTCTACTTTACTTAGGTTAAATCAATAATGCAATGTATAAACACATGTCTAACCCTCAAATTAAACAAGTCTCTACCTAAAGTGTTTCCTTATTGAACACCTCTTACTCCAACTCAAACTCAAACCTTACTTAAACTCTCTTTTTAGAACTCTATGCTTGAGTCTTTGCTTACTTTCATCTATTACAGTTTAACTATCTATTTGTACTATTATTTCATACATGAAAATATATTTTCTTGTAAATGAAATAATAGCTTATTCCAACTTGTTTGTTAGAATCTGAAATTTGATACAAATTTCCATTTTCTAGTTAAATAAGATTGCAGAGTATTATACAATATCAAGTTACTTGGTTTTGCATGATAAATTTAGGACCTATGATGAAAATTGCGTCCTTTTTTTTGTTGCAAGCAAAGTCAAAGAGTGATATTGCATGAGAACTCTAGCTATCTTCATTCAAAAAAAATGTTGCATGTTATTTTAAAACAATCAAGAGTCACTTTGTTGTGGTGTATTTTACAAAATTTGGGGACAAGGAAGAGTGACTAGAGAGTATTTTGTGAAATGAAATATTTTATATACTTACACAAGAGCTCACAACTTGGATGTAGATTCATATTTGAGCAAATGATTTAAGCGGATGTCCCTCTTACACAATTTTAGTAATTATAAACGTGATCAGAATGTACTATTAGCATAGCTCAAGAGGACAAGCAATACATATATTGCCAAAGTTTAAGCATTTCTTTTCTCATATGATTGCAAAAGAAAATTTAGATATTTCTAGAAAGTATAATGTAATACTCAAAATTTCTCAAGTTATATACTCATGGTAGTTTGAATTTCTAACTAAATTTTATAATAAATTTGGATGGTGGATAATATGAGGAGTAGATTTTTCTATTTGGATCAACCTTTTATTTCTTGATTAAATCATTTGATTTTCTAACAAAAAGTTGAGTAGTATACTCGTCTTATTGTTGCAATATGTTCCTAGTCTACCTACTTCTTGATAATTTTGAACTAGAGTAATAAATCATACACATTGAAAGAATATTGCTGCAATACAATTTATCATGTAAAATGCTTCTTTGAAACAATTATAACTAGAAAAATGGAGTTCCTCATAGAAAAATTCATTGGATATTGTCATTGCTTTCTATACATATCATGAAATTCCGTATATTCTTTTTTCAAAACTTGAGCTTAGCTGACTCATCTAAATCAATTCTTGTTCACATGATGCAAATCCTCTATAGCTATCAATGTTTTCTCTCAAATGAACTTTAAGATAGCTCTGCAAACCTCATGAATAATAAGTTCAAGGATTGTTTTCTCCCTCAAGTGACTTTAAATCTAGCTTTGCAACCCTATTAAGCACACTATCTAACTTATTTATATGTGTGTTAAACCTATTTTGTTTCATTTTTATATTTTGATAATAAGATACAATCGTAAAGATTGCTAGGAACAATGTAGATATGCACTAATAATTTTAGCTTTTTATCAATATAGATTCCTGATAAATTAGTCTTGATATGGTCCATACTAATAAAAAGAAGAGATTCCAAAAATCACTAACTCAAATAGTGAAATACACACAAATTATGGCAAAAAGTCTTATGGTAACATGATGTGCCATTTTGTGTATATAGTATGGTATTTTAAATATACATAATACATGAGAATCATCATATTGTACTATGAAAATTCTTTATAATCTCAAGTTAGGTCTCATTCTTTATATTTGTACATGAGGAAGGATTATACATTTAGAGAATGGATTATATAAGGATAAGGCTTAGTTTTTCAGAAGCATTTCAATTTTAAACTTTAAGCATTTGAGCTAATTTCCTTTATTTGAAAATAGAGAATATTGAAATATATATTTTTATAATCTCTATTTATTTATATAGTATAGTTTCTAAACATAGCATATTGCAAGAAGATGGCTCTTATATTGTGGATGTTGGCTACATATGGACACGCAAAGGATGAATAGTAATTGATGACTGATTGGAGACCTGTTTAATTGCATGGTTAGTCATATCTCTTTACTTTGCAACAGTTTTTTAGTTAAAGGAGCATAAGGTATAAATGCTTTGATAGTACATAAGTATTGAAACCTTTAACCAATGGAACAACTAACCTATACAACTAGAGTGTTTATGCTCATGTCTAATGAAAAATAAGCAATCTTATGATGAATTTAGAAAAAAAATTGGAAAAAATAAATAATTAATCAAGTAGCGATTAAAAGAAGAAAAAACAGGAATTGATATATTCAAGTACAGACTAGATATTAGAGAATTGACAAGAGGAGTTGAGGCAATTGAGCAAATAACAAAGTGATTGAAGCCTTACAAAACCTTGAGACAAAGCAAACAAATGAGATGGATAAACATGATAAAATTAAATAAAATATGATAAAAAAATAAAGTAATAGATAGTAACTTATTCTTGGATGTAAATTGAACAAACAAAACTCTTAAGGTTTAGTTTGAGTAGATCTTTTTATGAAGAATCAATAGCATTTTGTAAAGATTTAGGACTGCTAATCACAAAATTCCGTTGCCAGAATCGTGAAAATATTGGTAGATGGTTATCTATTTTATTACAACTGATGAAAGAATTTTAGTGATTTTAGAATGAGAATAGGCATTACCAGATCCAAGTTATCACTTCAATATATTCTTGGTTTATTCATAATTTGTGTTAGTGATAATAAGTATTGATGAAGTGGTTTATCTCCTACGAAACAAATCCAATCTATATAAATTTTGCAGATGAATCTGTGCAGATCCAGGGATCAAACATACGAGAATTGGAAGACTAAGTAGAACCATTGATATAGATAAATAAAAATCTAGAAAGAGAGATTATCACCAAGATTAACTAGTTGGGTAGACCAATTTTATGCTTAGAGACATCATTAATAATGACAATCACATGTTTTTATTCTTTTTCCTAAGCATGACCAAAGGAATTCTTAATGATTTCCTATATACTCATGTGGATAAAGGATTAATAGTTTATTAGGATTTTTGGAAATATATAATGAGTATTTGCAATAATTAGGTTGAGACGATTATGTTTTTTTTCATTCTTTGAACGTAAAGATCCAAATTATTATTCACATTGATTATTTAGAATCTACTTAGAGAGAGTAGCAATAGCAAATTTAATGCAAAAACAGAATAAGAAATATTAAATTGATCTATGACTCTTATATGCTTGAGTGTATGTAGAGTAAACAAGTTTTCTTTTCCAAACAACATCCATTATATATTTTTACTAGTCATATCATTTAATATGGGGATAAATCAGGCTGGATATACATAAACCTTTGTCGAAAATGTTAACCTTTCACAGAAAGATACAAAGGCATAATAAATATGATTTCTTCAAGAATAGGAGTCAATCACACAGACATATGCAAACACATCTTTAGACCCTCTGAGTGATAAACTATATCAGGTAAGTTCAATCATTTATAAACATATAAACTAATACACAGGGCCGTATTGGAGCAATTCGGAAGATATCCTTCAAGGAATTCAGATTTGGGACGAAAAAGTACTCCTGAAGAAGAAGAAGAACGCTTGTTGACAGGGAAGTCATGGTGAATCTTCAATCCGTTGGTGACTCGTTATCCAAAGTAGGCAACCCTTCCAACCATGCAACTTTGGGAAGGACCGTAACGTTATAATCTGTCTAGGTTTGTCTAAAACAGGACTGGATGTAATCTTACATGTTATACCACGGTATATCACTGTTGGGACTCTTTCCGGATATCAATTCGCAACTCGAGTCACTCCTCTCAAGCTTTGATGAAGAAATATTCTCTTATTCTCGAAACTCAAGACATTGCAATCGCTACCTTTTACCAAAAGTTAAGGATCACCACTATTTCACCAACTGAACTCCCATGACAATTTTTGTCTTGTAGCAACAGAGCAAAACTAAATCTCGAATATGCCTGCTATCCTTGCCTTTGAACTGGAATCAAAAGTAAAGAATGGTAAACAACATCAATCATATGTTTGTGTTGTATCAAAAGGAGTTGCATGTGAGAAATGTTAGTGATAGATGCAAAGAACTATAGTGTGTGAGCTTTACAAGATCATCAACTCGGAGGAGCTTTCTTTACCTATGTTGCATGATTTTCACCCATAGACATTGAGGAGAAGGATCTGAAAGTCCTCCTCCTCAAAGCCCGTTTATGTGCAAGGTAACGAACTCGTCTTAAACACAACTTTTGCAGTATGGGTGGTCGGTAATTTTTCAATGATAAGCGAAGAAGATGGTGTAATTTAAAGACAAAAGTCTGCAAAAAAAACTCCCAGAATATTGAAACAACAGCAAAAGTATCATAGTCAACGTGCGCGACATCAGAATGATGGCAGAAGCACATAAAACACCAAACGAACCTGAAAAAATTAGGAAAATTGTCTTGGTCAATCTCGATGAATGTAAATGGAAGTGAATGTTAGTGAGAGGCTTTCTAGTACCTAGTTTCTGTACTGCGCCTCATTTAACTGTTTCTGAGGAAGTGTCAATTTTCAGATAAAGGTAAACTTAGGTAAATGGGAGTAAAATCCCATTACTCCTCATGTCGAGTTTTATTACGATAGCGAAATGATATAGGGATCTTCCGTCATCTTACCGTCCACGACACACGTTCTCATGAACGTGTGGCAATTCTACAGATCCCTTGGAAATTGGTTCATTACAATGGCAAGCGCAAATCTACCCCTTGCACTGCTTTTCGATCCGTCCAACGCTTCTGCAGCAGCTAACTACACATATTGTTTAAACTTTACCTCGATCTGCTTGAGGGGATTGACTTTACCTGGAGGGAATTGACAGGCAGAATCTGATGGACTTATATCGAGAATGTGCATTTATATTTCTTATCGTGGTCTTTCTCTTTGGACCAGGCTTTTTTGTTAGACGATTGTGACCTTTGTATTGCTGGATCAAACGATCCCTTCTCACCCACGACTCCAGCCCGGTTCCGTTGCACAAACAGTGCGTCAGGATTGAGAACGGTCTGATTACTGGTTTTCGAGGCAAAGATATCACCTTTCAAACTCGACAATGACCCCTCTTACAGGACTATCAAAGACATTAGGCACAAGAAGTACGTGTTTGAGAGCAGTGTAGTGAATTTCACCTACGTAGTGGTGGCCGGTATAGTTGACAATCTGACGGCCAAGGAAGCGGTAGCTGAAAGTGCTTTGAGTGCAACGAGCTTCTAAACCAAGTACATTAGGAATTTTTCTGCCTAGACCAGACTGTCTCCACATTCAATGTTCACGACATCAGCTCAAGGAAGTGGCAATTCTACAGATTCCAAGGTTGCGAAGTTCGTAGAAGCAAGAGACAACAAGAGGATGTAGTATCAGCAGCAGCAGCTGTGATGTCACTCCATTGGTACAGATCGTCTCTCGTCATTTCATCCCTTCGGTGGTAATACTGATGGCAATGTGTTTGGCGTAGTTGTCGGGCAAAGAGAAAGAGATCGATTCTCATCAAAGGATTGAACTGTGTGAAAATGCACAGGCCTGCGGCCGTTGGCTCGCTCCACACAGAAGCGCCATCGAGGTTCTCCGCAAGCACGAAAATTTGTATTGAGATCTGTCCGAAGTTCAAACCACGGTTAAGAGTTTCGCTAGGAAATGCAAGAATTCGAACACCTGGTGCCGATCGACCCTAGCGTGGTCATGATCCTGATCTTACTTGACATTATCTGTGGATAGTGAAGATTGCCATCAATGCAACATATAAAAGATGAATTCTTTTATGCTTGCTCATAATCTGGTGTTGCAAAGTCTCATACCTGATTGAAGAAGAAGCTAGACGAAGTCGAATGAAAAATGGATATCTCAAAAGATCAAAGCAAACAAACCATTCATAGGCTAATGCTTTCTCCAATAAGGCGATTTGTATAATCATGTGTTGCTGATCGCGGGATCCTGAAGGTAAAGAAAAGTTCAACACAAGATGAACGAACAGTCAAATTTAATTACGCACAAGACTATGAGAGACGATAGATGTCGGGGGTAACAATTTGGATTGTCTGATATGTACTAGTGAAGTAATAAGAAAGATACGAATGAAAAGAAGTGGCAAATGTCATCTGTCAACTACAGGAATCAACGAGGGAAACAAGAGTGAGTGTTACCAGCCTATAAACCCCGTTCTAAGAGTGACAACAAGCGGCGAGTGTCACGTGGCAACTACAGGAATCAAAAAGGGAAACGAGAGAGAGTCCCATATCAAACCAAATATTCGAGTGAAAACAAGCGGCGACTGTCACCTCTCAACTGCAGGAATCAAACAGGGGAACAAGAGAGCCTTCAAGATTCTGTCTGGCCTGAAAACAATGAACGAAAACCGCGCATCCAACTGGTTCCGAATCCACAAAATAGAAAATAGCGGGATAGACTTCTGATTTGTGTCTCCCAACAGACTGTGGACGTACATACAGGTCGGCTTTGAGACAGAATTTGGAGAGCGTCGATGCCGGAGGATTTCGCCCGCTGTCGCACGGATAAGTTCCACGGATAAATTCACGCACGCTGCTTTGGAACTCACGCTAAAACCTGGAAACATTCGAGCTGCTCGATTACTGCTCGAGAAGGTCCAGCACTATCATGAGAAAGTCTGAAACCCTCACCCGAAAGAAAGTCTTCAACGATCAGAGAGAGTGAGAAGGAAACGAGTAAATGGAGCAAAATAGAGGTCCTTCGCAGTCAGACTGCGAGAAGCCCTATAGATTTTTGCATTATTGACTGACTGTACCAGAACCTTCGAAGGCGAGTGAAGTCCTTTGGTTCGATACAGGATCCCATTACAGATAGTTCCTGATCTTCCAGAGTCTTTGTTGACTGTCGGCATTCTCCGGCCACTTGCTGCATTCAGTTCTTCCTCCGGTAACTGTTTTATTTCTCATCGTGGGATGGGTTCTCTACCGGCCGTGGTCCTTGCTACACAATTACACTGTCCCCTGCTGGTAGCCGTCGAATTGCTTCTCCTCTTCCATGTTTTGCTCACCTTCGCATTCCAACGGTCTATTATGTGCCTTTGGGGTCCGGTTGTATCGTAGCCAGCAAAGGAAGTCGTACCCGGTCTGCCTTCAGGGAACTTAACCGAAACCTGAAGGTTTGCGAAGTCGAAGAACAGCGGTAGTGTTTTGGTGCTCAGGATTCCTATGCTGTTGAAGCCAGGTGGAATACTGCGTTTGATACTACTTCTTTACCAGGCTTATCATAGATACTTTTCCTGCTTGAGTTTGTCTTATTGATTTGCATTATACAATGTTTCTTTTCAATGAATTGACTTTTGGCACTTGAATTTGCTTGCTGCAACTCCCAGAATGACACATTTCTGATCACATGCAAATCCCTGTGTTTATACGACAGTAGTTGGGTACACGTGCTATGCATGTATTGATAATCCTCACGACACTACTTGGGTAGCCATGCCTTGCATACACCAATCTCTCGATTGCCTGGATTAATGCAAAATTTTGGAGAGCGTGAGAAGCAAGCTGGTTGGGTCAAACGGTAAAAATATTCCACAAATATTCTAAACTCATTTCAGATCAACAATCCACTCATCCAACAGATTAATAGATAAACTCTACTTCCGTGCTCGTCTCTAAACCCTCAGCAACTCATAGACTATATATGAGTTGGTAGAAGTCTGGTCTCTCGTATATATACACATAGTTCGTCATATTTACAGATTGGCTTCACAAGTTTCTGAGGTAGATGCCGATGAAAATCTTGATATTTCTTCGCATCCGGCATTTCTATCTCTTGGACTTCAAATCCCAAGGTCGGTCAAAACAATCCGCCAAACTTGAACTTCGAAACTTCATAGCTAAGAAGAAAGCGGGAATGTCCGAGTGGTGATATGTACTGGTCACGACAATAAAAACGAACATCGGGCCAATTAATATACCCCGAAGGAGAAAGCAGCAGGAGTACAAGGCACTGAAAACTGCACAAAAGGTGATGGGCACAAGCCAGAATCATATACTAAACTTAGCCTTCAGCACCCCCACCCGGGGCCAGTAACATCGCAAGTAAGCAACATCATGCCACCTAATCACAACGCGGCCAATGCAATCCACAACCACCAGATCCTTGTCCATAAGAATAGACGACGAAATCGAACATCTCGAACTAAACTCGAATGGGGTCCGCACTCCACCCGAAGGATAACCAAGCAGATACATATCTCTTGGCAGTCTTAGACATTCCATTAGTCACTGATTCAGGCCTAGGGAAATCTTGCAGACGAGTCACGCAGGCGGAGTCTAATGGAGCTTCGAAGATGGGCAATTTTCTTGTTTACCGGAGTCTTTCTCGTAGCACCCAGTTGTTCGGTAAAGGATTCTGACGCTTGTATTGCTGGAGCGAAAGAGTACGTACGAGCTCTTGTCAGCCACGATGCCAGCAAAGTTCCATTGCACTCACACTGTGTCCGAGTGGAGAACGGTTTGATTACAGGTATTTCAGGCCAAGACATCGCCTTCAGACTCGAGAATGACCCCGCTTACAGGGTTATAACAGACATCAAGGACGAGAAGTACGTGTTTGAGAATGGTATCTTGAGTTCCACCTACGTGGTGGTGACTGCTCTAATCAACCAACCTGTAGCTGAAACCTTTGAATGCAAGGAGCAGGGTGGCATTCAGACGCTTTGGAAGATTATTGCCACTTTCACCTTCTCGGGGTTGTGATCGGAAGACATTAGGATTTTGTTTGGTCTACACCATGGCAAGGTGAGTAATTCCAGTGAAATGTAATCATCGGCTGAGTCTTTAATGGCATCCACAGCTTACATCAACCTGGAGAATCAGATGAATGTTGACCATGAATTGGAATGCATTTTCGAACACTTTCTTCTGGTTGATTTCTGCCAGGGTTCCAGATTAAGAGACTGTTCAAGAGGACTTCTTGGCAGACGATACGAGACGAGACGAGACAGAACAAGGCAGCGCTTATCTAGCATCCGAGCACGATCCAGTATCACCTCCAGCTCTCTCCGCATGGTGAACGAACAAAGCTACAGCAGTTTAGCTGAAGAGAAATTCAACCAGAAACCTTATCTTCTCGTGACTATTGTAGACATTGGGGACGATTTTAGAACAAGGACTTGTTTAACTTGAGTTGACATTCTTTATTTGAAATTCTCTTTTTTATACATATAGTGTACTCAAACCAAAAGTCTACATTTAAAGATGTATCAATAAATATCTTTGTGATCGATTAATATCCATTCGTTTTCTTGTATCAACTTGCACGTTGTTGAATCGTTTATTCCATATATGTACTTGTTTATTGCGTAGACTCCAAGTGAAAGGACGAGCTCACCCCCGCTTTTAGCCCACACGTCATCTTCTATGCAGAAGGCGTTAGGTCCAGTGTTGAGCGGGTTCTGCTTTTCCGCGCATCCACCAGTTAATTCGGGGTTTCCCACCTCCGCGGTGGCGCTCAAGTCTTCTGTGACAGTGAACTGTAGTTGTGTGTGTCTTTGGAGGAATCCGCCGTCGGAGGAGCTCGCAGCGATCGGACGAAGATCGACATTTCTTAACGTCATGCTTCTAATCCCTGCAGGCAACCGCCCTCTCCTGCCCAGGCACTACCTTATTCATAAGCCATGGCTACTCGGTAACAGGAGGAGGGGAGCGGAGGTGAGCAAAGAGCTTCGGCCCTCTTCTTCTTGTTCATGATCGATGAGCTAAGAACCTCTGGGTAAATTGTTGGGCAAAAGGTAGCCAGTTGGACTACTAATTTGCTCAGTGATGTTTTTTTCTTGCTGTACAATAACAGAAAGTATACCTGGGTCAATAAATTCCAATAGTTCTTGTTCTTAGTGCGTTATGAGAAGGACGGGTATCAATAAGGAAGGTACATCGCTTTTCGCATATATTTATCGAGAAAAGGGCAACCGCGTAGAAAACACGAAGGATGGGAAGACCCCATCAAGCCGTACAAGGGAGAGACAAAATAGGTAAAATGGGGCCAAACCCCAATAGAGTCGATATGAAATCATATATTTATTGGTTTATTATTTTGTTTATACTTGGACCGCTTCATGCATACATCTAGTTGTTTATTGCATCTATTAGTTAACTGATTGTATCCATTAGCCAATATTTGAAGCTTGGCCGATTTGCTTCTTGTATCTAACTTTCTTGTTCAGATCAAATATACATATTTTTTGTTATTAAAGTTACTTGCTTATGTAATCCTTAGCTCAATCGCTCTTGCTTGTGTCTACTCGCGTATTGTATCCATCCGCTAATACATCCGCTGATTCATATTCCTCCGCTGTTAATTTTCCAACATATCATCTTTGTCCACAGCTCATTTTGCTTCGAGCATGTCTGCTTCACCTTATGAGTTAACATTCACCTTATGAGTTAACAATCCTCCTCTGAAGATTATTAATCTCGTTAGCTCGTTAGCTCGTTAGCTCGTTGTCCTCGGAGTAAAGAAATTCAATTCTCTCATCATAGGAGCTTCTATCTAAGCTTATAAATAGTTAATATAATAACCCAATGTCACAGTAGTTACTCATTATTTGCATTTCTCCCTTCAATGCATTAGTTTACTTGGGTTCTTGTTTACATCCACTTGCTGATTGCATTCACATGCTCATATAACCATTCTATTAAAAATTAGTCCACAGCAACGGAAGTAACTCTATTCTCCTGCTATTAATAGTGCATGATATGATGTACATTATTTTATCTTATCACATGTTGTTCCAATCTACCATTCTCTTTCTTTAGATTTATTTGCTACCAAGGCTAGTTTTTTTTTCTTAAAGAAATGTTGTTATTGCCAAATTACCTATGGTATTCAACAACCAATCAAAAACTTTGCTCCTATTTTTTATCAATTCTGCTTTTGTATGTTTTTGAGGTTGCACCAAAATAATAAGTAATTATCTTACCATTTAGATTAGGTTTTACTTTACCTTTCCTACTTATCTTGTTTTTTTGGAGTTCGTCTAGCTTTCTTGCATGTCTTCTAGTATATATTTTTTGCATGATCATCCTTTGCTTGTATTCCTTTTTGTATGCATATGTCAATCCGATCCTAAATGGTGATTGGGTCCTCCGTTCCACAAATAGCTTATGCTCTTATTGTTCCAATATTTTCTGTCATAGCACACTTCTCTCAAGACAAAAATCTATTTGCATCCATTTCAATTAAAGACTAATACTGTCAAGCAGAATTTATATGTGTTGGAACTTCATTTATGTCTTTATTGAATGGTATATTAAATGAGATAATGAATAAAATAATCTATAAGAATATAATATATTTGGTTTTGAGAAAGATGATTTTTTAACACCATATATAACTGTTCAAATAGAAATTATATCCCAAGTACATAAATCAACTTGATATAATTTTATATTTTATTTATTAAATGTATTCTATTCTCAAAAGACAAATTTTAGACATCATGTATCCTTTAAGCATACAAAAATGAACCATAAATCAATTTTCTTATTTAGTAGAGTGTTAAATTCTCCTTTGCTATTATCCAATAATCAATTTAATAGTCAATTTAATACTATTATTACAAACATAAATGATTGGATCTTTGAAGTAAAATTAATGATAAATAGTATTATATATTTAACTCAAGTACTGCATATAATGACTACTGTAAGGTTTTCTTAAATCACTTTAAAGTATGTTCCTCCCACCAAGTGAATAAATGATAAATCAATAAGGATTTCTTTGGTTTATCAAGAAGAGAGAGCCAAAACATGTCTCTACAAGTGAGTAAATGAAAAATCAATAAGGGTTTCTGTGGTTTATCAAGAAGAGAGAACCAAAACATGTTATATTGTGCATTTCTATATCTCCAAATATCTATTAAACTCTTTTTTCCTTTATGATCCTTTTGATTTCCAAATTTACATCATGTATTTTTAAAAATTCTATTAGATCTTTTAATTCTTTTCGTACCTCCAAGTATTCATTGATTTTCAACTTGTTTTTCTTTGTGATGCTTCTCTTTTTCAATTTAGATTTGTCTGTTTCAACAATCTACCTGGTTCTCCAGTTTTTTTATTCAATTTCATCAATGAGTTTGCATAAATTGATCTATAAAAGTTAAGCCAATTTTCTATTGTCAACGGTGATAAATTATTTTTTCAATGGATATTCTATTCTGAAAATCATTTCAATCACTACTTTGGATTTATCGAAGAATACATTTGAGTTATAATTCAGATCCCCCTAACCATATTTTTCTCATAAAATTAACCAAATACCTACAATATAACAATGAAGGATATAATATTTATTGATGCCCTTTTTTCAATAATCTTTCACATTTCTTACAAAGTGAATTCAATGCTTCATAATTCTATATGTTTACATAATACTTTAACTTTCTTCCATCAAACTTGTATTCAAATAACACCGCAAGTAGTTTTGAAAAGTTATTAGTTTACTCATTATATCTTGTTTGTCATTTCTATCTCAAAATTTGTTAGGCCTTTTACTTTTGCTCCTCTTGTCTATTGTTCCCTCCATTTTTGTTCAAATGTTTATACTCTTCTTATCAATTTTTGTGATTTTGCTTCAATGCTCCTATTGCTTTGGACTATCTCTCTTATCTCTTCTCTATTATCTCTACAACCTCTAAAAGTTCTCATTAGTTTATTCATTTATCTGTGCGTATAAATGCTTGAATGGAAAGTAATCATTGAAAGTTGCCTTTACATGGACTTAGGTTAATCAATAATGCAATGTTTATCACTCAAATTAAGCAAGTTCCTATTCTAAAGTCTTTCCTTAGATCAAAGTCAAATATATAATTACCGGTGTGCTTTCCAAAACCAACCCGATCTATTGAACTTCTCTTACTCAAACTCCTTTTAGAATGATATGTTTAAGTCTTTGCTTATTTTAATCTCTTATAGTTACTTGACTATTTCATGCCATACAGTAGTATGTCACATAAGAACTATTTATTCTTATAGTTGAAGTAATAGCTTATTTCAAGTCTTTCGCTCCAATCAATATCTCAAATCTGTTAGAATTCAACATTATTTAGTTAAAGAAGATTTTACAATACATCACATTATTAAGGTACTTGATCATATCCCATATTACAAATTTAAGACTTATGATAGAAATTTTATACTTGTTCTGGTTACAAGAAACTTCAAAGAGTGATACTACAAAAGTCAAGCAACAAACTGCATGTTATTGTAAAACATGTCAATTGTGGATTATTTTAGCAAAAAAAATTTAGTCAATTGTGGACTTTTTTAGCAAAAAAATTGTACATTGGAAAGTGACTAGAGAGTATCTTGTAAAATATAGTCTCTTTTATGCCTATGCAAGAGTTCACAACTTAGACGTAGACTCATAGTTGAGCATACTAGGAGGATGACACTCTTGAGAAATTAGGGTACTTACCAATCTATTAACCAAGTTGTTAGTAGCATCACTCAAGAGTGCAAGCTATAAGTTTTCCTATGACAATGAGGATAAGCAATTATTTTCTCACGTAATTTTGCAAAAGAATATGTTATAATAGTTGATCCATTTATGAAGAAAGAGCACGCTTAGGATTGTAGTGATTCTATCATTATGTATAGTAAAATTAAATAATATTACATAAATGATACTTTTCTCTTATGATGTATTTGAGTGCAAAACAGGTTAATGTTGAAGAAATTTGAGGAATAAGAGCAACAAGGTGATGATTCATCTATCTAATTATATTACATCTATAGGTCTATTTAATTGGCAATATGATTGATAATTTTAAATTTATAGTCTTAGATATACCATAAACCACATATTTGTAAATAATATAATAATATTTGAATTTTAGAATGTATTTATTTATAGCAATTTGAAGATTCAAGTAAATTTTGATAAAAGATTTGGATGGTGTATTATTCTAAGAGTTAGATTTTTCTCCATATTTTTTGATTAAATACTCTAATTTTCAAATATAAATGTAAGCCATATACTCATCTTATTATTGCAATATGCTCCCATTCTATCTACTTGTTGGTATTTTCTGAACTGAAATAATAAACTATACATTTTTTAAGAATATTTTTGTAAATTAATTTTTTATATGAAAAGCTTCTTTTGAGACTACTTCATCATTTTCAGATATTGTCATTGCTTTCCATACCAAAGATAAGATCACAGATCTTGTCTTTTAAAACTTGAGCTTAACTAGCTCATTTAAATCAAACTCCTATTTGTAATACATGTACTCTATAGTTATTATATTGTTGTCTCTCTCATGTAATTTTGAACTAGCTCTGCAAACCTTGAAGCATACTATCCAACTCATATATATCATTAGTGAAAAACCCAAAGATTGAACCAATTGAAGAATTACTTGATAATGTATTGAAATCAAGTACAAGACTATATAATCCTAAATACATTCAATTGTGTTAAATAGTTTTATATGTTACCTTGTAATTGTAAGCCTTGGCTAGTCATAGTTCACCTAAATTTTATATGTAACTAATCATTTCTAACATAAAAATACACTATAATAATATAAAACAATATAATAATACAATGATATTTTATCTTGAAGGAACTATTATTCTAACCATAAGTTTGAGTATAGCTATTACAACACAAGGTCATCAAATTATAGTATAATAGCAAGGAACATGTTGTTCACACAATGGCTAGATTTGAAGAGAAGTGTCATTATTACAATTCTTTATTATAACCTATTTAACCTCTTTGGTAGGAACCACTCCTAGAAAAGGATAGTGTCATCCATATGAAACATTGTGGCAGTAAGAAAACCTAAAAATCACTTTCATTTAAGGTACCTTCCAACTATTTCTTGAAGGTGATGATTCAATCAAAGGAAATGCTTCAATACAAAGACATTCAACTTTGAAGAATGTGTTCTACTTTTCCTACAAAGCACAACTCCACATGCACTTTGCATTGCTAATTATTCTTTGTTTTTGCTTCTATGGTACTTTTAACACTTCAACTCACTTACGATCTATCAAGGTATTGCTTTGCTACTTCAAAACTACCAAGGATCCTAACCACAAGTACTCATGACCACACACACTCAATCACTTGGGTTCTTTGGTTCAGTAATTAGCCTTTGTAGGTAGAATAAACACCTTATAGTATTCCTCCAGACAATACCCAAAGGGTATTTGTCATGCCCTTGCTAGAGATTATTTGTTCCCCACTTCCTAGGGAGCAAAACCCACTTATCCCCGAGGAGGCAAAGACTACAGAAAAGGCTTTACTATTTCTGAGTTCTTCATCCCTTTTCTACCCAACTTCACACCTTTGGATGCCACTCCAAACACATGTGGGAGTTGACTTGGGCAGCTTGTTCACTAGCAGATGTTGTTTCCCCTATTGGGCGGAGAGGATCCCTTGGACCATGGGAGTTTGGGTTGAGGCCACCCCACAAGCTTTCAAGTGCGGAGCAGCCAAGCCTATATATAAGCTTCGCCCTGTATTACAAAGATTCTTCAAAATCATGCAATGAAGGGATACAACCAATACTCAAAATTTAAGCAAATTGATAAATGGATTGTGCATTTTTGCTTTATTTTTGTTCAATAGACTATATATGAATTATTGACATGTGACAAAAGCCTTAAATAGCTTCTCCGTACTCCTAAATGAAGAAACTTGATTGTTGAGGAACTGCAAAGATCTATCAAGATTGCACTTGCTTGCATCTGAATTATACATTAAAGATTTAATTATCTTGTCTTATCCTACATTGCTGATTTGTATACTACTATCTTGATAATACATGTCTTTGGAAAGTATTTCATTCCTCTTGTAGAAACTCTACTTTATCATCTTTAGTATTCTCCTACAAAGATCATCTAACTACAATGAATCTTGATTCAATGAAGGTTCTTTGTAAAAAATATTGTGAAAAACTACCTTTGTCTCTAATTTTCCTAAGGAATAATTTTTTCTCTCCTTGTAGTCTGAAATATCTAACACTATATTATTGCAAGTTTCTTGGAACTTCTTATCTATATGCTCTGTTAGTTTTAGGAATAGCCTTTCCATATTTGGATCTTTGTAGACTTTAGCACTAAAAGTTTGAGCCTGCAACTTCAAGTCATGAATCTTGGCCTCAGTTATCATACCTATGGCTCCTTCTTCCTTCATTCTATCAATTGATCTTGAACCTATTCTAATTCTATAGTTGTAACAATATGGAGTTTATTGATTAGTTATTCAAGGCTGCCTCAAATAGAGTGTACTTAGAGGAGTGACCTTGGCAAGCTAGAATAGGAGAAGCACTTAGAGTAATGGAACATAATCCTGAGTACTTGCAAGATGCTCAGCACTCAACGGGATGTAGGATAATCCTAAATGTTGACAAGAAGAATGAGTATGGAGACCACATGAGCTACACAAGTATTAGAGTGACAAGCAAAGTTGTGTCATGAAGGACATGAGAAAGCAATTCAAAAGCACATGGAGGGAAGTGCCACCAAAATTTGAACTTGTTGTCAATGTCACTTACTTCCAACAAGACTCACCACCACAAGCCATTACCCACAAGATAACTGTTGACACTCTATGAGCAAGTGTGCCACAGGAGAAAGTGGTTAGCAAATGAATTTCTAGCATGTGGGAGAGTGACTTTGCCCAAGGATGACATGCAAAGGCCTTTGCTTTTGTAACAGCAAGTGCCTACTTGCTTTGCACCCACCAAAGTGCTAAGGAGTGACCAAGATCTAGGTGTATAGATTGAAGTGCCTGGCCTATTGTGGCACTTTTCACAACTCAATCTATCTACTTAGCTGATTGAGTAGTGTCTTGCAAATTCTTTTGAATTAGTGAGTACTTAGAGTCAACCCTAAACCCCATCAATGAGTTTATTGATTAGTTATTCAATGAAGTAGCAAATAGGCCAAATTAGCCTAGAATATTCTAGAAGTATCTTAGAAACTACTTGGTACCTTCCAAGTATTGGGTAACATGCATGCAAAGTGGCAACTTCTAGGAGGAAGCTTATTGGGAAGTTTTCTGACTAGCTTAGCTTGCACCTTAAGTAGGTAACTTTTAGAAGGAAAGTTCTTGTGAACCTTCCAACTAGCTTAGCTTGCATGCCAAGTAGGCGGTCTCTAAAAGGAAGCCTCTTGAGAAATTTCCTGGTTAACTTGGCTTGCACTCCAAGAAGGCAGCTTTAGGAAACTTCTTGAGAAGCTTCTCAAGAGCCTTGTATGCTCTCTATAAATACCAAAGCCCAAGCTCATACCAGGCATTCAAAGTTTCCAGCATTCAAAGTTTCCCAATGTGATCTTTCACTCCGATCTTCCATTCTCTTATTTCTCTCCTTGGTCTTAATCTTTTACATCGATATTAGAGCAAGGATGGATGGAATCTATGGACCACCAAATCCATTTCACCAAACCATTGGGATTTTTGTGTCCATGTACTACCCAAGCATCATTTCATACAATTCATCACCTCACACTTTGGGAAGAATTTTTTGAATGCAATCACCTTGTCCAATGAAACCTTGGTACTTCCAATTGTATTTTATGGAGATTATAGTGGACATGTTGCATCTACATGTTAATTTAGATAAATTGTATGTATGTGATAAAGTAATAGCATGGTAGTAATGTTTGATGTTATCATTGCTATGCAATTGTAAATTGAGCACCTAACTCAACTGTTGGAAGAACAAGACCATCAACAACAAGAGCATGTAAAGGAGCACCATTTCAAGAAGGAGAAAAGCAAATCCAATTTCCAAAACCTGAATTATTCAAAGGAAGAATCTCCCAAGCATAGTGGAGAATATTTTATGTGATTGTGAACTTTATTTTGAGGCTACAAATCTTGAAAATGAACAAAAATAGATTCTCTTAGTTTCAAGCTAATTGGATAGAGCAACAAAACTATGGTGGGGGTTCGAGTGAAGTAAACTAAATGATGGTTTGTTACACCAATCTTGACATGGAAAGAATTCAAGAGTGCAATAATTGGGCAATTCCAAGCAATAAATGTCACACAAACCACATGAGATAAGTTGGCAAATTGGTTTTGTAAGAAGTTATATCATACAATTCTAGAACAACATTATGCAAATTTGAGATATATTGGATGGTGAAGCTTTGGATCAATTTGTGTGGGGTTGAAGTCACAAACCAATTGGAAGTGACTATGTGAGAGCCAAAACACTTGGAGGAATCCATGTAATTGGTTGAGTACTTTGACTCCTTGGTTGCAACAACTTGGTCCTGACCTCAACCTTCACAAAACCTACCAACACACAAGTGGAGGAGCCTGCACCAATGTAGATTGATGTTATCCAACAGAGACCACTTGGCACAATAGATCAAGAAATATTACAACAAAATGGTGGTTGCTTTCATTGTTGCCAAATTGGACATCGCACTGTTGAATGTTCACTCAAGAATGGATGACCTCAACAAATCACCCAAACGGAGTTTGTGGAGAGGAATGATCAAGGAAATGAGGAATCCTAGTATGATATTTTGAGTTGCCTAATGAGAACTTGATTAGTTCCACTTGGATTGAAGGCTTGACCTATGTAAGTTTGTTTCACTTGCAAGGTATGATATCTAATAATGGTTGTAGGATTTTGGTTGATTTTGGAAGTTCAAAGAATTGTATGTCTATTTAATTAGTAAAGGAATTAAGTGTTCTTATCAAGCCAATAATTGGAAGTAGATTGATGATGGCGGATGGTAGAAAGGATTCTACATCTTGTACCTCACATCTTGTTACATTCAAGATTGGAAAGGAGTATTTAGAGTGTATAAAGTTTGTAGTGGCACCTTTACATTATTATGTCATTCTAGGCCTACCTTGGCTTGAATGTCATGAGGTTTAATTTGATTGAACCAATGACAAATTCAAGTACAAAAAACGTCATAAAGCTTAATTTGATTGAACCAATGAAAAATTCAAGTACAATAAATATCATAAAGTTTAATTTGATTGAACCAATGACAAATTCAAGTACAACACAAAGATAGAAATTTCTAATTAGATTGTTTGGTACCTTTGAGTAAGACACCAAAGAATAGTTAGTCTCAAGATGGGAAGTTTGTGAGGAAAGTAACTATATAACAATCTTTGAAGGAAGATAAGTCCCAATATTGGAAGTTTGTTAGTAAAGCAACCATGGAGCAAGCTTTGGAGGATGATAAGATTTTTTTGTAGTGTGGATCAAGCCAATTGTGCATGGAGGATCTCATGAGGACCAAAAGCCTCATCAAGCAATGGTTGATCAAATAGTCTAAGAGTTTTTGGATATGTTTCTAGATGATCTACCAAAGGAATTACACTCCAATTGTGGTATGCCCTTCAAGATTGAGTTATTGCCAAAAGTACTCCAATGAGTAGACTAATCCACCGGCTCTCACCAAAGGAGTTGGATGAGCTTTGGAGAACATTGACAAAGTTGTTGGAGAAGGATTCCATATCACATAGTACATCTCCTTGGGGAGCACCGGTACTATTTTTTCTAAAGAAGGATAGACGACTTCACTTCTATATTGATTATCATGGCCTCAATAAACAAATAGTGAAGAATGCATATCCCTTGCCACAAATTGATAACTTGTTTGATTAATTGAGTGGAGTACAATTTCTCCAAGTTGGATCTCCAAAATGGCTATTGGAAAATTCTCATTGATAGAGAAGATGTGCAAAAGACTACCTTTTGTACAAGGTATGGGCATTTTGAGTGGAGAGTTCTACCTTTTGGGTTCACTAATGCTCTAGTAGTCTTCATGGATCATATGCATTGGGTGTTTGATGGGCTATTGGATTGGTACATGGTAGTGTTCTTGGATGATATTTTAATCTATAGCAAGATAGAGGCAAAACACACAAATCACATGCAAGAAGTCCTAAGACAACTATGTCAATGGAATTTTTACTACAAGAAGTCAAAGTGTTTCTTTTGGCAAAAGGAAGCTACCTTCTTGGGTCACAAGATTTCATCAGAGTGGATCTATATGGAAGAGGAGAAAATCAAGGCCATTATTGAGTGGCCTACTCTGAAGGATGTTACAAAAGTATGATCATTTAATGGATTAGCAAAAATTTTTGACGATTCATCCACTATTATGCTCATGTGGCCGCATCATTGATTGGCCTATTGGAGAAGAACTCAAGCTTTCAACAAACCACCAAGCAAAAAGAAACATTCTAGAAGCTTAAACATATGGTGTCTTTAGGACCTATTCTTCAACTATATGACCCTCAATTACCTTGTGTGGTTGATTTTGATGCTTCTAGCTTTGCAATTAGAGCATGTTGTAGCACAAATTCCTAGATGGGTTATATCACATTGCTTTTGTGTCTTGTCAACTAAAAACCATAGATAGGAATTACTTTGCTTGAGATTGGGAACAACTAGCAATGGTATATGCCATCAAGGTATGGAGTCATTATCTCTTGGAGAAACAAGTGATCATATGAACTGATCACAAACCCTTGTTGTAGACATTACATTTAGAACACATGAAGAGTTTACATCATCAATGGGAGGAACAACTACAATTGTTTGATATCAAACTTGAGTACAAACCGGGTTGGTTCCATGTCATCCTCAATGCCCTATCATGACAACCTGATTTGAAGTCTCTTCCTCTCATCACTGTAGCAATTATGACATTGTTAGTCGACTCCAAAGTCCAAATTGAGTTTAGGATAGCTTAACAACAAGATCCCTTCTTTTAGATGGTACAAAGTTGTTTTTCAACATGCAACAAGGAGTAAAAAACCTTCTCCTTCAAGTAAGGTCTTCTATTTTTAAGAACTTGATCTATGTTCTAGCCAAGGGTGGTATCCAACTTGTGCGCCTTCAAGAAGCCCATGACTTAACAAGAGTTGGTCACATGGGTGTAGATCAGACCTTGGGTACACTCCAATGCCAATGGTGGTGAGCCAACATGGCATCAAATGTTTAATAGTTTGTCCAATCTTGTGAGAATTGACAATGCAACAAGGCCAACAACCACATACCAAGTAGACTCCTTCAACCACTCCCCATCTCATCTACTTGATGGGAACATGTGAGCTTAGATCTCATCCCATCCTTGCCCAAGACAAAGCAATTTTACACAACAATCATGGTGTTTGTGGATAAGCTTAGTAAGCACATCCATTTGGCACCAACCTTTGATACCGTGGATGCTCCAACATTGGTGCAAATATACTTCAACAATGTCTGCAAGCATCATGGGATGCCTTGTGTAGTCATCTTGGACCATGATTTTTGATCCATTGGAAAATTTTGGCAAGCACTCTTCCAAATACTTGGCATTAAGCTTGCTTTGTCCATGGCCTATCATCCTCAAACTGATGGACAAACACAAAATGTACAAATCATATCTTGGAGGATACACTTTGTACCATCATCAACATTCACCATACTAATTGGGATGAATGTCTTGCAACTATTGAGTTTTTATACAATGATTCCAAACATACAAGCACCGGATTCTCTCCTTTCTTCCTTAATTTTGGCCAATATCCACTTGTTCTAAATTCTTTTCTCATTCCTCTTCCATCTAATGTCCCTCATACTTCCACCTTCTTGACTACCATATCCCAATCCCTCCAAGAAGCCAAATCTCATCTCCTTGTTGCTCAAAATTGCCAAAAACAATTTGTTGACCACCTTCATTGTGATCGCACTTTTCAACTTGATGATAAGGTCATGCTCTACTCTAGTACCTCTCCTACTTGATACCCAAGTTGTAAACTTACTCCTAATTGGATATGACCCTTTGATGTCATCCAAATTATTTCTCTTGTTGCTTATCAATTTGCCTTGCCTTGCCTTGTCATATGCACATTCACCCTATCTTTCATGTTTCTACGTTGAAACCTTTGTTCTTAATCCATCTTCTTTTTTGCTCTCAAGTCCACCCTCTTTCTCCTCTTGCTCCTATTAGTGATGATGAGGACTATAAAGTTGATTGTATCATTAATTGTAATCATCAATTGCCATATTCAACAAAGCCGCCAACAACATATAGAGTACAAAGTCCTCTAGAAAGGATATCTCCTTCATGATGCCACTTGGGAGCCTCTTTTCATCTTTAGAATGCACAAATGACCATCTAGGAGTTTGAAGCTTCAATGGTGACAAGGATATCACCAACTAGTGGTGGGAGAATATATAACAATATGGAGTTTACCAATGAGTTAGTCAAGGCTAATGAAGTAGCAAAAAGGCCAAATTAGTCTAGAATATTCTAGAAGTATCTGGGAAGCTCTTTGGTGCCTTCCAAGTATTGGGTAATGTGCATGCCAAGTGGTGACTTCTAGGAAGAAGCTTCCCAACTAGATTAGCTTGCACCCCAAGTAAATAACTTTTAGAAGGAAGGTTCTTGGGAAGCTTCCAACTATCTTAACTTGCACACCAAGTAGACGGCTCCTATAAAGAAATTTCTTGAAAAACTTCCCAGTTAACTTGGCTTGCACTCCAAGAAGACGGCTTTAGGAAGTTTCTTGAGAAGCTTCTCAAGAGCCTTGTATGCTCCCTATAAATACCAAATCCCAAGCTCATATTAGGCATTTGGAGTTTCCCTCATCCAAGTGACCCAATGTGATCTCACACTTTGGTCTTCCATTCTCCTATTTCTCTCCTTGGTCTCAATTTTTACAACAATAATCTTAACCATTTCTTCCTTCGAATGGCTATAAGCTCCTTGTATCTAGTTTTGATGTCATCCATCATCTTGGCTCTGGTCATAGCTTTGTCCTCTTTCTCCTTCTGAAGCTCTTCTTGCAAAGCTTCTATTTATATTTTCACATCCTTTTGGTACTCAACAATCTAGAACTCCAAAGTGACTATCCTCATCTTCTCACTTGCAAATTTACCTTTGACAACAACACTCTATTTATCTTTCTCCTAAATTTCTTCTTTGGACTCTTTCTACTTGCACTTTCCTTCACCCCAAGGAGCTCTCAACTCTTCCCATAATCTTAGGATTTCTCCTTTGTAGGGTTTTTGCTTTACCATTAGCAAAGTGTTTTGCCTCTTGACCTCATGGAACTTTTGCTCAAGTGCATTCATCTTCTTGCACTCTTCTTTATGCATGCTCCTTACCTTCTCTAGATCTTCCTTTCTTTTGGTTATTCTTGCCTTTGTTATGTATTTTTTTGTATGTAGATGCTTCACCAATGAAGTGTAATCAACCACATCAAGCCATATTTCCCTATATTGTGGAAAGATCATCATAGAAGAAACCTCAATGCATGTCCAACTAAATTAACAATCAAGTTTTCTCCATCTACTATAGGTTTGTATTATCATTTAATAAAATATGTTGATGATTAACTAATTTTCTTGCTCTTGGAATGGTTGGAGCCATACCCAAACAAAGAAAATATTATCTAAACACATTTCTAATAATTAATAATAATTGGTGCAAAAATCTTAGGGAATATTCAATCTTTTTCTTGGTAAGGCATAGTTGAAGCTTCCTTTGCTTCACCTTCAATGTATGTTGGACTTTGTCATGAACTTCACTACTCATCTTGGGTTGGATTTGTCTGTTCCTTGGGCCAAAGATCTGGTGTTCTTCATATTCTTCAACCACAACTTCTTCTTCTTTGGTCTATACTTCTTCATGTGGAGCTGACTCCACATCTACATAGTCATCTTCATCTTCTTTCAAATTTGGTATTGTCTCCTATAATGTGAGCTTATCTTTATCATCTTCCCAATTTTTTCTTTGGCTTCTTCTTTCAACAAAAGGTCCACTACTCTCTTCATGCTTTCTTTGGGGTTTGACTTGATGAAGCTTGCCTCTTCTTCAATGTGACTATGACCTCACTTCCTTCACCTTTACAAGTTGCCATACTTGGCATACTCTACATCCATATCCCAAGAATTCTTGATTGTTGTGGGTCCTTTGAGCTAAGCTACAAAATACTCCTCCAATGGAAGCGATTGCCAAATCTCTTCCTCTCCTCTTCTCTCAACAAAATCAAAGCCAAGAAGAAGTGAATAGCAAATAGTAAAAGTTAGGTGGCTCCTTTTTCCTCCTCAAACTCCTTGACCATAGACCATGCCTACCAATAGAACATGTCCAGTTCATATGTTCTCCACAATATAACTACTCAAAGAATATTGCTTGGTTTATGGTGAGATAGGTGGTTTTCCATTGGACTACAAACCATTTAGCCAAATCTTTGCATGTTACTACTCTCCATCCATTACTCATAGATCTCTTCTCTACAATGGATTCAACAATCTTTGTATTGAATTCCTCCCCCATATCCCTAAATTTAGTATTTATGGTCATTGTTCCAGAGTGACCTATGTCACCTTCTAGTACTATATTCTAGTGCTCTTCTTCCCAATTGTAAGGGTAACCTTGAAGATCCAAAGTTGTTTCTCACTCCTATTCCTCATCTCCTAAATGATTACAAGTGAACATAATGCCCAATTCTAGAGCAAGAACATCAAATATTTGCTCAAGAGCAAACCATTCCTTGCTCCTATTGCTCATTTGTCTATTCCTATTGATCAAATTATCACCTCAAGGATCTTCCTCATAGTTTTCTTTGCTCAAAATATTTTTATACCAAGGGTGCTACAACTAAAAAGGGTGTAAAAATGCCAAAGTGTTCTTTGGAATACTCTTGGAAGTTTTTGGTAAGGGTGAAATTACTTGTTTGGCACTTTGTTTTATGGTTAGGGGTTTTTTAGTGATGGTTCCTCAATGGATGAGCTGTCATTTTCAACATGTGATAATTCTAAGATGTGCACCAATGGTCCTTGGTGGTGGTTCTTTATCCAAGTGGTGATGCCATTCAAATCATTTTATGGGCGTTGGTTCCAAAGATCTTTATCCCCAAGGATTCTTTGTACTTGTCTTCTTGGTACCTTCTTTGACTTGACTTCTTTGTCTTGAATCGATCTTTGATGATATCTTCCTCATATCCAAACAGATATATAGATGAAATCTAAAGAATACACATACAAGGAGATTTTTCCCTTGAACTTGAAAATAACCTGCTTTATCTTCATCAAAAATAAGTAAAACAAAAAAAAATTGTAACTTTTCCAAAAAGGTGTGCACCATAATAACTTGTGAAATTTTATATGAAAGAATTCAATTATATAATCATCAAGTCTTACATGTTAGGAAATTGATGACCTAATATTATCTAATTATCAGAGTACATTGGTTTACCAAGAAGTCTCACACTCTACTCAATTTCAAACATGAATAATTCATATTAGTAGATTTTCATTTTGATTTGTAAGATGTAAATAAAATTTTCAAGTTTGATTGATTCTTGATATTTTTCATAAAGAAAGCCCTTGGATAGTGAGTATAAAAGGAAGTGATTTGATAAACCATCTATAGTTGAGCATAATGCTATAAATTATTCTCTATTTATTCTCTTTCTTGTTGTTGAAAATATGAGTATTGAGTCATATTAGGCTATAACCATTAGAAAAGCCCAGTTTCATATGTATCAAACATATAATATGCCCCAAGTATGTTATAATCTATTAAGATTTCTCCAAAATAGCCAAAATCATGAGAGGAATAATATGCCTCACCATTCTCTCCATATCTAAATTATTTTGTTATATATATATTGGTCATATGACCACTTAGTTGCTCAGTTAGTTGGAGTGCATGGCCAATGAGACCTCCCAAAAAACAAAGGATTTGTGCACTCAATCAATGTGCTACAGAGGTGTAATGAACTAAGGACATGAGAAACATAAGAGAAATACAAGACTTCATCCTTCAATACTCTCATGCCCCAAAGGAGCACCTTTTCTTTATTATATAGCAAAGAGGAACCGCTCAAAGGGAGCTACACCCTTGTATCAAATACATGGATTGGTTACATGTCAAAAAGCTCCACCCTTAGATTAGCTACATGGATTGGTGACATGTCTATCCTTGTCATATTTGGTTGATCAAACAAGTTTGACCAAAAGGTATCTTTAGGAAATTTTCTTGTAAGAATCTCAAAACAATATAGGTGAAGTATTGTTAGAAGGCTCTAAACAAGACAAATGAATGGAGGAGAAGGCAATACCTTTTTCAGTTTTAGGGGAGGAAATTTCATTTTTGGAGGCCTAACTCATCCATTTAGGCCTCCAAAATTAGCTCTTCAGTTTTCAAGGTGTTTTTAGCCTTTGCTTTGATAGTGGAAGTATTTTTTTTGGTGACATCTCTATCAAATCTATTTAGACCATCATATAACATCCATCAAGAAATCACCAAGCCAATTTCCACCTTTAGATAATATGTCTAGCTAATGGTATTACAAGAGGAAGACATAATCAAACAAGCAACTCAAATTGTTGTCTTTGAAACTCTAGAGCCACACTAATGCCAAGTTTGAGGAGACTTGGTCTAGCTTTGAATGAATTGTGGAAGGCTATTAGAAGGAGCTCTTGGCCTTGTTCATATCTGCAAGGGAGCTAAGAGTTTAGCCCAAATGCCACTTGCCCCTCCTACCAAGGACTAGCAATTGAACCTCTTCTTACAAAGATAGTCATGGTCATTTTTGTTGTCCAATGAGGAGACATTTTTTTTACATATTGTGAGCATATTAAGAAGTTCATATATGTATGTTTAATAGGTATCTAGGCTAGACCAACACATAATATTAGTTTATTAGCATGAGATAACATTATTTGGGTTGATTACAACCTTGGATACCTACCATTAGATATGATCAAGATTGAGTAATAATGATATACTTAGGAAAATTCCATCCATTGTAGCCATTGGATATTCCATGGCCTAGTAGGAAATGTATAAAAGGCTTAGGCCTGATGTTCACTAGGTCCATTTGACGCATTCTTCTTTTGCAAGTAAATACAAAGTTTATACTAACAATACTCATGAGTTGGTGTACGTGTCTTAATCTACACTTTGTATGAATGATTGCATGCTCAACCGATTTAGGAGTGATGAATCATGAGGCATAAACCCAAGCACTAGAGTGCAATTGTGCATTTGTGTGAAACTAGAGCATAGCTCTCTAGGAGTTTGACCCAAGTTAGGAACGATACAAATGATACATGCACATAGTGCCTCAATGTCTCATCAAGTAATACTCTCATATAAAATTGAGTAGCTCAAATTATTTTTGACTCCTGTCATCTTATGCCTTTTGAGACGGGTAGAACATGGTATGACTATCAAAGTCTTCAAAGTGATGTCAATTCTGAAATCTCTTCTACCCAATTTAGTTTGTGAAGTAATCAAACTTACTTCATGCAGTATGGTAGGGGATTGCTATTTGTATGACTTGTGGTTGGATTATTGTAAAAATCATGGTTCTTATGAACATTACCAAGGAATTTTGATGCTTGCATGGATGATTGATGAATAAAGAGACTCTTGAACAAAGCAACCTTTGCTCCAAATGAACCACTCCTCCCTCCTTTTTTAGAGATCTCCTAGATTTGACCCTTTAGCACAAAAGAGAATAAATGGGCTTTGCATTTTATAAAATCACTCATTTTGGGTGACATTACTCCCTCTTGTAGGAATGACACTTCCCTAAAGGTTAAACATAAAATAATTATTGTCTTCATTCTGACACTATTTGTCTTGTTTTAGCCATTTCCAACCTCCTTGAGGGAAGGACCTATTCTTACCTATTATGCTAGAGTAAGTTGCCATTAAGTCACCACAAGGTGAATGAATCAGGCTATATATATATATATATATATATATATATATATATATATATATATATATATATATATATATATATATATATATATATATATATATATATAATATTTTGTTAAGAATATCAACCTTTTATATAAAGTTCACAAACATATATTTGTCCTTTAATATATGAGCTTTCATCTAGAATATAAGTCAATCACAAATATATATGCAAATACATGTTTAGATCCTTCAAGTGATAGACTTTATTTAGTAAAATATAACATTCATAGAAGTATACACTAAAAGGTATATATAGTGAAGGTGTATCATGTACAAAAAATTTATTAAATGTATAAATGATGTAATATGTTTGAAATATTCAAATTAAAATCAAAATATTAACTTAAACCAGTCCTTATTCTAAAGTTGTCCTTAGTTTGAACAAGAACTTGGAGATGTAGATAATGTATATGCATTTGCATTTGGCAATTTGGATATAGTGTTCGTCTGGGATGCTCTTTACTTTCAGTTGCTGGTTGTTTGGTGTTATGAATATATATATATATATATATAAGGTTCATCTAATAGTTAAGGAAGGATCTCATTCATAATAGTATTAATATTATGTAGTATTATTTACATTCATGATATATTTATTTGTTTATTGCTTGAAATATTGATTCATAAGGGATTGTAATACCATATTAATTGCTATTTTACATTTTTTTTCTCTTGGTTGTGCACTTTTCTTCCTCATTACTTTTATTTCTACTTATTATTTAATTCTAAACTTTTGCACTATCTAATTTTTATTTTTTTTGGTTTTAATCTTTAATTTCCTTCCCAATTTCTCAAGGGCATAACTATTTCAAAACAACCAATTTTCCATAACACCTCACTATCAATATTGATATTCCATATTAGTTGTAAGGAATCATCTATTTCATGAGCAGTATTGAAACTCAACATGAGAATATTGGCATTTGGTCTCATTCAACTACTTTTCCTTTTATCTAAAAATTGGCACTTCTTTCAAAAGTGTTTAGTCATGTGCTATATAGAAACTAGGTACTAGAAAACCTAAACTTATACAAACATTTACTTCCATGTACATTTATCAAGATTAAGTAAGACAATTTTTCTCTCTTTTTAGCTTTGTTTTGTGTTATTGTGCTTTTGACCTTATATTTCTTTTGTGCATATTGACTATGATAATTTTTCTATTTATATCAAATTCTTTTGAATCTTATTAAATCTTACCTTCAAAGTAAAATATCTTCTTTGTTTACTTTATTTACCAATGAAAAGTTTAACACCTCACCCTTATTACAAAGTTGTGCTTGGTATTCCTCATTACCTTGGACATAAACAAGCTTTGAGGAGAAGGATTTGAGAAGACTCAAATTTTCCACTCTAGATAAGGTCACAGTACCTAAGTATAATCTTATATAAATAATCCAACAAATTTTTTCTATCTACCACAAACATATGATTTACATGTAGTTCCGTGTGATATAACAAAAACATATAATTGATATTTATTACTGTTTTTTAGGTTCAATTCCAATTTATCAGAGGCTCAGATTATATGTTCATTTGAATTGTATGATAATTTTGTAAACCCTCTTGATGGGTTTAGCCAATAGTTTATTATACCACCCAAAGGGGTCTAAGAGGGGTGGAGTTATTGTATTTTAGCACTCTCTTAGCAAGATTTTGGGAGTGGTGCCTTATGGGTTAGTATAAGTCAATTCAAGGATAATTTATGGAAGGCATTAAATTTAGACAAAGATTTTATCAAATTTCTATCGAGAACTTGTATGGATTTCTTTTATATAACAATGTGTATGATTCAAAGTCAAATCAAATACTTTACATGTTCTCTAGTGAATGGAGCTCATAATTTGGAAGTGAACCACTTTCTTTTGTATCTTCTTGGTTGGATTGCCCGTATTATTGATATGTGCATTTATAAATATTTCCAATAATTGGTATCAAAGTTTGACTAAGGAAATATGATAGAAGCAAAGGTCTCAAATGTGTAATTTGAGATGAAGAAATTAGACAGAAAGAAAATTTTTAGGTTATGATTATTGAAGGTGAAAGACATGCTTATACAACAAGATTTGCGTAAGACATTGTAGAAGAAATCTTCAAATAAGACATACAAAGAATGAGAAGAGATTAGCATGAGAATTGAGAGTGCTATTTCTTGATTTTTGCAAATGTAGTGTTGTCTAATATCATGCATGAGAGTTCAACACTTAGCTATAGATAAAATTAGAAAGTCTGTAAATGTCCAAGTCTTGATGAATCAACGATAGTAAAAGCAATAGTTGTATATATTGCAAAAGAAGGAGAACACCAATGTTTTGAATCACATGAACACCTTCAACAAAAATTATGTGATTTCATTAACATTGAAATAAAATTAGAAGATGACGATGAAATTTTATTACTATTGAATGTATCATCTTCTTTGTTTGAGGAGCTTGATCAATCAACTATACTTAAAGCAATAGTTGCATATATTGCACATGAAGGAGAACACCAATGTTTTGAATCACTTGAATACCTTCAACAAAAATTTATGTGATTTGATTAACATTGAAATTAAATTAGAAGATGAGGATGAAATTTTATTACTATTGAATTTATCATCTTCTTTGTTTGAGGATCTAGTCATTGCTCTTTTTATGGTATAGACACTGGTGAGTTAGAAGAAGTCACTATAACTCTCTTCTGAAATGAGATGAGAGATATACCTAATAGGAAAGCATCACAATAAGAGGCCTTATATGTAAGAGGTACAACTATGCATAAAGGATAGAGTATAAGAAAATCCATATCTAAATTCAACAAGTAAAAAGTCAAGAATTTCCAATATGAAAATAAGACCCTATAAAAGACTGTAAAAACAAACAAGAAGATTTGAATAGGAAACAAGGTCAAATGTATGAACAAGCAATTTCTTTTATCTTGATGGAGAATTTGATAACATCTTTATTGTAACTATAAGGATTTTGAGATCTATGTATCCTTGATTTTGAGAATTCAACCATATGTGTAGTCAAAAGGACAGATTCGACACCTATAACCCATGTAAAGGTGGGATTGTACTTATGGACAATAGCATGATATACATGACTATAAGAATCATGTGTAACAAGATGTTTGATGGAACCATTCTGATATTTTTTTTGATATCATACATATTCTAGAGTTGAAGAAAAGCTTGATCTCTCAAAGAGTATTTTATTTGATTGGTTATAAGTCATTAGCAAAGGCAAGAACCTTGAAGATTACCAAAGGAGCTCTAATAATGATGAAGAACAAGAAAATTGGAAACCATTTTGGGGTTATAAAAGATATTGTTATAATTTTAGTAGTTATTATGTTTCTTGGAGATACTACAATAAGTCTAATAGCTTTTTCTCCCTTGAATATACTATTATAGATGTCATTGTGTTTTGTTTGGAAGACAACTACAAGTTTTGCTCTAGTGTGGTATGAGTGAAAGAGGACTCTTGGATTTACAATAGGAGCTCTAGTGGTGATGAAGAACAAGAGAATTGAAACTAATTTGAGCTTATGCAAGATACTATTATAAGTGAGGTAGTTATTTTATTTCCTTGACGATACTATCATCGAGGTAGTAGCCATTGTGTTTCTTTGGAGATATTATTGTAGGTGTAATAACCATTATGTTTTTTTGGGAATACAACACTCCAAGTGCTACTCAATTGTGCCATGATAATTGGAACAACTAGATATTGGAATTGGAACAATTAGATGTTGAATCAATTTGTATTGGAATTGGACAACTAGATGCTACCATAAGTTTATAGATAGAGAACTAGAAGTGGAAATAGACATGAGAAAAAAAGATATTAAGGTTTTTAAGGAGAAAAATTGATGTATAAGTTGAGGAAATTGTTGTATTTGATGAAATAGTGGTATAAGCATGTAGTACTTTTATGACCAATCAAAGCTACAATAAGACGGAGTTTGATTGTTGTGTGTAATTCAAGAAAGTTGAGAAGGTACTTCATATACGTTTATCATCTTGTTGCTTTATATAGATGATAAACTGATTGCATCTTAGAGAAAATTTGACAATAATAGGCTAAAGTGTCAACTTAGTGGAGCATTTGATATGAAGGAATCAAAACCTACCAAGATGCAGATTGTGGATATTACAAAGGAAAAACGTTGAGAAGTTATTGATGAGTTTTGGCATGGAGAATGTAAAGTAATGAGTACGCCTTTAGCTTCTGATTTTCAGATTTCTCATTTCAACGTAGTGTTTGATTGCGCAAGGAAGGAAGTCTATATTTATGATTCTTTATAAAAGTATTGTAGACAACCTTATGTATGTAACTGTTTTCAGAAGACCAAATATTACATCATTTAGAGTGAATAGGATGAATATACATGTTGGAGATTTAGGAAAGAGCAATGAGAAAGTATAAAGTGAACTGTACAATACCTAAAGGGTACTTTAAATGCTAATATTCTTTTTGATTCAAAGTGTAAGAATGAAGATAGACCACATGTTTTGTGGATTCTTATTTTGTTGGAGATTTGAATAAGAGAAGATCTTTTACAAGGTATGCCTTACACTAGTTGGTAAACCTATAATTCGGAAGTCAACTTCATAGTTTACCATAGCAATTTTTTACTACTAGAATTGAGTACTTGGTTGTAGCAAAAGTAACTAAAGAAGCTATTTGGCTTAAGAGGTTCTGGTGAGAGATTGGTATTGAAGTATCTGATTCTATTACATTGTGACAATCAAAGTGCCGAAAAATTTTGCTAGGAATCAAGTATTTCACTCTAGAACCCAAACATATATATGTAAGGCATCAAACATGTCATCAATAGTGGAGAGATGTATTTGCATCAGATAGGTAGACAATATAATGCTACAAATATATTGACTGAGCTAATACTTATTAAGAAGTTTAGATTTTACTTGGACATACTTAGCATTAGAAGTATCTGACAAAATGCAGCTGAGGGAGGCAAAAGAAATCACGCAAATAATATATTTCACATGCGTTACACATATGATGTATGGACAAAATACAAGACAAGGTGAAGATTGTTAATATATGTCTCGTATTATATCACAAGGTTTATTGGCTGGCCTCTTCCAACCTCCTTGGGAAGCACTAAAGAGAGGTAAATGCTACTATGTTTTAGCGCTCCCTTAACCAGAACACTACCCTACACCTCCATAGAAGGCAAACTTGTTGCTAATTAGCAAAAGCAACAAAGTTGTATTTAATTAAATTTTATACATAATCATACGGTTTTATTTTGTATTGCACCATGCACTATTTACAGTGTAATTGATAGTTGGATGTTGTCCGATAAATATAGTTTCCAGTTCAGAAATAAATTTAACATATTTGTGATTTCTCTCCTGAATCACATTGAATATATCCTTTATATGCACATTTCCAATTAAGTTTGAAACAGTACTAAGTTTAGCTTTGGTCCCACAAGATAAAAATTGTCACAAAAAGTTAAATTGGTCAAACAATGATGATCCATGAGGTTTACTTTTGGAGAGCGGCCCGGCTAATGTCTTCAGTGTCTTGAGTTGTAGTTCGAAAGTGAAAGGATATTTCTTGATCCGATATTGACAGGAGTAACTCGAGTTGCATGCTTATACCAAAGAGTCCAAATAGTGATAGTATCACAGATCAATGTACATCCAGCCATGTTTTGAAATAACATGCACAAATTATAATGTTGGGGCTTAGCCGCATTATACCTCTTACGTCTTATCCAGCTTAATGGGGTCTTCCGATCCTTCTTTCTTATTCTACGCGGTACCCTCCTTCTCATTATAATGTTACGGCCTTCCCAGAGTTGCAAGAAGGTTTGATTACTATGGACAAGGACTTAATGGATATTTTAAACGGATGGAAAACTCACCATGACGCCCCTTTCAACAAGTGCTCTTCTTCTTCAGGAGTACTTTTTCGTCCCAAATCTGAATTCCTGGAAGGATATCTTCCGAATTGCTCCAATACTGCCCTGTGTTTGAGCTGCACAGAAGATATGATGCATGAGACCACGATAGGGAGATGATGTAGGCTTCTTCGTCAACTAGGGAAAAGTTTCCGTAGTATAAACCACAGAGTAAAAGGTTTGTGCACCTTACCGTCCACACCAGACTTCTGATGGATATAGTGACTTCGAGACACATACACCACATCTGTCATGTGAATTTGTACACATTTCTTCTAAGCACTTACTAGGTAAAGATAAGGCATTTACTTTCTCCATCATACCTCAAAGTCATAGTTGCCTGAGAGGACTTCGTGAAGATGCTCATTGTCGGTATTCTCGTCTACCAATTTCTTGAAAACCCTGTCAGCTATATCATGATCAGCAAGATTCTCCGAGTGCATGAGGGGTAAATATAGAAACCATCTCTCCGGAGGAGTTAGTTCCCGATCTAGACCCTGTGACACGGATCACATACGTCGTTAGTAATGAGTGAGTACTGTTTCCAAAGACAAACATAGCTAGTTAGAAAGTTTTAGAAGGAAAAAGTATAGAACCTATCACGATATTGGAGATTGTACCCGATACTTACCACATATGAGTTTTTGGTGTGCTGTATACAATCGAACCCTAATGACAAATTCTCCATAATATAAACAGAATAAGGAACACGTCTAGATTTGATAACCGCTGTGATGTTGCAGAAACAGAGTGGAACAATTGTCACTTTTACAAGGATCCTTCTAGAACTTCCAGTTTCTACACTTCTAGAAATGCAGAAGTTACTAAGTTGATAGTGGTGGACATTGAACAAAGCGACAAACCTGTTCAATTGATTCAATGGTTATCTTGCGCGCCATCTCATCGTGGGCATATGCCATGGGTGACTTTCGATAAATGTTCCGTGGAAATTGGTCCAGAACAATGACAAGCGCAAGTCTACCCCGTGCACTGCTCTTCCATCCGTCCAACACTCCAGCAGCAGCTAACTCCACATATTGTTTAAATTTTACCTCGATCTGCGTATTGACCATCGGACATCGGATTACTGGCTTGACCATCTAAAACTCACAAACGATCTTGAACCCTTTGCAAGTGACCTGACAGACACAGCACTGCTGACTGTGATAAAGAGATGAAGTTCCAGTAAAACTTTTTCGCGAGTTATCAAGGTAATGCGCCATACTTGGTGAAACAGCCCTGGTACTGTGGCTGTAAGTTCTTCTAATACAAGAAGTACAGGAAAACAGGATCCCATAGTTCTCAGGATAGCAGGAAGGTGCTTATTACCTCTTTATCGAAGTCAGGACCGCCCATGAACCAGTTCTTAGATACATATATATTGTTTTCAGGGTCTACTTCTCTGAACCTGTAAATTCGCAGAATATGTTCAAAATAGCGTAAAGAAGCTTAACGGTTTTTACTATGAAATCATGAATCCAGGCAAGGAAGACATTTTGAGGGGCATCGAAACGTCATATTAGTTACCACGAAGGAGAAAAGTGATCTAATATCTAAGCTGAGACATCTGCCTTATAAATACTCTGAAGTTGATATTTCTCCCGGAACCATATTTATCCGTACAACGCTTCGTAATGTGCACACGAACACACGGTTACAACTTTGTTTCCAAGACTAAATTGGTGAACAAACGTTAATATCCGTCTAAATACAGTGTGCATCCAGGGGTGAAATTAGTCGTATGCTGTAAGGAATTACTCGACTTGATTAATCAATTAGGTCGGCAACACCAGTAAAATCAACAAGACGTGGGTGTTCAGGAAGAATCAAGCTGACTTGATTCAACACAACCAACACAGTTGCTATCCAGTTGCTACCTGATATTCCATTGTCATAAGCGAACCCCAGCCAGATTGCAATATCTCTTCACCTGCCTGTTTTTGAACAGCAGGCTAACAGGAGATGGCTACAACTTAGTCATGAAATGACAACATACCAAAATTGAAGTACATCCTCAGGAGTGAAAGCGTTTGCAGATGAAGCAGAAGAGCTGAGACTAGCGGCCTGTACTTCACTGCCCATTCGCGAAGGACCAAAACTCTCCATAGCTTTACCGGAGTTCCCAAATTTTCCAAACACTACAGTGGATGATAACGGTATTCAAAGAAGTTTTCGGTCAATTCCGACAGAAGATTCTTACAAACGTGAGCTCTGCAAGAGTCGAAGCTCTACTGAAGAGCTTTTGATCTGGATTGAAGCAAAAGTGCAGCCGGGGAAAAAGTGGAAGCCAACTCTTCACGTAATTCACCAAAGCTTACATGTCCTCAAAAAATACTAGTTCATATCCGCTGGCTGAATGCATGGAATCGGTCAAGCGAGGAAGTAGTATGACATGCGGCGGATTAACCACGAACAGAATTTGGAGCAATCACGAATACCTGTATGAACTTTAGAGCCATGACACGTCAGAGGAGAAGAAAGTTCTTTTGACCAAGCACTACAAGTCGTCTTCTGTATACTTGGTGAAGATCCATTGCTTGATCGCTTGCAAAGTCCAGTAGACCTTATCGCCGGTAAGTGGAAGATTGACAGCTCCGTATTCACAGAAAACGCGGCAGCTCGCCCTGCTCTGCACCTGCTTGCCCTGGAGGCAAGCCTCAATGACCCCATGCCTTCAGATGGTAACCAGTGTCTCTCAGAATCGAGGACTGATAGATCAATCAGTCTTCTCAGTTGGACAAGTTCCTGAAAGCAGCTCCGGTAGACTCATGCTGACCATTTCACGAGAAATCCACAGCTCAAAAGGAAGTGCTGACACTTCTTCAGAACTGAGAATGGTCGAGACCAATCCTAATTCGAATTCCAAGAGGAAAGAGCAGTCTGTCCTTGAGCAATTTCTCGCGAATTGGAGCCCGTTTCTGCAATGTGGAGTCCTCGATCGCCTCTCCTCTCCTGCTCTGCTGGAGCAACATTCTTGACTCAGTCAGTTGACATTCGGACTCTCTCTTCTAAATCCATTCCTTTTTATAGCTCAAATGCCCTCTGCTCTTCCCACCGTTCAAGTTGGCGTAACACGTGGCGTCACCACGAATTACATCAGTTAAAAGTAAGCATTTTGATAGTCAAGGGAGATAGGCTCTTTGCGCACTCTCCCGGTTGAAAAATATAGTTGGTCCGTTCTCTAAATGGAGACAAGTCGTTTACAATGGTCTTAAAGACTTTCAAACTAAAGATTTGACGAGAACTCTAAACAACTTGAATATTTTTGTAAATAAATTCAATTTTATAAGATATTGAAACGATTTTACTTGCTTGGATTGTTATAGGATTTAACATAGCATAAGGGAAGGAGCACTATGTATTCTAATTGAATACTACGGATATTGAAGATGTACCTATTATTCCATTATGCATGCATGCTTATTAGAGAGGAGTATCCATATAAGTCTTGGAATATGAACTTTAGGAGTTCTAAAGTTCATAATCCTAAACTCCTAAAATTTAGGATGCATGATTTATAAACATTTTAGAGATTACTGTTTTTAGTGTTCTATGGAGTTGTTAAGTGGCTATAGTATAATTATGAAATCTAGTAGTAAGGAGAAAATTAAGAAAAGTTACACTAATTAGTTATTAGCACTTGAGTTAGGTACTAGGTGTGAGTCAATTTATTGCAATGGAGAAGAATTAGATCAATTGCTATTGGGAGTGCTTATTAAGTCTTGTTACGTTCTTTTAAATTTAAGCATCATTATCCTTCTTAATCATATCTTGTGTTATGACGAGAGTTTGTGAGGATATATCTCTTTGCATTAGAGCTCATTTTAGATATAAATTGGATTGTGATACCTTGCAAGTGGATGTAGAGAACACTTTTAGTAGCATCTCACATGCATATATCTCTTGAGAGCTTAGGGAAGTTGGTGCATACTTGGCAATTCTTTTTACATTGGTGCTCCTAGGATAAACCATGATAAGTTGAAGATGTATCATAGAAAGTAAAGAGACCTTCAATTTCAAGACAAAGTGAAATCTTAGTCCGAGTGTAAATGTAACATCCATTTGTGCTTGTATATGCTGATATGTAGTTTGGTATTATAAGTATTTGAGAGATATTATTTATATAGAGATAAAGGATAGCTCTACATTAGTCATGATAAGCTAAAGTTAGTCATAGCTAAGATAGAGGAGACCTTACTTTAGAGGAAGTGGAAAAGATGAGCATTACTATTTTGGATTCTAGTGTGTTGACTTGGTATTATTCTTTGGTGTTTTGCTTTGAGAAAAGAGTTGAGAACTCTTGGACTCACAAGCCTTTTTGTTTTGGATTCTTCTATAGTCCAAGGAAGCCCATGTGAAGGAATTCTTGATTTAATGGTTGAGTCAAGATAAGACCACATGCTTAGGAGAATATTCCCATGAGTATGGATATTCCTTTAGCTTTTTGACGTTATTTGACTTTTAGTCTAATAACTTGACTTACTCCAATAATTAATAACTTTGGTATATAACTATTTCACAAGTATATAAACTAGAGGTGAGGAGGTACTCATCATCCTTTCATTTGCAGCTATCTCTCTCTCATTGAGTTCTCTAGTGAGCAATGTCTTGAGTTTGGGAGTGTTAGCCTTGGAGGAGTATGATGGAGTTGGGGTTCCTTGCCTTCTTACTCCATGGTGCACTACCATAATAGCCATCAGAGGTTCATCATGAGTGAAAGACAGGCTGGCTCATAGACCTGAAGAGAAGTACAAAAGAAGAAACACACAATTTCACCTTCAATCTCCAATGCCCTAAAAGGAGCACCTTTATTATATTATATAGCAAAGATGAACTCCCAAAGGAAGCTCCACCTTTGGATAAGATACATGGATTGGTGACATGTCAATAATCTTTACCCTTAGATTAGTTGCATCCATGGGTGACATGTTGGTTCTGATCCTATTTGGTTGGCCAAATCCTCTTTGACCAAAGAGAGAATTTTCTTGTATGAATCTCCAAATCATATGGGTTGGATAGAATTGGGAAGCTCTCAATGAGACAAATATGGGGGAGGTTAGGCAAGCCTTTTCTTTGAAGGATGGGGAATCTGCACATTTTTGAGGCCTAATTCATCCATTTATGCCTCCAAAATTGGCTCTAAAGTTTCCACGCTATTTTTGATCCTACTAGTAGAAGTCCTCTTTTGGTGACACTTCTATCTGATCTACCTAGCACATCATGTATAACATCTTTCTATATGTTACCAAATCAATTTTCACCTTTGGATGATATGTCTAGCTTTTGGTATTACAAATTCAAGTTATTTTTGGCTATTGCTCTATTGGTAGAAATACTCTTTTGGTGAAACCTCTATCTGATCTACCTAGCCTATCATACATAACATCCTTCCATATATTACCAAACCAATTTTCACCTCTAGCTAATATGTCTAGCTATTGGTATTAAAATAACTAAGAATGTCATACAACTAAGAAAGTCTTATAACTAAAAAGGTTTCTTTTGCTCTAAATATTATTGCAAAGAATTACCTTGGCCACTAACTTTTCTAACTAAGAAGGTGGTACAACTAAGAAGGTTTTGTAGGCTTTGTATACTATTGCAAAAATTTACCTTTGCCACTAACTCTTTTAAGGAGGAGTAATATTTCCCTTTGTTGCATCCTTTGAGATCTCAATTAAGTGATCTCAAAGATCTTCAAAAGATTTGTTCTTTGTACTCATAACTTCTTCTTCTATCTTGGCATAGAAGAGGTCCATGACTTTGTTGGTGATCATCTCTACCAAGGTAGGTTGGTCTACTACTCTAGCCTCATTCTCCTTCTTGTTTTGTTTATCCAGCCTTGAGTCAAAGAGCAACCTCTTTTTTGTATTCCTCCATCACCTTGAAATCCTCAAGAAGTTTTAGTCAAATACTTGTAACTTTTGTTCTAAACCTCCAAACATTGCAATTTTAATGCCAATGAAAGCCCTTGACAAGGCATATGAGATAAGGATTATTATATTTGGACATGTAAACATGAATATTAGTTTGGGATTCCTTATTAGATTCCTTTGGGATTGAAGGCTCTTTGGAGTAGAATTATTTCCTTGATAAATTTGTATACCCAAGTTCTTTGTACTTATCTTTTTTGTACCTTGACATATGCAAAGATAAATCCAAAGAATGCCCAAGCATGAGGTTTCTTTCCCTTAACATGAAAATATTCTATCATATCCTTACAAAAAGAAAGAAAACAAGACAAAATTGCAAATTTTGTGAAAAGATGAGCACCACATTAAAAATATACTCTTGTATTTGTATTAATCAATGAAAAATAAAAAAAAATTATTATATATTTTTATTTTAATATAATTAGTAAGACTAAATTTTTACACATTATTTATGTGACTTATTGACAATTAACAATGTATTATATTTTACTATCAATTTTCATAACTTTGCTTCTTGTGCAAGTATATATCTTTAGATGCCACATCTCTTAAAGTTTTATTAACTTATATTTTCAATATATAAATTATTCATGGAAACTTTCTTTTTAAATATGTACCAAACCAAACATTTGCATGTTTTTAAAAATATTTTTGATACATCTTTTAACATGCAAGTTTTAATTGACAAGTCTACAAAACACATTGTATTGTTGTTGTCATTCATATGTAATTGGGTTAATTGCATAAAAAAGGGCAAGGGTTCATCATTTAAACTAGGAACATAATAATGTGTACCATTGAGAACATTTTGGTCTTGTGTTGGAAGAGGCATAGTTCAAGTTGAAATGCATAAAATTACTACTTTGATTAAAACCAGACGTTTCCAGTCATATGGTCTACTTTGGGATGCATTTTAATTAAAATTCAAATGTATATCTCAATAAAATCAGTATATGTGACATTAAATAAAAATTTGGAAAATTAGGAATTAGTTAGAATCTGTCCAAATATATAACAGTAGGATGTATAATATAAGAGAACATTCAAGTTTGAAGAAAATATTTCAATATTTATTATTTTTATATTTATATTTTAGTTAATATAATAAATAATAAACCCATAATTTTTTTGACTATGAGAACCAAGAAGGTAAAATGCAAAGAACCAATAACAAAGAGATTTATGTCAAAAATCCCATAATTATCTCCAAGTACCAAGAAGAAAATTCAAGATCTGTAACTTTAAGGTAATGACTTATGATGGATTGGTTAGTGAAATTGAAGGTCTGTTTTTTAGGGAATCTTTAACCATCAAAAGATATCTATAAACTATCTGATTAAATTTATAAATTAGTGCATCCAATTTTGACCCATGCTTTTTATATATAATAGGTTCATATCCATGAAGCTAAATAACAAGGTACTAAGATAGCAAATTAAAGATCATAAAATTTTAAATAAGCATTAAAAAATCTATAAATGGTGAAGGTCCAATGGTTAAAGAAAACCTAAATAATCAAGTTAGATATAGATATATAAAACTTTCATTTAAATATAGTGCTAATAATTATGGAACCAAAATAAGAATCAATATGAAATTAAGATGTAATTTTTAAATAGTCCTAGATCATCATACTTCATGTGGCTATTTAAAGTCTTTGAAGATGTAAAGTTTCTTGTATTGAACTTGGAAATTGGTGATTGATATTGAAATATTAAAATATAATCCAATCACCTAGGAGTTCTTAAATTTTGGTTTTTCATCTAGATATACACAAATTTTATAAAAACACTATGTATACTGATCAGACTAAATAAGATTCCTAATAAATTTAGGAATCTTGGTCACAATCAACCATATCATGATAATAAAGATATTATCTAATACATGAATCTATTCAAATTTTATGAACATGAGTTACACATACCAAATCAATAAAATTTTATGAAAAGCTTGGAAATATAGAATTAAGATCCCATAGTTAAGGACTAATTTATCATCAAGTCATAGCTAAATATAACAAGCTTTTATAGATACAAAGTTCAACTTTTTGTTCAATAAATGATGCTAAATTTCTACAAATTTAGAAAGGGACCGGTAGGGTAATGTAATATTTAGAGAGTAAGAGAATTCTCAAAGAAATACAAAGGTTCATATTCAATCCTTTGATGCCCCAAAGGAGCACCTTGTCTTTATTATATAGCAAAGAGTATTCCCTCAAAGGAAGCTCTACATGAAGCTCTACCCTTGGATCAAATACATAGATTGGTGACATGTCAATAAGCTCTATCCTTAGATTAGTTGCATGGATGGGGGATATGTTGGTTCTTGTTCTATCTGGTTGGTCAAACAAGTTTGACCAAAGGGAATCTTCCTTTACAAAATAGAATTGCATGGATGAGGTAGCGTTGGAAAGCTCTAGACAAGACAAACAATGAGAAAGCAAGCCTTTTTCTCTTTGAAGAGGTGAATTCTTTCCATTTTAGGCCTAATTTAGGGTGTTTTTGGAAGAACTCTTTTGGTGACATCTCTATCTAATCTACTTAGTTTATCATATATAGCATCCTTCAAGATGTTAACAAGCAAATTTTCACCTCTAGATAATATATCTAGCTAATGGTATTATAGGTAGGGAAACCTCTTTTCATATATTTCATATGGATGGTTGTATAAAATGTTCAATAGTGTATAACAAGTTGAACTAGAATATCTTGAAGTACAAAATCTAATTTTGCAAGTAGTTAAGTTTCTATATTGATTAACTTTTTCTCATTTCTCATAAACTTTGAAAGTTTATTTTACAATCTTGTTCATTGCTAGAGTGGATGATTTTACCAAAACCTATTATATTAGCATATGTAGAAGTAAAAATACTCTTATAGCTTTTGTTAAGTGTGTATTCTAATTATTACTAGAATGCTATATGGGATAATTATTACAAGAATATTGAAGAGTCCATACAAGACAGATCTTCTATGGGAGTGTAGATATATAAGTACTGGACAGATCTTCATATCATAGGATTTTGTTATGGGAATGACAAAAGAAGATAGTTCATGTCACTACTAATATTTCTGTAAATGCAAATGTAAATGAGGCATGCCATATCTTGTTGGAAGCATCTTCTCAAGGGCTTTACAAAGACACCAAGAGTTTTTTAATAAATGAAATCTTGTGCAATTGTGGACATAAGCAAACATTGACTAAACCACATAAAAGTGGCATAATTTCTTATGCATGCTATTCTTGACTAGATTGATGAATTTTGCCAAATTTGTATTCTTGTTGCTCTCTCAATTCCAATTCAAATTCTTTTCTCCCAACAATGGTATCAAAACATTGGTCTTTGAAGAGAGAGCAGAATGATGGAGAAAGTGAAAGTAAAAATTGACAAGTTCAATGGTAAATATATTGGACTTTGGATAACATTGTCCACAAAAAGGCCATTCATTGGTTGATTAAGGTATTTTCTAATGTCTAATATGTATGAGAAACCTTCAACCTTGAATAAGGTATTCTTAATTTGCCAATTGGTGAACATAAGGATGAAAGAAGGCGCATTAATTCAAAATCATGTGAATGATTTCAACTTAATCATTTCATGATTGGAGTCTTTGAAGATCAACTTTGGTGCTGAAATTCAAGCATTGTTGCTATAATCATCATTACTTGATAGTTAGGGAGCAACAATCATAACAATGAATAGTTCCTTAGGATCAAGTGATCCCAAGTTTTAGAGTATACAAGACTTGATTCTCAATGAGTGCAATTATAGACAAAATTCTTCAAAATCATCAAGTGTCGTGTTATTTGTTGAAAGTAGAGATAGAAGACCTATAAAACTAGTAGCTAAATATATTATTTAGAGGTGGAAATTTGCTTGGTAACATCTAGAAGGATGTTATATATGATGGACTAAGTAGATTAGATAGAGGTGTCACCAAAAGAGTACTTCTACTTAGAGTGCAAGAGCCAAAAACACCACTAAAAACTTTAAAGCCAATTTTGAAGGCCTAAATGGATGAATCAAGCCTTGAAAATAGAAATATTCATTACTCTTTAGAGATTCAAATATTCCTTTTGTCTCCACTGTTTGTCTTGTCAAGAACTTTCTAATGGTATCTCACCCATGTGAGTCTGAGCTTCCTACAAGAAGATTCCTTTTGGTCAAACTTGTTTGACCAACTAGATACAACAATGACCAACATATCACCCATCCATGCAACCAATCTAAGGGTGAAGCTCGTTGACAATAGCACCTTTTTGCTATATAATAAGGACAATGTGCTCCTTTGAGACATCATAGAATTGAATGTTGAATCTTTGTGTTTTCACTCTTGTGTTTCTCTTGGGTGGTCTCCTATCCTTGGAATATTACAATGGTATTAGAGTTGATGTTTTAATCCAAGAGAGTGGATCACTCCTCTTAGAGGAAAAAAAGCTACCAAAATTGAGTAATTTTAAGGGGAGAAAACATAGTGCAATTGATAGACTAGGGGTGTTTTAAAGAGAGGATGGGATAGACGCACTTGGAGGCTAATTTCTTGCACCTTGCTCTCTATTCTTGAATCCATTCCACATCAAGATTATACATATATATTCCAACATTGTATATTCTAATTCCAAGATTATATGTTCCAATGTCAATAAGTGAGAGTTTATCTCATTTATCATTTTGTAATAGAGTTCATGGACATAATGATGAATTCACCAAACTTGGTGATTCTACCTATGGTAATATATGATAGAGAGTAGGATTTGACAATCTAAATTCTATTATGAGGCAATGAATATGAATATACCAAATCCTCTCCCTTTCAACATGCAAGTAGAAATCAAATAATTGGTTAGACCAAAAGTGATGTTTAAGGATTTAATAGTCCATAATTTTGGGGAGGAATATTATTAATGAGTGATAGCCTTTGAGGTTCCAATGGTAGTCCCAATAGTCCTACCCCTCTCAAGTGATCATATTAACTCTCTATTGAAGTAGGAAGAAATGATTGAGTGTTTATTGTGTTTACAAATCATGGAACCATAGTTGCAAGATCTGATGCAAGGAATACAAGAGATGTTGAATGAGTATTGAGAGATCAAGATGACCATGGGAGCATTGCAAAGTCAAAAATAATTCCTTCAAAAATAATCAAGAAATCCAAGGAGGAAAACCATCCCAAAACCCAATTCTAGTAGCCAAAGTACCTAGAGAGTCATTCATATTGATGACACCAACCTTGATCAACAATGAAGCCACATTGTTTCTATGGATGAAGAAGACATGCAACATCAAGCCTTGCAAGAGATAACATTTCATGAGAATAGTGGAAAATTGGATTTCAATGATGAATCTATACTTTTGATTATTCACAATTGAGATCACCGAGCATTCTACTAGCATGTTTTCATGTGGGTACTTGATCTATAAAGCCTTCACGTGGTACAATGCTTAGCAACAATCAATGCTAGCAAAAGGAATAGAGATCACTTGGATAGCAATGCAAGAAGTGCTATTGAAGAATTTCCAATCTATGGATTTTATGTAGATGGCCCAAACCCGACTATGGAAGCTGAATTAGAAGAATAACATACATGATCTATAGGTTGCAATAATTGATATGAGTCTAGCAAAAAACTCTTGATAATTTCAAACATGGGTTAAAAGAGCAAATTCACCAATAGATAATGCACAAAATCCTTGCACTATTTTTGAAGCCATTTCCTCCATTCAAAGAATAGCAAGCATGCTTGGAGGAGGTGAAGGGGTAATCCTGACTCAACATTATGGATGGAAATACCGTACCTTAATGGACCAATTCTTATAGAATTGGAAAACATCCAATTTTGAGACCAAGGAGCATGACCGCTCCAAAGAAGAATAAGGATGGTTTATCCAACCTAACATATCACCATATGGGGCTCCTATCTTGTTTGTGAAAAAGAAGGATGGGATAATACGCATGTGTATCAACTACCAAGGACAATCAACAAATGGTGAAGAACAAATACTTATTACCTCACATGAATGACCTATTCAATCAACTCAATGGAGCAAAGCACTTCACCAAAATTGATCTACGGAGCAATTACAACCAAATCAAGATTGCAAAGGAAGACATGCATAAAATTGCCTTTCAAACAAGTTATGGTCACTTTGAGTACATGGTGATGCCATTTGGTCTCACCAATGTACCAACCACTTTCATGAGTTTGATGAATGACATATTTCATCTATTTTTAGATAAATCTATTATCATTTTCCTAGATGACATCTTAGTCTATAGTAGGATGATGATGGAGCACAAGCAATATCTACAAGAAGTCCTCCACATTCTATGATAAAATAAGTTATATGCCATAATCTCAAAGTATAAGTTTGGCAAATGTGAATTAGACTACTTGGTGCATAGAGTAAGTGCAAAATGTATCCAAGTGTTAATAGATAAAATAGTGGTCATTCAAAAATGGGGTGCTCCAAAAGATTAGACTCAACTCAAGAGTTTCTTGAGATTGACAAGGTTCTATTGTCAATTTATCAAGGACTTCTCTAAGGTTGCACAACTTCTAATAACACTACTTAGCAAGGAGAAGAAGTGGATGTGGAGAACTGTACAAGAATTAGCCTTTCAAGAATTGAAAGATGCATTAATATATGCACCAATTTTGAAATGGTATGACCCAAACATCCAATCAAGTTGGTTATAGATGCATCAAGCGTTGCAATAGGAGCAGTCCTACAACAAAATGGAATGATGGATGGCATTAGTTGCATATTTTTGTCAAAAGTTAATGCCGGTAGAATGCAACTATCACACCACCAAAAAAGAAGAGTTGGTCATTGTCCTTGCAACCAAGCATTGGAAGCATTATGTTGGCAATAAGGCATTTGTAGAAGAGATAGACTACAAACCTCGAGTCTACCTTGAGATACAAAAAGATCTATCTTGTCAATAGATTTGGTGGTTAAAGTGGAGACAAAAGTTCAACATGATAATCCCATATGTGAAAGGCAAGAAGAAACTTGCAAATGCATTCACTCAAATATCTATGGAAATAATATGGTGGTAGAGGTCAAGATGAACCTAGAATTCTGGCCAAGGATTCTTGTTGTTACAAAAAATGACCCACAAATTATAGGAACTCAAGCATCCAAAGGTGTAACCAATACCCAAGGACTCACCTTTCATGATAGCAAGTTATGGATTCTGCATACCACAAACATAAGAACCACCAACATAGCAGAATTTCATGATTTAATGTAATTTTCTAAGGACAAGAGAAACCCTAAGAGAAAATCCAAAAGGAAAAACACAAAACTTTACACTAAAAACTCTGATGCCCTAAAAGAGCACCTTGTCTCTATATATAGCAAAGAGGATTTCCTCATAGGAAGCTCTACCCTTGGATCAGATTCATGGATTGGTGACATGTTAGTGGGCTCTATCCTTATATTAGTTGCATTCATGGGTGACATGTCAATTCTGGTCATATTTGGTTGGTCAAACAAGCTTTGACCAAAGGGAATCTTTAGAGAATCTTCATGTAGGAATCTCAAAATATTATGGGTGAGGTATTATTGGAAATTTCTCAATGAGACAAAAAAGGAGGAGGGAAGGCTAGCTATTTATCTCATTAGGGGAGAATTTCACACATTTTTGAGGCCTAATTCATTTGTTTAGGCGTTTGAAATTGGCTCTAAAGTTTTTAGGGTATTTTTTACTTCTATCATATTAGTAGAAGTATTCTTTTGGTGATACCTCTATCTAATTTACTTAATCCATCATATACAACTTGCATAGCTCGGATATCTTTGGTATGGTAGGGCAGATTTCTCATATAGACTCTATTAGGGCTTAGCCCCATGTTACCTTTTTTGTCTCTCCCTTGTGCAGCTTGATGGGGTCTTCCCATCCTTTGTTTTTCCTACATGGTCGCTTTTTTTCTCATATATAATATCTTTCCAAATGTTACCAAGCCAATTTTCACCTCTAGATAATATGTATAACTATTGATATTATAAACCTTCCCCCTTTTAAGATGAAATTTCCTCGTTGCAAAATTGTTGCTCAAAAGATTTCACTTACATTGGTGCATGAGTCAAGTTAGCTATTGGCTCCCATCTAGCCTCATCTAGTGAGTACTCTTTCCATTGTACAAGATATTCCACACATGAATGGTGAGTACCACGGATGCATTTTTGGAGAATGCATTTGACTTCATATTCCTTAGTGCCATCAATGAATGTTAAACAAGGTCAAATGTCTTGTATGGAAGGGAAATGAGGTGGTTGGGAGGCATATCTACATAGTAAGGAAACATGGAATAATAGATAAATCTTCATGTGTGGAGGTAGCTTGAGGTGATAGGCCATTGCATTGATTCAATGTAGAAGGAGAAAAGGCCCAATACAACAAGGTATAAAAAATGAGGGTCAACTAACTTGAGGTTGGTTGTTTACTTGAACTCTATGTGCTGGTGGTGTGCATCTGCATACTTCTTTTTATCAATTTTAGGTGATCAAAAACATGTGCTTGGTGTTCTTCACACCTTGTTGGGTTTTAGAAACAAAAGTGTTGACAATGTCAACCTTGGTAGCCATTAGATGGATATCCATCAAGCTGATCCATCAAAGATGTGAAAGGATGCTCGCCTTACATGAGGAAGAATAGTGTGACCTATGTGGATGCATTCAATAAATTTTTGTATGAAAATTCCACCAATGGAAGTAAGGTGTCCCACCTCTCTTGCTCATCTAAGGTGAAGCACATGAGCATGTCTTCAAAAGTGCAATTAGCTCACTCTATTTGTCCATCAGTTTGTGTATGGTAAGTTGTGGACATGGCCATTTTGGTTTTGAAGAGTGTTCTCTGAAACAAACTAGTGAATTGAGTGCTTCTATTGGTAATGAGCACTCAAGACAAGCCATGGTGAGAAAAGACTACATCCAAGTACAATTGAGCTAGTTGTGGAGCAATCACGTTGTTGGTGGTAGGATGTACATGAATCATTTTGTTGAGTTGGTTGACAAAGACCACTATGGAGTCAAACCTTAAGGTGGTCTTGGGCAATTCATAAACCAAATCTATGATAACCTATTCTCAATGTTGTATAGAAGTGGGAAGAGTTAAAGAAATCATGTGAGAGCTTGATTAGAAGCTTTATTTTGTTGAAAGATTTGGCACTCCAAACATTTCCATCACATTGTTGCTCATCTTAGGCCAATAGGAATGACATTTGATTATATCCAAGGTCTTGTCCAATCCAATGTGACCTACAATGGCAAAATCATGACATTTTTCTATGATGGTAGTTCTTATGTTTGGGATCCATAACCTACCATCATGAAAGGTGAGTCATTGGGTGGTGGTAATGCTTTTGGATAATTGAGCTCCCACAATCTATGAATTAATTTTTGTAGCAACAAGCATCCTTGGCTAAAATTCAAGGTTCATCTTGACAACTACCACCAGATTGTTTGCCATAGGCATTTAGGTGAATGCATCTACAAGTTGCTTTTTGCCTTCCACATATGTGATTGTCATGTTGAACCATTGTCTCCACTCTACCCATTGAATCTATTGATAAGATAGATCTTTTTGTATCTCACGATAGACTAGAGGTTTGTGGTTTGTCTCCACTACAAATACCTTCTCACCAAGATAATGCATCCAATGCTTGGTTGCAAGGAAAATGGCCAACTCTTCCTATTCAATGATATGATAGTTGCATTCTTTTGATAATAACTTTCAAGAGAAATATGCAATTGGGTGCCATCCATCATGTCATTCTTGTTATAGGACTGCTCTTATTGCTATGCTTGATGCATAGCCAACTTGATTGGACTTTTTAGGTCATACCATTTCAAGATTGATGCATGTAGTAATGTGTCTTTCAATTCCTTAAAGGCCAATTCTTATGCAATTCCCCACATCCACTTCTTCTCCTTACCTAATAGTGTTATTAAAGGTTATGAAATCTTGGACTTCTTGTAAATGTTGCTTGTGTTCTACTATTTTCCTATTGTAAAATAGGATGTTGTCTAGGAAGATGATAATAGATTTATCCAAGTATAGATAGAATATATCATTTATCAAAATTATGAAAGTGGTTGGTGTGTTGGTGAGGCCAAACAATATCACCAAGTGCTCAAAGTGGCCATACCTTGTTTGAAAAGCAATTTTGTATACATCTTCCTTTATAATCCAGATTTGGTTGTAACTACTCCGTAGATCAAATTGGTGAAGTGTTTTGCCCTATTGAGTTGATCAAATAGGTCATCCATGCGGGGTAAAAAGCATTTTTTTCTTCACTGTTTGTTGATTTAGACCTTGATAGTCAATGCACATGTGCATTGTACCATCCTTCTTTTTTGCAAACAAGATAGGAGACTCATATGGTAATAAGTTAGGTTGGATAAACCCCTTTTGCAACATATCCTCAATTTGAGTCTTACACTCCTCCTACTCATGAGGTGATAGACTTTGTTAGGCCCTAACAAGGAAGTGTCTCCCTTAGAAATATCTCAAGTTTATGATCTACTCTCCTTTTTGGTAGTAATCTTGAGGGTAGATCATTCAGGAAGACATATTGAAACTCATTGACCACATCTTTCAATTTCTCAAGAATTTGTCTATCAAGTTGTGCACTCTAGACTTCTTTGATTAGACCCAATATATCTAACTTATAGATAGTTGTTTCCCTATGACATAGAGATGCAATTCTTGCTCATATGATCTTTCTTTAACCCCAATGATCTTCCATTGGCAAGTTCTCACTACTTTCTCTCTCTAATCAATTGTAGGGTTGTAATGCTCCATCCATTGCATGCCTAAGTTTGAATCATAATGAGCTAACAATATCACTTGCCACTCAATTGCTTCCTTATACTCTCATCTAGAGAGTGGTACCTTTCTAGGTAACAGCTCAGTCCTCTCTATTTGCCCATTAGGTAGCTCTACCTTTGCATTCTCATCCTTCTTTAGATCCATCCCTAATCTTATTGCAATAGATCAAGACTTTAGGGTCTATCAATACTCTCACTTGATTGCCTTCTAGGACTCCGTTCACAACAATCAGTTATAAATTTATCTTCCTTGGTCTTTGCACACTCGTGCTCCTCTTCCTCTCACTTTTTGCTTCTTCATTGAGCCAATAAGGCCATGAGGTACATTTACTGGTAATTTTTGTTTCCAATGTGATTTCTACATCCTCCTCTTCAATTTGTCTCTCCATGTTATTCAAAGATTACTTATATTAAGACCAAGGGCCTCTAGGGAGATGAACATGTCAATTGTTGGCTATGTGCCCAACTCACCCGCAATTATAACATTGATGTTGTTTTTCTTGAGTCCTTTCCTCTCTTGGGACTCAATCTCTCCTTTCTTCCTCCCATCCCCTTTCTCCTTGGAACAATCATGCTCCTTGGTCTCAAAACCAAATTTTACCTAATTCCATAAGAATTGGTCCACCAAAATGATAAGTTTCAATAAGTTATTTCACCAATTAATGTTGAGTTAGGACTACACTTCACCTCCTACAAGCACCCTTGCTATTCTCTAAGTGCAAGCAATGGCTTTAAAAACCATGTAAGGATTTTGTACCATTACTTCTTGGTGAAATTGCTCTTTTAACCCTTACTTAAAATTGTTTAGAGTTTCTACTTGACTCATGTTGGTTATTGCAACTTGTAGATCAAGAAATACCTCCATGTACTCTTATATGCTATACATCTACTTCAACCCTCATAGTCATTTTAAAAGACCAAGACCAAGGAGAGAAATAGGAGAATGGAAACTCACATTGGGACACTTGAGTGGGGAAAAACTCCAAATACCTAGCATGACGTCCTTGTCCTCATGACATCCTCATCATCATAGAAGCTTCAAACTCCTGGATGGCCGTGCATTTTAGAGGTAAGAAAGAGGTTCTCATGTGGCATCATGAAGGGGATACCCTTTCCAAAGGACCTCATACTTCATATGTTGATGGCGTCCTTGTTGGATGTGGTGACGTGCAAGGATACGATCAACTTTGTATTCCTCATGATCATTGATAGGGATAGAGGGAGGAGGAGGTTGGACTCAAGAGGAGAAAGAAGAAGGTTAGGAACAAAGGGTTTCAACTTGGAAACATGAAAGATAGGATGGATTTGCATATGACAAGGCAAGGCAAGGCAAGTCGATAAGCAACAAGGGAGACAATTTGGGTGACATCAAAAGGTCCTATCCAATTAGGGGCAAGTTTACAAACTTAGGTATCAAGTGGGAGGGGTAGATTACTAGAGGATAACATAACTTTATCACCGACTTCAAAGGTGAGATCACGACGATGGTGGTCCGCATATTTTTGATGATTCTGAGCAACAAAGAATGAGATTTGGCTTGTTAGAGAGATTTGGATATGGTGGTTAAGAAGGTTGAAGTATGAGGGACTTGAGATAGAGGAGGAGCAAGAAGAGAATCTGGGACAAGCGGATCTTGGCCAAAATTGAGAAAAAAGGGGAGAATCCGGTGCTTTCCTATTTAGAATTGTTGTATGCAAACTCCACAGTTGCAAGACATTCATCCCAATTGGTATGGTGAATGTTGACGAAGGCACAAAACATATCTTCCAAGGTGCAATTTGCATGTTCAATTTTTCTATCAGTTTGAGGATGATAGGCTATGGACAAAGCAAGCTTGGTGCCAAGTATCTAGAAGAGGGCTTGCCAAAACTTTCCGGTGAAGCAAGGATCACGGTCAAAGATGAGTACACGTGGCATCCCATGATGTTTGAATACATTATTGAAGGAGAGTTTCTCCAAGGTTGGAGCATCTACAATATCAACTGTTGGTGCCAAATGGATTCACTTACTAAACTCATCCACAAACACCACAATTGTTGTATGACCTTGTTGTGTCTTGGGCAAGGAGGTGATGAGATCTAAACTCACATGTTCCCAATGAGTAGTTGGAATGGGAAGTGGCTGAAGGAGTCCACTTGGCTTTTGGTTACTGGCCTTGTTGTGTTGACAACCCTCACACTATTGGACAAACTCTCGAATCTTGTGTCATGTTGGGCCACCACCATTAGCATTGGAGGGTACCCAAGGTCTTATCCACCCCTATGTGACCAGCTATTGGTAAATCATGGGCTTCTTGAAGGTACACAAGTCGGAGATCATCTTTGGCTGGAATATAGATCCGGTCCGCATGGAATAGAAGGCCTTCCTTGCAAGAGAAGGTGTTTTACTCCTTGTCGCCTATTTTCAGACGACCATGTACCATTTGGAAGAAGGCATCTTGTTGTAGAGCTAACTAAAAGTCGTTATGGACCTTGGGGTCAATTTACACCGTCATAATTGCCACTATGATGAGAGGAAGAGATTGCAAATCAAGGCGTCATGATAGAGCATCCGGGATGACATTGAACCGACCTAGTTTGTACTCAAGTTTGATGTCAAACAATTGGAGTTGCTCTTCTCATTGATGATGTCGACTCTACATGTGTTCCAAGTGTAAGGTCTCCAATCATGGCTTGTGATCAATTTTCATGACCACTTGTTTCCCCAAGAAGTAATGCCTCCATACCTTGGTGGCATATACCATTGCAAGTTGTTCTTGATCTCAAGCAGAGTAATTTCTTTCAGCTATATTTAGGTGGCAAGACACAAAGGCAATGGGATGTAGTCCATCTGGGAAATCCTGTTGCAACACAACTCCAATTGCAAAGTTAAAGGCATCAAAATCAACCACACAAGGTAGTTGAGGATCATATGGTTGAAGAATGGGTCTTGAAGACACCATATGCTTTAACGTCTGGAATGCTTCTTCATGCGTGGTGGTCTATTGGAAACTTGAGTTCTTTCCCAAGAGGTCAGTCAATGATGCAACCACATGAGCATAGTAGTGGATGAACTGTCGGTAAAAATTGGCCAATCCATTGAATGCACATACTTTTGTAGCATCCTTCGGGATAGGCCAATTGATTATTGGCCTTGATCTTCTCTTTTTCCATCTTGATCCCCTCTGATTAGATCTTATGACCCAAGAAGGTAACCTCCTTTTGCCAAAAGGCACACTTCAACTTCTTGCAGTAAAACTTTTTATTGTCATAGTCGTCTTAGGACTTCTTGCACATGATTCATGTGTTTTGCCTTTGTCTTGCTATAGATTAAGATATCATCCAAGAACATCACTATAGACCGATCCAATAGTCCCTCCAACACCCAATGCATCTTATCTATGAAGACTGCTGGAGAATTAGTGAGTCCGAAAGGTAGAACTCTCCACTCAAAATACCCATACCTTGTGCGAAAGGTAGTCTTTTGCACATCCTCTCTCTCAATAGGAATTTTCCAATAGCCGCTACAAAGATCCAACTTGGAAAAGTAGCGTGCTCCACTTAGTTGATCAAGCATGTCATTGATCTAAGGCAAGGGATATGCGTTCTTCATGGTTTGCTTATTGAGCCCACAGTAATCAATATAGAAACAAAGTCCTCCATCCTTCTTTGGAACAAATAGTATCGGTGCTCCCCAAGGAAAGGTACTATGTTGTATGAAATCCTTCTCCAACAACTTTGTAAGTGTTATTTGCAACTCCTCCAACTCCTTTGGTGAGAGCAAATAGATCGGTCTACTTACAGGAGTACTCCTTGGCAATAACTTGATCTTGAAGGGCATACCTCGATCAGAGGGTAATCCCTTTGGCAGATCATCTAGAAACACGTCCGAAAACTCTTGAACTATCTGATCAACCATTGCTTGATGAGGTTCTTGGCCCTCCTTGGATTGTTCTTGTGCAATTGGCTTGATCCACACCACAAATACATACTTATCTTCCTCCAAAGCTTGCTCTATGGCTGCTTTACTAACAAACTTCCCTTCCAGGAACTCATCTAGAAAACTTCCCATCTTTGGACTCATCTCCCTTCCAGATTTGCTCTATGGCTACCTTCTTGACAAACTTCCCATCTTAGGACTGCCTATTCTTAGGTGTCTTACTCAGAGGTGCCGAACAACCTAATCATAAATTCCTACCTTGGTGTTGTACTTGAATTTGTTGTCGGATCCAATCGAATTGAACTTTATGACGTTCAAGCTAAGGTAGATCCAGAATGATTTCATAGTGTAGAGGTGCCACTACAAACCTCATACACTCCAAATACTCCTTCCCAATCTTGAAGGTAATAGGATGTGAGGTGCGGAATGAAGAACCCTTTCTACCATCCGCCATCAGCAAACTACTTCCAATCACTGGCTTGATAGGAATACACAACTCCTTTGCTACTTGCATAGACATGCAATTCTCTAAACTTCCAAAATCAACCAAAATCCTACAACCCCGATTAGATATCATACCTTGCAAGTGAAGCAAACTTGCATTAGTTGAGCCTTCAATCCCATTGGAACTAATCAAGCTCCCAATAGGTGGCTCAAATCTTCTATTGGGATTCCTCATTTCCTTGATCATTTTGTTCCACAATCTCCATCTGGGCAACTTGTCGAGGTTGCCCATTCCTAAGTGAGCATTCAGCAATATGATGTCCAACTTGGCAACAATAAAACAACCTCCATTTTGTTGCAATCTTTCTCTATCCGCTATACCAAGTGGTCTCCGCTGGATAGTGTAATACTCCGAGGACAAGAGAAGAGAGAAAACACAAATTGCACACTCAAACATTCGATGCTCCAAGGGAGCACCTTCTCTTTATTATATAGACAAAGAGGATCTACTCCAAGGAAGCTCCACCATAGGATTAGGGACACAGATAGGTGACATGTCAGCAAGCTCCGCCGTTGGATTACTTACTTGGATGAGTGACCTGTCTGGTCTAGGTCCTATCTGGTTGGTCAAACAAGCTTTGACCAAAGGGAATCTTTTAGGGAATCTTCCTGTAGGAATCTCAGAATCACATGAGCAAGGTACCATTGGAAAGCTCTCAACGAGACAAAGCAGGGGGGATGAAAGGCCAGCCTTTCCTCTATGGGGGGGGGGGAATTTGCACATTTTTTAGGTCTAATCCATCCGTTTAGGCCTCCGAAATTGCCTTCAAAGATTTCAGGCATATTTTGGTTCCTACTCTATTAGTAGAAGTCCCCTTTTGGTGATACCTCTTTCTGATCTGTTAAGTCCATCATGTGTAACATCCTTCCAGATGTTAACAAACCAATTCTCACCTTTAAATCATATGTCTAGCTATTGGTTCTAAGGTTCTAAAGTCTATTTTGGTTTCTGCCCTATTAGTAGAAGTACTCTTTTGGTGATACTTCAATCTGATCTATTTTGACCATCATGTATAACCTCATTCTAGATGTTACCAAACCAAATTTCACCTCTAGATCATATGGCTAACCCTTGGTATTACAGATAGCATCAATCTCCACTGGTGTTGGTTCTTCCACCCGTGCATAGTGTACTAGTAGGCCTTGTGTAGGTCAAGGGCAAGACCAAGTTGTTGCAACCAAGGAATCAAAGTACTCAACCAATTGCATGGCTTCTTCTACGTTTTGTGGTTCCTACATGGTCACCTCCAATTTGGTTTGTGACTTCAATCCCTGCAAAAATTGATCTTGATTTTCACCTTCTTATATATCTAGAATCTGCATGATGATGTTCTGAAATTGTGTGATATAGCTCCTTACTGAGCCAACTTGCTTCAACTCCGCCAATTTAACTTGTGCAGCATGGGTGGCATTTATAGTTTGAAAGCAACCTAATATTGCATTCTTGAACTCTGCCCATGTCAAAATTGGTGCAACAATCTATCGTTTAGCTTGCTCCACTTGAAATTGCCACCAAAGTTTTGCCACACCATCTAATTGGCTAGAGGCCAAGAGAATCTATTTTTGTTCATCTTGAAGATTGGTGGCTTCAAAGTAATATTCACAGTCAAACACAAAATTCTCCATTGTCCCCAAAAGATTCTTGCCTTCAAACACCTTGGGTTTTGGAAATCAAATGTAATCTTCTCCATCTCAAATTGGCGCTCTCTCTATAGTTTCTTGTCATTGTTGATCTCATTCATCTAGCAATCGAGTCAGGTGCTCAATTTGTTGTTGCATTGCAAGGATGATGTTTGGTATTGCCACCATAGCTACTACTCTATCCCACTACTCCCACTTTATGTAATTGATTAACACATAGATGCAATACGTCCACCATTCTCCATAAGTTACAACCGGAAGTATCAAGGGTTCCTCAGACAAGGTGATCATATGTAGAAAATCTTGCCCAAAGCATGAGGTGATGAATTGTGTGAAACAATGCTTGGGTAATAATCTGGACATGAAAATCCCAATGGTTTGGCGGAAGTGGATTTGGTGGTCCATAAATTCCATCCATCCCATTCTTGCTCCAATACCAATGTAAAAGACCAAGACCAAGGAGAGAAATAAGAGAATGGAAACTCACATTGGGACACTTGAATGGGGGAAAACTCCAAATGCCTAGCATGACTTTGGCTTTGGTTTTATAGGTAGCATACAAGGCCATTGAGAAGCTTCTCAAGAAGCTTCCTTGAGCCACTTTCTTAGAGTGCAAGCCAAGTTAACTAGGAAGCTTCTCAAGAAGCTTCTTTCTAGAAGCCATCTACTTGGCACGCAAGCTAAGCTAGTTAGAAGCTTCTAAAAGTTTCCTTCTAGAAGCTACCTACTTGGAGCGCAAGTTAACTAGTCAAGAAGCTTCCCAAGAAGCTTCTTAGATGCTTTTGGAATATTCTAGGCTAATTTGGCTTATTCTCTACTTCGTTAGCCTTACTAACTACGTCACTAAATTCCATACTATTACAATCTGTTTGGACCATCTACATAAAATCCACAAATTTGAAATTCATTAGCATTCCTTCTTGCATTGCCGTCCAAGTGACCTCTCTTCCTTTTGCCAACATTGCTTATTCCCAAGCATCATACCATGTGAGGGCTTTATTGGTCAAGTACCCACATGCAAACATGTCTATAGAATGATTGGTGATCTTTGTTGTGAATAATCGGAAGCAATTGGATTTCAAGAATGAATAATTGATTCATTCTTGAAATCCAATTCCCCACTACTTCTATGGAATATTGACCCTTTTAGGGCTTGATATTGCATGTCTTCTTCATCCATAGCAACAATGTGGCTTCATTGTTGACCAGAGTCGGTGTCATTGGCATGGGTGACTCTCTAAGTACTTTAGATGTTGGTATTGGGTTTTGAGGTGGTTCCCCTTCTTGCATTATCTAATCATTCTTGGAGGTACATACTTGACTTTGTAATGCCTTCATGGTCATCTTGATCTCCCAAAACTCATTCAATATCTCCTGCATTCCTTCCATCAAATCTTGTTATCGTGGTTCCATGATTCCTACACATGACAATGCTCAAACATTACTTCCTACTTCAATAGAGAGTTAATATGATCATTGAGAGAAGTTACAGACTATTGGACTACCATTAGGACTTAAGAGGCTATCACTCATTGAAAATATTCCTCACCAAAATTGCAAACTATGAAATCCCTAAACATCACTTTGGTCTAACCACATAACAAATTTCTAATTGAGTGTTGAAAAAGAGATGATTTGGTATATTTAGATCCATCACATCAAAATGTAGGTTGTCAAATCCCACTCTCTATCATAGATCATTATAGGTAGAGTCATCAAGTTTGATGAATTTATCACTATATCCATGAGCTTTGCTCCAAAATGGTAAACAATATATACTCTCACTTTCTCTCATTGAATATGCATAATCTTGATGTGAAATGGATTCAAGAATTAAAGGCGGGATGCATGAAATTGTCCTTTAGGAGCCTTTATCCCATCCTCTCTCTAAAACACTCCTAATCTATTGATTTTACTATGGTTTCTCTACTTGAAATTACTCAATCTCAATAGCCCATGTTCCTCCAAGAGGTGTGATTCATTCTCTTGGATTGAAACACCTGCTCTAATACCCTTGTAATGTTCCAATGACAAGAGAACCTCCAAGAAAACCCAAAAGAAGAAACACAAAGCTTCACACTAAAAACTCCGATGCCCTAAAGGAGCACCTTGTCTTTATTATATAGCAAAGAGTATTCCCTCAAAAGAAGCTACACCTTTAGATTCAATACATGAATTGGTGACATTTCAACAAGCTATACCCCTAGATTAGTTGCATGCATGGGTGACATGTTGGTTGGTCAAACAAGCTTTGACCAAAGGGAATCTTTAGGGAATCTTTAGATAAGAATCTCAAAATTGCATGGGTGAGGTACCATTAGAAAGCTCTCAATTAGACCAAAAAAGGAGGAGTGAAGGCCAACCTTTCTTTTTTTGACGGAAGCATTTGCACATTTTTGAGACCTTATTCATCCATTTAAGCCTCCAAAAGTGGCTTTGAAGTTTTCAGGCTATTTTTGGCTTTTGCTCTATTAGTAGATGTACTCTTTTAGTGATACTTCTATATGATCTATTTAGTCCATTATATATAACATCCTTCCAAATGTTACCAAGCCAATTTTCACCTCTAGATAATATATCTAGCTATTGGTATTACATTTTGCCATTATAGGTCATGTTGGAGTGGACAAGACCTTAGATGCAATCAAATGCCAATATTGTGATGGAGTATGTTTGAAGCTATCTATCAACAAAATATAAATCTTCTAATCAAGCTCCCACAAGACTCCATTCAACTCCTCCCTACTCCTACATAACATTGTGAATTGTAATACCAATAACTAAACATATCAACAAGAGGAGAAAATTGACTTGGTAACATCTAGAAGGATGTTATGTATGATAGGCTAGGTAGTTTAGATAGAGGTGTCACCAAAAGAATACTTCTATGAATAGGATAGGAGTAAAAAATAGCCTAAATTTGTAATACCAAAAGCTAGATGATATACATATCATCCAGAGGTAAAAATTAGTTTGGTAACATTTGGAAGCATGTTATACATGTTGGGCTAGGTAGATCAGATAGAAGTGTCACAAAAGAGGAATTCTATTAATAGATTAGGAGTCAAAAATAGCTTGGAAACCTTAGAGCACATTTTGGAAACCTACATGGATGAATTAGGCCTCAAAATGTGCAAATTCTCCCTCCAACAAAATTATGGTTGGACTAACCTCCACCAAATTTGTCTTATCAAGAGCTTTCTAATGGTACCTCACCCACACAATTTGGAGATTCCTATAGGAATATTCTCTAAAGATTCCCTTTGGTCAAAAAGGGTTTGACTAACCAGATAGGATCAGAATCAACATGTCACCCATGCATGCAACTAATCTAAGGGTAGAGATTGCTGACATGTCACCAATCCATGTATCTGATCCAAGGGTGGAGCTTCCTTTGGGGAAGTCCTCTTTGTTATATAATACAATCAAGGTGCTCCTTTTGGGGCATCGGAGATTGAATGTGAAACTATGTGTTTCTTTTTTTGTGTTTCTCTTTAAATCTCTTATCCCTGAAATTATAAGAATAGAGAAGCATGTGTAAAAATATGCAGTTTACTAACGAGTTAGTCAAGACTAACAAAGTATCAAATATGCCAAATTAGCATAGAATATTTTAAAAGCATCTAAGAAGCTTCTTGGTACCTTTCAAGTATTGGTTAATGTGCATGCCAAGTGGTGATTCATTGGAGAAAGCTTCTTGGGAAGCTTCTTGGGAAGCTTCCTAGCTAGCTTAGCTTGCACGCCAAGTAGGTGGCTTTGAGAAGAAAGTTTCTTGGAAAACTTCTTGGTTTATGAATTGCCTAAGCTCATGCTAGACATTTGGAGTTTCCCTCATTCAAATGTCCCAATGTGATTTTCCAATCCGGTCTTCCATTCTCCTATTTCTCTCCTTGGTCTTGGTCTTTTACACACAAATCTGGTTTGTGAATTGCCCAAGACCACTCCAAGGTTTGACTCCATTGTATTCTTTCAACCAACTCAAAAAAATGATTCATGTGTGCCCTACCACCAAGGATGTTGTCATGTTGTGGTTTGCGTAGCCCATGAAAAAGTAAATTTGTAAGGTTATCTCCACATTAATGGAGTAGGTTGTATGACAGATCCCACGGTTGAGTTATTGCTATATGAGCAATCTATGTACATGTATACAATTGGCCATGTGGGTTCCGATCTTATCCTTTTCAAGGGCTCCAATGTACATAGGTAGTGGAGAGTTGAAAGAGAAGGGAGGTGTTTTAGTGGGAGGAGTCTCAAGCGGAAGGAGGATGTTGAGAGTGAGAGTTATAGTAAAGCATGGAGATTGGACGTCATAGAAAGCAATTGAGTAGGAGATGTCCCATGCTCCCAATCTGCCACTCTCAAATCCTTTTCTCATCAAATTCTACACCATGATGGCTTACAAGACTGGATGGTGATACATTTTGGGGCGGCATTCATGGTGTAACAATATGGAGTTTAGTGATGAAGTTAGTCGGGCTTACAAAGTAGCACATAAGACAAAGGAGCCTAGAATATTTTGGAAGTATCTAGAAAGCTTCTTGGGAAGCTTCCCGGCTAGCTTATCTTGCACCCCAAGTAAGTAGCTTCTAGAAAGAAGCTTCTAGAAGCTTCCAACTAGCTAGTTGGAAGCTACTTAGCTTGCACGCCAAGTAGACGGCTTCTAGAAGGAAGCTTCTTGAGAAGCTTTCTAGTTAGCTTGGCTTGCACTCTAAGAAAGCGGCTTGAGGAAGCTTCTTGAGAAGCTTCTCAAGGGCCTTGTATGCTACCTATAAATACCAAAGCCAAAGCTCATGCTAGGCATTTGGAGTTTTCATTCATTCAAGTGTCCCAATGTGAGTTTCCATTCTCCTATTTCTCTCCTTGGATTTGGTCTTTTACACATGGAATGATGAGAAACTCAGGTCCTGTTATCCTTCTAGTACTTACTTATGAGAAAGTATAGGATCTAATGATTTATGAGCTCTTATACAACTCAATTTTTCTCATGAGCTTCAAGGTGGATTTGTGAGCTTCATTTGTCAAAAAGTGAAGAGACTAAATGACAAACTTGTAAGAGATTGGGTCCCAATGGGGAAATTTGAGAGTTTTTTGACCTCAAAGGAGTTTGAGGAAGAAATTTTGGAAGAGGAAACTATGGTTGGAAAGAAGAGCTAACAAGCTATGATTTGAAGATAGAAAACAAATTATTTGAGTAGATTCTAGGGGAGATATAATCAATTGAATCAAGGAGGTAAAATTCATACCCAAGAGCACAAAGTAGGTAATTTAGAGAGCTTCATGAGATATTTTCATGATCTATCAGTGGGGTTAAAGAGTAGAAAAAATGCTTATATTGTTGAGCACAAGAACTTCCAATTTTGGGTCAATCTCAAATTAGATATGGTTGATTGCAGTTTGTGCATTTAGGATGTAAGGTGTTGGAGAAGAGTTAATGATCAGGTTTGAAGTTTTGATCATTCCTTAAGTTGTGGATTGAGTTACCTTATGAAAATTACCATTGCTATTTAGGGTTAGGTTTTTCACCTCTATGCATAGGTTTCATGTGAATTCCTAAAAATAAATTTTAGGGTCTTGGATCAAGTATACTTGGGTCTGTAGAGCTCACAAGTTAGCCCAACTCAAGAATTGATCCATATCTAGGGATTGGGAATGGATTAGGCCATCAAAATCTACATAGAATCAGACAAGTGCACAACCAACTATTGTGGAAAATTTGGTTAGCCCTGGTTTCATGGAGAGTGAGAGCTGATGCAACAAGTACTAAAAACACTATCATAAGCTCAGTAGAACATTTTTGTCTTCAATCATGATTGGATGTTAAATTCTCCTACTTTTGTGACTATGATTGAGGATTTTAGATTGCTGGAGAGTTTTGTGAGGATCAATTGTAACTTTGATTCAAAAATCTAGGGAAAAGTTGCCAAAGAACCAAGAGAAAACCCTAAATTAAGGATTTCAAAATTAGGGTAAAACACAAGAATTGACCAAGTTGGGGACCTTGTCAAGGAAGCTATAATGATCAGATTGAGATATATTTCATATCATTAGAAAGCTTATATTTGTAATACTCTGAGGACAAGAGAAAAGAGAAAACATAGATTTCATGCTCAATCATCCGATGCCCCAAAGGAGCAACTTCTCTTTATTATATAGACAAAGAGGATCTCCTCCAAGCAAGCTCCACCATAGGATTAGGCACACATATAGGTGACATGTCAGCAAGCTCCACCCTTGGATTACTTACTTGGATGGGTGACATGTCGGTCCTGGTCCTATCTGGTTGGTCAAACAAGTTTTGACTGGAGGGAATCTTTTAGGGAATCTTCTTGTAAGAATCTTAGAATCACATGGGTGAGGTACCGTTGGAAAGCTCTCAACAAGACAAAGTAGAGGGGAGGGAAGGCCATCTCTTCTTTGTTAGAAGGGGGATTTTCCATATTTTTGAGGCCTAATTTATCTGTTTAGGCTTCCAAAATTGCCTCCAAAGATTTCAAGCATATTTTGGTTCCTACTCTATTAGTAGAAGTCCCTGTTTGGTGATAACTCTTTCTGATCTGTTTAGTCCATCATGTGTAACATCCTTCCAAAAGTCACCAAACCAATTTTCACTTTTAAATCATATGTCTAGCTATTGGTTCTAAGGTTTTGAAGTCTATTTTGGTTTTTGCCTTATTAGTAGAAGTACTTTTTTGGTGATACTTATATTTGATCTATTTTTACCATCATGTATAATATCATTATATATGTTACCAAACTGAATTTCACATCTAGATCATATGGCTAGCTCTTGGTCTTACAATCTTATAGGCTTTTCATTTAATTTTAGAACATTTAAATCCAAGTCACACATAGAAGATTATGTTCACATGAGTTACACAAAGTTTTCCAAATCAAAAAGACATAGAAGTTCCACACTTGGATTAAAAATTGGTTGAAATTTGAAATACAAATTGGAGAAGGCTTGGAGTACAAGTTGAAAATAGCTTGATGATAGTGCAAAAAGGCTCTAAAACTCTTTTCTGACAAAAAACACAAAGAGTTGTCAAATTCTTGTGATTGGATCCTCTTTGTGCTTTCATGCTTGTTTATATGCCCAATTGGCTTGGATTGGTATGCGAGCATTGCACTTAGGTTCCTTCCTTTTAGGTGTGTTATGTTTTTCTTCTTGGTAATGTTGGAAGTGATGACCAATAGACCAAGAGTGCATGTTATGATGGTAGGTTAAGTTACCAGTTACTCCCCTACTCAATAGAAGGAATCTCAGAAACAAGAATGGAAGATTCCACTAGTTGGGTACCATGCGCACTCAAATCAATAATGACAAGTCTATGCACAACCTTTGTTCTATTAGCTCCACAACTAGGCACATTATGTGTTCCCAAAGAGAGAAAAGCAAAGAATGACAACGTGATTGCTCCACAATTAGCTTAATTATACTTAGTTGTAGTCTTTTCTCACCATATCTTATCTTAAGTGTTCATCACCAATAGAGGCACTCAATTCACTAGTTTGTTTTGCAGAACACTCTTTGCTTTCTTCAAAACAAAATTGGCCATATGCATAGCTTATCATCAACAAACTAATGGAAAAATAGAGCAAACTAATCACACTATTGAAGACATGCTCTGGGGCTTCACCTTAGATGAGTAAGAGAGGTGGGACACCTTCCTTCCACTAGTGGAATTTTCCTATAAAAATTTAGTTAATGCATCCACACGTGGCATATTATTCCTCCTCATGTATGTAGAGCATCCTTTTACACTTTTGAGCTTGATGAACATCTGCCTGATGGCTACCAAGGTTGACACTATCAATACTTTTGTTTCTAGAATCCAATAGGATGTAGAGAACAACAATCATAGGTTGCAAATCACCCAAAATTGATAGAAACAATATGTAGATGCACATCATCAGCACATCAAGTTCAATGTTAGGGATCGAGGTTAGCTATCCACAACACCCTCATCTTAGTTGGCATTTGTAATCTCATACCTCATTTTATTGGGCCTTTTCCCATCCATGTTTCCTTATTATGCAGATATGCACCTTGATCACCCTATTTTCCTTCCATACAAGAAGTTAGACCTTGTCTAACACTCATTGATGGCACGGAGGAATATGAAGTCAAACATATTCTCTTGAAATGCATCTGTGGTACCCACCATCTGCATGTGTAATATCTTGTAGATTGGAAAGGGTGCCCATTTTATGAGGCAACATGGGAGCCAATAGCCAACTTGAACCATGCACCGGTGCTAGTGCAATCTTTTGAGCAACAGCTTTGCAACGAGGATGTTATGACTTAAAAGGGTGGAAGTTTGTAGTAACAGTAGCTAGATATATTATCTAGAGGTGGAAATTGGCTTGGTAACATTTGGAAGGATGTTATATATGATGTACTAAGTAGACCAGATAAAAGTGTCACCAAAAGAGTACTTCTCTTATAAGGCAAGAGCCAAAAACACCCTGAAAACTTCAAAGCCAAATTTGAAGGCCTCAACAAATGAATTAGGCCTCAAAAATGAAAAGACCCACCATTCCTTAAAGATTAAAACTTGCCTTCTCCACCCATTGTTTATCTCATTGAGAGCTTACCAATTGTACCTCACCCATGCAATTTTGAGCTTCCTATAAGAAGATTCTCTTTGACCAACTAGATAGGACAAGGACTGACATGTCACCTATCCATACAACTAATCAAAGGGTAGAGCTTGCTAACATATCACAAATCCATATACTTGATCCAAGGATAGAGCTTCCTTTGAGAGAGGATCCTCTTTGCTATATAATAAAGAAAAAGTGCTCCTTTGGAGCATCAGGGTATTGAGTGTTGAGCTTTGTATTTCCTCTCTTGTATTTCTCTTGGGGGTTTTCCTATCCTCAAATATTACAAGTGCATGTCATAGCTCACGTTCACTTACTTCCTAGGTGCACAAATAGCCTAATTCATCTTAGTACATAGCTATCTCCCTTGAGCCTCTTATCTAACTCTCACATACCATCCTACAAAGGCACTTTTTCCATATTTATGCATTTTTTAATCCACCATATACCATACCTTCTCCACCCTCATAGGGCCATGTATGCTCCCTTAGTTATTAGAGGAGCGGTGTAGACTATAGATAGTCCTACCTATAGCCATGGAGGATGTAGTCTCATACTATAGAAGATCCTTACACCATCAACCTTTATAAGTGCATGGGTTCCAATAGCACTCCACTTAGATGATAGGTTCTTTCTTCATGGTCATCCTTTTCTATTGGCACCTATCATAGCAATGGATTCAAGTACCCATGATTTTCAAAGTTTTTATAAATGGCTCATGATCTTTTACCAAGTCTTGCATGCATATCACTCCTAACATTCACCAAATTTGTTACACTAAACTCTAGGAAGATTTTGGCAAACATCAATGAGTGCATGCACATGAACATCCTCATTTGTATCCTCAAAGATGCATTAATATTTGATAGTGAGGATTCTTTCTTGTGGAAGGAAAGGTTGTGGAGCTTGGCTCCATGCATCTCCTTTGATAGAGGATTTTTGTTTCACATCATAGGAGTTCTCCATTGCACTCCACTTTGTTTAGATCTCTCTCATCTGGCTTTGCTAGACCTTCCAAACCAATGCACTTATGGTTTAACATATGAAATACATGGCATGCATCTATTACAATGTGTTTTTGGTGAAGAGCACACCAGACTTCATAATATCATCTGGAATATAGTGGCTCAACTCCTTTGATCCACACAATCTCAAGCAGTGGTTGGACTTACCAAGACAACCTTCATGTTGGCTAAGATCAGATATTGTCACATGCATAGATGGTTGGTGCACATTTTATGATGTGGTAGTTGTGAACCTCTCATGAGCAAAGACACTAGCACAAGCATGCATTCAGGCAAGGGTAGTAGCAACCATTGCAACTCAAGGAAAGGAGGACCATTATGCACCTTAGCTTGCATCCAATACCTTCATTCCATTGGTTGTGGAGATTTTTAGGCACCTTCATTACCATTTTGATAGATTGTTTAGAGAAGCAAAATGAGGTTCCTTGTAGAAGAGAGGGGCAATGGTTGTGTACCAAGCCATGCTAACCTCCTACTTTTGATAGAGTCTCAATCACACTACAATGCTCCTAGGCCTGGGATCTTCATAGATAGACAGTAGGAGTAGGAGTGCCCATCATGTCTAGTGCATTCTTCCCTCACTTACCAGATATACCATTAGAGGACCTCTATCACACAATCCAACATTAGGTTTTTTGGCTATTAGTTAGCTAGCTGCTTTGTGGCCCCATCTTGGGGTGGTTTGTTGGTCTTGGTCTTGTAGTGATTTACGACCGTTTGGTTTCTTTAGGCTCCATGCTTTGTTTCTCTCTTTCACTCTTTGGTGCTTTGTACTCTTTTGTCTTTCCTTAGGGTATATATTTATGAGTGTTCTCACAACCTACATGTATATAGTATCCAATGTTTACATGTTGCTAATAATATGGCTTTTGTGTTGTATTAAATAAAGCAACTTCTTGGGCCTTTTGAAACCTACTTCTACAAGTGGTAGAGCAACAATTATGCCTTAAACATAACAGATTGACATGAAGAAGTGTTACTTTGTATGTCAATTTTGTTCCCAACATATTATGTCAAGCAACTTTTAAAACACTAGTTTGTGGAAAATAGATCATCTTTGCATAATAACAAGAAAAGGAGACAAAGTACATGTAACCTAACAAAATCAACCTACAAATTTCTCAAATTTATTAAGAGAGATTCAAAGTTGTGATTTGTCATAATAGTTCACCTATAGTATGGAGAAAATGGTGACTATGTAATCTACTAACCTATAGTAGTTAGTTTCCTTTCTACCCAAACAAGGCCCATCTGTTGTAAACCAATTTCTCATGCTCCATCAAAACTATGTTGCATTTAGAAAATGGAAATAGTTAGAGATCTGGTTAAACTTGGAAATAAATTTGAAGCCTTTTAATTTTGTTACTCAATTTGGTCACATGACTCCACAAACTTTGTCATATATTATGGGATTACTACTCTAACGTGTCCTCCAAAGATGATGAAAGGAAAGACTCCATTTGTATGTCTATAGTAACACCAAAATTTGATTGTCCTATCTTGATGCTTGTCTATCAGTCTATCTATTTGAACACCACTAAGGACCAACCCAAAATCCAAATCTATTACATATAAAAATGTAACTTAAGATATAAAGGTTTAGGTATCCTTCACTAACCAAGTGTCTCCAAATTAGCCAAGTTTTAATAGATACATAGTCCATACCTTTAGAGTAAGTACAATTTTTGACTAATTTAAAAATGTTGGATTACAACGGAATGGTTTAGAAATTGTTTACATTTACAATATATCTAGAAATGTAAATCCTTGAATGCAAAATGCAATCTATGTCACTAAAAAATTAAAATTATGATGAAATCAAACATAGGAGGTTAAGGCCTAATTGTTTATGAGTATTTTTGGTCAAAATATGCCAAAATAAACAAAGCAAACTAAAAAAGACTACTCAACTACTAAACCAAGTATAAGATTAATGTTACATTTTAGAGTACTATATCAATGTTTTATGGTTTTTGAGTTTTTTATTTTCAAAGTACATATAAATATACCAAGCCATAAAGATAAATATTTGGAGTGTATCTTTATTAAATATTACATCAATTTGTAGAACCTTAGCTAGTTTTATGTCTCTTATGTCCTAGCAAAAGAGCTAAAACATAAGAGTCATTATCTTAGCTCTTGGTATTGTCTTTATAACCATTCTGTGATATTATACACATCAATACTTTTATAGCATCTTAGCTAGTTGCTAAAATGGATGAGCTACTATGACTATATCTATAAGGTTAGTTTTGGTCAATAGTATCTTTAATTTGTGCAAGTTACTGTTGGTTGCAAATGCTAGGAGCAAATTGCAAAAGAGTACAAACAGTTGGAAATACTACCAAATTTGGTTCATACTACAATTACTTGTTCTGATGGATATTGACTGCTTATCCATGAATGTATCATCACCCACTCATAGAGCAAACCTTGGAATATTGGACCTTTACTTTACACTTTTAAATCCATCATAGTTTTTCTCATATTCTTTATCTAAAATTCAATAATCTTTCATTTACTTCTTGCTTGGCATAAACATAAAGCAAAATGGGAATATTAAACCTTTCCTTTATACTTCCAAACCATAGAAAAAGGCGCACACGTAGAAAATAAGAACAATGGGAAGACCTCATCAAACCATACAAGGTATAGACAAAAGAGGTAAAATGGGGCTAAGCCCCAATAACATACTTCCAAATCCATCATAAATCATTTTTGCATTCTTCATCTAAAATTCAACAATCTTTAATTTACTTTTCTTCAAACCTAGCTGGAGTTACTCGGTTACTCTTCGAACCCATCTTCCTTTGTACTTATTTTCTCTCAATTTTAGAATACTCAATGAATATATGAACTGTGTTAAACTATAATGGGACTATAAACATATCATCATACCTATAATTTCACATGAATCTTAAGATAAGTTACAAATATATTTGGGTAGGATTTGAAGATCGTCAAAATCATAGTTAGATATGTTATTTTGATTTGAATAATTATTATAATAGCAACTACTCATCTTACAAACTGTCAGATTTTTCTGAAACTCTATGAATAATAAAAATTATAAATTATAAAATTAAAATTTATATTTTATATATACTAATAATTTGTTGACACATCATTTTATATGAAGCACTGATTAAATATAAAATAGTGGCTAGGAAACCTCATGAAAAGAATAACGCCTCCAATGACCACTTGTCTAGCAGGACGCACATCTCCTCTGAGAAGTCCCACGGGATGAATCTTCGGAGATAAGTTTTAGCTGATCCCATTGTAGCGGTTTTGGAAACCCGTTACAATTTATACGGGTCTGGCTGAAAGAACAAAACTGTAACGGTGATTTCAGCTGCTCAGGACGAGAAATGGGACTGTCCAGTAACGGGAGGGGATTACTAAAAACCCTACTCCCCGCGGGAAACAGCGGGGACTATAGCTACTTGGGTGGGTAATTGCATGGCTAGGGTAGTGGAAACAGCTACATTTTTGCGTTTTAAGCTTCTGTTTCTCGTGAAAAGTTAGTGGCATTCCATATAGCTGGGATCCTAGCCTAACCCTAATTTGGCCGTTGGTACGGGTTCATACGAGAGCGCGGGAAGGTTGACAAGTTACGAATATGATCTCAGGGCACGTTGCCCAATTCACTCTCGAATTTCGGACGAATTGATAGCTCAATCAGCTCGAGATTGAGTCTGGGTCTATGAGGAGAGAGCGAGGCCTGACCCCTTGGTCCTCGGAACTTTGATTTGAAATTCTTGAGTATGAGAGTTCAGTGTTCCGCTAAACTTGTTTGCTCTGCTTCCTCCCGAGATCGGCACAATTGGGTGATGGTAGTTTCAAGCTACTACTTAATGCAGATGGTGATAATGCATGATTCATTTAGCCGATGCTTTGCCTTACACAAGCGGCAGAGTTATTTCACCGAAACGGTTTCAATCCTGGATGTACAGCACTGTACTCTGTAACGAGACTGGATGGGATTTAGCCCTTGTTGTTTTTGGTTGAATAAACTCTCGGTGTACCATGCTGTCTAGATTCTCGAATTGCGGTGATAGGCGACACCCAGTACCGTTTCAGGGAATCCAGTCATAGATCGTTTTTGAGGAATTCGATATCGGGCCCGGTTCTCGTCTTTTCTGAATTCCGTAGGATAACTTTGGTGGCCACACGCTGAAATCAACTCCCTGTCTGATTCTCCTGATAGCCCTCTGTTCCCGACAGAGGTCTAGTCAGGAAGGAGGATGAGGATTTGAATTTCGCATGCGTCATTGCTAGCACCGCTTGTCAACATTCTGAATTGCGAAGCTCTGTCGGACTTTGACCATCGTTATCGAATTTGAACTCTTCTGCGAATGAATTTTATACAAAATTAGTCTTGACGAGCAACACTGTAAGAGTCAGCAGGAACCTCAACATTTCTTACTCTCTACTGGAGAATGTTCTATCCACTAGGATTGGGCATGAACGACAATCCACAATCTGAGCTCTCATTACTCATATAACCTACAGTATGAGCTGGATACCTTTCGAATATAAAACGCATCCGGATAGCAACGGTAGACTATCCTTTTTCGTCAAACACAGACCATTCGACTCAAAGTAAACATCCTGCTTATTCCGGGTTTGCTGTGGCCTCTGTACGTCAACTTGAGAACTTTGGATCGGTGTACATTTGTTTTCCAGGTTCCTTCTGAGAGGACGTAGAACCTTTAAGCATGAAATTTGCAGCGTGAAAGGCTTTGAGAGACTATCATGGAGGTTGGGTCTCGAAAACGCAAGTCTAGTTTGGATGGTGGGTCTGGAAAGCGGAAGCTGCGAAAGCAGGACTGTGGGGAGAAAGATGATTGCTATGATATGCAAGAGAAGATAGTATACCTGCTACGAGACAAGGTGCGCCGGATTGGAGATGAACTGGAATATCTGCGATCACACGAAGCCTTTCTCAAGAGGGCCTGGTCAACGCCGATCTACCCTCCTGGTATATGGTTGCTTTGGACAGCTCTCAGAGAATGTCATGTCTACTTACTGCTTGCTGTCCCAGTTGTCTACTCGAATTAAAATCTCAAATAATTTAGTTCAGGTCACTTGCTTTCCAAGAGCCACTGTAGTTAACCTGGGGTTTCAATTATCACTTGGAGTTGACCAGAATCTTTGCAATCGTGACCTTTGAATGAGCCACGGTCAACAGGATGTCTGATAACTGATTATGTCCTCACTGATTTTAGCAAGAATTCGATCATGCCACAAGGATGATTTGATTGTTGATGATGTAAAGTAAAGCTTCCATGGATTCAATATTGCTGGACGATCATTTTTCGCTGTCCTATCTATTCATGGAGCCAAACTTAGCAGAAATATACTAACTTACTTCTCATTGTCCTCCAGATTATTCACCAGGATCCTGGACTGCTCCCAAAGGTCCCGGAGAGCAGGTCTATCCGCGAAACGAGCAAAGAGAAACTGGGAATGGACAAGGTACCTGGACGCACTTCTCCCTGACAAATTTGTTGGCAAGATGTCGGATTTGTATTCAACTTGTTCAGAGCCTCAATCGTTAAATACTTCTTCATGTGTTGAACACTCTCAGTGCGAGCCATCACAATAATGAGGACAAAATATTGCTGATTAATTGCCCGTCACATCAGTTATCAAGTTCCTTGCAAAAACTAGGAGATACGATCTTGGATCATGTCTCTTCCACTGTCCGAGACATAACAAACTGTCAAGAACACGGAAGTTGTATAGAGTTGTAAGAGTTGGTTATTATCTTTTCTATTGCGCGTGAGGTACACACTGATAATCTTCCTATGTTCCTCTAGCTCTTCAACGTAGAACTTGGTTACATGTTCTCGCTAATCTCTGAAGGGGAAATCAGGTTTACAGAACAGGGATGTAGAGCAGGGTGGCAACGCAAAGGAGAGAAAGGTCAAAACGAGTAGGCAACGTGAAATTCCCGCACCTCTACCGCCACCCCAAAGCAAAAGAAAATCTGATCAAGAGATTGAGGAGAGCGATAAAAATACATCGAGTGAATCAGGAGAGACATCTTCTGAATCGGATGACGAAGAGAGAAGCCCTTCACCTCTGATTGAGACAACTACAGTGGAGCCGGCAACTTTATCTGAATCTTCCGATTCTGAAGTAAGCTCTTCAGATGATGAAGGGGAGGAACGTAAACCATGGAACAATAAACAGGACAGCTCTTCAGAATCGGACGATGATAAGCCTCAGGCGACCTTCACACGCGGTGCGTCCAAGGACCTGTCTAAATTTTCAAAAGTAAACTGGACAAACGATCTTACACAGAAGAGAGCCAGTATGGCAGGTGCAAGTTCCGATAGTGATTCGAACGATTCAGACGAGAGTGTATCGATGGTGGAAGTTGCGAATGAGGTTAGTTGCATTCCTTTGCATGCATGATGCCATTTCTGCATCCGACTGTCGAGTCTGTAAGATTGACTTTTCAAGTACATCAATACTACCCTTAGAAAGGATAGACTAGACAGATCTCTGCAGCATGCAAATTATTGTTTGACATGTAAGGATGCACTTGGAGTTTTCTTACCAACTCTTTGTGTCCCTTTTTTTCAGGAGGTTGTTCAGGAGAAACCTACTCACACGACTGAGAAAGGTCACTCGACGAAGAAGTCCGTAGCTACAAGCAAAATCAAGAAAACCTTTCCGAAGAAGAGTTCAAGTGCGCCAGACGACGTAGGTGAGGTCAAACCGCAGAAAACAGCTAAGCCTTCTCCACGATCTGCTAAGCCATCCGAGGAAGTTAAAAAATCGACTTCCGTGCGATTTGGGTCTACTAAAGCTGCCCAACTTGAGAAGCTCTCCGCTGATGCAACTGCCGAAGATACGTTTGACTGGAAAGTACTAGGACTTCCAGGTCCCTGGACTAAAGCAAGTTCCTCGAGCTCATCCGTTGAAGTGTCTCAGTGGCCGAAACAGTTGACATCTTTTCCTTGCAGTTTTAGTAGCTTCGATGAATATATTGCCAGATATCAGTGCCTTGTCTTGGAGGAATGCAAGGCCCATATCGACAACTCTTGGGAGATTTTGCAAAAGATGGACACACCCTCCAAAGGAAGTAAGTCTTACCTATGTTCCGGGGAACTGAGTTTTATCTCTTCTGGTTTTAGGGACTCGGACTAGCTCTCCAGTATGGCTTCAGCTCTTCAGCTGTCTTATGTCCAATACACTAACACTATGCTGATGGAAAACGCTGGTCTTTTATCACGGGCACACTTGCTCGCACTAACCCAGGCCTGCAGGTACATATGCTTGACACTTTATATAGTTACTGAAGTTACCATGGTGCTAACCCCTGTATGCAGGCATAAGCATGCTTATCTCTCCATGTAACTGATAGTTATGAAACCATTTACTCTGTTCCTGTCAAATGTCAGAGTCAGTCCTGTCAGACATGGGTATGGAACGAGGTTGTTTACTACAGGTTCTATTTTCCATTACTCAAACATATCTTAAGCTCAGTACTTATAGGGTCCTACTTCTTTCCAGCTTTCTTTGACGCCTACCTTGTAATCCAGACTTGGTGATTCACGCAGTGTTCCTTGGATCTGTCTTCAGCTAGCAGCGCCGCGGACGGTTACGAAGATAGATTAGAAACACGTACATGCCAGATATGTCCCATGCACAAGTGCGCTGATGACGCTTTCAATTACAGCGAAGTAGAAGCTATGGATGGCCGACGTATTCAACTCGACACCAGCGAAGTTTTGCTTGTGTCGTTCCCGAAACGTCCGGAGCTTAAAGTTCTGGCTCTAGTCAACAACCCTGGAGGCTCGTCAGTTTTATTGAAAACTCGAGTGGATTTGAAGGCTGGTCAGGTTTGTCTTGCTATTGTATCTTTCCCCTTAACGTGTGTTTAATAGCTTTCACCTACACGTAGTACACATGCTTCTTAGAGAGAAAAGAAGATTGCTTCAAAGTTCTTAAATGTAAATGTATACTATGCATTTCCGAATCTCATCTAGAAACAAGATGTGGCATTAAATTGCAACATATGTAGCTTAGATGCCAGTTGAAAAAAATGTGAAGCTGCCATCTGCAGCTGTTGCTCGACCGCCCAGAGTAGCATATGAGCTATAAATTATTAGTTCATGGTTGAGAAACAATGTTCAAGAATCTCCACATTGAATAAGAGGTTGCTGCCTGTATTTTGAATTGCAGTGCAAGCTGGCGAGAATGAGCAACTTGGTGACTTTGAAAAGACAATTTGTCTCTCTTCTGGGTATACCAAAACTGTGGCCCCCTATTCGGCAGCAATTGTTGGAACCTCTTGTGAATGTTAGCTGCATGATGAGCCCTCCGACGGATGATTGTCTAGACGAGAATGTTAGGCTCCCCTCTGATATCAGTTCTATTTTATCGACGTGGAAAGAACATGCCATCTTCAACAACAGGCAGTTGTTGACAATGGCAGCTCTATTACAAATGAAGCAGGGAATTCTCCTTGTTCAAGGTATCATTTGCAGTTCCACTTCGCTCAGATTACTTGCCTGATCCAAAATTATAATTTTTGTCTACATCCATTCTAGAGAAGGAGCTTGTATGAATCGGTTACGATTTGGATTGTCTGTAGTACCTTCAACCGACATTTGTAGCGGGTGAGTTGCGGGCACCACTATTCAAGACATTATACATGGCACGTGCTCATCACATGTGGTTGGTTCTTGATGGCAGGTCCCCCTGGCACAGGCAAGGTACGGATGTTTTGCCTTTTAAACACGACGTAAATCTGTAAAACCAGCGCCTGTGCTACTTAACCTCTGGTACAGGAGGATCTTTAGGAGACAGTACGACTTCTGGATGGAGACTTTGAAGTCTCAGTTTAATGATCGAATTCATTATGTACAGTTGATTAATTATCAGTTTGATTCAATTCATTCTTTGAAATGCAAGTCACTGCGTTTGTCGTGTCACCTATTGTTTCCTCTGAGCCCTGCGTTTCATGTTTGAAAACTTAATTATTTGCTCGTCGCATGTGCTCTTCAATGGCGTTCTGAATGTACTTTGGACCGGGGATATACTCCATCGATAATAATTTTCAGACGTCGACCATAGTTGGTATATAATATACTTAACTTATCCAGTAGCTTAGCTGCCTCCTCCCTGGGCATATAATTATTCTGGTGACACCATTAGTACAGAAAGGTGTGACTGAAGTAAACAGCTGAAGGTAGTTCCTGACGTTTTACAGCTCAGTACCACGAGAGTCTCCGTCGGACAAAATCCTTTCTGCAGTTTGATCGGTGCTTGCTTTCTATTTCCAGAAAGCTTCTAGCATTCAGGAATTGAGATCGTCACAAATATCTTGTTCATATGCATATTCTAATTGTTGTGATGCTCAACAGGCATGTTATCGGCTTTATGTATTGAAGAGCCTGGGTACGTGCGCTTTAAACCACTTGTCTTTATATTGGAGGTGTAATTTTTTACTTTGCTTATGATGATATGATGAAGGCCAAACCTGTTTTGATGCCGGAACAATATCGGCTAAGTGAAGCTGGATTGTTCAATTGCAGAGCGAAAATCCTTGTATGTGCTGCATCGAATGCGGCCGTGGATGAGATTGTTTCACGACTTATGTTCACCATGCTTGACAAGAATGGAAAACTTTATGCGCCGAAGTTGGGGACACTTGTACGTGTTGGGGTTCCGAAATCAGTGCAGCCTTCCTGCCATCCTGTGACGATGGACACTCTTCTCTCTCGGTGCTCCAAGTCTTCAAGGCCTACTGCGAGATTAGACATGTTATCATCGGCATCAATTATTTGCTCGACACTGAGTGGAAGTGGGCATCCAATCTTTGATGAGATAAACCAAAAGTTTGACGTACTTATTATCGGTAAGCACAGCAAGTGGTTGTCTTTTACAAATGTAGGAAATAATAAGGCTGTTCAAACGACAAGTTGAACATGAAGTGTGTTTTGGTTGGAGGATTGTTGGTAATTTATGGTAACAAGGATTTTGTTATACCGTGCCTTGACAGTGGTAGTCCGGGGAAGCTTTTCTCGCTTTTCTTGTTTTGACAGTCATAGCTTCTGAATCTTTTGACTGACACGTCTCTCGCTGTAAATGTTTTGGTGGATTCATTTCACGCAGATGAAGCAGCGCAGGTGAATCTCTAACCAGTCGTGCCAGGTTTTTATTGGCCTGAAAATACCTGATCAGTGTCAGTGAGGGAATACATTCGTCTAGTGAATTTTATACTGATGAACCTGTGTAAGTTAGATCGAATGTATACTGCTGAAGAAACAATTTTTTTTTATGGATGTTGGCAGTAGATTCCAGTGCGCTCCACAATATTCTCGGGTTTCCAAGGATTGTACCTTTACACAGAACTTTTTATTTGAATGCTTCAGGCCCTGGAATGTGAGACATTGATTGCTTTGCAAAGGGCCAAAAGTCGATGTGTTATTGTTGGCGATCCATGTCAACTACCTGCAACAGTGATACAAAGACCGGGTTAGGAAAACCTACCTTCACTCAAGAATCCTTTGAACCTGACATTTTCTGCAAGATTTTGCTTGTCTATCCCTGTTTAAAATCATCTGGAGTTGTTCAACCATTAACATACTTTTTGGGCCTTTACTGAATTACCCCTTTGATGTTACTCCTACAAAATGCAGGAACAGCATATGGGAGAAGTCTCTTCGAAAGAATGCAGGAGGGTGGATTGAAAGCTTTCCTGATGACCACTCAATATCGCATGAATCCACAAATTTCCATGTATCCCTCCGCAAAGTTCTATCGTGGGTGCCTCAGGGACTCGAAGTCCACTCAGTCCATGCAACCCCTCTTCAAAAAAGAAGCTTGTGACAGTGGCATAAGTTGCGACGGATACCGGTTCAGATTGGGACCATACTGTTTCCTAGATGTATCTTGGGGTGAGGAAGAACTCGAGTTAACAGGTTACTCACTTTCCAATATAGAGGAGGCGGCTGTCGTTGCTACGGTTGCTGATGGGGTTGTTAGGAGCCTTGCAGGTAATCGAAGAGCTGACATCGGAGTTATTACGCCGTACTTGGCTCAACGTTCAACAATTTTGACCAGTTTGCAGAAATATGGCTTGGATGATACTGTAATTGAGGTTAACACAGTGGATGGTTTTCAAGGTCGAGAGAAAGATGTAATAATACTATCATGCGTAAGAGCCGCTACTGAGAAGGGTCTTGGTTTTGTTTCTGATGAAAAGCGCATGAATGTAGCTTTGACCAGAGCTAAGCACGCTCTCATCATTGTTGGTCACGGAAAGACCCTTCAAAGCCAAAGCCCTGCCTGGGCTTCTCTTCTGGAAGATGCAAGATTGCGTGGCTGCTACCAAGTTTTACGCAGCGGTGGAGCGGATCCAACAGTTTATAAGCCTTTAGCAGGAGAAGAAATACTAATTTCTTTGGGTGAGAAAGCAGCCAGCTTCCATTCAGCCCAGCAGAAGTCCCCTTCAAAGCTACAGTCTTTCGCGACCCCACGACACCCTCAACCTCCACTTCAAAGCCCCCCAAGTTGGGTGCCTGCTACTGTGAAAGAAGAACCAGTTACCTGTGATTTTGCGCATCATCTTTCAGGATGTGGGCACCTACTTGATAGTGGAGTGGTCCCTGAGACGGTGCATAATACCTCAGTAAAGAGGATGAGAGGTGCTGTGCGCGTCAACGGACCCGCCCAACCTCGGGGTGGTGGAAACTCCAAAAGAGGCAGGGGGAATGCCCCTCGTGGAAGTTGTATTCAGGGTATGGCAGCGCCTCCGAATCATCACATTTACTTTGGGCAGCAGCTTTCAGGTGACAACCAGCAAGAGCTTTTGGCACGGCCTCTTGGCTACGAAGTTGGCAGAACTTTCCACGACGCTCACAAAGACTTTCGGTCCCCTGCAGGTGGAGAAGAAGGCGGGACTCATGGTGGACGCTGGAACAATATCGCAAGGAATGTGAATCAAATTCCTGCTTTTAACAGTCCTAATGTCCATCCAGGTAGAAAAAGCTACCAAAATACTCGTGCTCATCACAGGTAGCATAGCCATCCCATGTACAGTTCGGAGAATCATATTGAGTCATGGATAATATAAAAGCGGGTCCCAAATGGGGCTCCCGCTAGTCTGTTCTGTTTCTTTAGTATCGCAAGCCGACTTTGATCCTTGTTCTTTGTAGAGTCCACCTCTCAGCTGAAGGCGGTCGGGTGTTTTGGGACTTTCTTGGCCGTGTCTCTCTTATGGGTCTTATTTATGTGCTGTTCTTTCTACATCACAATGTATGCCACGTCGTATGATCTGGGTCGCCCATATTCCAATGGGTTTAAATGTAACAGCGTGCCGACACAGCTCTTTCTACTTCGTAAGTTGAATAACTGGATCCGGCTATGACTATCTGGGGGCTTTTGAAACTGAAGCCATGAAGTAATTAGAAGCCCTCAATTCTTAGCATGAAAAGCTGCTAAGGTTGTAAATCACTTGTTCAACTCAAAGGTGGGCAAACAGGCACCGTTGCCCAAACCTAGAAGGATTTCTTACGTGCTGGGTATTTGAACTGTATCAACGGCATCTGTTCAGCTCAAAACGTATTGCAAAAGTGAAGCTGAAACTCACTGGGCCCTTTATTGATGACAAACACTAATGATCATTTCAGTATTCGGAGCAATCTGCAGATCCTGAGGTTGAGCTCCCTTTCCGCCAAGAACTTTCTACGACTATTACCAGTAAGCATGACCAAGCACACATTCAGTCAACCTTACCACATACTTCAGATGGATTTTTTATGCGGATGCAAACTCAGCCTACAATGTAGAGGGCAGCTTCTGTCAAAATCGTTCTAAACAAAGACAGATCAACAATTGAAATGGAAGACAGCTTATGGCGGAGTATTTCGTGGCTGGTGTTCACCTTGCTAGGCAACCTACAAGCCCTACTTGCGACGAAGTTCAGAGAAACAGAGAGAAGGAAGAGTACTTGGTTATTAAGGACTCCCCCGGAGTGATGTTGATGATATGCTCGTGAGGCAAAATGTGAAAAGGACGAAAACTTCTACCATATCCAAGTCAGTTCTACGGCGTAACTACCGTAGTACACATACCGGATACTTATCCTGCTACATGGCTGGTTGCTGGGTCCCCTAGGGTTGTACAGGCTTCGAGATTTTGAAGGATCCCTCTGCTTCTCGATGATGTTGTGAGGATTGAGGGACAGGATTGACAAATTCCGAGAATTTGAATGAGAGTTTAGCCCAATTTATTGAAGATTATGGCGTCAGCCATAGTGAGGACGCTGTTAGTTTGTCGAGCGTCCTCTCTCGTGTCAAGGGCTTATGGGTATCAGAGTAGCAGCAGCTGTTTGGTGAGGAATTGCTGCGTTGGAATTAAGGGCCATGAATATCAAGGGAGGTTGCTGAATTTGATAGGTAGAAAGTTTTCCAGAGAAAGGAAAGTTGGAAATGGTGGTCGTGTACCTATGCGGGTGGCACCAGCAACACCGCCTCGGGGTGGAGGAGGAGCTGTTTCAGCTGTGGAAGAGCAGGTTGAGGACGAGAGTGATCAAGAAGAGCGAGAGGAAGAGGAGAAGCCCACACGGAACGCTAGTAAGAGGCAATCTAAGAAGGCGAGGGATTGGGGCCGTGAATTGGCAAATTTAGCTCCAGCGCAACTGCGGCAAGCTGTCAAGTATAACTCATCATTTCTTGCTGAATTTGAGTGGTGTAAGAGAATTGTAGTACCGGGTTGTACCATAATTTGAATAAATTTGTGAGCTAGTTTATTTTGCATTATACGAATGAAAACTCGGGGAACTTTTGTATCTGGATCCTCAGGCAGATAAATGTAGAGTCTGCTCTCTTTAGAAGTCCGAACACACTTCCCCACTATGTTTGAGATCTTGATGTTGTGCTGAACTTTTGTGGATCTCACTTGTCGTCCAAATAGTTCAGTCCATTGTCTGAAGAAATGACTTGCTCATTGTTTCAGGTTGAGAGTCCTTTGTCACTGGGTTGAATCAGAGAGACACGGTGTCGGAATCACTTAAACCAACTCATGTTTTCCTTGTCCTGCAGATGGGCGTCTTTGGAAGAGGATGTCTATGAGGCCGTGATGATAGTGAAGGTAATTTTGCAACTTCATGATATCTGTACCAATGTGACGTCCATCCGTGTGTTTCTTGAGAAAATTATGTATTCAGTTTTCCTTGGATCTGTTATGTCTGTTGTTGTAATGACGTCTATTAGGTCAGGGCTGAATGATTTCTGCATTGCAGAATCTAGGGAAGAGCTCCAGAGTCCGCAACGGCAGACGCAGACAGTACAACTACATAGGTGCTTCCTGAGTTAATCTCTGCAGTGAACGACGCACCTAACATGGTGACGAGCTCAAAACTGATTCGTTGATAGACCTAATTACTTACTGGAAGTCACCCTAACTTCGAGTCTTTTAAAAAAGCTACTTAGCCCTTCGCATCTCTACTTTCCGTAACTGACTCCGGCCACCTCTGTTTCACTCTCCATTTGTTCCATTCCAGCAGTATGCTTTTGTTGTGAACTGGATTGACATACTGGCATCGTTCCCAAGTCACCAGCTTCAAGAATTCCATTTGAACTGTCGGTGCATAGGTAACTTTGGTATCATATCTTATGGTCTAACAGTGATGTGTATTCTGGAAATGAAGGTGGACTTCTCCGAAATGTCGACCCTGAGCTGATGGAGTCCGTTATCAAGGCTACGAAAGATGGTGATGTTGAAGGTCTTGTTTTCATCCCATCTAATGGCTCTGAGGAAGTGGATGACGCAATCGATGAGGACACCGACGACGAGGAACAGGTACCGTGGCACACGACATATTGTCAGTTTGAAACACCAAGATGAACGTAAAGTGAAATTTGCCTCTTCATGAATTTATCAACGTAACAAATATCAAGAGGAAGCAATAAGAACTTTGAGAACATTTTCCAGATGGGGTGGTCTAATTAAAATTCCAATTTTCAACCCTTTTCAGGAGAACTATGCCGCCACTCAAGAGGCTGAAGCGTGGCTTCATGGCTTGATAGGTGGGATACGGGCAGTCGAGGACGAGGTATATTCGATCTACGACGTTGATTTTGATCGTCAGGTATTCAATTATTTCATCATATGTAACATGCTTCGTCATGTTACGTCCTGCTAGCAAGCATCTTCTCTAAGAACAGAAGCATTTTCTCTAAGAACAGTTTTGAGGAGCGGGACCCGCTCCTCAAAACTGTTCCTTGTAGACTACTTTAGCAGTTTTGCTTGCAACATCGCCTAGTTGATAGCTTGAAAAATGTTTCAAGCAAGAGCTTCACAGTGGTCAGTTCCGGCTGTGTCTCGTTTATGTCTCGTTTCAGGAGCTACGGAAGCTAGTTCGTGAGGCACGGAAGTATGAATCTGGTGAACCAACTGGAACGTGGGACGCAGTGGAAGGAGACGGAGGTGACTCTGCTGATCTTACAGCTTTTCAGTCAGAGCGCCAGAAAGCCCAAAAAAAGCTGTTAGAATTCTTAATTAACATATTGCGAGAAAGACAAGAAAATGAATACTAGCTGTACAATACAAGGAGACAAGTTTTGGTCCTTCTTATTCTAGGTAGCTGAGCGGTCCGTCACCTCCGGAAATGAATCCAGAGTGTGAGGCTCCCGGGTTCCAGGCTCTCCTATAATTCAAGGCCGTTGTAAATGTTCTGGGTAACTCCGCAAAATATCTTCCTTCTTGTTTGTTCTTGACCCTTCATGAGATGGACCTCATTTGCAAATATTTTCGGAGTCACAAGGCATCTGTAATCTTCCTCATGTTGCACATCAGTTTTAGTCAACCTTTTTTTGAAACTCGCAAATATGTTCAACCCTCAAAGATTATTTACAGGTTCTATTGAGTTCCAGGAGCTATCAGCTTGGGCCTGGCTGTAGCTATTAGAATGCTCATTCGCTTAAATGGGGTTTCTCTCTTGATCCTTTATGCAGACGTAATTGCCCACAATTGCGGAAAATAAGGTCAGGATCGAATGCCAGAGGACTGGAACTTTATCTCAAAGGAACTTCCCTGGGAGGTTTAGCTCCATGCATAGAAACTAGTGTCAACAGGACTCGTGTCATTTCAGCCCAGAGCTCCTGACATGCACCGTCTTGCGGAAAATAGGTCGGTCAAAGGGCCAACATATGAGTGTCTCAAGAATTGGATAATTGACATGTGATTCATATACTCACGACAACTCAAGACAATTCCCAGAGTATATCAGCACACACATTCTGCCAAGAGATCCTGAGAACCTTGTTTGGTCCATTACTGGAGTATATACTGATCCGCGAGATCCCAATTTGGTACAGTTGACGACTTTTGAATCAAATAACCTCTGGTGTGGCTACGGCTGAGTACCCTAACTCAATAGCCACAACTCGACATGAGCCAGATCTCCAAACTGCTGTATCCGACTAGCTCAATTAAAGACATTAGAAATTTCGTAAGTCCAGCTATTTCGGGATCTTGGAGCGGATACAAATGTTTGCCACTCAAGCATCTCGCGATGAGGTTAAGAGGATTGCTAGCTTGCACGTAAAACAGCAATCTATTTTCTTAAGCTTATTAAGTGGACTCTGTCACTGGCAGCGTGCACGAAATTCAATATCTGACAAATTCACTTCTAATAGGATAGTACCAGTGGTCTCTACGAGGTGGCCAGCAGTGGTGGTTTCGGTGCTTCAGCAGATCGACATGGCGATCCTGATCTCGAAATTCTCTTTCATCCGAACACATAATGTTAGCCAGCTAAGCCAGGTCCGGCCAAGCATATGTCAAGGGACGTTAAACTCGGTTTACCAGCTGACATACGTACCCTTGGCTCATGGGTGAAGATTCTCGAGTATTCCTCCGTTGTGTGGGGTGAGCAGGGAAATTCGTAGTTCAGAGTTCATGGTCTCCTCTAGTCACTCCAGAGGCTTTGCTTACAGTAGAGTAGAACTCCAATTGTTCTGCAGATAAGAAGAATCAAAAAGACTTAGTCTGAGAGAAAGGACAAGACTGGTGGGGCTTAAAGGGAGAATAAATATATTTTGCTCGAGCAGAAGCATATAAGCTTGTTGTATCTCGTTGTGTTTTGTTACCAGCAGCAATGTCATTAGACTTGCAGCCGTGGACTTAGAAATTGGACCATCTCTTCTCTTTTGACCTGTCCCTACCTGAGCCGTCATGGGCTCTTCTTTGCACTAAATCGGTCGAGGATGCTTATTCCTTCGTCTTTGGTAGAGTGAGATCCCAAGAAATCTCTTTTGTACCAGGTGAGGGTATAAATGGCATGATAATAATGGCTGTATAAACAGAGCTCAATCATACTTGTCTTATATGGTGCACCGCAGCCAAAGGGTGCTTGACAACAAACATATAAATCTGCTGATCCGAATGGGATAAACAGGACAGACATGGCATATCACAAAAGACATTGGAATTGGCTCAAATAAAATCGTCGACTGCATAGGAGAGTTTCCCTGATGACAATCCTCTGGACAATAAGGCAGCAATCTCTGATATGCCTGGAATATTTGCCTCTTCCCAGCAGATGCAAAACACTGTCGGTCCTGACCTGAACTGGACTGTAAATTCAGCGCATCTATACTGACCAGTCAGTAAGACTGATCCAAGAAAGAGAAGAAACTAGTGAGGAGCATCTGAGAAAAGATAGTGATACTTGACAGACACTTGTGACAAAAGAGAGTCACCATGTGCTACAGGGTGCAAGATACACATGTTTATCTTGGCTTCTTAGAAACATAGTTTTTGGAGATTGATTTCATGGATGTTCTGTATAAGAATTTCATTGACCTGATTGATGCGAGTTCTGTGTATTAGTAGCAGATTACTAGGTAGAGTATGGTTTACTGCTTCATAAGAAACGTGCCAGGAGCCTTTGCACAGCGGTACAAGGAGAGATTCCGTTTCTGCGCTATGAATTGGTACCACAGCTTGTCGGTTAGTACCTCCCCTGTCGTCAACGAAAGGATTTGGCTGTAGCAATGGTAGTATGCATGGGGATTAGCTTACTGTTCCTGTGGCGGCCCAGGACTTGGGTTTTGGGGACTGTCATATTAGTAAGGAACCTCGTTGCTCCAGACAGCCGTACTGCTGCTTGAGGTTCCACCCATTCAACTTCTGTCCACTTGTAGCTCTGTTTCATTCGGCAGTGTCGTCTGACAATAGGTGTCAATTCTGTATCTTCTGTATCTTCTTGCCTCTCATCTCACAAGAATGGCCGGCTGACATTGACACCTCTTTGCCGGCCTGAAGATTTTAGGGTGCATCACTTTTTTCTTAGCAAAGAATAAGTACATAATTCCATCGCCTATTGTCCAATAAACAAAAAATTTGAAAATTGTTTTTTGTTTATTAACTTCTTTTGGTTTTTTTTGTTGCAGTAATTTCAGCACAATCCCTTAGTACTTAAAGAAAATAATTTGAAAAAGTACAAACAGCTGAAATGAATTTTTAATTTTATAAAAATTTGTTTCGAGTTTTCTTTTTCTGGAAAATTTGGAACATTGATTTTGGTCAATGTTCCATTTTTTTCATTTTTTATATTTTCAGAAAAATCAAATTTTTTTTGCGTTTTAATAGACATTGCGTATGCTTGCGTCCTATATCTAGGCACCCAACTCAATTCCTCTCCCTATAGTGCGCGTTTAGAAGCAGCAAGTGGTTGCATCCAAAGGAAAACGTAGGTTTCTGTTCACCCGCTATTCTTCTTAAGCTCCTTTGTAACTACATCCGGTAAGCGTGATTACTTTCTGGTGCATCCTTCCTCATCAAACGCTTGGTACTTCACACCTTAAGCATTCTCAGCTTCGTGGTTTCCGTGTGGAAATTTTTGAGGCTGGATGCATGCATAGCTTAAGTTTTAGATTGGAATTCTTCAGTGTAATTTTATCTTGTACAGATGGCTTGCCTTTGGTTCGGACGAGTGGAAGCAACCAGAACCTCACAACTGGAATAGTTTGAGCTTGTTTCATACATGATTTGAGCTTCTGCCGTGGCAATTTGTGCCTTTCCTTGAAGTAGATGAAATTGAACTGATATCTTCCACATACTTTTGAGCGAGAAGAGCCGATGCAGATAGTGAGTGGGACAAGAGGTTGATGGGACTAGGTACATTTGAATAATAGCTTGAAGAAATAGTTTGCTAAAGGACTAGTGTTGAAGGTACACCACGGCCATGGTTCTGTGTCTGATCCTAGTGCAACTGTGAATCCTATCAGAATAGGTGTGTGATCACAACTCAAAGCGACTCAACTGCATGGCACACGGGAAGGTGCACGACCGAGACAGGATGTGGGCTTTTCGAGGTATCTATCTTACACTCACGTCCCTCTTTTATGTTTGATAAGATTTGTTTGTGAGATGCATATGGTGCTAATGGGTCCTTGAGGAAAGGTTCCTTAAAGTGCAACACAGTCGCGAAGAATCCAGTTTCATCTGCTTGCGTAGAGAAAGTTAGAAAGTAAAGTACCTCATGTCCAATAGATTCAATGCCTGTGAATATTGAAGTGCTGGTGTCTGAAAAGCTTGGCGATGCCTTTCACTGAACCTGGTTGCCACCTACATCGTTGAGTAGGATGAGAACGAGTAATACTTAGAAATGCATTCAGGCATCTTAAGGAAGTGAGTGAGTGCGGATGGCCCTTGAGGGTTTGAAGCCGTTCCGAGCTTAAACAATTGGTCCTTAGTTTCCGGTGAACCCAGGAGATATATGAGACATGATGGATGAAGTTTTAGCCACATCCACAACTTGTTCCCTACTGATCATCAGTTGTTCTCTTGAATTCAGATCATTTTCTCGAGTTAGGGTGAGCTAAATGTGTATCAAAATAAGCTGTGATGGAAAACCTCAAACTTAAAAAGATGTCACAGAAGCAACATTAAATATAAGTTGAGATTCAAACATTTTGGGATTGTACAGATCACGAGGGAGAGTTGGAACATGATGGAAACGACCCGACAGTCAGCCCAACAACTCCATTGCTATTTGGCAGCACGAGTAGGCGACTTGGTGTCTACCCCCGAAGTCAATCTATGAATGGACGAATACAGAAATCAAATTTCGTCCGGAGTCAGTCATTTAGCGGCAGTAAAGCTGCTAAAGCAGCACTTCGTAGCCACCATATGGAGAATCTGCACGCCCAACTAATAAGCTATATGAAAGCAACTGGTATTTACAAGCTCCTCAAGGATGTAAATTGCGAAAATTTGAATCAATCAGATCTGGTAGGATTGATGAATTGCAGATACCATTAAAGTCCTCCGAGGGTTTGAGTGCATTGGTTTGTTTGCCAGGTGACAAAATTCTAGTCTTCTCCTGTGGGCTTTTCCTTCGGATGAGAAAATAACGGCGTTCGATGTACTCTCAATGACAGTCCAGTCCAACAGTTCGAGGATCCTGGGCGAGCTACCTGGCCCTTGAGCTGACGAGTAGATTCAGCTAGTCCGTGAAATGTATTAGTAAAAGCTGAACAGTACTCAGTTGCAATTCATTTTGTAGGATATGAGCTGGAAATAATAGACTGCTGCCCTGACATGGCTGCAGGAATAGATCAACACAAGGTGGTTCTACTACTGGAAAAACTCAAGGAAACTCATACGACCAAAGGTAGTGATCAACAACAACCTGATCACAGCCAGGTCAAATGCTCGCCTCCCCGGAATCCCTTGCGCATGGACGATCCACCGGTGGAAGCCTCAACGATCACTCTACTACAGCAAAAATTTGCTCAGCTGGAACGGTACAAAGAATCTGTTCAAGGACAGCATATCCAGCTATATCCGAACCAGGCTCAGAATCCTCAGCAACAACAACCAGGACCTCCATGCAGCAGCCCTAATGGATTTTACCACCCATTCGTCGAACCTTCAGCTGCTGCACAGCAGCAGGCTCTCCTAACCCTGTCAAGATCAAGCTCAGCTAAATCCACAGGAACTGCTGATGATGCTTTGGAAACTTCTGAGTCTTATCCTAACCAGTTGTTGACCTCCTCTGTACCTAAAGATCCGAACACTTCGCCAAACGGGTCTGCAGACAACTCTTCTTCTAGCAAGGCAGCTACTGATAACATCAATGCTTTGCTCCACTATATGCTGCAGCCCCCGAGTATAAACAGCTGCAACGTTAACAAAGAACACCAGCAGAATCTTACAGCTTTTCAGAAGATGGACCTGTCTGGAGCCATCATGTCTGGGTTGGGAACCGAGCACATGTGCGGTTTATCTGCAGATTCCGGTGTACTGGGGCTGGGGCTAGGAATTGGTAAGGAGACGTCAAGCACCACTAAGTTTGTCATGTCTACCAGCCCACTCCATCGAGCTGGAACAAAATCCGCTGCTAAGCAACAACTCCCTGTGGGGTGGGGAGATGGCCTCACTCTGCTAACCTGCACCCCAACTTTGTCACCTGCTTCTTCCGGAGGTTGGGAGAGCGAGGCCTCTGATGCATGGCGCAGCAGCAGCAGCAGCGAGTCCATTGATGAACGTGAATCGTGCACTGAGCTTGACACTTCCCTTCATTTATAAGTACTGGAGAAACTCATTCACTTCTCTTGTAAAGCTGGATCATCAACTAATGCATCGAGAAAGAAAGTCTGCCCTCTGTACAATCTGTATCTTCTCGGCAGAACGGACTTCACTGGGTTGAGCAGGGTTTTTTCCTCTCCTTCATCTTCACCTGCGGATGTAAATCTCCATACCGGCTCATCTTGTATATTTTTCGAGCTCCTCGTACTAGCAGCAGCAGCCATTTCGCTCGTGTAGGCGGATTCATCAGTTTTTCTCATCATTTCTGAGTCCCTATTCCCGGCAAATATAAGGCATCGGTCAATTTTGTCTTTAGCAACCCTATTAGCTTTATGGCTTCAGGGATTGTGGTGTGACTGTATGCCCAGCTTTTCATCAAGGGGCCTGCAGATCATGTATCATAGGAAACAGTATTGAATCTGAGACCGGAGATGGTCACTTTGATGGGTTTCAGAGCAACCTGACTCGACTATTGACGATGTTTGTACAAATTCTTGTCACTGCAGCCAGCAATATGTCGATTCTGTACAGTGATGCCGACAGTTTCATCAGCCCACCTTTTGTACACTCCGACTCACTTAGGTATCTTGTGCCGAGCGTTGGATGTTGCAGCAAGGATTCAAACCCAGGAGAGGGGGATGGAGGTGACTGACTATATATACCAAGTAGACTTGCAACTGAGTCAGGATTCATGAAAAAGAAGTTGCATGGATTGATTGCACATTGATTATACCACTGCATGTTTGCAAAATCTTTGATGATATTTCGAGAAAGCATAAACTTACTACCTTCAAGAGAATGGTATAAGAAGTGGATGGATCTTCTTGCCGTTGCTCATAAGTTGGCTAATTGTTTTGGCTCCGTAGCTTGGACAGTCAGGTTATTCTTGAACATATTAAGTAATTTGTTGGATTATCTCCAACGTCTCTGAATTCCATTTATAAATTATGTCTCTTACTGTAAGAAGAACCTGACTGCTCAATTTTGTGTGTATTACCTGATGAAAGTATGAGAAATTCTAAAGCTCTGCCTGAACGGTTTCGCAAAGTCGAGTAATACATTTGGTACTCGTGAATTACGTGGGTACAAGCTCTTTGATTTGTATCAGATTGAGAGTTACGTTTCCGCCTGTGTGTGGACTAGCTCCAGTTGCTACCAAAGTTCAAAGCTACGAAACCTTCAGAAGATCTCTCACGATTTCTCCCCATCCAGAAACTCAAGTTCATACTAGAGAAGGATCTCATTGAAAGAAAGCGAACGTGAAGCCCTGCCTCACCTGTAGATCTGCTAAGAAATTAATCAAACCTGCATTAAACAACTTCCCTTCCATGGCCACCGTTGACCATAACGGTCCAGCAGTGAAACTTTTGCATCGGTGTTCTTAGGTCTGACTTAGAGGTTCACTCCAGTTGATATTCTTTTGAGGTGAAAAGATTGATTTACCTTGAATTATTTCAGCATTATCTGCACAGAAGAAAGAACTAGACATTTTAGTTGAGGACGAATGAAACATCTTAAGCTCAACAGGTTGACCTGTAAAAGTCGGTGGAAGTCGGCCCACAGGTGTGGCCGGCTCGAGCATTATAGCTGGGCTAGTGTAAAAAGATATTTTATAATGTAAAGCACCTTCAGGACCCGAAACCATAGATTTTGGTTAGATCTGACATCCACCAGAAGACAGTTCGGTCTTGGACAAATCAAAATCAATTAGCACTCTTAGATATTCGACATGATGGTACCGACAAACCATTCATACGAACATTGAGCACAAAGCGAGCACGTCTGATATATTCTGGAAATACGGTAGGACTTTGTGATTCACAGGGAGAAATTGTTGTGATCAAATAGAATGTTAACTTGTAAGCACAAAACTTCGGCTCAGATGTCCGAATGGTAACATGATTTCGGCATGAATTGACTGCTAGTAGGAGATATCAACAGGAAAGGCAGGAGATTCTGCTTTACATAAGTGCAAAAGGAGATAAACACTCAAACTACAAAAACAGAAATATGTCTTGCAGCGGTACAGTGCAATGAACCAGCCATATCAGCGCAAAAGAGTGATACTGATGGTTAGGAACTGATCGCGGAAGATATGTTAGTGAGCTTGTATGAAGCTGTTTAGTGTGGTTAACTTTTACTCCATAATGTTCTGTCTTATCGACATCCACAAGGTATCTAGATCAACGTTGCCACCTGAAAGAACAATTCCTATGTTCACACAATTCAAGTGCTTGGGATTATCTTGATACTGTTTCGTTAAAACGGCAGCCAGTCCCACAGCTGCACTGGGCTCGATGACGACTTTCAGTCTTTCATAGCACATCCTCATTGCGTCCACAATCTCTGATTCTGATACAGTAATCACATCTTCCACAAGATCTCGCACTACTGGCCTGCATAATTTTGTCAAGAAATATTAGCGTGTGAGCGACTAGGCAGAACAACTGCTCCGCAACCGAAAGGGAAACTCATACTTCGCTCCGTGCCGAGTGATGCTTGGTTAAGGACAAACATAATACCATGATGATTGCTGTCAACACCACTCACAATCCAAGGTGGTGCACTACTAACTGCAAACTTGTCAAGGTCTTTAATGAAGTCAAGGTGTTCAGTCTCTCCATCATCTATCAGTGCAGGAGTTCATGCTCTTATGTAGGTAGTCAAGCATCTACTTTCGACCAGCGTAAGTTCTGCAGCTCTTACCATGTTAGATTACCCAGAAACGCCTGCAATCCATCAGCGATAGTTTGAACATTATTCAGAGTTACAACATGCCCTATTGCTTTAGATTTGGCAGCATCGTCTGCACCCTTGGGTTCAGCAGCAAAGATTTTGATACGGGGTTTTAAAGCTTTGGCAGCCAAAGCTACTCCTGATGCTAGTCCACCGCCTGCAAGATTAAAAGAAAATATTTTTCCCTAGGCATCAGACATGTGCTTCTGTGGCCAATCTTTACAGAAACTATGCTAAAGGCTCTACAAATCAAGAGAGCAAACTCTATCGAGAACTAGAACATGAATGGTACACTACGCATCTCAAGAAGAGTGTCCAACAGAAAGCCCTGCTGAGCCAGTAATTTATTTTTGCAAGAAAAGAGGAATGTGATGTGAACATTATCGCTATCTGACATTCAAACGACTAGTTCACAGACCATCCTCTGTCTGAGCTTTGACCAAGATCTCTCTGCAATTCTAATAATATAGTCCAACAACAGTCTTTGGATATTAAGAAAGCCATCAATTATGGAAGAGCTCAATTCACGAATAAAAGTACCAGCGACATTCTAGAAAAGTAACATATCAATACTGGAGTATAATATCTATCATGCTTACCGCTGATGGGCAAGAAGATTGCATCTAAATGCGGTATTTGTTCAAGGAGTTCAACTGCTATCGTGCCCTGCCCACTGCAAGTCCAAGCAGATTGACTCAGTTATCATCGAGCCCATTGCAGCTGATAATCGGTCAGAACAAAGTCAGCCACTTTGATGGCTGACTTTGTTCTGATCACATCAATATGAACCTGCTATTTGGGGGTAGGAGTGGGAATGGCAACTAGACCTACAGGAATACAGAAAATTCAGCTGTATGACAGTTGAGCAAACAGAAGGTCTTGATTTATTACAGCTGAAGTAGAGCTGCCAAGAAAAGATGACCGTTGTACCTTATTACGCGCCCATCATTAAACGGGAGAACCATCTCAGCGCCAGTCTCCTCTTGAACCTTTCTAGCTGCTTGTTCCCTTGAATGCATATTGGGTTCGCAGGTGACGACTTTTCCTCCGTATCTTTCCACGTTTGCTATCTTGCAGAGAGGTGCATTACGTGGTATGACTATATGAGCAGGAATTCCTCGCAGTTGTGCAGCCAATGCTAGTGCAGCTGCATGGTTGCCACTTGATATTCATCCAAGTCATCAGCTCCTGTGTACAATGGGCTCTACCAGCTCATTTAGGAAGGCAACTCTTCTTCCTGGGCTCCAATGTTTCATTTACAGATTCTCACGGTACAAACAACAAAAGTATTTTAGCCTCAAGCCCATCAGATGTTAGCCGCTCGAATCCCCTGTAGCTTAGGTAGTGTCTCCACCCTCCCAAACTACCCCAATTTCCAGTACCAACCAGCTCACATCTGCAGCTAATGGATGCAGCCACTGGAGCCAATGTAGCTCTGTGCTATCGAGTAGTTCTTACTGATACAAATTTAAGGGTCAATTACAGGATAGGTAAGAAGCTACCTGCTGTGGGTGACGACACCTTTCTTTGCAGCATCATCACTGAGAGAATACACTGCATTACATGCTCCTCTGAACTTAAAAGCGCCCCTGCCGAAGTGCGAATCTATGAGTTTGTTTATAGTAGTGACTGTGTTTAAGTTGTATGTAGCAAATTCTAGCTTGAGCTGCAATTAACCTTAGCCTGCCCCGGTATGCATGCGTTGAGTGGAAAATATACGTTCGAATACTGATATGTGCCAATGTCGCATATATCAATACATTTTTGGATTTATTACTGGGAAGTTACGGCAATGAGAGTTCTATACAGCTCAATTTCCAAGTTTATTGTAGCCGAGCTTCCTTCGAACACATAGGAAAATTAATTGATGAAATTCCGTAAGCTTGAAAATCATGAAAGTGCGAAAGTTGCTCATCTGAATTCAGATAGCAGCAAAAGATCTATGTTCTGACGAATTGCAATCTTACCCCTTCTGAAAATTCTCACATTTGAAGTAGAGGCTTCTTCCAGCGGCAGCATCAAGGGAAGAACACGTCAGCACAGGCGTCGTGTGAGCATGTGGCTGTATTCTCTTTCTTGCTTCTAAAATTGATTGAAGATTTGCTGCATACTTATCCCCTGAGTTCAGGTCCATCGCTACTGTATTTCGAGTCAGAGTCGTTCTACAATCCAGAAGAAGCGGAGCGCTTCTAAGGTTTCGCTCAAAAGTTGCAAGACAACTCCCAAAACTTCAATTCGATCGCCCCTTTCTGTCCTGAATTAGGTCGTCCCCCTTCTCAGCGCTTTACAAACTCCGATATATACCTCCGGAATTACTGGCTTCTGAAGTTTGTGAAATCGATGAACCCGCAAGCTCTTCTATGATCCTCCTCCTTTGAGCGTTTGTTGCCAGACAGGCAGTCAGCAAGGCTAGAAAACCGGTCCAGCTATAGTTTCTCAGTATGTCGTTATAGTATTCGTTCTTGAATCACCGAGCAGTAACCCCTTCAGTGGACTGAGCAGTAAACTATCCAATTCCCAAAGCTGCTGGGCTATATGAAGGCGATCATCACTGGCCTCTGTGAAGACACGTTCAAAATTAGGTCAGGACAACACGTAATGCAGACAAATTTCTAAAAACTATGTGAACAAAATATGGATGTCGTCCCCTCAATTTTGTGCAAAGGTGGTCAAATCTGGTCCTTACTTCTAGCTCATGCTTGGGATTTATATGGCACCTAGGTACCGACTTTAGCTGGTAGTAAGATGTACACTGAGATGAGTTCACAGCTAACCAGATTTTTCTCAACTTCGATTCATGAACAGACTTCAGTATGTTGCAGGGAAATATATACAAGCTCAGGAGGGACTTCTATTATGGTTCTTGCCCCACATTGTAGCTGATGCTACTGATCATGTTCAACACGTTCGGCCGACAATTCTGCCTACAAATTGCAGGCGCAGTATGCCAGGGTGACCTTATCGCTTTGAATCCATTCAACAAACTTGAAATGGATCTTTCTGGTTGGTTCCTCCCAACACCAGCTACTCTATTTCAGCAAACAGGGTCGAAGCGGCGCGGGTTGTCAGGTTTCTGTGATATCGTGACCGTATCCGTGCAATGCAGCGCATTCGGAACGAGTATATTCTTGCAGGGATGTTTCAGAATGCTGGGCGTATGAAATGAGTCAGTGTAAGAATCAAAGAGAGAATGACTAATTTTGATGATCATGACATGAACAAATTCAGTCGCGAGTCGCATGCATGCAACGTATACAACCATAGATCTTCTTCAGCTGAAATACATCGTATGGATCCAGCTAAAACCCAGTCATCAAACAGGATCTGTCATAGCCTCATAGCATTCTCTGAATTTATCTCTTGAAGGAGAAAAGAGGAACCAAACCAAATGACAGGCAGGAACAGGGTTGTGTGTCTCAGAATCATCCAGAATCAGTGGCTTATCTGAACGGTATGTCAGATTTTGAAAGCGATTTGGAACTCTAGGTAGCACCAATACAGATGTTGAGACATTTTAACCATGTTAGTACAAGACTTCATAGCTAGATGAAGTGTACTAAACGGTCACAGAAAAAGTTTAGATGGAAATGATATGATGATTAAATTCCTGTTCTGGGGGCGTTGCAGCTATTTGTTCCACAAATTGAATCCGTTAATTTTTCAAGCCACCCAGTTGAGGAAGTAAGAGACCTTTTGAGATTACAAGTCAGAGGAATTTGATTAATTACCAAAACTACACTTTATCTTAATTGAAATTTGTCTCTTCATCCTTTCTTCAACTTTGCTCTGTTGATTAAGCATGAATGAACCAACCGTCAAAGGAAACTGGATCAAATACCTCTAAGACTTTTCCTCCTTATTGGTCTTATCACTTTACTGGGAGTGATCAATCTATTCAAACGGGTAGAAGCACATGTCATGATGCAAGCTCCACTTTCGCATCCGTCCCTAGGGTGGACATCCATTCCGAGACTATGGCGTAATCACCGAGCCCGGATCCAACAGGGATTTCGAAGGTCTCCTCCGCGAGTGTCCGCTCAAAGGTGGACAATCGCCACTCCAGATTATCTCGTCTTCAGAAATTGATTGGGGTCTAAACCTTATACCTTCCGATTCGTATGTCTTGTTGCTCATTTATTGCCATACATTCCCATGCATATGGGGACTTCCACATTTTCCACCATATGTGCATGTAACCTCATGGAAGGCTAGAGGGCATTCAAAAGGCACCAGCAACTGTGAAGAGGTGAAGATCGCAACAAATTGACATAAGATACACGACTTGTGCACGATCTATTCAACAAAGTGCGAAAGGATTCTGTGTAAGAAGGCATCACCTTAGGATCCGCCACTCTCTGCTTCGATTGAACGAGATTGGACACCCCATGATGAGATTGGATCCGAATGCCTCGAAAGAGTGCCTGTGTAAGAAAGCATCACCTTGGGATCCGCCACCCGCAACTTCGATGCTCCTACATTGGACACCCCAAGATAAAATTGGATTAGAACACCCCTATTGCACCCTCACATTCATCACATACTTACAGCTTATGGTCCGCACTATTTTGTTGTGACACCGTCCATATACAAATTACGAAGTTGGTTTGTTCCATTCAAAAATCTAATTTTTCGATTCTCGTCATCACGTGATTAGTTGTAGTTAGAGATACACGTCGTGCATTCCGTTTTGGAATAGTAATACACGTATTACACACAAAAATAAAATATGACTGCGTTTTGGGGACGTGGGGTACCGTGTATTGCTATTACTCAGGCGAGTAACTTTTGGGCCGCGATAAGGACGAAGACTTAGAGAATCACGATTGAAAAGTGATTCTTGATCGATGAAAAAACTTTCATTCATCGATGCGAAGATTTGAAACTTAAATGGATCGCACGAACATGATTGATTTCATCAATAGACCAGTGGAGAGGCGTGTAATCGTTGCTAAAGTTTTCTTACAGTAATGGAAAAGACCAAATCTACAGCACTTCGAGGATTGCGGCAATCTCCTGCTCAATAATGAAGATTTCGGTTCCGATATAGATACACCAGATTCTAGTGAATTCTAGTCGGAAAGACCACGCTCATGAAATCGCACGGAAAGAAAGACTTGAGAGAACATAGATCTGATGTGAAAATTATGAATTAAATAAAATTTATAATTTTCATTCGTGATTAATGGTTCATTTAAAAGAAAAGAAAAAAGGAAAACAAGCTTTAATCATTGTATGTGTACACATCCAATTAGGCCGTGTTTGATGGCGGCATCCGCAGGGTCAATCTCTTTAGCCTGACACAAGGGACCAAAACTACATTGATCACTCTGAAATCCATAGAGGTTCAAATCTTTAAACCAAGCAAGAAGTTGAATACATCTCGCAAAGAGATGTTTAGCGTTTACGCGTCTGTGTACACGACGATCAGCCAATTGGTCAACCACAGATTGCAGACTTTCTGAACGAACACATGTGCAACCGATTACCAGCACTAGTGGGTCCACCTGGACCATTTCCTAGTCCTGAGCACCTATCTGCAAAGCCTAAGTAACTGTCATTACATCAAGCTGTAGATGGGCATACGATCTATCCTTTGCCAAAGCTGTAATGTCACTTCTCGGGTAGGTATCCACCAAAGAGAGATGGTCGTCCACAATGAGAAGAGCACTAACTGCAGTCTGAAGAAGTAGAGCAAGGGCAGTTGAAAGAGTTGCACGGAGAACTGCAAGGTGTCGGCCATGACGCTCGTTGATTTCAGGAATCCAAGTACAGTGGCAGAACCCCATAGGCTGTGACAGCAGAGGTAAGGAGCTCTGAACATTCCGGAAGTGTCTATGCATGCATTTTAGAACAAATTTCTCATATAGACTCTATTGAGATTTAACCCCATGTTATCTTTTTTGTCTCCCTTGTATGGCTTGATGGGGTCTTCTCCTCCTTTGTTTTTCCTAGGCGGTAGCCCTTTTCCTATTGTTGGATGGGTTTAGCCCCATTTTATCTTTTTTTTCTCTCCCTCATAAGGCTTGATGCGGTCTTCCCATCCTTCGTTTTTTCTACGCGGTCGCTTTCTTTTCTGTGTGGAAAGTTGAAGCTTTTCTTCTTTCCAAGCAGCTATGGTGTGTGTCAAAATCTTCTTATGCTAGGATTGCTCAGCTGCTTCCGAGCTGTTTCAGTATAGTGATGAAGTCAGCAGCAATAAGCATTCCTAACAAACTCTTGCCTATCTGAATCCCACAAAGGAGCTGCTGGAAGGCCCTGTTCATATAGGGCATGAGAAGCCTGCTTTACCGGCAACGTGATATCCAACGCAACAACCTTTCCAGACTCGGGAAGCAACTCAGAAGCGGTATACCGGAGAAGGAAGTCTGCAATTCGCTATATCGAAGCTGTCTGCATCGCAATTGGATAAGGAGAAAGGGCGATCGCGTAGAAAACACGAAGGAGGGTAAAACCTCAAGCCGTACAAGGGTGGAACAAAGTAGGTAAAATGGGGCTAAACCCCATCAGATCAAGCGGGCACCGGTAATAGTGACGTTCGCAAATGAAGCTAATGTGAACCCGGCTGAGGAGGCTCATGGTCCACATCCATACTGGCACCTAACTGCTCCCAAACCTCGATTGTGGGCAATGGTTTAGGTTCCTTTACTAGCACCTAACTGCCCCAAACCCTCGACTTCGGGCAATGGTTCAGGTACCTTAACTAGCACCCAGTTGTTTAGGTTGCCAAGAGTATCGGACATAACCGTCCGCTGATCATCATGTCTCCACTCCCCCTCCCCTATGAACTTATGCTGATGGTAGCAAGGAGGAAAAGTGCAAACAACCTGACACATTGCTGGTAGCCGTTCCATGGGCTACATAGGCAATGTGTCTTGCCACATGGTGAATGAATCACACAAATGCACTTGACGTTGAGGATGAGTCCATATAAAGTGTATAGGTATAATTTTTCAATCTCACTAGTTCAGGAGGAGTCCATATAAAGTGTATAGTATATTTTTTCAATCTCAATAGCCCTTGTTCTCCTAAGATGGGTGATTTATTTTCTTGGATTCAATATAAATTTTAATATTATTGTCAGATTTAAATCACACAATTATTTTTTGAATAGAAATGTAAAATTAAGAAACTTAAGAAAAATATAAAATATAATTTTTCGATACTCCGATGCCCCAAAGAAATTCATTGTCCTTATTATATACCATAGAGGATCTACTTAAAGAGAGTTTCATCCTTAGATTAGATGGATTGGTGATATATCAATGAGTTCCACCTTTAGAATAATTGTATGAATGGATGACATCTTGATTTCTATCCTATCTGGTTGGTCAAACAAGTTTTATTAAAATAAAATTTTAGAAATTTTTTCTAAAAGAAATTTAGAATAGCATGGGTGAAATTATGTTGGAAAGCTCTAAATGATATAAACATGAGAGAATACTTGCACTAACACAAGTGCATGGGTCAAGTTAATTGTTAGTTCCTGTAACAATATGGAGTTTAGCGACGAAGTTAGTCGGGCTTATGAAGTAGAGAATAAGACAAAATAACCTAGAATATTCTAGAAGCATCTAAGAAGCTTCTTGGGAAGCTTCCCAACTAGTTAACGTGCGCCCTAAGCAGGTAGCTTCTAGAAGGAAGCTTCTAACTAACTTGGCTTGCACTCCAAGAAAGCGGCTCAAGGAAGCTTCTTGAGAAGCTTCAAGGGTCTTGTATGCTACCTATAAATACCAAAGCCGAAGCTCATGCTAGGCATTCAAAGTTTTCCCTCATCCAAGTGTCCCAATGTGAGTTTCCATTCTCCTATTTCTCTCCTCGGTTTTGGTCTTTTACATTGGTATCAGAGTAGGAATGAGATGGATGGAATTTATGGACCACCAAATCCACTTCCGCCAAACCATTAGTACTTTCATGTCCAAATATTACCAAAACATTGTTTCACACAATTCATCACCTCATGCTTTGGGTAGGATTTTCTACATATGATCAACGTGTAAGAGGAACCCTTGATACTTCCAGTTGTAATTTATGGACAACGGTGGATGTGTTGTATCTATGTGTTAATCAATGAGATAAATTGAGGGTAGTGGAATAGAGTAGTAGCGATGGTGGCAATACCGGATGTTATCCTTGCAATGCAACAATAAATCAAGCATCTTACTCGATTGTTGGATGAACGAGACCAGCAACGACGAGAACAGATAGACAGAGCGCCAATTCGAGATGGAAAAGATCACATTCAATTTCTGAAACCCAAGGTGTTTTGAAGGCAAGAATCTTCCGGGCACAGTGGAGAATTTTGTGTTTGACTGCGAACGTTACTTTGAAGCCACCAATCTTCAAGACGAGCGGAAACAAATTCTCTTGGCTTCTAGCCAATTGGATGGCATTGCAAAACTTTGGTGGCGATTCCGAGTAGAAAGAGCTGAACAACAAATTGTTACACCGATTTTGACATGGGCAGAATTAATGGATGCAATACTTGGTCAATTTCAAACTATAAATGCCACCCGAGCCGCACGAGATAAATTGGTGGAGTTGAGGCAGATTGGCTCAGTGAGAAGCTACATCATACAATTTCAGAACATCATCATGCAAATTCTGGATATCCAAGCAGGTGAAGTTTTGGACGATTTGTGCAAGGATTGAAGTCACAAACCAAATTGGAGGTGACCATGCGAGAGCCACAAAACATAGAAGAAGCCATGCAATTGGCTGAGCATTTTGATTCCTTGGTTGCGACAACTTGGTCTTGATCTCGACCTACACAAAGCCTACTAGTACCATGAGTGGAAGAACCAGTACCAATGGAGATTGATGCTATCCAATGAAGACCACTTGGCATAGTAGATAGAGAAAGATTACGACAAAATAGAGGTTGCTTTTATTGTCGCCAAGTTGGACATCGCATTGCTGAAAGTCCACTTAGGAATGGGCGACCTCGACAAGTTGACCAGATGGAGTTTGTGTAACAAAATGATCAGGGAAATGAAGAATCCCAATAGGAGATTTCCAACTGCCTACTGGGAGCTTGATTAGTTCCAATGGGATTGAAGGCTCGACTTATGCAAGTTTGCTTTACTTGCAAGGTATGATATCTAATTGGGGTTGTAGGATTTTGGTTGATTTTGGAAGTTCAGAGAATTGCATGTCTATGCAAGTAGCAAAGGAATTGGGTATTCCTATCAAGCTAGTGTTTGGAAGTAGGTTGATGATGGCGAATGGTAGAAAGGGTTCTGCATTCTGCACCTCACATCCTGTTACCTTCAAGATTGGGAAGGAGTATTTGGAGTGTATGAGGTTTGTAGTGGCACCTCTACACTATGATATCATTTTGGGTCTACCTTGGCTTGAACGTCATAAGGTTCAATTTGATTGGACCCGACGACAAATTCAAGTAAAACACCAAGGTAGAAATATCCGATTAGGTTGTCTGGCACCTCTGAGTAAGATGCCTAAGAATAGTCAATCCCAAGATGGGAAGTTTGTTGAGAAGGTAGCCATAGAGCAAATCTGGAAAGGAGATGAGTCCCAAGATGGGAATTTTCCAAGAAGGCAACCATGGAGCAAGCTTGGAAGAGCAATGGGTCCCTGGAAGGGAAGTTTGTTAATGAAGCGGCCATAGAGCAAGCTTTGGAGGAAGATAAGTCTGTATTTGCAGTGTGGATCAAGCAGATTGCACAAGAACAATCTGAGGAGGGCCAAGAGCCTCATCAAGCAATGGTTGATCAGATAGTTCAGGAGTTTGCAGATGTGTTTCCGGATGATCTGCCAAAGGGATTACCCTCAAATCAAGGTATGCCCTTCAAGATCGAGTTATTGCTAAGGAGTACTCCAATGAGTAGATCAATCTATCGGCTCTCACCAAAGGAGTTGGAGGAGTTGCGAACAACACTTACAGAGTTGTTGGAGAAGGATTTCATACAACATAGTACCTCTCCTTGGGGAGCACCGGTACTATTTGTTCCAAAGAAGGATGGAGGACTTCATTTTTGTATTGATTACCGCGGACTCAATAAGAAAACCGTGAAGAATGCATATCCCTTGCCTCTGATCGATGACCTGCTTGATCAACTAAGTGGAGCATGCTACTTTTCTAAGCTGGATCTTCATAGCAGCTATTGGAAAATTCCTATTGAAGGCGAGGATGTGCAAAAGATTGCTTTTTGCACAAGGTATGGACATTTTGAGTGGAGAGTTCTACCTTTCGGACTCACTAATGCTCCAGTAGTCTTCATAGATCAGATGCATCGGGTGTTGGAGGGACTATTGAATTGGTTCGTGGTGGTGTTCTTAGATGATATCTTAATCTATAGAAGGACAGAGGCAGAACACGTGAATCATGTGCGAGAAGTCCTAAGACAACTACAACAATGGAAATTTTACTACAAGAAGTCAAAGTGTGCTTTTTGGCAGAAGGAGGTTACCTTCTTGGGTCATAAGATCTCATCAGAGGGGATCAAGATGGAAGAAGAGAAGATCAAGGCCATTACTGATTGGCCTACCCCGAAAGATGCTATAGAAGTATGAGCATTCAATGGATTGGCTAATTTTTACCGACGGTTCATCCACTATTATGCTCACGTGGCTGCACCATTGACTGACCTCTTGGGAAAGAACTTGAGCTTCCAGTGGACCACCAAGCATGAAGAAGAATTCCAGAAGTTAAAGCATATGGTGTCTTCAAGACCCATTCTTCAACCATATGATCCTCAACTACCTTGTGTGGTTGATTTTGATGCTTCTAACTTTGCAATTGGAGCTGTGTTGCAACAAGAATTTCCAGATGGACTACATCCTATTGCCTTTGTGTCTCGCCGACTACATACAGCTGAAAGAAATTACTCTGCTCGAGATCGGGAACAACTTGCAATGGTATATGTCACCAAAGTATGGAGGCATTATCTCTTGGGGAAACAAGTGATCATGCAAACTGATCACAAGCCATTGTTGCAGACCTTACACTTGGAGCACATGAAGAGTCGGCATCATCGATGGGAAGAGCAACTCCAATTGTTTGACATCAGACTTGAGTACAAACCAGGTCAGTTCCATGTCATCCCTGATGCTCTATCACAACAATCTGATTTGAAGGCTCTTCCTCTCATCACGGCGGCAATTACAATAGTGTCCATTGACCCTAAGGTCCATAATGAGTTTCAATCAGCTCTACAACAAGATCCCTTCTTCCAAATGGTACATGGTTGTCTGACAGCATGCGACAAGGAGTACAATACCTTCTCCTTCAAGGAAGGCCTTTTATTCCATGCAGACCAGATCTATGTTCCGGCCAAAGGTGATCTTTGACTTTTGTGCCTTCAAGAAGCCCATGATTTACCAATAGCTGGTCACATGGGAGTAGACAAGACCTTGGGCACCCTCCAACGCCAATGGTGGTGGCCCAACATGACACGAGATGTTCAAGACTTTGTCCGATCATGTGAGAGTTGCCAACGTAACAAGGCCAGCAACCAGAAGCCGAGTGGACTCCTTCAACCACTCGCCATTCCATCCGCTTGCTGGGAGCATGTGAGCTTGGATCTCATCACATCCTTGCCAAAGACAAAACAAGGACACACCGCAATCGTGGTGTTTGTGGATAAGCTTAGTAAGCAAATCCACTTGGCACCAACCTGTGATACCATGGATGCTCCAACCTTAGTGCAAATCTACTTTGACAATATCTTCAAGCATCATGGGATGCCACGTGTACTCATCTCCGACCTTGATCCTTGATTTACCGGGAAGTTTTGGCAAGCACTCTTCTAGATACTCGGCAGCAAGCTTGCTTTGTCCACGGCCTATCATCCTCAAACTGATGGACAAACCGAATGCAAAAATCATACATTGGAGGATATGATGTGGGCCTTTGTCAATGTCCACCATACCAACTTGGATGAATGTCTTGCAGCTGCAGAATTTGCCTACAACAATTCCAAACAAACAAGCATCAGATTTTCTCCCTTCTTTCTCAATTTTGGCCAAGATCCGCTTGTTCCAGATTCTCTTCTTGCTCCCCCTCCCTCTCACATTCCTCATACTTCCACATTCTTGACCACTATATCCCAATCTCTCCAACAAGCCAAGTCTCACCTCCTTGTTGCTCAGAATTGCCAAAACAATATGTGGACGACCATCGTCATGATCTCACCTTTGAAGTTGGTGATAAAGTCATGCTATCCTCTAGTAACCTCCCTCTCCCACTTGATACCCAAGTTCTTAAACTTGCTCCTAATTGGATAGGGCTCTTTGATATCACCCACATTGTCTCTCCTGTTGCTTATCGACTTGCCTTGCCTTGTCACATGCGTATCCATCCTATCTTTCATGTTTCCAAGTTGAAACCCTTTGTTCCTAACCCCTCTTCCTTTTCCTCTCGAGTCCAACCTCCTCCTCTGCCTGTCCCTATCAATGATCATGAGGAGTACAAAGTTGATCATATCCTTGCACGTCGCCATATTCAACGAGGCCGTCGCCAACATATGGAGTACAAGGTCCTTTGGAAAGGGTATCCCCTTCATGATGCCACATGGGAACCTCTTTCCCACCTCTAGAATGCACAGACTGCCATCAAGGAATTTGAAGCTTCACTGGCGACGAGGACGTCACCAACTAGTGGCGGGGGAATATGTAAAAATATGGAGTTTAGCGACAAAGTTAGTCGGGCTTACAAAGTAGAGAATAAAAAAATATAGCCTAGAATATTCTAGAAGCATCTAAGAAGCTTCTTGGAAAGCTTCCCAACTAGTTAATTTGCGCCCTAAGCATGTAGCTTCTAGAAGCTTCTAACTAGCTTAGCTTGCACGCCAAGTAGGCGGCTTCTAGAAGGAAGCTTCTTGAGAAGCTTCCTGGTTAACTTGCCTTGCACTCCAAGAAAGCGGCTCAAGGAAGCTTCTTGAGAAGCTTCAAGGGTCTTGTATGCTACCTATAAATACCAAAGCCAAAGCTCATGCTAGGCATTCGGAGTTTTCCCTCATTCAAGTGTCCCAATGTGAGTTTCCATTCTCATATTTCTCTCCTCATTTTTGGTCTTTTACAACTCCTGTGGAAAAGCTTACCCTTCTTTTCTTTCCTATTACACAATGCTCACAAAATTTTAACTTACAACTTTTAAGGCCCTTCAGAAGTTGTTGCTTGGACAATTCACTTAGACCTCTTTCACTCATATGACCCAAACATAGGTGCCATAATTGAGTAAGATCTTTGGGATCTGCACTTTTTGAAATGGTATTTGCCACTCCTCCAATAATGGTCCCTCCAACAAGCTCATAAAGATTTCCTATCTTCTTGCTCTTCATTACAACCAATGCTCCTTTTGATACCTTGAGTGTTCCATTTTCTGCTCCCCACCTCCAACCATTTGAGTCCAAAGTGCCTAGTGATATCAAATTCTTCCTTAACTCAAGAACATGCCTTACATCAGCAAGAGTACTCACAATACCATCACACATCTTAACGCGTATTGTACCAATGCCAATAACTTTGTTCCCCATGTTGTTGTTAGAAAAACACAGTCCCTAGGACCTCTCACAATAGCACATCACAACCACCTTAAACAGAAATCAGAAGACTAAGAGGAAATAACGTGGTTCACTCCTTGTCCGGGAAGCTACCTCCACGATTGAAACAGGCTCACACCAGCCTTCTTGAAGCTTTATTTCTCATTGCACATATTTATACATTATAAACAGGTCCATCACTGTCCATCACTATCATGCACTTGAACTTCTAGACAAGTGACTGTCCACTTGAACTTCTAGACAAGTGACAAGAAACAGCCATCAGTTACATTTGCCTTTGCTCTTGACAAGCCAAACATAAAAATCTCCACCTTTTGCTTGTATCCACCATATTATCCCAAAGAGCACAATTCAAGGTTGAGCAAGTTCATGCATAACTTGAACTTCTCAACAAGAAAAGGTTTAGTCAACATATCAGCTGCGTTTACCTCTGTGCCAATCTTTTGCAAATTGATCTCACCATTTATCATAGCTTCCTTGATAAAATGATGTCTCACATCAATATGCTTTGTCCTTGAATGATATACTTGATTTTTGGTGAAGTGAATAGCGCTTTGGCTACAAAAAATAGTGTGGACTTCATGTGAGGGAGTCCTACATCCTTGGCTAATCTTTGTAGCCATATTGCTTCTTTGGCAGCCTCAGTTGTTGCCATATATTCCGCCTCTGTAGTAGAAAGAGAAACTGTAGATTGGAGAGTAGACTTCCAACTTACTGCACCACCAACAAGTGTAAAAACAAACCCTGTTGTAGACCTTCTCTTATCCAAGTCTCCGGCAAAGTCAGAATCTACATACCCTATAATTCCTCATTCTTGGTTCTTCTCCACATCAAAGGTAATGCCAATACTTATAGTCCCTTTCAAGTAACAAAGTATCTACTTCACAACTTCCCAATGTTGTTTCCCTGGATTTTCCATGTATCTACTTACCATACTCATAGCATATGAGATGTCTGGTCTAGTGCAAACCATATCATACATTAAACTCCCAACAGCACTTGCATAAGGAATATTTGACATTACTTTTCTCTCTTCTTCATTTGATGGACATTGCTTCAATGATATCTTGAAATGACTTGCCATTGGAGTGCTCACTGGTTTTGCATTCTCCATGCCAAACCGAGCAAGTAATTTTTCCAAATATCTCCTTTGAGATATCCATAACTTTCCCTTGCTCCTGTCCCGATGGATTTCAATCCCAAGCACCCTCTTTGAAGAACCTAAGTCCTTCATATCGAACTCCTTACCAAGTTGTGCTTTGAATTTCTCCACCTCAACCATATCCTCCGCAGCAATCAGCATATCATCCACATATAGTACCAAGATGATTAAATCAAATACACTAGGTCCATGTAGCTTCTAGAGGTACACACAACAATCTGATTCACTTCTGTTATATCCATGCTTCAACATTGAAGTATCAAATTTCATGTACCAAAGTCTTGGACTTTGCTTTAGTCCATATAAAGACTTTTGTAACATACAAACCAGGTTCTGATTCCTTGGTACCACAAAACCTTCAGGTTGATGCATGTAAATCTCCTCCTCCAATTCTCCATGTAAAAAAGCAGTTGTAACATCTAGTTGCTCCAACTCCAAGTTATGCAATGCAACTATTGCCAATAGTGCACAAATTGAAGAGATTTTTACCACTGGTGAAAAATATCTCATTGAAGCCAATACCTTCTTTTTGGCTATAACCCTTTGCTACAAGCCTTGCTTTGTATCGATCTCCACCTGATTTTGGAAGTCCTTCCTTCTTCTGGAATATCCATCTGCAACCAATTGCCTTCTTTCCCACATGCAATTTTTCAAGTCTCCAAGTTTGGTTTTTAGCCAAAGACTTCATCTCCTCTTCCATTGCACAATGCCACTTTTGACACTCTTGATCTTGCATTGCCTCTTCATATGAAGAAGGCTCACCATTCTCCGTAAGAAGAGCATAAGCTATGAAAGAATTTAAAAATCTCTTTGGAGGTCTCCTATCCGGATACCTATGTTCATGAATCACTCTGGATTTTGCTCTTCTAATGGTTCACTTGGTAGATCTACAAGAGATGATATCTCTTCATTTCCAAGATCAATATCTATCTTAACAAAATCTGATTGAATTTGTTTTTTCTTTTCTTCCGCTATAGTAATAGTCTACATTGTACTCTTCTCATCAAAAACTACATCCCTACTCACAACAAGACAACACCTTTTTGGATCCCATAATCTATATCCCTTTGTATCCTTCTCATATCCCAAGAATATACATTTGCTAGATTTGGGATCTAACTTTGTCCATTGTTCTTGTTGAATATGAACATAAGCAATGCATCCAAACACTCTAAGTGAAGAGTAATCAACATGCCGACCTGTCCATTTTTCCATAGGTGTCTTACACTCAATAGCAATAGAGGGAGAAATATTTACCAAATGACAAGCTGTATTTATAGCTTCTGCCCAAAAACTCTTCTCCAATCCGGCATTGCTTAACATACTAATTGCTTTCTCCATGAGTGTACAATTTATCCACTCTGCCATTCCATTTTGTTGAGGGGTACCCGGAACTGTAAAGTGATGAATTATCCCTTCACTCTTACAATATCTATCAAACTCTCCAGATTTGTATTCTCCACCATTATCAGATCTCAAACACTTCACTTTCCTTCCAGTTTGTTTCTCCATCATCACTTTCCATTGTTTAAAGATAGAGAAGACCTCTGATGTTTGCTTCATGGTGTAGACCCATACTCTTCTAGAGTAATCATCAACCAAAGACACAAAATATAATGCTCCAGATTTTGAAGCTACAGGTGCAGGGCCCCAAACATCACAATGCACATATTCTAAAATTCCCTTTGTGCAATGAACTCCTGTGGAAAAGCTTACCCTTCTTTTCTTTCCTATTACACAATGCTCACAGAATTTTAACTTACAACTTTTAAGGCCCTTCAGAAGTTGTTGCTTGGACAATTCACTTAGACCTCTTTCACTCATATGACCCAAACATAGGTGCCATAATTGAGTAAGATCTTTGGGATCTTCACTTTCTGAAGTGGTACTTGCCACTCCTCCAGTAATGGTCTCTCCAACAAGCTCATAAAGATTTCCTATCTTCTTGCTCTTCATTACAACCAATGCTCCTTTTGATACCTTGAGTGTTCCATTTTCTGCTCCCCACCTCCAACCATTTGAGTCCAAAGTGCCTAGTGATATCAAATTCTTCCTTAACTCAAGAACATGCCTCACATCAGCAAGAGTACTCACAATACCATCACACATCTTAACGCGTATTGTACCAATGCCAATAGCTTTGTTCCCCATGTTGTTGTTAGAAAAACACAGTCCCTAGGACCTCTCACAATAGCACACCACAACCACCTTAAACAGAAATCAGAAGACTAAGAGGAAATAACGTGGTTCACTCCTTGTCCTGGAAGTTACCTCCACGACTGAAACAGGCTCACACCGGCCTTCTTGAAGCTTTATTTCTCATTGCACATATTTATACATTATAAACAGGTCCATCACTGTCCATCACTGTCATGCACTTGAACTTCTAGACAAGTGACTGTCCACTTGAACTTCTAGACAAGTGACAAGCAACTGCCATCAGTTACATTTGCCTTTGCTCTTGACAAGCCAAACATAACAATATCTTTGTCTTGGGTAGCACATAAAACATCATCCACAATACCAGATGACTCAGCAATACTTGCTTGATCTGAAAGTTGACCTTTATCCTTATTGTACTCAAGCCTCTTGTTGTTACAATCCTTCTTGAAATGTACAACTTTCACACAAATCCAGCATTTGCCTTTGAAACCTCCATCACACAATACCATCACACATCTTACCAACGCGGATTGTTCCCATGCCAATAGCTTTGTTCCCCATGTTGTTGCAAGCCATGTTGTTATATGGTAGCAAGTGGTATTCTTTATTATATAGATAACTAGTGGATGCAGGTAGGGGACGACGGGCCAAGTGAGTCCCCAATTGCTAGGTTCGTGTTGCACCAATCTCAAGTTGGATTCAATCGGCTCTGCCCACTAACAGGTGCCCGTCGTCCTCGAGGAGTAAGCGCAATCCACGTGTTGTCTCCAGTTTTGGGCTTGCGGTAGAGACAAATTTCGTCATCTGCTAAGGGACGAATACCGCTGATGGAAACCATAGTAAGTTTCCGGTAACAAGGTGATTATAGTGTGCCGTTGAGTATGAATACAGCCGAAACCATAGGAGATTTTATGGTATCAAGGTCGATTCATCTATAGCCAAGGATCACCAAATTCGGAATCTATTATTAAAACAGAAATTAATAATCTATTATTGTAGAGAAGGACGAGGTGGATTGCCCATGCATGGTCCAATTCCGTGCTAATGTGAAACTTTCCCAGTCGGCCCGCTCCACTCTGTAAGTTTTATATACATGGGGCTCGATCAACGAAGATTAACTAGACTTGTGCGAACATGATGAGAGGTTGAGCAATTCAATCACACTACTTATTTGATTCGAATGCCAACGTTTTGTCAACCAATCTATGTCATCGATAGATAGAAGATGAATTTCGCGCCTGATCTGCACAAGTATTTGAAGGTGCATGATTAAGTGAAGACACAGAAAAATCAGTTAGCGCGAGTGAAGTTTGAAGACCAGTATGTGCGGCTGGAATGGATGGTATGGTACAAATGAGTGCCAAATGAGGTTTATCAAGTGTTGTGTACGCAATATGAAATAAAAGGCAAAACCTCATATGTGTAGACGTTTGAACCCAGAAACCCAGAAACTTCGTTCTGAATCATATAATTTGCTCACCAAGGAGGAAGACCTTACACTATATCGAACTGTGAACACTCACGCATTTGAATGAAGATTTCTCTCTGGAAATCGTTCTACCTGTGTATGAATTAGACAAATATTTAGATGGTTTACAAACTTGACTTTTTGCTGCAAATAGGATAAAACTAATTGGGATGGATTACTCGATCTGAAATTATCCAGGCGCAAATTCGTGTATAAACCCGAATCTGTGGATGTCCCGTATCGACTCTATTGGGGCTTAGCTCCATTTTATCCATTTTGTTTCACCCTTGTACGTTGTTTCACTCTTGTAAGGGCTTGATGGGTCCTTCCCCTTCTTAGTGTTTTCCACCCTGTCGCCCTTTTTCCAGTCCGTGGATTTGGAGTTATCCACGGATTTGCCCGTGACGCCTCCTTAAATTTGGAGAACGTAATAATATTATACAAAAGGTTGATGCTCAAACGTTTCCAATACAAGGAGAGGAAGTCAAATCCAAAGTACTGGGACAAGGAAGTCAATGCAAATGATCGCGGAATCTGCACGTGAACAGTATACGTCCTATCAAGTCTTCGTGGACGCATGCAGGGTATCATTCTTTCTGAATTTCCCCGAGTTACAAAGCAAACGCAGGGTCTAAATATTCAGTAATACGAGAAAGCTCGGGGTTGGGTTGGACCAGAAGTTTGCAGCAGGAGCTTCCTTGAAGTTGCGTTGTGTAAACTCCCGTGAGCTGTGGGCAACTCACTTCGGAAGTATCTTGTACAGAGCATTATGCCACTTCCATTCTGACAAAGTCTTGCGATTTTCACGAATACTGTGGTCAATTTGCAGTCCCTGGGGGATCAGCTTTCATGAAATGATACGATGAAAGTCAGGAGGAAATGGTACGATGGAGAAAGGCTCCACACTGGTGTTCACTGGAGAGGCTGGAGACCCAACGTCTTGTGCTCGAGCTAGTTTTCACGATCAAGTTACTCGAACTGGCCAGTGTCGAGTAAGGTCCGAGTCACCATGGATCTGGTCAATTTGCGTGACCCTATGCACATCCGGGTTTGCGCGGTAGAGAGTAACACAGGAGCAAATGGGTAAGGTTCAAACCGGAATACATCTAGGACTCCCGGAAGTTTGTTGCCTCTTCTCTTTGGCAGCTTTGGGGGACTTTTGTAGCCGAGGCGTCCAGTGGCAAGTAGTTCAGTACTTGGACGTCGGCTGCGTAATGTCCCACGAGTTCAAAGCTGAGCTTAATCATGGTCCCCCGTTGTTAATTAGCCGCTATATTGGATTGTTTTGTCAGGTCAAACACTCTAGTGAACTCTATCTTGGCTTTTACATGGATATCCGGTGGTGCTCCATAACTCAGCAACCAAGTCCGGGTCCACAAATTTACTTTTTATTCAACAGCTGTAGGATGGAGGAATTGCAGTGGTGGTGGTGCTACTGAAATCCTGACGGATGAAGAGCCGGCCAACTCCGCTGTTGTTACGGATGGTTTGACGGCTTGATTCGGTAGCGTCGACCGCGGATAAACTTCATTAGATTTCATGTGACAATGGCAGCGTCGACCGCGGATACGCATACAAGCAATCATGATGGCAAATGGCACAAAGTGGCTGGGAATTGGAAGAAGGTGGGGTAATCAACCTGGAATCGGAAAACTTAAGTTCTTTATCATCTGATTTCCCCTATTTATGTCTCATGTTGCAATAGGGATGAGTTTGGAATGGGTTGTGGACCAAATGTAACTTTTAATCGGATCGTGCAGTTAAGCGATGCTGTCTTCGAGGTCCACGGACCGGCAAAACCAGATATTGAACTAGTGTTCTTCCATGGATTCCCTCAATTAGAGTGCGACGATGCACATGTCCGAACATGGTTGAAGGACGATGATTCAGAATGTTGGTTAGATACTCTGCTGGTGAAAACGTTTGCTGATGCAAAAGTTCGTATTCTGTCGATTCACTATGGGGACGATATAACAAAGTCTGGATACACAGGGCAAATGGACACGTATAACCTAGCAGAGACCCTCGCACGGTCTATCATTGGATTCGCTGGAGTTGGTCAACGTTGTCCAGCAGTGTTTGTGGGACATGATGTGGGGGGTTTAGTTCTGAAAGAAGTTTGTCTGATGGCTGAAAGGCTGGAAACCTTAGGGACAGGAAAACCGGCAGTGAATGTGTATTTCACTTTTCTGCAAAACTTCAAAGGAGCTTTCTTTTATGCAACTCCCCATTCTGGATCACGAGTGAAAGCAAGATCAGACCAAGGAGGACCTTTCCTACCGTACCTGGACCAAGACGACACAAATAACTGTAGGATCAATTCCGACTTCCAGAAACTTCGTGATCTGTATGGATGGAGAACGAGCGGTGTTTGCGAGTCTCAAGGAACGAAAGTCTCAAAGCCAGGACGCAAAGTCCTTGTATGTATACTATATTCGTAAACTTGTTTCCTGCATCATTTATTGCAACTGCGACTGACATGCATACTTGGACTAAGTTAAGAAGTGGTTTCATAATCAAATGCCATCTACAGGCATAAAGACTGAATTGCGGACTATTCATATTGTGAATGTAGCCAGGAAATGTGAACCTTTGAAGTAAACGTCCACAAAGTAGATCCACTCGAATTCTTCATTCATAATATTTTGTCCCCTTTCCTTCTTAGCAGGCGTCCATTTATCACAGGGGTGTTCAGAAGGAAGTGTGCAATGTGGACGAAACCTCTGCACGTAATGACACAGATGTGTTCGCATGTCTTGCTGGAGCAGACCACTATAGTATCTGCAAGCCGAAGGATGAGACATGTGACAGGTTGTTGTTTCTGGTCACATTCTTAAGAGAGATTCTTGATGAGGAGGTAATTTGCTTCCGATCTTGCCATATCTTACGGATGTAGCAATTGACACCTTGGAAACAAGAGATTCAGCTTCCAGCAATATGACTTGTCAATGAGTAGATTTAGATTATCCATGGCCAAACTTTTATGACTAAATTATTACAGTTAATCTTATAGTCTTGTAAACTCTTACGTTTCCTCTCACCAATGGTCATGACATTCGCGCAGAGAAGAAACAGGAAGAAATTTCAGCTATTGCTTGGCGCTGGTCCTGGTGAACTTCTGGATACACCAGACCGTATATATGCGGTTGTTGATAAGCTTCAACTTCACAATACGGAAAGTGTCATGAGACTGGCACTTGTTGGCATGGGCGGAATTGGTAAAACCACTCTGGCAAAGCAAGTCCTTGTCAAAATCCGTAGCCAATTCGATTTCTACTGTTTCATCGAAAGAGAGAATGGGGAAACTAAGAAAAAAGACATACGAAGCTCGATAACTCATCACTTGTTTAAAAGGAATGGAGAGGAGGCCCGTCTACGGGATGACAAGGGAGAGTGGCCGTTGGACTTGTACCACAGAAAACTGTTGATTATTTTGGATAATGGGGATGCTGAGGCGGAAAAGCACCTGAACAGAATTTGGAGAGAGCGATGCTGTGGAGAAGGGAGTCGTCTCATCATGACTTCCCGGAATCACAGAAGGGAAGGAAATGAAGGGTCCACGGTCCTTGAAGTTGTTCATGAAGTTTTACCTTTATCGAAAGAGCAGTCGAAGAAGCTTTTCATGGATCACATGGGAGGAGGTATTTTAGATAAAATACCAGCTACCTTGGTACAACGGATCGTGTCGACTTGCAGTGGTTTACCTCTCACTCTGAAGGTGATGGGGAGCTACTTAGGGCAAGAAAGTGATAAAGCCATTTGGGAGGAGGCTCATACCCGGTTGAAAAGAGCTGAAGGCTTAGAGGGAGTTACAGATGACGCTATCTGGTCAAAATTGACAATCAGCTACGATCGCTTGGCGGACGATGAGAAAACCATGTTCTTAGAATTGGCAGTTTTTGACTTGCATAACGTCAAAACGATACAGTACGACTTGAATGTGTTCAAAGCTGCGTGGAAAGCGAGGAAAATGAGCCCGGAGTCAGGGTTGAGGAACCTGGAGAAACGGTCACTTATACGCTTGGTGGAGAAAAGTTCAGAGGGGCATACTGGGGAGTGGAAAACGATCAAGGTGGCTTCCATTCACGAGCAGCTGAGAGATATGGCTAGAAGCATCTGTAGGCCTAAAGCTAAACCTGTACGGAATTGCAGGAGAGTATGGGACCCCAACGATGTAGAAGACCTCTTCTCCAAGTGCAATGTATGGAACCCGTTATTCCTTAAGTTCTGTGACAGCTGAAATCAATTGCAAAGTGCAGAATTTGATGGTTAACTTTGGTACAGAGTCCAGTAAGCACGTAGCCATCATGATCGCGGTTGTGACATGTCCACAAGTGAATTGTTTGCTATGTTAGAAGGGATCAATATGCATGCGCGCTAGTACTGACCCACAGAGAATCTTAGATCCAGGGTAATAAGTTGTTCTTGCTTGGAAATATAGATATATAAGAAAAATTAAAGAAATAAAATAAAAATAAAAATATACACCCACTGTCAATGATAATGATTTCTGGTTGATTTATGTGCTTGTGTAGGGTCGTGCCAACACGGAGATGTTGTCCATTGCTCTTAACCAGACGGAACAATCTTCGGCCCCTGATGTAGATCTTACTAGAGTGCGCCTGAAGCCGAACTCGAAGGTCCAATTCAGAAAGCTCCACTTTCTGAGGATGTCACATACAAACAAGATAAATTATCATGGTTTGCCAAGTCTTGGATTTTCTTCAAAGCTCGTCATGCTCCATATGATTGGTTGCTCAGGATGGCGGGAGAACATGCCCCACCTGCAGGAGAGCACACTCAAGTCAAGCAGTCCGGAGAGCATGAGAGAGAGTTCGCTGACTTGCTGGCCGATCCGCAAGGAGGATGTGGGAAACCTTGATCAACTAGCTGTTCTTCTTCTGGACGAATGTACTTATGTATCTTTGCCAGAAAATTTTCATGAGCTGAAAAGCTTGAAAATTCTCCATATTCACGTCATTGATGATCTTTTGAGAGAATTACCAGAGAAGTTTGGGTGGGTTCCTTCAAAGTCTCCAACAATTATCAATCCGAAGTGCAGGTCTGGAGAAGCTTCCGTCCTCATTGCTGGAGCTCACGTCGTTGCGAACGTTGAGTATCGAGAATTGCAAGGCTCTGAAAAAATGGCTCATCGCAAAACCCTCACTTACAGTTCTAAGTGAGTGCAACAAAATGTCGCACAATTTGTTGCACTCACTAACAAGTATTACACTTACAGATCTTCCCTCATTAGAAAGTCTCCCAAATTCATTTGGAAACCTGAAAGCTCTTGAGCGCTTGTACGTGTCAAGGTGTTCTACTCTAAAATCGTTGCCGGAGAGTTTTGGTGAGCTTCGTAATTTGAAGGTTTTACATATAGTAGCCTCCGATTCTTTAGAAACGTTATGTAAGTCCTTTGGCGGACTCTCGCGATGCGAAGATATAGAGCTGGCGTTTCTTCCGAATCTCATCTTGTTGCCTGCCACATTTGGGAAATTGAGTTCGCTCGCGAACCTAAAGTTACAAGAATGTCCTGCTTTAAAACGATTACCTGAGAGTTTTGGTGAGCTCCAGGAGTTGAAGCGGCTGAGCATCACAAGTTGTCATGGATTGACTTCCTTGAGCCGAAACTTTAGTCAACTTTCGGGAAAATTGTCTCTTCTTCATCTCGTGGATCTTCCCAATCTGGATCCATGGCCAGGGTACAACACTGCCACTGTCGACACACGTATGGGAACCAAAAGCACACACGATCTGCCTGTTCATGTTGCTGCTTCGAGCATTGTGAGTATATGTCCATCGTTGTGAAGGTTTCTAAACTGCTTTCATTGATGTAGAAGTTATCTTTATCCGTGATACCTAGCATTGGAAGCTACCAACAGTTCTATGCTAGTATTGACGCTGCTTCGTGGACCTACTAATCGTCGTTTATTCTACTTGTGAATCCATTCGGGTTGTCACATATATCTGAACATGATTGTGGCTGTTAACTACATACTGTATATACAGGATCGAGAAGAGATCGAACACCTGAGATTCAGAAAGCTGCTCAACATTCCGTTGGAGACAAGCGATCGTGTACGTGCCATTATCCATGGGCTTCAACTACAAAGCACAAGCACGAAACCTTTGAGGTTGGCGTTGGTAGGAATGCCTGGTGTCGGCAAGACATTCCTGGCCAAACAAGTGCTAATGGAGATCCACGATCAGTTCGACTTTGTTTGCGTTGCTGAGAATTGGTACAATCGGGAACTGAAATCTTTAGGTCCGCGACATGTCGAGGAGAGAATCTGCTCCCCCGGGAAAGGGAGAAAGACGCTGATGATTGTTGATGGCGTTCCCGATGGAGATTTAGAAGCAATATCTTCTCGATGGGAATCGAATTGGTTCGGAGCAGGAAGTCGTCTCATAACCATTCATCGTAGTCCTAGTATGCTAACAGGAACAGTCATCCATCAGGTTCCTCCCCTATCTCCATTAGAGTCCCAAGAAATGTTTGAAACCTTTATGGACGATAGTGTTTCTCAAACAATCCCAGATGACTTAGTAAAGAAGATCGTGTCTTTGTGTGATAGTTCGCCACTTCTACTACAAATTTTTGGTAGCTGTCTGGGGAGGGGAGGAGATGAGGCAACTTGGAATGACATTCATTGCAAGTTGGGATCAGTCCATTCGCCGGATGCAAATATCCATGAGAGAATATCGAAAAAGCTTAAAGTTGGATTCGACTTGTTGGGCCCTTTAGAACAAACAATTTTTCTTGACCTTGCTGTTTTTGACATTGATGTAACCTCGGGTTACGATTTGAATATGCTGAAAAACGTGTGGGACACAGGGGCTACCGAGGAGTCACCAGATTTAGGCTTACAGAAATTAGAGGAGGCGTCATTCATAAGTTTGAGTAAGAAATGCTCGACCTCGCGATCAGAGTGGGATGGAGGGAATTCAAAGGGGAAGATAAAACTCGTAGCATCGATCAATCAGTTCCTTCGAGATATGGGCAAGAGCATCAACAGGCCTCCGGATGTCCCCGCAGAGCTCTGTCGGGGGATATGGGACTTCCACGATGCAAAGAATCTTCTTGAAGATATTGAGGTGAGGCTCAAAGGGCTCAAACTAGTTTCTAAAGGCGTACTATACTAAAGGCTGTGTACAAATCTTCTCTCATTATATGGATATGGTGGATAGTTATTTTAGTACGACATGTGTTTAGGCGTTCATCATATGTGATTAAGTATGTTGTCGAGAAATTTACGTTACGGCATCATCTTCGATTTCTGTCAACGTAGGGCGAAGCTGATAAGGTGGAGATATTGTCAATTTGCGCTGTCGAACAGAGAGACTTATCGTGTCCCTATAATAGAGCTGGATCATCTCGTACATCTACATGCCACATTCATGATCACGATGAGCTCCTTCCATTGACACTCAAATGGGAGTCCTTTGTGAAGTTGAAGAATTTACGCCTGCTGAGGATGGGAGGGGCAACCATGATGGAAGCGGGCTCTTCTTCAAGATTTCCTTCAACCCTTGCCATGTTGCATATGATTGATTGCTCAAGAGATCCGTCTTTCGTGAAGCCCCAGTGGATGCTGGGTAGCGGCTGGCCAATCCGCAAGGAGGATGTGAGCTTCCTGCATCAAATATCAATTGTGATTCTGGACAACTGCAGCTCCGTGAGTCTCCCTTCCAATTTCCATGAGCTAAGGAAGTTGAAGGTATTGAGGATTCATGTCAACGACAAGAGTCTGAGAATCGTGCCGAAGAATTTTGGACTCCTTCCGGCTCTGGAAGAACTCTCAATCCAAGGTGCAGGGTTCAGAGAACTTCCGAACTCAATGCAAGCAATCATGGGCACACATCTCAAAACGTTGGAACTGACCGCTTGTTCAGAGTTCAGAGGATGGCCAGCTTTCCACAACATTACGACAGCTCCGGTTCAATCACGAGCGATTACACAGTTGAGACTTCACAATCTCAACTCTATTGAAGAATTCCCTGAATCATTTGGCCTCATGGCGTCTCTGGAATATTTGAGCGTGGACAGGCTTAACCATCTAGTTACTCTGCCCAATTCGCTTGGTAATCTTCGGGAATTGAAACAACTGCTCGTGGTGAATTGTGGGCGTTTCGAAGAGCTCCCTGAGAGCTTTGGTTTTCTGTCACAACTAGAAGAGTTGGAACTGAGAATCCTTCCGCAGTTAGGGACGTTACCTGAAAGGTTGGGGGAATTGGTATCTCTAGACCGATTTGTGTTGGAGGATAGTAGTTTTGAAAGCTTTCCTCAGAGCGTCGGTAATCTCCGGAGTTTAAGGACATTGTGCCTTCGCCGCCTTCCGAACTTAGTGTTGTTGCCTGATTCATTCGGAGGGTTGACATCCCTTGAAGGTCTGGATTTAGAGATTCTTCCAAGATTGAGCTTGTTGCCAACCACATTCGGGGAATTGGCGTCTCTACGGGTACTGCACGTGACGGGTTGTTCTAGTCTGAGGAACTTGCCTGACAGCTTTGGTCAACTCCAGGCATTGAGACACCTGTCAATCCGAGCGTGTCCTGCTCTGCAATCGCTGGGTGCAACCTCCAGACAGCTCGCCTTATCATACTTGGAACTCGACAACGAGCTCCTGTTCCCTGGTGTGGTTGTTAACTCGGGCAAGCGACCATTCTCAGCGACTTTGCTTCCGGACCTTGCAACGTCAGAGATACCAAGTATAGAGCATCCGTTTCAACCGTATCTCATATTAGAAGAGATTGCACAAGTGAGAAAATTAGACATGTTGACAGTTCGTGGTTTTCATCATGTGACGACTTTTCCTTCTTCTGTAGGAAAGCTTCGAGATTTGAGGTCTCTCAGTATAGCAAGCTCTGACGGCTTTGAAAAGTTAGAAGAAAGTCTTGGTCAATTAGCTCATTTGACGTCTTTAATCATAACCTCCTGCAGACGTCTGAAAAGTCTGCCCAAATCTCTAGGATGTATGACAATGTTGACTGTACTGTCTATAAGTGATTGTGTTGTGTTTGATAGTCTTCCGGAATCTATAGAAGAGTTGTGCAATTTGAGGGAGTTGACCGTCAGGAACTGTGGGGAATTCAAAGGCTTACCAGAACATCTAGTTGAAATCAAGGGACTAGAGAAGTTAACTGTGATAGGATGCACGAGTTTCAGAGATTTACCCAAGTCGTTCCGGAGAGAAAATGTCAGGGAACTCAGACTCGCGAATAACTTCAAAGATCCATAATCAGGTTTTCACCTCAGTCCATCGAGTTTAAATTCTAGTTCTCCGAAGCATGAGGAAGACAATGCTTCTTTGTACAGTATTTCCTTGTGCATCATTAGGTACTCTTGTCCTGAAGAGGACGTTGCAGATCCTTCTTCTTAGATTATACTTCAATCGAAGCATTTACCGTCAGGTCTTTTCGATGATGAATAGAGTACCCCTACTATGTTTGCCCTACCTTCTCAGAAATGCATCATCAGAGTTTTATGTATTGGTGTGGTAACTCGTGAACTGCCTTCAATTCCGCATGGTCAGACATGCAGAGAAATTTCTGCAGATAAGTATGTAAGAATATACTAGAAGTGTCTGCATTTAGGGAACCACTCTGGAACAGTTCTGTTTGTTTCAAATTTATCCTTTAGCTGTGGAAAGACGAATCAGTTTAGTTCGAAATTTGTCCATAAATGGTCAGTTACTCTCTCTCGGTTGCAACTTATGGATATCTCAAGGGGCAGAAAAATATGGGTGCAAATGAGGTTAGGGTGTAGATCCATGACAATATCAACGTTATGCGCATTGAAGATTTTAGCTAGTAGATGAACAATAGCAGTGTGGCTGAGTGATTATACACTCATATACACTGTCAGTTCTCAGGTGCTCTTACCCTAAAATGCGGCAATGGTAGGTGTTTCTTCTTTCTCAAGTACTCTTACATCACAAGTTTCACAGGTTAAGCTTTGAGTTACCTGCAGTCCAGAACTACACATAAATTCTTGGACTAAAAGCCACATCTATAAAGAACCGAATTATAAGAGAAGGGCAGGACGCGTGAGACTTATCTTCTTTGTGATCTTTCCTTATAAGCCGGACAGACTTTGAAAATTAAAGTTAAGACTTAAGCTCTGACGAAAGCTAATTTGAATTTGCTGGGTTGATGGGGTTTGTTTAGACCTGCGGCAGAAATCGCTCACAGTGAATTTTGAAATGAGTAGTTACTAGGCGATGAGCTTGTTGCTACCGAATGACATGAAATCCTGTATCACGCTGACAGCGGCTCCACCCATCCGTGACGCGTAGCGAAGGCCTTTCGGATGCGTTCTACCGTTCCAAATACACAGTGTGTCCAGCAAGAGCAATGCTAAGCTTTTTCAAAAAGCAGAAAAACGTGGTAAGCAGATTGACCAAGCGGCCATGCGCAGCACTCGACAGCGAACTACATTGCGACGAGTATCCAGTTAGTCATTCAGCTTAATCACGGGCCTCTCCCCCTCCCGCTCAAATGTGCCACGGGGTTCAAGTCGTTGATTCTGGTTATCGCGATTATGGCGTGCAGATGGTGGTGAAGGTCGAATTTCGTGAATCAGCTGCGACTAAGGAGAAGTTTTAATTGTAGGATTAGGGCATCAGGGATGTTGACTTTAAAGCTCCAGTTTCTTGACAGTAGAGAATTCTCAAACTTCTGATGCTGTCCCGATCACAAACCAGCATGCACCCCAACTTACCAATAGTACCACGACAAGCATCTGTTGCTGTGGGAGGATCAGGTCCTCATCCGAAAGACGGATGAATTTATGAATTACGAGGCTGACGGGGAGTAACAGAAATATCTTCTTCTATCCTTTATTACTCGCCGTATTTTGGTGTAGCTACCGTTATACGTAACCTCACTATCAATGTCTGTCATTACATAATCATCAAAAACTGTCGGCACAACTTCGGCTGTAAGCTTGAACCATGAGGTCACCAACATGGTAGAGTGATTGGCTGGGCTCAAATCACAACCAAAAGGCGTAAGGGAAAGCGAAAAGTCTCCTCCCGGAGCAAGTTGCCTAAGAAGGGAGAGTCTATCCATGTCACCAAGCCCGAATCTCAAGTCTTATATTACAATTTTCGACTGTATATTACAGTTTTTGACGACAAAGTCCAACATGATCAGAAATTCAAATAACCAATTTGGAGAGTCAAAATTGGATGTTGCTCCAAGCATGAAGTAAGCTGGGAGCCTATTGAATGTTTCAGGTGTCTATGGTAGTGTCTTACGTTACAAATTTTGCTGCATACGTTCCAAACTACTATTGTCTGATACTAACAGCAGTTCTTATGGACTGGTTTAATCAAGGATCTCACCTTAAGCGAATCTATCATCTAAAAACTACTTACTGCGAGTCAACGAAGATCCTTCACATACTGAGCTCTGACCGTGATCTCTACCTTCGATCCAATCCCTAGATTGCCTCATCTTTGACAATTTAAGGGCAAGGCAACTCAGCTGCTTCTCGAACCAACAGCCTGCAATGAGGAATAGGAAATTTCCAAAGAGGTTGTTAGGCTCAATCTAGCCAATATCCTGAATGACAACATCATTCGCAGCACCTGACAGGAATGACCGAGCAAACATAAGCGTAATGTTGAGAAGCCTATGCACCTCATGCTTGGTTCTTCATGTACAAGTACTTTATTGAAGACACAAGGACGGGTTGCAACACTCGCATGGACCGGAGAGTGTAGATGTACAATGGGTGGAAGAGGGACACGCGACATGCAATACAGCCCAGTTACGCCACTCATCGTATCTCAAGAACCTCAGAAAACTTTAAATGATAAAATTTGGTACACATTAAAAGACCCCAATTATCATTCTGATTTCTTATCCCGTACTTCTCTAGACAATCGTTTACTCTTCATGCATATGAGATTCGGCGAAACACTCACCAGCAACAGTTGCCCAATAAGAAGGATCGTCATGACGAGGACGCGAGGATTCAGGACGATTCCAAAGTAAGAACCATGTTGTCACTCATATTTCGCCTCCATACCCTCCAGAACCGAAGTAGTCCCGTCTAGTCCCAGCGATGGCCTGACTTTTCTGATGTTCCAACTTAGGACATTCACTAATACGATGTCCAAGACCTCCACAATAAGCACATCCTGATACTCCACTGGCTCTTGCAAGTTCTTCTGCCTCCTCCATAGGATCATCGAGGGTGGCCAAAACAGGAGGAATCCTCTGCTTTGCTTCCTTCAGAAGATGCTTGAGATCAAGTAAAATAGTCTCACTTTGATTTTTGTTGATGAAAGATGTGGCGATTCCCGTTTTCCCACATCGCCCAGTTCGACCTATTCTGTGGACATAATTTTCAATCTCCGCAGGCATGTCGTAATTGATGACATGCTGTATGTCCGGAAAATCCAGTCCTTTTGATGCGACGTCGGTGGCCACAAGCACGTCTTTCTTTCCTGCTTTGAATGAAGCAATAGCAAATTCCCTCTCTTCCTGATCTTTTCCCCCGTGAATTGCAACGGCCTCTACACCCTTTAACAGCAAATACTCGTGAATATCATCCACGTCGGCCTTGTTCTCACAAAAGATAAGTACAGGTGGCGGGGTTTTCTGGAGACACTCGAGCAAATACACTATCTTTGCCTCAGCTTTCACATATTCAACTTCCTGAATAACATCAAGATTAGCTGCACCCGCCCTACCTACATTCACAATCACAGGCTTGACCAAGGCACTCTTCGCAAAATTCTGTATTTTCTTCGGCATAGTGGCAGAGAAAAGAAGAGTCTGTCGTTGAGCTTTGAAATGATCAAAAACTTCACGGATGTCCTCTTCGAACCCCAAATCTATTAGTCGATCAGCTTCGTCAAGCGTCAAGTACTTGCATAAGTCCAGGGTCATCTTCTTCTTAGCAAGCATGTCTTTGAGTCGACCTGGAGTGGCTACTACAATGTGAACCCCTCTTTTCACAACCTCAAGCTGAGACCTCATGTCAATCCCTCCAATGCACAACATAGAACGTAACTCTGGATAGCCCTTGTCTCTGAGCACAGCAGTAAACTCTTCCACAACATCGAAAGTCTGCCGCGCCAACTCACGAGAAGGACAAACAACAAGACCTAGTGGTCCTTGTCCAGTTCCGAGTCCCACCCTTGATTCTTCCTGGAGTGCAAGCATGATCAATGGGAGCACAAACACTAGGGTTTTTCCCGACCCTGTGAAAGCAATACCTATCATATCTCTACCGGACAAAATTACAGGAAGTCCCTGCACTTGAATAGGAGTGGGGCGAGTGATACCTTTCGCCTTCAATTTCTTCAAAACCGGCTCCGGGAACCTCATGTCTTTAAAATTCTTAATAGGTGCAGGAATTTCGTCACCCTCGACAAGAATATGCCATTGTTTGCGTATCTCTTCGCTGTCTTTCTCGGTCAGATTTCTAATATGCGACGGAGGCTTCCAACTCGTCTTCATAGGCTCGGTGTACGAAATCCCCTTGGCAAGCTCTCTAACAGACATCAAATTCTTTCTCTCGGAAACCCTTTCCAACATTTCCAGTTCCTGTCGTACCATTTGCTCCGTTGCACTAACTTCCGGTGCATCTTTCTTTAGCTGCGAAGCTTTCACAAGCAAACTAGGTTTAGCTTCCGTCTTACCATTCTCATTAGGGTCTGATGTTGCCGAAACCACGCCCCTGCCCTTACGTTGAAGAATCTTCTGCGCTTCCATCATCCTCCTCTTCCTTACGGGAATGTATTCCTCGTAAGAAGCGTCTTCTTCCTCTACCGCAGCCATGTTTCTCCCCTGCTTAGCTACTCCTTCAGTAAAGTAATCTCCAAAAAGTTCAATTCCTCTCTCTCGCGGAACCTTTTTGTAATCAAACGCACCAACGGGAGTACAATACGATCGACACGCCCACAAAATAGCCCCTGTTTCCAAACTTCGGGAACCTTATGGGCTGTTTATAACGAGAGAAGCGCCTGTCGAAGATTTTGAAAATGCAATCGCAGAGGTTCCTCTCAGTGGTCGAGGAAGGCGAGAAGCGCCTGCGGAGGAGAGAGGGTAGTAAGCACACGGTCCTCCAGCCTTCGACTGCACTGTACTGCAGAGTCGTGGTTGCGGTCTTTCTGCTGTACTGTACACAGTCACCCCGAGTTACCTCGTACAACCTTTGTGTACAGTTAGGTAATGACAGGTAGTTACATATCTCTTTACATAAAATGCATAAAATAAGATGTACCTCAATTATGAGCATGTCTATTCAGAGCATGTCTACCCTCTTGCTCCGGCAAGGGTGCTGGCTCGTGCATCCTAGCTCTATCGTGCATTAGGGCTTTCCGATTTGCACTTGCTATTTTCTCTACAAAGATGAGGTTTCGCCTAGGTTTGGTCCACCCATCTGCATCTTCACCACTCACTTGTGAGTGTGATTCTACACTAGATGCAGCGGCGGTCCACATGACCCAGTGTCCTTTTGGAGGACCGAGGATAGCTACCCATGATGCCATTAGAGACATAGTGTTTGCTATGGCGCGAGAGAGTGGATACTTGGCTTGGAGGGAGCGTTCCTATACTTTGCAGACGACACATGTCAGGGCAGACTTATAATTGGTCCAAGATGATCAGGTGACAATAGTGGATGTCGTGGTCATGGACCCTACACAGGATACAGTTTCGGAGGGATTGATTACCCATCCCCTTGGATGGGCGGCGAGTGCAGCAGCAGGTCGCAAGGTCTCCAAGTATAGAGGCATGCAGCGAGGTCACCTCTTTGTTCCTCTAGCCTTGGAGTTATATGGAGCGATGGACACGGCATTTGACACATTTGTTAGGGAGTGCACGAGAGCTTATCATGTTAGGCGACAGGGGGTACCATTCACTCTCATACTTTGTAGCATATTTTAGATCACGTGTGTCCATTGCTCTACAGAGTGCAATGGCTAGTGCAATCCATAAGAGAGCAATCACATTAGGTGATGTTTCTTCGGATGCTCCAGTTGTGTGTAGACCGTACGACTTGCATAGCTCGGATATCTTAGGTGCAGTAGGGCAGATTTCTCATAGAGACGTAACATGGGGCTTAGCCCCATGTTACCCTTTTTGTCTCTCCCTTGTACGGCTTGATGGGGTCTTCCCATCCTTCATTTTTCCTATGCGGTCTCCTTTTATTATGTTTCATCTTCTAGAAACATATAGACAAGAGTCCCTTTCATGGAAGTTAAATAACGGGTATGAGTTCAGTATTTTGTAGATTAAATGATGTAAATTATTTGGGAAATTTATGAATGCTCGATGGTGAATACTAATTTGTAATAGTTCATGTTCTTGAATAATATCGATTTAAATATTTATGATTTTAAAATTATAATCTGTCAATAGAAACCAGAATGTCCATAACATTGTTAAACATATTCCATGCTTTTGTTTTAAGTTATTACTTAATAAAGTTTTATTATTTGACTTTATGAGCAAGTGCTTTCACAAGGTATTCCGTAGTGTTCTAGTTCACCGGGATGACTGAAAAAAAATTTAATTTTATTTGAGTTCTAATCATGTTACTCCTTAAATAATTTCCATTAATTCAGTTATTTATAATTAGATCACTGAATAAATGAATCAACATCTTACTTCTATATGACAAGGCATTCCAGAAACACGATAATTTCAAACACAAGAAAACAGGTTGCCAGCACGAACTCACTCCATGCCAACTATTGACTCACGCATAGCACGTCGGACTACGTCGGGGTCGGCCAAGTCGAACTGTCAAATATAGGGTCAGTTAAGTTTTCAGCACTTGCAAACAAAGTAAAAGGCGACCGCGTAGGAAAAACGAAGGATGGGAAGGCCCCCATCAAGCCGTACAGGGGAGAGACAAAGAAGGTAACATGGGGCTAAGCCCCTGCAAACCAGTCTTCAACTTGTAACCATAGAATCAACTAAAGCCGATCCGCATGTGACGGTTTACAAGCCAATGACTAGAGCATGGAGTAGCCCGGGGTTATTTCATGAGTTAGGGTTACAGGGTTCGAACTTTCTCTTGGTTTGCTAGTTTTGGTTCTCAATTGCTGTAACTTCCAGAGATAGAAATAAAAATCTACACATTAGTTAATGAGGGCATCTGAATACCCTAATGGGGACACTATATTAAACCAATCATGCAAAACCAAAGAGCAAGACGTATGTTCAGGGAGATCATTTTAGCACAACACATTCTATCTCTCATGGAGACCCCGTTAATCCTCATTCATGAGGCATGAAAAAAAATTAAATATTACAGATGTCTCTAGACTTAAGTTGATTTATTCAGACGATTATATTGTGAGTGTCTTGTATCAAATACGTTATTTATTGAGAAAACATGCATATTATATTTCAACTCATGTAATTTCTTGTTAACGAGAGAAGTACAATAGCATTCATATTTGAGAGGACGAAGGAGACGAGACTTTGGTCTGGTTGCATGAAATCATTTGTATTACATTGAAGTGCAGTTTTGAACTCCTAATTATGGTTCTTGTTCTATGGACCTCAGATTTGTGCAGAGAGTTCTACTAGGATATTAATTTCATATTTCTTTGACCCAAAATTGTATGAAATTTGAGTAAATTCTTAAGGTTAGGAAGTTTGTTTTCTCATGCTTTCTTCCAATTCAGATTATATTCAGTATTTTTTGTTCTTTTACTCTTCCCTTTTTCCTTTTCTGCAAGTTATTTACATAATTACATATTTCAGAAATGAGAGCAGAAGCCATTCGAATCAAGGGGATTCAGAACTCACTAAATAGGGAAGCGGAACGTGCATATTCAAATGCAAGCATGACCGTATGCAAATGGAAAAAAAATGAATCTAAGCAAGTTAAATTGAAATGAACCTAAACAAGAACCTATATTCCTGAAAATAAGCGGAAGTGATTATAAAAAGCAAGAAAGGAAATTGATCCATTTCCTATCTGCCTGTAGAACCGGAGATAACTAGTACATCCAAAAACAAAACAAAAAACAAAGAGGCAACGATAGCAATAGATTAAACATCTGAAATTAAAAGCAAGCATAATTCCATATTGTCAATTACCATGAAGACTCTTGCAGATTTCTCGCAAGCTTATATTTGTTAGTTACACGATTAGTTAGAATGAAAAGACCAGCTTTCTAGACCCCCACGGTAATTAATTTCTAAGATGAAGGGTGGAAAATCAATAGATTGTAAGAATATGTATAGATGAGAAAATGACCTATTATGACCGAACGACTAGAGGCAGACTTACCCATGACACTTGTTTAAGATGGGGAGTAACACAATTACATGCCCCTCACATAGTCAGTAAGAAGTACTATGAGATTGGGAATTCAATCTCCCGCGGATATCACTATAAAAAGGTGCAAAACACCGTTATGTGCCCTTCATCTAGGGAGTTATGCTGATGGTAGATTCTTCGAAGCCATCTGCATCTTTCGCCTTGAACTAGCTGCAGAGCTAATACAAAGATGACTCACAAAATTTGGAGCTTTTCTGTGAAGGTTGTGGTGCACGCTCTATGCCTTCCCAAGACGAGACATCTCGAGTGCAGAGTTAAGTTCGTATGCCGAGTGGATTCTCGGAAATCACTCCTGCTCTAACGGTCACGGTAGCATTAGCGACAATTCTCAAAACTCCAGGCACTGTAGGTTGATGACGGCAGCAGTACACACTACCCGAGAGTAACCGAACATCTATTGAACTTCTGCTCCGATGTATTAAAGTCGACTTTGTAAACGGGAGAAGGGCGACCGCGTAGAAAACACGAAGGATGGGAATACCCCATCAAGCCGTACAAGGGTGAGATAAAATAGGGACTTTATAAATAGACTTTGTAAAGGGAAAGCTTGGCTTTGATTGACAGTGAAGTTCCACTGGAGATGAACTTTAAGATTCCACGCTTGAGCGACACTGCAGCCTATGAAATCGTTGAGTAGAAAGTGGACAAAACTAGAGTAAAAGCAATTAGCTAACAGGCTAATGTCATCCTGCTAATAATTTTCGTTGATTCAGATGATAAAAGTCGAGATGCTTCGTACGACACCCCAGCAAAACCTGAAGCATAGAACCAACATGTTGTTCGGCGTTCCGTAGACAAAGAGTTTTGATCAACTAATGAACCTGGAAACGGAATTATGCTTCTTATCAAATTCAAGTCAAATCTTCAAATCAGTAGGCAAAATTCATCAGCTTCAACCACCAAGTCACTAACTCGTGCTCGCGATGCTCTAGCCCAGTAGCACAGTTCATCTTTTATTGATTGCTCCATTTTCTTCTGATGCTTTTTAATCTATACCTCATTCCTCGGCATCACACCACTAGAGGAAAAAAAATTAATTATTGAGACAAAAGAGGTATCACGATGCGCTTCACGCATGTGATCCCTGGACCTAGTTTACAACAGCAAACAACTAATCAGACTATGTGTCGTGGAGCAATCAAAGTCTTATAGGTGGTCGAACAGGTCAAGATTGAATTCTAAGATGCTCAACTTCTCCAATACAAAGTTCTCCGGATCAAAAGTAGGCAGATTGTGGTCTGGACTCTATTCAGCAGCAGGTTCAGGGGCTTCCTCAGCAACTTCTTCTTCTACCACTGCAGCCTCCTGGCTTGGGCCGGGTCCAGCTGACACTTTTACCATAGCAGGCCTCAACAACTTACTTCCAATAACAAAACCGCGACGAAACTCTTGGATCACAATACCTTCAGCATACTCGGCAGAATCTTCCCTCATAATCGCCTCATGCAGCTACACAACGAGAGTTACACAGTAAGTAATCCGAGCACGGTAGAAAGAGACAATAGAAGACTCTGGGGGAACAACAATGATACGACATATCGAAGTAAGCATATTCATCATGTCACATGAGCTGTAACTAAGAGCAGTACTGAGCACACAGGTAAGTGCCTTCGAGCGTGAATAATTGAGTGCCTTCGAGCATCCACAATCAGTTCTAGTACTCACATCGTTGCATAAAGACTACTGGGTCACATCTCACATTGGACAATCAGTTCTTACATTGGGGTCGAAAGCCTTGCCGGTAGTTTCAACAGCAACCACCCCAAGCCCCTTCATGATCTCCACAAATTGCTTGTAGATACCCTGGTAGCTCCTATCAATCTTCTGCTCTCCTTCTGTTTCTGTCTTGATGGAAGATTTGGCCCTCTCAAAATTATCCACCATCGGTAAAAGCGATTCTATGACATCACCTCTCACATTATTCGAAATTTGTGACTTCTCAGCGTCGGCTCTCTTTCTGAAATTATCGAAATCAGCATTCAGGCGAAGAAAGCGCTCTTTCGCAGTCTGAATCTCTTCTGTGAGGGTGCCTACTAGTTTACCAAGAGATTCTCTCTCCTCCTCTATCGCTTTCAACTGAGCTTCTAAACTAGCAATACTTGCTTCATCATCTGCAGCAAGTGCATCCTTAAGTCCCTGAATGAGTGACGGGTAAGCTACATCGTTTGTTTCTTCACCTTCCTCATCAACAATTTCCTTCTCTTCCTCGTCCTCCTGACAGACAGGCAATCAACAAATAAATCGAAAGACAAAGCTAGTCGATACACAAATGTCCGAATCAATTTGCGTGGTACAAGACGTTGAATTCAGAGTGCTAGGAGCCACATTTTCCGCGTGACTAAAAAAAAATTATACCCACCCTGTTGGTCGTGCAAACAAGAAGTACCTTGCAGAGACGCCTTAACAGCGGGGAAAGAGTAGGAAAAGAAAGCTAAACCAGATTGCAAGTCTAACACACCATGCACTGTTGAAGATAAAAGAGACAAAATTACGGAAATGGAATTGGTTATCTACAAACGTCACGAGGAATATTACGTTGCCGATCCCAAAGTAGCAGACATGAGTGTAATTTACCTCAGTTTCAGCCTGAGAAGCTTTTTGAGCTACCATGACGGGTCGCCATTGCCTGGCACAGCGGGCAACATTCACTCCTCTAAAACTTTGCACTGCAAGAGAACTCAGAGGCCTCGCTCCACACAAAGAAACAGTGGTGCGCGAAGAAGTGTGTACACCACGAGGAGATGACAATACCGTAAAGGAAGCACACCCCAAGGTCCCGGGCATTGTTGCAACTGCCATTTCTACCGCAGTAATCGTGCTCTCACCAATCCTTTAAACCCTAAAGCGCAATTCCTAAAACCCTAACGAAGTCCTTCGCCGAGCTTCCAATCTCTTGTAATATTCAGCTCAAGCCACCCCCATTCACATCGCCAGACACAATCCACCACACTCAACAATTCCCAGCTTTAATTCTGCCCTTCAATAGCCACAGGGGGAAAAGAAACGAACCGAAACGACGGAACTCGTTGCTCGGAAAACTTTTGAAAAGCTTAATATTTGCCAGAGCAGCAGAGGAATGGAAGGAGGTGGTCTTCCCCAGTGGCAGACAGACTATTTCTTTCGTTACTAGACCCGACTACGGAAAGCAACGCTAAGTTTATCGGGTAAGGTGCGTGCGATGCCCTCGACCACAAGACAAGACGCAGGCACAGGAAGCAAGCAGATTCATTGGCTTCTGCCAATGCAGTACGAAGTTACACCTTCTTCTTCTGCAGTCTCGAGGAAGGAACGAAGTTACTAGACTTCTCTTATGGGCAGGTCCGACATGGGCCTTCTAGTGGGCGACAGACTTTGTTTACTAGGCTCATGGATAGTTGGTCGACACGTGTTGCTCTCAAACCGAAACACCTTGCTGAACATACTCCATCCATCCTCATGGATGTGAATTTGCCTTCTGGATAAGGCCGTCCGTCCAATCCATGATTCCGGGCATTCCGCGTAATAGAGTTGGACATTCTCTGTTCCAGGATCTGATGCTTGCAATATGTCATTGGACTCTCCAGTGGTAACTTTCGAGGTCCTTCTGGCGGAGTCTAGTGCAGATTTGTGGTCCTATTTACGACCTTGGTGTTCTTGAGCTTCAGGCTCCGTGAACACATGAAGTTTTGCAAAAGGATGTTTGATTGGTACTTTGAAACGACCGTCTGAACGGGTTGTGTTTATTAACCAGGTTTCTATGTCGACCCAGGTTTGAGAAAGTTTTGAGAAAGTCCAAGGTTTAGATTTGATGAGTCTGTTAGTCTTGAGGCAGAGGCTAATCTTTACAGGGGTAGTCCATCATGGTTTCAAGGGACTCACAAGACTGAAGTGTGGGTAAATATCCCGGCATTCCCGTGATTCCAATGAACATACAAATGTGGAGATTGGAATGAGGGGAATGCCGGGATATTGGGTGAGCAGCTTCAAGAGTTCATTCCCGTACGTCGCAGTAGAAAGTATTGCTGTACGGTGTGCAAGCTATGTAATTTCACTAGCTTCCCATTCTAGAGAATAGCTGTTTGATGACAGGCTTGGTGCTAGAAGAACTTGAGCTGGAGGAGTGGACATGGAGATTATAAAATATGGGAATATGTAAGATACAGCAGGCGAAGAATGGACCACGCCATGGGGTTCAGGGAAGACGTTGGTTTCCAATCGTTGACGTTATCTGAGAGATTATTCGAAAATAGTTTGTGGTATGTGTCAGTGGTGAAGACGATCAGGATCGTGTCAGGAAATGAGTTGAGTTGTATGATAACTCACAACTGTTCAGGGTCCATTCACTAGGCCTTGATTCATCATCCTTCTCAATTGTCTCTATAAGTTTGCTTGACCAGAAAGTACTCTCCATGCGTGCATTTGGAAACGAAGCCAAGAGGTAGTAGGAACTCCAATTTCCAATCGAATCAAAGGACCAACCTGAATCAGATTCGTTTTGAACTTCAGTAGATATTATCCATCAACGATCTAGTGTACTTGTTGGTATTCGATCACCCTAGCGAAAGGCTAGGGTGAATCTATCATCCAATGTGTATATTCTTCAAATGTACCTAAAACTTGTCACGAGAAAGTTTGACACCCCCACTGCCGGAATTTGAATAATATAGTATTTAAGAATGCAGTTATAAATCTTAGTTCATACGAAGATTATTATATTTTTTTAAATCTTTCCAAACTGAGTATTTTATATTATCAAGCGTATAATGGACCTCAATATTTACTTTATATCAACATTTTAATTTGGTACATGTTTGGTTAAGAAACTAATTATATTATGGTAATAATTTATGATCTATAGGTGTATGTTTTTGAATATTTTACTCAAATTTTTCTATTAGTATAAAGACTACACTCCAAATTTATCCAAATTAAAAGTTTTTGTTCTGTTTACAATTGACGCAAAATTCAAGCTAAATTACATTCAAGTAATTGATTTAAAGACTCATTTTAAATACCCAGCAAGCAAAATAATAATTTAAAAAATATATAAGATTCGCACAATTAAACTATGTTGTTTTGCGGAAAATAGATCAGGTCCTCGATTTTTGGTTAGCGTTAGATGTGAACTGCTCTTTTCACTTCACCTGCTTTCACTAGATTGTGCCGGCCTGCACATGTTAATGTAATGTTAAAAATTGTACATGTTCACATATCCTCATTCATAATTGGTTTATGGAGTCGCAACTGTTTCCTCGAGATGCTTTACTCGATAGATTCCTTCTTGTAACTCTTGATGGCGTACCCTGAAGATCACTCGACATGGTGAACCACAAGTCCGTGGCATACTCTCCCAGCTGAATAGGATTTGGCTTCCATGCTAATTCTTATCATGCACTAGGTTTCAAGCATGGGGACAGCCGAAGACTGAGTGTACAGTGTAATCATAGAGGGAAATTTAAAAGATGGCTGACAGTGTGAATTACTATTATATGAGATCGTGTTCAAGTTGGCATCTTCAGTCATGTAGGGTGTTGATGGGACTATTCTGATGGAGTAGAAGATTTTCAACAAAATGTAAGTACTGATTCGTCTCGGATTCTATAGCTTATTTGCATTTTGAGGATCAATGCTAGGACTCCAAATGGCACTCGTTGTAGGTCTTCACGTTCCGGGTCACGAACAATGGTGGTGATGGGAGATCCGGATCCCGTCACACATCTGTTACAGGATAACTGTTGTCGTTTCTTTCAGCGGAAATTATTTACTTCCTTTATATGCGGAAGCTGCAGGTTCGCTTACCTTGAAATCTGAGCCGCGGCGACGCACAGTTGGTCAAGAGCAGGAATAATAAGCGTGCTTCCCATGCTTAGATCCCATAAGAGACCGCTGTGTTTCGATTCCTGTATTGGGTCAATGTGGGTGCGAAGCCTTCCTGGCTAACGAAATCAGAGATTGAGTTTAATCGGAGGAAGTGACCAATTGAAAGTCCGTTCTTTAGCTGCAAAGAAAACACCATTAGATGGAACTGGATTGACATGTCATTTCGCGATTACATGGAGTCTTGTAAGAGACAGCAGAAATCATGCAAAACTTAACGTGAATCTTGATGAGAAGTAAAGGTGCAAAGAGAACGAACTGAAAGCTTAGAAGGCTTCCTGTTCAAGTTTTAGGCACCCGCAAGCCTCTCTATCCATAGTTTTCTCGGGTTGCATGCTATGGTTGCAAGAAAGGCTGAGTCCCATCCGACCATTACCTGCAGGAGCGGAGCATTGTCTGTACAATTGAAGGCCCTTGATTCATGTATGCTTAGACGCAAGTTCTTGCCCTAGTGCATATCTCTGCCTTCGTTTCGCACCGGTACTTAAGATTGGACCCTTCTGCTGTTATCAGGAACTGAGCTTTCACGATCCATATTGAGATCTAGTAAAATTCAGTAGCAGCAGATACCATCAATGATGTTTCTGCAGCAAGCTTAAGAACTGCAGACGAGACAAGCTACGTCCTGCGCTAGAGTCAAGAATCTGTCCGGGCGGGGACGACAAAGGTGGATATATTGTACAGAGGGTGTTACGAATACTCGGGAACCACTTCCTGAATCGGATTGCGGCCTGAACAACATTCATTGCAGATTTTAAGTTTGTCACTACAACAACTGTCGTAATAACAAGCGAGGTTATGCGCAGAATTGAGCTTCAATGAAATCTATTCTCGAAAGAGAACCGTTTCATCCGTCAGACATATGACCGTGACCTACCTACCAATTAAACATCGACGGTGCTAATATCGGAATTCAAAATCTGCTCAAACATCAAGCACATGGAGCAAAAACATAGTTGATCGATGACTGAGCACCGTCGTCGTGGAGACGACGATGTACAGAGGACTTCACGAACATCGACAAAATAACTCAAGAGCGCGAGAAAATTCAAACTACAAGTTCGCCGCCGATCTTTCCACAATCTGGCAGCGCGCGGCGCTTGCTGGCAAGTCGATCCACATAAACTGTACAGGAATCCTAAACACAATTACTCCACACTGTACGCCGATATCTGTAAGCTGATCCACATAAACTGAACAGGATTACTGAACGCACGTACTACACACTGGAGTCCAATGTCTCTAAGCGCGAAGGCTGTGACAACCTTGAGAACGAGATATCCCTCGTGCATATATCTCTGCCAGTTGCCAAGAGGCGTATCTGAAACGGGAACGATTGCAGGAGACCATCCATCCATCCATAGGATTCCATCCACCTAGCACCGTCTTAAGTCAGCTGGGTACAATGTCACTTCTAGGGTGCTCTTTCATCGCAGTTAATTAAGAACCCGCATATATCTTATCATGACGTCTCCCGAGGCTTAGATGATTTCTTGAAGGACGGTAAAATCCGTAGCTAATTTCCTGTTTGGACTTCTGATTAGTTCTGCAGCCTGGGAAAAGCACCAAGCCTAGAGTGGAGCGGAGCTATGGCGGGGCTGCATTTGAGAGTAGAGCAGTTCCGACAAATTGCGTTCAAATTATTTCGGTTTCGTAGAAGAATTTCATTTGATATCAGGGGGTTTCGGTTACGAAATTTACCGGCGGGCACCTCCCGTTTCCACGGGGTCCGTATATTACTTTTAGTCCATTTATGACAGGGCCGTGATAATTTTCGGTTTATATTATTTTCCGATTAGATTACGAGTATAATTTCTGGTTTGGATTATTTTAGGTTGGATAAATTTCATAAACTTCCCGTAATTTTCTGTACACCGCGAAAATGAGCTAACTGAAACCCATGGGGTATTTCGTGATACTGATTTCACAAGCCCTTGAATTACATGGAGAAGGATCAGGAGTAGAATTGAAGTGACGGCTCAGATAGGATCCAACGGATTTGAGTGACGGATCAGATGTGAGTAAAAATTTGAACACGCGGAGTACTTTAACGAACTTAACCAGTTGAGTTAAGTTTTTACCGTTCAAAATCGATCTGAGTAATTTTGGTTTTGAGAGTTGAATACGTACCGGAATAGATGGGAGTGAAATTAAATAATTTCTGACAAAAATATTATCTCTTTGAAAAGGATCAGTTTGTAATGGTATGATTTAATATTGATACATGCAGTTTTATATAATCAATAAACTTAGATTTGACAGGGAATTCTAGATTGAGCTTAATCTTGAAGACGGGGGTGAAGATTAAGGTTATGGTTGGGATTATGGTTATGAATTTGGGATTATTATTGATACAATATGGATCCGTGATAGAAGATTTTAAATTTGGATTCTTTTTTTTAGTTACCTTTTCCGATCAGAGATAAGTTACTCTTCCTTTTTATTTTAGCATATCTTCTTTATCTTTTTTGCATTTTCATCTTATTTAATCTTGGTTTTTTCCTTACTTTTTCCTTCTGTGCTTCACTTTCTTTTATTAATTATCCTTCATCTATTCTCTTAATGGGGTTCTTTCTGTATGTGTTTATTATTGAGTTTTCGTTTTTCCTTACCATATTAATTTTCTTGAATGTTCACTCCTTGTCTTTTGGTATGCGACTTAGAAAGACGGTATAGTAGTTGATACTTCTTATTTAGCATTTCTCAATTTTTATATCAATTTTTTACATGTATAATTACTCAAGTTTACGTTGATAGTTAATAGATATTCTATCGTTTCTTCATTCCCTTGCCCTTCTCTCTAGAGGACCTTATACAGAAGTAATCCCTCGATATAGTGACATCTTGTTATAGTGACAGTATTTCCAGAACAATTGTAATCTGTACGGGAGAGATAGCAAATAGTGACAGGGTGTCACTATTTACTAATTGTGACAGATGATGGCCACTCTAGTGCAGTGTCACTATATCAAGGAAGTGTATTTACAGTGCACAGAAGTCATGGGTGAAGAAATGAGCATTTAAACATTATTAAAAATGATCGTTTCTAAAGCTGGAAAAAGGACATGATAGAAGCTTGCTTCAGAGTCTCCAACTTGGTGATGCTTTGGTCCTTCGCAAGACATTTTTGGAGTTGGTGAAGAGCCTGATGCAGATCATTATTGACAGCAAATTTAGATGAAGGCGCCAAATAGGATAGATAATTTTGCACAGCTTCGACTCCTATAAGAGCACTCTCGATTGAGATGAGATCCGCAATGTTGTCATCATCATCAGAATCAGCAGGCGGTATCAGGTTGCCAGACGCGATCAGAACACTCTCACTGATCTCCATCTCATCAATTTCCAAACTGCATGTGGGTTCATCCTTGTCGAAGTAGATCAGTTCCGACACGTCTCACGTAGTACCAAGACATCATGCATTTGAACAGATGACATCATATTAACTAGATCAACAACAACATTGTCGTCTTCGTTGAAGGATGGAGCAAAGCAAGTAATATCATTGTTGGAATTTGCAGCACTGTCCAACTGCAAGACATTTGCCTTTAAGAAGCATCATCGGATGGTATTTTCAGAAATATTATCGTGGGCCCCCTGAAGCCAGTGAAGAACATTTCACATATGTGTGTGTTGGTGAATTGGAAAATGACTCATGGGCGTCTCATCACATGAGCATTGCCACAGCTCATATTCACTAAGTAGTGAACAAAGCATCGCCTTGTGATACCCTGCCTTTAGTGAGCGAATGATCCCTTGATCTAGTGGTTGGCAGTCGTTCGGTGGGAAAAATAGGATCGTAATCACTTTGAAGGTGAATGATGTCTGTGTGGAACCTGTTGTGTGCAACACTTTTGCTGCAAAGATGTGTGAGCTGCAATTGTCAAGTAAAATGTAGAAATATGTTTGCCTTCTTTACGCTTCCTGATTGATTCTATGGAAGAGGCGCAACATGGAAGATCCGTCTTGCCATGCCTTGGCCTAATTGTCATAAAAAATGTTGAATGTTCCGTTGATGTCTACGCCTTTAAGAGTGCGAGGTTGTTTTGACTTCCCAATCACCTGAACGATTAGTTTTTCACCTGTTGCGCTCACGATCGAGGTGACTATAATGCAATCTTTGCATTGCTTTACTCCTCGACCATCATTGTTAATGGTCATATATGATCATGAAGAAGTAGTGTGATGTTGGAGAGCGGTTTTGTCAATATTCCAAATATCCTTCAATGGTACGCTTTCCAAACACTGGCGAATATCAGCAAGCCTCCTATCAATTGTTGTTGTGTCTGTCGAGTCATGCTCACCGCAATGGCTCTTGCTAGTAGTCCCTTTACGAGCGAGAAAGTTCTGAAGCTATCCATTTGACGCCTTGAAGGAGACCAAATACTCCTTAAGCATGAGAGTAAGGCCACTCTCATATTTGCTCAGTATTTTATCTTGAAATTCTAGAGCCTTGGCCTGAAGAACCTCTCCGGTGATGTTGAGATTGGGTACATCGATCTCAACTCGAACATGCCATTGATGCAACATATTTTTGAAAGTTTCTGAGCCAGATGTCCTCATGCTCTTTTTGGATCTGCTGATTGCAGACTTCTCGATCTCAGCCTTGATTAGTTCAGATTTTTTCATGATGTTGTTCACCATAGGCCACGACACTCTGAAGTGAAGAGCATCTTTGACTTGGGACTTCCTAGCTTTGACGAAATTAATCACATTCAACTTTTGACTTAGACTCATCCTTGCCCTGCTTTCACTCTTCTTACTGGAGTTCATCATCAATTTAGATTCTACTATAGGAGCAAGATGCTTTATGAAATGTATATTCTCGTAGGGTCCACTCACAATAGGCCAACATTAGTTTTCCATCACAAATGACATCACATAGAGTCGTACTTGCTATAGTGATACCCTTGATATAATGATACCTAGATGCTGCACCAATATGTGTCACTATATTGAGGGATAACTCTATACTTATTTATACTTTCATAGATGATCTCCTTACCATGCCTCTTTTACCAACGAGTCACTATCTCCTCAAAGCACTTTCTTGTATCACTCTCTATATGTACAATATGATAATATGTTGGTACCCTCATTCTATCATGGCTCATAGGATTAGCTTGGATTAGAATAAAAATAACATAACATAAAAGCAAATCCAAAAGCCTACCAAATAAAGGAAAATACCACATCTCCTCCTACTCCTTTAGATCTAGTGCACGCACAATCTCTTTCTATTTAAGTTCCACCAGATCATATTCATGATTATATTGTACTAATTATATTCAAGTTTTTCTTCTTAGCTTAACTAGGCCATTTATATACACAAGGATTTTGATACCCTTGTGCCACTCGATAGATTCTATGTTCTCCATACTTTGAACAAGTTATTCTCTTGGATGCCCATTATAGAGATGTTTCTTCTTGATCCTTCCTATCACGCTTCCCTCACTCAACCTTATTGCTACTTATCCATGGAAATACATCAAGATATGAAGACACTATTCAAAGAGATTAGTCATTATTATAGGATAGGTACACTATATGAGCCAAGCAATTAGTACTAAGTTGGCCGAGTCTCTACAATCCCATGCTCTATCTCCATAACACTCTCACACTCTTACCACAACCCCTTTTGCACAAAACACTTTGATTGCTTTACAAAATCTCCATCCTTTTTCTACTTACTACTTATCGTAATTATTTCACAATTCCACCCCATGTAAGGAAGGAACCACACTTTACAAAGTCTCTCTCTGCTCCTAAATTGGTCATATAAATGTTCAAAGACAAAACCAAATAGAAGACTCCATGTTTCTCTATAGGAGTCTTCTATTCTGTTTTGTGTTTGAATATGATTGTTTTTTTCTAAACTATCCCATATTCAAACTTCTCCTCCTTTTTACGCTTTTTGCCAAATTAATGCATTCCTTTTCCTTAGTGCCACCTAAAGTTGCATATTTATATGGTGCTCCACATCTCCCATCTTCTCAAAGCAGATCTCTTTATCTCCCTAGTGTTATAAAAAATGCTTTCTTATATTTAGTCTCATTATTATGTATTAAATTACTTATTAAATTAATTTTTACTACATATTACATTTTTTTAAAGTTTCCACACTCTTCTCTCTATACTTGTCACCACATCAATTTTTATTACTATATTTGGAGGTTATGAGATAATTATTATTGACATCAAAATCTCCTTAGGCCAATATCTTGATTGGATGAATGTTTGAGAAGATATTTCAATATTCTCTCTTATTTTACTTTTCTATGTTCACTTTGTTAAATAGAGGATAAGATACCATATTTTTATTTTATCCTATCTTAAAATACAGTTTAAAATAATTTTTATTATATAGTTAGCGTACCATCATATGGCATTTCATCTAGGTTATATTTGTTGATGGTTTTTACTAAAAGATACTCCATATGTACTTTTATTTACCACTTATTTCATGGCCTTGGAGAGAGATAGGAGTAACACTGACTTTCATTCATTTTCAATGACATTTTGGATTCCTTTGCTTAATAATGATCAAGTGACAATAGTGGATGTTGTGGTTACAAACCCTTTTTGTGATGCAATTTTTGAGGAAGTGATTATTCATCCCTTTGGATGGGTGGCAAGCAAAGCAACAGAACATCATGTAAGGTCTCCAAGTATAGGGGTATTTAGCGGGGCCACCTCTTTTTTCCTCTAGCCTTGGAGTTATATGGAGCAATGGACATGGCATTTAACACATTTATGAAGGAATGCATGAAAGCTTATGATATTAGATATCAAAGATACCACTTTTGTAATAATATGGAGTTTATAGATGAGTTAGTCAAGACTAACAAAGTAGTAAATAAACCAAATTAGCCAAGGATTATAAGAATATTCTAGAAGCATCTAGGAAGCTACTTGGTACTTGGTTTCCAAGTATTGGGTAATGTGCATGTCAAGTGGCAACTTTTAGGAGGAAACTACTTGGGAAGCTTCTTGGTTAGCTTAGCTTGCATGCCAAGTAGGTGGCTTCTAGAATGAAGCTTCTTGGGAAACTTCTAGACTAGTTATCTTGCATGCTATGTACATGGCTTCTGGAAGGAAACTTCCCGATTAAGTTGGCTTGCAATCAAAGAAGGCGGCTTTAAGGAAGCTTTCTAAGAAGCTTCTCAAGAACCTCATATGTTCTCTATAAATACCATAGCCCAAGCTCATGCTAGGTATTTAGAGTTTCCCTCATTCAAGAGTCACAATGTGATCTTCTACTCCGATCTTCCATTCTCTTATCTTCTCTCCTTGGTCTTTTACATTGGTATTAGAGTAGGAATGAAATGGATAGAATTTAAAGACTACCAAGTCCATTTTTGCCATACCATAGGGGGTTTTGTGTCCATGTAATACCCAAGCATCATTTCATGTAGTTCATCATCTCAGGCTTTTAGCAAATTTTTTTGAATGCAATCACCTTGTCCAATGAACCCTTGGTACTTCCAATTATGACTTATGGAGAACAGTGTACATATTGCATCTATGTGTATACTTATATAAATTGTAGGTAGTTTGATAGAGTAGTATCCATGGTGGCAATATCCAAAGTTATCATTTCCAATTGCAACAAATCAAGCACCTTACTTGATTATTGGAAGAATGAGATCATCAACGACAAGAGCATGTAGAGAGAGCACCATTTTGAGAAGGAGAAGAGCAAATTCAATTTCCACAGCCCAAGGTATTTGAAGGCAAGAACCTCCTAAGTGAAATAAAGAATTCTGTGTTTGATTGTGAATGACACTTTGAAGCTACAAATATTTAAGATAAACAGAGACAGATTCTCTTGGCTTCAAGCCAATTAGATGGAATGGCAAAACTATGGTGGTGATTTTGAGTAGAGCAAGCTAAATGGCAGTTTGTTGTGTTAATCTTGACATGGAAAGAATTCAAGAGCACAATAACTAGACAAATTCCAAGCTGTAAAGTCCACACAAGCAACACAAGACAAGTGGCAAAATTGAAGCAAATTGGTTTTGTAAGAAGCTACATTACTCTATTCCAAATCACCAATATGCAAATTCTAAATATATTAGAAGATGAAGCTTTGGATCAATTTGTGAGGGGCTTGAAGTCATGTACCAAATTGGAAGTGACCATGCAAGAGCCCAAACACTTAGAGGAAACCATGCAATTGGTTGAGCACTTTGATTCCTTGGTTGTGATAACTTGGTCTCAACCTCAACCTTCACAAAACCTGCCCATGCCCTACACACAAGTGGAGCAGCCAACACCAATGGATATTGATGTCATCCAGTAGAAACCACTTGGCATTATAGATGGGAAAGATTGCATGATTGCAATGGTGGTTGCTTTTATTATGGCCAAATTGAGTATTGCATTACTAAATGTACATTCAAGAATGGACGACCCCGAAAAATTGCCCAAATGGAGTTTATGGAGCATGATGATCAAGGGAATGAAAAATCCCAATAAGAGAACTCAAGCCACCTATTGGGAACTTGATTAGTTCCAACAGGATTGAAGGCTTGACCTATGCAAGTTTGCTTCACTTGCAAGTTATGATATCTAATCGTGGTTGTAGGATTTTGGTTTACTTTGGAAGTTTAAAGACTTGCATGTCCATGCAATGAGAAAAGGAATTAAGATTTCTATCAAGCCATTAATTTGAAGTAGATAATGGATGGTAGAAAATGTTTTGCATTCCATACCTCACATCCTATTATATTCAAGATTGTGAAAGAGTATTTGGAATGTACGAGGTTTGTAGTGACACCTCTACACCATGATGTCATTCTAGATTTACCTTGGCTTGAACATCATAAGGTTCAATTTGATTAGACCCAATAAAAGATTCAAGTACAACATTAAGGTATGAATTACCAATTAGGTTATTTGGTACACTTGAGTAAGAACCTTAAGAATAGTCAGTCTTAAGATGGGAAGTTTGATAGTAGAGCAGCCATAGAGTAAGTTTTGGAGGAAGATAAACCTATCTTTGTGGTGTGATCAAGCTGATTGCATATGGAGAATTTGATGAGGGCTAGAAGCCTTATCAAGCAATGGTTGATCAAATAGTTCAAAAGTTTGCACATCTATTTTTGGATGATATACCAAAGAGATTACCTCTAATTGTGGTATGCCCTTCAAGATTGAGTTATTGTCAAGGAGTACTCTAATGATTAGACCAATCTATCAGCTTTCATTAATGGAGTTGGATGAGCTTCAAACAACATTGACAGAGTTGTTGGAGAAGGATTTCATATGACATAGTACATCTCATGGGAAAGCACTAATATTATTTGCCCCAAAGAAAGATGGAGGACTTTGCTTTTATATTGATTATTGTGACCTCAATAAAAAAACAGTGAAGAATGCATATCCCTTGCCTTGAATTGATGACTTACTAAATTAATTTAGTGGAGCACAATACCTCCTCCAAGTTGGATCTCCAAAGCGGCTATTGGCATATTCCTATTGATAGAGAGGATGTGTAAAAGACTACTTTTCATACAAGGTATGGGCATTTTGAATGGAGAGTTCTACCTTTTGGGCTCACTAATGCTCCAACAATCTTCATAGATCAAATGCATCAAGTGTTGGATGGGCTATTGGATTGGAACGTGATGGTGTTCTTGGATGATATTTTAATGGATTGGCAAGTTTTTACTGAGAATGCATCCACTACTATACTCATGTGGCCGCACCATTGACCAACCTCTTGGAGAAAACCTCAAGCTTCTACTGGACCACCATGCACAAGAAGTATTCTAGAAGCTAAAACATATGGTGTCTCCAAGACCCATTCTTCAACCATATGATCCTCAACTACCTTGTGTGGTTGACTTTGATGTTTTTAACTTTGCTATTGGAACTATGTTGTAACAATACGGAGTTTAGTGACGAGTTAGTCAAGACTAAAAAAGTAGCAAATAGGCCAAATTAGCCTAGAATATTTTAGAAGCATCTTGGTACCTTCCAAGTATTGAGTAATGTGCATGTCAAGTAATGACTCATAGGAAGGAGCTTCTTGGGAAGCTTCATAGCTAGCTTAGCTTGCATGCCAAGTAGGTAGTTTCTAGAAAGAAGCTTCTTGGGAAATTTTCTGGCTAGCTTAGCTTGCACGCCAAGTAGGTGGCTTCAAAAAGGAAGCTTCTTTAGAAACTTCTTGGATAATTTGATTTGCACTCCAAGCAAGCGGCTTTTAAGAAGCTTCTTGAGAAGCTTCTTAAGAGCATTGTATATTTCCTTGTAAATACCAAAGCATAAGCTCATGTTAGACATTTGGAGTTCCTTCATTCAAGTGTATCAATGTGATCTTTCATTTTGATCTTCCATTCTCTTATTTCTCTCTTTAGTCTTGGTCTTTTACATTGGTATTAGAGCGAAAATAGGATGGATGGAATGTATTGACCTATAAATCTATTTTTGCTACACCATTGAGATTTTTTTATTCATGTACAACCCAAGTATCACTTCATGCAATTCATCATCTTACACTTTGGGTAGAACTTTTTGAATGTGATCACCTTGTTTGATGAATCCTTAGTACTTTTGATTGTAACTTATGGAGAATGGTGGACGTGTTGCATCTACATGTTGAATTAGATAAACTATAGATAGTTTGATAGAATAGTAATAATGGTAACAATGCCCCAAGGTTATCACTACCATGTAATAACAAATCGAGCACCTTACTCAATTGTTGGAAGAACAAGATCATCAATGACAAGAGCATGTAGAGAGAGCATCATTTCAAGAAAGAGAAGAGTGAATCCAATTTCTAAAACCCAAGGTATTTGAAGGCAAGAGCTTCTTGAGTGTAGTAGAGAATTTTTTGTTTGACTATGAATGTTATTTTGAAGCTACAAAATCTTCAAGATGAATGGAAATAGATTCTCTTGGCTTTTGTAATACCAATAGCTAGATAGATGATTTAGAGATAAAAATTTTTTGGTAACATCTGGAAAGATGTTATACATGATGGACTAAGTAGATAAGCTAGAGTTATTACCAAAAGAGCACTTCTACTAATAGGGCAAAAACCAAAATAGGCTTGAAAACTTTAGAGGCAATTTTGGAAGCCTAAATGGATGAATTAAGCCTCAAAAGTATTCAGATTGCCCCCAATAGAGGAAAGACTAGCCTTCTTCCCCTTGGTTTGTCTTTCCAAGACCTTTCCAATAGTACTTCACCCATGTGAGTATGAGATTCCTACACAAAGATTCCCTAAAAGATTCCCTTTGGTCAAAGCCTGTTTGACCAACCAGATGGGACCATGACCAACATGTCACTCTTCCAAGCAAATAATCTAAGGATGGAGCTTGTTGACAGGTCACCTATCCATGTACCTAATCCTCTAGTGGAGCTTCTTGGGAAGAGATCCTCCGTGGATATACAATAAAGAGAAGGTGCTCCTTTGGGGCATCGGAGGATTGAGGGCGAAATCTGTGTTTTCTCTCTTTTATCTCTCTTGAAGAGTTCTCTTGTCATTTGGAGTATTACAGCTTCCAGACAATTGGATGGAGTAGCAAAGCTATGGTAGAGCGAGTTGAATGACAATTTGTTGCACCAATCTTGACATGAGTAGAATTCAAGAGTGAAATAATTGGTCAATTCCAAGCTATAAATACCACACAAGTTGCATAAGATAAGTTGGCAGAGCTGAAGTAGATTAGCTCTATAAGAAGCTACAACACCTAAGTCCAAAACACCATCATCCAAATTGCAAATATATTGGAAGGTGAAGCTCTGGATCAATTTGTGAGAGGCTTGAAGTCACAAACCAAACTAGAGGTGACCATGCAAGAGCCAAAACACTTGGAGGAAGCCATGAAATTGGCTGAATGCTTTGATTCATTGGTTACAACAACTTGGTTTTGACCTTGACATCTATAAAATCTACCAAAACATTACATATGAGAAAGGAGCCGACACCAATGGAGATTGATATCATCCAATGAAGACCACTTGGCATTACAGATAAAGAAATATTATGACAAAATAGTAGTTGTTTTTATTCTTGCCAAATTGGATATCATATTGCTGAATGTCTACTTAAGAATGTGAAAACGTGACAAATTGCCCATATGGTGTTTGTGGAGCAAAATGATCAAGGAAACAAGGAATTCCAATAAGAGATTTTGAGTCACCTATTGGGAACTTGATTAGTTCCAATGGGATTGAAGGCTCAACCTATGCAAGTTTGCTTTGCTTGCAAGGTAGAAGATCTGATTAAGGTTGTAAGATTTTGATGGATTCTAGAAGTTTAGAGAATTATACCCCCTTGCAATTAGCAAAGGAATTGAGTATTCATATCAAGCCAGTAATTGTAGTTAGATTGATGATGGCGGATGGTAGAAAGGGTTCTACATTCCGTACCTCAAACCCTATTACATTCAAGTTTGGGAAGGAGCATGTAGAGTGCATGAGATTTGTAATGGCACCTTTGCATTATGATGTCATTCTAGGTTTACCTTGGCTTGAACGTCATAAGATTCAATTTGATTGGACCCAATGAAAAATCCAAGTACAACACCAAGTTAGGAATTTTTGATTAGGTTGTCTTGCACCTTTGAGTAAGACACCTAACAATAATAAGTCCCAAGATGAGAAGTTTTTCAAGAAAGCAACCATAAAGTAAGCTTTGAAGGAAGAAAGCAACCATAAAGTAAGCTTTGAAGGAAGATAAGTCCCAAGATGAGAATTTTATTGGTAAAGCAAACATAGAACAAGCTTTGGAAGAAGAGAAGTCTATTTTTGTGATATAGATCAAGCTTATTGATGAAGAGTTTGAGGAGGGCCAAAAGCCTCATCAAGCAATGGTTGATCAATTATTTAAGGAGTTTTCAGATGTGTTTCCAAATGATATGCCAAAGGGATTACCCTCCAATTGGAGTATGTCTTTCTTGATTGAGTTATTGCTAGGAAGTACTCCATTGAGTAGACCAAAATATTGGCTCTCACCAAAGGAGTTGGACAAGCTATGAACAACATTAACGGAGTTGTTGGAGAAGGATTTTGTGAAAGACCAAGACCAAGGAGAGAAATAGGAGAATGGAAGATCACATTGGGAAATTTGAGTATGGGAAAATCCAAATGCTTAGCATGAGATTTGGCTTTGGTATTTATAGGGAACATACAAGGCTCTTGAGAAGCTTCTGAAGATGCTTCCTTAAGCCACTTTCTTGGAGTGCAAGCCAAGTTAACCAAGAAGTTTCTCAAGAAGCTTCCTTCTAGAAGTCAGCTAATTGGCGTACAAGCTAAGCTAGTTGGAAGCTTGGAAGCTTCTAGAAGATTTCTTCTAGGAGCTACATATTTAGGATGTAAGCTAAGCTAGCCGAGAAGCTTTCCAAGAAGCTTCCTCTTGAAAGTCACCACTTGGTATGCATGTTACTCAATACTTGGAAGGTACTAAGTAGCTTCTTTGATACTTCTAGAATATTCTAGGCTACTTTGGCCTGTTTGCTACTTTTTTAGCCTTGACTAACTTGTTGGTAAATTTTGTATTGTTATATATTCTCCCATTGTTACTTGGTGACATCTTTGTCACCATTGAAGCTTCAAACTCTTGGATGGCCGTTTGTGCATTTTGGAGATGAGAAAGAGGCTCCCAAGTAGCATCATGAAGGGAATACCCTTTTTGGAGGACTTTGTACTCTATATGTTGTTGACGGCTTTGTTGAATGTGGTGATATGTAAGGATGCAATCAACTTCATACTCCTCATGATCAGTGATAGAGATGGAGGGAAGAGGAGGTTGGATATGAGAGAAAAAAAAACAAAAGGCTTCAACTTGGAAATATGAAAGATAGGGTGGCTACACATATGATAAGGCAAGACAAGTTGATAAGCAATATGAGAAATGATTTAGGTGATATCAAAGGATCTTATCTAATTAAGAATGAGTTTATTGACTTGGGTATCAAGTGGGAGGGGTAAGTTAGTAGACAAGACCATGACCTTATCAACAACTTGACAGGTGAGATCACAATGATGGTGGTCTGCATATTGTTTTGATTATTTTGAGCAACCAGGAGATGAGATTTGACTTGTTGGAGAGATTGAGATATGGTGGTCAAGAAGGTGGAAGTATGAGAGACATGAGATGGAGGAGGAGTAAGAAGGGAATCTAAAACAAGTGGATCTTGGCCAAAATTAAGGAATAAAGGAGAGAATCCAAGGCTTGCATGTTTGGAATTAATGTACGCAAACTCAACATATGCAAGACATTTATCCCAATCAATATGGTGAATGTTGACAAAGGCACAAAGTGTATCTTCCAAGGTGTGATTTGCACGTTTAATTTTTCTATCAATTTGAGGATGATAAGCCATGGATAAAGCAAGCTTGGTGCCAAGTATTTATGAGAGTGTTTGCCAAAAGTTTCCAGTGAATCAAGGATCATAGTTGGAGATGAGTACACAAGGTGCTTGAAAACATTATCAATGTAGATCTCTACCAATGTTGGAGCATTCATAAAATCAAAGGTTGGCACCAAATGGATTTTCTTACTAAGCTTATCCACAAAAACCATAATTGTTGTGTGATCTTGCTTTGTCTTAGGCAAGGATGCGATAAGGTCTAAGCTCAAGTGTTCCCAATGATCAAATGGAATGAGGAGTGGTTGGAGGAGTACTCTTGGTTTTTGGTTGTTTGCCTTATTGCATTGGCAACTCTCACAAGGTCAAACAAACTCTCAGACATCTTGTGCCTTATTGGGCCACCACCATTGGCATTCGAGGGTGCCCAAGGTCTTGTCTACACCCATATGACCAACAATTGGTAAGTCATTGGCTTCTTGGAGGCACACAAGTTGGAGATCATCCTTGGTTGGAACATAGATCCGATTCTCACAAACTAGAAGACCTTGCTTGAAGGAGAAGATGTTGTACTCCTTGTTGCAAGCTGCAAGACAACCTTATACCATCTGAAAGAAAAGATCTTATTGTAAAGTTGACCTAAACTTGATTCGGGTTTTGGAGTTGATTGATATTGTTGTAATTGTCACTATGATCAGAGGAAGAGACTTCAAATCAGGTCATCATGATAGGGCATTGGGGATGACATAGAACAGACTAGGTTTTTACTTAGTTTGATAAAAAAAAATTGTACTTGTTCTTGCCATTGATGATGTTGATTCTTTATGTGTTCCAATGTCTACAACAAGGGCTTGTGATCAGTTTGTATGATGATTTGTTTCTCCAAAAGATAATGCATCCATACCTTGGTGGTATAAACCATTGCTAGTTGTTCCTAATCTTGAGCAAAGTAGTTCCTTTTTGTTGTATTTAGTTGGCAAGACAAAAAGGTAATAGGATGTAACCCATCTGGGAATTTTTGCAACATTTTATGCAACATTGCTCCAATTGCAAAGTTAGAAGTATCAAAATCAACCAGACAAGGTAGTTGAGGATCATATGGTTGAAGAATGGCTCTTGAAGACACCATATGTTCCAGCTTTTGGAATGCTTCTTTGTGCTAGGTGGTCTATTCAAAGTTCAAGTTATTCCCCAAGAGGTCGGTCAATGGTGTAGCTACATGGGCATAATAGTGGATGAAATGTTAGTAAAAACTTGCCAATCCATTAAATGATTAAATTTTTGTAGCATCCTTTGGAATAGGCCAATAAGTATGGCTTTGATTTTCTCCTTTTCTATCTTAATCCACTCTAATGAGATCTTGTGACCCAAAACGGTAACTTCTATATGCAAAAAGACACACTTTGACTTCTTGCAATAAAACTTCCATTGACATATTGCCTTTCACACGTGATTTGCATGTTTTGTCTCTATCTTGTTATAGATTAAACTATCATCCAAGAACACCATTTTGATCTAATAGCCCATCTAACACCCAATGCATCTGATCCATGAAGACTACTAGAGCATTAGTAAGCCTAAAAGGTAAAACTCTCCACTCAAAATACCCATACTTTGTGCAAAAGGTAATCTTTTGTATATCTTCTTTATCAATAGGAATCTACTAATAGCAACTTTGGAGATCCAACTTGGAGAAGTATTGTGCACTACTCAATTGATCGAGTAAGTCATCAATTTGAGGCAAGAGATATGTAGTCTTCACTATATTTTTTTATTGAAGCCACGATAATCAACATAGAAGTGAAGTCTTCCATCCTTCTTTGGAACAAATAGTACCCCTAAGGAGATGTACTATCCAATATGAAATTATTCTCCAAAAAATCTATCAATGTTGTTTGAAGCTCATCCAACTCCTTTGGTGAGAGTCGATAGATTGGTCTACTCATTGGAGTACCTTTTGGCAATAACTCAATCTTGAAGGGCATACCATGATTGAAGGGTAATTCCTTTGGTGGATCATTCAAAAACACATATGAAAACTCTTGGACTATTTTATCAACCATTGCTTGATGAGGCTTTTGATCCTCAAATCCTCCATGCGCAATCAACTCAATCCACATCATAAAAATAAACTTATCTTCCTCCAAAGCTTGCTCTATGGCTATTTCATTGACAAACTTCCCATCTTGGGATTTATCTTCCTTCAAAGCTTGCTCTATGATTGCTTTCCTGACAAACTTCCCCTCTTAGGATTGACTATTCTAGGTGTCTTACTCAAAAGTTCTAGACAACCTAATAAAAAATTCCTACCTTGGTGTTGTACTTGAATTTGTTGTCAATCCAATCAAATTGAACCTTATGATGTTCAAGCCAAGGTAGACCTGGTTGCTTTCTTGACAAACTTCCCCTCTTGGGATTGACTATTCTAGGTGTCTTACTCAAAAGTGCTAGACAACCTAATAAAAAATTCTTACCTTGATGTTGTACTTGAATTTGTTATTGATCCAATCAAATTGAACCTTATGATGTTCAAGCCAAGGTAGACCTAGAATGACATCATAGTGCAAAAGTACCACAACAAACCTCATACACTCCAAATACTCATTTCCAATCTTGAAGGTAATAGGATGAGAGGTACAAAATACAAAATTCTTTCTACCTTCCTTCATCATCAATCTACTTCTAATTACAAGCTTGATAGGAATACTTAATTTTTTTGCTAATTGCATAAACATGCAATTCTTTAAACTTCCATAATCAACCCAAATCCTACAACCATTATCAAATATCATACCTTGCAAGTGAAGTAACTTACATAAATTGAGCCTTCAATCCCATTGGAACTTATCAACTTCACAATAGGCAACTTGAAATCTACTACTAGGTTTCTTTATTTCCCTGATCATTCCACTCCACAAACTCCATTTAGGAAATTTGTTTAGATCACCCATTCTTGAGTGGACATCAACAATGCAATGGCCAATTTGGTGACAAAAAGCAATTGCCATTTTCTTGTAATCTTTCTTGACCTACTATGCCAAGTGATCTCTATTGGATGCCACCAATCTCCATTGGTACCAAATCCTCCACCTGTGTGTAATGTATCGGTAGGTTTTGTGAAGATCAAGATCAAGATCAAGATCAAGACCAAGTTGTCACAACCAAGGAATCAAAATGCTCAACCAAATGCATGGCTTATTTCAAGTGTTTTAGCTCTTGTGTAGTCACTTCCAATTTGGTTTGTGACTTCAAGCCCCTCACAAATTGATCTAGAGCTTCACCATCAAGTATGTTTGGAATTTACATAATGTGTTTTGGAATTGTGTGATTTAGCTTCTTACAAAACTAATCTGCTTCAACTTTGCTAACTTATCTAGTGTGGTTTGTATGGCATTTATTGCTTGGAATTGCCCAATTGTTAGCCCGCTCCATTCAAAATTGCTACCATAGTTTTGCCACTCCATCCAATTGCCTTAAAGCTAAGAGAATCTATTCTATTCATCTTGAAGATTTGTAGCCTTGAAATAACATTCAAAATCAAATACAAAAGGACATATTCTCCACATATTCTCCACTATGCTCAAGAGATTATTGCCATCAAATACCTTGGGTTTTGGAAATCAAATCTGCTCTTCTCCTCAAAATGGTGCTCTCTCTACATGCTCTTGTCATTGATGGTAATGTTCATCTAATAATTGCGTAAGGTGCTCAATTTTTTGCTATATAGCAATGATAACCCCTGGCATTACCACCATGGCTACTACTCCATCACATTCCTCTCAATTTATCTAAATTAACGTATAGATGCAACACATCCACCATTCTCCATAAGTTACAACCAAAAGTACCAAGGGTTCTTTAGACAAGGTGATTGTATTCAAAAAATTGTATCAAAAGCATGAGGTGATGAATTGTGTGAAATGATACTTGGGTAGTACATGGACAAAATTTTTTTAATGGTTTGGCACAAATGGATTTGTTGGTCCATAAATTCTGTTTGTCCCATTCTTGCTCTAACACCAATGTAAAAGACCAAGACCAAAGAGAGAAATTAGAGAATGGAAAATCACATTGGGACACTTGAGTGTGTGAAACTCCAAATGTCCAGCATGAGCTTTGGTTTTGGTATTTATAGGGAGGATACAAGGCTCTTGAGAAGCTTCTCAAGAAGCTTTCTTTTAGAAATTGTCTTCTTGGCATGCAAGTTAAGCTAGTAAGAAGCTTCTAGAAGCTACCTACTTAGAGTGCAAGCTAAGCTTGTTAGGAAACTTTCCAAGAAGCTTTCTCTTGGAAGTCACCACTTGGTATGCATATTACTCAATACTTGGAAGGTACCAAGTAGCTTTCTAAATATGTCTAGAATATTCTAGGTTAATTTGGTCTATTTCTACTTCATTAGCCTTGACTAACTCATTGGTAAACTCTCTATTGTTACTGATTTTATATGACATAATGCATCTACTTGGGGAGCACCAATACTATATATACCAAAGAAGGATAAAGACTTTGCTTCTATATTGATTACCATGGTCTCAACAAAAAAAAATGAAGAATGCATATCCCTTGCCTCAAATTGATGACTTGCTTGATCAATTGAGTGGAGCACAATATTTCTCCAAGTTGGATCTCCAAAGTAGCTATTGGAAGATTCTCATTGATAGAGAAGATATGCAAAAGACTGCCTTTTGCACAAGGTATGGGCATTTTGAGTGGAGAGTTCTGCCTTTTGGGCTCACTAATGTTCCAACAGTCTTCATAGATTGGATGCGTTGGGTGTTGGATGTGCTATTGGATCATAACATGGTGGTGTTTTTGGATGATATTTTAATCTATAGTAAGACAGAGATAGAACACACAAATCACATGCAAGAAGTCCTAAGACTACTACATTAGTGGAAGTTTTATTGCAAGAAGTCAAAGTGTGCCTTTTGGCAAAAGGAAGTTACCTTCTTGGGTCACAAGATCTCATCAAACGGTATCAAGATGGAAGAGGAGAAATCAAAGCCCTTACTGATTGGCCTACTCCAAAGGATGCTATAGAAGTATGGTCATTTAATGGATTAGCAAGTTTTACTGACAATTTATTCACTATTATGTTCATGTGGTTGCACCATTGACCAAACTCCAAGGGAAAATCTTGAGCTTTTAGTGGACCACCAAGCACAAAGAAGCATTCCAAAAGCTAAAACATATGGTGTTTTCAAGACCCATCCTTCAACCATATGACACTCAACTACCTTGTGTGGTTGATTTTAATGCTTCTAACCTTGCAATTGGAGTTGGGTTGCAGAAGGGATTCTAAGATGGGTTACATCCCATTGCCTTTGTGTCTCGCCAATTTAACACTATGAAAATGAATTACTCTACTCAAGACCAAGAACAACTAGCAATAGTACATGCCACCAAGGTGTGGATGCATTATCTCTTGGAGAAACAAGTGATCATGCAAACTAATCACAAACCCTTGTTCTAGACATTACATTTGGAACATATGAAGAGTCAACATCATTGATGGGAAGAACAACTACAATTTTTTGACCTCAAACTTGAATACAAACTTGAATTTTTTGACCTGATAGGTTCCATGTCATCCCTAATGTCCTATCCCAATGACCTGATTTCAAGTCTCTTCTTCTCATCATAGCGGCAATTACAATAGTGCCAATCAACTCCAAGGTCTATGTAACAATATGGAGTTTAGTGACGAAGTTAATCGGGCTTATGAAGTAGAGAATAAGACAAAATAGCCTAGAATATTCTAGAAGCATCTAAGAAGCTTCTTAGGAAGCTTCCCAACTAGTTAACTTGCGCCCTAAGCAGGTAGCTTCTAGAAGGAAGCTTTTAGAAGCTTCTAACCAGCTTAGCTTGCACGCCAAGTAGGTGGCTTCTAGAAGGAAGCTTCTTGAGAAGCTTCCTAGTTAACTTGGCTTGCACTCCAAGAAAGCGGCTCAAGGAAGCTTCTTGAGAAGCTTCAAGGGTCTTGTATGCTACCTATCAATACCAAGGCCGAAGCTCATGCTAGGCATTCGGAGTTTTCCCTCATTCAAGTGTCCCAATGTGAATTTCCATTCTCCTATTTCTCTCCTCGGTTTCGGTCTTTTACATTGGTATCAGAGCAGGAATGGGATGGATGGAATTTATGGACCACCAAATCCACTTCCGCCAAACCATTGGGACTTTCATGTCCAGATATTACCAAAGCATCGTTTCACACAGTTCATCACCTCACGCTTTGGGCAGGATTTTCTACATATGATCACCGTGTCAGAGGAACCCTTGATACTTCCAGTTGTGACTTATGGAGAACGATGGACGTGTTGTATCTATGTGTTAATCAACTAGATAAATTGAGGGTAGTGGATTAGAGTAGTAGCAATGGCCGCAATACCGAATGTTATCCTTGCAATGCAACAACAAATCGAGCATCTTACTTGATTGTTGGATGAACGAGACCAGCAACGACAAGAACAGATAGACAGAGCGCCAGTTCGAGATGGAGAAGATCGCATTCGATTTCCGAAACCCAAGGTGTTTGAAGGCAAGAATGTTCCAAGCACAGTGGAGAATTTTGTGTTTGACTGTGAACGTTACTTTGAAGCAACCAATCTTCAAGACGAGCGGAAACAAATTCTCTTGGCTTCTAGCCAGTTGGATGGCGTGGCAAAACTTTGGTGGCGATTCCGAGTAGAAAGAGCTGAACGACAAATTGTTACACCAATTTTGACATGGGCAGAATTCAAGGATGCAATACTTGGTCGATTTCAGACTATAAATGCCACCCGAGCTGCACGAGATAAATTGGCGGAGTTGAGGCAGATTGGTTCGGTGAGAAGCTACATCACACAATTTCAGAATATCATCATGCAAATTCCAGATATCCAAGAAGGTGAAGTTCTGGATTGATTTGTGCAAGGATTGAAGTCACGAACCAGATTGGAGGTGACCATGCGAGAGCCATAGAACGTAGAAGAAGCCATGCAATTGGTTGAGCGTTTTGATTCCTTAGTTGCAACAACTTGGTCTCGACCTCGACCTACACAAAACCTACCCGTACCACGAGTGGAAGAACCGGTACCAATGGAGATTGATGCTATCCAGCGAAGACCACTTGGCACAGCAGATAGAGAAAGATTACGACAAATGGAGGTTGCTTTTATTTTCGCCAGTTGGGGCATCGCATTGCTGAATGTCCACTCAAGAATGGACGACCTCGACAAGTTGCCCAAGTGGAGGTTGTGGAGCGAAATGATCCGGGAAACGAGGAATCCCAGTAGGAGATTTCGAGCCGCCTACTGGGAGCTTGATTAGTTCCAATGGGATTGAAGGCTCGACCTATGCAAGTTTGCTTCACTTGCAAGGTATGACATCTAATCGGGGTTGTAGAATTTTGGTTGATTCTGGAAGTTCAGAGAATTGCATGTCTATGCAAGTGGCAAAGGAATTGGGTATTCCTATCAGGCCAGTGATTGGAAGTAGTTTGATGATGGCGGATGGTAGAAAGGGTTCTGCATTCCGCACCTTGCATCCTGTTACCTTCAAGATTGGGAAGGAGTATTTGGAGTGTATGAGGTTCGTAGTGGCACCTCTACATTATGATATCATTCTAGGTCTACCTTGGCTTGAATGTCATAAGGTTCAATTTGATTGGACCCGACACCAAATTCAAGTACAACACCAAGGTAGGAATTTCCGATTAGGTTGTCTGGCACCTCTGAGTAAGACACCTAAGAATAGTCAGTCCCAAGATGGGAAGTTTGTCGAGAAGGTAGCCATAGAGCGAATCTGGAAGGGAGATGAGTCCCAAGATGGGAAGTTTGCCAGGAAGGCAACCATGGAGCAAGCTTGGAAGAGAGATGAGCCCCTAAAAGGGAAGTTTGTGAATGAAGCAGCCATAGAGCAAGCTTTGGAGAACGATAAGTCTGTATTCGCGGTGTGGATCAAGCCGATTGCACAAGAACAATCTGAGGAGGGCCAAGTGTCGCATCAAGCAATGGTTGATCGGATAGTTCAGGAGTTTGCAGATGTGTTTCCGGATGATCTGCCAAAGGGATTACCCTCTGATCGAGGTATGCCCTTCAAGATCAAGTTATTGCCAGGGAGTACTCCAATGAGTAGACCAATCTATCGGCTCTCACCAAAGGAGTTGGAGGAGTTGCGAACAACACTTACAGAGTTGTTGGAGAAGGATTTCATACGACATAGTACCTCTCCGTGGGGAGCACCGGTACTATTTGTTCCAAAGAAGGATGGAGGACTTCGTTTCTGTATTGATTACTGTGGGCTCAATAAGCAAACCGTGAAGAATGCATATCCCTTACCTTGGATCGATGACCTGCTTGATCAACTAAGTGGAGCACGCTACTTTTCCAAGCTGGATCTTCGTAGCGGCTATTGGCGAATTCCTATTGAAGGAGAGGATGTGCAAAAGACTGCTTTTCGCACAAGGTATGGACATTTTGAGTGGAGAGTTCTACCTTTCGGACTCACTAATGCTCCAGCAGTCTTCATGGATCAGATGCATCGAGTGTTGGAGGGACTATTGGATCGGTCCGTGGTGGTGTTCTTAGATGATATCTTAATCTATAGCAGGACAGAGGCAGAACATGTGAATCATGTGCGAGAAGTCCTAAGACGACTACGACAGTGGAAATTTTACTGCAAGAAGTCAAAGTGTGCTTTTTGGCAGAAGGAGGTTACCTTCTTGGGTCATAAGATCTCATCAGAGGGGATCAAGATGGAAGAAGAGAAGATCAAGGCCATTACTGATTGGCCTACCCCGAAGGATGCTACAGAAGTACGAGCATTCAATGGACTGGCCAGTTTTTACCGACGGTTCATCCACTATTATGCTCACGTGGCTGCACCATTGACTGACCTCTTGGGAAAGAACTCGAGCTTCCAGTGGACCACCAAGCATGAAGAAGCATTATAGAAGTTAAAGCATATGGTATCTTCAAGACCTATTCTTCAACCATATGATCCTCAACTACCTTGTGTGGTTGATTTTGATGCTTCTAATTTTGCAATTGGAGCTGTGTTGCAACAAGAATTTCCAGATGGACTACATCCGATTGCCTTTGTATCTCACCGACTAAATACAGCGGAAAGAAATTACTCTGCTCGAGATCGGGAACAACTTGCAATGGTATATGCCACCAAGGTATGGAGGCATTATCTCTTGGGGAAACAAGTGATCATGCAAACTGATCACAAGCCATTGTTGCAGACCTTACACTTGGAGCACATGAAGAGCCGGCATCATCGATGGGAAGAGCAACTCCAATTGTTTGACATCAAACTTGAGTACAAACTAGGTCGGTTCCATGTCATTCCTGATGCTCTATCACGACGACCTGATTTGAAGGATCTTCCTTTTATCACGGCGGCAATTACAATGATGTCCATTGACCCTAAGGTCCACAATGAGTTTCAATCAGCTCTACGACAAGATCCCTTCTTCCAAATGGTACACGGTCGTCTAACAGCATGCGATAAGGAGTACAACACCTTCTCTTTCAAGGAAGGCCTTTTATTCCATGCAGACCAGATCTATGTTCCAGCCAAAGGTGATCTTCGACTAGTGCGCCTTCAAGAAGCCCATGATTTACCAATAGCTGGTCACATGGGAGTGGACAAGACCTTGGGCACCCTCCAACGCCAATGGTGGTGGCCCAACATGACACGAGATGTTCGAGACTTTGTCCGATCATGTGAGAGTTGCCAAAGGAACAAGGCCAGCAACCAGAAGCCGAGTGGACTCCTTCAACCACTCGCCATTCCATCCGCCCGTTGGGAGCATGTGAGCTTGGATCTCATCACATCCTTGCCAAAGAAAAAACAAGGACACACTGCAATTGTGGTGTTTGTGGATAAGCTTAGTAAGCAAATCCACTTGGCACCAACCTGTGATACCGTGGATGCTCCAACCTTAGCGCAAATCTACTTCGACAATGTCTTCAAGCATCATGGGATGCCACGTGTACTCATCTCCGACCGTGATCCTCGATTTACCGGGAAGTTTTGGCAAGCACTCTTCCAGATACTCGGCACCAAGCTTGCTTTGTCCACGGCCTATCATCCTCAAACTGATGGACAAACCGAACGTGCCAATCGTACATTGGAGGATATGTTGCGGGCCTTTGTCAATGTCCACCATACCAACTGGGATGAATGTCTTACAGCTGCAGAATTTGCCTACAACAATTCCAAACAGGCAAGCACTGGATTTTCTCCCTTCTTTCTCAATTTTGGCCAAGATCCGCTTGTCCCAGATTCCCTTCTTGCTCCCCCTCCCTCTCACGTTCCTCATACTTCTACATTCTTGACCACTATATCCCAATCTCTCCAACAAGCCAAATCTCACCTCCTTGTTGCTCAAAATCGCCAAAAACAATATGCAGACCATCATCGTCGTGATCTCACCTTTGAAGTTGGTGATAAAGTCATGTTATCCTCTAGTAACCTCCCTCTCCCACTTGATACTCAAGTTCGTAAACTTGCTCCTAATTGGATAGGACCCTTTGATATCACCCACATTATCTCTCCTGTTGCTTATCGTCTTGCCTTACCTTGTCACATGCATATCCATCCTGTCTTTCACGTTTCCAAATTGAAACCCTTTGTTCCTAACCCTTCTTCCTTTTCCTCTCGAGTCCAACCTCCCCCTCTTCCTATCCCTATCAATGATCATGAGGAGTACGAAGTTGATCGTATCCTTGCGCGTCGCCATATTCAACGAGGCCGTCGCCAACACACGGAGTACAAGGTCCTTTGGAAAGGGTATCCCCTTCATGATGCCACATGGGAACCTCTTTCTCACCTCCAGAATGCACAGATGGCCATCCAGGAATTTGAAGCTTCACTGGCGACGAGGACGTCACCAACTAGCGGCGAGGGAATATGTAACAATATGGAGTTTAGTGACGAAGTTAATCGGGCTTACGAAGTAGAGAATAAGACAAAATAGCCTAGAATATTCTAGAAGCATCTAAGAAGCTTCTTAGGAAGCTTCCCAACTAGTTAACTTGCGCCCTAAGCAGGTAGCTTCTAGAAGGAAGCTTCTAGAAGCTTCTAACCAGCTTAGCTTGCACGCCAAGTAGGTGGCTTCTAGAAGGAAGCTTCTTGAGAAGCTTCCTAGTTAACTTGGCTTGCACTCCAAGAAAGCGGCTCAAGGAAGCTTCTTGAGAAGCTTCAAGGGTCTTGTATGCTACCTATCAATACCAAGGCCGAAGCTCATGCCAGGCATTCGGAGTTTTCCCTCATTCAAGTGTCCCAATGTGAATTTCCATTCTCCTATTTCTCTCCTCGGTTTCGGTCTTTTACAGTCTAAATCAAGTTTAGGATCCCTTTACAACAAGATCCCTTCTTTCAGATGGTACAAAGTTGTTTTGCTGCACATGATAAGGAATACAATGCCTTCTCCTTCAAAGAAGACCTTCTATTTTAGGAGAACCGAATCTATGTTCCAACCAAGGGTGATCTATGACTTGTGTGCCTTCAAGAACCCCATGACTTACCAAGTATTGGTCATATGGGTGTGGACAAGACCTTGGGTACCCTACAACACCAATGGTGGTGGTTCAAGATGGCATGAGATGTTCAAGAGTTTGTCTCATTTTGTGAAAGCTACTAACACAACAAGGCCAACAACTTGAAATCAAGTAGACTCCTTCAACCACTTCCTATCCTATCTACCCGATGGGAACATGCAAACTTAGATCTCATCACATCCTTGCCCAAGACAAAGCAAGGTCACACAACAATTGTGGTGTTTGTGGATAAGCTTAGTAAGAAAATCCATTTGGTACCAACTTTTGATGCAATGGATGCTCCAATATTAGCCTAGATCTACTTTGAAAATGTCTTCAAGCACCATGGGATGCCTTGTGTACTCATCTCCAACCATGATCCTCAATTCATCAGAAATTTTGGCAAGCACTCTTCCAGATCTTAACACCAAGCTTTCTTTATCCATGACCTATCATCCTCAAACTTATAGACAAACCAAACATGCAAATTGCACCTTCAAGGATATGTTCCGTGCTTTTGTCAATATTCACCATACCTATTGGGATGAATGTCTTGCAGCTGTTGAGTTTCCCTACACTAATTCCAAACATGCAAACATTGGATTCTCTCCCTTCTTCCTTAATTTTGGCCAAGATCCACTTGTTCTAGATTCCCTTCTTGCTCCTCCTCCATCTCATGTCTCTCATACTTCCACTTTCTTGACCACAAGATCTCAATCCCTACAAAAAGCCAAATCTCATCTCCTTGTTGCTTAAAATAATCAAAAACAATACACAAACCATCATTGTCATGATCTCACTTCTCAACTTGATGATAAGGTCATGCTTTCTTCTAGTAACCTACATCTCACACTTGATAACTAAGTCCATAAACTTTCTCCTAATTAGATAGGTCCATTTGATGTCACTCAAATCATTTCTCTAGTTGCTTATTGACTTGCCTTGCCTTATCATATACAATTCCACCATGTCTTTTACCTTTCCAAGCTGAAACCCTTTGTTTCTAATCCATCTTTCTTTTCCTCTTGTGTCTAACCTCCTCTTCCTCACATCTCTATCAAGGATCATGAGGAGTATAAAATTTATTGTATCATTGCACATGTTACCACATTCAATGTGGCCGCCAAGAACATATTGAGTACAAAATCCTTTGGAAAGGGTATCCACTCCATAATGACTTGGGAACCTCTTTCTCATCTCTAGAATGCACAAACAACTATCTAAGAGTTTGAAGCTTCCATGGTGACAAGGACATCAACAACTAGTGGTGGGGGAATATATAACAATATAGAGTTTACAAATGAGTTAGTCGAGACTAACAAAGTAGCAAGTAGGCCTAATTAGCCATCTAGAAGTATCTAGGAAGTTACGTGGTACCTTCCAAGTATTGGGAAATGTGCATGCCAAGTGGTGACTTCTAGGAGGAAGTTTCTTGGGAAGCTTCTTGGCTAGCTTAGCTTGCATGCCCATTAGATGGCTTCTAGAAGGAAGCTTCTTGGGAAGCTTCTAGACTAGCTTAGCTTGCATGCCAAGTAGGCGGCTTCTAGAAGGAAGTTTTTCAAGAAGCATCCCGATTAACTTGGCTAGCACTCAAAGAAGGCAGTTTTTACAAAACTTCTCAATAGCTCTATATGTTTTCTATAAATACCATAGCCCAAGCTTATGCTAGGCATAAAGAGTTTCACTCATTCAAGAGTCTGAATGTGATCTTCCATTCTCCTATTTCTCTCCTCGGCTTTTTGCAACTTCCATTTTCATACTTCACAATGTATTTGAGACAACGTGTGTCCATTGGTCTACAGAGAGCATTGTCTGGTGCAATCCATAGGAGATCAATCACACAAGGTGATGCTCTAGTAGTTTGTAGACCTTATTATTTGAATAGTTCAGATATCTTCGGTGCGGTAGAGCAGATTCTCATATCAACACTATTGGGGCTAGTCCCATTTTACCTCTTTTGTCTCACCCTTGGACAGCTTGATGTGATCTTCCTCTCCTTCCTGTTTTCTACATAATTATCTTTTCCCTTGGTTTAATGTAGTATGAGCTTTATGTACTTTTCCACTTTGCTAGGGAGTTTACAATCCAAACCTATAAATGTAGGAGCTTAGAGTATGGGTGGTGCAATCCTTATTTCCTCAAGTTTCTCTCCTAAGGTTTGAGGATTTTGGGTTCTCCTTTAGAAGCAAAGATTTTTATAACTCCTTCATCTTCAATATCCTAATCCACAACACAACTCATGTTCATTTAACACCATAGGTGACTTACTTCATCCTAGCGTACTTCATCTTGACAAGATGCTTATATGCCTAGGGTTTGTTATTTAGTATATACCTCCACTCTCACAAATGTCCTATTCTTTCATTTTTGTATATTTGATGGTATAATGTATCACTCCTCTACTTTGCTAGAGCCAAGCATGCTCTTATATGTTTAATGAGTAGTGTAAGTTTTAACTAACTCTCCTCATATCCTAGGAAGGTGGTGTCACACATATACAACTAGCATTATCCACTTTTTAAGGCTCTTGTACCACATTGGCTCCGTTGTTTGATTAAGGTTCCGTACCATAGCTGAGGCTTACATCAATCTGCATCATCGTGGTTAGGTTTCTAAGCTGTTTGAGATCGAGGTCCAAGGTTTCATGTCGGGACATAGAAGAACGACAAGAGAAATTTTACAAGGTCCAAATTCACTATCTGATTGAGTGGCCCACAGGATGAAAGGCCACGACCACGGGACGATCCTAGGCCACAAGGCGTAGGATTGTAGGAGACACAAAGGATGCATTGAGAGGATGGTGCCCAATGTACACGTGAAGAGGAGTTTGGAGAGAATGGGCTGATGAACCGTATTCAATCTGGGTCCATGGATGCACTCTTGGTATGTGTGACTGATCTGACATCCTCGTTCAGGCACCTTTTTGTCAATGGGCACATGGCGTGATTGTTACATGCTGAGCTCATCCTAGAAAGATATGGGGAGATATGGAGAGGAGCAGCATATGTTACTATCACTATTCTTGTGCTAGCCATGGCTACACCTTCCCATGTGGGGTCGCCTAGAGCGGGTCGGGATACACCATGCCCGGTGTGTCACCGACGCATTACCTAGCAAGGGGTAAAGACCCATGTGGGAAGGATGCACAAGGACTATGATTGGACCACTTGGAATGCCCACGTGAGACGAGCAACCACATCAACAACAATGACACGGGATTACGCACGCTTCTTCTATACCTTTGTTGATCGTTTCAAGGATACCAATCGAGTCATGGGAGTGGTTAGCTTCTCAGGCGGGTTGCATTTTAGGGTTATTTTCCATATCCACGTCTATTCCATAGGCTACCCTGCACACTCTATGATGAGGCTAGATAGGCTTTTTGCCTACCACTAGATTGTTTGGCACGTGATCCCTCGGACGAGTTAGCATGGTTCCTATTCCTCCTACTCCCTCAATGGTGTCTTCGTTATGCTAGAGGGGGACGTGCGGGGCATAGAGAGGTGGTGGCTGGATTTCGTTGATTCTGAGCGGAGGATTGGGTAGCCCTTCAGGAGGAGTATGTTAGGGCTACACAATTTAGGAGACATACATCACCACAAGATACCACAGATTCTACTTGATTACGATGATGTAGGACATTGGGTCAGGCGGGAGAGTTTAGTAGAGTAGCACAAGCGCTACACCCTTTGTCTATAGTGAGTCCTACTGATGAGACCATCTCTTCCCTATGCTCATTGCATCCTATAGCAGTAGAGGGACTACCACTAGAGGTCTTAGATTATCAGCCTGAGTAGCCTTTATGTCTTGATAGGTCGTTATTTGCACAAGCATTGTGCACCGCCCCTCGCCTTTCCTCAAGAGGCTTGTCAAGGATAGTTTATGAGCACCTTAGAGATTGCTTCCAGGCAGATGATCCTTCTAGTGGTTCTACCGAGTTGTTTCAAGTGGCTGTAGCAATAGCGAGAGGAGGCATTCCTATGTCTGTTAGTCGGGTGTTAGGTGCTAGTCAACTTCTCGCGATGGAGAAGGACATGGGAGGCATTAGATCGATTGCTATTGGAGAGATCTTTTTGCGTTTGGTCAGTCGTACCATTGTCCTTCAACATCATTCTCACATTCGACAACACTTTAGTCCACATCAGTTTGGAGTAGCTACACTTGGAGGATGTGAGGCTATATCTCTAGGCATTAGAGCACTCCTAGATATCCATCTAGAGTGGGTTGTCCTACATGTGGATGTTGAGAATACTTTTAATAGCGTCTCATGTGCATCCATCTTTAGAGAGCTTAGGGAGGCTGGTGGATCCTTGGCGAGTCTTGTTCCTTTTGTGCGGTCTTTTTATGGCTCTCTGACTTCTATTTACGACCAACATGGTGGTTCACAGGAAGGAGTCACCGTCTTGGAGTCAGCTATTGGTACATGTCAGGGAGATCCTTTGGGGAGGAGGCCCTATTTGCCAAGGCTCACTTGAGCTCTCCTATCTACTACTTTGGCCATGCCAGGTTGTGTATTTCCATCCTTGGCAGATGATACACACATTATAGGCCTTGTGGATCAAATTAGGCCGGCCTTTGACTACTTGACTACCGAGCTACATCTAGTAGGCTTGAGAGTCAAGGTATCAAAGTGTAGGGCATGGTCCCCTTTAGGTATCCTTCCCCACCTTGAGCTTCTAGAGGGGTGTATCACATCCACAAATGGACTTCGTGTTCTTGGAGTGCCAGTAGGATCAGAGGATTTTGTCACATGCTTCTTGGACGCTGCCCTTGTAGAGGATGTTCTCCATGTGGATGACCTTCCATTACTAGGAGATCCATAGGTGGCATTTGGTATACTCTCTTCTAGTATTGCTCATCGACCATCCTACCTCATCCGTATAGTTCCTCCCTCACCGTCCTTCCTATCACGTTTGAGAGCATTTGATAGGAGGATTATGGGAGTCTTTGGTGATATTATTGGACCAAGGACTTTTGAGTGTGTGACAGGGGATTTGGCACATAGATAGACGGCTCTACCGATCTCATGTGGTGGGGTTGGCTTGCTTTCTATGGAGGAGATGGCACCTATAGCGTTTTTGGGTAGTTGGGCTTTCTTGGCACCCCTACTTTCCTCTTGTTTTGTGATTGTTGATAGGCCAGTTTTGGAGACTTATGTGATAGAGGTGGACGGAGGATCCTTTTCTCTCCAGGTGTTATTGAGGCAGACAAGAGATAGTCTATCCACACGAGCACGAGAGGGTTTTCCACCGTTTGCTTCACTATCGTCAGATTGGACTAGGGGTTTATAGTCTTCCTTGATGGACCGACAATGTGAGCATACCCTACATTCTCTCTTAGTTGACTCGTCCATTCCTCATGCTACTAGAGCACATCTACGATCTTGCTCTGGCAAAGGTGTAGGCTCGTGGATCCTAGCTCGACGGTGCATTAGGGCTTTCCGACTTGCACTGACTACTTTCTCTACAGCAATGAAGTTTCGCCTAGGTTTGGTCCACCCATCTGCATCTTCACTACTCACTTGTGAGTGTGGTTCTACACTAGATGCAGTGGCAGTCCACATGACACGATGTCCTTTTGGAGGACAGAGGATAGCTACCCATGATGCCATTAGAGACATAGTGTTTGCTATGGCGCGAGAGAGTGGATATTTGGCTTGGAGGGAGCGTTCATATGCTTTGCAGACGACACATGTCAGGGCAGACTTATACTTGGTCCGAGATGATCAAGTGACAGTAGCGGATGTCATAGTCACGGACCCTATACGAGATACAGTTTTGGAGGGATTGATTACCCATCCCCCTGGATGGGCGGCGAGTGCAGCAGCAGGTCGCAAGGTCTCCAAGTATAGGGGCATGCAGCGAGGTCACCTCTTTGTTCCTCTAGCCTTGGAGTTATATGGAGCGATGAACACGGCATTTGACATATTTGTCAGGGAGTGCACGAGAGCTTATCATGTTAGGCGTTGGGGGTACCACTCTCACTCTCATACTTTGTAGCATATTTTAGACAACGTGTGTCCATTGCTCCACAGAGGGCAGTGGCTGCTGCAATCCATAGGAGAGCAATCACATTAGGTGATGTTTCTTCGGATGCTCCAATTGTGTGTAGACCGTATGACTTGCATAGCTCGGATGTCTTAGGTGCGGTAGGGCAGATTTCTCATACATAACTCAATCGGGGCTTAACCCCATGTTACCTTTTTTGTCTCTCCCTTATGCGGCTTGATGGGGTCTTCCCATCCTTCATTTTTCCTACGCGGTCGCCTTTTACCATAGCTGCCCTTTCCTTCTTACGTTTAGTTTAGAATAGACTCCAAGATACTTCACTTTTAGACATATCTTTCTTTAGTAAGAGAATTATTGGTTATCTGAACTCCTTACATTCATCGTGTAAGATGAAAATTGAAAGAAAAGGAATCAACCGGCAGGAGGAGTTCTGTACCGGTAAGCACCTGCTCAAGGAGTACCCGGCAACACCGACTCGGAGGGGCGGGCACAGTAAGACAGCTCGGCAGAGCCGTCAGTCCCTGAACGGCGCGTCGTCAAGCCAGTCCCGGGAAGACGGAAGGATCGTGCAGAGGAACAACGAAGTTCGTCGTCCAGCAGCAGTGGTAGTACTAGTCAATTTCCCTCAAGACGATAGATACACAGCCAAATCCTAGGATCTGTGCACTTGATCACTCACGGGTTCGAGTTAGCTGGTGCCGCATCTTTTTCTCATCGTCTGCGTACATATTGCCAGACAGCTTCTCTGTTTTTTTCTTCTTCGTTTGGAGTGAGACAGGGGATTGATTGAATGTTTTTAAGATTGAAATTTTTGCGGTACTGAATTTTTCCTCTGCTGCCTGCGGTTGGACGATAGTAGTTTGAATCCATGACCGGGCTCCTGCGTTGCGAGTTCCGGCTCAGATGGTCTTTTCTGGCCGCAGTTGTTGCTTTTCTTAGCTCGGCTGAGTTGAATCTTGCGCACAACGATGGAGCTCCCGCTGCTCCCTGTAAGAATGATGCCAGATTGACGGTTCAATCTGACTTCAAGCCCGGAACTATCACGGTCGATGCGGACTTGAGGGACTGGGCTGGTATTCCTGGATATCAATTCGTTCTCACGCAGGCCATAACTTCTGATCCCAGTGCTCCTTATCCTCAGGACTCTGGCCGGATGCAAATCAAGGTTACTCATTATTTGCTGTGACAAGTTTTCAGATCCTTTATGTGAAACTACTTTGATCGGCACTATTTGATGCAATCTAGTAAAAGGACAATGTTCATTTTCTGTCATGATCGCTGATGTTCGAGAGATTCTGCAAGAGATATGTATGTTACTGAAATGGAATCAGGCGTGTGGTTTTATGCGCGTATCCAGACAGTGCATGATGGTCGCGAAATATTTTTCCTACTTGAGGTACCTGGAGACTACGTTTACGAAGACGGGTAAGACTGACAGTTTTCAGTGTGTTCGAATCTTAATTTTTTTCGAGGCTGTTTTCAGTTCTCCAGTACAACAGAGATGAGGGGGAAATGCACATTATGCAGTCAATTTTACCAGACAACTTACTTTAGTACTATTGAATCTCTTTTCTGAGGTTGAGTTCTTTGTGACTTTGTGTATCTTCACTTCCTGTGAGAATTGAATGGCAGACCAGACATTTTATTGTCAATATTGAGGTTAGAGCTTTATTAGCGTAGATGGAATAAATGCATTCTTACGAAGCAAGAGATCTATGGCAAGTCCAGTCATTGTGTTGCAATTGACCCTAGGGTCTTTATTACAGGCTTAATACAGGGTGTCCTTCAGTAGCTTTGATGTTCGGTATCGGCGATGATGCAACCTACCACAATGTAAGTGTGTCAAGTTTGTACTTTCAGGTTCTGATGGTGAGGCAGCTTCAAAGCAGGTGAAGTTCTGCTTTGAAACTGCCTCCCTAATCCCTTATATTAGATATATGTTTTGCGTCTAGTCACCATATTAGAGCAATTGACCTCGCTCATTCTAATGACTTCCTTCGAGTATAGTGTCTGCCCAGCTTATTAGCATGGGGCATACATATAAACTGCCAACGAACCGATTTTGGTATTGCAGATGGGTGGCTGCGCTGAGAAAGCCGACACATGCTCATCCTCTACATGTGGTGGCCACGAGGTTGACATTATGCATTTTTCAATCGGCTCTGCAATTCCTGGTCGGCTCTATGGAGCCAACCTTGCGGACAATTTGAACGGCACTGGCATAGACAGGTTTGTTGAAGCTCCTCACATTCTTGTGTTCTCTAAAGCACTCTGGATGATTGTATTCTGCACATACTACGAAAATGTTGTTTATCACTACCTCCGTTCAGAGGGCCGCCATTCTTCTTCCATGAGCCGTAGCATACACAGAGCGCTTTATATGCCTTCGGATATTTGTTGCGATGTTGGGAAAATTTGTATGACTGCCTTACTCAATAGCATTTCTGTTTGCAGTATTGGAAATCTCAACGATATGTACGCATGGAATCCTCACTGCCGTCACGTTGATGGACTCGGTCCTAATGATGGTACTTAATACTTCCTTACAAGTGTGGATATCTCTCGCAATGTCTTCAACACTAAATATATGAATATGTGTACTTGAAAGTTATAGAGACACCGAGATAAGATAGAAATGTGAATGTCGGAGTTAATATCTTTAACATCAACGATGACTGCACCTGATGGTTCCGTACTTCATAACACTGGAATGGACAGCGAAGGAAGGAGTCGGTGCACAAAATGACTGGCGTGGCGCATGGACTCACACCACCATAAAAAATGACTATGGTAAGAATTCTTACTTTAGATTTTTCATTGAGCAAACAAATGCGGCTCAGAGCAAGAGCTCAAGAGACCAGTACACTGTAACGGGGATGGAAAACAATGCTGCCTAGTAGGATGCATGCTGAATTGTGTACGTTTTCTTCTTCCGGTAAGTTTTGTAAACTTGTTCCATGAGATCCATGCAATATAGACTTCGTCTAAAGCTTATTTTAACTGCTTCAATCTGGTCCTTTTGCCAGGTTTGATTCAAAGTGACACTCCCTACGGAAAACCTGGAGACAAAGGGTTTTACATCTTCGAACTTGCTAGACCACTCAGAACAAGCGACCGTTGGCAACAGGTTGTCCCTGCAGCTGGTCTTTTCGTTCCACGTTCTATTTTTCGTTCCATGATCCTAGTGTTAGCTTGTCAAGTACCAGTTAATTCAGCGCAGACTGATTGGTGCTTGCTCCGAGGAATGAAATTGAAGTGGTTTTTTCCCTTCGGATGGTCTACACCTTGCTAACTCAAAGCATGCAACCAACAGTAATAAATCTAGCTGAAGAATGAATGAAGAATCAAGAATGGGCTGAATGAAGTACCCACTGTAGAAACTGAACTGGTAAGTCTTGGACTAACCTGCCGTGTATTTGTGTTGCTGTATCTTTCTGATAGGATGCTCAATTTAGAATCGGCGCCACGCATCCAATGGCAGCTGCTCTCTGGTATCCTGTAGGTAATGTTCCTTGGAGTGCACATGAGCATTACTCGGCAAATTGTGATTGGATACCTTTAGAAATCTTGTCAGCTGCCAGTACTGGTACTCAAACGATATCGAAGGTTGTGGACACCCTATCGATATTAGCCCTCTTCCTTGCTCTAGCAGCTCTGGGGACCTCCTTCGTAGTGGGATGGTGGGTGAAGTCGAACCCGCATGCCTCATTCACCAGCCTCAACCCTTTATGAAGTATGTCCATGAAAAACGACGAGCCGCAAGTTACACCTCCAGTAATTTCAAATTGAAGTCACGATTTTTGGGTGCAACTTTTGTCGTGTGGAGTAGACCCCATTGTCAAAAGGCAGAATATGGTTCATGTTGGAGCAGTGGCGTACCGTAAGTTTACTAATTGCAAGCTCGATTTTTATCGGATCCTTCTCGAATCAGTGGAACTGTGACATTGCTGATTCCTTGTGTACATTACGGTCTACCACATTTGGCTCGTCTGCTCCTGTTGGAGATCCCATTGAGAAGGATAGCTTGGGTAAGTTTATATCTGTTTAGATTTAAGGCTATGAGCATATAAAGAGATCGAAACATACGTGTCTGCTCCGAAATTTTACCCTTTACTTCGAGAAATTCGGTGGGTGTTAGATTCACTCAAGGCGACCTTGCAGTTTCTGTTCCCTGAGTTTCAGTTCTCGGAGCGTTGGAACTGCCCCGTCTTGAATTCTGCACTTTCATGTACTCCGCACGGAATAGACCCCTCCTGATCAAGAAACCACTTACAGGGTTCAAAACTGTCGCCAGTCTCGGGTGAATGTGTGCTCCTTTCTTCTGTTCATCTGTTTCACGAAGTACTTACCTGAGTACAAGGTCTTCTTATCAAACTTTCTGTTTTAAAGCACTGCTCGTTGTACCATTTCGTTGACCTTGTGTGTTGTCGACCGGCCTTTCTGCCTTTCTGCTTTGCGGAATTGACATTCTTCACGGTGTATATGTTGTGTCGCACACAAGCGTTCGGATCTGCTTAGACCCCAGACAGATTAAAACGGTGAGATGAAGACGGGACGGGGAGTGTGACCGGCTAAACACATCATAAGGGCAAAAATAGTTGCAGTTATCAAGATGTCAACAGACTCATAGAATAGACCTCTGGTCCGGTTTATGACATTTTGCAGCATTGGCAAACTATCGTCAAAGAGCAGCTGACTGAGAAACTGACGTTTTTCTGAATGGTATGAAGTAAAGATGAGTGCGAGTTCAACATGTTTAACGTGTAGCTTGAATCTACAATGCGCAGCCCCACGAAACGAACCAATATGTAATCATTCTGCTTTTCAGTCTCGAACTGACGAATATCCGGGCATTTTGAGAAACAGAACACTCGCATGACGAAATGAAAATGTAAACGTCTGACAACTCTGCAGGAACCGGCCCTTGTATACATTGGATAAACCGGAGAGGCCTAGAGCATCTCTAGCACTGTAGGGGGCGGGAGCTCCAAGTTAAATGTTTACTAAAGAACTTTTGTTTTGGAAGTAAGTGTCTTTAATGCTTGAACTCATAACTCAACATAATCTGTCCACACACGGTGGAACGTGACAGATGGATGTGCTTCTACTTTTCCATGTGAAACCTCAATGCGCTTAAATCTTGATTCTAAGTTTGTCAGACTTTCCAGAAGATAGCTCCACGTTGGAGACCTCGATGTTTTATGAAAAGATCACACTGCAAGAAAGCCTGCTCATTTGTGGACGATAGATGTGAAGGTCTTTGCATTGATTTGCAATATCCATCGTGAATGATCGATAATTCTGGTTTGTGTGTTCAATTTCACAATTACACCATACAGGAAATTATATCATACTTCGTAGTATTCTTCGAAGTCACGGACTCTGTTCTTACTTGTCCAGAGAGAATACCGTTACTGTTAAGAATGTTGGAATCCATCAGTGATCAATGGAATGCTTTACATAAGGTAGAGGCTCAATACATCATTCATAGATGACAACTGAGTTTTCAACCAAATCAATCAATGATCGCCGACATATGTTTCACATAATTGTAACATTCTCTCTAGCATAACAGACTACCTTTATCAGCGATTAATTTTATACACCTAGTGATAAGATTGGACGTTGGATGAGGTCCTTAGGTCATCTCCACACGTATTCAGACAAAGACGTTTCTAGCTCGTCAATTCATGTTAGATTTCCTTTTACAATTCAAATTGCCTCATCGAGCAGTATTCCTATCAGTACCGTTTTCCGGTGAATCTGGTATGGAAACTGGACTCCGTGCCCATGGCTTACCGTTGGAATACTTTCAAATTCCACTCCATCTGAACTGACGTCTATGCGAGTGTTCGTAATCCACGTTCTCAATCCACCAAAAGATTTCGTCTGTATATCAGCGGGCGAGTTCTAGCAGACCCTCACCTTGTTCACGATAGCTGATCGGAATTCAGAACAAGGGTGAGTACGATCCAAGGGCAATCTCTATGAAGCGAGACTCGACAGAGTCCGAGAAGAATACAGCTTCATCACACCCTAGAACTTGGATTGTTACCGGGGATCAGCTTAAACATCATTGTGAAATCCATCATTTCCTGACATCAGGGATGGAGACTCTCTACACTGATCTTGATATAGAGATTGCCTCCTTGATCTCACGGATTTTACGGATGGCAACTCTTGACACAGATATTGATATAGGATGCTCTTCACGCTACGCCCAGTTTTTCTTGAACTTAAATGTGGAAACTCTAGACGCTGGTATGGATACAGGATCCTCGTCGAGCCACGCCAGAAACCTGCCGGAAGAATTGGTAGGGATGATTATGGCTAGGTTCCCGTTTCCAGCTATCTTGAAGGCGAGATGTCTGTCAAAAAGTTGGCTCTTAAGGCTCACGGAGGAATCGGCACTGATCAAGACTTCCCAGAGAAATGTGGCTTCGGGATCTGGAAGTCATCTGTCAAAAGATTGGCACTTCAAAATGTCGATGGAATTGGATTGGATCCAGTGTTTCCAGAAGCAGGTGGCTTCGGTATCTGGTAGATGGCCAAAATTCTGTCCTGCTTTTCTAGCAGAGATTGCTCCTGACACTGCCTATATAATGGGATATGACAACATCACTGGTTCCTGGTCCAGATTTAAAATCCATTCATGTCTAGCCACGTACATTCATTACGTTTGTCCAGTGGTAGCTGATTATTCAGTACCCCGGCGTTTACCTTCAGCAATACGGCTTGGAGGAGCGCTTCTTTGCAAGATATATAGCCTTGAAAGTACAAATGCATTGCATCATAATCGACAACGATATAAAGTACTTGTGGCAAATGTAGTTACAGGATGTTGTAGGTTTCTTCCCCCTCCTCCGGCCTGTCACCCACCCGCTGGCTCCGTATTAGGAGATTGGTCTGAAGATCAAGGAGTATTTCACGTAGGTTCTGATCAAGACAGCACATACAAAGTGTTTCTGGCCAATATCTCCCTGGGTGAAAAAGAGGCTGTCGACGAAACTCTAGTAGCAGCTTTCTGCCTTAGAATTCAGTATTATGATTCAGAAACGGCCAACTGGTCAGACAGTTACACCTTCTTGGACTCGTTGATCACTGGCGCCGACGAATATAGGATTCATCTGGAGGCATGCAGTCCTCTTCGGGATTCATGTCTATACCTTCTCCTCTTTATTGCCGATGTACTGGAATCTGATGGTGGGGAGGAGGAGGAGGATTTTGAAAATACTGCAATTCAAGGTCAACAGGATGATTTGTTCACCCACAATCGTCTTACCTGCGTGGAGTATAACATAAGTACCAGACAAACTAGGGAATATGAGATCCACGTCGAAGATGAACTACTCCGCGCATATGGCAACCTTATGAACGTAGATCACAAAAGAAGCGCTGAAAATCTTGGGAGTCCCATAAAATACTTCGAGATTCTGGGTTCCAGTATTCACGTATCCGGTTCTCGTATCATTGTGATTCTGGTATCTTCACATGTGAATGAGGAGCTGGAGCTACCTAAGAATAATTCTCTCGAGTTGCACAGCAGAGTGTGCGAACTTCTATTTCGTTTGTATACGTGCGATCTGGATTATCGGGAAGGAAAAGTGGACGAAGTCGAGTCTCCTGGATTACACATGGTCGACAACGATTTCATCTTCCATACGTTAGGTCCACCAGTCCCTGAGATGCTGTCAGCGTTCGAGGTTCTCTTGCTGCGCAAACATCGTGCATCTGCGTTAAGATTTTGCTCGGATGAGAAATACCTTTACATCTGCTTAAGGACATCTGCTTCAAGGATTGTTACATACTCATATAGTATTTATGAGGAGATTTGGAGTAGCGTGCCATGTCCACGAGAGTTATTACAGGATTTCGAAAGCGAGGGCACAACATTTGAAAGCTTTGCACCTGGCTTGCAAACGTTCAAGCTGTAATAATCGGCAGAGAGCGTACTGTATACTGTTGAATTTACATTCACTGATTGAGTGATATACAACTATACATATGCATGTGCTACGGACATATGCATAACTTCTATGCCAGTTCAGCTTTTGTGAGTTACACGCAGATGGACTTTTCAAGTTTTTATCGAAGGAACTTCCATCGACATAATCGTTGCAATATTTGTTGTTGGTTCACAGGAATCTGAACAGAAGCTACTGGTTGCCCTTCTTAACGTTCATAGGCAGGATCAGTACATGTTCCCGAGTACGTCAAATCTGGCTTTACAGAAGGATTGAAGCCTGAACGTCCATCCATCAGTTCCTGAAACTTTACAATTCCCGTCACTCACTTAGTTCGCTAATGTGCAAAGGATTCCACATTGCATTGCCCCAAATATCTGGATATTAGATTTACACATAGACTTCATGGTTTAGATTTTCGTAGTCTACAATAGATGCAGGCATTCTCATTCGATCTTCCATGAGAGATGTTTTTAGTTTAGGAGTTGTGCTCTTCACATCCGGATTGACCCCCAAGTTTAATCGAGACTCTCCGTTCGGATTTGTTTAGGGTTCAATGCCTTCTGTCTCTCCGGGGTTGATATTTACCATTTACCAAATATCATTGCAGAAATTATGCTTAAGAAGTGAATGAGCTGATCATTTTGCTCTTGATTGAAAGTCTGAACTTCATGTAATTGTTTAAGCTTGTCCTCTTTAGGCATTCAAGTTTAGATTTTTCTTGTGATGGTCAAGGCGTAGCCTACCCAGTGAAGTAGCAAGCGGAGGTAGCGGAGACAAGGTAGAGGAATACAAGGGTAACTTGAAAGTAAGAGGTGCGTAATCAGATATGGGTTGATGGGAAGTTGCTTGATTTGCTGCAGAATTTCCGATGGTAGGGTAGCTCTATAATTTTTATACCACACTGCATGTATCTACAGAGAATTCAAGTTTCGTACCTTTCCACATACCCCCGAGCATTGCAGTTACAAGGCTGCAGCATATCGAACATTTGCACCTGGCTTGGGCAAGTTTGAACTGCCATAATCATCATTGCAGAGCATTCTGTATGCACTGGGAGTTTCCTTTCCCGTCGTATATGCATATGCATGCGTGTAACTTCTTGTAGAGTCCCATCGTCATACTGTCACACATTGAGTTCAGTCCACTTCAAGTTTCGTGCAGATCGAATGATTATATGCTTGTGTTCCAGTTCAAGACTTCAAATTGGGGTCTAGTGTATGATAAACCTGGGCACTGATTAACATTAACTAATTCACAATCCACAACTGATTGGTTGTCCAAGGGAATAGACCGCAATCTTAGTCACCAGCTGTTAACACGTACTCTGGAGCTCGAGAATGGTCAATTGTTTATGTACTTTTTCATGTCAGTAACTTAACTCTACATTTTCATATTTGTTATGTCTTGCGACAGTGAAATTAGATACAATAATGTTGTAGCTGGCTTGTCACCTCCTTATAATCCTAAAATATATATGCTCTAGCTCTAGCTTAACCCATTTTTGGATTACATTCACAGGTGGATCCCTGCATCAAGACATCATTCACTCAACAAATGCGTAAACGTTGTGCTGGCCTTCATTGAACACAACTCAGTTTGGTTGCGAGCCAGGTACTTCTAGCCATGCACATCTCAGTCAGCCAATCTATAATGGTGATCAACATACCGGAACCATTAACTCCTATTCTTTAGTCATGTTGATCTATTCTACTTGCGGCTCATTGACTGAGTTTGACTGATTAGACAAATCATGCTCGAATGGCCCAGGCAGGAAGTTCTGCGAAAGTAAGTACGGTATTGTAAGTAGGAGGTAAGCAAAGCACACAGGATTGGCAAAACCTATCACAGCATCTCTAGCGGATGAGTCTCAAAACACTAAGCACTAGGAGGACTGTCATAGTAAGCCTGTACGGAAGCACAAACGACTTCCTCAGTGCCCCACGAAGTGCGAAGTAGTTGGGAGAATGCTAATGCCCCTCAAAACCGAGTTTCTGTACGGAAGTTCATGAGTGCCAAGGAAAACTCGGTTGTGTCCAAAATTTGTAGTTCAGGAATGATCGGAGTGTATAACAGAAAGAAGTATCGCTCAGTATAACAGAAAGAAGGAAAGCAGTCGCGATAGAATTGGAAACGCGCAGATGATGCTCATAGAAAATGCAGAACCGAAGTATGTGCATTGAAGGGATATTAGACGCTCCTTGCAATACCTGAGTAGCTGAAGAGACAATTGTTAGAATATTGTGGGAATGGCAAGCAAGCAGAGAATGCAATATGCAATTGGTGAACTTCGTAGAGAGACCAGAGCCATGGGGAATGGTATTAAGAGCAGAGAGATAGCATCAGACTAGAGTGGGAGAATGGTAAAGGTCGTTGAGGGAGGAGGGCGTCCACGTGAAAGGGGAAAGTTATGAGTGAATGTTACATGCGTGATTCAGGACAGGAAACAGTAAGATACGTAGAATACAAGCAATACAACAAGAGAGGCACATACATAATGGTAAGACATCGAAGGTTATGGGACTAACTACAGGCGGGCTTGGACCCAAGCTGCCCGCCTGCTGGCCAGAACTGTGTTTCTTAGATCTCTGTAGATACCGAGACCCCTATAGCCTTGTATCTTTCTGTCTCTCTAGAGTACAAGGCGATATCTTTTCCGAAGAAGGTGAAGAGGGTAGTTGTCTCCAAATTTTCTGGGAAACAGGGAAAGTTGTCTCCAAGTTTTCTGCGAGATCAGACCTTCTCAGAGTTGCAACCTCTCTGCTATCTCTCGGACTCCGATTTTCTAATTCCCTGTTTGCTCTTGGTAGATATGTCCGAGAGAACATGAGGCAGGGGGATGGTCTTAATTCGACCAAAATGAGGTAACGCTTGTCGTAGATGGCCACGAAGATGTGCAAGTCATCCTAAGTAGTTCTGCGGTCGAGGTAATTGCAGTGCGATCCGTATTCAGGTCGGAGTAGTTCGCAAGAATCTCTGCAATATATCTCTCCTCCTCTGTACTATCATCCCTGTTCATGAATTCCTGAAAACTGCAGATACCGGAACTAAAAACTAGAATGTCATCGACAGATCTACGAGCGTGAGACAGATGGCCCAGTCAGTCGAAGCATCAAGTAATCTGCGGATAAAGTCAAGTTTATAGGTGAAAAAAATGCATAGATTAGACACAAAACCTGTGTACTAGTGAGTACCCAGTGGTATGCCTATATCTTGACGAAACAGCCGATCCCTGAAGATGATGTAGAGGTTGTCAAATAAGAAGAGCGTCCAACGGATTAGGAGTTCAGCATCAGCAACCATGACTTTGAGGTGTTTCTCCGAAGGAAAGGCGTTTGTTTTGCTTTTGAGCCATCTATATTTGAGGTCTGCAGAGGTCTCTACTATCAGCACGGACTCCCGGTTGAAAGTGAACCAATATTGGAAAATGGATTTGATGAGTTTAGCCATCCTTATTTTCAGGTCCTCGAGGTGAATATTTGTATAGAGTGTGGTGAAGTCAAAATTCTGGAAGAAAACTTTCTTGAGGGTGGCATAAGGAGTCCTTTGTACATGTTGAGCAAGGGGAAGTTGACAGGAGGTTGGCACAATCTTTGCACTTTCTCGAGAAGGATGGGTACTTTAGAAGAGTCTCCAAGATCCAGCAGGTGTCGACCATAAGTCCTACTCGTTGGAACTCATCCCTCCAGAGGTCGTGAGCTGTAGGTAGTAAGGCTTTGAAGAAGGTGCTCAACCATCGGGACAGTTCGGTGAGGGACGTTCAGTGCCCAGCAGAAATAAACCTGGGGGTGATGGGGGATTTGTGGCCCCACGCAAAAGGAGAAGTAAGGAAATCTATCAGTGTCCTCGGAGTGGCGCTATCCGTTAGCAGTATCGAAGGTCCTTCGAGAATCCGCAATCTGTTGGTTTATAAATTGCAGAAGGGGAGTGTAGTTCGTTGAACAGAGTTTGCACGTAAACTTTTTACAAACGATCACAAAGCTGTTGGGACACTTGTCCATGTAAGTAACAATGAAATGGGACTTGAACCGAAGAAGAAGTTTCCTGTCATTTCTCGAGAGGAGGAGCGGGTCCGCGGTATCAAACTCGTCCGAAATGGAGGCGAGGTTGAGGACCTGGTTGACCTTATTTGGAAGTGTGTCCTTCCAATGGTCTGGAATCCACTTAGTCCCGTAGAGTTCTTCTTGAGACAGTACGAAGGCTCGAAGACCTATCTGGATAGCGGCGAAAGGTGAAGGGGAAGAGGAGGGAGAAAAACGAAGCTTAGTTCCTTCAGAGAACAGAAGTCTGAGATTCGTAGAGGGCAAGAGAAGACGAGAGGCTGTAATAACGTGTCCGTGGTGAGGGTCCATGACAGAATCTGTGGTGAAGACAATTACACGCGGAAGAAGGGTAGAGTCGCCTGGCTGGACAATTTCCTCGCCTTTTGAGTGTAGTTGAATTGTAGCCGTCCCAGAGTCTTGGTGTACCTGTTACCAACGGTGGGAACCTTGAGGAGGATCCCACCAGAACTTCACGATTGCGAAGCAGAAACTCTAATGGCTTTGGCCATCCTCTTAGAGACGAATGGGAAGATGATGAGGGTGGTAAAATCTCGGAGGTAGTTAGAAAATAGGGAATAAGAAAAGACATCAATCTGTCTCTGAGCTTGGACATCCTCTTCATCTCGAAGAAGCACTGCATTGGGGTTGGTTATACGTAACGCTATAATTCAGACATCGATTGCCAGAAGGAATGAGCAAGACACTCATGTATGCCCTCCTCCACTGTCTACTGATACGTTGATAAAGTCTGCCACAAAAAGGTGGAAGAGATCGACAATTAATGCTCAGACCGCCCTTTCTGTCAAGGAGAGTGACCACCGCCAACAGGCCCCTATTTCAGATTCTTAAAAGTGACATCTATCATTCTGCAGAGACATCTGTTATTAGAATAGAAGATTTGGTTTAGCAGACAATGACTTGTTGATGAAGAGGCCAGTGGCAATGTGCCAATCAAGAGGGCAACGGCAATGGGGCACGGCGCTATAGGTGTTATCCTAGCCATCATGCCCGGGACATGGACCGGGACAAAAAAGCTACAATAATCTCGAGTGTACTTACGAATGTACACGGATGAAGTTGGCATAGTTGGAAAGAAAGAGGAAACCATCCTTCTCGTTATTTGAACAAATAGGTAACGTATAGTTGCAGAATAAGGAAGTTTCTTTCTCATCAAAGTTTAACCATGAAGTCAGCATTTTTGAAACTTTGAATCTGCAGTTAGAACTGTAGAGCTGTATCTGTGTAAGTAAAATCCACGGGCAAAATCGATGACTGCTAAAGCCATGTGTTTGAAGGAGGGGATTCATGTGACGCGCCAAAGGAAATGCATGTCGCTCTTTCTCGTTGAGGAGGCTGGTCTCAAAAGTGGACAGAGCCGCACGTGGATCAGCATTTGAATCAATGCATTCAAATGCAAAGACAACTCCATCGGTAACCCTTGAGAACCCTTGAGACCGACTTGACTCTGATGATTAAGTAGATTACCTACTCCAAGCTCAGCCAGCGAGATCTGTATATCATGCAGATTAATAGGTCAAAGATCGTTGTGCTTTGACGAAGTATATAGCTGATTGGCCCAGAACACTCCTCGGTTACTAAAGGGGTATGTCTCATGAGGTGATCCTGGATCTCCATAGCAATTGCAGCAGTGCCTGAGTGGAACCTCCAACTTCAATATCCTGCACGTTTTATCTTTGCTGTACTTCTCTTGGAGTGTCGCCCAGAAACTCTAAGGTCATCAGGAAACCTTCCATTCTTTTCCGACGTCACGGAGGATGAATTTCCTCAGCATTATCGATAAGGGATACTCCTCCAACCAATCGCAAGCATATCCATGTGGACAGACGCTGCCGGATGAATTGATAGAGATGATCATCGCTAGGATCCAGTTTCCAGCTATCCTGAAGGCCAGATGTTTGTCGAGAGGATGGCGTTTGAGACTGTCAACGGAACCGGAGTTGGCCATGGTCAAGACTTTCCAGAGGCAGGTATCTTCGGTATCTGGAAGTTGGCCAACATTCTGTCCTGCTTTCGCACTTGATGAAACAATCATCGGGTACAATAGGATCACTAATAGCTGGGCCAGGATGAAAATGCATTCACTTCTTTACCAATACAGTTGTAACTTCCCTTACACTTCTCCTCTGTACCCGGTAACCGATCATCATTTCACGTACTATGCCCTTGATAATCGTATTAAAGAATTGGATTCAGGTCAACCAACAACGATATTTGGAGGAGCACTGTTATGCAATATATATAGAAGTGGTAATGAACAGCAACCTGATAGCTTTAATCGTTATCAAGTGTTTGTGGCAAATGTTATTACAGGTAATTATAAGTTTCTTCCACTTTCCCCGCCTTATCAGCCACCTGCTGCAGCAGCTATAGGGTGCAAGCGTGGAGAACACAGACTTTTCCAGGCAGGGACTGATCACAATACCTCCTATAAAGTTCTTTTGGCCAATGTCTGTGAGTGTTTAACAAGGAATGACGACGACTCTCCTTCATTGATCATGGCTTACTGCCTTGGGATCCAGTATTATGACTCACAAACAGCAATTTGGCTAGACAGATATACATTTCTGAGTACATTTTCAATCTTTCCTTCTCCCCGGGACATAATTGACGTTCACCTGGACGCATGCAGTCCCCTTTTCAATTCCTGTATTTACATTCTCTTATTCGCTTTGAAAACTTTCGAAGATGAGGATTACATTGTCGAAGAGAACTTCCATAATTATCCCCATGACCTGATATGTGTAGAGTACAATATAGGGACCGGACAAATCAGAGAATTTGATATCGACATTGGTGAATCATTACTCGTTGCTTATATCAACCATAAACTTCAACGAGCTACAAATTTCGCATTGGACGAGATTGTGGGTTCTAGTATTCACGTATGCTGTTCTCGCATCATATTGCTTCTTGCGGTGCTGGAGATGGATGACCACAAGAACTACAATCTCAAAGTTTACGTGTACTCGTACAATCCGGATTTACAGGAAGAAGAGCGGTTAGAACTTGAGGCTGTAGGGCCACCAGTCCCAGAAACAATTCTGTTCTCAGAGTTGTTCCCGATGCGTGCGCACGGCACCACAAAATTTAGTTCGGATGAGAACAACCTGTACATCTGCTTTAGAATATCTGTCTCAAAGACAGTTATATACTCATATCATGTCTCCGACGAGAGGTGGAGTATTGTGCCTTGTCCACGGGAATTATTGGAGAACTTTGATCGCTGCAAGATCACCTCACTTTCAACGTTTGCACCTGGCTGGCGGACATTTGAACTGTGATAGTCACTTCAGACAGTTCAGTGTAAAGTTGGACTCTTTCACTTTAGATGTGTGATCAACACAAATTCATGTGCTAAACTTACTGTATTCGCAGTCTTGCTAATCATCAGCTTTCAATAAATTTCAGTCAGATGGGCTTTATGCTCGTGTTATGTCATTCCAATTCTTATCCTGGTGATAAAACTTGCACTGACACCATCATCAAGATGTCTAAAACACCATCTTACTGGTGTTCTAGCGCTTCCTTCAGCGCATAAGCTTGAGGATGACGATGATGAAACTGAGTCCAAGAAATCCGTTTACATCTGCTTTAGGATATGTGATTCATGGACAGTTATGTGTTAATGACTCCATTACTGGGAATTGAAGTGGTGTGCCATGTCCATGAAAGTTATTAGGGGAGTCCGGAACCAACGGCACAATATTTAAAAGCTTGCGTACTTTCGAACGGTAATAATCTCCCGAGAGCACCCTGTATAGAATTTCATTCATGCGTGACGTCTGAATACACAAGTGCTGCGAATGAATATGAACATGTTGTATGCTAGTTTCAGATCGTGATGAATTCCACGCCGGTGGATCCGGACTTTTATGCTTCAGTTTTAAAATTCAAGTTTTCTTGAGAGAACTTGGGTTGACATATGCACGATCCTCAAAGTTGATGATGAATTTGAATGGAACTACTCGGTAGGCTTCTTACCGTTATATGACATATGGAGCATGACCACATGGTCATCAAATACAGTTTCCAAACCATGATCATGTCTGCTCGTATGTACAATGTTGATACCTAAAGACCACCTGGTTGAATTGATCCCAGAACGTCCAGCAGTTCCTGAAACTAAACCCGTCCTAGTCACCTGGTTGGTATTGACGCGTAGAAGATGGCATAAAACAGGTGGGTTGAGAACTTGTTTAAATTTGCCTCAGAAAGGGTAGCTCTCTAATCATCCCATGTGCATGGAGAATTGAAATTTCTGTTCCTTTTCATAGTACTTAGAGCTTTGAAATTACGAGGCCACAACACATTAAACAGTCGTACCTGGCCTGCGAACGTTTGGATCTGTAATAATCATCTTGCAGATCATTCTGTCTGCAGTAGGAGTTCCCTTTCCCGGATTGTCCCGCAGAGATCTACCGTAAATACTACTATTCAATCTTTACTCACCAGGAGGGAGAAGAAGCTGATCTGGAGGCATGCAGTCTCCTTCTGAATTTATATCTATGCATTTCTTCACTGTTTACGAACATGACAATGGTGAGGACATATCACACGAAGAGAAATTTCATACCTATCCATATGATCCGCTTAATGCAGAGTCATATATAGAGACCAGAAAATTTCTGGAAACATCATATCGACATTGGTGAACCAACATTAGTCGCTTATATCAACTGTAAACTTGAACAGTTTGAAGATTGAAAGTTACAACTCGACAAGATCCAGTACTCACTCATGCGGGTCTCTCATTATATTGCTGCTTGCGGAGCTACAGGTGAAGCAGCAGGTGGATCTGGGTGTGTGCAAGAGTGACAGGCTCAAAGTTTATGTGTACTCGTACAAACTAGATTAACCGGAGGAGGAAGGAGAGATGGATTAGTGATTTAACCAATTAACTTGGGCTCATGTCCGCTACCCACTTTTACTGGTTATTGTTAATTAACAAACAGATATCCATTTGATCGAACTATTGATAAAGTAAATCGCATGAGCATTTGAATAAAATGATTTTCATAAGATAAGGTATTAATTATCCATATTAAATCACATTATTAAATAAAATATCATAAAGTAGTTGTTTTATGGAAGCTATTCTCAATGTTGAATCTATTCATAATAAGTCCAGTCTAGGCAACACGTATACTAGTACTGACTCCTTCCCGAATTTAGTTTCTCATGACGTAGAGCTTTGGAATTGAAGTATTCTTTGAAACTGTTGTAAGACACAGTGTTTTCTTTCCAGAAGATCGATTCACATTTTGATAATTTGGAGAAAATCCTGTAAGTGGCAACAACTGGCCTGTTGGGTCTACTGATCTTCTCTTTCCATCTGGGCAATGTAGCAGCTGCTGTCACCCAAGCGGGTGTGTGAGAGTGTGAAACGGCATCTTACCCGAGAAGACCGTCAAGAGCATGTAGAAGCCTCTCCCACATGAAGCATGGAGTCTTCAAAGCCGGTTTGCGTCCGCGGAAGTGAGATGGGACTTTGAAGATATGGTGGAGGGCATAGCGTGAGGTGGGTGACCGAGCAGCGGTCATCTCCTGCTCCGTGCAGTCAACGGATAGCGTGCTTGAATGTAATCGGGCGATAATCTTCTCCAGCAGCTCTCAGCAACCAATTCTCTTTTCTTTGTTTGAAGTCCCATAATAATCCACTTTGAAGCAGGATATTATTGGGTTGCGCAACAGCCATTTTCCAGTCTAGCTCATACTGGTCCACACAAATTTATCAAACTAGTACCGCAACTGTGCACTCGCTCGTTCTTGGAAAGATTATGTTATAATTGTAACCCAACCGGGAGTCTGAGAGTGTGAAGTAGAAATTGTCCAAAAGGACCCTCAAGAGCAGTGTGAAGTAGAAGGCACGTGCACTTGAAGCACAGAGTCTTCGAACTACCCTCTTCAGCGGAAGTGAAATGAGCCTTGGAGATAGTGTGTGGAGGATATAGAGTGAGGCGGGTGACTGAGCAAGGATCTACTCTGCCGTCAAGAGATAGTGTGTTTTAATGCAATCGGGCGATAATCTTCTTGGAGCAGCTGTCAGCAACCTCTCTTGGTCTTTGTTCTTTTGGTTTGATATATGGGTGGCTCGGAGCTTTGTCATGGTGGTTGACGGAAGCTAGTGCACCTAAATGATCTTAATTTTCTATCTATCTGATTGGGATGAAATGAAGGCCAGGTATTATGTAGTTGCTTGTACTGTACCGACATTTCAGTAGAATGAGGAGCCAGATCTAGTCTGTATTGTTACCTCAAGATTGTTATAGCTTATGCCACAAACTTACTCTTTCATACATAGATCTGCAGTCTGAAGGCAGGACTCAGACTGCAGATATATCATACACATGAAATTGGTCTTTTGTACTCCGTCATAGAGATATGGTTGAATATTCGAGGATAATCGCGGAGCTGACAGTGTGCGACCCCCATTTTCCCGAGCTAAAGACTTTGGAGGAATGTGATTTGATTCTAATGGTTCATCTCTTCAGTGTAGTCAAATCCGAATCGCTCGATTTGCAGATAAAAATATTTGCTGGAATGCGATACCCTCGTATTGAATGAGGTCTCTCTGTTTCCTGCCTTGATGGATTGGTGACAATTCGTTGTTGATATTAGTCATTTCACTTTCCAGTTGCTTAGCTCTTACTGCGATTCACCAGTACTCTTCTGTTTGCGTTCACAAGAGATATTGGCGGATCCATGTCTTCAGGATCTCCTTGCGCGGATTGGAGAATTTGAAGCCTTCACCGATCTTCTTTCTGTCTGAGTCGGTCGATTGGCAGATGAATCGGGATAAACAAAAGACTTAGATCCGAACTTTCAATCTGATCGAGAGAATCTAGTTAAGAATGAACGAGACAAGTCATTGAATCGAGACAGGAATTAAAGGAAGAATCAAAGATGCAAGTCAGAGCACGGTAAAGGCTGGCATCGCTATCTAAGAAGGTCGAAGTGGAGACAACGAGACAATTATGTCGCCTGGTAAAAGAAGGGGAAGTCAGCAAATCCACGATGGCCAATTCTTCCCAACGAGATCAACCCACAGAACCCCTTCGAACGTAAGGAAAGTAGGTGCGATGATAAAGAAACAACACGGGGAGCCAAAGTTAGTGAACTTCATACTTCAAGGTCTGTAACGTGAAGGAAAAATGAGTAACAGGCGGGTAGCAGGTCTTGGGTTACGTACATCTACGACTTCAAAGAAGTAGGAGATATCAAGGGCGAGCGAGCCAAGGATAGGCTCTTCATACTGCAAGCCTTAGGATGGGTAGGAGAAGTGCGCACACAACGGCGTGCAGCTTTTGCCTTACTCAGATTTTTTATCTTGGATGGAGAACATCGAAGAACTTGAATGTTCAACATTTCACAGTGGTGACCTAAGAGCTGCATAATGTCTCTGCTAATTTGGGACAAAAAAAGACCTGATGCTACAAGCAAAAGCCCAGCCTACGTCGGCGTAGACGATACTAACGCGATTAGACACTTCTTAAAGGTCTTCGTAGGTGTTCGGGTGGTCCATACTGTTCAGTTGAAACCATAGAAGAATGTAATGGTTATGAACGGTGAACGGTGAGGGTCTCCGTTGGCAGCCATTAGCGGATATCCTCTTGTAGTACGTTTTGTAATATTTATGTAATGTGACCTGTGACATTACATATTTTAAAGCACGTGATATATGTATGAGATTATTCAAAATATAATTGGTAGCTCTGCACTCTTCTATACCACTAGCTGCCTCCTCGATACTTTCGTCCAACACGTCCAGCTCGGAACCCAGCGTGCACAATGAAACAAATACCTCAAGATCTCTTTAAGACTCAGTCTCAAAGAATCCCAATGAATGAGTATCCGTGATGGAGAAGAAAGTAGACAGATCTTATCCAGTAAGAAGTTCCATAGCTCCCTGAGTCCCAGAGCACAACCAGGTAGGGGACCGTTTAGCGGAAAAGCAAATTGGCAGAAAGACGTTAAACAATCTATCAAGCTCATCCTAGGTCTCTGAATCGCAAAGCTGTGGTACCATCCATAACAACAGGCTAAATTCTGTAACCAAAGAAAAACAATGGCAGAGAGAGGTTGCTAGAACCTGTCCCGAGAAGACTATCGTCTGATAGCAATCAAGCGCGCCATTCCTTGACTGCACAGAGCGGGAGGTGATCTCTGATCGCTTACCCGCCCCACGCTATTCCCTGCGCACTATCTCCACGGACCTTCTCACCTCCGCAGGAGATACCGAGTTGAAGACTTGGTGCCTTCTACATGCTGTTGACGGTCGTTCCGGACAACTTCAGCTTCTCAACTCTCACACTCCAGCAGGGGTTACAAGCAATCGTTACACAGCCTGGATTTAATATGGAGTGCAAACGTAGTCCAAGTTCACCCACAATTCACATCTGCTCAGCTTACAGTGCTTTCCATGATCCTGGAGAACTATTTGCCCTGTTCATTCTTGGTTCAGGATCCGAAAGAGGTGGAAATAGTTCAAGAATCTACGATTATCAATTCCTCTCATGAATCTTAAACATAAAGGAAACCCTGCAGAAAACATTTTTTGCACAATTTTCTCTTTTTCTCTCTCTTCGGATAAGACTTTACCTTATAAATGTTCTCGTGTTCAGTTATTCATGCATGATTAGTATCGATCTTCCCATCTCACAGTCTTTTCACCAAGAAGCTATACACTCTTCAGTCCTTTTAGTGTATATATGCTACAACTACAAATCCTTTTTAAGCATCGGATTAGCCGGTTGGCTGGAATGAGATCCTGTTGGAAAAACTTGCCTAATTCCCAAAATTTGTGCTAATCTGGAGTGGCTCTTTACTGGATTGTACACAAACCATTATCCAGTCTAGCCTACACGTATACTGGTACTGTAACTATGAAACAGGCTCCTCCCCGGATAGCTTTTTGCATGAAGTAGATCTTTGAAATTGAAGCATTCTTTTCATGGTCATGCAAGTAAGAAGCACAATAACCTATAAGTAGTGCAAACTCTCTTGTTGGGTCTACTGATCTTCCCTTTGCACCTTCGCTTTCATCTGGGCAGTGCAGCGGCTGCCTGTAACCCAAGCGGGAGTGTGAGAGTGTGAAGCTAAAGCTGTCCGAGAAGACCGTCGAGAGCATGTGGAAAGCACGTCCACTTGAAGCATAGGGTCTTCAAACCGATCTCATCCGCGGAAGTGAGATGGGACCTTGGGGATAGTGTGGAGGGCATAGCGTGAGGCGGGTGACCGAGCAGCGATCACCTCCCGCCCCGTGCAGTCAAGGGATAGCGTGCTTGAATGCCGTCAGGCGATAATCTTCTCGTAGCAACTCTTAGCAACCTCTCTCTACAATTCTCTTTTTCTTCCTTGAAGTCACAAAAGAATCCACTTTGAAAAAGCCATTTTCCAGTCTAGCTCATACTGGTCCACAAAAATTGTCAAAACTAGTATCGTAACTGTGCATGTCGCTCCTTCCTGGGAAGATAATCTTGTGATTTGGTTCCCAGAATTGAAGTATCCGTTTAATGGTCAAGATAGTAAGAAATAGTTTTTTATTCTTAGAAGCTAGACTCATCTTGGCATAATTTAAAAAGGACTTGTAAGTCATGCAAGTTTCCTTGTCGAATCTACTGATGTTGCATTTGCCTTCACGTTCAAATAGACAGATCTTATCAAGTAAGAAGTTCCATGGGTCCCTGAGTCCCACAGCACAATCAGGCAGGGGACAGTTTATTCGGGAAGAAAAATGACAGAGAGGTGTTAACAATCTATCAAAGTCATCCTTGGTCTCTCAATAGCAAAGCTGTGGTACCATCCATAACAACAGGCGAAATTCTCTAAGCAATGAAAATAATAGGAGAGAGAGGTTGCTGGAAGCTACTTCGAGAAAATTATCGTCCGATTACAATCAAGCGCGCTATCTCTTGACTGTACAGAGCGGGAAGTGATCGCTGCTTGCTTACCAGCCCCACGCTATGCCCCCTGCACTATCTCCACGGTCTCTTCTCACTTCCGCGCAAGATATTGAGTTGAAGACTTGGTGCCTTCTACATGCTGTTAACATCATTCTGGACAACTTCAGGTTCCCAACTCTCACACGCCCACATGGGTTACAAGCAACCGCTACACAGCCTAAGATGTTAAACGTAGTCTAAGCTCACCCACAACTCACATTGCTCAGCTTACAGTGCTTTCTATGGTCCTGGAGCACGATTTGCGCTTTTAATTCTTGGTTCGAGATCAGAAAGAGGTGGGAACAGTTCAAGAATCTATTATTAACTGCTGTCATGAATCTTCAACATAAACCTTTCACCTATGCTACATCCTCCACAATCACTCCACGGTCCTTTCTTACTTCTGCGGAAAAACAGCTAAGATTTTCGTAGTAAATTTGAGACCTGTGATAGGCTAACAGATTACAGTAAAGTAAATTGAAGGATTACGAAGCTGATTGGTGTAACCATAGACCAATGAAATATATATTAGAAGTTTTCGTGGGTTTGGACTCAGAATATGTTTAAAAAAATTTCAATAGTGAACTTTCCGAGGATGATGAGCCTTTTGTACGTGTGTCAAATAGACATACCTAGGGAGAATAATGTCTCCAGGAATCATATGCTCTATGTTTCAAGTGGACGTGCCTCCTAAGTGCTCTTGACAATCTTTTCGGGCGGCTTGAACTTCACGCTCCCGCTTGGGTTACAAACTGCCGCTACACAGCCCAGATGTTTCATGGAGTGCACACATAGTTTAAGTTTACCGACAATTCACATCTGCTCAGCAGTGCTGTCTGTGATCGTAGAGCGCTATTTGCCCTGTTCGTTCTTGCTTGAGGATGCGCAAGAATGGGAACCGTCTAATGTTATCAACTTCTATCATGAATCATGGTAGAAATCTTCCAGAATGAAACTTTGAAATGTTCTCTCGTTTACTTAGTCATACAAGAATAGTGAAAGATATAGTATTGATCTTCCCATCTCACAGTATGTTCACCAAGAAACTATATAGACTTCATTCCTTTTAGTGTACATATGTTTGAATTCCAGATGATTTTTAAGTATCGCATTAGCCTGTTGACTGCAACGAGATCCTGTTGGACAGACTTGGCTAACGCTCAAGACTTGTGCTATTCTGGAGCAGCTCATTACTGGATTCTCCACAAGCCATTGTCCAATCTAGCCTACACGTATACTGGTACTGTAATTATGAAACCGGCCCCTTCCCAAATATCGTTTGTCATGACATAGATCCTTGATATTGAAGTATTCTTTTCATGGTCAAGCAAGTAAGAAACAGTGTTTCTTTCATCTAAGATCGTTTCATATTATGGTAATTTGCACAAAACCTGTAAGTAGTGCAAACTTCCCTGTTAGGTGTACTGGAGTTTCCTTTGCACCTTCACTTCCTTTTGGGCAGTGCAGCGGCTGCCTGTAACCAAGCGGGAGTGTGAGAGTGTAAAGCTGAAGCTGTCCGAGAAGACCGTCAAGAGTATGTACAAGGCACGTCCGCTTGAAGCAGAGTCGTCGAACCGGTTTCATTCGCGGAAGTGAGATGGGACCTTGAAGATAGTGTGGAGGGTATAGCGTGAGGCCGGGGTGACTGAGCAGCGATCACCTCCCGCATCGTGCAGTCAAGGGATAGCGTGCTTGAATGCAATTGGGCGAGAACCATCTCGAAGCAGCTCTTAGCAACCTCTCTCTACAATTCTCTTTTTCTTTGCTTGAAGTCACATAAGAATCCGCTTTGAAGCAGCGTATTATTGGGTTGTCCAATAGTCAATTTCCAGTCTAGCTCATACTGCTCCACAATAAATTATCAAACTAGTGTCGTAACTGTGCACGTCGCTCCTCCCTTGAAAATTTAGGTCATGGTTTGAGTCGCCAGAATTGAAATATCAGTTTAATGGTCAAGACAATAAGAAATAGGGTTTTATGCTTAGAATATAGACTCATCTTGTGATAATTTTAAGAAAAACCTCTAGAGTTGTCTCGGAAGATTATATCGGCTATATTACTGGTTATATGACAAGCAATGGCGGCATGTTTCGTTGATGATTTTCTTCATTAATCAATCGTCGAACACTTCCAAATTTCTTCGTTTGCTAACTGCTTATGAACGATCGCAAAGGTGTTAAACGAAAGAGTTCTTCTTACAATCAATGTCAAACGCTTGCTTCGGTTTTAAAATCCACGATACGGAGATGTACTTTCCCGTCATCCTAGTGCAAACCATGGACTCCGCTGCTTGTTTGAGCTACATAATCGTTATGATTCCACAAGATAGGCCGCCTCCACTCTAAGATTTCAAGGTACACTTTCCTTCATGAGCACATGCGCTGTTCAATGTACACAAGTTCAAGTTAAACGGTAAAGCGATTACCTGTACCCATCAAATCTACATTGGTACCGTTCATGACTGCAACAGTTGTGGCAAAACAAGAGCAACGGTGAGATGCATGTGACGCGCTACAGAAACTTCATGCAGCTCCTGCTGTTGAGTTGGTCAAGACGGTTTGAAAAGTGGAAGCGGCCGCCGATTTAACTTTCAAAATTCTACTCTTACCCACAATGCTTTGGATCAGCATAGAATCTGAATTTGAAATTCCAGTCTGTGGACTAAATGTTGTGCGCTGGGACAGTTTCTTACGTCCATCATGATCAGCAGGTGAGATGTAGCGGCCCGTTGCTTCTTCACCAATTATTCGTTGTAATCTTGAATCAGCGCTTATGATATATGGACAGTCTATCGGAACTCCCTTGATTTCAGCTTGAGTATTCTTATTCTCTCTCTCCCGTCTCTACGTCTCCTGGATAGCAACCGGGGAACTTGAACATCATCGTGGAAAGTGTTCTTGCCAATCTCACCGATGGAAAGTCTTGATAAAAAGATCAAAGTACGATGCTCACCGACCGATCCAAATACGGTGCCCCCAGGCCAAAAATTACCGGAGGAGGTGATAGAGATGATCATATCTAAGATCGAGTTCCCAGCCATTTTCAAGGCCAGGTGTTTGTCAAAACACTGGCTTTCAAGACTCTCGAGAGAATCGGCGGTGTCCAGGACATTTCAGAAGCAGGTGGCTTCGGTTTCTAGGAGTTGGTCAACATACTATCCTGCTTTTGTAACACATGGCGGGGGTCTAAACTTTTATATCGTTGGACACAATAACATCACTGGTGGCTTGTTCAAGATGAAAATAAATTCGGTAGGTTCACCGCTATCGATGTTCATTCATGAGATTCTTCTTCCCTATCCGGTAGCTGGGACGAGGAACTGTAATCCGGAATTGAGCTCGCTAAATCCAGGTTCGCGACCAATCGCAACAATGTTTGGAGGAGCACTAATTTGCTTTATATATAGATCTGGCACTACAAGCCCATTACGCAATAGGCCAAAACAGATATTCGTGGCGAATGTTCTTACAGGATGTTATAGGTTCCTTCCACCTTCCCCACCACTTCAGCCACCAAGTGGCGTCATCTTGGGGCGTTGGAGAGGAGAACGAAGAGTATTCCAGGTGGGAACCGAAACACATAGCACGTTTAAGCTAGTTCTCGCCAGTGTATGTCAGGGTACACAAAAGATAGATGCGGACGAGAGCAACGAAGGGCCCGGGGTGTTGGGTTACTGCCTCCGAATACAGTACTATGAGTCAGGAACGACCAGATCGACAGAGCGTTGGTCAGACAAGTACACATTTTTGGATTTCATCACTAACCCGGAGGACCTTAAACTTCATATGGAGGCATGCAGTACTATTTTGAACTCGTGTGTCTACATTTTGTTCTTCGTTGAGCATAAAATCGATGAAGATGAACTCTTCGACGATAATTATGACGAGGAGTTTCATAATACTCAGCACAGTCTTAAACTATTGCAGTATAATGTAGAGACTAGCGAAATCAGGCAACATACGATTGACGTAAATAATATGCTACTCTCCATTTACAGCTGCTGTAAAGATCCGTACAACAAATTAAATCCCGTAGAATGCAACGAGATTTTGGGTTCCAGTGTTCAGATTTGCGGTTCTGATATCCTAGTGCTTCTTGCAACGGCGGATGAGGTGACGTTAGAGCCGGAGCATTTGAAGTACAAAGCGTACGCGCTAAACATTCATCATTTTCTCTTGAAGTGGGATCCAGAGACAGACGACCTTGAGGTGTTGGAAGAATCTCAAGGCCCACCAAATCCAGAGTTCTTAAGAGACATCGACTTGGACGAGATGCGCCTGAAGGGTAGCGAGACCACAAAGTTCAGTTCAGATGAGAACTACGCTTACATTTCCTTTAGGGTATCAGATACCTGGACAGTTATATATTCTTATCATGTTGCGACCAAGACATGGACTAACCTGCGCTGTCCGCGAGAGTTATCAGAGCAATTCGAGCTCTCCAAGGTCGTGTCATTTACAACGTTTGCACCTGGTTTGCGGACATTCAAACTGTAATATATATGTCTGCGGAGCAATCTGTATATTAAAAGATTCTACTCAGATTTCCTTATTGCATGGTACATCTCGGCCACTGCCTGTGTGCTTCAGAGATCCACTACTTCTGTTCACATGGTGGTATCTCTGCTCTCGACGAATTCCATTCTTCTTTGGTATCGTTGCTTTGTTCGGTTGAATATGAAAGAGACATACTTGCAATTTTAATCTACAACACGTTGGCCACGTCGTGATGACTAATCAAGTCCAAGCACCCCGGAGGACTTCGTCGTAGGAATAGCTTATGTCTAATATGCACCAATTATGTGAACTCCGAAGGATTAAAGAACGAGATCTGGCAGATTGAAAGTTCGAGATGGATCGTTTCGAGGTCATGTCTTGTTGCTGTTGCATTACGAAGTATATCATTGCCCTTGGTATGCAGCTCTCAAATAGTAAATAGTCAGGGTGGTGGCTCAGCTTTTTATGGAGGAATCTAGACGATAGCGCGTGTAGATCTAGATAGTACCTTTCTGTACTTACATTGGAGGGAACGGTTAAGAATTATCTAGTCCATCTATTAAGCCACATTCTCACAAAAGGCTTCCCTTGCAATCATACTACTGGACAATAAAGCTCTTTTCTTGATCTACATGAACACCTACTTCCAGAAAGAAAACGCGGAAGAGATGAATCATAAATATGAGTACAATAAGAAGATAACGGCTCAAATAGTTAGAGAGAGGCCAGGGTTTTATCAATTTCTTGAAGAGATCACAGAATTTTAAACTTCAGCTTCTAGCTATTGGTGATCTTTTCTCCCCGTGATCATCATCCGTAGTTAGACCTTCACACTCAAGTCTTCTACTCAAGAAATGGACAGAGACGAGGTTGTCTAAGCCGTAATCAGTGAACTGAGGATGTGATCACCATCCTAATGTCCAAAGTGTTTGCTAGGGCACGAGAGTGTGTATACTTGGCTTGAAGTCGAGTTCATATGTTTTATATACGACACATGTGAGTGCAGACTTACTTATACTTGGTCCGAGATGATCAGATGACAATAGCGGATGTCATGATTACGGACCCTACGCGGGATACAGTTTCGGAGAGAATGATTACCCACCCCCCTGGATGGGCGGCGAGTGCAACAGCAGGTCACAAGGTCTCCAAGTATAGGGGCATGCAGCGAAGTCATCTCTTTATTCCTCTAGCCTTGGAGTTATATGGAAAGATAGACATTCTTATACTTGGTATGAGATGATCAGATGACAATAGCAGGTGTCGTGGTTACGGACCCTACGCGGGATACAGTTTCGGAGAGAGTGTTTACCCATCCCCTGGATGGGCGGCGAGTGCAACAGCAGGTCGCAAGGTCTCCAAGTATAAGGGCATGCATCGAAGTCATCTCTTTATTCCTCTAGCCTTGGAGTTATATGGAACGGTAGACATTGTATTTGACACATTTGTTAGGGAGTGCACAAGAGCTTATCATGTTAGGCATCGGGATACCACTCTCATTCTCATACTTTGTAGCATATTTTAGACGGTGTGTCTCCATGACTCTACATCATGCAATGGCTGGTGCAATCCATAGGAGAGCAATCACATTAGGTGATGTTTCTTCGGATCCTCCCGTTGTATTGTCTAGCATCCAGTTGTGTGTAGACAATAAGACTTATTACATGGCTAGGATAGCTTTGGTGCGATAGAACAGATTTCTCATATAGACTCTATTGGGGCTTAGCCCCATGTTACATCTTTTGTGTCTCCCTTGTCCTTGTACTGTCTTGATGGGGTCTTCCCATCCTTCGTTTTTCTTACGTGGTCCCCTTTTTCTATGTCCGCAATTCAATAGATGCAGACGACAAAAAAGATGTCGCATAAATAATTGAAACTATGAAGTCCGCATGGTTGTATGCAGTAGGCTACTAGACCTTAATGGCGCGAACGACGTTGCAGCTCCATGCCTCAGTACGAAAGTATCGCCGTGGTGCTCATGATCACGGACATCGCAGTCAACTTTATCTGAATAGCTTGGTCTGAATAGCAATCAGTGCCAGAAATGCCCGCTGTTTCTGTACAGATGCAGCAATGCTGTCTCCCGTAGAACTTGAACTTGCTGCCTAGCAACGGAGAATGCACTGGCCCAGAAAATGCTCACTAGTATTCGATTGATTCAGGAACCATCAACACTAACTCGTTAAATTCGGGCACTGCGAAGTCACAGCAGGTAGTAGGTCACGCATGTCCTTCCGGTATTGAAAAGATTTTGCCGCTTACAGCAGCAACCAGGAGTTCGAATGCATCTTCTCGGAAACACTGGTCCTGTTCACTGAGAAAGACATCGTTAGATCTGCTAGCTCTATGGTCGAGAACAACATAACCCGAACGCTCCTGGCTATGTCAATTGACAAAGAGATCACCCTCATGCTTCCAGGCCCGTCCATCCTCCTGTGTGCGTCTGACTGTATTGAAATAGATTTCGTCTGATCAATCCTGTTGAACGTGAACTTCACTTTTTAGACCAAAGCCAACGTATTCAGAAGATTATAGCTACAGCTGTAAACAAACGCGTGCACTTCTTTCCTCTTTGTCAAAATGACACTTGATATCGCTATCATATTGTAAGAGTCTCGATATCTTCTTGGTACAAGCACCCACTGATCATCGAAAAGAATAGTTGGTACTGATCAATGACATGGTAAGGACATTGAGTAGCTTTGTGGTTGTTGGAAGCCAATTGAAGGAGTGAGCCTAGACTCTAGTTTTGGGCTTCACTCAATCGATTTCTGCCCACCAAGGTAGTCGTAATGAATGGAATGTAATATATGGAATGAAGCTTAATGACATCGTATTCAATAACAAAGCAGATGTTTCGTTTCATCGTCTGGGCAAGAGTGAAAATTTCGGTGCAAACAAACTGAGAAAGTCCACTTCGTACTTCACCAGCACTTAGTCAATGGTTCACATCCTGTGAAGCTCCGGGTTATATACCGGACTCTAGGCTTCATTCTTTTCAGCAATCTTTACTTGTGCCAAGTTCGGATGTAAAAGGTACACTACGAGTCTTCATTATCTCAAGCGGAGCTTAGACTGAGCATTAAGGCCTCGATACTTTTCATGCATTCTCACGTTAAGCCTTTGGCACAGAGCTATATTCGAGGTTGCACAATTGGCACCTCAATATTTGCAGTACAGGAGAGACGAACAATGATGATTGACTCCCTTTCCTGCATCCATCAGCTAGATAACTCTACAAAACTAACTACCTGTCAGATGCATTGAGTGTCGTACACGAGGTTTACCTCATAACTACGAACTTTGTATGTTTGGACTCGGTTTAAGGAGGGATGGCAGTACATGGACTTCTGTAATCTCGACATTGATCCGTCTTTGACAGCGTGCAGTAGGTAATAAAAGGTTACCTGCATATGTTGGACCAAGTAGGATATCCCTAATACTTCTCCAGGATGCATTCCGTGTCGTACACCACTACGACCTTTGTATTGTCGGACGCGGTTTAAGTGGGGTGGCAGTACATGGACTTCTGTATCCTCGACATCGACCCCTCTTTGACAGCGGTAGGAGGCAGTAAAAGGTTACCTGCATATGTTGGAGCAAGTAGGATATCCATCATACTTCTCCAGAGAGGTGCTTTGGAAGATCATAATTGATCACATCAGGGGGAGATGTCCCCTAAAAATCCATGAACAGAGAAAAAAAGCTGATTCGCACTTGGATTGAATGAGGCTATATGGTAGATTATGGTAATTTATGCTAAGAGATGTCTCACTTGGTCGCGAACAGCTATCGTTCAGGAGAAGAAAAGAATATGACGAGGAAATAGACCAGAGAGCCAGCTACTAGGATTCCACCGTACACAAACGCCTGTGAGGAGTGCTGGGGCGTTTCATACTCCACACGGCAACATCTCATATTCTCTTTCTCCCTCCAAAGCACATGATCCACATAGCTGCCAGCACCCAGGATACACACCAATCCCAGTTAGAACTAATGGCATTCAAGTCATACAAACTATGGGGTCCGTGAGGTGAATCCACGCAGCACAGAATGTTTGCGTGAAGTCGACTTTTATATCAAACCGATGGCAAGCAATACCACATCAATCTATCAGCAAAGTACGCTTACTCTTGAGTGAATAAGGATGACCGCACAACAGCTGTGGAGTTCTTGAAGGCGTCTTGGAGCCGATGGTCATATAATTGAGCAGCAAGATTCACCAACTGGTCCTCCAAACCATCCAAATACGTTTCTAGGCGATCGACTGCATTCTGAGGTACAGGTTGTGGGAGAAGAGTTGTCTTTTTGTAGAACATATCCAACCATAGCTCCAGTGTAGCTTTCTTTGGTTCACCTTTAATTTTTTCTCCGAGAGGAGTCTGGAGATACTCACTGGTGAACGCTTGAATTTTCTCATTTGCGTCTCTGATTTTCCTTAAAGCCATATCCACACGAGAGTATATTGCATTTCGCTGCATCCAGTACCAACAGAGAGATATTTACATATTTAGCGAACACTGTCAGTAGCCTCCGTGCATTCATGCTGCTGTCTCAACTCATACACCCTACTTTCAATGAAGAAAAATCAACTTACTGAGTGCTTACCAGTGCGGTATCCACGAGTAGCTGGCTAATACTCGAAGTACTGGAGAAAGGACCGAACGGATGATGCCCTGAAGCCCACAGCCAATTATGCATAGGGCGACCATGTATGTGCGAAGCCCTCTCGTATGGTGCAGCTAGTCCTCCAACAACAGCCGCCAAACCTGCTATGATATGCCGTTGGGGTGAATTGGCTCGCTCTACTCTCCTCGTTGTGTCAGAGACGTAGCTGAAAAGAATACGTAACAAATGATAATGTCAGGTCACTTTCGAGTTTGAGACAGGAATTCTCTTGCTACTTCTTGACAATATCAAGTAGTAAAGATTTTCTTTTCTACCATCTACAAGCTCTCTGAGCTGTGTCCATTTGGAGAATATCAAGCTCTTCTGCTGAGAGATCACGAAAGCCTGAAGAGATCTCTAACAAGAACCACAAATTTTACCATATTCCAGGTAAACTCAAAATAGACACAGCATAGCAAGAAGTAAGTGGAAAAATGTTCCATCCACAGAGAAGTCGATATACACGATGTAGGGAATACGAAATAAATCGACTATACAATAAATTTAGACCACCATTTGTAAACGGGATGTAAGGGCGATCTTATACACCCTTTCTGATACTGAAAACAAGTTCTACAAGCAAACCTTGTACCTTAAAGGCACGGAATCATTGTTGTGCTGCAAGACAAACACAGCATCATGACTTGACCACATCAAGCCTTCTCCTTCCATCAAAAGTTCAGGATCGACCCCATTCAGGGAAAGTACAAACCTGCGAACGGACAAACGAACTACATTAGTTTGGATAACGTGCTGAACTGGACACAATATAACCATCCCTCCTGAGTCTAGTTGGTGGAAGTTCACGGTTCATTGCAAGAACATCAATCCGGTAATAAGGGAGGCTACACACAGAGTTTTACTCACACGGGAATCACTCGAGTGCCATAAGATTTCTCCACAGGCAGTCCTCCTTTCATTTTCTTAGGACTGCCCTTTTTCTTCGCCTCCTTGTCTTTGGTCAAAAACTGTGTACCCCATCTGGCAGGCCTTGACTGAATCACAGACTCCTCTTCTGTAGAGTTTTCAGTGGACGCTGCCCAGGCCCTTTGCACATGCTGTTGATGGGAGAAAAGCAGTGTTCGTTATGAGGAGAATCAATTGGACCTTACAGCGAGGCTACGAAATCTCAAATCAGAGTATAAGCTAGAGAGCTTTGCACATTAAATCAACTGGATCCAAGTATGCGGTCTCAAGTGAAATTGTGAAGTAATTCCACCTATATTATTTCCAGGGCAGAGAGATATACAACTAAGTAAGCTAAACCGACAGTTTAAAGCATGCAAACCTCAAGCTACAATCGATTTGCGAACAGATTCAAAGGGAAACATAACAAAGTTCTCTATCAAAGTTCACGTAACCTTTGATAGGGAACAAGCTGCAAAATGAATCCCAACTTAGAGAATTCAACGATATAACTAACCTTCTAAAGCTTTTTGAGAATAATGGACAGCCGGTATACAAAATCCTCAGGCCAAAGGTGAAGAACAGTTCGTAAGATATATATTGGGAATGAGAATAGAAATCGTTCAAAGAACGAGGAATCTTGATCACATTAAAAGATATATATTCAGACATGAGAGCAGAAGCCGTTCTTCGAACGGGGGATCCAGAACTCATTACGTGCAAATGGTGTGCATATGAAATGCAAACATGATATGTGCAAATCGAGATGAAACCCTAAAGAAAGTGAAAAATCTAACCGATTAAATGCGAGGTTAAGCACAGACGAAATATCAACTATATGCTGATCAACATCAGTAGAGAACGGATATCCATCACGTAATCGATCACCGCTAAGTAAAGCATGTAGCGAAATAGACAAGCTGTAATTGAAGACCCACGAATCAAAACTAAACCAATCAAGAGAACTGAAATTGGCAGACTGGACATGAAGCAAAACAACCAATGTGAGTTGGAGCAAAGGGGAAGAGAGTGGATGGATATAATATATGAATGGATGGATGGATATACAAAAGATATATATATTCTAGTTTAGAAGAGACACCTTACAAGTACCACCTACAGGGTTTTTGAGAAACCCAACATGCACATGAACTTCAACCTGAAATGAACAGAGGACAAAAGTGCGTATGCGCACCTCATTTCTGAAAAATCTGGATGAAAGAGATGGGTCTGCGACATCCAGCAATCCGGCAGCCAGAACGTCTGTGGAGTGTCTCATTTCCTGTTCAGTCGAACGGACATCGTCTTAGCATTTCTTTCCAACGAAAAGCGATCTTCGACTTGAAGTTGTTACAGATATTGTGTGTACGCAAACCCACTTGAATAATACACTAGTAGGTGAACGGGTGCTTAAAGAGGATTCTGAGAAACTTGAGACTCCACAAGTTTTAACCATTCAGGAACAAATTCCATTGTTTGAAACAGCAATCTATGCATAAAAGAATACCTAAATCAACAGTCCTGAAAGAATCAAGCCAAGGTATGTGGACAGGTAGTATAGTGTTACCTCCCTCAGAAGAGCCCCATCAAGATATGTCCTGGCACGTGCATGGAAGCGGCCGTCTTTACGGGTCTCGTGAACAGAATGACTTCTCAAAGCCTTTACCACCGCAATAGATAACTTCTCGTGATCATGGAGATTGTGAACCCCTCCAACTACTACTACATCTTGTCCTGGTGGCACCAATTTTCGTACCTGAATGGATGCAAGTTTAAGTCTCGAACTTCGCTAAAGCAAAGTCAAATCGACATTCAAATACCTACTGCTAATTGGTCACGTTGATCTCTGCGACGAAACAGCACGGGTTTACTCCTACATAGGTGAATAAGCAATGGGGAGCAATTTAAAGATTTTCATCTCGCGTAAATCTTAAAATCTCTTTAGAAGGATCTACATAAATCAACTTATCCTGGGCATTTCGACGATCCATACTAAGATGGCCACTAGAGAGTGCCGAAACACTTACTTCTGCTTCAATACTTGGCATGTCTATTGAGAAGTTGGTGCCTGGCTGGAGTGGGTTATACTGATTATGGTTTCGCATCACGATCACGGGAACTAGCAGGCGCATTGCCGGGTCTACGTACTCAAATCTGCATAGAGTGAACTCAAAGCGTCAATCAAGAGAGATGAAAATCCTTGTGAAAGGCCTTCAAGTCTGGGACATCTTCATGTAAAGAGAGAAAACTGGGCCAGAGTTGACAACTAACATTGGTTATGACTTTATGTCATGATCGCATCCGGGAAAAGGTCTGACCCTTCAACGTGTCTCTGTTATCTGTGCAGGCTATCCCTCTCTACCAATGTTACTATGTTCAGGATATGGAAAGTAGGGCATCAACTACAGCCAAAAAACAAACGATAAAAGCAAGACTCAAGGATTGACAAACTATCCAACGTGCAACAACAATGAGGTAACCCTTCGTTTCAAAGTTGAGTCAATCAACAAAATACTGACTTGGCGCTTTTAGGAAATACCTCACATCAGGGGATATGACATGCTCAATAGCTGAAATGATAAGAGAAGAAAGCAGGCCACGGAAAGACTCTTCGGTGTCTCCCTTGTTAACTGGGTCTCGCCTTCTTGGAAAGAGTAAATGCTGTAGCCTAGGAATTGTCCTGTACCCAACACTGCCTTCTTCTGACTCTATCCTTCCATACACACAAGGACCAGCTGAGAGATCTATAACAGCATATCTACGGCACACAACGAAAAGGGGAAGTTAGAGCTGTTACAGCCAAATCAGAGCAATGAGGGAATCCTATCTTTCCGGTCATATCTGTGATTGTACAAGGAACATACAGGCAACACCAGTTGCTTCCAATGAACACCAGGGGACAATCAGCTGAAGGAGGAATCCACACTGAAAAGGCACGACTTTATAAGAGACAAAAGACAATACAGTAGACCAGATGTCATATGCGGTCACCTGAAACGTACCTTCCAATGAACACCAGGGGACAATCAGCTGAAGGAGGAATCCACACTGAAAAGGCACGACTTTATAAGAGACAAAAGACAATACAGTAGACCAGATGTCATATGCGGTCACCTGAAACGTACCTTCCAGAACTAAGCCAAACTTGAGATGCAGCTCCACCGTTGTACCTGTAACGATAAACATATCCCCCTTCTTGCAGAGCAAGATCTTCAGGAGAAAGTTCTTGGATTCTGTCAGAAAGGGCTGCCTGTAGTGAAGAAGTGTTATGCTCCTCTCGAGGATCCATCCTGACCTGAGATGACATGACAATCATTAGGAGAGTGAGTCATTCACTGAGACCGAGTGCTTAGGTCAAGATACCACCATGTAAGATGTAACTTCGAGGGTTATTCTGTGGGATACACATTTTTAAAGCGCGGTGAGAAGCAGCAACTCTTCCAACAGCCACTTTCCTTCCATTCAAGTTGCTGACACAAGTTGAAGAAGTAGTACCTTATCGAAATTGAAGATGAATATCGCATTTGGCACGGGCTTGTTCATGTCTGCACTACTGTCGGAAGCTGCATCAAAACCAAAAAGAAAGGTATAAAGCCGATCGAGAGTTGTCTCTAAGACAGTCGCCTCCACCTCGTAAAGTGGTATTTCCCTTCCCCATTCGTTCTGTACAAGAGAAACAAGATAGCCTAAGTTTAACTTGTCAGAAAAATTACCCTCAATTGCTTTTGATGCAATGCTTCAGACTTACAGTCCTGCTCGGCATCAACCAAGTAGTAAGAATAGCGAGAGAGAATGTATCCACTATAGAAAGCACGGAAAGCATGCAGTGATATGAGAGTATGCAGCAGAAAATCATGAATCATGAATTAACTATGCATGCACACGACAATGATGTAAAGCAAATCAACTTAAGGGGCGACAGAGTATTCAATGCAACTTCAAGTCAACATTCCTGGTGTCCGTACCTCTCTTGCGGTGCCGGCAAGCTTCATGTTCTTCTTGATTTCCCACTCCAAGGTAACAAGTTCAGGTTGCCCCACCTAAGAAAACAACATAACAACCTTGAGAACATTGTTGAAGTTGAATATCAAACACTCTAAATACTCATTGTATATGGAATGCAGAGCCCGTTGTAAACTCCGGAAACATACAACGTTGGCAGCTACCTCACATAGTGGCAAGTACAATCAATCAAAGTATTAAACGTTGCAAAGCGATTTTGCTCCTGCAATGGACCGAAACAATCTCCACAACTTACCGGGATAACATTGTAGTAGAGGTCATGCTCGATGTCAAGTGGCAAGCCTGTCTCCAAGCACGCTGGTCTGTGCGTGGGGAAGCTATTCTTCATGAACTTACTCAACTCAGCAGCATACAGACTGTACCGGTAACCACCATCTCCATTGAAGCCGACTAGCACAACGTTGATCTCGAGAGGTACATGGAATGGAACCTGCAAGATGTTTTATAAATGTTTAACATGTGCCGATCCCCACTACAAGCGGTAACAAGCAATAAACAGAGAGGGAAGTGGATTATGCATCCTACTGTTAATTCTTCAGAAACTCTTGATATTTCGTTTAACTACTAATTGCTTTTCCTTCCAAGAAATAAGAAAATCCATGCCTCTTCACCAGATGAAAAAGAAAAGCCAAGCGACATCCAATGGATGGTCCAGTACTGATAATAAAATTTAAATGAACACCCTGCAACTTCAGAGGCCAGAAAGCCACAGTATTTAAATTACTGGTAACTTCCAGTTGCCTGTGTCTAAAGACATGCCTCCGTTGTGCTCAACTCCAACGGAACCCGAATTTTGCATGATGAGGAATTAGATTAAAAACTTAGTTTAACGACTGCAAAATTTCGACCAGGCCAAGTGCACCTTCATGATAATTTGAATAATATTTTATCCCTACTGTGAATCTGAACTTGAGAAGGAGACTGTATTCAACTGACAAGATACTTCTTATACATCCGAGTTGCATATTTCTCTGCTCATAAAACACAAACGCATTTGCAGCCAGAATTTGATACCAGCAGCTGAATTAGCATCAACTTTTGTTTCCATCTACGCAAAGAGTGATTCCACGCCGTTCGCAAAACAAAATTCTAAGATCAGACTGGCATCCATAAAGTCACATAGTTATCGAATCCACTCATCTCTCAACTTCCAAGATTTGATCAGATACAAGGACATGAAGGTATGGAATGGAAGAAATGCGTGGAAAATTACCCGAGCACGAGTGTGAAGAAGATGATGAGCTTCTCTTTTCACCAAATCACTAACGTCTTGAAAAGTTCCATGATGCCATTGAGGATGTCCGACATCCCTCCGAAACGGCTCGACATTCTTACTCTCCACTACAGCCATCGAACCAAACAAAACCAGTAGAACAAACATAGTAAGATCCATCGCGATCAACCAACAGGCTCCAGTTCTCCGGATCATTTTCAAACAATGGCACCACCAGTCCACTGTCTAAACCCTAAACCCGATGAGAGCACGAAATCGAACTCGATTACATCAGACAATGGCCGTGAGAAGCCTAGTTCTCAGCCGGCCACTTCGCTCGTATAATTCCCCATTCCCTCGAACCTGCGGCAGTCCGCTCCTACACAGTCAATGACCCAAAATTCTATCACCGACGAATTGGCCGGCAGAACTCCAACACGATTCAGCTGTGAGACTGAATCTCCGTAGAAAACCAGTTCTCTTCTTTACTGGTGAATCCCGTCGATCGAGGAGTAGACGATTTCCCTCGCACTTGGAATTGGGAACTGAAGAAAAACCAGCTGAACCGGTGATCGTTTGTCACCGTATTACGCATATTTCCCCTGAACCTCTTTATAAGGTGCAAATAAAAGAAATAGTTCAATTTTTGTCTCTATGATGGAAGCTATCCTTGTCGTTCGTACCCTCTAGTTCCCCAACCATTAACCCTCTAATTTTATAAGATTTAAGAACACCTTCAAGTTGAAAAAATTTACAAGTACGTCATGACTATGTACTCTTCACAAAACTAATTCATGAAAGAAATCGTGGTCAAAGTAGGATAGAAAATTATATTCATCTAGAAATCTAACGTATTGTATATTTGAAGCTTCATACATACAAATATATTAAATTTATATTTCAAAAAAATTTCTAGCTTTATTTTGGCGTCGAAGTCTTGGCAAGAGATTCTTCAGCGAGAGAAATATATGATGATAACTAGACGAATTTTATTAAAGTGTAATATGATCAACCAAAATGAATAAAAATGAATAAAGTAGATACTAGATTAATGTGCAATCCAGAGGATGCTCCTTAGGATGTCCACAGTTGCTTGTAGACTTTATTACTTGCGTAGCTCGGTTACCTTATCTTCTGTGTGGTAGGGCAGATTTTACATTACATTAAGAAATGGGGCGGCGAGGTTGACATCTCCACCGTGTCCAAATCTGATAGTAAGTAAAAGTGTCCGTTTTGCATTTAAGTTCCTGTTTTCAATTTTGCGGTTTCGTTTCCGTTTCTGTTTTCCGGTTCCGATTCAATTTTCCGTTTCCATTTCCCTTAAATTTATATTTCCATCACACGTCCCTGCAGAAATTACCTCCGCACCGTATATGATCCCGTGCGCAGTTTAGGGTTCACCGTGAGTCCTAAATAAATAACAAACAATAATAACAACAATAAAAATATAACAAGTACCGAAGAACATGATCCTAAAAGAAGCAGAATTTGAAGCATGCGCAAAGACAAGTTACCAAGCGCATGTAGGCAATACCTGAAACACACATTGATTACTATGCTAATGGAAACAATAATAGAAACTAAGGAGGTAAAATTAGAAGGAGAATACAAAGAACAGTTGGAAGTGGCGAGAAACATCGGTAAGGGAATGTGAGAGAAGGAGAGAGGTTGTGTGTGAGAGGTAATTTAAGGGAGAGAAGTAAGTAATGAGCGGGTCCCGTGCAAGAAACAAAAATGTTTGTACTGTATCGAGCACAATAGAAGAAGTATACAAACGGTGTACTAAGTGAGGTGTAATGGAACTGTATGATGTGTATGTTCTATTTCATATTGCTAGAAAATTGGTTAGAAAATATATTGATAGCGTTAGCCTTAAACACGTTTGGTTAAGTCATTGAAGCAACTGACTCAGCTTAAAAGCCCAATCCACTTCAAACAAGTCCAAATATCCCGCTTTCCAGAGCAAGTGTTCTAAGGTTGAGTGAACTTCCAATTTTTATCTTTGAGCTCTTCAAGGTGTTATCACAAAAGGAGAACAGATCCTTGGATTGAATTCAATACATATGGCTCTACAACTTCCAATAATCATCATCTTGGAGATGAGTGCTTTGGCACAACACCATATTTTCTTCTTGATTTAGTTCACAAGCAAGAGCTACTTTAACCCATCCCATAAGAGTTTGGTAGAAAAGATATCATTATAAGTGTAGTCAAGAAGTATGTGTAGCTTCAACTTGGTCTTATCCTTAATATAATTTTGTGCCATACATGGCATAAATTTGGCAAAGCCTGTCTTTTGAAACATAGCTCAAAATGAATGTTTTTGATGTATTGTGTTCACGTCTTGTGTCTCTTGAGAACTTCACAACTTAAAACACACTCTTGGAATCCTATACTCAATAACAATTTTGATGATTGAATAACTACCATCATCAAATGCCTCCTTGCTATCAATCTATAATATGACAACTTCACTCAACAAGCTTCTAACTCACCAAAAAGACAATATTGTTCACTACCTTGCCATGATTTTGTTTGATGTACAAGAGTAATAACACTTGAGCTAGAAAATACCTCATTTTTTTTTGATTGAGTCTAAAGCATCCAACACAAACTATGCCAAAGTTTTTGTCTAAGGTGGTGAATTAAGTAAATCATTCTATGATCCTAAGAAAAGCTTTCACAACTAAAAACTTTCTTTACTCCATTACCATCATTGATGATCTATCGAATAGCACCTTGCTGGAATACCAAAAGGAAAGCTAGCAAGAGAAGCCAGATTTTTGAAGGCAAGAATAATTTAGATACGCTAACCTAATTTCACTTTCTCCACTGAGATACTACATGATAAGATACAAGCAAAAGTAAGATAGGTCTTTAGACTTGATCTTAACAAGCTCTAACTAGATAGCACTCTCATGAGAGCAACTACCATAAAAGGAATCTTACAACCCATACAATTTACTTCTCTAACACAACAATAAATAACATTTTCTTCTACAATCAACCTCTCCCTAGATCTTGGATGCTCAAGCATAAGTATGGAAAAAGTTGGTAAACTCAAGAACTAAATTTTTGTGAAGTATGATGGTAACACGTCTACAGTACTAGTAGTAAAACCTCATAGACTTTTGAGGTTTTACTACTAGTAAAAGCTCATAGACTACTAGAACCAACTATTAGTGTTTTTTAGACTTTCAAAACTTTCTTATCCCATGATTGATCCCATCCATAAAAGCTATAAACAATATAGGAAATTATACATATCCCTATAAGAAACTATGTTGATGACTCAAAAGTGCACTACTATACTCTATATGTCAATCAAATTCAACTCAAGAGAATTAAGTGATGGACAAGTTATACATGTGTGCCTTGGCAATATGCAATTAGTATATCTCCTATGTTGCTAATTTTTCTCAAAATGCTCAAAAGTAGAGGGATTTCTTCTTGTGCTAATGCTTCTTGCTATAGCACCTATAGGACAACCATGTGCACAAACCATTTCAGTCTTCTGAACAATAGATAATTTCTGTTGAGAAATAAGTCCAAGTTTGTAAAAGACCCAAGACCAATGAGAGAAATAGGCAAATAGAAGATCACATTGGGACACTTGAATGAGTGAAACTCCAAATTCATAGCATAAGCTTTGGCTTTGATATTTATTGGGAGCATACAAGGCTCTTGAGAAGCTTTTCAAGAAACTTCCTTGAGCCATTTTCTTGGAGTGCAAGCCAAGTTAACCGGGAAGCTTCTCAAGAAATGTCCTTCCAAAATTTGTTTGCTTGGGGTGCAAGCTAAGCTAGTTGGAAGCTTCTAGAAACATCTTTCTAGAAGCTACCTACTTGGGGGTGCAAGCTAAGCTAGTTGAGAGGCTTCCCAAGAAACTTTCTCTTAGAAGTTATCACTTGGTATGCAGATTACCCAATACTTGGGAGGTACCAAGTAGCTTCTCAGATACTTCTAGAATGTTCTAAGTTGATTTGGCCCATTTTTTACTTTATTAGCCTTGACTAACTTAGTCGTTAAACTCTATATTATTACATATTCCCCCACCACTAGTTGGTGATGTCTTTGTTGCCATTGAAGCTTCAAACTCTTGGATGACCATTTGTGCATTTTAGAGATGAGAAAGAAGCTCCCAAGTGGCATCATGAAGGAGATCTGCTTTCCAACTGACCTTGTACTCTATGTGTTATTAACGGCCTTGTTGAATTTGGCAACGAGCAAGGATAAGATCAGTTTCATATTCCTCATGATTATGATAGGGATAGGAAGAGGAAGAGGAAGAGGGGGTTGGACAGAAGAGGAAAAGAAGATGGATTAGGAACAAAGGGTTTTAACTTGGAAATATGAAAGACAAGGTGGATGCGCATATGACAAGGCAAGGCAAGTTGATAAGAAATAAGAGAGATGATTTAGATGATGTCAAAGGGTCTGATCCAATTAGGAGCAAGTTTATGGACTTGGGCATCAAGTGGGAGGGGTAGATTACTAGAAGAGAGCATGAACTTATCACCAAGTTGAAAGGTGAGATCATAACAATGGTGGTCTGCATATTGTTTCTAACAATTTTGAGCAACAAGGAGATGAGATTTGGCTTGGTGGAGGGATTGGGATATGCTTGTCAAGAAGGTGGAAGTATGAGAGACATGAGATGGAAGAGTAAGAAAAGAATCTGGGACAAGTGGACCTTGGCCAAAATTAAAGAAAAAAGGAGAGAATTTGGTTGCTTTTTTAGAATTATTGTATGCAAACACTATAAATGTAAGACATTAATCCTAATTGGTATGGTGAACATTGACAAAGGCACAAAGCATATCCTCCAAGGTGCAATTTGCATGTTCAATTTGTCCATCAATTTGAGGATGATAGATTGTGGACAAAGCAAGCTTGGTACCAAGTATCTAGAAGAGTGCTTGCCAAAATTTCCAATGAATCAAGGATTGCGGTCAAAGATGAGTACACAAGGCATCCCATGATGCTTGATTACGGTATTGAAGTAGATCTATACCAATGTTAGAGCATCTACAATATCAATGGTTGGTGCCAAATGGATTTGCTTACTAAGCTTATCCACAAATGCCACAATTTTTGTGTGATCTTGCTTTGTCTTGGGCAAGATGTGATTAGATCTAAGCTCACATGTTCCCTATGAGCAGATGGAATGAGGAGTGGTTGAAGGAGTCCACTTGGTAATTGGTTGTTGGCATTGTTGCATTGGCAACTCTAACACAATCAGACAAACTCTTGAACATCTTGTGCCATGTTGGGCTACCACCATTGGCGTTAGAGGATGCCCAAGGTCTTGTTTACACCCATGTGACCAACAATTGGTAAATCATGGGCTTCTTGAAGGTGCAAAAGTCAAAGATCACCCTTGGTTGGAACATAGATCTGATCATCATGGAATAGAAGGCCTTCCTTGAAGAAGAAGCTATTGTACTCCTTATTGCATGTTGCAAGACAACCTTATACCATCTGAAAGAAGAAATCTTGTTGTAGAGTTGTCTTAAACTTGATTTGGACTTTGGAGTTGATTGACACCATCATAATTTTTGTCATGATGAGTGGAAGAGGTTGTTGTGATAGAGCATCAAGGATGACATGGAACCCACTTATAGCGGTTCCTCCCATTGATGATGTCAATTCTTCATGTATTTCCAAGTGTAATGTCTACAACAAAGGCTTGTGAGCAGTTTGCATGACCAATTGTTTCCCCAAGAGATAATGGCTTCATACCTTGGTGGCATATACCATTGCTAGTTGTTCTTGATCTCATGCAAAGTAATTCCTTTCTACGGAGTTTAATCAACAAGACACAAAGGCAATGAGATGTAACCCATATGGGAATTATTATTGCAACAAGGTCTAATAGCAAAGTTAGAAGCATCAAAATCAACCACACAATGTAGTTGAGGGTCATATGGTTGAAGAATAGGTCTTGAAGACACCATATGTTTCAACTTCTAGAATATTTTTTCATGCTTGGTGGTCCATTGAAAGCTTGAGTTCTTTCCAAGAGGTCATTCAATGGTGCGGTCACATGAGCATAATAGTGGATGAACCGTTGGTAAAAACATGCCAATCCATTAAGTGCTTGGACTTTTGTAGCATCCTTTGGTACTGGCCAATCAGGAATGGCTTTGATTTTCTCCTCTTCCATCTTGATCCCCTCCAATGAGATCTTGTGAACCAAGAAGGTAACTTCCTTTTGCCCAAATGCACAATTTGACTTCTTGTAGTAAAACTTCCATTGACATAGTTGTCTTAAGACTTTTTGTACATGATTTTTGTATTCTGTCTCCGTCTTGCTATAGATCAAAATATCATCCAAGAACACCACTATGTATTGTAACACCCATTTGTGCATGTGTGTGGTATTGTGATATTTAGCTTGGTATTAAAAGTGCTTGAGAGATATTATTTATATAGAGATAAAGGATTGTTCTACATTTGTCATGATTAGCTAAAGTTAGTCATAGCTAAGATAGAGGGGACCTTACTTTAGAGGAATTGGAAAAGATGAGCACCACTATTTTGGATTCTAGTGTGTTGACTTGGTATTATTCCTAGGTGTTTGGCTTTGAGGAAAGAGTTGAGATCTCTTGGGCCCAAAAGCCTCTTTTTTTGGATTCTTCTATAGTCCAAGGATAGCCCATGTGAAGGAATCCTTGACTTAGTGGTTGGGTCAAGATAAGATCACATGCTTAGGGGAATATGCCCATATGAATGGATATTCCTTTCTACTTTTTGACTTTACTTGACTTTTAGCCTAGTAACTTGAGTTACTCTAGTAATTAATAACTTTGGTACGTAACTATTTCACAAGTATATAAACAAGGGGTGAGGAGGTACTCATCATCCTTTCATATGCAAATATCTCCCTCTCATTGAGTTCTCTAGTGAGCAATGTCTTGAGTCTTGGAGTGTTAGCCTTGGAGGAGTATGATGGAGTTGGGATTCCTTGCCTTCTTAGTCCATGGTGTGCTACCATAATAGTCATCAGAGGTTCATCCTGAGTGAGAGACAAGCCGGCTCACAGAACATCCAAGGTAGATGGAACAATCCCACTTGTACTCCTTATCCAAGTGATCTCCTTTAGGACTAGAGTATCATACATATGAGCATTCCTCTACAAAAATTCATTAGGCAAGTAATGGATTCATTGAAAGTTGAAATTGATGCCATGGTTCTTGACTATGGTGAGCCAAGATTGCCACTACTAAAACATACTAGTAGGCAACATACTCATCCTCTACTTGATTTCCAACTTGGTCTATAAGAGGTTGTTTCCTCCCAATAGTCAATACTGAAACCCATAGAGTATAACACGTTTCTACCAACTAGCACATCATATGACCATGTTATTATTGCAGTAGCTTGGGCTCTTGCCATAGAGCTATCAATTGAATGACCAGGTTGAATTTGCACAATGAGCTCTCCACATATGATGTATTGTGTAAAACCACTCCCTAGAGATGTTTAGATTTAAAGTGGACACATCTCCACATCAATCTTCCATAACTCAAGATAGACAATTGTAGCCTTCCCCAACATAAGGAGATGTGTACCAACATCTAATAGGACACTCTATGGTATATAGACCTTCCTTGAAGGTCCCACAAAAAGGAAAATCCCACTCTAGTTCTCCAATAAGACAACTTTAGGTGTGAATTGAGCTTGCTCAAACCTAGCTATTGTTGCTTGCCATAAACCACTAGTCATTGAGCAGATCTCATGCTCTCTAACCAAGTCGGTTCCACTATCAACCACCTCTACTCTAGAAGCAAGAACCACATCATCCCTATGCTTGCAAAGTGTAATAGCCAACTGGAACACTAGAGCTGGATCAACTCCCAATGTAAAAATGTCATTAGTTGAGAACAAAGGAAGCACATAATCAATTAAGCTGCTCCTAACATTGTGCTAGACTCAATCTATGTAGTAGTAGGTGGTTGAATAGCATCTAGTCCATCATAAATTCCATCCCCATCTACCACAACTACACTAGGATGTTTAGGAGCCATGGATGGTGTTTGTATTGCTTCAAGGAGTGTGAAAGACTAGAGAAGTTTGACTTGTCTACCATCTTCTCTTCTTTGTGGGTCCAACTCTATTGATGCTCCTTTAGGCTCCAGTGCATGTATTGCACTCCTAATCATTAAGGTAGATGCATCTACATGTGCTGATCTACACATAAAGTCTAAGGCGTCTCTATCACTAGCATAAGAGGTGGAAGCCTCAACACCTAAATTTGATCTCCTTTAAGCTATGGCTATGTTAGCCAATCTGTACTCCAATTACTCAATATGAGTAGCTATGGCTATATCAAAAGCAAGTGTAGGTACTGCACCTCTACCAAGTATGGATCCTCTACCACCTTGTCCTTTATGAACAAGAGCTCCTCTACCACTTGCCATAGCAACCTTACCACTCTGTAACTTTGGGTAAAGGTCAAAGCATTAGTCACTATTGTGACCAAATCTATGGTAATGGTCACATTGTCTTTTATTTGCTATGATGCACCAAAGATATCATGTCCACTACCTTGAGTGCACTCTTTCTTGTCGTGAGGTCTACTACAAGCAACAATGCAACTCATTAGCTACTATTGACCTAAAAATGAAGGTAATGATCTGGCTACACTAGGTCCTCCACTACCTCCATAAGATATGGGTTGTTTACTCTACCTTAGAAGCCAATATGGCATGGTGCACTCTAGAAGAAGTAACAATTGTGGATGAGGTTTCCCTACCAAATCTAGATGTCAATATTCTCTCCTCTACCATGTTGAGCTCAATACACTCAACCAAACTAAAGACCACCGCTAAAGTAGGTGAGGTAGATTATAACAACATAACATCATGTAATCTACATTATAACTCCTTGTATAGGATCCCTTACCAAAACTAGAATGCCTTGGCCTCAATAACACACTAATTGAAATTCATCAACCATATCATGTGAGTGTATGCCTTGTATAGGCTCTCTTTAGTCTTCCATTGGAACTTGTGCAAGCTTCTCAACTTTTCAATCTACACTCCTTGGTTAGTTTTGCCTCAAGCACTAGAAGAACTCCACCATGGAGTTAAACCTTGGTACTACACCACCTCATGTAGTGATACCTCCACTCATATTAGCACCATCTCTAACTAGTGCACCTCCACTAGATACACCAATGCTACTAGAGCTAGTACTTGTGGGTACTGCTGATTGACCCCTAACACCCAAGCTTGAAGTGATGAAGATGCAATTAAGAGCCCAATATTATCTCCATAGCTTGATCTACTCTAAGTGAGCTCTCTTGAACTCATGAAAGTCATCCATTGGTGGACCCTCAAAGTGCTGAAATAACCTCTTCCATGCCATGAAGGGTGTGAACAAACTTGAGCATTTGCTATAGATCACATCAAATATTGAACTCTTTGATGAAGTCATCCAACTCAATGGTACCCATTGTACCAAAGTTGCACTTGGAGCCTTCAGATGCCCTATAAATCTTGTCCATGTCCCACAACAACAGTGCAGACACAATAGGCACACTTTCAACTAAATCAACTCTTGTATCAAACTCCAAATCAAAGTCAATCTCCTCTCCCACTAGGACTTGAGATACAAGCTAATATTGAGCTCCATTCATATAGACCCATTATGTATTGCAGCGATATCTCCTTTGGAGTCCCCAAAGAACTCCATCATGACAATGTAATTCCAATCACAATTGTAATCACCACAAATACCCCACCAAGTGCAACCACCAATTGAACACCACTCACTAATTTAGCTCTAACTACATTAGGATAAATGGCAGCTTGTAATCTACCATCACAACATACACTCTCATGGTTTGTAAGTTATGTGTTGTGTAGAGTGTGTGTTGTGATGGTAGGTTACAAGTTCCTTGGAGAGAAATATAGGTAGTCTGATTGGTCATCACTCCAACCTCACTACCAAGAGAACATTAGAGCACCACCACTCTAAAGTCAAGGCAACTCACACAAAAAAAAAGTAGAGAATAGAGGGAATCCAATCATAAGAAGTCTAAACAAAACACTCCATATTATATATCAACATTGGATTGACTTTACCACCATTTGACATTTGACATTTGACATAATAGGAGTGTCTACCTACTCCTAAGCTACCAAGATCACCCAAGATGAGATCAAAGTACCTCTCTTAGCCAAAACTACATATGTGGAGGTACCATTTGATCAATCATTAGTACAACAAGTGAAGGTGGATCAGTTGGCTAGGCAATACATATTATGCACAATCCATATTATGCACAATCTAGAAGGGTATGTAGATTTTGCTGAACAATGACCAAAAACTACTAAAGTCATCCAAAAGTTCATCTAAATTGGCTAATCCCATACAAGCAAGCTAGCTCTTTGTAGCCCATCTAAATGCCAAAATTTAACTAAATGATGCCTTTCTTCTTGTTAATTTAAACCTTCTCCAAATTTGGCCAAGCTTCACCAACTTGAGCACTAGTTAGGGCAATTCTAGGCCTTTGTATCCTCTCATAATCCTATGCCCAAAGCCTAAATGCCAAAATTCAGCCAAATAAAGCCTTTCTTCTTGCCAATTCAAACCCTCTCCAAATTTGGCAAAGCTTCACCAACTCAAGCACGAGTTAGTGCAATCCATGCAACCTCTAAATATAGACAACCTTTTTCAATCTGATACATCTCATCTATAGTTGGTTAACCACCAGTCCTCCATTAACTCTTAACTCGAGCCAAATTGAGAAGATAGGGATCTCCAAATCCCTAATTTGAGAGTATCAATTTTAAAATTCACTTCCAATTTCTCACTTTGGATTCAATTTGTTTCAAATTGACCTTGATTTCACCTCCTTGTGCTCAAATCATACACTCACTTTCTCAAATTGACTCACTTCTCCAAAATTTAGCCTGCGCTTTTGCACATCGTTCGCCTCATTGCCAAATTTGCACTAACTTGAACAAGACTCTATACATAATCACTCTTAGGGAAATCTAGGACCACGATTAAATGTACCAATGGTAAGCCAGGCTTGGAAGTACCACCAATGCCTTTAGTTCATGTACCCAATTTGCCCTTGACTCTCACTTCTTTGATATAATCAGTTCATTCTTCCACTAGAATCACACTCAAATCACATTTGTACTTGATCCTTCACTCAACAATTTGCCAACAATCGAACATTGATTATGTCAAGCCACATCCACTCTAGTTAAAAGATTCTAGGTGATGCTCGCTGGCCTCTATCCACCATAACCAGGAACTCAAAGGCTCAACATGAGAGAAGTGAACTCTCTAGAGTTGCACTTTGAAGGTATACTTCTCTCTCGACCAAGATTTCTAGTCTTGATGGTGCCACTTACAACACATCTGATAGTCCAGACGGTGCAAATTATAATGGTACCACCATGGGATTAGTAACCCTAATATGAAAAACAACCCCAAACAAGTAGTCCATGAATAACTATCAAATTATTATGATTACAAACACTACTACTCTAATGGCTGAACAAACTAATTTTGACATTACAAATATTGTGCCATAGAGCATAATATTCTTGAGATAACAATATACACAATCCAAAACAAATAATTTTTTTGTTTTTGTTTGTGAGCTAGGGACTTTGCAAAGTTTAAGTTAACCTTGTCAAATGCTATCAATAACAAAAACTTTTTAGTTACTTGTCAAATAATAAAATGTCTTTGTTATTAATAAATAAAGATAAAAAAATTAAGCAATAGTTGTGAATCTTAATATACTTTCAAAGAGCAGGGATTCTCAAGTTTTGAACTTGCAATACATGGCATTATTCAAGTGAGACCATAATTAAAAAAAAATATATATATATATATAACTCGGTGTTGTTGTGTTCTGAATATTGATGAGAAGGGAGATCTTCTTGTATTAATAAACGAATGGACTGAGAAACTATCCAAAATATTAAGGAAAGACTAAACTCAACATGGCACTTTAAGAGCTTGTATATTGTAGTATAAAATCACAAGAATATACTCTACTTAAGTAAATCTTTCTAGATTCGTACCTTAAATAAATACTAGGATTAGCTCGGGCATGATGCCCATGGCGAAAAGACCCTCTTAACATATATCGCCCCTTCTCACCCTTTGTCCCTTACTCCAAAAACAATTCCATCCGTTATCTCCCTCTCCGTCTTTTATCTCCATCCCTTTAAATATTGAAACAGTATCACCCGTTGTCTTCGTCTCTAGATATAGTTCCGTCCAAAGATCCCCTCCGCTGTCCTCGTCCCCTCCCCTAGGTACCTACACTACACTACCCTAGTGGTCGGCGAACAATCACCTCTTAAACTCTTAAAGGGAAGTAAGATTTGAGGGAAGAGAATATTTACAGAGCCACTAATCCTAGTTGCCTAATCTGTGTGGCTAATCTCTGTTGCTCTGTTACAGAATGTACCAAGGAAGTTGATCATGAAGGTTCTAGATCTAAACACATGAAGGTTCTAGATCTAGTTAGTCGTGACGTAGTGTACGGTGGACTGTGGTAAAATGAATCTGTGAAGTTCGTGCTCAATATGGACGAGATGGGACGTGGGAGGCAAGAAGATTCAATACCCTGCAGATGCTGCAATACTAATTCCAAAATCTCAAGCTCTGCTTTCTTAATTTGTCATAGATATTCAGATTGAGTTCATCATGAGCACAGAAGTTTTGGTAGCCGATGTTGAATTTAATTCGGACGAGCATGGGGAGCAATCGATGATGCCAGCACCACGTGCTTGAATTCTGGCAGGACAAGTTGGGGTACAGTTCGGAACTGAGACAATAGGTTAGATGATGCGGAGCAGTGGATGTTTGCTACGAGTTTTCAAATCCGAATGTGCAAGGCATTCTAAGGAAGTTAAAACATTTTTGCACCTGTTCTTCACAGTCTCGTTATCCTAAATTTCAGTATATTCGGGCGGCTGAAGTGGAAGACTATTCGACCAATGTAAATTTTACAGTCAAGGATTTGCTAGTGGGATTGGGGTCATTGGGTCGGTAGCAAAAATGGCTGGAGGACTTGCTATGGTTTCTACAGGCTTGTATAAATCAGTGTCATTAGGTCTTTCAACATCTTCGTTTGCCCCATCGACGCAGAGTAAGCGCCCGGTGAAATCTCTGAGGTTTCCTGTTACTCGTCCTCGAAACGCTGCTCTATTGGTATCTACTAGAAAAGTAAGACAAGATCCTGTCGCTAAACCCCTGTCGCAAATTGAAGCTCCACTGTCCTTGAGCTTCAAGAGTTTGGAGATTCAGGAGGACCGGGAGACGAAACAGGTTGGAGAAGGTCCTAGGTCGAAAGATAGGAGTGCTTGGGAAATACTGAAGGATCCAGAGAGCAAGCAGGACGCTAGCTCCAAGCTGCCATGGATGGACCCATCTTTGCAGTATGCCAATGTGATGTGGTTCAAAGGTGCATACAATGCACATATTTTTGTGAGTCCAAACGAGTCAGAAGAGTCTATTGTTAGGAGATTTCGCCATGCGGTTTCCGAAGCTGGTGTTCTTAGGGAGTGCTATCGTCGACGGTATCGTGAGACGCCTCAGGATGTGATCAAGCGAAAGCGGAAGCAGGCGGCTTGGAATCGAAGGAGAAAGCCTCGGTACGGACGTTTTAACCAACTACGCAACTACTGCAGCCTGGGATTAGAAAATTCTATGCTTTTGTAAATCGTGCAGCGAGTGTTGCTCCACGCGTTGGGATTGTAGGCATGCAACAACGTCAAGTCTTTTGTCAAGTCTAATTTGTGGCGTCGCTTTTCAGGTATGATAAGGATTCTGACAACAGGTGGAAATTACAGAACGAATTGTCGGCCAACAGTAAGAAGTCTGGCAACAGCAAGAAGAGAAAGGATTCAAGGTAAATCTTGCCGAAGTTCTTGTAGAAAACCTGGTCACTATAGAGTACTCAGAACGATATCAATAGAAAGTTCCACATATCGTTTTTACTGCTGTGATTGCAGTGTTTGCTACTTTCGCTTTCCATAATTGAGAATCATAACATCCAATCTTATTCTGCTTTACTAGGTTTTAGAAGAGGTTTTACTACACTTTACTTCTCACGTTCAGATCCCTTTTCCTTTACTAGGTTTAGGAAAGAACTCTTGGGTGAAACCTGTAAAGAGTGTGTGATTGACCTATTAGTCAGGGTTGTCAGGGTTTACGTTTCATAGTTTTAAGATTCAAGTTTGTTTCTTTTGGAGCAGACAGCAAACTGTAGTTCGAGCTTGGACAGATGCAGTGGCAACTGAGGACTGCAATTCCGTCCAGAACTTCTGCTTTTAACATTGAATCATCAGGATTAGCCTGGATGTTATTCTGCTGAAAGAAAACGTTACTAAGCAGGTGGAATCTAGCTGCAGACCTGGATTGGGCCACCAACGTCTTAGACAGAATGTGAAATTTCCCTGCTACGCGATTGGAACTCTGGAAGAAAATGTTCCACTATTCTACTGAGAACTTTTTGACAGCGGACGTCAAGGCCGTGATAGATGATAGATGTGACCATCAAATCATAGACGATGCATATGCGGTGCTTATCTCACAAACTTGTCTTACGTCTCCACGGTTGCCTGCATGGTAGTTTATTTTGGCTATCTTGTCTTGCATGGGTGGAGATGGGTGATTTCTTCATGTCTTCTTATTTGGAAATTGCTCTTTCATATGGAACGAGCTGGTTTCGGTCCTAAAAGTCTAAGGGATAGAATGCTTGAAAGTCTTAGAAAGTAGAGGAAGGGTTCTGAGTTTCCCTGGTTGTTCATTACCGCAGAATGCTTGAAGTGAAGTAATGATATACGGGTGTACTGTCTTCTTTCTGGCATATACATTCAGGTCACGTTCCGGATGGGAGGCAAGAGGGAAAGGTGTTACTGATAAAGCTGTCGATGATATTGATGACGAAGATTTCTGGGGTTACAAGGATGACGAAGATGAAAAAAGGCAGTGATGAAACCCACAGGTATCAAACCATATACTTTGGAACCCTTCCGGCTAGCGCGAAAACAGACTGTTAGGCAAGTATCACTAAGTTCAGGACAGAATGAGACTTCTGCATATTGGGTTCCTAAAAGTGAGAAATATAGACAGTGAAGTGACAAAGGTATTATTTAAGTAATACACCTCAGAGATGTCAGATGCTGACCAGCATAACTTATTGTCGGATCCTTTCACAGGATTATCTCCTTTTATTTTGTTGAATACCAACAAAAGCTGATTCTTTCTACTCGTCCTTTGATATCAATAAGCATTCAAGACTTCGTAACTGGGTAAAGTATCTATGCGAGTTCGCAAATCTCACCACTCCATGTACCATTCTGATGTATGGATAGATTATACGAGGTCCATTTCTCGTCGATTAATATCTCAAAAGGCATGTCAAGTTCTCTGTTTTCTCCATAAAAAGTAGGAGATTTCAAATTCTGTACCAACGTCATCAAGCACCACGATTTGTCATCGGAAGCGATTCGAGAGTGAAGTGTTTCGATGCTGTCTGTATAAGTTTAGGTGTGCAATGGATCTTGTACCTAGTTCTCACTTTCAAAGGGGTTCTGTTCTACTGTGAATCTGGTCGTGTCCGATGGATTTTAAATGTGAGACTTGGGAGTTCACCAAGACAGAAACGTCAGCTGAAGTCACCTTGTTAAAAACTGCCTCAACTTGGGAAGCAGAGGGTGGTAAGTGGATGAATCTCAATCGTGATCACTAGATTAAGTAAATCACGCCAAATTAATGCAAATGTTTGAGCATACAAGCTTGGTTGGACATCCACCCGTAACAGTGATGACAAACGAATAGGCGTGTCTGAGTTGGTGCTTCTCACAATCAAAAGCGATTGAACAGTACTGTCAAGCCGTATTTTCTTAATGTGACCTATACAGAATTTAGGACAAATGATTGACTTCTCTATCACTAGTTAGGACACGTGAATGACTTTTGGTGAACTTCTATCTATGAAACGGAACCGGAATGATTGCTTGTTATCCTGAAATGCACGCTGTTGAGAAGGGATTTACCTGTGGAACTACATCATGGATATTCCCATCTGTAACTTAGGCACACCTTCTATTCCTCTCCCATATCTTTGATTTACCTCCCGTTCCAGTGTTTTTCCCTATAGTACTTTGCCTACTTCCTTGACGGTATAAGAGCATGAATTATTAGATAAACAAGTAATATAAAGTAGGAGTTTTTTTAAACCTTGTGTTCTAGAAATTGAGCAATACAAACATGCCTTGATTACCATTAGTATCCTGGTATAATGCATGCACAAAGTATCGCAAAAGATAGGAGCTTTCTTTCAGCGATAATTTTGTATAATATTTAAACCTTTTTGGTTGAATATATTTCCAAATTTTATACAAAGGCTTGACAAAGTTTGATCTACGTTCTTCAATTATTAGAAAATAAAATATCACTTTGCCCCGTATATGGAAGTCCTTCCGGGATGGTGCCTGAAACTACTCCAAGAATAGGAGCAACCACAGCAAGCGATGTAGCAACATTGATTACATTATCGGAAGTATTATTGAGTGGGACAAGAAACTAAATATGCCAAAGCGGATGTTGTAAGAACTATGTTACAGGATATATCCTAGCTTATAAGACATTTGCTAAGGTATCCTCGTAAGCTTGTTGATATAAGAGATTTACCGAGGAAGTTGTAAGAACTATGTAACAGGATATATCCCAGCATATAAGATATTTGCTAAGGTAGCTTCGTTGATATAAGATATTTACCAAGGTATTATCGGAAGTATTGTTGAATGGGAAAATCTTTTTAAAATGCCAAAACAGAGTGTTGTAAAAGCTAGGTAGTGAAATATATCCTAGCATATAAGATGTCAAAGTATGGACAAGACTAACAAGCAACTTTGAAAGCCAAGATCAGGTTAGAGAGATGCACTAAAAAAAGAAAATTTAAAAGGTTTGAAATGAAGCCAAACAACTTTGAAAGCCAAGGTTAAGTCACAAAGATACACGTAACATGACAAACTAAAAATGCTTAAAATGAATTGTAACAAATTAGTGATACACCACCTGTCAATAGCTTCAACAGCTCATAGACTTATAACTTGATCTACAAGCGGCATTAATGGTAGGCCTCAACATCTGTAAATAAATCCCACATCCATAAATAAATCCCCACTTAGCATGCTATCAATTTAACTTTATCATAGTCTTGCATTACAAAAATGATATTTTGATTGTCTGTAAGGAATTCCATTTATTTCCCACAAGATAAACTAGACAAAAATTGAAAATCATGCAATTTAACAATGGTAGTGAACATATCCAAAGCCTTTGGTGTTTCCGTCTTTAAGTTTACACCTTGTGCATCATGCACCAATTTATTGCTATTGGGGCTTAGTAATGCAAGTCAAGTAATGAACAGATTCAGAAAGACCCCTCTAAGATATCTAAGATATTATGTGTACTTTACAACAATGGTCTTCATATCTTGCCGTCTGTTGGAAGAAATCAAGCTTTTAATTGTACTGTGAATTCAGTGATTGACTGTCATTCTTGTGTCTTGGTATTTGTTGTTTGTGCTTGAGCTATAGCTTTCTCTTTCTATGCTATGGTTTTCTCACCACAATCATGGTTTTGCCACTATCTTGGTCTCCACGATAGTCGGTTCCACAGAACCGACTATTTACAGATTTTGCAATATGTCAAGATACATCTAGGACAGTAGTTGAAGACCCACTCTCAATGGTATATAGAGTACTTTGCCTATCTTGTCAGAAGTAGGTTAGACTGGGGAACCGACTATTTACAAATTTTGCAATATGTCAAGATACATCTAGGACAGTAGTTGAAGACCCACACTCAATGCTATGTAGAGTACTTCGCCTATCTTGTCCTTAAATGATTCAAATAACTTTATGGTATGATCCCTTAAATCCACTTCACGCCCCTTGAACTAACACACAACCTTCACCCGTACAAAGCTCCATCAGAAGTAGGTTAGACTTCTAGACTCAGCCTTCATTAAGTCTTGAGGTTGAAACAACCTAGCAGAACCGAGAGGTTGAACATCACACAGTCCGCTTTGGATATTGAGTGGAAGTAGTGGAAAGTAGAACCCCCCTAGAAGTCTAATCCAATCTTATGTTAATGTATCTATACAATTTAAAATTAACTTGAAGAGCAAGATAGTGACTTTTTAGGTCCACTAATCTGATGCAATTAACAAACATCACAAAATTTGACCATTATGTACTTCAAGTTTTGATCCCTAGAGGCTTGTGAAGTTGGGAGGATGTGCAATTTGTATATGACAATGTCCTTGGATGGAGGAAATGATGATCATAAAATGATAAGTAATGGAGTAATTTGAGAGTGAGCTATGACAATCTAGGATAGCTCAAGAGAGCAATTTTTTGGACCTTGTGGATTTGATCTAGATGGTTCATATGAAATAGATGTGCTAAAAGCTGCACTTCACCACTTGATATCAAACAGAGTATCATTGCATATCACCTAAAGAACCTTGGGAGAGAATGCCATTGGTGCATCTAGCTATCCCCGGAGTACATATTCACCAATTATGACATATATTATTATGCAATTTGCAAACCTCGTAGAACCAGACATTGAGAGTTTTGATCCCTAGATGAGAGACCTATAAAGTTGGAAAGATGTAGTTTGCAGTTTGTATATTGCAGTTTGTAGATTGCAGATGACCATGTTCTTGGAGAGAGGAAATGCATAAAATGATAAGCTATAGAGCATACTAAGAGTAAGCTATGACAAACTAAGAGAGCTTGGGAGAGCAGTGTTTTTGGACCTGGTAGGGTTTGATATGGATGGTTCATATGGAGTAGATGTGCTAAAACTGCACTTCACAACTCAAGATTGAATAGAGTATCAACACATGTCATCTAAAGGATCATGGAGAAGAGGTCCCTAGTGCATCTTTTATGCTTGAGAGTTTATATTCACAAATAGTTAAGGGACATGAGAAAGAGCTTCCACTAAACCAATGAATGAATGTCCAAAACTTTATAGACACCAATGATATTGCAACTATCATGGAGAAGTGCAAGGAGAGGATAACAATCTCTTCAAAAGATAATGATGAAGAAAGTAATCATTTTGTAAAGTTGGAGCTTAATAAGGTGTTGTTAGCTTTGAGAAATATGGTTATGTTTCAACATTATTAAAATGAAACAAAAAGTAAAAGTATTATTTTGAGATAGTTTTGATGATGCACTTTGTGTCTTGGGTATGTGCAAGAAGAAATTATTACCACCACAAAGATGTTGTCACTTCTTGTCAATATGCCAAAGAAGACTCAGTCATTAAGCTCTTCTATTCAAGAAAATCCCTTACAATTTTTTTGGGAATCCTTTGTTAAGCTAGAGCTTGTGAGCTTATTATGGATCTCCAAGTATATTGAGTAATATAGTTATGTTTCAAGATTAACAAAATGTAATGTAATGTAATAGTAGTATTTTGAGATAATTTTGATGATGCAATTTTGTAATACTCACAGGACAAGAGAATTCTTCAAGAGAGATAAAAGAGAGAAAACACATATTTCACACTCACTCCTATGATGTTCCAAAGAATCACCTTCTCTTTATTATATAGCCAATGAGGATCTCCTCCAAGGAAGCTCCACCATAGGATTAGGTAAATGGATAGTTGACCTGTCAGCAAGATCCACTCTTAGCTTACTTGCTTGGATGGGTGACATGTCAGTCATGGTCACATCTGGTTGGTCAAATAGGTTTTGACCAAAGGGAATCTTTTAGAAAATCTTCTTGTAGGAATCTCAAAATCACGTGGGTGAGGTACCTTTGGAAAGCTCTTGGTGAGACAAACCAAGAAGGAAAGTCTAGCCTTTTCTTTGTTGGGGGAGGAGGGAGGGATTCACACATTTTTGAGGCCTAATACATCCGTTTAGGCCTCCAAAATTGCCTTTAAAGTTTTCATGCCTATTTTGGCTTCTGCCCTATTAGTAGAAGTGCTCTTTTGGTGATACCTCTATCTGATCTGCATTCTCCATCGTGTGTAACATCCTTCCAGCTGTCACCACCCCAAGTTTCACCTCTAGATCATATGCCTAGCTATTGATTCTAAAGTTTCCAAGCATATTTTGGTTTTTGGCCTATTAGTAGAAGTACTCTTTTTGTAATACCTTTAGCTTATCTACTTAGTCCATCATGTATAAAATCCTCCCAGATGTTACCAAACCAAATTTCATTTCTAGATCATCTATCTAGCTATTTGTATTACAACTTTGGATCTTGGACATATGCAAGGAGAAATTATTACCAACATGGAAGATTTAGTTTAGGATAATAGCATTTAGTCTTGAGGATACACAATTAAAGGAATTAATAAATACTATTGGATTGCCACCCATTTTCAAACACTTGTCAATTCAAAGTGTTGTGTTAGAAGAGCTTTCAAATTTGTTGCTGCAATGGACATCATTAGATTGCCAATTGCAGAATTGTACATCTCTTTGAGCATTGCATGGTCCAAAGGCAATTCCAACTATATAGATCCTTTATAAGTTATGGGTCTTCTTTGGTGGAGTTGAAGTTATTAAACCTTTCATTCTTGAAAGAACTTTCGGAGGTATTTGGTCAAATTAAGTGTCTTGATGGTTGGAGATGAAGAAATATTTTGCTCTAAAGACTTTGCTAGAAATTTTGGTGGACTTTTGGAATTGAGGAACTTGGACATTGAGGAGTGGGATGGACTAAGTACTCTACTAAAGAAATTTGGTCAACTTCCCCAATTACTCTATATCTAAACCAAGATTTGATCAATTGTACATAAGCATGCCTCATTTTCTACTCCTGAAGCTCTTGATGGCTAGTTGAATAGATTAAATAGACAATAGAAGAGGTCAGAATTAAGCATGTACACAAAAATCAGGATAGTTATAACTCACTGATATTAGGGTAGTGAAGGAGCTCTAGTTATTAAATATTTATTGGCAAAATCAAGTAATTTTACACATAAAATGATAATTGAAAATGATGGCAAAATATTGATAGCCTTCTTTTGCAATTCTATCTACTTCTTTTGGTATTCATACTTATAATTTTTGAAATAAGGTTGGATGGATAATCAAATGTCAAAATAACATATTATGGTGGTTCTTGGCTTTCCTTGAGACATTATAATAACATGGAATTTTTAGCAAACATGGAAGTAGATCAATACCTATATGTACTCCATGGTCATAACATTTGGAAGATCAAAATCATAAATATCATGGCCTATAAGTGGTAAAATTTCTAAGAAGTAATTTTGATTCTTAAAATCTCCTTGTACATCATATTTCGCATATATCTACTTGTTTCCTCTACACTAAGGATTTTGATTTTTGAATAGCTTGTCATCAAGAGGACTACCACATAGAACTTTCCATGCAAGAAGAAATGACTTGATAGATAAATACTAACATTATCTATTGTCTATCCGTGACTTTTGTTGATTGCCATAACATATACCAATTGGACAAGATATTGGCAAAAATGCAGGACAAAGGGATAATCACTCCTAATAGGTGAAATAAAAATTTCAAGAATAATGGCTTGGGTGCTTGTATTACTCCATGTAATTACTTTTGCCTCAATTATCTAAGTCTTGTTGCAATCAATCTAGTGCCATTGTATAATCCAATGAACTGATTAAGATTGCACAAGATAATACTTAGAATGCAAAACTTCAGTTCAAGCTTGTTGTTTGCCACACAATTGAATCTCAAAGTATTTAGGAACTCAATAGGATATATTGATTTGAGCTATATTCCACCCTTGGCCCTAATTGCATCTTTGTCACTTGGTGTCACCAAATCAACACTCTGATAAGTTTGCATTTCTCCAAGTATAGATTGGAGGATGAAATTGTTGATAATGTTAGCACTTGCATTCTTGGATGCAAGTATGCTACACTACATAAGGTACTCTATGCTTCCGACATAATGCTTATAATTTGGGTACACTACATTGACAAGGCCTTTGAAATTAATCTCTCCACTTGGTAATGGTAGTGCATGTGGAATAGCAATCCAATCTGGATCCATATTGCCTTGAGTTGCTATTATAGGCAAAATACCATTGCCAACTTGGAGTATCCATTTGGAAACATTTTCTCTTGCTCAAATGTAGACAAAGAAAGTCCATGTTGAGCTACAAATGGAGAATATTGATGTGTTGCTAGAGATAGTAATGCAACAATGTTGCTTCTACAATGTCAATATGTCCTTATTTTAGACTACCAACAATATCTATCAAAAGTCTCTACCAAGCACAACCTTCTTGCTTCCACATATTTTGGTTCTACTTGAGGATCAACAATTTTCATAAGATCTTGCAAGGTAAATCAATAGCCTCAAATGCATGCCGATGCATCAGTGATACTTTGTACTAGATGATGATGTATGCTTAATGCAACAACTCCCTCAATGCCATTCTCCAATTGACATTACATGTGGCCTAATCATTCAACATGATCAAAATCTTGAATCTTGAATATGTTGTGTGCTATCATGGAAGCAAAATTGCAGCTATTCTTGATAATGCTACAACAAGGATAATCTTGCCTTGCCTATGTAGTGAAGACATTAAAGTATTCAACACAAATGTCTTTCCTATATCTCCACTACCAAAGACAAAGAATACCTTTCCTTTTTTGTTGATGATAGCATTTAAAATGATGTCATACACCATACATTGATAAACACTAAACTTGTCCTCATTTTTGCTTGTTATACATGCAAGAAGTGCATGGTCATATGCTAGCTCTTCTTGGATCAAATTTTTTGCATACATACATAAGGTGTGGATGTTGAAGTTGGTATTGGTGGAAACTTTAAGAGGTGTTATCCATTCCATTTCAAGAGACATTCAAGCTCAAAAAGTCCTATATTCTTTTGGATTTATTCCAAGAGTTTGAGTAGTTGGTCTCTATATTCCTTATGGCTCATTAATTGCATGTCATCACTTAGACTCTCCTAATGGCTATTCTACAAGGTTTGTCATTTGACAAAACATCAACATTGAAGCAAACATATTGTGTAACTATTTGCCAAGTGCATGTAGATTGGTTTCTTGCAATGCTTGATGCCACTCATTGTAATCTTTGAGCAACCATAGCGTTATGCAATCATTATTAAAGGTGTTTTGTTTAGTGCTATTGACAATACATAGGTAAGCAAAGGAGGTTGCACCTTTGACATTTTTCAACAACATACATTGATAGTAATGGTTAGATGAGCAAAGCAAACATGAGCAAAGGCTAGATGAGCAATGCAAACTTGGCCAATAACAAAGCCTCATTTATATATTCCTATTTATTTTAATTTTTTTCCATGCCCATTGTTACAAGAACTAGGTGAGTATGTGAGTTCACATGCTATAGCATACTTACAATTTGCCTCAAACCACTACAACAAAGTTGTTTGTTGCACTTGATTTGTCAACAATTGCTTGAAGATCTGCATCTTCATTGAATAACACCATTTGTTGATATTCCAAGTGGCATTGAAAAAATTATACTATAGGACAGTGATCTTACATGTCAAACTTGAAGACGTTTCATCATGCTTCAAATGCTCACGCATAACAACAATATACTACTCTATTTTATTAGTTTCTTGTGGATCATTATCATTGTGCTGGTTTATGTAATAGCTACAATAGCTCAATATGTCTCTTGTAACATACTTGAAAAGGTGCTTTAGCCTAAATAGTATTACACACATGTACATTGATTTATGCTTTGTACTTGGCAGAAAAATAAAGATTATGCGGTATACAATTTGTTCCAAGTTACAACCTTCACCATAATTGTAGTACTTGTGTTTCAATAATGATAGATGAGATAGCAATTCACATTGGTAGATGTCTTTGTCTAAAATTTTAGGGATAGTGCTTTTGAAATTCTCTATCTATGTAACAATATGAAGTTTAGCAATGAAGTTAGTTAGGACTAATGAAGTAGAAAATAGACCAAATTAACCAAAAATATTCTAGAAGTATCTTGGAAGCTTCCTGACTAGCTTTCACCCCAAGTAGGTAGCTTCTAGAAGCTTCTAACTAGCTTAGCTTGCATGCCAAGTAGGCAGCTTCTAGAAGAAAGCTTCTTGAGAAGCTTCCTAGTTAATTGACTTGCATTCCAAGAAAGCGGCTCAAGGAAGCTTCCTAAGAAGCTTCTGAAGAGCCTTGTATGCTCCGTATACATGCCAAAGCCAAAGCTTATGCTAGGCATTTGGAGTCTCACACACTCAAGTGTCCCAATGTGATCTTCTATTCTCTTATTTCTCTCCTTGGTCTTGGTCTTTTACATTGGTATTAGAGCAAGAATGGGATGGATGGAATCTATAGACCACCAAATCCATTTCTGCCAAACCATTGGGAATTTTGTGTCCAAATATTACCCAAACATCATTTTACATAGTTCATCACCTCACGCTTTGGCCAAGATGTTTTGAATACAATCACCTTGTTTGAGGAACCCTTGGTACTTCCGATTGTAACTTATGTAGAATTATGAACGTGTTGTATCTATGTGTTAATAAATTAAATAGATTGGGAGTGGTGTTCTAGAGTAGTAACCATGGTAGCAATGCTTGAGGTTATTATTGCTATACAACAATAAATTGAATACCTTACTTGATTTTTGGATGAACAAGATCATCAACAACAAGAGCACATAGAAAGAGAAACAATTCAAGAAGGAGAAGATCAAATCTGATTTCCAAAACCCAAGGTTTTTGAAGGCTAGAATCTCTTAGGTGCAATGGAGAATTTTGTGTTTGATTGTGAATGTCATTTCAAAGCTTCCAATCTTCAAGATGAACAGAAATAGATTCTCTTGGCTTCCATCCAATTGGATGGAGTAGCAAAGCTATGGTGGTGATTCAAAGTGGAGCAAGCTGAACAACAAATTGTTTCACCAATCTTGACATGGGCAGAATTCAAAAGTGCAATAATTGGTTGATTCCTAGTTATAAATGTCACACAAGCTACATGAGATAGGTTGGCAGAGTTGAAGCAGATTGGCTTTGTAAGAAGCTACATCACGCAATTCCAAAACACCATCATGCAAATTCCAAATATAGTAGAAGGTGAAGCTCTGGATCAATTTGTGAGGGTCTTGAAATCATGAACCAAATTAGAGGTAACTATGCAAGAGTGATGACACTTGGAGGAAGCCATGCGGTTGGTGGAATGCTTTGATTCCTTGGTTGCAACAACTTGGTCTTGACCTTGACCTCCATAAAACCTACCAATACACTACACACAAGTGGAGGAGTTGGCACTAATGGAGATTGATGTCATTCAATAGAGATCACTTGGCATTGTAAATAGAGAAAAACTATGACAAAATGGTGGTTGTTTTTATTGTTGCCAAGTTGGACATTGCATTGTTGAATGTCCACTCAAGAATATGCAACCTCAACAAGTTGCCTAGATGGAGTTTGTGGAGTCAAATGATCAAGGAAACAAAGAAACCCTGTAAGAGATTTTGAGTTGGATGTTGGGAACTTGATTAGTTCCAATGAGATCAAAGGCTTAACCTCTGCAAGTTTGTGTCACTTGCAAGGTATGATATCTAGTCATGGTTGTAGGATTTTGGGTGATTTGGGAAGTTCAGAAAATTGCTTGTCCATGTAATTAGCAAAGGAATTATATATTCTTATCAAGCCAATAATTGGAAGTAGATTGATGATGACAGATGGTAGAAAGGGTTCTGCATTTTGTACCTTGCATCTTGTTACCTTCAAGATTGGGAAAGAGTATTTGGAGTGTATGGGGTTTGTAGTAGCACCTCTACATTACAACGTCATTCTAGATCTATCTTAGCTTGAACGTCATAATGTTCAATTTGATTGGAACCAACAAAAAATTCAAGTACAACACCAAGGTAGGAATTTCAGATTGGGTTGTCTGGTACCTTTGAGTAAGACACCTAAGAATAGTCAGTCCCATGATGGGAAGTTTGTCAAGAAGATAACTATTGAGCAAGCTTTGAAGAGAGATGAGTCTCTAGATGAGAAGTTTGTCAATGAAACAGCCATAGAGCAAGCTTTGGAGGAGGATAAGTCTATTTTTCAATGTGGATCAAGCCAATTGCACAAGGAAAAATTGAGGAGAGTAAGGAACCTCATCAAGCTATGGTTGATCAAATAGTTTAGAAGTTTGCGGATGAGTTTCCAAATGATTTACCAAAGGGATTACCCTCCAATTGTGGTGTGCTCTTCAAGATTGAGTTACTACCAAGGAGTACTCCAATGAGTAGACCAATCTACCGGCTCTCACCAAAAGAGTTGGAGGAGTTGCAAACAATACTTACAGAGTTGTTGGAGAAGAATTTCATACAACATAGTACATCTTCTTGAGGAGCACCGGTACTATTTGTTCCAAAGAGAGATGGAAGATTTTTTTTCTATATTGACTATCGTGGGATCAATAAACAAACAGTGAAGAATGCATATCCCTAGCCTCAAATTGATGACTTGCTTGATCAATTGAGTGGAGCACGGTATTTCTCCAAGTTGTATCTTTGTAGTGGCTATTGGCAAATCTCCATTGACAAGGAGGATGTGCAAAAGATTGCCTTTTGCACAAGGTATAGGAAGTTTGAGTTGAGAGTTCTACCTTTTAGGCTCACTAATGCTCTAACAGTCTTCATGGATCAGATGCATTGGGTGTTGGATGGACTATTAGATTGGTATGTGGTTGTGTTGTTGGATGATATCTTAATCTATAACAAGAGAAAGGTAGAACACTTGAATCACGTGCAAGAAGTCCTAAGATGACTACAATAGTGGAAATTTTATTGCAAGAAGTTGAAGTGTACTTTTTAGCAGAAGGAAGTTACCTTCTTGGGCCACAAGATCTCATTGGAGGGGATCAAGATGGAAGAGGAGAAAATCAAGGCTAGTATTGATTGGCCTACTCCAAAGGATGCTATGGAAGTACATGCATTTAATGGATTGGCCAAGTTTTATTGACGGTTCATCCACTATTATGCTCATGTGGCCGCACCATTGACTGATCTGTTGGAAAAGAACTTGAGCCTTCAATGGACCACCAAGCACAAAAAGCATTCTAGAAGCTAAAACATATGATGTCTTCAAGACCCATTCTTCAACCATATGATCATCAACAACCCTATGTGGTTGAATTTGATGCTTCTAACTTTGCAATTGGAGCCATGTTGCAACAAGAATTCCCAAATAGATTGCATCTCATTGCCTTTGTGTCTTATCAACTAAATATGGTTGAATGGAATTACTCTATTTGAGATTGGAAACAACTTGCAATGGTATATACCACCAAAGTATGAAGGCATTATCTCTTGGAGAAACAAGTGATCATGTGAACTGATCACAAACCATTGTTGCAAACATTACACTTGGAACGCATGAAGAATCTATATCATCAATGTGAGGAACAACTACAATTTTTTTACATCAAACTTATGTACAAACCTAACTAGTTCCATGTTATCCTTGATGCCCTATCATGACATCATGGCGGTAATTATGATGATATCAATTGACTCCAAAGTCCAAATTAAGTTTAAACCATCTCTACAACAAGATCTTTTCTTTCAGATGGTACAAGGTCATCTTGCTACATGTGACAAGGAATATAACCCCTTCTCCTACAAGAAAGGCCTTCTATTATGTGAGAACTGGATTTATGTTCCAATCAAGGGTGATGTCCAACTTGTGTGCATCCAAGAAGCCCATGATTTACCAATCGTTTGTCACATGGGTGTGGACAAGACCTTGGGTACACTCTAATGCCAATGGTGGTAGCCTAATATGGCACAAGATGTTCAAGAGTTTGTCCAATTGTGTGAGAGTTGCCAATGCAACAAGGCTAGCAACCAAAAACCGAGTGGACTCCTCAACCACTCTCCATTCTATATGTTAGTTGGGAATATATGAGCTTGGATCTCATCACATCCTTGCCCAAGACAAAGCAAGGTCACATAGCAATTATGATGTTTGTAGATAAGTTTAGTAAGCAAATCCATTTAGCACCAACTATTGATACCGTAGATGCTCCAACATTGGCACAAATCTGCTTCAAGATTGTCTTCAAGCATCATGGGATGCCTTGCACACTCATCTCTAACCGTGATCTTTAATTCATTGGGAAATTTTGGCAAGCACTCTTCTAGATACTCGGCACCAAGCTTGCTTTGTCCATGGCCTATCATCCTCAAAATGATGGAAAAACTGAACTCGCACATCTCACCTTGGAGGATATATTTTGTGCCTTTGTCAACATCCACCATACCAATTAGGATGAATGTTTGGCAACTACGGAGTTTACATATGATAATTCAAAACAAGCAAGCACCTTATTCTCTCCTTTTTTCCTCAATTTTGGCCAAGATTCACTTGTTTTAGATTCCTTTCTTGCTCCTCCTTTATCTCATGTCCCTCATATTTCCACCTTCTTGACCACCATATCTCAACCCATCCAACAAGCCAAATCTCATCTCCTTGTTGCTCAAAATCATCAGAAACAATATACTGACTACCATCATTGTGATCTTACCTTTCAAGTTGGTGATAGGATCATGCACTCCTCTAGTAACCTACCCTTCCCACTTGATACCCAAGTTTGTAAACTTTCTCCTATAGATAGGACCCTTTGATGTCACCCAAATCATCTTTTCTATTGCTTATTTACTTGCCTTGCCTTGTCATATGCGCATCTACCCTGTCTTTCACATTTCCAAGTTGAAGCCCTTTGTTCCTAATCCATCTTCTTTTTCCTCTTGTGTCCAACCTCCTCCTCCTCCTCACATCTCTATCAATTATCATGAAGAGTATGAATTTGATCATTTCTTTAAGTGTCATCACATCTAACAGGACCGCTAACAACATATAGAGTACAAGGTCCTTTGGAAAGGGTATCCCCTTCATGATACCACATGGGAACCTCTTTCTTATCTTTAGAATGCACAACTGGCCATCTAGGAGTTTGAAGCTTCACTGGCAACAAGGATGTCACCAACTAGTGGTGGGGGAATATATAACAATATGGAGTTTAACAATGAAGTTAGTTTGGACTAACAAAGTAGAAAATATATCAATTAACCTAGAATATTCTAGAAGTATCTAGGAAGCTTCTTGGAAAGCTTCTTGGCTAGCTTAACTTGCACCCCAAGTAGATAGCTTTTAGAAGCTTCCAACTAGCTTCGCTTGCACACCAAGTAGACGGCTTCTAGAAGGAAACTTCTTGAGAAGCTTCCCGATTAACTTGGCTTGCACTACAAGAAAGTGACTCAAGAAAGCTTCTTGAAAAGCTTCTCAAGCTCCTTGTATGCTCTATATAAATACCAAAGCTGAAGTTCATGCTAGGAATTCAGAGTTTCTCACACTCTAAGTGTCTGAATATGATCTTCCATTCTCCTATTTCTCTCCTCGGTCTCAATATTTTATAATCTACCATACATGGCGCATTAGGGAAGATGATGCCACAGGGACCATGCATCATGCACTTTGTGAAAGTCTAATAAGGAAGCATATTCTTCTCTTTGTTGGGAATCTCAACATTAATGAGCTTGTCAATCTCTTTGCAAAGAAGATGAGCATGTAGGCATACAACAACCCACAATTTTGGCATTCAATGACATGAATGCTTATAATTATCCATCCCAAAATATATTTCCTATGAATGTCATTGTTTAGTTCTTTCAACTTTATGCAAAAAATAAATAGGTGATTCCAAATTGGGATGATCTTGAGGTTGTTAGCTAGGTAGTAGTGCACACTTGATCTCAAGCATGGAGGATTGCTATAATACTCCAAGGACAAGAGAAGAGAGAGAAACACAAATTACCCACTCAACATTTGGTGCCCCAAAGGAGCACCTTCTCTTTATTATATAGACAAAGAGGATCTCCTTCAAGGAAGCTCCACCATAGGATTAGGCACACAGATAGGTGATATATCAGGAAGCTCCACCCTTGGATTACTTACTTGGATGGGTGACATGTCAATCTAGGTCCTATTTGGTTGGTCAAACAAGCTTTGACTAGAGGGAATCTTTTAGGGAATCTTCTTGTAGAAGTCTCAGAATCATGTAAGGTACCATTGGAAAGCTCTCGACGAGACAAACGAAGGGGGAGGGAAGGCCCGCCTTCCTCTCATAAGGAAAGGAGGGGGAGAGAAGTTACATATGTTTGAGGTCTAATTCATCAGTTTAGGCCTCCAAAATCGCCTTCAAAGATTTCAGGCATATTTCAATTCCTACTCTATTAGTAGAAGTCCCCTTTTGGTGATACCTCTTTCTGATCTGTTTAGTCCATCATGTGTAACATCCTTCCAGATGTTACCTAACCAATTCTCACCTTTAAATCATATGCCTAGCTATTGGTTCTAAGGTTCTCAAGTCTATTTTGGTTTCTACTCTATTAGTAGAAGTACTCTTTTGGTGATACTTCAATCTGATCTATCTTGAACATCATGTATAACATCATTCTAGAAGTTACCAAACCAAATTTGACATCTAGATCATATGGCTAGCTCTTGGTATTACTAACCTCCTTCCTTTTAAGACGTAATGTCCTCGTTGTGCAATTGTTGCTCAAATACTTGCACCAACACCGGTGCATGTGTCAAATTGGCAATGGGCTCCTAGGTTGCTTCATAGAGGGGGTAACCTTTCCACTATACTAGATAGTCCACCCGTGGATGGCGAGTACCATGTATGCATTTTTGGAGAATATGCTCCACTTCATATTCCTCTATGCTATCAATGAGTATCGGACAAGGTCAAATGTCTTGGGTGGAATGACCCTAGGCTGAGCAAAGAGCATATCTGCATAGTAGAGAAACATGGAACAAAAGATGGATCTTCATGTGTGGTGGTAGCTCAAGGTGATAGGCCACAACGCCGATGCAACAAAGAATCAAGAAATGCCCAATAAAACGAGGTTTGAGCTTACGAGGTCCAACTAATGTGAGGTTGGTTGTTGATAGCCACACTTGATCCCCAACATTGAACTCCATGTGCCTACGGTGTGCATCAACATATTGCTTTTGTCAATTTTGTGCAATCTGTAATCTGTGCTTGGGGCTCTCCACACCTTGTTGGATTCTAGAAACAAATGTGTTGACTGCATCGACCTTGGTAGCCATTGGACGGATCTTCATCAAGCTGGAAGGTGTGAATGGATGCTCACTATACATGAGGAAGAACAGAGTGACTTGGGTGGATGCATTCACTAAATTGTTGTAAGCAAATTCCACCAATGGGAGAAGGGTGTCCCACCTCTCTTGCTCTTCTAAGGTGAAGTCGCGTAACATGTCTTCAATCGTGCGATTAGTCCGCTTTGTTTGGCCATCTATTTATGGGTGGTACGCTGTGAACATGGCCAACTTGGTTTTGAAGAAACCAAAGAGTGTTTGCCAAAACAAACTTGTGAATTGAGTGCCTCTATCAATGATAAGTACTCTAGACAAGCCATGGTGAGAGAAGATTGCATCTAAGTATAATTGAGCTAGTTGTGGAGCAGTCACATCCTTGGTCGTAGGGCGTACATGAATCATTTTGCTGAGCCGGTCCACAAAGACCATGATGGAGTCAAACCCTAAGGTGGTCTTGGGTAATTCACAGACAAGATCCATACTCACTTGTTCCCAACATTGGGTAGGCGTGGAGAGAGGTTGAAGGAGCACTGCAAGAGCTTGATCAAATGATTTGTTTTGTTGACAAAGTAGGCAACTACGCACGTAGTCCATCACGTCGTTGTTGATCTTAGGCCAATAGTAATGGCGTTGGATTGCATCCAAGGTCTTGTCCACTCCAACATAACCTGCAAAGGCCAAATCATGACATTTCGCTAGAATGGTGGTGCATAATTCTAGGACATTTGGGATCCATAATCTGCCATCACAAAAGGTGAGTCCTTGGGTGCTAGTGACACCTTTGGATGATTGCATTTCTACAATCTATGGATCAATTTTTGTAGCAGCCAAAATCTTTGGCCAGAATTCATGGTTAAGCTTAACCTCTACCACCAAGTTGTTTACCATTGGCATGCGTGTGAATGCATTTGCAAGTTGCTTCCTCCCTTCCACATAGGTGATTGTCATGTTGAAGCGTTGTCGCCACTCTGCCCACCAAATCTGGCAACAAGATAGATCCTTTTGCATCTTGAGATAGACTAGAGGTTTGTGGTCTGTCTCTACTACAAATGCCTTCTCGCCCAAATAGTGCTTCCAATGCTTGGTTGCCAGAACGATGGCCAGCTCTTCTCGTTCTGTGGTGTGGTAGTTGCACTCTATTGGTAACAACTTTCAAGAGAAATATGCAATTGGATGCCATCCGTCATGCCACCCTTGTTTTAGGACTGCTCCTATTGCTACACCTGATGCATTTGTAGCCAACTTGATTGGACGTTTTGGGTCATACCACTTCAAGATTGGTGCATGTAGCAAGGCGGCTTTCAATTCTTGAAAGGCCAACTCTTGTGCGGTTCTCCATGTCCACTTCTTCTCCTTGCCAAGTAGTGTTGTTAAAGGCTGTGCAACCTTAGAGAAGTCCTTGACAAATCTACAATAGAATCCTATCAACCCCAAGAAGCTCTTGAGTTGAGTCTGATCTTTTGGGGCACTCCATTTTTGAATGACCTCTATTTTATCCGTCAATACTTGAATGCCTTTTGCACTTACTCTATGCCCCAAACAGTCTACTTCAGACTTGCAAAACTCACACTTTGAGATTTTGGCATACAATCTATTCTATCTTAGAATCTGGAGAACCTCTCATAGATATTGTTTGTGTTCCGTCATTGTGCTACTATATACTAAGATATCATCCAAGAAGACAATAACAGATTTATCTAAGTATGGACAAAATATGTCATTCATTAGACTCATGAAACATCTATCGATCTTACAGACAATTGTTGTCCCTATGACATATAGAGACCAATCATGCTTGGGTGATTTTTCTTTAACCCCAATGATTGACCATTGGTGGGTTCTCACTACTTTCTTCCTCCAATCTACCATAGGGTTGTAATGCTCCATCCATGGCATGCCTAAGATTGCATCATAATGAGCTAATTGTATCACTCGCCACTCAATTGCTTCCTGATATTCTCCTACAGAGAGTGTGACCCATCTAGGTAATGATTAAATCTTCTCTGTTTGCCTGTTAGATAACTCTATTTCTTCACTCCCATCTCTCTCTAGATCCATTCCCAATCTTATTGCAACAGAGTGAGATAAGAAATTCTCTTTTGCTCCCGGATCAATTAATACTCTCACTTGATTGCCTTCTAGGACTCCATTCACGACAATCAATTGTGAGGTTGTCTTTTGGGATCTTTGCACATTAGTCTTCTTCCTTCCCTTGCTTCTCTTCTTCCTTATTGAGCAAGTATGGCCGCAAGGTACATTTATTGGCAATCTTTGTTTTCCAAAGTGTTTTCTATCTCTTCATCTTCAATGCTCTTCTCCATGTTGTTCAAAGATCACTTGTATGAAGGCCGAGAGCCTCTAGGGAAATGAGTGCGACAGTTGGTAGATATGTGCTCAATACGGCCACAATTGTAACAACGGCGTTGTTCTCCTCTAGTTCCTTCTCCTCGTGGGACTCCATCTTTTCATTCTTCTACCTGTCCACGCTTCCCTTGAAGTGGTCGTGCTCCTTGATCTCAAAATCAAAGGTTGCACAATTCCATCGGTACGGATCCACCCATGTGTGACATTTTTGCCCTATAATGTTGAGGTAGAACTACTCCTTCACCTCCACCCAATGCTCCTACTATTCTTTGTGCACAAGCAATGGCTTCAAATATCGTGCGAGGATTTTGCACCATGACTTCTTGGTGAATCCGCTCCTTTAACCCTTGTTTGAAATTATTGAAAGCCTCTACTGGACTCATGTCAGTTATAGTGACTTGGAGATCCAGATATACCTCCACATACTCTTGTACGCTGTTCTTCTATCTCAATCCTCATAGTTGGGTTTGAACCATCTACACAGAATCCACCGATTGGAAATTTTTCAACAATCCTTCTTGCATTGATGTCCACGTGACCTCCCTTCTCTTTGCCAACATGGATAGTTCCCAAGCATCATAACATGTGAGGGCTTTATCGGTCAAGTACTCACATGCAAACATGCATGCAATATGCTCTGTGATCTCTATTGAGAATAATTGGAAATATCGATTCATTCTTGAGATCTAATTTTCCACTACTCCTATCATACACTACCCCTTGTAAGGCTCAATGTTGCAGGTCTTCTTCATCCAAAGTAGTAATGTGGCTTCATTGTTGATAAGGTTTGTAGGCACATGTGCCTCTCCAAGTACTTTAGTTGCAGGTATTGGGTTTTGCGACGGCTCTTCTTCTTGCATGCCTTGATCGTTCCTGAGGATTTGCACTTGATTTTGTAATGTCTCCATGGTCATCTTAATCTCTCAAAATTCATTCAACATCCCTTGCATTCCTTGCACTAGCTCTTGCAATTGTGGATCCATGGTTCGTGCAACACTCAATTGCTAATGTCTACTTCAATACAGGGTCAATATGATCACTCTAGAAGGTGCACAAACTATCAGAACTACCATTGGGACGTAAGAAGCTATCACTTGTTAATAATACTCCTCGCCAAAATTTCTAACCACAAAATCTCTAAACATCACTTTCGGCCTCACTACATAACGGATTTCTACTTGAGTGTTGAAAGGGAGAGGATTTGGGACATTCACATCCATATCATCAAAGTAGAATGTAGATTGTCAAATCCCACTCTCTGTCATATATCACCACAGGTAGAATCAACGGGTTTGGTGAGTTCATCATCCTATCCATGAATTTTGTGCCAAAGTGATAAACTAGCAATACCCTCATTTGCTCATGCTAGATGTACATAACCTTGATGTGGAATGGATTTGGGAATGGAAAGCTAGGTGCGGGAAATTGTTCTCCCGGTGCATCCATCCCATCCGCTCTTTAAAGTCCTTCCTAAGTCTAGCAACTACTCTATGTTCTCCACCTCAAATTACTTAGTTTCAGTAGTTTGTGCTCTTCCAAGAGGGGTGATCCACTCTCTTGGACTAAGACACTTGCTCTGATACCATTACAATACTCCAAGGACAAGAGAAGAGAGAGAAACAAAAATTAGCCACTCAACATTTGGGTGCCCCAAAGGAGCACCTTCTCTTTATTATACAGACAAAGAGGATCTCCTCCAAGGAAGCTCCACCATAGGATTAGGCACACAAATAGGTGACATGTCAGCAAGCTCCACCCTTGGATTACTTACTTGGATGGGTGACATGTTGATCTAGGTCCTATCTGGTTGGTCAAATAAGCTTTGACTGGAGAGAATCTTTTAGGGAATCTTCTTGTAGGAGTCTCAGAATCATGTAAGGTACCATTGGAAAGCTTTCAATGAGACAAACCAAGGGGGAGGGAAGGCCATCCTTTCCTTCATAAGAGAGGGGAGGGGGGGGGGGGGGAATTTGCACATTTTTTAGGTCTAATTCATCCGTTTAGGCCTCCAAAATCACCTTCAAAGATTTCAAGCATATTTCGGTTCCTACTCTATTAGTAGAAGTCTCCTTTTGGTGATACTTATTTCTGATCTGTTTAGTCCATCATGTGTAACATCCTCCCAGATGTTACCAAACTAATTCTCACCTTTAAATCATATGTTTAGCTATTGGTTCTAAGGTTCTCAAGTCTATTTTGGTTTCTACTCTATTAGTAGAAGTACTCTTTTGGTGATACTTCTATCTGATCTATCTTGAATATCATGTATAACATCATTCTAGATGTTACCAAACCAAATTTCACATCTAGATCATATGGCTAGCTCTTGGTATTACAGTTGCACGTGAAAGTCACAAAGTCATCATGATAGCCAACCCATTGGCAAATAATAATGGTATCTTGGTGGGTTTCTCATGTGGAGAGGGCCTCTAGTCAAGGAAGAGGGTAGAAGGATATGTTATTCAACAACAACTACATTTTTGTCATTAGCTACAATGGCATCTTGGAGACCTTGATATAGATTTTCTCATAACATCCTTTGATTAATTCAAGATACTTGAGGGAAGATAGTTCAACAATAGCATATAGATCAACATTGTATTATCAACTCAAATATCCACCATATAGTAAGGTAATCAATAGCATATGCATCAACAATGTATTGTCATCTCAAACATCCACCATACAAGAAGGAAATCACATCTTCATCTTGATGATGAAGACAATAAATATAGTACTCAACCATCATGACATGCTTGCAACCATTTGTGATGAACTTTCAATCTCATTTTCAACATAGGCTTAGTCGTCCATCCCTTTATGTTCCTCATTAGTAGCCATAAGAACATTGTTTTGAATCCTAGCCAATGGAATGTTGAGATGCCATCCACCTTAACCATGTGGAAACATGAGTGGATATATTGGGGTACCATATATGCTACATGGATCTTTAAGGTATGCTTTAGATGTCTGTCATAATGTTGCACCACAACATCATGATGGTCAACATGTTTAGAGCCATCTACAACCATTAATGTTGCAACTTCATTGACTATGGGTGTATTAGAGCACAAGGCATCACAACTTCTTGGGGATAACAAACAAAAATTGTGGTACTTATGCATTGCAAGTATCATTTGTCAAGAGCTTTTTTTGCATTGTTCAAAATGCATGCATATATGGGTTAATAGTATCCAACATAGTCTACAATTGCTCCAAGGTTGGCAAATGCAAGGAAGACATCATTGCTTGTCGGTGCTGAAGTTCATGTATAATGTCACAAGTATACAACTATGCAAATTGTGGAGGATGTCCTTTGACTAGCAAAAGCAAATCAATTTTATAAGACACTTCACCATGAATGTGAAATGAGTATGAAATACCATAGGTAACTATCTCATCAATGTTAGAACCCAAGGATGTAACAACAAAGGCATACTATACATGTAGATTGCTCATAGAATTTTATGGCATATTAATCAATGCAAAACAGAAGAGATTCCAATGTATGGAGCACTACATGAAGGATTGGTACTGAAATTTTTCCACTCTCCTAGCATAGCAAGAATAGAGAATTATGCATTGATGACCTCAAGATGCACTCTAACTTCCTCAATTTTTCTTTGCAATTTTGGTGTATTGTATTTATTTCACCATAGTCTCATCATGTAGGAGCATGTATGTCATTGTCAATAAACATTAGCAAGTGTGGTACCCACATTTTTTGGTTTAGGATAGTTTTTAGGAAAATTTGAAGAATAAGTACGTTAGTAAAGCCTAAAGAGGGCTAAATGGGAAAGAAATAAGAAGAAGCATGTGTTTGGGGCAAACCAAAAGTTGACCTCGGGTCAAGACCAAAGGACCCAAGAGGGACGAGACACAAAGACGAAGAAGGCCAAACTTTGTATTGGGCGGTGTGGTCTGATCCAAAGAACCGGTAACAAACTTTTTCAGAAGAAAGTATGCAAGAAAAAAGTAATGGACCCGAGATCAAGAAGTTCTTGATAGTGACAGAAAACTAATCCCACAGAATCGGTGAATTGGAGAGGAGAAACAACTGAAGAATGACCGATCAGTGCAAGACTATAAATTGAAGAGTTTTGCAAGAAAGCATTGCAATGTCAAGATGCTACCCTATCCCTATGCAGAGTCGACCCAAAGTAATGCAAATTGCACATCTGCAGGAAGTAGAGTGGGTTAGGATTGCGGGAACTGTCTTTCACAAGAAGAAGGTGAGGAAACACACGATGACCCTAAAAGTGAGTAAGCAGAGTGCAGTGAGAGGACTTGCAATTTGGAGTTTAGAAGTAATAGTGTGGATTGAAGTCTTGGCGAGACTTTGTATCATGTTCCTGGCCTGAAACTGGAACTTCAATTTTCTAGGTTTCATGATGACCCTAAAAGTGAGTAAGCAGAGTGCGGTGAGAGGACTTGCAATTTGGAGGTTAGAAGTAATAGTGCGGATTGAGGTCTTGGCGAGAATTTGTATCATGTTCTTGGCCTGAAATTGGAACTTCAGTTTTCCAAGTTTCATGATAGAAAGCACAACAAGCAATTGCAAGGATAGACCGGAGCACAAGGGGAAGAGAGGAAACCCAACTCGATGGATGGAGTTGGGTTGGAGAGTAGTCCTAGGGAGAGAGGCAAGAGAGGTAGGAGTTACCACCTTCTATCGGAAGTGTGATGCTTCAGAAGAGACTGCCAAAGTGAGGAACTCGTTCAATCAACCTCAAACCAAGAATCGATATAAGGTGGATAGTTATAGAGACCCCAAGCGGGGATGGATTGTAAGCACGATGATGGCAATGTTCAAGCCGGAGTGAACCACCTATGTTATGCTGCAACAAGCGGTGTTCTTTCACCAAATGTTTGCAGGAGAGGCAATAGATTGGGCAAAATGTCTACGTTAGAGAGTAGGGAAGATGATTTCGGGGTGGAAGATGGATATGCCACCGCATTATTTTGTGCACTTTGCAATGCATTTTTACTTTGGGTTGAACTTGTTGACTTCAGAAGAAATAAATCAAATACGCTTGCAATTTCATCCGCATCTACGGAAGGAGGCAGATGCAGATGAACGATATTATATGGAGGGGGTGCAAGATGGAGATGAGTACAACAAAAAAAGTGGGAAGGAGAAGATTGTAACAATGAAATCTTGAGGACTAGAAAGAGAACCAAGCTTGAAAGTTGCCTCATGGTAGTTCAGCTCCCAAAGGTGCCAAAGCTTAACCCAACGGTAGTGATGGTGAAGATGAAAGAATCCACACTAGAATCCAAAGAAGAGTCGGAAGGAGAAACTGGATCAAAGGGAGAAGCATCACAAGAAGAAGAAGAGTTCACTCTGCAAAGTGAAGAATCAAGTAGTGGTAGTGAAGGCAAGGTGGAGGTTCAACAAGGCCGATGGTGGATGCAAGGAAGCCAAGTCCAGAAGTTTCTCCAATTGAATAGGGAGGTGAGAAGAAGAAGGAAGAAAAAGTTGTGGCACGATCATGAATTGCTAGATAGAAGAATAGTGTGCATGCAGCCAAGGTGGGGCCCAATAAAGTTGTCACGGAAGGAGAGGAAAGCTCAGATGGTGAAACCTTGAAAGTACAAAGATTGCAACTTTGGAGTAAGGTGCAAGAAGTAGAGTTGCTGGAAGATGAAGACGACGGCCGAGCCGATGACAAGAAATGTGAAGGAGTGGAGTATTTGTTGAAAGTAGTGTGTCCGCTGTTGGTGTTCTTGCAGCATAAGAAAGCAGAGATGGTGAGTGCCAATCTTGATGTGCATGATGAGTTGGCAATAGTGAAGAAATGGAGTGCGGAAAGTTGTTGTTGCAAAGTAAGCTAACAAGAGTAGAGATGGAAGCCAAAAAACTTTGGGTTGAGGAGATTCTTCAGAGTAAGCACTTTGAAGTAATGAGGAAGGACTTAGTAAAATGTTGTGAGGAGGCAAAGGAGATGAAAAATTTGGTTGTGGTGTTGAAGGGAGAAGTTGTAGATGCTCGAGTAGAGTTAATACACTCAAAGGCAAGTACAGCAGTGATAGAGCAAGAATTGGAAAGTCTCAAGAAGAAGGCCATTGAGAAAGATCAAGCCTGGCAGCAAGAGTTAGCAGAGCGTGGTAGAGAAGAAGATCATGGATTGGTGAGGGTAGCAGAGGAGAAAATCTTTGTGAATCAAAGGGAGAAGGAGGCATTGAAGGCTGAATTTCAAGACAAGCTCTAGATGTATCGTATTGAATTGGAGGAAGAAAGAAATAAAGAGAAGCTCAAGATTGTAGGAGAAGCCGATGAGGTAATCGGTGTAGTAAATGTAATCAAGGCAATGCTGAGCACGGAAGTTGAAGGTAAACTTGAGGAAGCGAGATTGCATGAGCTGAAATTATTGGTACAAGAGATGCGCAAGAGAAAGGCGAAGGACATGGAGTTGAACAATTTGTTAATTTGTCTGTGAGAACATGTAGATAGGAAGATGTTAGAGGTAGGAGACAATGTGTGTCTCAAATTGGATCTCGTTAGGACGGAGTTAGAAAAACTTTGTAGTGAGGTACAAGAAGTAAGAAGACCCAAAGTAGTAGAAGTAGGAATACAGGTGTCTTTGGAGTTGTCATTTGAGACATTAGAGAAGAGTGGGGTAGAAGATAATGAATTAGACAAGGTACCTACTAGTGCAATTGTAGTTTGTAGTGAAGACATTGTAGAAATAGAAGAGTTAGGAGTAGGATTGAGTAGACCCAAAGATGGTGAAATTGTTGAGAGATCATCGGGTTTGGAAGCCAAAGTCAAGGTTGACATTGGATAGGAGTAGAAACCAATTTTGAGATTTGAAGATGCAGATATGAAGAGTTGCATTGTCATTTTGGATATGTAGGTTTGTAGAGTTGTTAGGAACTGTATAGTTGTAAGTAACTGTGTTGATTGCTTTACTATTTAAGGGGATCATTTGCAGTCATATGATATTTAGTATTCATTATTTTTGAGAATAGATAAAGCAAAGTGCTTATTTCAATGCTTGTCACTTGAGCTTGATTCCAAATATCAACGTTGTGTGTGTGTTTGTGAGTGTGTGGAAAATTTTGAAGTGCAAATCAGAGTGTGTTGGATATTAGATTCCGTAGCTTGATCTTGATTCTGTGTGTTTGATCCTAAGTAAAGTGCAATTGGAGCAATGCCTTGACAGATCTGATAATAATTGTAGTGTTGGTAGTATTCTGCATTTGTTAGTGCAATGTAGCATTGATTGAAGCAATTTTGATCAAGGAAGTTGTGGTTTCAGTGGAGGGGTGGAACACAATTCTGAGGCAAAGTCATTTTGCAATGAAGTGCTATTTTCAAGAGAATCTGAATCATCACAATTAAGATTGTTTGGAAAGAATTGATGGAGTTGTGATTAAGTGTGACAAATTGTTGTGACAAGACTGTGAATCAATGCTTGTTACTCTCTCTTGGGTGTAGTTGTTAGTTGAGAGATTAAAGATTGAAACCAAAAAGAACTACATTGTGACATTTGACTTTGTATTTGACCAATTGTGACTAGTATCTATGCGAGAATGAACTTTACTTACCTGATTACCGCAAAAGTGATATTTTTTGGGTTGTCACAACAAGGTAACTAAAATATCTACTTCTTGCAAACATGCACATCAATTCAAAAATTGGACTTTTTGTTCCTAAGACCAAGTTGGATGTCCACTAGAGGAGTGAGTTGGCTTATGAAAATGAAAGAGAAAACCACCAAGGCTTTGAAAAATTATGAGCAATATCTATAGACTAAATTTATTACAAACCTTGGAGCTAGTATAAATGGAAAACTAGTGCTAAGAAGGAAAGGAGAAGAGTTCAATGTATGTGGTAAGGTCTTTGTTACAAACTTGAACTAAAAACTTTGTGGTTGAAAATCTATGACGGCTTGGTTTGGATGATAATTTTTGTAATTGATGATAATATTGATTCATTGTAAGATGGCTAGGAGAAGAATTTAGTGTATGTGGTAAACCCACAAATTAAACCAAGAAATCTATTAGTTTGGTCTTGTTGGGAAGAATTTGGTTTAAGATGATGAAGTAAGAAATAAGTTTGGGTTGAACTTTGACATCATAAAGTCTCTTTAGTTTTGTAAATTTTTGTAAGTGTTGGATTTTTTTGCAAATATTTAGTTATTTGGAATAGTGGTTTGGTTGTTTGGAATTTTGGTTTGTTTGGAATTGTAGCGGGCTTCATTTTGAACAATTTAGTTGTGAAGGTTTTTGTTTAACATTAATATGGTTCAATAATGGTTTAATGGGTTTTAAAAAGGAAGGATTGAAGTTTGGTGAGTAAGCTTAGTAATTCAGTTTGAACCTAAATGGAGCCAAGGCATAATTAAAATTCCCTCTAAATACTACACTAATAAATATAACAATGCTTTTTCATCAAATGAATATAGCTTCTTAATATTCTAAATAGATTTGATAGCATGAAATAAAGCTAATGCCAACTCTTACGAGCTAGAAACACCAATATCTATGCAAGCACAACATAGGCTATGTAACATGCCAATAAGGTTATTATACAATTAGTACTTCAGTTTGAACCTAAATGGAGCCAAGACATAACTTAAAGTTGCTCTAAATACTAAGTAAAAAATTAAAGTATTCTCAATAGATTTGGTGGCATGAAATGAAGCCAATCCCAACTCTCAAGAGCTAGAAGCACCAATATGTATGCTATTTGCAAGCACAACATAAGCTATGCATGCAAAATAGGGTTTTAAGCTTAGTAGTTCAATTTGAACCTAAATGGAGATGAGATAAACTAAAAGTCACTCTAAATACTACATACATGAGTAAAATCTTTAGAATAAGGTAGTAAGAGAGAATTCCTATTTTGGAAAAGAAAACATACTGATGAAAAATTGGTCACATCCATGAAATGCATACCAAGTAAACCAAAAAGACTCAAAAGTCATAAGTAGCTTTCTTATGGGTATTCATGGTGAAAATTGTGAGACCTACTCCTTCCTCCTGTAGCTAAAAAAATTCAACTCAAGCATCATCTTGAATGAATTCCAATATTTTAAGCTAAAAAATACATCTCTTCCTAGTTTAATCTCTCAAATTTGATGGCAAATTGAAGCAAATGCTAACTCGTAAGAGCTAAAAACTCTAACACCTTTACTATTTGCTAGCATAACACAAGAAATTGTGAGGTGAAGCTCAAAATATCATCAACTATGTGAGGATTCTCTCCCCAAATACTTGCCAAGCCTTTGCATAGAGCTCCTTTCAATTGGATCCAAGACTTTTATGCACTCATACATAATTGGAACAATACCTTTGCATCATATCAACATAGATTCTCAATAGATTTGGTGGCATGAAATGAATCCAAGGTTGACTCTTAGGAGCTAAATACACCAATACCTCTACTATTTGCAAGCATATACAAGAAATGGTGAGGTGAAACTCAGAACTTTACCAATTATGTAAGAATTCTCACCTTTGCATAGAGATCTTTTCAAGTGGATCCAATTTAGGGGAAAATTACCTATCTTGAATTACTATGAAATTCTCACTACTCTCGCACATAGAACTCCTACAAATTAGGTCAAATTCCTCAAAACCAAAGTAAATTCATCAACAAAACAACAATGTACTAACAAAAACTTAGCAATGTACTAACTTAAATTCTCTCTATCAAATAGAACTTAAAGTTCACTCCTCAATCCAAAAAGAAACTCAAATCAAAATCTACTACCGGCTTTGGAAGTTAAGTCTACAATTTTTATCTCAAAAATATCAAGAATGAATGAACATATGAAGAACCATCCAAAATTTAAAAAATGTTGATCAAAAGCTCTCTCCCTTGTTGTCATGTTCCCAAACACACACAAGTAGTAGAAGAATTTTAATAACCATGAATGTGATAGCCATTTGATTGTTATGGTCATTGCACATTGGCTTTCCCTAGTCTCATGCTGCTAGTTTTTGAGATGATGGACTACACTATCTGAAGTCAATTTGGGGACAACAGATGGGGACTATTTACACTAGTATTACAGGTCCCTATCCTACTATAATAGACAACAATAGTCTTTTGAAGGTAAGTAAGATATATGATGTTAGCTTATAATATTGAAGACACCCCAACTCATATGTTTGTTTTAATAAAATCATAAATGGTGCCACCAAACATAAAATTAAATTTTCTCAATACCATGCAAACGTGCTACATGTTCCTGAACTCTTAAAGCCATATTGAAGAGAGGTTATCATTTGTGATTACTATGTGTAAAAATAATACTTTACCAAGACATTATACTATCCCATTTAAGATGAGACTTTGATTGTTTATAAGACTCTTACTTGGTTGCATAGCTTATGCTTTAGTCTTCAAAGATTTTTATTTTAAGTAGATGACCAATCTTATAGATATTTTACGTTATAATTTTTGTAAGCAAGCAAAATATCTAAATTTTTTTCTGATTGCCATCAAATTTAGGAAGATAATTGTAAAATTGATGTGATAAGACCTCTTTATTCTTGCTCCTTCATTTGCTCCAGTAAAGAAATTACTCTCCTTGATTAAGTTATGCCAAGAAATATTCACTATTATATATGAGTCTAATACTTACTAGCTCTTCCTCTAATACGAGCTCTTGTTACTATATCACTTGTTTTAGTTTGAGGTGCTCCTTTTATTCTTGTATTCTCTAGTTGATCTCTTTTTCCGTTTTAAGACTTCTTTTTATCCCTCCCTTATTTGGATTAGCTCTAGAAGAGGTGTCCAAGGAGTTGGTGTGTCCGTGCCTTGGCAACCTCATCTAGTTCATATTTTGGTAGAAGCAATAGACAAACACTTATACCCATAATATCTCAATCTCCAACTCACCTTGATAGCTTGCTTATTCTTTGGAAGGAGTTGGTATGTCCATGCCTTGGCAACTTCATCTAGTTCATATTTTAGTAGAAGCAATGTACAAACACTAATACTCATAATATCTCAATCTCCAATTCATCTTGATAGCTTGCTTATTCTTTCGAAGTTGGGAACCTTAACCCATGCAATCCATATAAGCTGGTTGGATTATATTACAGTGTCATATGGTTTAATAAATTATATTATGAAGTATTATAATTCATAATAGAATAGAATCGAATCGAGTAGAATATATTCGAGTTTTAGAACTTGACTTGGTGAAAAATGACATTATATTTTTTGAATACGACACTTGACTTAGTAGAAATGAACAGTGTGGTTTTAAAGTTGGACAGTGGACTTTTCTCAATTGGATGTTCAAATTGATCGAATTGTACATTTGAATTCAGAAAATTGGACACGTAAATATCTAATCTTGAACTGAAGTAAATCTATTTTTAGTGGATAATGAAATCATATGTTTTATTTCAGAAAGTTGACTTGTATACACTCGTCACTAATCTAACATACATAATCATGTTTGGAAATAGTGTGAATGTCCCGTTCCTATACCAAGTTTGCAACATGGATACATGCAGACAGATATGTCCAGAAGCTACCGTAATAGAGACTTACATGCACGGTATATTTCCCAAAATTTCCAAACTATGGTTCAAACGTAAAGTTAAGCGTAAACCTAAATTATTTTTGTGGAATTGGCCGATGCGTATACGGAATACAAATGCACATAAGCACCTTCTTGACTTGAAGTTCTATCCACCGTCCCAAACCAGGTTTAGATTTCTCTCGGAACAGAATGGAATTCCTCCATCATCGTTAAACGGAAGGGCGACCGCGTAGAAAACACGAAGGATGGGAAGACCCTATCAAGCCGTACAAGGGTGAGACAACATGGGTAAAATGGTAAAATGAGACAACATAGGTTAAATCCTCTTAAACATATTCTTGATTGCTGACTTTTAGATCCGAGATGTTACTGTATGGCAAATGCGCTGTCAACTGCGTACTGGCCGGTAAGTCCGGTTAACTCAAACTACCACGGTAGAGTGGTAGTGTAAACAGTTTCTAAATAAAGCAGGGTTGTACTTTATATCGCTAACCACAGGTCAGTGCCGGGATCTGCGGAATTACCCCATCCAACTACAGTACCTTGACTCAAGGACTTGGTCCATACTAACTAAGTCCAAGGACTAAAATTATCTTGGTCGTCGTCGTCGTTGTAGGGCATCAAGTGAACATACGTGCTGCAGCTTTGTAGCACGTATGTTCACTTGGACTTGGGATGTTACTGAAAGAAATTAAAGGAGTAATTGGCATCCACCTTGGCACTAAGTTGCTCAGGAAATTTGTAAGTTGACCCCGAGTATCTGATCATGCTGGTTTGTATCTAATCTAATTTGTTTACAGCAAAGGCAGCCGGACAGGGCTTTAGTTTTATTCACCCTATTACATATGAGTTCGTTATATTTTCTAACTTGGCTGTATAACCTCTTTCACTCGATAGGAGAAAACCGGTTCACCGTTTATTTTGTTGATATCACGTCAAAACATCGCCAAGTAGAATACCATGAAGAGAAGGGAGAAATATACCGCTCGTGATAACAAGAAGGAAGGGAAGGCCCTATCAAATCATATTGTACTAGGAGAAGACATAGGAGGTAAAATGGGGCTAAGTTTCAATAGTATTGGTAAGAAAAATCTACCTTATTATATTTGAGTTATGCAAATGAGAAGAAGCATCATCTAATGTGATTGATATCATATTGATCGTATCATGCCAATGTTCTCTACTGAACAATGGATATGAGTTGTCTAAAACTTATTGTAAAATATAGAAATGAGAGTGATACTCTTTGATATTTACAATGATATGCATGTTTGCATTCTTTGAGATATGTGTTAAACACCATATCCATAGCTCCATATAACTCCAAGCTAGAGGAACAAAGAGGTGACCTTATTGTATACCTCTATATATGGAAACTTTGTTTGATAATGCTCGATCTAGTGTCCATCCAAGAGGATGGGTGATGACTCTCTCAAACGGTGTATCATGTGTAGAGTTCATAACCACATAATCTACTATCTTAACCTGCTCTTCTTGGACCAAATACGAGTCTGCCTTGACTCGTGTCATCTACAAAGCATACGGACTCTCCCTCCAAGCAAGGTATACACTTTCTCTTTTCTATGGCAAATACTATATTCCTGATAGCATCATGGGTAGCGATCTCTATCATACACAAAGACATTATGTCATATGGAACATTGTTACATCTAGTGTAAAATCACATTCACAAGTGAGCAATGAAGATACATTTAGGTGAACTAAACCTAGGCAAAATCTTATGGGTGTAAAGAAAAGAAGTGGTGCGAGTCAGAATACCCTCATGCAAGGTGGAGCTAGGATCCAAAAACTTGCACTCTTACCATAACAAGAGCAAAGACATGATTTAGTAACACTAGGAATGGATGAATCAACTAAGAAAAAAGGCATGCAAAGGAGAAGAGAAAACAAACATCGTCGAATAGAGAATCACAAAAATGAAATTAGCTTCTTGCATCAGGACATGCGCTTGCGCTGTAGATCGGACACTTTTAGCGCAAGGCGTACCATATACAAAACTTTGCGCATCTACCCTCCACGGCCTGCCTATTCCTTATGACCTCTAATCTTGAATTAATTCTGGCCCCTCAACCTCCAAGAGGCAATGGAGCAGTTTGCTGGATTCTTACAGCTAACTAAGGTAACTACTTGCACAGAACAGCAACCCTGTATCACAGGGCTCGTGATGCATGCATGCTCTCCATTTCCTAGAGAAGAACAGGATTGAACAATCTGATCGTCTTGCAACAGTACCCCTTAGGTGTTGTCAATATCCACAGATGCAATACTTCCTTCTATAGGTAACAGTCCTTGAAAGTAGGAAAGACAGCGTTCTTTTCCAGCAAACGCTTCCATTCCGAGGTATTCGAGTTACGCAATGACATAAAACAGACGTAGATACGTGGGAGAAAATTACCTGGTTTACTCGACTTTTAATGCCGCATGTAAAATCGTAAATCAAACATTGTTCATTAAGAATAATGAAGCTCTATGAACCATGTTCGAGTTCCATTTCATTTGGGAAGTGTTCGTTTTCTACTCATGCTTGCTCAGAAAATCCCGCTGAGACTGTAGGCATCTGCTTTCATCTGCTTGCATTTGATTAAACCCGTCGACTCTTGGACTGTCGAAAATTGTCTGAAGATATGGTAACCTATAGTTATAACTTGTTACTGTTTGTTCTCCTGACAGGAGAACACAACAGTAAATGCTGTCTAGTCTAGTCCTGGATGAGCGGAAGGACTTCAGTCGAAGCAGGTCTGGTATTTATATGTGGTCTGCTCCTGCTGAACAACTGCCAGTGGCCAGATCTCAGCCGATTTGTTCCCAGTCGGTTCCAATCTCTGAGCCTCATGAGTCCGGGGAAAAAAAGAGAAAGTCCGTCATCTGTAACATTTGAAAGCAGGTTATACCCATGGCCTCATTGGTAATGACTGCATGGACATTGCTTGTGGCTATCCTGTTTCTTAGTTATTCAACTTTTGCTCTTCCTGCAGATGGTGACGGCCTTCTGAATTTCAGAAGCAGAACTGTAGATAGATTAGGGAAGTTGGACAATTGGGGAGGTACCGTTGATCCCTGTAGTGGTAACGTTACTGAGTGGTTTGGAGTGAGGTGTGACAACGGGATGGTCTTTGAGATTGCTCTCAGATCTTCATTTCTCGGCGGTGAGCTGAATTCAAGTCTGGCTGAACTTTCTGGCCTTCAAGGCTTACGGATCCTGGATCTTACCGACAATTTGTTTTCGGGACCATTCCCAGAAACGATTAGCAGACTGCCCTATTTGTTGGAACTATCTCTTGGGGACAACTCACTCACAGGTAGCCAACCGAGTGGTCATTCATGGCCACCCTTGCTACAACTACTGGAGCTTGCAAACAATGGATTTGAAGGCAAGATTGATCTTGCAGGTCTGCATGAACTTCAGCGGTTGGATATTGGCTTCAATAGTTTCAGCGGAGAGATTTTCGACAGCGATATATGGTTGGATGATCTCCGATGGCTGGCTGTTGTTGATAATCAGCTGAATGGAACCCTACCCTTGAAACTGGGCAACCTCGGAAACCTCATACACATCGATCTGTCACGAAATAGATTTTCAGGTGTAGTCCCTATGGGCGGGTGGACATACGAGTATGTAGATTTATCTGATAATATGTTCGAAGGTCGTATCCCTAGTGGAATTTTCAGCAACGCTACACGTTATTTCAATTGTTCATACAATCTTTTAAGTGGAAAACTGAGCACAGCTTTTGAGGAGTACAACAAAACAGAAAACGACTGGCCGTTTACTCTGGACCTGAGCAACAACAAACTGCAAGGTCCGATTCCTCGTGCTTTAAGTCAAATGACTGGTCTACGGTCTTTGTGCCTTCAAAACAATAAATTGACTGGAAGCATAGAGAGCATTCTGAAAGTGTCGTTCCGAAATCCCTCATTGTTTGAACTTCGTTTAGGAGGAAACAAATTGTCAAGGGGCGGTCGTTTGAACATTTCCATGTCAGAATGGATTTCCAACTTCCCGAGGCTCGAAATCATGGACGTACGTGCCAGTGGTGTAGATGGATATATCCTCAAAGATTTTGAGTTGAAATTCTGGATCCAGTTCAGAATTTTGGATTTATCGAACAACCAGATGGAAGGATTCCTGCCCGTCGACCTGTTACAGATGCCTACTCTAGAGGATCTCCACCTTCAAGGAAACAACTTGAAGTTCCAAGGCGACGTCCGCACGAAGAAGATAACATTCTCGAAGTTCCTTCGAGTTCTCGATCTCAGCGACAATAAGCTCACGCTTCCTGCTTCCCTATTGAAGACTATCATGGAAAAGTCATCCAGTTTGAGGGAGCTTCGATTAGGCAGTAACACTATCGTCGGATGGTTGCCAGAGATTTCCAAACACCTCAGAAAGTTAGAAATTCTAGACCTCCAAAACAGCAGGCTCGTGGGAGCCATACCAGACCAGTACAGCGATGCGAACACACTTCCAGCTCTGAAGTATTTGGATCTCTCAAACAACTACCTTGTGGGACCCGTATCAGAGGGATTCAAGAATATGTCAAGCCTCGTACATTTAGATCTGTCAAACAACAAGCTCTCTGGACAACTTCCTGATCTGCCTTTAATGCTTTTGAACGGGTCTTTCTTCTCAAACAATCATCTATGCGGACTTCCACTAGAGCGATGTCCATCAGGTCATCCAATTCGGGGTTGGCTGATAGCTGTTGTACTCGTGTGCTGTGTGACCATATCAGGAAGTGTTTGTTTGTGTATTGGTTGGGCATGGCGCAGGAGAGTTGATGCAGAAGCTCGTCGACAGGATATTGAGCTGATAGAAGCCTTGCTTGACCGGGATACCACTACTTTGATGTCCCTGCCGGAGCTTCGGAAAGCTACGAATGACTTCTCACCGGAGCACGAAATAGGAGCGGGTGGATTTGGGGTAGTGTACCGTGGAGTTCTGGAAGATGAATCTGTCGTTGCCATCAAGAGAAGTAGACACGATGGGTCTACTTCGGAGGACAAGTTTCAATTCTTGAATGAAGTCAAAATTCTGTCACAGGTCCATCACCGAAACCTGGTGCGGCTCCTGGGATGCTGTCTGGCCAACAAGAACGCTTTGCTTGTGTTTGAATTCGTCTCAAACGGTACACTTCAAGAGCATTTGCAAAAGGAAAGAGGGGAGATTTTATTGACCTGGGACCAACGCCTTCAAATCGCCATACAAACCTCATCTGCTCTTGATTATTTGCATACGTCTGCAAGTCCCCCCATCTACCACCTCGATGTCAAATCTGCGAACATCCTTCTGGACGACAGTTGCAATGCGAAAGTGGCTGACTTTGGAATCTCCAAACTGGTCCCCGCTGCGGACGCCACTCATATCACAATGTTAGGCGGGTTTCAGGGCACATTTGGGTACATGGACCCGGAGTCAGTGGTGAGTTCCAGGTTGACAGATAAGAGCGATGTTTATGCCTTCGGTGTCGTAATGCTGGAGCTCATTACAGCCCAACCTGCAGTAGATCGGTCAAGAGGAGACGATGTGAGCCTAGTGAAGTGGGCACTATCGTTACTCGAACAAGGTAACCTGGAAGACATCATGGACCCTCATATATTCGACTTCTCATTTCATTCTGCGAATGCAAACGAGTCGATTATGGAAGTGGCACGATTGGCACAGCATTGTTTGAAGTTTCTCCAAGCAGACAGGCCTGCAATGAAAGATGTCACAAAGGAGCTTATGGCAATCCAGCAGCGTAGGAAAAAGCGTTGATACATAAAATGTATGTAATCCCATATACTTTCTAAAATTCCTGGTAGAGCACCAGGATTACATGGATATCAGAGGGCCTCGTTTTTTCTAGAGTATTTATATAGAATATTGTAAAATATGATCATCTCTTTTCGAGAGGGCCAAACATCCATCCCGCCAAGTATATCTATATACAAAAAGGTTTACTGAAAGAAAGGGGATAGGGGTATAAGACACAAACGAGGGCAAAAAGAAAAGAGGCGCAAGGCCCAAAAGTTCAAAACTACCAAAAATAGAGACAAATACTAGTAGAGCTCAAAGGAACCCGCGAAAAAGGTGCTCCAAGAACAAGCAGCAAATGAAACCCAAGAATGTGAGGTCTACTCTTGATGGTAGAGGTACTCCAATGGTATGTCCAGTAAGTGGTGAGGGAGGACCCTAGCTGTGCTCAGTGTACCTGACTATAGCCACACATTTAAAAGTGACTAATACACATTCCAAAGTGACTAATACGCTTTGTTGGTAATAAGATGTGATCATGGCTAGAGAGATAGCCCATGCCTCTCTCCTTTGCAAAGAACTTTATGTTGCATCCTTGAGGAGACTGTCAAAATGTGATGTAGACACCCAAAAATCTCAATTGCTAGAGGTACAAAGGTATCCGCTGAGAGTTGCAGTGTGTAGTGGTCCTCCTTGCCCCTAGAGGCAATGGTAGTTGCTGCTCCCGCTTGTAGGCCTGCATGTGTCAAGAATTCCTACTATAGAGGGTTGCCACCACCACATTATGTAAAGTGCAAAAACCGTATGTGAAAGTAACTATATCCGCTTGCACCCGATGAATAGGTGGTCACGGTAGATCCAACCATCACTCAATCTGAACTTGGGCATGTGTACCTTGTAAGGTCTGAGCAACTGTATCTCAAAGTGCATCATGGACTCTAGTGGGCTTGCCACCTATTGCATATAGTAGAAAGTGTATCCCTTGCATATCATCAGGGGAACCACATATGCACTTGTCCAACAACCCTATGAGAGTTGGATGTGGGAGTTCCAACCCCGATTGGAGTGCTAAGGAAAAACTCCTCATAAGTGAAATGTAAATTTTCAATCAAGGGCACATGGGAAAGGCTTTGGAGCCAAGCTCCAAAGCCTTTCCCATGCAAGAGAATATCTTAGCTCTATCAAGTAGGGGCGCAACAATGAAGATGCTAGTAAGTGTGTTAGTGTGCATACACTCATTGAGATCAAACCATAGCTTCCTAGAGTCTAAGGAGACAAAGTCAATAAACTTAGGGAGTGATATGAGTGCAAGGCCTGGCAATAAGTCATGAGCCAATCAAAAATATGTATGGAAGGCATAGTTGCATGAATCAACTATCATGATATGTCCCAACAAAAAGGGACGACCACCGTCAGGTAAGAACCAGTTTGCTAAATGAAGGACCACTAGAGCCTATGTATTGATATATATTGCTAGTGTGGTGGCCTCCTGCCCTATGAGACCATATCCACTATGACTATGGGGAGAACTATCTATTGTCTACACCACTCATCTTATAGTTTGTGAACGTGCATGGCCCTAATAAAGTGGAGAAAGTATGGCAATAGTACTATCAAACATCCACAAATGTTGAAATAGTGCATCCGTAGGCAGAAATGTCCATGTTAGATATGAGGCCCTAGGAAGGTAACACCGACTAAGAATGGAATAAGCTACCAAAGTATTCTCCAACCAGGGGAGGAAGTGAGCATTGGCTGTGGCTTGTACTAAAGTGTTCAATATGAATGAAGTACCAAAACCATCCTATCCCAACAAAGAGCCCAAAATTCTCAAACTCCCAATAGGGAATTGGAATCCTAGTGGGAAGTCAATGGGAGCAAGGATTGTGCATAAGCTCTAGACCTTGCATTTATGAGTTTAGACTTGTAAACCCAAGGCCTCTAAGTTGAGTGTGAAAGTTGACATCGCTCTAACTACATCCTCCAATGGCCCATAATATGAGCGTCATCCAAGATGGATGGGAAAAGACAAGATGGGAAAGCTAATGCTACTTGTTGTAAAGCCGTGTATTGCATTATGGAAAATTGAGCCCCTCCTCCTAATGGATCTCCTGTCATGTCCCCTGATTGATATCAATAGTGAGAACTCTCTTGTAGTGGTAAAGTGATTGTACAATAGAGGTATCTCAATACCATAGAATGTACATACAAAGAAGATCAAGGAGGGGATCTGATCTATAGTTGAGCAAAGAGCATGCAATATTGCTAGATGAGAGATGGTATTGAAGGCATTAGTGACATCAACTTGGACCACCACCCAGCCAAGATGAATGTCCAAGGATGCTAGGGTGTCAACAATAACTATCTTGTAGTCCCTCAAGGTAGCAAGAACAACCTGATGGGCAAGAAGGAAAAAAAATATTATTGCATCTATAAGTAGATAGTGCAAGAGACCGCATGTAAAAAAAATTCCCAATGGCAATGGGGCATGTACTTGAGGTTTCCTTTGCCAAAGCAAGGAGACAAGAGGCTCCAAACAGACAAGATGCCCTAGGAGGCACATGCCCAGAGGCAATGCATTGGTAGAATGGAAAGAGAGGAGGAAAACTTAAATCTAGAGCATCTAGAGAGAAGCAATCCTTTGGGTCTAAAAAAGTAGCCCAAATAGACCATCTCTTGAGAAATGCATAGAGTGGAATAGGGCATGGGCAAAGCAAGACTCTGTCAATTATACCTCCTCATCTGGTTGATAATCATGAAGGAATGAAAGAAGGTCCTCAAAGGAGTGTGGATGGGGGGTTTGATAAAATCTCAAACTAGAAGAGTGCATGCCAAGAGTGCAAGAGCATTTGGGCTGCCCACTTGTACGCCCCTACTTGACCTAACATCAAGGATTGACAGAGGTAATGATGCTTTGGAGGTAGGGGTTGGGGTTGTGGAGACTTTGCAATCCGCTTAGCTATAGCATGGGCCTTATATGTGTACTCCTCCTAAAGAGCTACCCAATCTCTACTCAAAAACCTGTGAATCTTAGGAGCAATCTCTCAATGGCCCAAAGTGCTTCCATGGGCTAGAAGAAGTAATGTCCCTTGGGAGAAAAGGGCCAATAATGTCCAACTGGAGATGAACTGAACGAGCACAAGAACTATCTCTGACTACTGCAGTTCTCGCATAAGAAAAAAGGGGCCAATCGATCTGTTGTACATTTTCCCGTTGTCTTTCCTAACCAAACAATCAACTTCATTCAATCCCGCTACCCCTCAGATTTCCTCGGACAGAGAGTCTTCACTGTCCCACTTGTAGTACGAGCCAAACTCTTTTCAACGTATCACTAACACATCTCAATTTGAAAATGGAAAAGAGTATTTTTGCAACTCTGTACTGGATTTGCTATATTCGAGTTTTCACCAATCCTGAGAACACTTAGAGTTCTGTGCTATATAATATTCTCATGGGAACAAAACCTGTAATCCGATCATACACAAGCCCACTTAATAGATAGTTTGGGGTTCCATTCATGGATGCAAAGTCCATGACAAGTCGGACGGATCGACAAATGCATTTACTCGTAAGATAACATCCATGTTCACAGGGAAAATGCTAATCACGTACGGCACTTATACGGGTTGTACTTGCGGATGTTACTTTTTGTAGAACCAGAGCCACTCGCTATAACACACCTGACTTGTTGTACACAATAAGCCGTTGACTGTCACGATGCCATTTGCTTATGCGATGAGGTCAAATGTGAAGCCCATGACGGAGTTATGATGGTTATTTCTGGAGAATATTTTGAAAAGAAGTCAGATTGTGCTCACATCCTCTCTTTCAGATTGAGAGGAAGAGAAAGCTAGTAGTACATCTCGTTCTTATTTCATGACTAGCTATGTTTGATGCATATTAACGGGTTCTCAATGGAACTGCTTCATGATTATACGACACAAGCATAATTACCGTTTTGTATCGAGCATTAGAATTTGAATCTAACGAATAGGTCAAGAACTTGACAAAAAGAGGAGAAAAAAACGGTGCTAAAGTACTTTGCTTACATGTGGTGCAGGGAATCCAAAAGCTAATACCATGCAACTTATATCTTCCCGTTCACGTGAAAAGGGAAATCACTATGGAAGAAAGGAAAGCCGACGATGATCCAAAGAAGTTCTCTATATCACCTGGATCATTTATAAATCTCCTTGATGTTATATCGAATGCCTTCTACCTAACCTCTAAATTGTTTGAAATAAGGGGTTTCAATTAGCGTTGTGAAGTATTTTTACGGTAAAATAGCAGGACCCGAAAATATCCAATATTCGTTAAACATAAAGAAAACAAATCGCCCAAAACATGAACGGTGCCATAGAAGTAAGTAAGTAAAAGACTTTTTATGACTTAAAATTTTGGGTAAATTTTAACTCGTTCAGTTCAACGGATTGCCCGCAACCTCTGTATAAAACAAATTAAAAATTAAAAATCACATTTTTCCAACCCATAAAATTTTATATAGTTACAGTATAAACATTTTCCCGTAAAGTTCCCATACCCCCCAATAACGCTACCCATAAAACTCTTTACAGGATTTATACGGGTAGCGAAAGAAACACTTTGACTGAAACCACCTAATGTCCAATCCTCGAGGGCGGAGACCCTTCCTAATTTACCAACAAAATATAGAAAGGTGAATCACGAACGTACCGTTACTGTTTATTGAATAAAATCAGTTGCAATAGTTGTCATTGCTTTTATTACTCTCTATTTGTTCTTTGGTGTATGACATCACTGACGGTAGCACTATTCAAGATGGTGTTACAAAATGGATTTTCAGTAGTGCAGGGGTGTACAGTGTGTATCATACCTCCGATCGGTCCAGGTTCGAGTAATTCGACCACCCACTGACGACATCGCAGCTTTTTGTTGACATATGAAAATAACCATCACTCAACAAAGCCGCCAAGGTAGCTGCAAGGAGCAGCAAAATAATTGTTGTGCGTGCGGATCGCACCGACCTACGGAGCCCAATTTCTACCATCATCTCTTTTCTCAAGTCCTGTAAGTGATGTCATCATCCAGAAGAATAGAGAGTGAGCAACAAAAGTCACACGACTGCTGATAATCTAGTAGTGAGGACCAACATTATAAATGTGATTTCACCTCTCGATTTTCACGGCTGGCGGAAATCAAAATCTGTTGAGTAAATGTGTCTTATGGATTCTGGGATCGAATGCATCGGATGTAGCATCGACGATCTTGCTTTCTATAACTCTTCGGATAATCCAAAAAATATCGACAGGTGTTTCTTTGGGTCGTCATCGTTTTCTTTTTCTCAAACGCATCGCGATGTCACTCTCCAACAAGAAAGTACATATTCATGGTGTTACGATCGGTTCCGTACCCATCTCTACGAGAAAGAAACTAGACAAACATATTGCAATAATTGGACATCTAACCTAATCCGCAGCTGCATGCTCCCTCACCACGAGATTCCGAGAACTCACGGGATTGACTCATAGAAGTTGTTAATACATGGTGTCACCGAGCGATTCGCTGCACTATAAGCGGTAAAGCGCGACTGAATAAGTCTCTCAAATCAGAGTTGTAAAATATGTGAAAGTTCATTTACCGCTCTTGTTTCTCGATTTTATCACTTTGATTATGAACTTTCTGATTTTGTGAAGCTCTGAATGAACAGTTTATCATGAAAGTCTCACTTTAGGAAATTTAAAGCTAGACTGAGGCAACTCATAAATGAATCAAAGTCCCTGTGTAAATTTTGCCATTTCATCATGCTTGTTTCAGTAACAAATTAAGTCCAATTATCTTTGAGATTTAATAATGGAACGGAGAAAAACTCTAGAACAATAATTTAATCGTAAGTTAATGAACTGACTGACGAGATCGAAAGACATTGTTTATACAGTGTCACAAGCTAATGTTCTTAGCGGCTAGTGTTGGTGGGAGAAGTTTCTTCACTCATAAACTTAACATGGAGGGGGAAGAGAGACTCAACCCACTGCTTGTATCCATTTTTCCTTTTTCTATAAATATTGGAGCAGCACTCAGGTCCCACGCAACATCGCATTCTTTGGTGAACTTTGGGGTCTCTAATTTTCATTTCTATATTGTAATATGGCATTAGAGCAGAAAAGAGATTAGAGTCTTTGAATTGAAATTTGTGAGAGGTTTCAATTGCTAAGTAACGATCTGATTCTACTAATTTAGATAATGGGTACTAAACTCAATACTTTTGGCACATCACGTGTGAGGCATCGGCAAAGAGCAATTATTTACTATTTCAGTGTGGAAATAGAGAATATCTGCCTTCTTGAAAGGTCAGGAATTCCTTGATCTTGTTAAAGAGGTTAAAGTGTACCTGGCTTGTACTATTTCAAATGCCGAAGTATGTGCTCAGAAGAAATCTGTTAGTTAACCATACATTTTGTGTTTTGCAATCATTGTTTGATTATACACAAGAGGTTGATACTACTAAGGAAGTTTGAGATGCATTGGCAAATATATATTGGACATTAAAAAGGCAATAAAATTTATTGAAGTAGAAATTGATGGATATTAAGAAAGACCATTTGAGCAACATTGCTATATTTATCACATTTATAGTTTGTTAAGTACCTCAATATCATCAGTATTAAGGTTGAAGATGATATCTAATTCTACATACAATTTAAGGTTTACCAAAGGAGTATGAACCTTAGTAAACTTCTTTACCCATTGGAGATATTTATTCTGAATTTGATGAGCTAATACCAATGTTAGTCTCCCAAGAGATGTGGTTGTAAGATGGTGGTAGTGGCCTTGCCGCTCAAATTCAAGTGGTCTTCATTGGGAGAATTTGAGACAAAGACAGAGGATGTAGAGGTTTATTTTTTAAAAGTGCCATTGACAGTCAATCCTCACAAAGGTTTCAACTATCAAAAAGCATTTCCACAATTGATAGCTTTTGCAACTACTGCAAATTAAAGATTCATTAAAAGAATTAAAAAGATTTATGTAAGAAGTAAGCTAATATGAGATCATTTGAATTCCCCTCAAGAAAAGAAAAGAAGAAAAAAATATATATATTGAAGAGATTTCTAATCCAAAGATCATTTCCTAGTGATGACTCACTTATTTGCATTAGTGACCAAGATTGAATAAGAATGATTCATCTACTCTAGGTGTTCAAACTACATGATCCAAAAACTACTATATTTAGTTCCAAATAATATGAATATTTAGTTATGAATATTGATGATGATATTGAGCATACTATCACTTACATGGGTACTATTGTAGCAGCTCACTCTACCTCTTTTTGATCATTTTTTATTCATTTTTATTTTCTTCAGTTGCAGTTTGATAGTATGTAGAGAAGATTAGAGTTAGGTGATACAATTATAAGTATTTTATATTGGCTGAGAAGGAAAGTCAAAAGCAAGGAATGACAACATGGTAGGAAGAACAAGTTTGGGGATATTGTGGTTTAGGGTTTTGCCCAAAGGTGCAGTTGGACAAAGGCCTTTGTTGTGGTCATGACCAAAGATGCATTTTTTATAAAGGGGACCTTCAAGTTTGAACCTTTGTCCAAAGGGAGTTTTTCCCCTTTACCTTTTGCTTAGTCTAACCTTTGGCCTTGTACACCTTTGGCCACAAACACCTTTAGTCTTGGTACCTTTGGCTTTGTCCAACCTTTGGCTTGGTACACCTTTGGCCATGACCACTCTCTACTAGGCATTGGACCAAAAGGTTAACTATCCATGTCACCAAGTATACCCATAAAGTAGTGCCACTTGTATGTAAGAACTGATCTTAGTACCTGTTTGACTTCATGGCACTTCTCACATGTGGGAACAACAATTACTCACCTCAATTACCTATCAAATTACTAAGTTATGAAAATGATATAAATCCAGGACTTGACAAAGAATTGAGGTTCATTCATCAAGACACGTGCAACTACTAGCTGGCAAACATAGAGTACAATCAACTCCAACTAGACCGCAATCCATTGAGACAAATTCACAATTCAAGAAAATGAAATGAGGGATTAGGTAAGCAGGTGATCAGGACTTGAGTGTCAAGGAGAGTCAAAGAAATACAATTTGAGCACAGCTTGAAAGAGTGGGAATTCAATGGTGCCCACAAAGCACAAGATTATGCAAAAGGTGACATTGAGTAACGTTGAGAAGTGTGGAAACTATTGTGGAATATGTCATCACAAAGCAATTGTAACTTTTGATGTGGAATTAGGAGCTTATAAATCTCTCAATGGTGCAAGAGATTTGGGAGAGGAAGAACTAAAATTTATCAGATCTGTGAGGCAATGTGTTTGCCTAAATGGTGACACATTGGCAAAACGTTCTTGGGGATGCAATTCCATCCTAAGCGCCATGTACCTAGACTAGGAGTGACCTAGACTAAATGAGGTGATGATAAACAAGTTTTTAGTCTCATTAAAGCACAAGAAGACCAACAATGGCTAGAAGGTGAAGGCCACAAGGATCCAACAAGGCACATCATGGCAACGACAATCATGAAGCTATTTTTTCAACACAAATGACATTTTTCAAAAATAAGCAAGCCACCTTTTTCCAACTATTGCACAAAGGACAGCTTGTGGATTGTGCAAAGACACTCTACCAAAAAGTCACGGAGCTGATAGAGAGTTTGCAAGCAAATAGAAGTACCACCTTCCTCTATCTATATCAATATGAAATTATTGAGGAAGGAGGAGAAGAAGATGTTCTTGGCTCACCATTATCTAATAGGGTATTACCAATCAAGATCCAAGTATATGGAGGAGACCAAGAAGAACAAGGATGCAATGCTAAAGTTTACAGAAATGTGCAAGTGGGTTAAGATTCCAAACCCCATTGGCCCAAACTCCAACAATAGAAAACGGAATATATCAGCTGTACAAGCGGATATGCCAATTGTTAAGAGGCATAAACCCAAGCAATAGATGGTGGAAGATTCATTAAAGGATAGTGGCTATGATGAAGATGATGATGAGGAGTCAAGGAGCAATGATGATGGAGACCATGCAGCAGAGGTTGCTCCAAACACAACTAGAAATTAGGAGAAGGGACCCCAAGTGCTAGATCATGAGTCACCAACACCACAAATATCACCATCCTTCTTTAGAGTTGAACTCCCTTTAGACAAAGAAAGTGGATACAAGATCAACCAAGAGAGGTACAATCCAACCCTACCTAAAAGAAGTTAGAGCAAAGCAACTTGATAAAAATTTGTCTTTAGATAAGGAAATGGCTACAACTCAAGAAGAAGAAGAAGAAGACAAAGACATCTTGATTGCACAGTTGAGAAAGCATGGCAAGGTTACATTGACCCTTGAGACATTGGAAGTTCAAGCAAAGGCAAGTACTTTGGGAGATTGGGACCAGAGCTAGCCCAATGTCAAAGTATTCAAAGAAAGGAGACCCTTAGCTACAAGATCAAAAGGGGTCTAGTCTACAAAGAAGCTCATAGGAAAAGAGAAGGGCAAGTCAAAGAATGAAGGAATGCCATTTTTGGCAAAAGAAATACAAACAAAGTATGAAGACTCAATCTAGGCAACCACAAAGGAGACAAAAATTGTGGCAAAAAAGTAGTGACCAAAGAGGTGCCAAAAGAGAGGAGCACTCAAGTAGTTCCAAACACAAAAGAAGGAATTGTGCACAGAGCTGGTGTTGAAGGCATCAAACAGACTTAAGGGAGCCCTTTGGTACCAATACCACCAGCATGCAAAGAGGTGAAGCCACTACACCACCAAGAAGAAAGAGTACCAATGTTATGGTGGATTATGCACAAGCTAGGACCCACCTTCAAAGTGATGGAGGAGGAGATTCTTCAATTCTACAACAAGCTTCATCCCGTTATGAACTATCCAAAGACAATGGTGGAGTTTCTGTACTACATGGCACATAATGCTAAATGAGAGAATGCAAGGCCAAAAACAAGCTACCACAAGCCTACAAGAAGACAATCCAAGCTTTTGAAGAGATGGCAATATTGAGAGAAAAGACAACAATTGCAACGACACACCATGTCTATGAGTTCGAGAAGGAACTTGGGACCAAGGAGAAGGACTTGTAGCACAAGACTCATAAGTGTGTCCACTAGTCTACTATTGGTGACCAATGAAAGAGAGACAAGAAGGAATGTTAAGAGAGGCAAAACATTGAGTTGCAAAAGGTAAAAACAAAAATTGGTGTGATGAAGATAGTAATTGACCGGCATAATCAAGCATTCATGGACTTCAAGAAGGCACACGAAGAACATATATTTGCTAGGAATGAGGAAATAGCCATGATAAAGGAGGAAGTGACCATGGTATGACTTTGGGCCTCATGAGTAGGTTGGCTCATCAAGTGTTGAAGAGGATGGACAAATGTTGAATCATGGAGTTAACATGGATGATTGAGGAGCAAGAGGATTGGGAACAAATCCTTTGTGTACCAGTTCAAGAGGAGGTTGAAATAAAAATGACGTTTATCCGTGAAGCCTTGGAACCAAAGAGGATGTGGATCTCCATGATCCTTGAAGAGGCAGTATGGCAAACCATCACACATGTCTAAAAGTTGGTATTGACTCATACTCACCAAAAAGGAAAAGGGAGTTGAATTCTGAGATCTATGCATTGGAAGCAAAGGTCTACTCCAACAAACAACTAGACAAGCTAGTGGATAAACTTAGGAAGTATATTGATGCCCAATTCCAAGATATGTTAGCCTTCATGCAAAAGGCAGTCATGGATGCCATGAATGAGATAGATAGGCTAATCCAAACATGTAGAGGTGATGATAGCTCAACACATTAAGTGTTGTTGTGTATTGTAAATATATGTTTAAAGATATTTTGTGTAGCACCTTCATGTTGATCATTTGTATAGATCTTTAGCATGATAATGCCCATGTATAAGATACGCATGTTTGTAGGAGACAATTTATCAGGGCCATTCTCCCAAGTATGATGTAGAGCAACAAAACAAGCAAAGTGTATAGTAGGAGCATTGCCATGCAGTCCGTGCATTCATATCATTTAATTAGGAAGATAAGGCATGTTATGGTTGATGTTAATAGGAGTAGAGTTAATCTGGGGATTTTGGTCACACTTGGCAATTGGATTCACCCTATCATTGTTAGCATAGAGTATAAGGAGATTCATCCCAAAGTAATAGAAGTTCAAAATTCCATCTTTCATTCAACTTCATGTATGTTCATTCTCAACGTCTTTATGTGCACGAATTAAGTTATGCTATCTAAAGTGGATGCATGGGGACCTCTAAGATCCTTAGAGCATCATTGTCAATGCTATGTATGTTTCATGATTGCTTGATCAAGAAGTGGCAAGGAACTCAAAGTAAGAGCACAAGTGTTAGAGTGCATTTGTGCCTGATTGGGGTTTGGATCCTTGGGGTTCCAAAAGCTTGGAGCAATATTTGAAATGTCATTAAGAATTGGGAATATCATGAAGTACCACATATAACAAATTTTTTGGCATGTGACAAACCTGCAATGTCATTGGAGGTGATATATTTGGAGGAAGGGTTGAACATCATCACAAGAATTGTAGTATGCACAGTATAGGTAATTGCAAGGGAAAGACCCCTGAGGCCTCTTGACATTTAGTGCAGATCAAACCATCATCAGCGGGAGAACCATTTAGAATAAACCTTTTGTAAGAGTAAACTTAATTTCTCTTTTTTGTAGTGCACCACAATAGGTATGTAAAAGACCAAGACTAAGGAGAGAAATAGAAGAATGGAAGCTTACATTGGGACACTTGAATGAGGGAAAAATCTGAATGCCTAGCATGAGTTTTGGCTCTTGTATTTAGTGGGATCCTACAAGGCTCTTGAGGAGCTTCTCAAAAAGCTTCCTTGAGCCACTTTCTTGGAGTGCAAGCCAATTTAATCAGGAAGCTTCTCAAGAAGCTTTCTTCTATAAGTCGTTTATTTGGCATGCAAGCTAAGCTAGTTGGAAGCTTCTAGAAGCTACCTATTTGGAATGCAAGCTAAGCTAGCCAGGAAGCTTCCCAAGAAGCTTTCTAGATACTTATGGAATATTCTAGGCTAATTTGTCGTATTTGCTACTTTGTTAGCTCTACTAACTTCGTAGCTAAACTCCATATTGCTACATATTCCCCCACCGCTACTTGGTGACTTCCGCATCGCCAATGAAACTTTGAACTCTTGGCCAGTTGTGCATTCTAGAGATGAGAAAGAGGTTCCCATGTGGCATTATGAAGGAGATACCATTTCCAAAGGACCTTGTACTCTATATGTTGTCGACGGGCTTGTTGAATGTGGCAATGTGCAAGAACACAATCAACTTTGTACTCCTCATGATCATTCATAGGGATAGGAGAAGGGGGAGGTTGGACTCAAGAGAACAAAGAAGAGGGGTTAGGAACAAAGGGTTTCAACTTGGAAACATGAAAGACAGGATAGATGCGCATATGACAAGGCAAGGCAAGTCGATAAGCAACAAGAGAGACAATTTGGGTGACTTTGAAGAGCCCTATCCAATTAGGGGCAAGTTTCCAAACTTGGGTATCAAGTGAGAGGGGGAGGTTATTGGATGAGAGCATGACCTTATAATCAACTTGAAAGCTTAGGTCACAGTGATGGTGATCTGCATATTGTTTTTGCTAATTTTGAGCAACAAGGAGATGAGATTTGGCTTGTTGGAGGGATTGGGAGATGGTGGTCAAGAAGGTGGACATATGAGGGACATGAGATGGAGGAGGAGAAAGAATGGAATTTGGAACTAGTGGGTCTTGGCCAAAACTAAGAAAGAAAGGAGAGAATCCGATGCTTGCCTATTTAGAATTATTATATGCAAACTTTGCAGCTACAAGACATTCATCCCAATTGGTATGGTGAATGTTGACAAATGCACAAAGCATATCTTCCAAGGTGCAATTTGCACGTTCACTTTGTCCATCAGTTTGAGGATGATAGGCCATGGATAAAGTAAGCTTGGTGCCAAGTATTTGGAAGAGTGCTTGCCAAAACTTCTAGTGAAGCGAGGATCACAATCGGAGATGAGTACATGCGACATCCCATGATGCTTGAATATATTATCAAAGTAGATTTACACCAAGGTTGGAGCATCCGTAGTATCAACCATTGGTGTCAAATGGATTTTTTACTAAGCATCCACAAAGCTAAGCTTATTATAACAATATGGAGTTTAGCAATGAAGTTAGTCAGGCTCACGAAGTAGCACATAAGACAAATTAGCCTAGAATATTCTAGAAGTATCTAGGAAGCTTCTTGGGAAGCTTCCTGGTTAGCTTAGCTTGCACCTTAAGTAAGTAGATTCTATAAGGAAGCTTCTAGAAGCTTCCAACTAGCTTAGCTTGCATGCCAAGTAGGCGGCTTCTAGAAGGAAGCTTCTTGAGAAGCTTCCAAGTTAACTTGGCTTGCACTCTAAGAAAGTGGCTTGAGGAAGCTTCTTGAGAAGCTTCTCAAGGGCCTTGTATGCTACCTATAAATACCAAAGCCAAAGTTCATGCTAGGCATTTGGAGTTTTCCCTCATTCAAGTGCCCCAATGTGAGTTTCCATTCTCCTATTTCTCTCCTCGGTTTCGATCTTTTACACTTACTAAGCTTATCCACAAACACAACAATTGTTATGTGACCTTGCTTTGTCTTGGCAAGGACATGATGAGATCTAAGCTCACATGTTCCCAATGAGTAGATGTAATGGAGAGTGGTTGAAGGAGTCCACTTGGTTTTTGGTTACTGGTCTTGTTGCATTGGCAACTCTCACACGATCGGACAAACTCTTGAACATCTTGTGCCATGTTGGGCCACCACCATTTGCATTAGAGGGGTACCCAAGGTCTTGTCCACACCCATGTGACCAACAATTGGTAAATCATGGGTTTCTTAAAGGCACATAAGTCAGAGATCACCTTTGGTTGGAACATAGATCCGGTCCTCATGGAATAGAAGGCCTTCCTTGAAAGAGAAGGTGTTGTACTCCTTGTCGTATGCTATAAGATGACTATGTACCATTTGGAAGAAATGATCTTGTTGTAGAGTTGACCAGAACTTGTTTTGGACCTTGGAGTCAATTGACACCGTTGTAATTGTTGCAGTGATGAGAGGAAGAGACTTCAAATTAGATAATTATGATAGAGCATTAGGGATGATATGGAACCAACCTGGTTTGTACTCAAGTTTGATATCAAACATTTGGAGTTGCTCCTCCCAATGATGATGTCAACTCTTCATGTGTTCCAAGAGTAAGGTTTGCAACAATGGTTTGTGATCAGTTTGCATGATCACTTGTTTCCCCAAGAGATAATGCCTCCATACCTTGGTGGTATATACCATTGCAAGTTGTTCCTGATCTCAAGCAGAGTAATTTCTTTTAGTTGTAGTTAGTCAGTGAGACACAAAGGCAATGGGATGTAGTTCAGTAGGGAGTTCTTGTTGCAACACGGCTCCAATTGCAAAGTTAGAAGCATCAAAATCAACCACACAAGGTAGTTGATGATCATATAGTTGAAGAATGGGTCTTGACAACGGTATATGTTTCAACTTTTGGAATGTTTCTTTGTGCTTGGTGGTCCACTAGAAGCTCAAGGTCTTCCCAAGAGGTTAGTCAATGGTACATCCACATGAGCATAATAATGCATGAACCATTGGTAAAAATTGGCCAATCCATTAAATACCTATAATTCTATAGTATCCTTTGGAGTAGGCCAATCAATAATGGCCTTGATTTTCTCCTCTTCCATCTTGATTTCCTCCAATGAGATCTTGTGACCCAAGAAGGTAGCTTCCTTCTACCAAAAGGCACACTTGCAAACTTGCATAGGGCAAGCCTTCAATCCCATTAGAACTAATCAAGCTCTCAGTAGGCGGCTCAAAATCTCCTATTGGGATTTGTTGTTTCTTTGATCATTCCACTCCACAAACTCCATCTGGACGACTTGTTGAGGTCATCTATTCCTAAGTGTACATTCAGCAATGCAATGTCCAACTTGGCAACAATAAAAACAACCACATTTTGTTGTAATCTTTCTCTATCCGCTATACCAAGTGGTCTCCATTGGATAGCATCAATCTCCATTGGTGCCGATTCCTCCACCTGTGTGTAGTGTACTAGTAGGCATTGTGTAGGTCAAGGTCAAGACCAAGTTGTCGCAACCAAGGAATCAAAGTGCTCAACTAGTTGCATTGCTTCTTCCACATTTTATGGTTCTTGCATAGTCACCTCCAATTTGGTTCTTGACTTCAAACCCCTTACAAATTGATCCAAAACTTCACCTTTTTGTATATTTAGAATTTGCATGATGATGTTTTGAAATTGCATGATGTAGCTTCTTACAAAGCCAATCTATCTCAACTCCACCAATTTATCTTGTGCGCCTCGGGTGGCATTTATAATTTGAAATTGACCAAGTATTGCATCCTTCAATTCTACCCATGTCAAGATTGGTACAATAATCTATCATTCAGCTCGCTCCACTTGAAATCACCACCAAAGTTTTGCTACACCATCCATCTAGCTAGAAGCCAAGAGAATCTATTTCCATTCATCTTGAAGATTGGTAGCTTCAAATTAATGTTCATAATCAAACACAAAATTCTCCACTGTACTTGAAAGATTCTTACCTTCAAACCTTGGGTTTTGGAAATCCAATTTAACCTTCTCCATCTCAAATTGGTGCTCTGTCTATGTGTTCTTGTCATTGTTGGTCTCGTTCATCCAACAATCAAGTAAGGTGCTTGATTTGTTATTGCATAGTGATGATAATATTTGGTATTATTGCCGTGGTTACTACTCTTTCCCACTACTCCCAATTTATCTAATTTATTAACACATAGATGTAACATGTCCACCGTTCTCCATAAGTTACAATTGAACGTATCAAGGATTCCTCAAACAAGGTGATCATATGCAAAAAATCCTGCCCAAAGCACAAGGTGATGAAGTTTGTGAAATGATGCTTGGGTAGTACCTAGACATGAAATCCCAATGGTTTGGCAAAAGTGGATTTGGTGGTCCATAAATTTCATCCATCTCATTCCTTCCCTGATACCAATGTAAAAGACCAAGACCAAGGAGAGAAATAGAAGAATGGGAGCTCACATTGGAACACTTGAATGAGTGCAAACTCCAAATGCCTAGCATGATTTTTGGCTCTTGTATTTATAGGGATCCTACAAGGCCCTTGAGAAGCTTCTCAAAAAGCTTCCTTGAGCCGCATTCTTGGAATGCAAGCCAAGCTAATCGGGAAGCTTCTCAAGAAGCTTTTTTTGTAAGCCGTTTACTTGGCTTGTAAGCTAAGTTAAGCTTCTAGAAGCTACCTACTTGGGGTGCAAGCTAAGCTAGCCGGGAGGCTTCCCAAGAAGCTTCTTAGATACTTATAGAATATTCTAGGCTAATTTGTCTTATTTGCTACTTTGTTAGCCCTACTAACTTCATCACTAAACTCCATATTGTTACAAGGTCGCACTACACTATGTGGGAGTGGTTTTTGCTCAAGTGGTTAAATATCTAACAATAAATGAAATGTGACATTGTGATATTTTTTCTTTAATTCTAGTTATTTTCAACTTGTATACTCAAGGGAACAACCTGTTCTTATTGTTTATACTATTAGTAAGTCAACATAACATTGTCATAAATATCCTATTCTCAACTCCATTAAGGAATCTTAGTGATTTAATAAATGTCCTTCATGTGCTTACAATCACCAAGAAACTATTTTTTGTTGGCCAAACTATTAAGAAGTGTTTTGAAGTTCTATTTAACCAAGATGGTGTTTATGTCCATAACTATAAGAAGTATACTATCCAGAGGATGTAAATTTGGATCCAAAATAGGTAGGATGTTAAGTTAGATATCAAGATACCTCATGCTACAATCAAGATGCTATATATGTTCATGGCTTGACTTCCATTTCAAATCTTGAAATGTGGTATAAAAGAGCAGGTCATATGAACCTTCAAAGTTTGAAGACATTGCTTTCCTTAGATCTAGTTATGAATCTTTTAACATTTCTTGATCCTTTACCTATATGGATTTTTTAAGCTTATTAATTTGGTAAATAAGCTAACAAAATTTTCAAATATCATAATATAAGGTCCTCTAGATGATCTAGCTCCAGGCCTTCCAACATTTCTTTGTCCTTTGCACATAGGGATTTTTGAGGCTTGTCAAATCATTAAGCAAGCTAAATAACCTTTCAAATATCACAATATAAGGGCCTCTATGATATTAGAATTGATACAAAAAAATGTATGAATTGTTTCATAGAAAGGTTTGACAAGATCTGATTTATTCATGTGTTAGTCTCATTTATTCATGGGTTAGTTTTGAAAGCAAAATCAAACATCTTAGGTCCTCAAAATTTGAAATTATTTGTGGAGAAGCAATATGATAATAATATGATACATCTATGTTCTGACAGTGGAGAGGATTTTTTTTCAAATCACTTTGATGCCTGAGAAAGGTAACAAGCAGAAAATAACTTCCAACTACATGACTCAAACAAATTGTATTATTGAGTAGAAGGACTAACGTATTGCACAAGCTATGCTCTAAAAGAAGGAAATATCTAACTGCTATTGGACAAAAGCCATCAATTGTACAGTTTACTAGACAAACCAGTCTCCTACTACAGCAATACATAAGATGATATCATTTCAAGTTACATTATAGAAACCTAGTTTATCAAATCTGAAGGCATTTAATTATATTTTCTTTGGTCATATTCATGATGAAAAGATACAAAAGTTAGATCCAAAAGCAAAAAAAACCTACCTTTCTTAGATTGGACTTCAACAATGCTTTCCTCAAAGTAAATTTGGAAGAGGAGGCCTATATGAACAAGTTGCTTGGATATGAAGACAAAAAATATACAAATATTATTTTATTTGTTGAAAATTCCATCTATAAAATTAAGCAAGCACCTAAAGCTCAAAATTCCAAGATAAATTCCTATCTCTTATCCATTGGACATCAAAATTGCTATTTAGATTATATATTGTTGCAACTATAAGTTGATGACAAGATAGTTTTTTTATCAACAAACTATCTTCATGAAAAACTTGTTGATAACACAATCATCACTTTTTCTATCAAGATCTCTTTTGGTAACCAAAAGGTTGGCTTTTAGGATAGTTTAATAGGTCAATTGAAGAAAAAATTTGTCTAGAAGGACTTGAGAGAACTTGAACAATTTTTGGGTATTGAGTTTATCCAAGATGGAAATAACATGTAGTCATTATATTGTCAAAAAATTTCTTAAGAAGTTGTAGAATTTTGGAATGATATTATATAAGGATATTTTTATATAAGTTTATTTCTTTGTCTTCTATGGGAGCTTTACCCTTCTCCCGGACTCTGATGGTATAGGGTATGACCTTTGCTCCATGGTCTCCATCATCATTGCTCCTCGACACTTCTTTGTCCTCTTCATTGGAACTATTGTCCTTTGAAAAATTTTCCACCACCTATGGGATGGGTTGTGTCGCTTAGAAATTTGCACACCTATGCGTATTGTTGGTGTCTTTTGTTTCCTCCTATGGGAGTTTAGGCTAATGGGGTTAAGAATCTTCAACCACTTACTTGTTTCTCTGAACTTCAGTAGTGCATCCTTGTATCTCTTGGTCTACTCCACACACTTGGGTCTTGATTGATAATACCCCATTGGAAAATGACAAACCAAGAAGATCCTCTTCTCCTTTTTCCTTAATAATTTCATACCAATGTAGAAATGAATCACAAATGGAGAGAGGAATGTAGTACACACATTTTTCTGCAAATCTCAATCAGCTCCTTGACTTGTTGGTGAACATCCTTGCCCATTCCAGAGGATATTCTTTCTGTTAGAATTGGAAAAAGGTGGCTTGCCTATTGTTGACATCCATTGTTTGTGTTGAACAAAACAATTTCATGATTGACATTGCCAAAATGCACCTTGCTGGACCATTATAGCACTTCACTTTCTAGCCGTTGTTAGTCTTTGTGTTCTTGAATGAGACTAGAAATTTATTTCATCATCTCCTTGCTTGGTTTTGCTATTCTTGGTCCAAATACATGGTGCTTGGGGTGGGAATTGCATCCCCGAGAACCTTCTGCCAATATGTCACCATCTAGGAAAACACATTGCCTTGCAGGTCAGAGGAATTGGATATCTTCCTCTTGCCAATCTCTTGAATTCTTAAGAGATTTATGAGCGCCCACTTCCACATCAAAAACTGCAGCTGAGTAATAACATACTCTGCATAGTAGTAAACTCTCAACTTCTCTACTCTTGGTGACCTCAAGGTCACTTTGTGCATAGCCTTATGCTTCATATGCAACATTGGGTTCCCAATTGCTCATGATGAATGCAAATTCTTTTCTACTTGCTCCTCTCCACACTCAGATCCAGATCACCCGCTCAACCAATTCTTCATTGCACTCTTTCAAGATTTCAATTATGAATGAATCTCGACAAATTGCAATCTACTAGAAGTTGGTTGTGATCTATGCCTGCAAGCAAGTAGATGCAGATGTTGTGATGAATGAATTGCACTCCCTTGCCAATTCCTAGATTTATATCTCAGGTTGGGACGATTGAACAATCTGGCATGTAATTGAGGTGGCACATCATTGTTCTCACATATGAGGAGTGCCATGAAGATGAAAAATTACCAAAATCAGTTCTTTGGAACAAGTATCATGCATTTTTTCACACAAATATCTATTGACATGGATAACTGTCCTTTCAGTTCCATGCCTACATGGCAGGGAGTGGTTGTAACCAAAACTGTTTGGACAAAACAGAAGGTGCCAGGACTGTGTTCGTTTGTGGCGAAGGTGTACCAAGCAGAAGGTATAGTGAAGGTGTACCAAGACCATTCTCCTTTGAAAGAAAGTTCCAACCCTATGGTCCCCTTAGTACACAAAGCCCGGCCAAGATCATGATTGTGACAGAAACCTTCATCCAACCATGACTTTAGGCTAAACTGTGTTGGTCCCAATGTCCTTCGACTCGTTCTCCCTCCATTGCTCTTGGCATTTGTCCTTGACAAGTGTAAAACCTTTGAATCCTATTTCATAATGCTAATCCCCACTAAATACTAGCACAAGGCAACGAAAGAAAGAAAAAATGAAGTGGAATGCTACACACTAGTCTTGGGAGCAAAAGTTTCTTCAATCAAAAATTTAAAATTTATGATAAACAAAATCAATCCAAAACTTGTACCCATTTCTCTTCGTGTATAATTATACATTTATTTATTGGAGCAAGGTTGATGTTCCGGATATCATTCTTTCTGAACTTTGGTATCTCCACCACTTTTTTCTACATTTTAGTAGAGATGACATGTAAGTTACCGTGCAGTTAATCTATATATCACATTAACCCACTAACTAGAGAATACGCCACTTCACCGCTTATGCGCCAAGCATGTGCGACCGCCAACATTGACTTCCTAGCTACCCACTCTACAACGATTCCAATTTTCGAAGTGACAACTCTTGCACCATTGAAGAGCTAAGCTCCCATTTGTAGGTACTTGATCTTTGTTAAATGCTAGTCTTGCTCTCAAGGTGACCACCAGTGCTGTATGCACCACCTAGATGTTGTAGACATCTAAGGTAAAACGAAACACAGCCAACTAGTATACCATGCAGGGAAACATAAAGAAAAGAGAAAAAGCCAAGAAACATAAGGCCCCATGAGAAAGGGTTCAAGCCTTGTGACGAAAGAAAAACATTCAATCTATTAGATGAGAGTTAACAATCCTCTAAGGGGGTATATCAGATACCCAAGGTGAAAGGGAGCTGCCTATGCCGCCACGACACGTCACGTGAGTAAACTTATGTCACAGAACGAGGCAGACTGTGTCAAACGAGAATGTGAAAAGTTTAGAGTTACCTGAAAGTAGCCTACGAAACAAGCATAACCCCTGCCCTTTCCTCTGCAATGATCTCAGTTTTCTATCGGATAAAACATCATGGAGTGGAAACCAACTCAGAGTTTGCCTAAAGCTGAAGTAGAAGATTTTTGTTGTACTTGGTTTTTATATATTAAATCCCTGCGGCCTATCTAGATCTCTATTGTTAATCATCTTGCGTGAGTTATGTCCCCTTTAAACATAGGAGAGATTTGTCCTTCGCGTACTACATTCTACTCGAGATCTCAGAAAGCGCTCTGGCTCGTTGTCGAAAAGCAAATGTAGTAGTAGTAGCAGCTTAGTCCTTGTGGTATTCACTCGAATGTATTAAGCTGGTCTGGTCTGCCGAACAAGGGGTCGGATGCTACAGCTGCAGCTGCTTATGATCTTGAGCTCGAGAGCTTCTTCTGGAGTCTTTAGTCCAGAAGGTAGTGAGCTATAGCTTTCATAAATAGCTAGCAGGTCGTGGTTATGGCCCCCTTCCGAATTCCATGGACTACATTGTGGTTACTGGGGATTCTGCTAATCCGTCGGAATTTGACTAGCGCTCAAGAAATATCAACCGAACTTGTGTCGGAGAGTGCGATCCTTCTTGAGTTTAAAAGCAAAATAACCGATAAGACGGGATTGTTGATTGGCTGGGGCACATATGAGGAGTCTGGACAGGACCCGAACGTACCTTGTGGTACCAATCTTACTAGTGGTATGGTATCTCTTGCAATACAGCTGGTAAGGTCTATTGGATCAATCTCGCGTCTGCATCGCTTAGCGGGAATCTCAACTCCAGTCTGGCTCCTCTGACCAAGCTGAAAGATTTGACGTATCTGAATCTGAACAACAACAACTTCTATGGAGAACTTCCATATTTCCTGGGCGAAATAAAACAGTTGGTGAGCTTGAGACTAGCAGGGAATTTACTCAGAGGAGATGTGGACCATCGCGTTCCGTCAACCGTCCGGAATCTAGAGCTTCAGGACAACAATTTCAAAGGAACGATGAAGCTTAACCACTTGCCTGAACTTCTGGTTCTGGACCTTCACGGAAATTCTCTGACCGGGGAAATTCTGGACAGCTTTGAGTGGGGTAAAACAATTCGATATCTCGATGTTTCCTACAATCGGTTCACTGGATCCCTACCATCAAGATTTGGCCAGGGCTTTACGAAGGTCTCCTTGCCCAGGAACATTACCAAAGTCCACATAGATCTCTCGAAGAACCATTTTTCCGGCGCAATCCCTCGGGGCTTGCTGAATCGATTTTACGTGGACTTGTCACAAAATAACTTCAGTGGCAGCCTTCCCACACCGCTGAACTTAAGAGATACTTCCTATCTTAACTGTTCCCACAATCTTCTGAGTGGAACGTTTTCCATAGAGCCAATTGCAACTGACACCTTGACTCTCACCACCGATCTGGACCTTAGCAACAACAACCTGGAGGGTTCGATTTCAGAATCTATTGGGCAAGTGACCGGTTTAGGCTCTCTGTGGCTACACAACAACAGATTCTCTGGAGACATAAACAGCATACTAGCCACAACGTTCCCTTACTTGTCGATTCTTCATCTGGGTGACAACAGACTATCGGTAAGTAACTGAAATAGGTTGAACCGCATTATACTCACAGCACACTATCCAATTTCTGTTCTTGTATGAATGAACCTGCGTAACATTGGTGTCGTGGTGTACAGGGGAATTTTACTTCCGAACTGTTCAGTGAAAAGAGGTGGCCCAGATTACAAGTGTTGGATTTGTCTGGAAATCAGTTAGAAGGACGCATTCCTGCTAGCCTCCTACAGACATCAAGTCTACGTCAGGTGAGACTTCAACGAAACAACTTCGTGGGGGACATCGGCTGGACTGGCAATTCAACATGGCGAAGTTTAGATCTGAACGTTCTGGATCTTAGTCACAATCATGTCAGCTACAGTAGTGCGCTAGTGGAAGCTATTCTGGGAACGTTTCTCCTCTTGGAGGAGCTTCGTTTAGGCCACAATATCAAGAATCCAGTACCACAAACTCTGCCACATGACTTTCGGGCGGGATCGCTTGAACATTTGGACCTAAGTCATTGTGGACTACAGGGGATCATACCGAAGGAGTACAGCGATGTTCGTTTACTACCCTCTCTGAAGTATCTGGATCTCTCCAACAATCAACTCGAGGGTCCTGTCCAAGAGGAATTCCGGAATCTGACATCTCTCGAGCACTTAGATCTCTCCGACAACATGCTCTCTGGGCACATTCCCGATACCTTTCCGGTGATGCTGTTGAAAGCGTCTTTCTTCGATGGAAACAATTTGTGTGGAGTTCCTCTGAAGGGATGTCAAAAGCCACTTCTCGGTTGGGAAATATCTATTATAGTGGTGGGCTCGGTCACCATCTCAGGAAGCATTTGTTTGTTCATCGGTTGGAGATGGCGCAAGAGGGAGGTTGAGTTAATTAAGGGTTTGCTAAAACAGGGCAAAAATGATCACCGGAAAGATATTGAGTTGATACAGGCTCTTCTCGCAAAGGATGCAGTCACTATAATGCCCCTGGGAAAGCTCCAGAAAGCTACAAATAACTTTTCGAAAGAGAACCAGATTGGAGAGGGAGCGTTTGGAGTAGTGTACAAAGGAATCATGGAAGATGGTTCAACAGTTGCCATTAAAATGAGTAAAACAGACGGGTCTGCTACCCCGGACAAATCTCAGTTTCTCAATGAAATCAAGGTTCTGTCACACCTGAACCACAGGAACCTGGTGCGGCTTCTAGGCGTCTGCCTTGCCAACGCGAACGCTGCTCTGCTCGTTTTCGAGTTCATCCCGAACGGCACACTTCAAGATCATCTTCGGAGGAAACGAGGGGAGAAGTCCAATCCACTAAGTTGGGACCAGCGCCTTCAGATCGCGTTCCAGACAGCAGATGCTTTGAATTATCTCCACGCCTCTGCAGAGCATCCCATATATCACCTAGATGTCAAGTCTGCCAACATCCTTCTGGACCTCAACTACAATGCGAAAGTCGCGGACTTTGGAATTTCTAAGCTGGTTCCAGCTAGCGCTGTGGAAGGTTACTTGCCTGTGACTCGAGAGTTTATGGGAACATGCGGCTACGTATGTCCAGAGTCACTACAGACTTCTATCCTGACGGATAAGAACGATGTTTATGCATTTGGTGTGGTGTTGCTGGAGCTCGTCACAGCCAAAGCTGCAGTTGATCGTCAGCGCGGAGAGAACGTCAATTGCAATTTAGTCTGGTGGGCGCTACCGTACCTGAAAGATGGCCAATTGAAAGAAATCATCGACCCTTATCTATTGGACACGGTCCTTACTTTGCATGGGAACAAGTCAGTCATGGAAGTTGCACAGCTCGCCAAGCGCTGCTGCAATGAGTCGACAACCGACAGGCCTCCAATGAGAGATGTAAGGGATGAGCTTTGTAACATCCAGCACAAAGCTAGATACTGATCCCTGTGTGCAATTGAGATCTTCCTGTTGTGTTGGTAGGCTGCTCGGTGCGAAACGATTATGGAGTGGACCTTGCTGCTGGCTATGGTAGAGTGGAACTTCATGCAACTAGCACACCTCTGATGGCAATTTGAGTTTCTCTAATTGTCATGCCGTCTTTGCCTGATCGGATACTCGTAGGAAAGATATTGTGATTGATAGGAAGCTACAGAGTGCGTATAATTAGTAGTCCGCAGCATTATTAATATGTACAGATCTAGAAGACTCATCTAAGGAAGATCAGAGCTCGAGTGCGCACAATATTCTTCGCATATTTTCCTTACGTGTACAGAAGACACGCCAGTTAAATCGATAGTTTTAGACTTTAATTGAGTAAGATTGTAGGCGCAGTTGAGACCTCACTTGCATTTGAGCGGGTTCAATAAATCACGTACCGGAGATCAATACCCGAAGCTTGAAATCAACTGGCCTCAGAACGCTGCAGGTCCACTAAGTCAAACGTGTGATCTTACTACGTGTATTCTATCCACATCTCTATGCTTTCCATTTAGACATCGACTGACGAATTCTTTTGTACTCCGTTTTAATCCCGGAATCAAACACACTTCCAGTCAAGTAGTTGAATCCTTAAAGTTCGTTATTCTGTAATGCGCATTTTCTGGCATGTTAGAGCGCTGACGCAGTGACTGAGAGGTAACGTTCCACCCATACCCGTGACATTTGTCAGAGAGACTCGTTAACTCACCAGTTCTGAAGAAACGGGCACGGTACTGCTGGTTAGATGGACTTCGAGTCAGACCATAAGGTGACGTCCTGACGAAACTGCAATGTAAGCAACTTACTAGTAGACTAGTTCCGACGAGGTAGCCATGCATGTCATATGGTGATATAGTTCGATTTCATAAAGAATTAAAGTTATATATAGGTATACGAGAACAGATGTCAGTACATGTCCGTACGGAAACATGTTATCTATAACTCATGAGATGCAAAGGATTGATAACCAGGAATTCATGAGATGCAAATGATCAATATACAAGATTTACATAATTGACAATGCTAGAATAATGAGAAATTCATAAGGTAGAATGCATAAAATATAACTTGAAACAAATGGAGAATAACATATGGCTAACATACTACTAAATTACCATGAAATCTAAAACTCTATGCAAACAACAACAAGAAATAAATATCGTTATGTAAATGACTGCCAGTTAGCAGTGCATGAATGATAAAAATAAAAAGCGTGGGATGGAGTCCGGTAGGAACGTTGTATACACCAAGGTCCCATGAATCAGGCACAGAGGGAAGTAAAAATAATAGGGAGGGAATTAGCTGGGAATGGAGAACTGGAACAAAACGAGAGCTATAGGATGGTGTGGCTACATAAACCGGTCGAAGTGTAATAGGGTAATGAGAGCGAAGCTAGAAAGGACCTTATATTAAGTATAGAAGCTCTATGGAAACTTGAGTCCCAAGATGTTAAATTGCAAAGGGGAAGTAGAAAGCTGCCATAGTAAACTTTCATGAAAATATTTGCAATTTCATCAATATCTCACGTAAGGCCAAACTAGTGGCCATAGTAAACTTTCATGAAGACATCTGTTACTTCATCAATATCTCACGTAATGCCGAACTAGTTGAGCACTTGTCAATACCTTTGTATCGAATTTTTGCTAAAAAACTAACGTGTGCCTAGGTAAACTCAATGAACTAGTGGCCATAGTAAACTTTCATGAAGACATCCGTTACATCATCAATATCTCACTTAATGCCAAACTAGTTGAGCAATTGTCAATACCCTTTGTGTCGAATTTCTACTGAAAAACTAAGGTGTGCCTAGGTAAACTCGATTGTTCTTCTTAAGAATTGAAATTATATATTTAGAAACACATATTTTTTAATATTTATAATTAAATAATAATTAATTGAAATTTATATTTAATTTATAATCTATAGTTTTAAATATAATAATATTAATTTATATAAAATATATTATATTTTATTATCTTACAAACAATAATTTAATATTAATTCACAATGAATTGAATTATAATCTAAATAATTAAAATTAATAAACTTTTGATTTTAAATATAAAATTATTTTTTAAATGCAATGATAACCTGAAAGATGTTTGCAAATTTAACAAGATATAAATCAGATCCTCCAGTATTTTGAAATCATTGATTCTGGAAATATTTACTGAAAATTACGGGAATACAAGCAATCTAAATGTTCTGCACAAAAGAATCCTAAGGTCATTAAGCACAGCGTTCATTCGAGGCCTGATCTCACTTGTTTGCTGCTTTATAGGTAGGAGCTCATTCGAGGCCTGACTTCACTTGTTTGCTGCTTGATAGGCAGGAGCTCATTCAATGTAGTTATGGCAGGAGGCCCGGCCTCGCTAGGTGACGTAAAGCAGCACTGGGCAAGGCATACCACTTCCATGACAGACTAGTCCACGCGCGAGCGTGCCAGTTCCCTTCGTTGGAAAGTTCTGATGCAAATTAAGAGACACATTTGGAAATCTCATGGTCGATAATTGTTTGAAAGGTGCCACATCTCAGTGACACTGCCCACTTCGCTAAGTTGACGTTCTTTCTTGGCCAGCAATCTGGAGCAGGTTCTGCTGTAATGAACTCCAGCAACACCACACCGAACGGCATAAATATCATTCATTTCCGTCAGGTATAGAAGTCTGAAATAAAGCTGGATCCATGTACCCAATTGTTCCCTTAAACTCTCTAGTTGCTTGCAGGTATTCAGCATCGACAGGCGGACCCAACTTTGGAGTTCCAAAATTGGCAACTTCTGGGTTTGCCGCCCAGAAGGATGTTGGCAGACTTGATATCCAGGGACGTTCTGCATTCCAAGCATCTGCCTGAACTGCAAGTAGCAAGCGATGTTCCCAACTTAGTCGATTAGCCTCCTTCTTTCGTTCAAGATGATTTTCAAGTGTTCCGTTAGGGATGAATTCAAAGACGAGCATATTGGTCGAGTTTCGTGAGCACAGCATCCTAGAAGCCGCATCAGGTTCCTGTGATTCAAGTGAGAAAATATACTTATTCATTTAGAAAGTAAGATTTGTCCTTTTTAGCAGTTCCGTCTTTTTGGCTCACCTTCATGGGTACTATAGAGCCCTCTTCAATTCTTTCCCTGTACACCATTACAAATGCTCCTTCTCCAAAATTGCGGTCGTCCGAGAAGCTACTGGTAGCTTCATGGAGATCTCGCCGAGGCATCACGGTACTGCATCTTTGTCCAGCAAAGGCCTTATCAACTCGATAGCTTCCTCGTGATCGCCTTGCGCTATTTCCAGCCAATAAACAAACAAGAGTCCTGAGGCGGCCGCGAAACCCAATCCTATACAGTCAATTTCCCCCGCGGACATACATGTCTTAGATTGCTTGAGAGGAACTCCACATAGACTATTGCCCTTATAAAAATACGTGATCAACAACATCAAAGGTAAACGCTTCGGGATATGTCCAGACACCATGTTGTTAGAGAGCTCAAAATGAATGAGATTGATCAGATTCTGCAATTCCTCATGTGCAGGACCCTCAAGTTGATTATTTGAGAGATCGAATTCGGGGTCACGGGTCCAAAAACCCTGGCCGTACAAATCAAAGAAGAGGTCTCCACCTTCCTCCAAAAAAAACTTAAACTTTCGCTTCAGGCCGAAAAACACGTACCATGGCCCTCATATGTCAGACAAACAAGGAAAACAAACTTTAGAGAAGAGGGCCCCAGGGGGACTGTCAGAAGAAGAAGAAGAATAAAAAATTAAAAATTAAAAAATTGCCAGGAAAAAACTGACAAGAAACTTATAAAAATTGGCCCAGCCCATAAGGGCCATGCGGACTTGACGTCCCCACCTTCGTCCAGTATATCACTGGCAGTTTCTTGTGAGTGCAGTGTAACCCCCGTGACAAAACCCCTGCTATGGGGAACGCTGGAACCAAAAGGTTTGGGCAACACAGGTTGCCTAGCCTGTACTTCCTCTTTGTCATTTGAGCCGTATGCGGGGAAACCTGCACTTGCGGTTCTTAGGGGGGACATATGAGGCCTCCGTCCACAACCTGCAAATCTGAACAGGGTAACGTTCAGTGTCAGAACCTGTTAATTTGAACGTGCTAACTCCGAAATACTCGACACAGATCTATCCGCTCAATTTACCCTCACTCAAACTTGACAACTCTAGATCCGTGCAGTAGTGATCCAAAATAAGTAGAGACGAAACAAGGCTCATCTCACCCAGGACAGAACCGTGTCTGTAAGAGGATAAAATGTGGACAAGCAGAAGTCGACAGAGACGAAAACAAGGGAACCTGGTACGAGGGGATTGCATATGTTCTTATGTCGTTTAGAGGGGTGATTGAATAAAACCGCAGTTTCAATTCACAGTTGATTATCGACTTTGTAATTTACCCCTAGCACCCATTGAAGCCGAAGTACTGTCATTGACCTGCTGTTGACGGGCAAGGAATTTGATCTCTAACAGTATGCTGGGGTGCTTTTGGAACGTGGAAGGAGTAATGAATAGTTTATTGCCGCCAGTTTACAGTCGATACGCCCGTCTATCTAATCACTCTGCTTCCTAGGCGGTGCGAATTCTAGTGTGCCTGAGCAAGGAAACGAATTGAAGCAAGGAAGAGCAGATGTCCTGTCTTAGCACATATTTAAAATTCATGATACGTAATGAACGAACAAGGATTACAAAATTAGCATAGGGAACATCTAATACACAAGGACTCTGAATTGTTATTCAAAGTCCTTGCGATCAATTGATCTGAAGACTCGGTCACGATCTAAATGGCCGTACCTACCAACAAAATCTACGCACTTCCTGCAGGATGGCTAAGACTGGATCTCACGTTGATATCTGGAGAGATCTGTAACGTTAGTGGTCGAATCAGCTCAAGCCATCAGATACACAGGGAAACTTTGGAGAGGGAATAGATAATGTCCATTCATGTTCCCACTCCATCTCTATTCTGAAACTCATTCTATAGCATGAAAAATAGAGCTTCTTAATACTAGAGGTAAAAGGAACTCCTAAGACTCCATATCCTTCACAGCTGATTGCCAGATTGTGGATGTAGTATGCAATATAAAATAATATCTCTATGTGAGGGGAATATCATGAAGTCTTGTTGGAACCTGTGCCACGAGTTGCATGTGTGTCGCATCCACACTACAGTAATCTGCTGGACTACTCATCCCGGTGCAATTTCCTGCAGAATAGTCCTTTGGACCTGGAAAGAAATAAACAAGGGGTAGTACAAGTTGAAAGGAGTTCCTACTAGCAACCGTAGCTAAGAGGAGAGCCCTGATTGCCCGAACCAAGGAGATGGAGGGGCAAACCAGGGGAGAAAGAAGATGGTTGATACGGAATTGTTTCCATCGTTTGCTACAAGTGGAGGCCCCGGCTACTCCTATGATTGCAATACACGATATAGGACTGTGAAGTAGAGGTCGGGGGGAATCGAAGAATCTTCCAAGAAATAGAGCTTACCACCAACCCGCCGCATTCAATGACCTATATATTTCCAACCGATTTGGAAAGAAATATTCAATCACTCTCCATCCCAGCGATTCTCATCTCCGACTAAGTAGAGCTTGCAGGGAGAGTCATTGGGAGAGCAGAGCAGAGTTCAGAGATGGAAAAGATTGTACACTGGACAAAACTGCACCACAATGTGAAATTTTTATTAAGGTATATTATCAGCTCGCAGTAGGTGTAGGTGTAGCAGTCTTCTACCAGCAAAACTCAGGATACCCTCTGTTTTCGCAAAACTCTTTTTTCTCATTTTCTCGTCAAGCAGGGAGCTGCACACTTCCGACTACATCATAAGAAACTAAGTATGATGTTCACGAACCTAGGAGACACTTCTCTCAAAGGTTCTGTGATCCTCTTCGCAAATTATTACTCAATTCGGGCAAGCGAAATGCTCTATCCAGTTGACCTATATTCAGCTGTGCAGAGAAACTTGCATTTCCACCACTTGGTTACTAACCTATATACAGGGAGAGTTCTTTCCTCCGCGCAGTGGAGACACAAACTGCTGTCGTCTGTTACACCACTGCTCAACGTGTCCTATCCTCTCTTAGTAAGCAAGAGTATGGACGGTTACCTTGAGCACGTCAAGTTCAAGTGCTCGTCGTCCATGATCTAACTGTAACTACATGTACATCGAAACGTATGTTACAGGATTACACCGTAAGGGCCATTACCTTTTCTCAGTAGGGATAGATCTATGTTTGAGAAAGCTCTTCGTCATAAACTCCCCTTAAGTTCCCTTAACGAATAAACCCCGATACACTCCAGCAGCCTCAAAAACGCAACGGAACACCAAGAAGCATCTCAGCACCCACATGCTGCTGCGCATCTGCAGGAAATGCCCAACCGATACTTCTATGACTGATTGTTGACTGAATATGTCTTCACGATCGCGGGGGAAAGATAGTAATGGAAACCAATCAGCTCTGTATCGATGTAAACCGGCGGAAATTCAGATCCAAAAATCGGCTCACTGTCGTATAGACACGAATGCCTGAGGCTGTCTCAATCGGTTGACCAAACTGCTGAACGCGTGCGAAAGGTCGAACCATTTGAGAAGAGGGCAATATCGTACACAGTCCGCAAACGTGAATTGGAAAGTGTTCCGTGGAGGTGATAACGTCGTTGACACCGAGCTTCGATTTGTGAACTTCAGCCAGCACCTTGTAAAGATGTTGCCTTGATGTTGATTCCTTTCCGCCAAAGAAGATTGTACCCATACATGCGCAGCTTTCTCGAGCAAGCGAGTTTTTGGAGTTTTCTGGCGGCTTTGGTTGTCGTTCAGCCAAAATGCTGACTCGTCAATTTCTAGAAAGTTCATATAGCTCTTTTTTCTGGAATGAGGCATGATGTCGCGTAGGCTTGTGTACGAGAGTTCCTTCTCCTCGTAACAAGAAAGGTGACCGAGGCCACGTAGTTCCGTTGCCATGTATATGGCTCGATCGTTGCAGATTTCAGGCCCCGATTTGTTCAACCATGGAAAGAGGGCGCACAAACGCCTCAGACTCGTCTTCATTGACGGGCTCAATAGACCGTATCTCTGAGAGACGGACCAGATTGAGATCAGAAAAGAAAAAACTGGACGAAAAAGTCGATTTTGCATTCATGATTGAAATTGTTGCACTCCATCCAGGAGAATTACGCTGCGAAGCAGTAGAACTAATACACGATTTCTTACACCTTTTGATCTAAGTTTCTTGCATTTAGTTGTGGCTCGAATTCTATCAGTGACTGACAATCCCAGTACGTATATCTGACTGAGGAAGCTTGCAAGTCAGTATGAGCTTTGTGCGGTGAGTGTAAACAACATACCTGCTCAGGTTTCAATGCCACCCCCACGCTCCAAACAGACACAGTAGAACTTTAATGTGTCAGAGCTTCCACTCTTCAGCAAAGATAACCGCTCGTCTTGCAAGGGAGCGCACTGCTCCCAGTTTACCGTGAACAGTTGTTGTAGGTTTTCTGGTGCAATTAGAAGACATTGTCTCTCAACAGAGATCGCGCGGTTGAAACGTAGCGTTAGAAGCGCTGATCTTCAGAGGATAGAAAAGCGGACGCTAGAAACCAGACATTTGTCTTGCCGAATTGCGGAGCTGCAATGAAATGGCGCAATGCAGAAGGGACGTGAAATCTCGACAAATGGCGACCAAGATTAAGAGCTGGTGCCGATGACCGCGAGAGATTCTGACAATGAGATGACGACCGGAGCGTCCCTGTCTGACGATTTTCTGTGACAGTACTAGCATCAATTCGGGGTATGGTGCAAGCAGTCGTAGCAAATCTTGCTCTCTGTCATAGACACTGCCGTGAGCTGACCGTCGTCAATGAATCCACAGTTTTACTCGTTCCGGAAAGGAAATCCTATGTCTAACAAAATTCCTCACAAATCTTAGTGGGAAACTATGGTCGAGAATAGAGCTTTTCCTCCTATACGGAGACGTGTTTGAGCTCTATGTGAGGTGCGGCCGTTCGGCTGCAAAAAGAAGAAGAGGAAAGGAGAAGAAAGAGAAGGGGTTTGAACGTCTTTCTTGTGGTGTATATCTCCTCTCTCCCTCTCCCACTCCAATTTGACCTCCTCCTCTCACAGCTACTACTCCACCCCAATCCCCGCCTTTCCAGATCCAATCTCCTCCAATGACTCCTCTATAGTGTTTCCTCAAACACTGCTCCTTGGTAATCAGGAGCCGAGTTGCAAGCGCGTGGGAAGCGAGCCGCGGCGTGATCGGTTTGCAGCAAGAGCTGAAGGCGTGCATCAGGCAACGAGAGGCGCGCGTTTGGCGGTAGGTGTGTGATTTCTTTCCCTTACGCGGAGATTGCTTCCGATATTCCAATACATACTCAACAACAGACTGTAATGCAGTACTCCACTGAACAGTAGTCGTCTTCTTCCCTGTTCAAGCACCGAAGCCTCTTCTTCTATCAATATGCCATAAAGCACATCTCCCGGGAAATGCCCCTCGGGGAACTGCTACTGCTTCCCGGTTGCTTCCCCCCCCCCCCCGTGGTGGTACCATCGTACTGTGGTGTACTAACCCGGACGCCTACTGACCGGGTGCCACGCACCGATGGAAGAATCTTCAACTAAGGTTATTGAGATCACATAGTTTTGTACTGCGTGGGAAGCCTGGACTGGAGATTGGAGCCCGGTGATCTCACCGGCCGTGAAGGAAGGAGTCCGTGGATGTCGAATGGTACAGTACACGTGACGGATGTATACCGTAACTTACTCAATACTTTTTGGCAGATAAGCACCCATTAATAAACCCTACCTACAGTAGACTGCAGCTTTTGCATTTCCTTTTCCTTCATTGACCGGGAAATACACACAAAATCACTCAAATGAAACTGGAATACGGTATCTTGTATGTCATATTTTCAAGGCCGATGGTACAGTAACCGAGAGGTGTGTGGGTACACGATTCGGCTAAGAGAGAAACAGAGACGGGTTCTACTCTAAAGCAGGCTGCCGAAAAGAATACACGACAATCATGGAGAACAAGAGGAGGAAGGCGTCGTCGCAGGTCCAAAAGGCCTAGGGACGGCCAGGAGCCCCTCCCGTCCGTCACACAGCTACGGCGGAAGCGAACGAAAAAGCGACGAGCAAAGTCGGCGGAAGGTTATGGATATTTGCAATTGCCGGGTCTGCGACAGTCTCAACCGCGAATCTGCAGATTGTGACTACGACCTACCAAGCGACGGGCAATTGAACTATGTAAGAAATGGCAGGGGCAAAACGGGGTACCTTCGCTATCACCTGATGTCATGGCAGATTGTACACCGGTGTAGAATAGTCCACGTAGTCTGCACAGCGAGGCAGGTAGCAGTGGGTACCTGCGGGATTTCCCTCCTGGCCCGCTAAACGACAGTCCTTCGGCTTAACGTCGTCGCTCAGTTCAGGCGAGAGGAATACTCTCCTAAGAAGCCGCAACTTCCTCGCTGGCACGCAAATAGGAAAAAACAAACCTGGATGAACTCAGAAGACGTGAGAACCTGCCACGTCGTACACGGCCGATGCCGGAGTCCACCCAAGAGAGAAAATTGAGTTAGAAACCCCTAGCGGGGTCCACTTTGCCCACGTGAATCTCAGGGGAGAAGTCCACAATTCTCGGGGGCCAGTTGTGCACCGTGCCCGGGTGGTGGGTTATCTGTTAACTGAAACATCTGCCACCGTTCCCTGCCCCGTCGTCCTCTTGTCTCCGGTATGCCGTACTGTAACAGTCGCGCCGAGTGGAGTAAGATTAGTTTGCTGTATTTTCCTTCTTTCTTCTGGTGCTTCTACAGTAGGGGGTACTCAAAGCTACTTCCCTACAGGATTCTTTCGTGATTATCCTATTTAGGAGAAATACGCAGAAATGGATCCGTGAAAATTCAGATAAGCAAAGCGCATGGTTTAATTGATTTTTCCCTTTCACTTCCAGGAGGTATCCAAAGTAGCTATCTACAAGCTTCTTTACTAAAATTCATCCAATATAAAGGAACGAGTGTTTAATACTTTGAACTAAGCAAAGAACGTGGACAATTGACTCCACATTCACCGAACAAGAAGATTGGTACGTCGATCGAGCCCACATGCGCTAAGTATGTCTGAAACGTTCTTGCCTTTCTGAAGTCATGAACAAAGTAAAACAAAACGAACCGTCCACGAAAACTCTCACCACGTAGACTACTTATGGCTGCTAATCACCTCGCGCCACACATGCTTTACACAGAAATAATGATGAACTGTAACTACTCAACAAGAAAGGTGACATAACACTTAATCTACAGATTATGTGCAGCTTAAAACCTACATTGCTGGACTGAGCATAATTTTGCCATGTGATGTCCATAGTTGGTGGAGGGCATAGTAACAGGAGAGGAATTGAAAGAGATGATGGACTATATATATCACGTCAGTTTTCGCAATGCGTGTTGCGACTTTTCACTCGATGTACACCGCAGAAGAATTACATGTTGATAACAGGATGCATGTAATAGTGCTCCGCCATGCTCGATTACCTATCCTACATCAATATACGCTTCATTGCTAGCTGGAATAACTAAAAGCAACGAGTCCCGTATTGAGGACAACAGGTAGAGGTAACAGCCCCACGAAGGGTGCTCATGTTATTGTTCTATGTACTTGATGGAATGTAAGTTTAACTGGTCTGGTGTTTATGGTACATAGAGAACTTGGACTTCTATGTACCAGACAAGTTAAGTAGGTGATACATGTACAAGCAGTACTGTATGGCATTGCTTTTTAGAAGCTTCTTGAAAGAAGTCAAAGATCCAAATTCCATGTACATACAGCAGAAGTCTTTCTCTTCCCAGCTGCCATGTAGATCTAGAAGAGTAAGTTACAAGGGATTTTCGTAAGAAAATCAAGATCCTTGCAGCAGTCAATATGGAAAATCTCCAAGTGAGAAAGACGCGATTCCAAACAATGCACAGTTTCCATTATGGCCAAGCAGGACACACGTGGCCTTACTTCCTCCGTGTATACGTAATTTCCAAGACAAACCAAATTACTCATCATATTCGAGATTATGATATGCATAGTCAGGTTATGATGCACCCAATATCATGCAAAGTACTAAGCTCTAAGTGGTACAGTTTGCATCCCATGGATTGTAGGGTATGTATAGATACACTAATTTAGATAAAGTATTAAATTAAGAGTATGGCTATTAGCACCTTGATTTTTGCTAATGCCACCCATGACGTGGCCAAGATGGCATGGCCCTTCTCCACACACACCCTGTGCTAGGCCATGGTAACGTGCTGCTATTTGTCCATTCCCACAAGTAGGGTGGCAATAGCCATTCCCTAACTTAAATGTTTTGTTAGTAAGCATCACTTTCTCTTCAGTGATGAGGTTCAATCTAGGTTTGGTTCACTCATTTGTATCTTTGTTGATCACTTGTGAATGTGGTTGTACATTGGATGCAACAGCAGTCCATATGACACTGTGTCTTTATGGAGGATAGAAGATAGCTACCCATGATGTCATCAAGGATATAGAGTTTGTTGTGGCAGGAGAGAGTGGATACCTTGCTTGGAGAGACTGTTTATATTCTTTGTAGATGACATGTGTTAGAGCATATTTGTGCTTGGTCATAGATGATTAGGTGACAATGATGGATGTTGTGGTTAAAGACCCTATGCGTGATGCAGTTTTGGAGGGAGTCACTCATCCTCTTGGATGGGCGGCGAGCGATGCTGCAGCATGCAAGGTTTCCAAATATAGGGATATGTAGCGAGGTCACCTCTTTGTTCCTCTAGCCTTGGAATTATATGGAGCAATGGACATGGCATTAGACACATTTGCCAGGGAGTGCACTAGAGCTTATCATACTAGACGCAAGGGGGTACCACTCACACTCTCATACTTTGTAGCATACTTTAGACAGTGTGTGTCCATTGCTCTACAAAGAGAATTGGCTGATGCAATCCATAGGAGAGCAATCACTCTAGGTGATGCTTCTTCGGATGCTCCATTAGTTTCTAAACCTTATGATTTGCATAACTCTTATATCTTAGGTGTGGTATGGCTGATTTCTCATATAGATACTATTGGGGCCTAGCCCCATTCTATCTTCTGTATCTCCCTTGTAAGGCTTGATAGGGTGTCCCTTCTTGTGTTCTATGTGGTCAGCTTTCCTTCTTCTTTTTTCTTTTAATTAAATGTTTTGAGGAATTCGCTACACTACTGGAACGCTCTAAAGTTAAACATGAAGTAACACGTTCGTCTAAGGTAAGTTGCTACATCTATGGTCAATAAAGAAAGATGTTTCTTCGCTCTGCTGCTCTTAAAAGTATCTGTTGTTACTGAAGCGAAGTAGAATTCAGTAAACAGAAGAATCATAGCCTACAGTATGGCCTTTTCTATAAGCAGCACAATTATCAGGTGCTGCACTGCTGTTGTGTTGCTGCCAAAGATTCGGGCGTCGGTTTGAGAAAAACCTCTTATGACATCAAACTAGCCATGTACGCTATTCTACAATCAGAACCAAAAGGATGGAATCCTATAGATCCTTGATACTCCCCAAAGCCAGGCGATCCGTAAACGGAGACCTGAGTAATAGGAGGCGAAAAGAGCAAACGCTTTCATGTATCTTTGCTTGTGGAAATGTGTAGCAAGCACCGTTACGTTGTATATCCTTGTCAGTCGCACAAGCTACATAGGTTTTGTGAAGCGAGTAAGACAGACCGACGTGAAGGAGGCTTAGAATTCATCTGCGGATTTGGACTAAGATACATCTACCGTCAACTTGAAATATACACTGGGGTTGAGGCTACCAGATTTTGATATGGATGGAAGCACAATGTCTAGGCATTATGTGCTGTTGTAGATGCTGTCGATAATTGATAATTTCAATACAGTAGACAAAGTGGATGTTTTTGCTCACTAATCCGAAACGGGATCCGAAGGAGTTTGTTCACGAACACCCTCGGGGTTGAAGTCCCACTCCATGCACTTCGCCTTGTTCCACTACCTTAAACTTGTGCTTGAAGTTTTAAGATTCAACAGCCACAGTAAATTGTCTCCTTTCTCGTTCAGAGGTTCCATAAGCTTTTGGCAACGAGATCTTCCTTCAGTTTACTTCATACCGGTGCTCCTCTAAAGCTCTTGGAGAAACCACTAGAATATCGTTCATTGATTAATATCTTTTACTGATTTCCGTACATGGCGCATAGCCTCTTTGCCATTGCAGGAGGATGAGGGGATTAGTGTCATCGCTTGAGCATCTTTAGGGAAACATACTCAACCTTTTCTGATATGTTGAGAAACGGACGTTCAAACCCCACATATGTTTGAGTGATTTAAATCGAATCTGTCAAGTGTCAAGAGAAAACTCCTTGCATAAATTTGTGATGCAGGGAATGCTCAGCATTTTTTATAGCTCCCACAATCTGGAATTTACTACAAGACCTTTGAGGACCTAAACGCGACAATACGTTAATCGAAATGAGACAAGTTAATTGTTGAGATGGAATCCTATTGCATATGATCTCTTCAAGGCGATGCGTTGGTTCCAGTTCATGTAATTCTGGTATCTCGCTGTTGTCAAGAACAAATAAGGCGCAGAGGGCATGACTTGAGTGAGGGGGTTTCACTTACTTCAACATGAAGTCACTTCACTTCACTTCACTACACACACTACACTACACTACACCCGGAGCTACTGGTGTAAGACCAATTTAAATGAGTCTCAATATTATAATATCTTCGTAAACTTTCCAATTGTCTTGACCTAGGAGTCCATGAGTCTGTACTCTGTCGAGAACAAAATGATGACAGAGAAGATCTATCAACAAAGGAGATATGATCTCCTGGTATTACAGGTGATAGAAAGTGTGCTGTGCACCTGACCACAGTTCCTTTTATTACTTGGCTATCGTTGACAGGGGCCGCCGCATCTTTTAGACTAATCCAAGCTTCTGCAGCCAGGTATGACAATTTCATCTTTTGGGATCTTCTACTTTAATCATTATAGTTTCAACACTATCTTCACAGGTTCATCTGGTATTGTGCAGTGTATAAGAAGGAGCACATATTTAAGTTGTTGATTCCTTTATAAATTGTACAATTCAATCCCTAAGCAGATTCGGGCTGCAAATATCTCAACTTGAAGTACGGCGAGTTGTTTAAGTTTGTACTTCTCAAGAATTCGTGTCTATATCCACCTCGCGGAAATTCAAACAGTTCAAATATTATCGTCTGAAAGTTATTTTTTATACTTTTTCCAGAGTCTTCGTTGTATTCTTTAAACTATTTACAGAACTGATATGACAAAGATTGTAAATAAAACCCATTCGGTGCATATTGCGGGCAAGAAAATGCAAGTGAAAAAAGAATTAGCGGGCATCAAGGACGAAATGATCAAACAAGTGCAGGCCATGCTCACACATGGCCGAATCATAGTTCTGGAAAGCAGTACGGAAGGATATGGAGAAATTGACGATATCTGTCTTGTCGTGTTGTTCTGCCTATCATACTGAAGGAAACAACACAACAAGCAACACTGAAGGTGCCGTTACTCGAAGAAGGTATGCACCCTAATGGCCTAAGGTATTGTACTAACAATATTTTGTTTTCAATGTATGAATACGTTTCGGAAGAAGCTGAAGCAGAAATAAGGAAACGATATATTCTCCGACCTACAAATTAAGAAGGAACATTGGCAACAGAAAACATGCCGTAGCGGCCAGAAAAGTCCGGTGAATAGTCGGTTATGTTTGAGCACAACCAAGACTCATAGGAGATATTCATTTGGTGTCACATGTATATCATTTGAGAATCAAAATCTTCCTTCCGAGGAAGATTTTGTCCTTCGTTGCATAACAACCCTATATTCTGGAACTAGGCGTAGTAGAGGAAAACACAGTGCTGTGCGGACTTTCGTGTAGACATGTGCTTAAAGGTAACAATTCGGTTCTTTCACTTTCACTCAAAGGATGACAAACCAGTGACATTCTATAGGAGAAATCAATTCCCGTTACAGCACGTCACAAAGAGACCTAAGACTAGATAGTCTATCACCTACTCGATGCCTTGACTAATGAACAACACTTTAGTTTCTGCCAAGTGAGAATCCTCACTCAAAAGCGGATAGACGGAACCCTGGAAAATATATCTTTGGTATCGGCTGCTTTATGTTTGCTGCGAAATTCTTCAACGTAGAATTTCTGGCTTCAGAAACATGCTTGTCCAAATGTGATAGCTTCGGACGCTAGTCGGGCATTCCATGCCACTTGTTTGGATTCACTTGCTTGCCACTTCAGGACAAGCTTGACACGTCAAGTCAAGTTACCAAGTCTTCAGTGACAACTGACCAAGCAACACCGCCCTCCAGTTTGGCACCACAAACGCAAAAGAGCTTCAGAGCAACACACACATATTTCAGTTACGAGTGGATCTCATGAAAACGAAATGATTCTGACATTTCGCTTTTCGTTCGTGCTTTCTTCCTCAAGATGTGGTGGAAATGAATGTCAAATTCAGGTAGATAAAGGGGTTCGATAACCTACCTTCAGATAAGAGAGCATTTTCCTGGTCAAGTTCCTCGGTCAGTCTAGAGCACGCGAAAGGTGTGAGCATGCCTCTGCATGTATTTTTGGTTGCTCTTTTCCTGGTGGCATACATGTATTTTGTGAATCATCAGAGTTGCATGGCTGTCGTGCAAGGTGGAAACCAAGATGTCAATTTCTCCAGAGCACAAGCCCAAATCAAGCTTGTAATAGTACCCGGGGAAATTTCATTGAAGTTTTTAAGCATTTTAGTTTATTAGTATCACGAAAAGAGTTGGATGGAAGATGAATGTATTCGTTATTAGTCAGAAATTAGTATTGTAGCTCAGTGAATAATCATCATTTCAGTCCAAGTCCAATATTTCATTGGTTGTGTTTTCATGATTATTCATAGTCTAAGAATTTGATACTTAATGGCAACAATTTCAGCGCAACGTCAGTAACTCTGATGACAGTTGTAACTTCACAAGATGCTGTGACTCTACGACCACGAAATATTATTCAAATAATGTGCTCATAATTTAAAAACTTATATAACTATTTCTATACTCGTATAAGTATGTTCAGATAAAAGGAAAAGAAAAGAAATTTTCAATAAGGAACATGTTCGCTCTTTTAATATGAACATCATACTATATTCTTCTGTGTGTGTTTGACTTGAACATATAGTGGCATTGCTGCAAGGTGAAGTAATTTGTTTTAAGATGCCAACCTCGTTTCCCTTAAAGCGACACCGTCAATACATGTACAAGCATCTCAACTCAACTATCACTCTTTATAGTGCATTTGCCATGGTGGGATATTTGTCATTGGATGTACAGTGATTTTGCTAGCAAGATGCCGTCTTTATCCCCAGCTGCCAGACTCGCGTTGAATAAGAGAAAGAAAATAGCCAGTTGAGAGGTGCACAAGTTGATCCGCACTTTTTATTATCCTGAGAATTGTTCTTTCTTTCATGGATCTATGTGAAAAATATGTCCATTTGCACTACTGATGTGGTCTTCCGAGCAATGACATATCGCCCTGAAATTTGATTTTCTTTTGTATTTGACTTTTTTGCAAGATACTTTTTACTACTCAAGAACATATAAAGTTTAAACAAACAAGAACAAAGGTTATTTTCTGCTATTTTTGTCGCTTTAATGATTGAAATTTTTGGATTGAGATTTTTAGGTGTTTGTCCATCTCCTCAAACATACAGCACAGAATTCTTTGAAGAGGAGAAGTGCATCTATCCAACCATACTCACATTCTATTCTATTACTGACAATGCTGATCAATTACTTTACAATCCATTCAGACTTGAGAACTTTCCTTACAAGCCGTTGCAATAAACATACCCAACATGGTTATCAGTTGTTTTACAATATGCTCAGGCTTGGGTCTTCTTTAACGAACAACTGCAATAAGCACACTCCGCATGGCTAGGGGTTCCCCCCTCTCCACAGATACCATGGGAGGACCTCTACTACATAATTCGGGAGTAGACTATCCTCTGTTGTGCTTGCGTTCTTTCTTTCTTTTACACTTGTTTGGGCTGTGTATTTTATGTGTTTAAACCCTAAACCCATATATCTATAATTTTATTTTAAGCACCAGGTAGGTTAAACACTTGTCTATGAGGTCATTTGCTTTGTATAATCTTACATTTAAGATATAGTAAATAGATTTCTCATGATGATGTTATTGGGTGAACCTGTCTTACCCCAATGGATTTTATCCTCGGACAATTTGGTAGAGTCTTTAACCCTTTTTCTTTTGTATGTACGTTGCTTATATATTTATGTAAGAAAGAAGGCCCCATTAGGCATATCAAGTGAATCTATTTCTCGGCATGGAAATCCACCGACCCCCTTGCAAAGCATATATTTGTCACTTGCTTTCTGTAAGTATACTTTGTGAAGCCATAACCTAGTCAAGTCAGGCTGATGCATATCATGATTTATGTAAATGAATCGTGTCATAACACGCAATTTTGAGACTACATTGTGTCGTGGACACAATGGTGAGAGTGGTCGTGAAGGAAGGACTAGGATTCTCTTCGTCTTTCTCTTCGCTTTAGATACCACTTGGGACATGCTGAAACGACCACTATACATATAATACGGCTCGTTTACCAAGGAAATCGTGTCAAAATATCCACTTTATTGACAAGATGTAGATATGGATCCTCCGCTATAGCACTATCAGATACACTTGTGAGATAGTGTATTTGTGCAAATAGGACACGTCTCTCATAGGTGCAAATTGAGGTTGGGTTTTTACCAGGTATCCAATTCTTTATACCTGTTGTGCAACTGTATTCGTTACAATATATTGAAGAAGATGGTATCGAGATTTGACATTATCTTTTCTCTCTTCGCCGCAGGAAATGAATTTCCAATTAAAGATATACTAGTTCAACTCGTTCAAGAGGCATTTTCATATATCCTAAAGGACCATCCTTTGCCTCACGTTCTCTTAGTAATAATAGCTTGCCGTTTGATGAACTCGAAAGTGTGGAGAAAAATCTAGAATTTAAAAGCCTGGAATGCTAATACGAGGGTTAATTGATGTAACTCAAATCAAATTTATCGGGGTCTTGTTTATGTTTGGGATGTTTTAGTTTAATGGAGATAGTTCTAATTGACACATTAGTATGCACAAGATCCACCTTTTTAGTGAGACATATTGAGAACGAAGCAGAGAGCATTTGATTTACATAGATACATGTCTTCGCAAAATAAATGATCGAGTCACAGATCATGTCGGACGCAATTTGACCTTTGAGCACTATGCAGGGCAGCATTATCCTATATAATAGGTGACAGTGGTCTAGTCAAGGCAACATCTACTTTACTAATCTGCAGGTCACAAATTTTATGACAAGTACATTAAATTTCGTTGATTCATCGTTAACACTTTCTATGACGTGCTCTTTCGTTCTTATAATACCTTATCGCTGTTGATACACCAGTCCTAAGCTTTGTTATCAACACACAGTTGTCAATTTTATAGAAGATTCTCTATATAATCATGTTCTTTAATAAGTGAACATGTACCATGTTTAAAGTTCTTAAGTACAATTTGATGCACTATGCTCAGTTGCGAGGATGCCATACTGATGAAGTGCTAAGAAAGGCTTCAATATTTGACAATACTTGCACCAAATAGGAGTAGACATAAAACCGAAAAGCACAAAGAATCTGCAACCTATTAGAACGATACATTCAGCCACGGAAGACCAGGATTAGGAGTGAGAATTGGTTCCTGAAGTGATCGTGTACCAGCGGAGGACCGACCTGAGGGAAAATAGCCGGTTTCACAGCATAACGTCCGACTACGAGCATGAAGAACCTGGTCTGCAGTGGGGGTTGCTGATTTTGAATGAAAAATGGACCTTAGTCGTCTATTTGACCTTGTTCTGTCTGTCTGTCTGTCTGCTCTTCTCAAGTAAGGACAAACATGGACCTTCTCTGTTGTCATCGGGACTGTACCCTACGGTACAGTCTACACCTGCGTCTAACTTACTACATACGCTCCGGTCGCATCTTTTACGTGGTCTCTTAGGGCGACTAATGTACTGCGGAGGTCAAACTCACCAAGTGCATAATATCAGAGAGTGGAGAGTCCACCAAAAAGGATGGCAAAATATGGCAGGAGCTTGGTCAATTCATCTGTAGGGTTGACATCAGTTCCACCTCGGAGCGAATATGAGATGCTCAAAACATTCTTTGACAACCAGAGTTTGTCGTTACTCCAACCTGGATAAAGCGTTGTTGACTCAGTACTGTAATTGCCAATCTGAAGACGCATAGAGCGTCCTTTATCTGCACACGTGGCAATCTTCAAGTAGTCGTATTTACATTCCAGGGGATCCACACGACATGCTCTGACATGTCGTAATGCCTGGAAAATACAGAGTTGGACGTCTCTTACTAACACAGTGAGCTTATCCGGACGCTAACGCGTGTGAAAACGTCCGTCTGAGATAATCCGGTACTGCTGCCGAAGCCTTAATCAAGCCATGATCCACACATGCAGAGACATTGGTAGCACGAATGAATGAGGAGCCTCCTCGAGTGGCAGTGGCGGATTTGGTGACCACTGCAAAGACAGATACGAGGAAAGGGTGACCGCGTAGAAAACACAAAGGATGGGAAGACCCCATCAAGCCGAACAAGAAGGTTTACAATGTTGACTTCTCCACAGCAGAGCCTTTTGATCTTATTAAAGGACTCACCGACTTCATTGAGCTTGCAGTTTTACATCCTTTGCAATCTTCCCTTACAAGTTCACTGGTAAAGAACGGGATGAGGCGGAAGCCGCCTCATGCCAATTTCCACAGTATGACAATCATTTTGCGCGGAGTACAGCATCGGCCTTATGCACGTGCGTTCTAAGGAGGATTCACTCGTCAGGTTGGCCGCCTCGACTGTTCTTCGATGCTGCCTTCGATTGAATATTCGTCGGAGAAACAATGAGTCCTTGCCTCGAAGAAATTTCCTCGAGCCTCAAGTTCATAAGTTTAAGCGAAGAATCACGCGGGAGAATATAAGTTCCCCTCGTGATGTGCGTGCTCGCGTGGACTAGAATCAGTCACAAATTCAGAGAAGATCCGCCACGTTTGCTTATGCAGGAACTTTACATCCGGATAAAGAACGGCTCTGTCGGTGGGATTTCATCTTTCCCTTCTTCGACGACTTCTGTCGGCATTCATCGTTTATACACACACTGTCTTCATGCACCAAACCGAGCAGTTCTCTTTCGTAAGTGATACCCGAGAGTCCATACTCAAGAATCATCCATTTACACCTCGTTTCAGGAGCGAAGATAGCGGTACGTTGAAATGTTAAAGACTGCCAAGAAATCAAAATGGTCGCTACCGCTTAATAAGTTGCTCCATTTTAGTTCCCTGCACTCCCTAAACTCCGGAAGTTGGTTGCTTGGACAGATTCCTACAATTAGCCGTGGCACCGATGAAAGTTGCATCTCATTAGCTACGTGGAGATTCGATGATCTCCACGTAGCTCAGAGAGGCGCAAATTCTCGAATTATTCCTCAGAATCATGCCAACCGCAGATACAATAAAGACATTCTGGAAACTGGATAGGATCATAGGAGGCAGGACAGAAGAGAATGATTGGGGAGACTATTCTACTGGTCCGTCATCAGAGCCTATCTTCTACCAGGTGACGTCCTCTGTTTTCATAGCAGAGATTGGAGCAGATGATAGGTGGTACTCCTCCCTCCACCGCCAGCCTCAGACCTCCCCGGACAATTTAGAGGGACAGGTACTTTCCTTCGGCAACAGGACTCCCCTAGATTGGATACGCCATCTCCATGTCTGGAGGCTTGGACACAGCTCAAAGCGCAACGGCAACTTAATTGGTATCATCTCCGTTCTCTTCTCTCGCAAGCTGCGACAGTCAAGTATGACGCAGCAAACTTAATGAAACTATCTGTTCGACAGTGGCATATCCCAAATGCTGGCTCGCCCAAGGTGCAATTTGGCTTGTAAATCTTCTGGTTAAGGGATGACAGCAAGAACACAAAACACTCCTAATGTGGACAGGGATGGACAAGTGGGCACACCAGGCGCTTGCAAAATAGTTCATGTGCCATTTCTGAAGATCTCTACCACGCCCACTAGACAACCTAAGAGTTAATTCAGTACAGGAACTAATATACAGTAGAGGTAATGAAGGAACAAAGGTCACGTGATAGCAGAACGAGGGAGCAGCTCCAGATTCTACACGGTCTACAACTGGCATCTTCAAAGGGCCTGGTAAAGTACTCCTGGCCCTCTAGAAATTCTCTCCACTTGCTCGGAGGCACACGAAAAGTGGATGTAATTGAAAGTCTATTCTAGCATATAAGTTTTATCCTTGTATCAGTTGATTGAACTTTCCACTTTTCTTGTTATCGTATGCGTGTTGCTCTGATTTTAGCACATATTAATTTTATAGAAGACAATTTGGAATTTGCATCTTGCCTGCACTCGTAGGTGGTAATTCCAATTTGTGTCACCAAGTCCATGCTGCAGGAATTTAATTCCAAACAAATATCCAGATAATTTAAACTTTTTATGCTCAATAGGACATAAGTTTGCAGTCCTATTGAGCGGAACACATATCCTTGATCACAAAAGACCATCCATCAGCAGGAAGGGATTTGCCCTGGCTGGCCCGGCTATTCCACTGTCTGTCCCACAGTATCACTGGAAAGCACTGGAAGAAACGCGAGGGAATGAACGAAATTCATCCCAACATGTAGCCAAATTACGAATACATGCAGAGAAAGTAGATACTCGCTGGCCTGGCGAGGTTGGCTAAAACCTCCGGGGCAATTCCGATCTAGTCTGGGCTTCTTTGGTCGGTGCTGAATGAGCATTGTAAGAAGATTCAGTGGCATCGTAAGTGATGGCCCTCAGCAACGGGAAAGGAGGCAAAAGAGAGCTCATGTTCTGTGCTACAGTTGCACAAATGGCATCTATTAGGATAGGGCGATTGAACTTTTGGCGAAACTTTGTCTTTCTTTTCTGTGCAATGTCTCTGCTCATACTTCTTCGGGGGACGTCATGTCGCCATGATCTTATTCTGCGTTTTTGGTCGGTCGTGTAATGTCTTATACAAATACAAAGTGTTGCATATGCAGCCATGCCGCTAACTTTCAAGTCAATGACAAACGATCATAAAAGAACAAGGTTGGGCGGACTGATTACATCTATTCAAGCAGATGAACACCACAAAATTTTCTTTTGAGTATGTTGAACAGGGAGAACTGGCGTGTTTGTTAGGTGCAGAACCTTCTGTTTACCTGTACCCTCATTCTATGTGGTGGGAAAATATGAGGCTCACGTTCAAATACCTCCAAATTGAAACTTTATGCATATAGTCGGTGGTGTAGAGGTTGCGGTTTCTTCGACTTTATCACAACATAAAAGGTTCTGGCCGGCATATTTGTTTCCTCCGTGTCGTTTGGATATGACTTCTTGCCGATTCCATAGACCTGCTCAAATTCACCTAAAATCCTTCCCGCAATGACACAAGGGCGAATAGCTCACACATAGTGTGGAAATAAGTTGAAAGCAGCATATGATAATATATCCTTGCCTCTACAGTTGGCTTCGATATGGATAGTATGCCTGCCTCTAACAATGTGATAAGACTAGTGTCCCTACCATACTCTAACATAGATTCCTAGCGCGTCGCTCTCTGAAAGCCTTGCAATTCACATGGTAAGACATATAACATTTGTCTGAGCTGGCTGCCTATTCCATCCAACTGCATATTATGAGTTGTTCGGCCCCAACAGGAGAGACCCTACTGTATATGTAAAACCCATCGTGTTTGTACTCTCCTGTGCTTTTTCTCTCAAAATGCGTATGGAGGAAACGGGTAACGTGGCTCAGTACATATGTGACTCAGTTCGTAAAGGTACAGGGTTCTAGGTGTTACTTCTAATCGAAGCGAACTGTCGTGTGTATGGTTGGATATTTTGCATGTCCAAGAGCGCTGCATTATCATTTATTTGCAATGCGACTTGTACAGAGTATGAGCAGGGGGGATTAGCATAAGAGAACACGATGACAATATCCGATCTGCGATCTGAGTCCAAGAAGTTGGTGCACTTTAAGTTTAACATAAAGCCTGACATACTAATTTCAATTATATCAACCTTAAGTCTTATAAATACCGCGGATAGTAAGGTAAGTTCCTCGTTTAAAACCAAGCTTTTTGAACGTCTCTCATACGTTCAAAATGACTAGCATAAGTAACGGGTGTTGTGGCCAGTAGAAGGACTAAAATGACGAAGGACTAAAATCGCAGAGATTGACTTCAGAAGCGAAATCAAACAGGCAACTGCTCTGGTACGATCTGCACAACATGCTGATGGAGATAAATCAAATTTGATGTTTCTTCAGTTTTTCGCACAGTTTGTTGCGTGTGAATTGGGCTAGTACAGGACATATTGTATGTTCTTGTTGTAGGAAACTGGTTGCGTGTTGGGTCCTCTAAAACGAGGATTGGAACAAAAGTCCCATATCTATAGATAGATCAAATAGAATATTGTCCGAAAAGGTCGCTTTCCATGCCTTTCTGGTGGAACTAAACAGGGAATTATAAGTGGGCATCCGGATGCTAATTTCTTAGGGTACGAGCTTGTCCTTCTAGCTCTTTTGCAGTGTTACTTCATTTCACGATTTGAAGATAACACATTATCCACTTTTAGCGTTATGGTACAGAACATGGACCAGGTAGTTTTTGTGGGGTCTTGGGGAGAGACTAGCAGCGAGAATGTAATCACACATTGTGAGCATACGTTGCTCTTGCGTTCCTTTATCATTTGACAGGTAAAAGCCATAACTCCGAGCTTCCAAACCACAAGCTCGATAGAGTAAATTGTATGTCGTCGTGTAAAGTGTTATACAAAATCGTACTGCATGCTAAAGAATGCATAGCTCATATTGCCGTCATGAAACTTAGAGGCCAGAACCTCTACGGCGTGATGATCGCCCCTACCATCCACAATTGAGCTCCACCGCGCAATGGGAGGCATGTCTAGCTGCATGCTACAGCACAGCACATTGCTTTTTTCCTGTACTTTGGCTCCTTAAGTATGAAGGGAACATTACAATGGCACCAGATTATAGCAGCGCTCGTTTCCTCATGTTTGTTTGACTTGCTTCTCGTGCCTTTCCGCTACTAGGTTTCCTATATTCCAATTTAAACTATGTATAGTTGTGAAGAATGTCCGGACAAATCTGCTTGTCATTCCATAACATTTCCATGTCCGCAAGACAAGGAATTGTCATGATCACGGAGGCAATCTTCTTTTACTTATTTTCTCTTAATATCGCCTTGTTTACATGCTTTAAAATGCGCTATAAAGCCATATTCATGTAAATTGAGTGACAATGTGTCGAACCGCAAGTCATATCATCTGGGTCGACCGTATCTACGATGGGACACTCATACAGGTGGTGATCAATCTTGTTTTCTGTATTCTTTACCTTTCATAGAGCATCACCAAATTCTGGTACATCTTTTAACTCAACATCACCTCAGTGGCTCAATTTTCTTCATGGATCTTGAGGATGGGAGAGTTCAACACACTTCATAAGCTTTACAACTTTCTGGGAATAACACTGGTTGACAATCGAATCATACACCCTTCCACCTGGAAGGCCAACTAAGATTGGTCATTTTTCGCTCCATATCATCCATTTATAGTAGAAACAGATTGAGACAATGACATAGTCAATTGGTATTAACTTTCTACTAGAAAGTGTAATGGTATTCCTCGCAAAGTCAGATAAAGTAGAAGTTGTTATATCGTGCCGGGCTTCCTCAAAACTTCACCAACGTATGTATAAATGAAAGGAAAACATAACCTGTTTCCGCTTGTAATGTATGGAAATATTGGGAAGATCTGCTCGTTGTCAAATAAGTCGATGCCACAATTACCCCCACAATTCAGAATCTTGATATTCTATTTCCACAAAAGTTGATTCAGAACATTAGATACCATGCTAGCGCACGTCCATGCTGTGCATTATGTCACCATCTGGGCTAGGTTAGATATCAAAGATTGAGAGCTCGTGGATGTCTAGATGCTCATGATATCGGATACAGCAAGTCTCGAGGAGGTAACTTACTTTCTGCATTTTGGAGTCTTCCCATCCTTCGTGTGTTCTATGTGGTCGCCTTTTCCTCTTTCTGCATTTTTACGTCATCTACTGGCAAGACCTGGTACACCATTGTGAGCTAGGTCTTTGCTTAAAACTCAGGGCAGTTTGACTATGGTAGTCTCCGGATTGTCTTCTTTCTTCGAAGAATATATAGAATTTGGTTTAACTTGACAAGTAAGTATATAGCTTCATGAGCTTCAATTCTGGCTTTTCATGGAGTTAACTGAGAGCACTGAAATTGCAAACATAGAGAAAGCACAACACCGAAATATATAGTGGTTCAAAACATGGCCAACCATGATCTTGGAGTACTCCTCTCTAGCTTGCATTAACTTATTAGGTGCATTCATGCTCAAAACCAGCGTCCTCTGACTCGCATCTTATTATCAGATAGAATTGAAAACCACCTCAATCATTTGTGACGTCTTCTATGTTTTCTCATTCATGTATATTTCTCCTACTTAAGATGATCTATTCGTACCCGCAATAGCCAACTCTCCCTCAATAAACTGCATGGACGACCGTGGATAGATAATCTTGTTTCAATGTGGATGTTTGCATATTCTTGGGAGGAAGAGTGCAACAACAAAGTGCACTCGAATCAACGATCACGCATGCTTAATCTGATCAACTCACGCTTTCCTTATCTACTCAAGACGCAAGCGATCGACGCAACGACTTGAATTTTCATAAAAACAGGAGAAGTATAACAAATTCAAGATCTAACTTACAAACTTCCGCACGACTAGGGTTATTTACATTTCAAAGTCAATTGAGATTCATGTACACCGCATGGTGTGTTATTGTGAATTAGCAGAAACCCTTGTCCCATAATCACACGAGTGATACAGCAGCGTAGGATCTTGTCCTGTTTGTGTACCATGTTCTCAGGACTAAAAGCAGGGATAGAGGCAAATGTTAATGAGTGACAATTGTACCGCAAAATACTTGTGATAATATGGAAGGTATTTAACTTGTGCCTTGGACCCTCTTTGTATCTGGAGAGTACAGTATTCAGAGAGCACGTATATCCCGTTCCGTGCTTTGGCGAAACCTAGTAACCTTCTATATCCATCTGAAACCCATTCGTTCTTTCATCTCACATCAGAATCGCGTCTCCAAAAATCTAGGCTGAGTAACTCCCTTATGTAGCTCAAAGGAAATCATTTTATTAGAGCTTGTATCGCATTCGGTTTCCTTTAAATCATTCTGCTGGCTTTCTGGGACTCATCATTCTTTATGTGAAGAGAATAAACGGTTGACAATATTAATTCGCTACTAATTTCAAGGCAAGGAAGCGCTTCAAATTGCTTTGGTAGTCCATTTCCAATCTATTTAATTCACTATCCTCTGATTCTAATACAACCAAGACAAAATTAGTCCCACGTATATTTGGAATTCCGTACACAGCTTCTTGCTTACTACAAAGGTAAAGAATGCTGGTTCTCATTGCTAGATTTTACGATTTCTGGCCGTTGTCCATAGCTAAATTTTGAAGGTCTGAAATTATTTATAGCTCTTGGACATGGGTCCGTCTTCTCATTGACTGAACAAGGTTGGTCAGAGCAAGATATAGTCTCGAGTGATCAGACATTTCATCATATTTGCATCTTCTTGCCAAAAGGAGATGAGTAACAGAAGCGACGGCTAATGATTGAACATGATTTTATACTAACGGTGAATTCGGATTTTGCTCGAGAAGAAACTGGAAATATTGAGCGATACTCCTTCTTCGTTGGAAGAAAGAAGTTCTGCTGGACATCTCTCAACACATTTGTCTCAACATGCAAATACAACAAATTGCATGCACTCCCTTGCAAGTGGAAGGCGGGGACTTACGGTTGCACAACCCAAAGCTTGAGCGTACGATATTCTTGAACCCACAATTTGTAGCTTACTGGTAGCTTTTGAGAAGGGACAAAGTGCGAAGGTTTCTTCTGCAAGTTGGACTGATCAATAACATCAGCTCCTGCTACATCAATCATAAGGAGACTCTACACATGAGGCACATCACAGTATCTTAATAATCTTAATAATATCTTACAGTATTATTGAGTATAATGGCAATTGCTTTAACGTCGTACGCTCGATATTGATGCACAAGTCCAGGGGACCTAATTGGCTGACCCCAGATGTATTGCAAAATTGTACCCAAGCTCTGAGCAACTACCTCATCCAAATCAAAGCAGTCAGGTGGAACTCTCACTATCAACCTGTTACTTATTTATTATCGTTCTTCGAAAAAAGGCGACCGCATAGGAAAAATGAAGGATGGGAAGACCCCATCAAGCCGTACAAGGGAGAGACAAAAAAGTAACATGGGGCTAAGCTCCAATAGAGTCCGTATGAGAAATCTGCCCTATCGCACCTAAGATATCCGAGCTATGCAAGTCGTACGGTCTACACACAACTGGAGCATCCGAAGAAACATCACCTAATGTGATTGCTCTCTTATGGATTGCACCAGCCACTGCCCTTTGTAGAGCAATGTACACACGCTGTCTAAAGTAAGCTACAAAGTATGAGAGTGAGAGTGGTACCCCTGACGCCTAACATGATAAGCTCTCGCGCAGTCTTGGACAAATGTGTCAAATGCCGTGTCCATCGCTCCATATAACTCCAAGGCTAGAGGAACAAAGAAGTGACCTCGCTGCATGCCCCTATACTTGAAGACCTTGCAACCTGCTGCTGCACTCGCCGCCCATCCAGTGGGATGGGTAATCACTCCCTCCGCAACTGTATCTCGCGTAGGGTCCGTGACCCTACGCGAGGTCCGATCTTCTGTATACCACCAACACCTTTGCTAGTTGAGACCTGCAAACAAAACTTGCTGCAGTACCAGTCAACTAGACGGGGCATGATAATGCTTGCGCTTCAATTCTTTCAATTCAATGTACAGTACACTTGTGGCAGAGGAACATCACTACCTAAAATTAATATCAAATTGTACTCCAGTACTGAATGTAGTAATACAGTTCAGATGATCCTCTCTGAGGTCTTTCTGTATTAAATAGCGTTAGTCATTCAGCCTTATTATTGCATACTTACGAATTCAAAATCTAGATTAATTTCTCCTTTCTGAGTTGATCCATTATCTGCGGGTTGGGACTTCAGGTCTTTCATAATGGGACACATTCCCAGAATACAATCCTGAGATAAGGTGATTACAACAGCTTTGTTGCAGTGGTTGTAAACATAGCAATTCAACAACTTTCGATAACAATCACTTACGGTATGCGTACTAAGCTTTTTCCCTTCACACTCTTAGTTCTTTCTGCTGAAAATGATAGAGGACGTGAGTCTTCGAAATTAACTGACGTATATCTAAAAAGCTCCCATATTCACTACGCATCTAAACTAGTAAGAGACTCGTACATGAATGTGATCAGACGGTACGAAACTTGCTGAAGCTCATAATAGCTTAACTGGTTCTATGTAGAGGTTGTGAAAAAAAATCGAGCTCTAACCGTATCGAGCACATGAGTATTACGTCGAACTTGTCGGCTTGAATCCTTTGAATCCTAGTATCGTCGACTTTTCTCTCACACGTTCGTCATTTCTACAAGAAGAAAGGAAGTGCCTTCAAGTAAGGATCTTGTATGAAGCGAAGATTCATACAACCTCTTCTAAAATTTGAAGTGGACGGTGAAGTTGAGGGTTATAATGTGACCACCATTGTGTATGCTATTTGGTCTTTTCACCGTGTCTTCATGCACCAACACTCCTATCCATGCATGAAGAAACGGATGATTTCGCATGAAAAATAATTGAGTTCCATGAGAAACGCTTCATATTGACAATGTGAGTATTGTGTTGTCCACTTGGGACAGTCAAGTCATCTTACCAAAGTCCTGCGACCTTCCGGTAATCTTCGGATTCCATTATTCTAATAGCTGGGCCGTAGACATCAGAATCCCGGAATAAGAGATTTGCTGCTTTGAGACAGCCACCTCGGATCACTACGCCAGCACTATCGAAAATGCCGGAAGGCTCGTTCGGCGTTCGAATTTTAGGCGACAATATGAATTTTTAATTCCAGCTTGTTTGGGACCCACGTTGAGGAATGCAGAGGCTCCGGTGTGGTGACATTTCTCCTTTTCCACTTTACGTTCAGGTCATCAATTCCTAGGTGTCAGATAAACATGATATATGCTGTAAGGAAATTATAAATCATCAGGAAGCTCTTATTTCACGAATCCCAAGACTTGGTGAGGATGCAAAAGATAGAGAAAAGGCGAACCCTCGTAAAGATGGACTAGTTTAAGCAGTACTACTGTACCGCAGTTACTGTACTTGAAGGAGTTTGGAGCAAACCAACCGACAAGCCATATCTAACCGTCTGCAAAATCATCTACAGGTACATTTCGGAGGAGTGGAGAAAAGAAGAGAGGAGACGAGAAGAGAGCCCACATTATAGTTTACTCGTATCGACTAAACCTTCTAGTGAGAGAAGATACTGCGAAATATCCCGCACTGTGCTTATGCTTTTTCGAACCGGATCATCGGATGAGCAGATTCAGAATAGCCAGAAAAGCAATCACTCTGAACTCTCAGAATGATGAGCTAGCAGCTCATCATAAGCCGACAGAAGATATCAATTGCATGCGGATATCAATTGAAACGCGCTGCTAGAGCTCGTTTCAATCCCTTGGGGTCTCTTCTGTATAACATGCCTGAATCTTTCGTCGGGAGAGAAAGAGATATGATTATTGTGCATTGTCTTACTCTACGGCAGCCATCCATTGGAAAAGGAGACTCTAAGTTTTGTAGCTTTATAATTTAACTTCAGCACTTGGCTTGGACTCGACGATGCTTTTAAACAAGAAGGCATATAGACTGCCATCATCTGCAAGATTGGCGATTAAAGGGAAATTTGCGGTTTTGGACTATGTGTATGGGATCAGGTCTGAAGGCCAATTTGTTATTCAATAGTCTGATCACGTAAATGGCGCGCAGTACTGGTACATACAATTAGAGAGAACTGCAGATACGAACCTGGCGACAGGTCGATCGCGTTTCTCTAAGGGATTCATGCGTACACGGTTCGTGACGTGAAAGCGTTCACAAACTTCTTAATCAGCTTTATCAAAACTATAGTTGCGTATTAAAAGCTCCTTCTAATTTCTACTCAATCTACAGTACATGTTTCTGGTCATTCGAGCTTGCCTTGTCTTTAGGATCGACTACGCTGGGGAATAGTTCGTCGAATTTGGCATCAAGGAAGATTCCTGGGGATCACCCACAGAGATCTTTGTGTGCACTAGCTATCACAGGAAGATACAACTAAGATCCCCTTCGCTAATATCTGGAGTGGAATGGCAGATCTCGAGATCCACGTGCCAGGCAGAACTCCAAATTACCTGCTGCTAGCAAGACGATCGAATAGCAGACGAGTTATAATCTCTGTCAGCAATTGAGTGTTGCAAATATGTTCCTGACTATTACAGATAATAGTTGGACGATTAGATAAAGAAGGGTCGAAGCGCCGGTGCCGATATGAAATGGACGAAACATACAGGATGCAAGATCCGCTGTGTGACATCCTTTTGGATCGTTTTTCTTCCATTTCATTTCCGCACTGCACACTCCAACTCTTTTAGCTTCCTCCCAGGTGTCGGGACTGACATTAACTTCCTGCAAGCCTGTTGCCTAGATCAGTCGAAACTAACATGCACGTTTTGATTATAAGAAGGGATGTTCTTCTGGATGGATCCAACTTGCCTCTCCGAGGAAGTTGGAAACAAGTTCAGTAACAATTAGACTCCAAGAGATTGATCACTTCAGTTGCCATATGCGGAACGAATTCTGACACCTGCTCAGATTATCGAGCCATTTTCTATTGTATTGCCATTTTCGAGTGAAAAATGGTATCGTACCACCAAAACATGATGGAAAGCTGCTTGTAGCTATAAATTTGGGATATTATATTAAGACGAATCCAAATCTTGATTCTCCATCCTTGTAGTGTTGGACTTCACGAGGAAAAACTAAACAACGAAATCGTCTTTTCGCCCTCTTTTACGCCGGAATTCCCATATCTCCTCAAGTCTATTAATGGGTGCCTGACGGTAACTCAGAGGCTGGATAAGATGGTACAATCACATATCCCGACATCGAATTCGAATCCCCATACTTCGCAATCTTAATAAATGAGATGCCGAATCACGAGAGAGTAACTTGTGAGTTCTCTAAGTCTCATTGACCTCATCGGGCTCAAGTCCGTGCTCTACCGTGGGACATAGTACGCGGCAAGAAATGTAAGATACCCATCTCATATCTAAATGGTCATGCCGACATCAAATCATATTCTACTCAGATAGTGTACTTAGAGTTTTGCTAGTTCTCCGATCTCTCCTGACAAGACTACTCTCAAGCCTTGCTATCAAGAGATAAATTACGGAAACATATACATCGGCAGTAGAAGTATTTACAGTTGTATTTGTTCGACTTCTTGCGTCAAACAGAATGTGTTCAACGTTTACGGTTCCCTCACAACTACTACAGCTTCTCACTCAAATTAACGCCGTCCGTTTGGGAGAAAAGCTGAGCCTCCTTTCGTTCTTCAAGTTCCGAACGTACGTGTCCGTGAGCAGAAGTACCATCTCTGGGTGAAATTCCATTTGGCGTGACGAGCGTTCCACGTTAGTGCGCGCTACAATGGTGAGAAATTCAGACTTATAGAAAGGAGAATTCGTATGACATAGTGTAAGTTCTGCACTCGGCGGTAGTGATGCCTTCTCGTCACGAATTTCATCTCGTTCATATTTAATTCAAAGTCACTCCGCCAACTTCTAACTCTCACTGGCGTTCACTCTCACGATCACTTGCAAGTGTTGAAGGACATTAATTAACTCTGCTTCATTGACGAGTTCGTAGTCTGTTTACAAGTATCTGTTAGGTCCATCTGCACCTGCCTGTACGAATTGTCCAGGATCTATTCGACAAGGCATGAAAAAACAGAGGACAAGACGAGTTTCAATCATTTTCGAACCTGAATTCACAGTAGAAGTAAAACTCGAATTGGCATTCAGATGAAATTTGTTCATGTGAAGAATCTGGAAATGAAGTTAGCTACTAGTCAGCCGCCTCATCTGGCTAATAACATTCTCATTAGGATAGAGGGGGCGGGAGACAGAATAAATGGCGTTTGAACTTAGTTTCCATAAATCGGATGATCCATTGTGCATGATAATGGGACTCTATGCCAGTCGCTATCTCTTATCTTTATATGTGACCAGGATGTTTGAACTACAATGAACTAAGACTTAAAATGGCCGGAATGAAATTTGGCAAATGTTCCGGTAAATGAATCTATGGTGTTCCCTTCTCTCGCGTTGAGTAATCGATGCGATAGATTTCAACTTTCTGTCGCTACCTCTGCTGGACATTCCTGCGAAGCAAGACTCCTTCAAAGGTAATTCCGGGTCCAAAGGCCAGAGCAGCACCCCACTCCTCTTGCCGAGGTCGGTGCCTGAGCTCATCCAGCACATACAGGACAGAAGAGGCAGAGACGTTCCCATACTTAGCCAGGACATCCCTGCTCGCACTCAGCTTATCGGAATTCAGCTTCAGCTGCTCCTCCACAGAATTCAAAATTGCTGGACCCCCAGGGTGCACTGCCCAAAATACCTCATTGAATCCCAGGTTCAGATTTTCCGGTGCATGATCCAGCACTCTTCTGCAGAATGGCGCTATGTGCTTGCCGAGCAACCCGGGCAAGCTCTTGTCCAGGTAGAAATACAATCCATCCCGTTTTAACTTCCCTTGAACCACAGATTCGGAGTCCGGAGCCAATGATTCACCGGCCCAATAAATCTCAAACAATGATCGCTCAATACCCGGTCGAGGTTTCGCTCCGACTATCACTCCAACTGCTCCATCTCCGAACAAAGAAGCTCCGACAATATCGTACATGGACTTCTCATTCGGTGCTCGGAATGTAGTAGCAGTCATCTCACTGCAGGCGATCAGCACCCTGCTGCCTGGATTGTTTTCAGCCAGGTCCTTAGCCAGGCGAAGAGCTGTGATTCCTGCGTAGCATCCGAGCATGTACAGCATCACCCGGTTTACATCCTCTCGGAGCCCCAGGAGCTTGACGAGGCGCACATCTGCGCCTGGAATGGCGACACCGCTTAGAGTTACGACGATTAGATGGGTGATGTCGCAAGCTGGACGTCCCCATTGTTGTAAAGCATTGGCTGCTGCTTGTGCGGCTAACTTTGGTACCGCTTCCTCCAGTAGGTCGTGTCGCTGCTCGATACTCGCTTGCCCTGGGGTGTAAAATTCTGGGTTCTTCTTCAGTGCTTCCTCGTCCAGCAGAAGGTACCGAGTAGTGATTCCCGACTTGTCGCCTGCATGGAATGGTAACGCTGTCCAGCATTAAGCGAGCGCTGGAGGTGAAATGCTATCTCATGCAGGAAACACAAGTATCTTCCGTGTTCCTGGAGTACAAGAGCTCGAAAAACAATTGAATTGCGCACTTTCCAATAGCATGATGGAGGACGATTTGGTTTCTGACGAGCAGAGAGAATATAGAGTTTCAATATGTAATAACTGCTAGAAAATCTAGGACTCAGTGATTTGTAGCGCCCAACGAAAGGTGGTATGCACTGTTGATTGGATCGTGTGACTAAATGCTCTGCTCTCGCAGACCATTTAGTCATATCTTTTCATATAAAAGTTGGGAGTATATATGCAATCGTCATAAGTGTACTTCAAAGCTAATTTTCGCCATAACTGTACTACCTGAGCATTCTCAAGTCATTATGTATTTAGCCGTAGGAAGAATTCTGCTGGTGATCCACTCATCACTCTGCTAGGTGCAGTGGAAGTGAGGGTATTCGAATTTCTAGTGTATGGTGTCGGTGATGCTGGAAGGACGACTCAGTTAGACCTCTTTTATGATGTAGAGGCAGAATAACGCAGACCCTGATGATCATGTGTACCTTTTCTGTACCAGAGATTCTTACTAAGGAAAATGACACTGAGGCAAAAGATTAACAACTTCAAGCTCCAGAACGCTAGCCCCATCACCAAGAAAGATTGAAAGCTAAAATGTGAGGATTAACTTACAGATCCTCTGCATTTTCTGTTTGAGCTCTGTTTTATGGGAGCAATGGGTCACACGGAAGTAGAAGTCGGTGTAAGTACTCTGATCAACCCTATAGGGTGGCACGGCTTTTCCAATTGCGAGAATGCTCGCTATGTCTTTGTCGGCAACACTTGATCCAGCCGTGTGTTGTCCATTTCCGTTTTGGCTGTAAACGTGGCCATTTGGCCTTGGCAGTTCTCCCATCAATTTCTCGAAGCTTTGATGTGAAGACAGTACAGTCGTCATCCTGTCCCGGCTCCCGCTCACACCAGTATCTGACGAATTCTGCTGCTTGCCCATCAGAATCCTCACCTTAATTTGAAATGTAAAAAGAAATTTTACTCTCTGTAAGTACTCCCTGTGAAAACGATGTCAGATGCACACGAACGATCTGTGGATTCGGAATTGGGGAGTGCAAGTCTTTAAGCACTGCATACCCAAGCCTGCAATGCAACGATCTAGGTAATATAAACCAACAAAGGTAGCAACTTCTATTAACCAAACCTACTGAATGTATTTCACCAAGTAGATCCCCAGCCTAAGATGTCAGAGGGAGCTTAACACGAACAGATCAACTATTATCCAGCACTTTCACCATATAAGTGAGATGCTTGAGTGGTGACAGAGAACTGCAACTTCGAGTTGTTGAAGAATCATCGATGTAGGCCGTATTATAGAGTTAAGAATGACTCGAGAACTAGAATCCTTGAAGCATATTTGGATTTCAGGCAGCAGGTATAGTGGCAAATTCCTCATGACTGTTGACCACATAGTCCGAGATGTTGTTCTTCGCAAGTTGGTATTGAGTTCGTGTTCGTTGCTCAATTTTTCGTTCGCCTCTCCGCACTTTACTTGTTGAAAATACCCGGTATCACCCATTTCTGAGCCAGTAGATGAGCTTAGGGAATAGAACCAAACTGGCTAACCAGATGAGAAAATACAAATTCATACAGTAAATTCACATCCTACTCTTCTCGACTTCTGTTTCAAATGAAAATAGAAACGGAAGTTTCTAGCTTAAAATGGCTTGTACAAAATAATCGTTCATTCAAGGGCAGCCTTCGGCTGGCTACATGCTAGCTGGACTACTAGCTGCTAGTCTAGCACGATTTGAGTGCTGGAAAATCTTCTGGAAACAAGGTGAAGTTGGTAATCCACATCTCACACACAAGATCATAGTCTGACCTGTATAATCATGAGTTTTATAGGACTCCCTGTTCGTCTCGTTGACTTACAGGCATATTGATTGATGTGATTGGATTCTAAAATCACCGATTTCCATAACAATCTTGTGCTACAGGTGAGGCTCAGAATGATCACGCGGTTCTCTGTTTGATCATTTCTCGTTAGACCAATCTTGACTATAGCGAGATATCAGTACCATGCAATGCGTGTGAGGGAGTGAGGCAAGACGAGCAAAGACGACTGATTGACCGAAGGTCATTGGCTTTTGGTCATGATCAATGTGAAGAAATGAAAATGTTCATGAAATATTCATCCTCGATGAAAGAAAATCTAATCTTAGAGCACCGGTAGTTTGCCCAAGTTTGTCTACAATAACTAGAACTTTTCAAAGGAATAATAACTGTAATAAGAGGGAACTCTGTTTCAGTTATGCAAACGTGGGAAATCAATCTTGTGGAAAATTTTATCTTTGGAAAGAGTCAAAAGAACAGAATAGAGAAGACAAGACAAGGCAAGGCAGGATAGTAGAAGCCGTGTGGTGAACTACAGCAACCCACGCGGATTCGGAGGTTGAAACTTAGCATCGAGAGACAAAGGAGAGACTGCAAACCTCTGTACATAGTTTGCACATTATGTACATGACACCAGGCAATAGCATGGTGTCATATGCGAATTGCAAACTGAACTACGAACTAGAAACTGCATAAATTGAATATTCATCTGCATGTCGTGATGTCTAATTCGGCAAGATACTATATGAAACAAGTATCATGGTTACTTACAAGAAGGTACAGATATGTTAGGTGCTGGAGGGCAGAGTCCTTAAGGATTCGATTTTACGGATTCTTACGGATTCTGTTGGGGCTTAGCCCCATTTACCCGTATGTCATCCCTTGTAAGGGGGGAATTGACCATACTATTGGACGTAACCCCATTTACCTCTACTTCTTTTCCTTGTAAGGCTTGATGGGGTTGACCGTAGTATAGTATTGGGGCTTAGCCCTATTTACTTACATGTCTTTTCCTTGTACACGGTTTGATTTGATGGGGTCGTCCCGATGCTATTGGGGTTTAGCCCCATTTACACCTGTGTCTTTTCCTTGTGCGGCTTGCCGGAGGTCGTCCGTTAATTCTCAATCTTCAACTTTCGTACCAAACACAAGAACAATGCTTGAATTTATACATCTTGATATTCAAGTGTAAATGGAAAAACATTTTGCTCAATACAAACACTTCAACTTGGCGATGACTTCAATCTCTCCACGTGGCCACGGTTTCCATATCTCGATCCAATTCTCATCGCTCGACTCTGCCCGTTATTGCTGGATGAAAATGTACTTGTCGAGGATTTGAGAAAAACTTCTCTTTTACGTATTTAGTCATCTATTGCACATTTAAACTTAGTCTATCATTGAATTAAGTACAGATTTTTGACAGCTTGTGTCCATTCTCTACCGAAGGGGGTGGCTGGTGCAATCGATAGGAGAGAATCACATTAAGTGATATTTCCTCGGATGCTCCAGTTGTGTGTAAATCGCTCGGATATCTTAGGTGCAGTTGGAAATCCTTAGGAGAGAATCACATTAGGTGATGATGCTCCAGTTGTGTGTAAATAGCTCGGATATCTTAGGTGCAGTTGGAAATCCATAGGAGAGAATCACATTAAGTTGGAAATCCATAGGAGAAAATCACATTAGGTGATGTTTCTTCGGGTGCTCCAGTTGTGTGTAAATCGGATATCTTAGGTGCAGTTGGAAATCCATAGGAGAGAATCACATTAAGTTGGAAATCCATAGGAGAAAATCACATTAGGTGATGTTTCTTCGGGTGCTCCAGTTGTGTGTAAATCGCTCGGATATCTTAGGTGCAGTTGGGCAGATTTTTCATATAGACTCTATTGGGGCTTAGCTCCATGTTATTTTTTGTTTCTCCCTTGGCCGGCTTGATGGGGTCTTCCCATCCTTCGTTTTTCATGCGCGGTCGCCTTTCCTCATTTTTGAGTGCATATGGAAGGAGTTCGCGTTCGATAGTGCGATAGCAAAATACGGTATACATCGTTACATTATGATCATTTCTTGTTTGTTATGACAATGTAGATGAACTTTGAGGTTAAAAGTTGCAACTCTTGTTCATAATATTAATGATAGTTCGTTAAAAGCAGTCCATCAAATTTTCGTTGTACTCTCTACATGTACCATTTTTTATTGATGATAGTTTGAAAGATTCAAAAGCTCATCCGTACAGGTGTTAACTTGCCAGTGCTTTCGAATATCTAACTGAACCAACTGTACAAGTGAGACTTCCTGTGTCGAGTCAGGTCTTAGATCTGGAATCAGATAGCAAACATGAGCAGTGTCCTTTTACCTACGATAGAGATGGGTCATGGTTTCTTCACGGGCTGATGGGGAATCGACGGCCTACATGCTTGACAGTCTCGAAGCTGAATTGCAACTAGACTACCCGAATCATATCAACTGAAAATGTAACAAACCGAATCATGCCAACTGAAAACACAACAAATCCAAGTAACACGAGAAATGAGCTCGGTAAGGACAGTGACGAGTTGGGGGCAGCATAGCTTACAATAACACATTTATTAGCGGCAGTTACAGTAGCAAGCTAAGGTGGCACAGTTCGCAGTTACTACAAGGATTCCTTCTCCATATCTCGTCCTCTAGAACAAGTGTAGAAAGTAGCTCACACTCCCACTGATGACACTTATCGAACTTTTGAAACAAAACAGGAACTACAAAGCGAAAGAGTCCCTGGTATTGAAGCCTTCAGATGTTAACTGATGAGGCATCACAGTGAACAACATGTACATACAACTTCCTACCAGAAACCAGCGCTGGTAAAGCTTGAGTCTCATCTAATATGTCAGTGCAGTTTACTGCTAGCTTATTACCCTTCGGCGGCGAGCGTTAACGTGCTGATACAAACAGAACCCTGAATAGGAACTACAATGAAGAAAGAAGTACTAGCCTCTACAGAAGTTTAACAAGTTTAACCTATCTACAAACTTCTGTTCTGACCTATTGTTCGTCAGTCTTCTGTAGAAGAAGATTCAAAGTCAGCTGTTGGATCGTAACTTTCTTTCTGTTGGATCGTAACTTTCTTGTGTCCCAGGGCAGCTATCGGACCATATCATTCTCGTGGCTGCTGGCAAGACAGCAATCGGACTTTATCCTCTTCTTGTGTGCTATGTATTCAAGAAACCGCCGCAACTCAAATTTCTCATACATTGGAATAACGTCACTGATTGCTTTCATTTCTCTCCAGAGCTGTCCATGCACACAACGACTCCTTTTCAGTTCCCATGTAACAGGAACTTGAAGTAGATCACACAAAGCTGGAGAATAACATCAGCAGCAATCAAGGAAATTGAAATTTGCAATCGACTTAAACTTGACTACTCACTGTTATAATTCAAAAGCTTTTCAATGAGGTCCACATGAGTCATCAGCATGCGGCGGCAGCAGTACCGAACTAACCCAAGGGCATCCAGGGCATCACTGCACACATTCAACAAGGAAAAGGTCAAAGTGCTATCGTGAAAGCCAAAAAGAGCAAACCTTCAGGTTCAAAGGCTTCTATGAGAGTTCACAAATTGACAAATACTGTGCAACGGATAGCAAGGGACAGACACCAGAAAGTGGACTGCCAACATCTGAACATCAAAGAACCATAAAACTTACCCTTCTGAGTAATCTGCCTGGAGCAGATCCAAGTAGGTGTCCCATTTGTTCCCAATCACCTGTCACAAACAGAAAAAAAGTGTCACTTTCTGCAATTCTTATTGAACTTGTCACAACGCGAAGGGAAAATGAGGGTTACCAGTTTCACTACTTTTGTTCGATTGCTTTAGGGCTTCGTCTGGCCAGACGAAGCCCTAAGGCAGGAACAGAACTCGGTTAAGCTCATGGTAGCCTGATGAACATCAGCTCCCATCTCCGAGCAACAAAATTGATTCGGGAAAAGCAAGCAGCAAGTGCGAGTTACCTTTCCGCAGGTAAAACAACGCACAGGGATAATCATCTTCAAACACAACCACCTGCTCGCTCACAAAATTGACTCTCGACCCGCTGCCTTACTCTCCTTTCTTCAGAAACTAAACCCTGGACTGCGCCTCACCAGGTATTCCAACCCGACAGTGCAAGGGTTTTGCAGAGACAGCAAATGCCGATGAAACGGGTTCTCAACGGCGTGTCAATCTCGATACTCATTCGTGTTCTAAAGGGTGACGCGCTGGGTAACCGGACGACAAATCGGTAGATGTACTTAACGGTACCCCAACTTTGGCACATCGACTTCACGGCACTCCAAGTTCGCAGCAGCAGTTAGCAGTAACCATTTCAGTTTGACGTGGCCCGGGAGTCCTACTGGCACAGCCGTGGGAAATTAGATTTTCGGGAAAAAGAAATGACTGAATTCAACAAAGTCGGGCTCGAAAGTCTAACTCGTTGTCAGAGAAGAAATGACTGGAACTCAGCAAAATCAGAATTTAGCAGAAAGAAACGAAATAACTGCAGGTCATCCAGACGAATTATCTTTGGAATCCGGTACGAGCTCAAAGACAAGAAATGTACTGCACAAGCTTTACAGGAAAACGAAGGGAAAATATGGAGGTAAAAGCATTTGTTGGCTACTTTTCTGTGCGCCTACTGCATCGACTGGTAGTCGCATTTTCTATGTACCGTGTAAGGCTAATTTCTCGAAAAGAGCATAACTTGACAACAAGCAGCCCCATTGCCAACTATGACGAGCAGATGGCACGTCCGACCACGTGGCTTCAATTGGGCGTTATTAAGTATTTCTGCCAACTTGGAGTACCGCCAAGCCTACGTGCCAAAGTTGGGGTACTGTTAAGTCCATCTCGGCAAAATATGTGGGTCAAGTTCGGACCTCCGTCCTTGTTGCATGGCTGTCTCCGCTTGAGGAAATTGAAGAACTGATGAACCATAGGCCATATCAAGACGACCTTCAACCGCGGATAGATAGAATAGTAGAGGGTTTCAGAAATAGTTATGATGTCTATAGGATAAATAATAAATTTTATATATTTTTAATGAATTTTGTAATTCGCTTATGACTAATACTTGAATTCACCACAATTTTCCTACAGGGAAATTAGTGTAATTTATGTTTATTTCTAAAATTCAGATTTTCACTTATGGATGTATAGATTCACTTAAATGAAATAATGTTAAACGAAAGAAATAATATGAAAGGCAAATTGGACTTGCAAGAATATATTTGAAAATCAACGCCAACTGAAACCAACGAGAACAATCCAGGGCCCACCAATGCCTGTCTCACTGAAATGAAGAGTGAACGCCCTTGGGCACCTCCCGACGTCGTCCCATTTTTTTTGAGGTTTTTCTATATATATTTTAAATAATTTTTAGAAAATCTAATCAAATCCAATTATAATTTTAAATAATTTAAATTTTTTTATAGAAATTTTGATATAGATTCTATATTTTTATTTCTTACTAATCATCTATATAAGATATTTTAAAGTAAAAAACTTGAAAAAGATTTTAAAAAAGATTTTAATTTCCTTTTAATCATCTATATGGAATTTATTAAAAAAAAATAAAAATTATATATTTTCAAATTTTACTTCTTATTCCTTTTAGTCATTTATATAAATCTATTAAAAATAAAAAACTTGGACAAATTTCCAAAATCTACCTTAACTCGCTTTTCAAACCACCCATATAAATTTTTTACACTTTGAAGATTATTTTAAATAATAATTAGATAAATTATATGAAGGTTCGGAAAGTTATTTCTTAAATCCCTAATGTGTACTTTCGGAATCTCTCCAGCAAGAGTTACTTTCTGTTCATAATTACATTTTAGAACTTCTCTCGGACTCATTATAGCTGTGGTGAAAATAAAAGTAAGAGACTACCGGAACTATTTGTTCAATATCAATGGTAGTAGTATTGGCCATAGTCATAGTTAGAATGTCAATGAGGTGAAGAAAACGAATTCAAGCAAATATGAGAAAAATAAAGGGGAGTGAATTTGAACCAGTTTAGTTTCTTCGTTTCTAAGGGACACGAAGGAACAATTTTTTCTCACGTTTAATTACACCATGCACCAGGATTGCAACAGAATTTATGATGTCTATCAAGAAATTATGCTACATGTATTACTCACAATAGATGGTTTCAGTTAGCGTTTTTCCCTTCACTTAGAAATCAGTACGTACGGGAAGTCCATAAAATTTTATGGGCAACTCGATCAGAATGCGTGAATTTTAGGATGAAGGGTACATATTTGTACGGGAAGTCCATCAAATTTTATGGGCAGCATAATAGGTGTACGTAATTCTTAGGATAAAGGTTACGGGCAAAAAGGGTTTTCAAATTTTAGATTGTCAAAATTATAGAGTATGGTTGTGAAATATATAGAATATCTTATAGAATGTAGATAATTAAGATTTGAAAACTTCACAATGAAATTAAATTAAATTTGATATCATTGGATTTGTTGAATTATATGTAAAATCTATATAAAATTTTAATTTGAGATCACTGGACTTTACCGCGGAATTTGTAAAACCAGATCATGCTTCCAAATGCTCGCAAAGATATTTCTGACTAAATACATTTCCCCATAAAACCTTTCTGTACTCCTGCACGCTACCATACAATTTACCCATAAATTAGTTGATGGATTCATACGGGTGCTCCAACAGCCTAAATTTCAAGCCCCTCATGTCCGTAGCCATATACAATTTTATGGGTTTTGCAAAATGTGACCCGTCAGTGTTTAGACTGAGGTTATGCGCAACCGCTAGAACTTAATGAGTAAAAGATGAGCCCGAAATTTTTGCTCATAAAAGGTTTTTAACCCATCAAAAGTCTTATGACACCATGCATCTTTTAGGTGATTCTTTTATGGATACCACAAAGAAAGAACAACGTAGTTACTCAGCCATTTCGTAGCAGGGAATTCATTTCATGGTGGGCACTTAAGTAAGCAAAGGCGATCCCAAGCCTTGTTATGTAAACTTGAGATCCATTCTGGTCGGTGATCGTCTTCAAGTTTACATAACAAGGCTTGGGATCGCCTGCGCTTAGTTAAGTGCCCACCATGAAATGAATTCCCTGGACGAAATGGCTGAGGAGGTACTTTGTGTTCTTTCTTTGTCCAGGCGCGTGATCATTGGCACAGAAGGACCTACTTGGAACTGAATCATAATATATGTGGATGAAGCACTCCGCTGTCGTTGTAGTTCGCATAAACCTCTTAAACTTAATTTAACTTGATGGGGGCTTTCCATCCTTCGTGTTCTCTACGCGGTCGCCACTTCCTTAAACTTAATTTGACTTAGCTCTTAAACTTTTCAACTTGACTTAAGTTAACTCTTAAACTTAACTGTCAGTTAAGTTTAAGAGGTTTATGCGAGCTACGTTGCCAGTTAAAGTTCTAGGGCTTTGAGCGTATTAGATCCACAACTTCCACATGAACTGTCTCCGATGTCACTCTTCACGTCAAATCTTGAAACTTACACAGAGCACGGAATGCATGACCTACTACGCGAGGGGATCTGTTCACGCGTTCTGTTCGCGCTATAATTCTGAGAGTTTTTCTCTGTCTTTTCTGTCGAACTGCCCCAAATTTTGACTCATCTTTTCATCTGACAGGCTTCCCTGACAAAACTTCTCTGGCTGCTGTATGTTCATCAGTAGAATTGCTGCCTTTATCCTTAGGCCGTCTTTGCATGATACGTGAGTACGGGGGCAAAAGATGTCGACAACAGAGGGAGACACAGGTTGGGGTCTTGTATATGTATAGTACTGATGCTCCTGGTTACGGTATTGGGACAACCCTAAACCGTGCCAGCGAGCTTAGGCCTGGAGATGCAAACAACGCTCAGCAGAAGTCTTGAGAAGTCATGTGATATGTAAAGTACGTGTATTGTTTCCAAGCACTGAGGCGGAAAACTGGTGATGCTGAGGTAAATCTATGCATAAAAGTGACGCAGAAATTGGCTGATATTACGAATTACGATTTCACTGAACGTGATACGTACAAGGTAATTGAGTAGGTGGAGACCATGCCGACTGTCTACTGCCGCTGGTGAGAAGTTTCAATAGATTTTCCTCTCCATACTTTGAACCAAGTGTACTCTGTAAGCTGTACAACCTTCGTAAGGTCGCAACTCGATGTGATCGTAGCCAGAATTGAGTACTGACGCCAAAATTGGACAGACATGTGTCACAGTGCATGTAATGGTGGCCTTAGAGCAGATATTATGTCACTCTTATAGGAAAAGTCATGCAACTAATTCTGAGTATTTGGGACAAAGATTTCGTTTTAAGTTGACTACATCGATAAAGCAGAAAGAGCGCATGAACAACATATGAAGTGGAGTGTTAAGAATGGTGTGAAATTTCACCAATGGTTGAGAACAGTTACATTTTTTATGAGAGGCGATTGTTACGAAGTGTGAAATGAACGGCAATTATCATTAACTAGCTGACGCCCGCGGCTTGGCCACGTATTAGTAATATAAAGAAGCATTTTTATCGCAACGTTTTCCAGAGAGTTAACTAAAGACTTTCATGGATACCTCCTGGCTTTGAGGAAAATTATTTCGAGCTGAAGTTTTGCTTTATGCACATCTAGATCCATACAACTTTAAACTGAGATATCGATAAAAGTGTTCGAATGCGTAGTTTTGGAGGAGTTTTGTTTACAAGATCCAAAGTTAGCGTATTAGTAATAACAAGATTAGTAGTACACACGCTTGATCATTGGATTGGCCCCTGTGCTGCTGACGAGGCAGCCTAGCACCGGCGTTTGTTACTTCTGTTGCACAAGCAGAGTAAGCAGGGCTACTGCATAAGTCGCGGATGCTCGTTAGAGATCCCTACTTAGAAATAGCAACAACGTTGCCCTTTCGTCCCACACGTTTCAAGAATGTGCATATTGTAGCTTGTACAGCTGAGAATCGGTACATTTCAGCACTTGTATCAACAAGGTGAGCCTAATTCATCATCATTTACTCACTCGAGCTTTCCTCTGTCACACAAGACGGGCCATAGCTCTATTCAATTTTATCCGGACCTTTCCTTACTCGTTTAGAAAGCACTGTCTATCCAGTAGCTGATGTCAGTAGCCAATCCAGCAGGGCGTGAATGTTGTAGGAGGAAAGACTTTCTTCTGTACGCTGGAGACTGGTATCTTTCTGTAGATTTTGATTGTGCGCGCAGTGTTTTTGTGCAACAGCTGTTCACCTTCACTGTTGCTTACATGAATGCGTTTGTAGTCTTTGGATTTTTTGACAAGTTTAGTATATCCAGGCACTTTCCGCTTACTCGGAACTCAGCAGTGAAAAGGTTACCTACACTGTACATGAGGATGGATCGCTTCGCTTGGCCGATACTGCATAATTTGTTTCTTTAGGAGCTTTCTCCATTGGCAGGGTGTCCATGAGTATCTGTGTTCGCAGAACATGTGAAGTAGTATTTGATAAATTTCGCTGTAATTTGGTCTGACATAGACAGATTTGAGTAGTTTGCTTCATCGAGTGGGGACCGATCTGATTATCTAGAAGGCTGCACCTGTGAGACTCAGTCAGCAATCTCGTAAGGTAAGTGTCAATCTTGATCTGACATCTGTGGAGATTGATAGTCCTTAGAAGTTCCATACTCGTCAGGCGCAATCACGTCCCAGAGCTGGATGGCTTGCCTACTTCACCATCCTGCACTGGATTTCAAGAAATTTTTGGATCCACATTACGAATACGTGAGGATCGTATTATGGAGTGCTCTGGAGCTCTCACTTCTCTTGATTCTTTCTCATACTTCGGCTAGTTGTGCCTTGGCGGTACCGCAGGATGGATTACGAAGGTGAGCAGCGTCATCATCATCATCACCATGGTCACCACCACAATTTGCCCAGGACACGAGAAGAATCGGGCGTTTACGATGAGAAGCCCACTGGAGAGCTGGTGACCCTATTCTCCGAATCGAACCCGAACTATAGACTAGCAATGAAACCAGAAGGAGTAGTTCTGGCGTTTAAGAACAAAGCCGACCCTCAGCAGGTATAGCACTCGCCTACGTTTGCCTGTTTCTCATCTTCAACTTGTGGACATGTATCTCGTCCGACAACTTATTTGGAGCCTTCGCGCTCTCACATGGAGTCCCGCTGTGCCTTAACTGACAATGTATAATCATCTGTCTTGCTCTTCTTCATGGTCTCCTTGTCTTTAGACGTCGTCGTCATAGCTTATACAGGAGCAGAATCTGACCGAAACTGAACTACAAATATTGACAACCTTTTACTACTCAACTGGACATGGAAACCACTTTCGCATGGAAGTCCCAACTTGCAACACCTTTATATATCGATCGGACACTACTACTGTGACGAAACTTCTTACCTGTCCCTGACTTGGGTGTGGAATGTCACAGCATTGGATTAAGGTCGACATGGGAGGCAAATTCAGTGACGCAGAAGGTTCTCCTGGCTTCATGCTGATAAACAACGACTCCGGGATGGTCTTGAAGCATGGCGATGGGGAAGGCGATCCTGTAAGTCCGTTCTAGCTGTACATCTTTGGCCTCCTTTCATTTGCGTTTTTTACTCATGTAGTTGTCTGGCAGACCCGAGTAGTAACCCCTTTCCCATCAGGATAAGTATTTCCTCAGTCATCGTTGATATGAGTTGCTGTCAAACTAAGACTATATTTTTTTCTTGTAACTCCTCTCAGGTTATAGCTGAACTGTGGCGCCCCAACTCTGTGGATAGCTCGTTTCTTTGGTCTCAAGGTAGAGATCTAGGCAAAGGGTATACTGCAATCCGGTTGGTTACGAACATCTCTTTGAACTTGGACGCTGACCACGGTGACAGAAGGCACGGCGGTATCGTAGATGGTCACAAGCTTCTCCTCCACTCTTGGCTCAATGGCGAGAATCAAAAGTGGAAGTTTGAGGCCGTTCAGACTGAACCATCACCCACGCGTGATAATGAATGAGAGGAGAGCGCATAGTTCGGATAATGTCGATGCCATCTGCGGACCATCTTTGCTTTGTTTACTCACAAATGTCATCACCTCATTGCCCACATTTCTAGTGCTTGAAAGACAACCGAGAAACTCTACATTTTCCGTGTTTCCTGAAAGTGATCTTTCGTAACTACTAGATTAAATTCATCATCGAATCGCTTGCTGCAGGAAGTCATCCGTTGGACAAAACACCGGAAACATCTTTAAGTACCCTAGTTCCAGAAAAGCTCCGTGATACCTCTTAACCTTGTAAAGTTTTGGCTAGATTTTAAAATTCTGTAATTCATACATGCCCCACATATAAGAGTACCGGTGGTTAAAGGCTTAAAAGACAGCTGTCGTGAAGGATGTTGTCTACTCTGTGGTTGAAACCTGTGTCAAAGTATGCATCAAAGTACAAAGATGTCATGCTCAATTTGTTGACCCTCTTGTATTCTTCCTGAAATGCTCTTCTACTTTCTGTTTCTTCTACTTGTCCTCTGCAGGTCAATCACACATGTCCTGCCCTCGTCAAGAAATTATGCTGTGAACTAGGGCACATTTAAATTGCTTCTATACCATACAGTTCTACGACAAGTGAAACATGTCAAAGCTCCATCACAACAACAATGTTTGGACCTAAAAGGGCTGTGCAAATCGAGATCACAGAAAAGTTTGAGTCTACACTGAGTTGATCTTTCAACTCATACTTTGACTGCTAACTTCTGTTTACAAAAGCAATTTCTAGTATTTCTTGCTCACCCCCTTAAACCAGCCCTTCGACACCTTGTGATTCTTATCATGAATATCTTTCAGATTGAAAATGGTCCACGTTTAGCAGTAGATTCGATATGTACTTACTTGCTCGAACAGAATGTTGTGGAAAATTATCAGCACGATCACATTGAAATGTATTTCCTTCTAGACATCAGAATTCGCTTGCAATTTCGAGGTATGGGATTATCAGTGGGAGTTATGAGCTTCCCGTTACAATGTTCTATATCGCACATGTTAGCCTGATGAGCATAAGTAACTTTAGTTAGCTTTGTACCACACGAGAAGCTAGACGACTTCAGCTACATGCTCCACATGATGTTGTCACTCGAAAGTCTGAGCTCTGTAAATAGTCCTGCTCTAACGAAATTGTGGAAGAGCTGACTCATGTGAAGAACGTACCAAACATCGTAATACCATGGAGCGAGAAAATCACGTGCTTGGGTGAGACACACTAACGCTTCCACAAACTTCTCAAAATCTTTGTACTGCATGGTCATGCTTGACCAGCAGACGTACCCACTTTACACAGGAAAGCCAAATTTAGAGTTTGCCCATTAAGTTTCCTCGGCCCAAGTGGAGAAGCCACTTTTCTGAATAATCAACACGCAACAATAGCTGTGAACAGGTCTCACGAATAATTCTATTCTTAACTCATAAACACCTGCACCAGTCTGACCAACACCCGATAACAGAAGAATTCAATTCAGATGGTTTTCAAAGAGTACATTGAGTACCTGAATGAAGCTTAAGAAAAGCAATTGAGAGGTTCAGAAGTGTGGATGAAGAAATCTTTAATTACACCCCGTGCGCATAGTACCCTTGTCAAGATACTGAACTTTATACTCGATAGATGCGTGATTTGGTAGTAGTATAGTAGAACACTGTACTACCAATTTGATTTGGTTCTTGGACATCGATAACCAGTGGGGGATCATGTTGACTGAAGTTTAACTTAGGATACAAATCTACACAGCTGGAACAGGGAAGCATACGTCATACAGCTTCATATCAAATCGCATGATTGTCACCGACCCTCGTTGGTCTTTCTTGGGCATCCAAGGCATATCCTAGTTTTGACCTTCCGGGTGAATTGCTTCCTGCACCTCTACTTCTCTGTAGCAGAGGTACAGGAATCAATAGGATTTGCATAATTAGCCGAAGTACTGTTTTGAGAGTGCTCCTGAACTTCAGCGGATCAGAATGCTATCATCCATGTATCTTCCGCCGCAGTTCCATAGCCTGTACACAACTGTATGATTGAACCCTACTGTACCTGTGTCGAGTCGCCCGTTTGGGATCGTGGTGAGTGAGGAGAGTCAAAACAAATTAGAATTCTCCGAGCCTTCTTAGAGCCTGCACGGTTCTGAAAAGGCTCGGAGAGCTTTATCAGAAAGTCGGTTTGGACCGAGTGAGTGTTACCATCCTTGTATCTTTCCCCGCTATTTCATAGCATATGATTACACATACTGCAGCTATGTTTGAATCACAGTGAATACTGATGTATGGACAACTATCAGAGGCGCATGATGAGAGCATTCGCACTTGTTAATCTCCTTACTGTTTGAAGGTAACAGTCCTATCCGGATTGGTTCTGACTGCATAGTCCTCACTTATCTTTCTTCTGGCCGCCAGTTCTTCGTCTTTGAACCAGTTTACAGACTCGGTGAAAGTTCAATGAGTTCTGGTAATAGGTGAACATACGCTAACACGATAACCTTTGCAACAATTCCGAGGGATGGTGCTCCTGTGATGAGCAAACCTTCTAGGTTCTGCAATAAATATGCAACTTGACGATCCGAACAGGTAGTTCCAGTTCTATTGCAATCAAACAACCAAATAATAGTCAATCAGAAAAAAGATTAGTAACAAACATGACCAGTTGTGCAACCTACCGACAATCACACCGTACAATTTTCTTGTATGATCGTTACATTGAGCTGTGCTACTCACAGATTTCTTTTTCTTATGCTGTCCTCCACAACAAAAGTTTGGTTACTAAATGCGATTCGTTGAGAAAGCGACCAAACGTAGCATTAATCCCGCTCAATCATTACGAATTTCGTCTTCCCTAGGCCTGTTACCAAAACCGAATGTGCTAAATTCGGTGAGAATCAAGACGAATTGCAAGATAGGTTCACTTCAGATTGTCCACCGTGCTCTGCATTCCAAGCTCTGAGAAGAATGCGACTCGTTGGCAACAGAAACGACAGCTCTGGACTGTCGCTCTGCGCTCTGAGCCCTACACTTCAAAAAATGTGCCATGTTAGCTGTAGACAAATGGTCTTGACTTGTCCTCTCTCTCTCGTTAGCACTAGAATGGACTGATAGCAGTAGACGAATGCTCTGGTGAGATATACGCTGTGGTACCTCGTCTGCTCTTCCTACCGCCTGGGCAGCGAGTATTATCGAAAATGTACATTTACGAGTGTCGGGAACTAATCTAAACAAACCTCTCGAACGATGGCTGCACCAACAAGCTGTGATTGTCGCTGCGAATCAGGAGACGCAGCGACAACGCCACAGAAGCCATTGAGCCGTTAAATTTGAAAGCAAACTTGTCCAATACCCGATACGATATCCAGTTCAACTAATCAATGGATTAGCTTTGCTGATGTTAACATCTCAGAAAATCGGTCGTTTCTTCTTGGTTGGGAACCTTGCCGGAGGATCGAATAAGCTGTCGCCTATGTCCATCAACTACGTATGTTCCCAGAATTCCCGGTTTAGAGTGCGGATGGGTGGGTATGTTGAGTATATTGGGGGGTTTCCGTTATAGATTTAAATGTACATGCAAAATATTAAGATTTAGATCTATTGGATAATGGGAGAAATTTTAATGATAAAGTCTGCGTGTCCGTCACATTTTCAGTTACTTGTCCGTAAATGGTAAATCGCAAAGGGCTAGGCGTCACATTTTAAGTTACTTGGAATAGGGGGGTTTTAGAAATAGTTAAAGAGAAAAAGGCGACCGCTTAGGATAAATGAAGGATGGGAAGACCCCATCAAGCCGTACAAGGGAGAGACAAAAAAGGTAACAGTTTAGGGTTTACAATAGGGGGGTTTTAGAAATAGTTAAACGGAACTCGGTATATTTTCATACAATTTCGTGATAAGGGATATGAATATCTTGAGTCTTGGAGGTGCTTTAGATTTCTAGTCTTGGAAGAGTGTGATGGAATTTAGATTCTTTCTTTTATTTAGTCTATGATGTGGTATCATAATAATTATCAAATATTCATTTTAAATGAGAGACAAATTGATTCACATTTTTAGTTCTCTTGCTAAGACTTCTCTAGAAGGTAAGATAATATTTAATGTATAATTTTATATTAGGCAAAACGAGAGTATGAGAGTTCATCCGGAGAAAACATTAGGGGAAGAGATGGTTAAATTTTATTTAGAAAATTTAGACTCATTTTTATACTTTATAGTTTATTATTATCATTCAGAGATAATATTATACACACTATATATATAAGAGAATTTAGAGAGATTGTATGAGGTGGATTGTCAATTTTGAAGATTATGGTGATTTTGGGCAAAATGTCAAGTTTGAGATTTGAAATTGAAATTTTCATAAAAGATAACTTGGATTATCTTTTAGTTGGGACACTTAAAATCATTAAAAGTGTTGCTACATGCATTGAGCTAGAACTTTTGGAAGGTGGTGGGGTAAGCTATTTTCACAAACTGCACTCTCTCAAGAATTTTTTATAAATTTTGACATTTCTTCATTTTTCATTAGATTATTTTGAAAATTTCCAAGAAAATTAAATGCAAGATATTCTATCTTATAGCCTAAGAGTTGGGGAGAGATCAATTTTGTGCAGGAAGTGATGAATTTCTAAATTGTAGAGTGTGGTATTTAAACCAAATTTGAAAGATGTGTGTTGAATAGAAAGATGTTTGGGCCAAATGTCTCAATAAAAAAACTAAAAATTACACAGGAAGACAACCTAGGGTGGTTGATCAAGTGTGTAAATTTTCAAAGGAGTGAGATTTATAATTTGGGAGAATTGGTTGACATTATGAGGAGGAGTTATTTCATGAGATTTAAGTTCTCATGAATGAGTAGTGTAGGTTTGACCAAAAACATATTTAAATGTTTAGACTCATCTTGGGAGCATGGAATGCCATCAAAAGTGGAAATTAAGGATAATAGTTGCTGATTTGAAGAATTGAGAGTTTAGAGTGGGATTTGAAGAGAGTGTTGAGAGGATTCAAAGACCTTCATTGTAAAAGACCAAGAAGAAAACTAGAAGAATGGAAGATTGGAGTGAAAGATCACATTAGGACTCTTGAATGAGTGAAAATTTGAATTCCTAGTATGAGTTTGGGCTTTGGTATTTATAAGGGATATACAAGGCTCTTGAGAAGCTTCTTAAGAATCTTCCTAAAAGTCTTATTCTTAGAGTGCAAGCTAAGTTAACCAAGAAGCTTTTTGAGAAGCTTCCTTCTAGAAGCTGCATACTTGGCATGCAAGCTAAGCTAGTCAGGGAGCTTCCCAAGAAGTTTTCTTCTAGAAGCCATCTATTTAGCATGACAGTTAAGCTAGTCCCAAGTAATAATGTTGATAGTTGGAGGTATTTTAGCAATTACTCATAGACTACTTGTTGATGATCAGATTCATGTTTTGGGTATTAACAACATGGTGGGTCCACCATCACTTGCACCATTCATACTGTTGGATGTGCTATCAACATGACCGTTAGGGTTGGAGACCTAGGTCAAGATCAAAGGGTATATTTTCAAAGTGCAGATCCAAAGAGCTCACTTCTTTGATGTTGATCCTTTGAGTTCTTGGCTATGGTGGATTGAGGCCGGCATGCGTCACTTGGAATCTTTTTAGCTAAGTGGGTGTCGCTTGACTGTAATTAGTACCCAATTGTTGGCAGATTGTTGAGTGATAGATCAAGTATTGATCTAATTGAGTATGATTTGAGTTGAGAACAAATTGATTACATCAAAGAAGTGAAGTCCAAGGGAAATTGGGTGCATGAATTGAGGGTGTTGGTGGTATCTCCAAGCCTTGTTGATTGTTGGTAGTTTGATTATGGTTTAGATTTTCCTTGAGAGTGATTGTGTGTAGAAGCTCTTTCAAATTGATGCAAATTTGGTAGTGAGGTAAACGGTGAGTAGAAGTGATGGCCAAATTTCCCTAAGACAAGATCAATTTCAAGCAATGGTGTTTGTTTTGAGCTCAAGAGGTGAAAGCAGGACCAATTTGGTGCAAATTGAGCTCAAAAGGTAAAATTGAAGGTGGAATTAAGGACCCATTCTCACGAGTTAGAGATTTGAAGATCCCCATCTTTTCAATTTGGCTCAAGGGAAGATTGAGCATAAGATTTGATGGTCAGCCAACTCTAGGGATTTGTGTCAGATTTATATCAGATTTTTGGGTCAAGTTGGAGAAGTTTGGCCAGATTTGGAGGAGGTTTTCTAGATTTAGAGACAATTCAAAGTGACAAGAAGAAAGGCCTCATTTGGCTGAATTTTGGTGTTAAGAGGATTTGAGACATAGGGTTGTGAGAGGCTACAAAGCCTAGAAGGGCCAACAAGCTAGCTTGCTGGTGTGAGGTTAGCTAGTTTAGAGTAGTTTTTGTCATTATTTGGCAAAATTTGTCCACCTTGCCAGATTGTGCACGACAAGGTTTGAACCTTGTCGTGCACAATCTGGCAATCACAATCTGATTCTTAGATTGGTACCCTAGCCAACTAGTCCATCCTCACTTCTTGTCCTAGTAACTATTCCACTAGTATCTTTACACATGTAGCTTTGGTTAGGAGAGATAGTTTGATTCTATCTTGGTGATCCTAGTAGCTTAGGAAGTAAATAACTCTTATTATATCAAATGCCAAATGGTGGCAGAGTCAATATGATATTGATTTATGAGGTGGAGTGTTTTTGTTTAGATTTCTTATGATTGGACCCCCTCCATTCTCTACTTCCTATTTGTGCACCATGTTTATGTGAAGTGCCATGACTTTAGAGCATTGGTGCATTGGTGCATTAGTGCTTTGGTGTGCTCTCGGTAGTGAGGCTAGAGTGATGACCAGTCAAACTACTTTTGTTTCTCTTTGTTGAGACAAGAAATGATGAATTCTAGACCATGAGAGTGCATGTTGTAATGGCATATTACAGGTCGTTCTTTCCCCTAGTGTAGTTATCATAGTTAGAGCTACCTTAGTGGGTGGTGTGTAGTTGGTATTGGCAATTGGTGGTGATTCTTGGTGGGGTACTTACGGTGGTTACGGTTGTAGTTTGCAATTTATGGTTACTTTGTCACGATGGAGTTCTTTGGGGATTCCAAAGGAGATAGCACTACAATATGCAATGGGTTTACTCAAAGTGATGCTTGGTATCAACCTATATCTCAAGTCCCAATAAGGGAGGAGATTTATTCTAAGTTGGAGTTTGGCACAAGAGCTGATTCAGTTGAGAGTGCACTTGGTGTATCTGCACTATTGTTGTAGGACATGGACAAGATCCAAAGGCCCTAGATCTTGTCCATGCGTTACTATGGTATAGTGGATAGCATTGAATTGGATAACTTCATCCAAGAGTTTGATAGTTGGTGTAATCTGTGGTATATGTGGAACTTGACTTTGTTCCCATCCTTCATGGCATGGAAGGGATTATTTTAGCACTTTGAGGATCCACCAATGGATAACTATCATGATTTTAGGAGAGCTCACTTGGAGAAGATTGAGCTAAGGAGACAATATTGGTCTTCAAACTATATCTCCATCACTTTAGGCTTAGTTTCTAGGGGTAGATCAATAATACCCACAAGTTCTAGCTCTAGTAACATTGGTGGATCTCTTGGAGATGTTGCTACTACAAGTCGAGGTGCCACTACAAGAGGTGGTGCAATACCAAGGTTTAGCTCCATGGCGGAATTCTTCTAATGTTTGAAGTAGAACTACTAGCGAGTGCGTACTGAGAAGCTAAGGAGCTTGTAGGAGTTCCAATGGATGGCTAGAGAGAGCATACATGAGGCATGCACTTGCATGAGATGGCTGATCAGTTATACTTAGGGTATTACTGAGTCCCAAGCAGTCCAATTTTGGTATAGGATACTAGATAAAGAGTTGTGACATAAAGTTTGTGATGCTACATTGTTACAAGCTACTTCATGTACTTTGGCAATGGTCTTTAGTTTGGTTGAGTGTATTGAGCTCAACATGGTGGAGGAGAGAGTGGTGACTTCTAGATTCGTTAAGGAGACCTCATCCACAATTGTTGCTTCTTGTAGAGTGCAATAAAGTGCACCACGCCATGCTGGTTTTTGAAGACAAGTTGGACAGCCCAGATCCTATGGAGCGAGTGGAAGGCCTAGTGTAGCTAGACCCTTACCTTATTTTTGATCATCAACAACCAATGAATAGTGGTGTTGCTTGTTGGTTCACCACATGAAAGAGTGCACTCAAGGCAGTGGACTTGATACCTCTAGTACATCATAACTCACATAGAGATAGTGTGAGCATTGCCACAAATTTGGTCACACTAGTGACCAATGCTTTGACCTACACCTAAATTTATGGCTGCTATGGCATGTAGTAGAGGATCTCCAGGTCATGGAAGGCAAGGTGGTATAGGTTGTGGTAGAGAGTCCACACTTGGTAGTGGTGCAATACCTGCCCTTACTTTTAGTACAACCATGGCTATTCAGATTGACAATGAGAGCAAAGATTGGCTAGCATGGCCATCACTCAAAGAAGATTAGATTTGGGTGCTCAAGCTTCCACCTCTTATGCAGGTGATAGAGACATCTTGGACTTCATATGCAGAGCAACCCAGGTAGATGCATTTGCCACAATGACTAGGAGTGCAGTACATGCTCCAGAGCCTAGAGGAACATCAATGGAGTTGGACCTATAGAGAGGAGAGGCTTGTAGATAGGTCAAACTCCCCCAATCTTTTACACACCTTGAGGTACTATAGATAACATCTTAGTGCAGGTGTGGTAGGTGATGATGGGATGCATGATAGACTACCTACTAGTTAGCAACCTATTACTACACCAATTGAGTCTAGCTTGATGTTGGGGCTGGCTCAATTGATTATGTGCTTCCCTTCATTCTCAATTGGTGACATGTTTACATTGGGAGTTGACCCAACCCTTGTGTTCTGGTTGGCTGTCACACTTTGTGAGAGTAGGGATAATATGGTTGATATTGGAGTTGACTTGGTTTAGGATCATGGGATCCGCTAGTGACCAATGGTTTATGGCAAGTAGAAATGGCTAGATTGGAGGAGTTACCAACTAGACCGGCCTTTGAGAAAGCATAGTTTACACCTAGAGTTGTCATATTGGATAACCAAAAGGGGATTTTCCATATGGTGGGACCTTCATGGAAAGTCTATACACCATAAAGGATCTTATTAGAGTTGAGGTGCGCAACCCCTTATGGTGGGGAAGGCTGTAGTTGTCGATCTAGAGTTACGGAAGACCAATGTGGAGAGGTGTCCATTTCAAATCCAGACATCTCTAGAGGGTGGTTCTACATAGTGCATTGCATGTAGAGAGCTCATTGTCCAAATTCAGCCCGATCATTTGATTGCTAGCTTTGTGGTGAGAGCTCAAGCCATTGCAACAAAAGTTGAGTCATATGATGTGTTAGTTGGGGGAGCAATGTTATACCCTATGGGTATAACATTGACTATTGGGAGGAGATAGCCTCCTATAGACCAGGTTGGTAGTCAGGTGAGGGATGGTATGTTGCCTACCAATACACTTCAATAGTGATAGTTTTGGCTCACTATAGTCCAAGACTATTGCGGCATCAATTTCAACTTTTATTGGTTTTGTTACTTGGCCTAGTGACTTATTGGAAGGGAACACACATGAAGAGAATAATCCAATACCAAAGGAGATCACTTGGATTTGGAATACAAGTGGGATGATTCCATCCACCTTGGATGTTCCATTATGGAGTTCAAAGGAGGCATTGTAGCAACATGCAGATTAGTTGGTGCAATAGGCTTGGAGTGGAGCCTTTGTACCACCCAAGAGACCAATGTGAGGATGAATCTCCAAAATTGATTACCTTGACACCTATGGACGCCAAACTCATTGCTTGGCAGTATTTAGTAGAGAATGTCTATTGGAGTTGTTGGGTGGGATTAGTATTGGACTAGCTACAATACTACATGCGAGTATATGAGTACTTGTATGTGGAAAAAGATGAGACTGCTAGGTGAGTCTCTCTACATCATGTGGCACACTTGGCCTATTGGTATCTTAAGTTATTATAGATGTTAGCAATCAAGGCACACTAGAAGACCCTACAAATAGACATTTCCTTGTTAGTAGTGCAAGATCTGGATAGACATGGTTCCATTCCTTTGGTGATTTCTAGATGGCCATGTCAAGGACATACACATGTTGGTATCCCCATATATGGTTCAATATCCCCATTTTGGTATGTTTTGGGAGATGTTTATATATACTACAACATCTCTAAGTTTATTAGTCCATTTCTCCAACTTACATTTTGGAGGACTTATGTTTGATGGGTGATTCTTGTACCCGAGTGGTGGCGAGTACACATTAGGTCCATTCTTGGATGGGATCTGTCATGTTGTTGGATGCAGCCAGAGTGGGATCACGGGCTCATCATCTTTGTCTTTGGTGGACCAACCTCTTGCCCAAAGAAGTTCTACAACATGTTTATGATGGGATTCAACAACCAAACCACCTCATTATTGATGGCATCTTGGGCATTAGTCTCACATGGTGGAAGTGGTTGATAAGTCACCTATGGTAATGGTGAACCTAGTTGGATAGCCCTAAGCTGCTTTTCCCACACTTATGAGTTTCCCAAGCTCCCATGCTTTTCAAGAGAGAGGTCTGGACTTGTTTGGACTCACAATTACAACACTTGGTAGAGCCCAACACCAATGAGAAAGACCAGGTAATGGGTTTTTGCACCGGTATTACCACTATTCTAGCAATGTTAGAGGCATCTAAGCATCAAGTGTTAGGTTAGGCTATGGACCTAAATTGTTTGACTTAGATTGTGAGCCTTGGCTTGGCAAAGCAGCATAGGATACACTTGATAAGCATCATCACTCGAACACTTGTGGGCTATGTGCCTATTGAGACGACTTAGGCACATGTTGGGGGTGATGGACGGGGTGGCCAAGGTATTCTTAAGACATAACCAATGGCTACTAGGGAGAGTGGTCTACTTGGATTACACCCTTGGTCCACTTGGGATCCAACTAGAGGATGTATGGATCTTGCAGCCAGAGTGGAGAAAGTTTTTCACATAGAGTTTGGGACCTCTAGTTGTTGGGAGCATGACACTACTGCTCCCAAGTGCTTAATGTAGCAGCAAGTAAGTACATCTTCCACTGCTACATCAGTTACAAAGGATACTTGGGAGCCAGCTTTGGGATCCACACTTACAAGAGGGAAAAGACGGAGGGTTTGGAGGTTCTTGAGGAGCTACATGAGTTTTTTTGCAATATGAAGGATTTGGGTGCTCTTAAAGGACCTGGTATTTGGATTGAGCTGACTAATGATACATTGATTTCTCAAGATCCCTATGATATAGTGACATGGAGAGAGCATTGACTCAAAGTCAGAGTAGAGACCTTTTTAAAGTTGGTTTGGTTGAGATTTCACATGGAGAGTATGCATTAGCAACAGTGATGCCAACCAAGAAGGATATGCATGGTAACTACACAAATAGGCAGATATGTAGAGATTACCATCCTATCAACCAGAGACTAGGGTTGATTGGTATGCCATGCCTACATCGGAGGAAATCTTTGATGTGATTGGGCATGCAAAGGTCTTAAGTACTTTAGATCTTTGAGCATGATTTCATCAATTGCATATCAAGGAGGGGGATAAGTCCAAGATAGCATTTAGGGCTATTGATCCTCATGGCAAGGATGTGTTATATTAGTGGAGGTTCTTACCATTTGGGTTAAAGAACGCTCGTGTTGAGTTCTAGAGGGTCATGGATAGGATCCTAGTTGGATTGGATTTTGCTTGCTGCTATATTGATGACATTTTGGTCTATACCACTACTATGGAGGAGCATGAGAGACATTTTTTGGAGGTGTTTGAGAGGTTGAGATCTCATGGACTCAAATTACATCTTGGGGAGTGTAAATTCCTCCACAAGTAGGTTGAATATTTGGATCACATTATCTACCCTGGAGGACTTGGTGTTCAGTAGACCAATATGGAGACTATTGAGTGTATTCCTTGGCCTATAGATGTGAGTAGAGTGCAATCATTCCTTGGGTTGACAAACTTTTATTACCACTATATTACAAGATTTAATGCCATTTCCAAGGCCTTAACAAAGCTGACCAAGCTTACACATGAGTGGTGTTGGGGAGATGAGCAAGAGAGCTTTTCTAGAGCTCAAGGAGAGGTTGACATCCGCTCCTATTTTGAGGAGACCAATCAAAGGATGACCATTTTAGGTTTACACTGATTGGAGTATGTTGGAGCTTGGATAAATGCTCACCCAACATGATGATGAGGGGATGGAGTTTATGGCCTATGCTAGTTGCTCCAACAATTCAATAGAGGAGAAGTATAGTTCATATGAAGAAGAGTGCTTAGTAATAGTATGAGCAATCGCACATTTTTTATGTTACCTATTTGTTAACCCCTTTACTCTCATCATTGATCATCAGCCACTAAAGTGGTTGATAAAGTCCAACAAGCTTTCAAAGAAACTTGTGCAATGTGCTCTAATTTTACAAGAGTATGATTTCACGGTTATTCATAGATTTTGGAGTGGTGAATTGTGATGCATATTGTAATACCAAGGGTTAGCCATATGATCTAGATGTGAAATTTGGTTTGGTAACATCTAGAATGATGTTATACATGATGGTCAAAATAGATCAGATAGAAGTATCACCAAAAGAGTACTTTTACAAATAGGGCAGAAACCGAAATAGACTTGAGAACCTTAGAACCAATAGCTAGACATATGATTTAAAGGTGAGAATTGGTTTGGTAACATCTAGAAGGATGTTACACATGATGGACTTAACAGATCAGAAAGAGGTATCACCAAAAGGGGACTTCTACTAATAGAGTAGGAACCGAAATATGCCTGAAATCTTTGAAGGCAATTTCGGAGGCCTAAACGGATGAATTAGGCCTCAAAAATGTGCAGATTCCCCCCCCCCCCACCAGAGGAAAGGCTAGCCTTCCCTCCCCCCTGGTTTGTCTTGTCGAGAGCTTTCCAATGGTACCTTACTCATGTGATTCTGAGATTCCTACGGGAAGATTCCCTAAAAGATTCCCTCCGGTCAAAGCTTGTTTGACCAACCAGATAGGACCTAGACCAGACAGGTCACCCATCCAAGTAAGTAATCCAAGGGTGGAGCTTGCTGACATGTCACCTATCTGTGTCTCTAATCCTATGGTGGAGCTTCCTTGGATGAGATCCTCTTTGTCTATATAATAAAGAGAAGGTGCTCCCTTGGGGCATCGAATGTTTGAGTGTGCAAGCTGTGTTTTCTCTCTTCTCTTGTCCTTGGAGTATTACAATGGTATCAGAGTGAGTGTTCTAGTCCAAGAGAGTGGATCACCCCTCTTGGAATAGCACGAACTACTGAAACTGAGTAATTTGAGGTGGAGAACATAGAGTAATCGCTAGACTTAGGAAGGACTTTAGAGAGCGGATGGGATGGATGCGCCGGGGGGACAATTTCCCGCACCTAGCTTTCCATTCTCAAACCTATTCCACATCAAGGTTATGTACATCTAGCGTGAGCAAATGAGAGTATCGCTAGTTTATCACTTTGGTGCGGAATTCATGGACAGAGTGATGAGCTCACCAAACCCGGTGATTCTACCTGTGGTGATATATGACAGAGAGTGGGATTTGACGATCTACATTCTATTATGATAATATGGATATGAATGTCCCAAATCCTCTCCCTTTCAACACTCAAGTAGAAATCCGTTATGTAGTGAGGCCGAAATTGATGTTTAGAGATTTTGTGGTTAGGAATTTTGGTGAGGAGTATTATCAACAAGTGATAGCTTCTGAGGTCCCAATGGTAGTTCCGATAGTTCGTGCGCCTTCCAGAGTGATTATATTGACTCTGTATTGAAGTAGACGTTAGCAATTGGGTGTTGCAGGAACCATGGATCCGCAGTTGCAAGAGCTGGTGCAAGGAATGCAAGGGATGTTGAATGAATTTTGAGAGATTAAGATGACCATGGAGATTAAGATGACCAAGAGCTGGTGCAAGGAATGCAAGGAATGCAAAGTCAAGTGCAGATCCTCAGGAACGATCAAGCCATGCAATAAGAAGAGCCGTCTCAAAACCCAGTACATGCGACTGAAGTACTTGGAGAGGCACCCGTGCCTACAAACCCTATCAACGATGAAGCCACATTGCTACTCCGGATGAAAAAGACCTGCAACATCGAGCCTTACAAGGGGCAGCATACGATGGGAGTAGTGGAAAATTGGATCTCGAGAATGAATCGATATTTTCGATTGTTCTCAACAGAGATCACAGAGCATGCTGCAGGCGTGTTTGCATGTGGGTACTTGACCGATAAAGCCCTCACATGGTATGATGCTTGGGAACGATCCATGCTGGCAGAGAGAAGGGAGGTCACATGGACAGCAATGCAAGAAGGACTGCTCAAGAATCTCCAATCGGTGGATTCTGTGCAGATGGCTTGAACCCGACTATGGGGATTGAGACAGAAGAATAGCGTACAAGAGTATGTGGATCTACAAGTCGCAATTACCGACATGAGTCTAGTAGAGGCTCTCGACAATTTCAAACGAGGGTTGAAAGAGCGGATTCGCCAAGAAGTCATGGTGCAAAACCCTCGCACGGTATTTGAAGCTATTGCTTGTGCGCAGAGAATAGCCGGAGCATTAGGTGGAGGTGAAGGAGTAGTTCCACCTCAACATTATCGGGCAGAAATGTCACACATGGGTGGACCAGTACCGATGGAATTAGGCAACCTTCGATTCCGGGATCAAGGAGCACGGCCGCTTCAAGGAGAGCGAGGACGGGTAGAAGAACGGAGAGATGGAGTCCCACGAGGAGAAGGGACTCGAGGAGAACAACACCGTTGTTACAATTGTGGCCGTATTGGGCACATATCTACCAATTGTTGCACTCGTTTCCCTAGAGGCCCTCGGCCTTCGTACAGGCAATCTTTGAACAACATGGAGAGGCACATTGAAGAGGAGGAGGTGGAAACCACTTCGGAAAACGAAGATCGCCAGTAAATGTACCTCGCGGCCTTACTGGATCAATAAGGAAGCAGAGAAGCGAGGGAAGGAAGAAGAATAATGCGCAAAGATCCCGAAAGGCAACCTCACAATTGATTGTCGTGAATGGAATCCTAGAAGGTAATCAAGTGAGAGTATTAATAGATCCGGGAGCAACAGAGAATTTCTTGTCTCGCTCTGTTGCAATCAGATTGGGAATGGATCTAGAGAGAGATGGAAGTGAAGAAGTAGAGTTACCAAATGGGCAAACAGAGAGGATTGAATCATTACCTAGACGGGTAACCCTCTCTGTAGGAGAATATCAGGAAGCAATTGAGTGGCGAGTGATACAGTTAGCCCGTTATGATGCAATTTTAGGCATGCCATGGATGGAGCAGTACAACCCAATGGTGGATTGGAGGAAGAAAGTAGTGAGAACCCACCAATGGTCAATCATTGGGGTTAAAGAAAAATCACACAGGCAGAAACTGCCTCTATATGTCGTAGGGACGACAACTGTCTGTAAGACCGATAGGTGTTTTCTGGGTCTAATAAGAGAAGTCCAGAGTGCACAACTCGCTGGACAAATTCCTGAGAAATTGAAGGATGTGGTGGATGAGTTTCAAGATGTCTTTCCCAATGATCTACCCTCAGGATTACCACCTAAAAGGCGAGTAGATCACAAAATAGAGACACTCCCGGGGAAGACACCTCCTTGTAAGGCCCCATATCGCCTATCACCTCATGAGTTGGAGGAGTGTAAGACTCAAATTGAGGAGATGCTACAAAAAGGGTTCATCCAACCTAGCGTATCACCATATGGCGCCCCTGTCTTGTTTGTGAAGAAGAAGGATGGTACAATGCGCATGTGCATTGACTATCGGGGTCTCAATCAGCAAACAGTGAAGAAAAAATACCCCTTACCTCGCATGGATGACTTGTTTGATCAACTCCATGGAGCAAGATACTTCACCAAACTGGACTTGCAGAGCGGTTACAATCAAATCCGAATTGCAGAGGAGGATGTGTACAAAACTGCCTTTCGAACCAGGTATGGCCACTTTGAGTATCTTGTGATGCCTTTTGGCCTCACCAATGCGCCTGCCACTTTCATGAGCCTAATGAATGACATATTTCGTCCATACTTGGATAAGTCTGTTATTGTCTTCTTGGATGATATCTTAGTATATAGTAGCACGATGACAGAACACAAACAACATCTACGAGAGGTCCTCCAGATTCTAAGATAGAATCAGTTGTACGCCAAAATCTCAAAGTGTGAGTTTGGCAAGTCTGAAGTAGACTACTTAGGGCATAGAGTAAGTGCAGAGGGCATTCAAGTATTGACAGATAAAATAGAGGTCATTCAAAAATGGAGTGCCCCAGAAGATCAGACTCAACTTAAGAGCTTCTTGGGGTTGACGGGATTCTATCGTAGATTTGTCAAGGACTTCTCCAAGGTTGCACAGCCTTTAACGGCACTACTTGGCAAGGGGAAGAAGTGGACATGGAGAACTGCACAAGAGTTGGCCTTTCAAGAATTGAAGGCCGCCTTGCTACATGCACCAATCTTGAAGTGGTATGACCCAAAACGTCCAATCAAGTTGGCTATGGATGCACCAGGCGTAGCAATAGGAGCAGTCCTACAACAAGAGTTGCATGACGGATGGCATCCAATTGTATATTTCTCTCGAAAGTTGTTACCGGCAGAGCGCAACTACCACACCACAGAACGAGAAGAGATGGCCATTGTTCTAGCAACCAAGCATTGGAAGCACTACTTGGGCGAGAAGGCATTTGTAGTAGAGACAGACCACAAACCTCTAGTCTACCTCGAGACGCAGAAGGATCTATCTTGTCGCCAAATTCGGTGGGCAGAGTGGCGACAACGCTTCAACATGACAATCACCTATGTGGAAGGTAAGAAGCAACTTGCAGATGCGTTCACCCGCATGCCAATGGCCAACAACTTGGCGGCAGAGGTTAAGATTAACCCTGAATTCTGGCAAGAGATTCTAGCTGCTACAAAAACGGATCCACAGATTGTAGAAGCGCAAGCATCCAAAGGTGTCACCAGCACCCAAGGACTCACCTTTCGGGAGGGCCGATTGTGGATCCCAAATGTCTCAGAATTACGCACCACCATTCTAGCGGAATGTCATGATTTGGCCATTGCAGCTCATGTCGGAGTGGACAAGACCTTGGAGGCAGTCAAGCGCCATTACTATTGGCCCAAGATGAGCAACAACGTGATGGACTATGTGCGTAGCTGCCTACTTTGTCAACAGAACAAAGCTTCTAATCAAGCTCCTGCAGGGCTCCTTCAACCTCTTCCCACTCCTACCCAACGTTGGGAACAAGTGAGTATGGATCTCGTCTGTGAATTACCCAAGACCACCTCAGGGTTTGACTCCATTGTGGTCTTTGTGGACCGGCTCAGCAAAATGATTCATGTACGCCCTACCACCAAGGAGGTGACCGCTCCACAACTAGCTCAACTATACTTAGATGCAGTCTTTGCTCACCATGGCTTGTCTAGAGTACTCATCACCGATAGAGGCACCCAATTCACCAGTTTTTTTTGGCGAACACTCTTTGGTTTCTTCAAAACCAAGTTGGCCATGTCAACAACTTACCACCCACAAACAGATGGCCAAACAGAGCGGGCTAATCGCACGATTGAAGACATGTTACGCGGCTTCACCTTAGAAGAGCAAGAGAGGTGGGACACCCTACTACCGTTGGTGGAATTTGCTTACAACAATTCAGTGAATGCCTCCACCCAGGTCACTCCGTTCTTCCTCATGTATGGTGAGCATCCCTTCACACCTTCTAGCTTGATGAAGATCCGTCCAGTGACTACCAAGGTTGATGCAGTCAACACATTTGTTTCTAGAATCCAACAAGGTGTGGAGAGCACCAAGCATAAGCTACAGATTGCGCAAAATCGACAAAAGTAGTATGCTGATGCACACCGTAGGCACATGGAGTTCAATGTTGGGGATCAAGTGTGGCTATCGACAACCAACCTCACATTAGTTGGATCTCGTAAGCTCAGACCTCGTTTTATTGGGCCTTTCTCGATTCTTCGTCGCATCGGCGCTGTGGCCTATCACCTTGAGCTACCACACATGAAGATCCATCCAGTGTTCCATGTCTCCCTATTACGCAGATATGCTCCCTGATCAGGCCAAGGTACTTCCACACAAGACATTCGGCCTTGTCCGACAGTCATTGATGGCACAGAGGAATATGAAGTGGAGCGGATTCTCCAAAAGTGCATGCGTGGTACTCGCTATCCGCGGGTGGAATATCTAGTACAATGGAAAGGTTACCCCCTCTATGAAGCAACCTGGGACCACCCGCTGCCAATTTGGCACATGCACCGGTGTTGGTGCAAGCATTTGAGCAACAATTGCACAACGAGGATGTTGCATCTTAAAAGGAGGGAGGTCTGTAATACCAAGGGTTAGCCATATGATCTAGATGTGAAATTTGGTTTGGTAACATCTAGAATGATGTTATACATGATGGTCAAAATAGATCAGATAGAAGTATCACCAAAAGAGTACTTCTACTAATAGGGCAGAAACCGAAATAGACTTGAGAACCTTAGAACCAATAGCTAGACATATGATTTAAAGGTGAGAATTGGTTTGGTAACATCTAGAAGGATTTTACACATGATGGACTAAAGACACATGACAGATCAGAAAGAGGTATCACCAAAAGGAGACTTCTACTAATAGAGTAGGAACTGAAATATGCCTGAAATCTTTGAAGGCAATTTCGGAGGCCTAAACGGATGAATTAGGCCTTGAAAATGTGCAAATTCCCCCCCAACAAAGGATAGCCTGGCCTTCCCTCCCCCCTGGTTTGTCTCGTCGAGAGCTTTCCAACGGTACCTTACTCATGTGATTCTGAGATTCATACAAGAAGATTCTCTAAAAGATTCCCTCTGGTCAAAGCTTGTTTGACCAACCAGATAGGACCTAGACCAGACAGGTCACCCATCCAAGTAAGTAATCCAAGGGTGGAGCTTGCTGACATGTCACCTATCTGTGTCTCTAATCCTATGGTGGAGCTTCCTTGGATGAGATCCTCTTTGTCTATATAATAAAGAGAAGGTGCTCCCTTGGGGCATCGAATGTTTGAGTGTGCAAGCTGTGTTTTCTCTCTTCTCTTGTCCTCGGAGTATTACACATATGGGTTGAGTAGAAACCCATGTCCCAACCAATAGGATCAAACCATAGCACGTGAGATAGATGAGGAGATGGTGCTAGGTTGGCATATTGTGGTACCCACATTTTTTGTTTTGGTTTGTTTTGTTAAAGTTTTGAAGAAGAAGTGCGTTGGTAAAGCCAAAGCAGGGCTCAACAGGGAAGAAATAAGAAGAATTGTATGTTGGGCGTAGACCCAAGTCGACCTTGGGTCAGGTCCAAAGGACCGCGGTAGACAAGATAGAAATATGCAGACGAGGACTTTGTATTGGGTAGCGCAACCTGATCCAAAGAACCTATAACAAACTTCTCTGGGATTGGCCAATCAAGAAAGTACACAAGAAGAAAGTGACTACTTTGGGACCAAGAGGTTCTTGACAGTGACAAGAAACAACTTCACAAAATTGGTGAGTGGCATGGAGCAATGACTGAAGAATGACCAATCAGTGAAGGACTATAAATTTGAGTTTCCATGAGGAAGTGCTGCAATGTCCAGATGCTACTCTGTTCTTATTCAGAGTCTACCCAAAGGAATGCAAATTGCCAATACAAGAGCACATTTGGTTCAGCACTACCTTGAGAAACCATATCTATTTGATGTAGAGAAATGTAGTTCCCATGCACATTGGTTGCAAAACTTATGGACCAACCTTGCATCTCTTGCTATTTTATAATTATCCCTAAAATACACCATCAGAGTTCCCTAATCTCCAGGTTTCTTAAGTATTGGATGCTAATAGCTCTTGCCAACCAATTACAAGCCAAGAACAAGCTCCATGGTTTTGGCAAATATCATTGGGCAACCTAGAGGTGCATGGCCTACCTTTCTATCATTTCTAAGTGCACATGCTTCCCAAGGAGTAGACTACATTTGGTGTTTCATCACTCAACAAGTAAGTTGGATGAAAAAAGCCTTGAAGAGAGAGAAAGGGCCATGGGATTCCAAACTTGCATTACTAGTCATAGCAAGGTGACTAGATTAAAGCATAGTGCTCTATTAGGGAGAGTAATGAACCTAAACACTCTTACATGGTTTTTTATCACATGTATAATTTTTGGATGTACATTACTCCCACATCTAGTCCTCAATCATTCAAATATGCTGGTTTGTGCACATGGCATCCAAATCAAGTTCATCTGCCAATCTTCAACACTTTCCACTTCATGCCAAGTGTTGAGAGGGAGGAGGTATCATGTAATCTGACAGAATTTGCTTTTGATATATCTGATTGACTCTAGGGACTCAATATATTGATTAGATCAGATCTAGAACTACAAACTAGCCAATTATTCTTTCATCAAGGGCAATCAGCTGATCAAGGAGCAAAAGGATCAGGATTTCAACTTGCTTCTCAATTATGAGATTTTGTTTGCTTTCTCAATGAAGGACCTAAGCAAGTGTAAGGTGATGCAATTCTCCATTGATCTGATTGATGAGACACCCATCTATTATAGGAGACATCATTTGAGCAAGCATGGGTGGGAGGAGCTTGTGAATGAAAGGTGCAAAGAGCTCCAAGAAATTGGTTGTATTCAGCCGTCCAATTCTGATTTTGCAACATCTACAAGCGTGCCAACAAAGAAAAACTCCACTAAGGTATGGAGTGCAAAGAGAATGTGTAGGAATTATAGATCTTTGAATCTAGTTACACCTCAAGATAGGTTGGTTATCCTAGAGGAGTTATTTGATAGCATTGGGGACTTTGTCATCTTCACCATTGTGGATCTTTAGCAAGGCTTCAACCAAATTTTACTTTGTGGCAAAGATCTCAAGAAAATAGCATTCCATGGAAGCAATAGACTATGGGAGTGCATGGTGATGCCCTTTGGCTTGAAGAATGCCCTAGTATTCTTTCAATGAGTTGTGGACCTAGGTACTTGAAGGTGCAGATTTCTTGAAGTGCTATATAGATTATGTGGACCCTTGCTATGGACTAGAGTCCATAGCAAGGGTTTTGAGAAATATGTGACTCATCTAGAAGAGCTATTCAGGAGGCTTATGGCTATATATCTGAAAATACATTCCAAGAAATGTGAATTTGTTGTTATGTAAGTAGCAGCAATGCATTGCATTCTTCCCAATGGTGTCATGGCTCATTGGGCCAAAGTAATTTATATCTTGGATATGCCCTACCCTAGCAATGTGAGCACATTGAGAAGCTTCATTGGGTTATGTAACTACTACAGGATTTATTTCAAGGATTTCAGTACTATTGGACTTCCTCTCTATGCATTATTGAAGAAGGATATCTCTTGGACATGGAGCCAAGATGCACAGCTAGCTTTCCAAGCACTAAGAAAAGCTATCAAAAGGAGGCCGCTAGAATGACACCCCCTATTTACTAATTTGACACCTCTTGATAGAGTGTCCTTATGTGATGGGACCTTAAATTATGCATTATTCATTTTTGTGTCTTTTTCATTTATCCGACACCATTTCCAAAGGTGTACTTTTTGTTTCTATCTTGTCAACATTTTGTTTCTCCTCACAAGTCCCTATAGAAATAATTGGTTATGTGAAGTATCTAGTCCTTTGCATAGATTGGTCATGATATCCAATATGTTGGCTTTGCTCTTACAATGAAGAACAAAGAGATCTAAAGAGAAAAATTGGATAATGCAATTTTGGCATAGAAGGCAAACACAAAAGTGAAAAATAGGGTCCATTTTGTATCCAATAGTATCCAAAAATAGCATGTAACCTAATTTCTTGAAGTAAGGCCATTGGACACATCACAAAAGGAGTGGAGCTAAATGACCATATCTACTTACACAAAGCCAATCACTTGAATTGTGCTTCTAAACAAGGTTACACATTTGAATCACTATTGGTCATTGATAACATAGCTTTCTTCATTTCTTTACATACATTTACTTAGTGATTGTTTACTGTGTTGCTTTACACTTTTCAATTATAGGCTAAATACTCTTGGGTGACCAATAGCAAAGTATTCTTGTGGGGGAAAGGTAAAAGAACCTCCAATGAGAGTTCTTTTCACCTTACAAACCTACTGGGAGTTCTATTCAATCAATTATTAATATTTTTGTAGCATTTTTTGCCCTAATCTTTAATCTGCTCTTGGTTATTGCAGAAAAGCCATTTGGGGAGGAAAGTACAATTTGAAGTTGTAGAGGAAACTTTGGTGTCTTCAAAAGATTCAGCTTTAAACTCCAAATATTGATTCAATTCTTAGCAATAGATGCACACCTGTCCTCTTATGGTGCTTATCCTCAAGCTTCTTGATCGTAGCAAGGACTATATTGTACTCTCTTTGTTCTAATACCAATTTGCTACAACTAAGCTCATCTCCAAATGCTACACACTTCTTTCCACCTTATGAAAAGTAATATGTGTTATAATCTTTAATTTTTTGAGGGCTATAATCTTTAATCTGCTCTTGGGTACTGCAAAAATGCCACATGGGAGGGAAAGTACGGTTTGAAGCTACACATGAAACATTGGGTATCTTCAAAAGATTTAGGTTTGGACTCCAAAGATTGATTCAATTCTCAGCAATCTATGCACTATCATCCTTGAGTTCCTTGATAGGAAGAAGGACTGTATTATACTATCTTCATTATGACTCTCTTGGTTTTAGTACTAGCCTCATGTAGCTTGTAAATGTGATGTTGAAGTATTGTTTGAATAGGATCAAGGTTATGTTATAAAATTCTTTTGTATATTTGTCACATGTATGAATCCTTGTAAGACATTGAATTTCCTTATGTGAATCTATGAAGAAAAGGTTTGCACAGAAAATCTACAAAGCTTGAAACTAAAAAGACTGCGAAGCTTGAAACTGAAAAGACTGTTGAAGAAAGGTATGTCATTTGATAAAGTCAAGTTTTGTAAGAAAATTTCTCATTAAGCTGAAAGGAAATTTTATCATGGCATTTGTGTGTCCACTAGAAGATTTCATTGAGAAGTAAACCTCCACTCCAAGACTCTTTAGATCCTACATAAAGATGTCATGTAAGCATTTCAATTGATTTGTAGAAAATGTACTTAGACTGACCTTATTTAGTACTTGCCTAAAAAAATGGCAAAGTACTAATGGGCATTAGCAAGTAGCCTAAGAACTCTATCAATTCAATTTCAGAGTCCATCTTTCTAGCATGTGCAATGAATACGCATCAAGAACACATCTAGATTGGATGCATGGCTAAACTTCTTACAAATGTATCAATGTCTGATTTCTTGGGCACATGAACCATGAACATTCTATTCATAGTTATTGTGCATACAAACAAACTCTTTATGGCTAGTAGATCTACTACCAATTAGTTAAAGGTTTGTCTTACTTTGAGCTTTATGCATTTGGCAATTGCTCAAGGAATCTTTAAAATGAGGAAAGTGCTTCCATCCATATCTTCAAAATCCTACATGTGATGAGAAGTAAATGAGAAACAATGAGCATGAAATACCCCCCTATCATGTCAATAGAATGAGAAGACACTTGAAAATTATAGCTAGTTAATTACATTCTTATTTGGCCCAAAGGATAGAATGATTTCAAACTCTATACTCAACATGTAGGATCCATATGATCATCTTATTGTTATACAGCAATTGGCATTTTTTATTGTCACTTCCAAGAACCAAAGCTCTATTCTCATCCACCTAATCAGCAACAAAGGCTTAACTTCATTCCTATGCAAAAAACTGAAGCTACTTCAATTGGATTGGATTGCATATCTAGAAGATATTCAACTCTACTTTATAAATCATAGTTGATGTGGTTCATGAGTTTAATCTACATTCTCAATATTGTTGAGGATAAAATTCATTCCAAGGGCTGTTTTGGATATTGATGTTGAGAAAAATATTTTTTTGGATGCTTTTGGATACAACATGGATCCCATTTTGCACTTTTGTATTTGCCTCCACTTTTCATGCCAAAATTGCATTATCCAATTTTTCTCTCTAGATCTCTACATTTTTTGCTGTTAGAGCAAGGAAAAGCAAACAGATTTAATATCATGACCAATCTGCATAAGGGACCAGATATTGCACACAAGGAGTTATTTTTGCAAGGACTTGTGAGGAGAAATGGAACATTGACGACATAAAAAGAGAAAACACACATCTAAAAAATGGTATTGGATAAATGAGGAAGACATAAAGGTGCAAAATGCATAATTTAGGGTCCAATCACACTAGGACACTCTAGCAGGAGGTGTCAAATTAGTAAATAGGGGGTCTAGTGGCCCCCTCTAAGAATACCCAATATTGAGAATACTTGATTTCAGCAAGGTCTTCATGGTACATACATTGGATTGGAGTGCCTTTTGTATTGGTGCAATTTTGGGCCAACTTGATAAGGAAGGTAAGGAGTATGTCATTGCTTATGCATCTTGAAGCAACAACAAGGCAGAAAGCAATTACTCTTCCTATGAGGGTGAGTGTCTTGCTATTATGTAGGTTGTTGTACATTTCAAAGCTTACCTTTTTGGCACCAAGTTGTAATACCAATGGCTAGACATCTAGAGGTGCAAATTGGTTTGGTAACATCTAGGAGGATTTTATATATGATGGACTAAGTGGATTAGATAGAGGTATCACCAAAAGAATACTTTTACTAATAGTGCATGAGTTGAGAATAGCCTGAAAACTTCAGAGCCAATTTAGGAGGTCTAAATGAATGAATTAGGCCTCAAAAATGTGTACATCCCTCCCTCCCCCTCCAAGAATTGAGAAGAGGTATTCCTTCCCTCTCCCCAGGTTTTGTCTCATCAAGACTTTTCTAACTGTACCTCACCTATGTGATTATGAGATTCCTACATGAAGATTCCCTAAAGATTTCATTTGGTCAAACCTATTTGACCTACCAGATAGGACAAGGACCAACATGTCACCCATCCAAGCAACTAATCTAAAGGTGGAGCTTGCTGACATGTCACCAATTCATGTATCTGATCCAAGGTGGAGCTTCCTTGGAGGGGATCCTCTTTGCTCTATAATAAAGAGAAGGTGCTCCTTTGGGGCATCGGAGTATTGAGTGTAAAGCTTGAGTTTTCTCTCTTGGAGAGTTCTCATATCCTTGGAGTATTACACAAGTTCACCTTGTACATTGATCACCAACCATTGATGTGGTTGATGACCAATGACAAGCTTACCAGCAAGCTAGCTCATTGGGCACTCATACTTCAAGAGTATAAGTTTGAAGTAATCCATGTACATGGTAGCAATCATCAAAATGTTGATACTTTTTCTAAAAGACCTCTCACTACCTTTGAAGATTTCTAGATGCAAGACAAGAATTTGACTAGGTGTTTGAGGTAGCTACTTTACACTCATCTAGCTACCTTGCATTGTTGCATTGTCATCTAGCTGAATAACCCATTTTGAACACATGGAACGATTTGTGTACACTAAACTTTATTCAATATGGCTAGTACTGTTTTGGTTTAAGTCAGACTAGAGGGATTGAGTACAATAGCAGTCAAAGGGATGGAGTTCACCCAGTAAGATGCTTGCCACAAGGAGATAGGGTGTTCTTCCACCCAATGAGAGAAATGGCCTCATTAAAAAGATGCATTCTGATCTTAGGCACTTTGGTATCAAACATACATATAGTCTCATGACCCTTCATTATCATTGGAGAGGGATGTATGCTCAAGTGCAAGAGGTGATAGCTAGATGTGAAGAATGATAGAGTGAGAGCTTATTTTTCTCATAGGCACCCCACACTTCATTGACTTCCAATTTAGGTTTATTCTATTTTTGATCATGTGACCTAGCTAGAGAATTACCTCAAAAAATTGAAAAGTAATGTTTACATTATCATCATCATAGAACATGTCTCCAAGTGTATAGAACAAGTTGTGCTACCCAATAAGCACTCACATAGTATTAGCCAAGCTTTTCTCCAACAAGTTTTAAGTAGATTTGGAGCTTTTGCTAAGTGTCTTACTGATCAAGGATCAGAATTCAGAGGAGAATTTCAAGAGGTACTTCACCATGTATTCATTGACCATCAAAGGGCTTCACAAGATCATCCCCAAGCTGATGGCCTTACAGAGCAAATGGTTCAAACATGTAATAAGGAACCATGGAAGATATGCCTCACCAAGAACAATGAGGATTGGGACTTGGCTTTGCCCCACATTGCCATGGGGTATAGAACGTCCAAGAATGCTTCATTGGCTCATTTCACATCTAATTTTATACTATTTGGAAGACACTGGATTCCACCTTCTTTTGCTGCATCTCAAATGGATCAAGTAGTGGACTTGGACTCTCCACCAACCTAGGCTAGATTAATATTAAAGAGCGCTATCCTATTCAAGAGGGTCATGCCTATAGCCATGGAAAATCTGGCTATAGCACAACATTGTGATACCTTGAGATATGCTCACACTAGTGAAGGAAGCTACAAGCCCAAGGTGAGAAATTTTGAGGTGTGAGACTTTGTTTATCTTCAAAGGCAGCCCAATGACACCTTGGATACCTCCACCAGCCGCACAATCTTGAGAATTAAGATTCTCAGACCTTCAAGTGTATTGGAATTGCAAGGAGCAAATTTTTGCATAATATGGTGATCATTCAAGAAATTGTGCACCATGCCACTTGCCTAACTTGGATCCCACCATTGTTACCTCTACTTGGATTGCTCCACTTGACTATCCATGTTAACTACGTTAGAGGATAAGTGATGTTGATCAAATGCTACTATGTAACAATTGCAATGGCAAGTACTATTTGTTTTGCCTCACACCAGAGCTCACTCAAGTTCTGATAGGTCTTTGGTTTTGTCCATTATGTCTCCCTGCACCAACACCACTCTGAGTTTTCTTAGACCTTTGAGTTCCAAGAAAACTCCCCTCATGTCTAGGGGGAGTATATGAGAATCTAATCGCAATATGCTCTCATGTGTTATGTGCTCTTTTTTGCACTCTTTGGTTGGCTAGCTGCTACTTAGCTTGCTAGCATTGAGCATGATTTCAGTTGGCTTATTGATATTATCATGTAGTCCAAAATCAGATGACTGAAGGGATATGTAGAGATCATGTTCCCAATACTACACATCATGACACTTGTCATGTTGAGATACATAGCACTCATTGTATGTTGGGCCTATATCTCACTTATGCATTGTGTCCCAAGTATAAGTGTGTGGTTTTTGGCTTCCTAAATGAGTGTTATTTGGGCAAATTATGCCATTATAATGTAGTGTTATTTTGTGGTATTCTTAGGTTCTTATAGTAAAGTACCTTTGATAGGAGCATATCCCTAATAGTAGTGCAGGGCACAACCTTTTTCTGCAGTTTTTTAGAATTTGTACAAAGTCATGAAACTTACCTACATTGCTTTGAGTTTGCAGTGTTATTTCTAGATGCTCACAGCCGGATATTGGAATTCCAACGATTACATTTGGTTCTTTCATTTCATTTCATTCAGAGCTTTCAATTTAGTTTTATTCAGTTTGATTTAATGAGTATATGAGAATCTGATCTCAGTACGCTCTCATGTGTTATATGCTCCTTTGTTCACTCTCTGGTTGGCTAGCTGCTACCTAATCTGCTAGCACTGTGCATGATTTCAGTTGGCTGATTGATCTTATCACCTAGTCCAAAATCAGATTAGTTAATGGATATATAGAGATCATGTTCAGTTAAGTCAGTAGAGCACTTGCATATATAGAGCTCATGTTCAGTTAAGTCAGTAGAGCACTAGTATTGCCATTGCCATGACTGTTGAATACTTTATAACACTGCATGTTTTCTACACCACACGTCATGCCATAATGATATACACTAAAAGGGTTGGAGTGGGGACTTATTGTAGAATTAAAAACTGCTCAAATGGTTCAAGATGGTCTCTGACTCTCGAGTTAATTTTCACATCTGCTACTAGAGAGAGTTATTCTCATCTGTTCAAGAAGGCTTCCAAGAGTGGCAGTTTTGGAACTAGTATTCTAAATCCAATGCTAGGAATTGACAAAGTTCCTATTGCATTCATGATAAGAGTTTGCACACATCTTTATATGAGCAACTTGGAAAATGTTCTATATAATCTTGTATATATAAGAATTTAATGTCAATACATCACCTATTAGAATATGGAGCGCATGTCCTTTTCTAGAGCTACGGAAAATAATGTATTTTGAAGAAAGGAGCAGTAGTAGGCATGGAGTTTCAAAAGGTAGATTATTCAAGTTATTGGAAGTTGATTGTCCAAATACTGTATTAGTTGCAAAGAGCAATAATGAGATCCATCTTCGGCATCTATGATTAGAATATTTGTTAGAACCTAACACATTAGCTCTAGGAAAGATAGTAGAAAGTATGAAGTTAGATTCCAAAGAAAAAATTGATTTTATAATTGTCGTAGACAGAAAGGCACACAAGTCTCCTAAATAGTGCTTCTATTCTACGATTTGTTATACATTCAAATGTATGGGGTTACATTATTCAAAAGTTTATTAATAGATGGTATATTATATATCCTTTGTGGGTGACTGCAATTGGATGAATTTTGCTTACCTTATGAAGAGCAACCAAGAAGTGCTACAAATTCTTTAGAAATTTGTAACTATGATGACTCTAAACAGATGGAGGTACAGATTATAGAATTCAAGAAAGGAAGAATTCCTTTCTTATTGAAGAAAGGAATTCTCCTGGACTGTAATGCCCAAAATGGAGTTACATAGAGTTTGAATCATACTCCGATGGACAAGGCGTTAGCAATGCAAAGCTAGGAAAACAATTTTGGGGTGAAGGTATTTCTATTGATAATTTCTTGACGAATATTAATCAGACTACTGTATTACACAGGAAAACTCTTCAAGTATGGTGGAGCATAAAGAAACCTGACGTTTCTATCTTGAGAGTTTTTGGCTATCTTGCTTATGCTCATATTCTTACGGAGCAAATGATCGATTGTTCCTAGACCGGCTTCTGCTCTCGTCTACCAATAGACCGGCTCCTGCTCTCATCTACCAATATCCTTAAGGAGCAATGGAGAAAATTCAAAAAAAAAATGATATTTCAGTTTATGAAAAGGGTTTGAAAGAATACCTTCTTTTCAATCATAAGACCAGATAGTTTATTAGAAGGCATTGGATCCAAACTGAGTTGCTCTTTCAACCCATCTTTCATCAACATCAGGATTAGTTCTAGTGATATCAAGAAATATCGGCGATATTTTGTTCACCTCTTAAACAGAAGTCTCCCATTAGCACTATCGCAGTAATATTTGCCCGTATCCGGAAGTTATTTGAATTGAAAGAGGGGTTAGGCTTTCCGCCGTAGAATCGGTATATACTTCCATGTTCGACCCGGAAACTCTGTCAGTGTTGTGCAAATATACTAACTCGCAAACAACAGATTGTAATTCTATTGAGATATTCAGGGATGAATAACTAGTCAAAGTTATGAGCTTTCCAACAGAAATTTTGTACATCGTACGTGGTAGTCCGATAACAGTAAGTAAAATTTGAACAGCTGTTGTACTTCGATAATAGACTTTAAAGATTTTAGCTATATGCTCTCCGCTGTTCTTGTCTCATGAAGCATTACTTTCCCAAGAAGACATGCTATAGCAACACTGAAGGGCTGAATAGTGTAAACAATAAATTACAACGGAAGTTTGATATCATGTAGCGAGATGATCTAGAAGTGTGGATGAAGAAGTCTGAAATGCACATGTGTGCACGAGTTTGCTGATGAAGGTGTTGAACTTTGTGCTAAATATTTTCATGATTTGAGATGAGCTGAGTCCAAAATTGAAGTGGAATATGTTTGCTTCTTGGTCTTCAAGTAACATTGGGATAATATCAACACAGATCTCAAGAGGATCTCAAGAGTTCGAATTGTAAAGCACACTTCGAAGAGCTTTATTTTAAATCCGATAAATGTGACCCTCCGAGGTCTTTCTCCGGAAATCCAAAGCATATCCTCCTTTTGACCTCCCGAGCAAATTGAATCATAAACAGTTCATCCAACAGAAGAATAGGAATCAGTACCATTTTCATTATTAGTCTAAGCAGTATTTGACAATATTAAAACTGCGTAGACCAGATGTCTGTACATTGCTGCGTCCTTCTGTGAGAGCATGATGATATCGTCGTGAACGAGGAGAGCCCAAAGCTACTTCAGGAGAACATTTGCGAGCTCTGAGATCTTCATCGGAACGGCGTGAACGTTGTCTTCCTTCCCCTGCAGTTCCGTAGCATGTTTATTACCATAGGCAGTCCATTATCGAATTTACTGTAGCTATGTTAAATCACGTTGGAGATGATTCACATGGACAACTTACAGAGGTACTGCTAAGACCATAAGCACTGTTCGAAAGTAACGCTCTTATCGGGACTGGTTCGGACTAGATTTACATTCGTTATTCATTTGTCTTTATTTTGGCAAGCAGTTCTTTGTATTCGAACCAGTTCTCAACTCCGGCAGTTCAGTTCTGGAGATATTTGTATACATGTGCTTCCACGATAACCTTCCGCGTTGCGAGGGATTTTTGCTCTGATGTAATAAGGCCTTTCTGGATTCTGCTGTTCTCGATTCTGCCGAGAATGTGACCTGATTATCACAGCAGACAAATGAATTCCATTACAATCAAACGTGGAAGTAATCGTAGAAAAACAAACAAACAAACTTGACCGATTATGGAACCGATCGACAACAACACCTTATTCACTTGCATTATCCTTACTTAAAGCTTTTCAACCGTATGAAACTCGCAGCTTTCTCTTTTCTTGCGCTATCTATCCTCTTTGAAAGCTCTGCAACTGCGTGCGACTCGTAAAGAAACAGACCACCGGCATACCAATGCATCAATCCAACTTAAACATATTTAATCAACAATGGAGACGGATTGCAACATAGAAGTTCAATCGTAGGTCCACTGCGCTCTGCTTCTTAAGCTCTGCGGAAGAATGCGTTCGTCATAACAATAACGAGTGCTCTTGGGGGCTACTTTGCCCTCTAAGCTCTGCAGGAAAATACGACTCTTTCGCAGCGGACAGAAGTTCCTGGCTGTTCTTCTCAACCTGAAGCTCAGGACTAGAATGTGATTCGTTAACAGCAGACAACTGGATAACTGCCCTGGATAAAATGAAGGCCATCACATTCTCGTTTGCTCTTGCCACCTTGTTGGTCAGAACTCCATAGTGACGGGTGTTACAGTGTCTACTCGCATTCACTATTTAATATGTATTTAATGTGCACAAATGAGCATTGAGAACCCATTATCAGGGCGATGTCTGCAGCAACGACCTGTAAATCGTGAAACGAGTATCCAGGTGAGTTTTCGTAGTACTAGTAATCAACTAGATTTTGCGAAGGCATCCGATATCCGATTCACCTCACAACTGTAACGTTGCTGAAATAACATCTCAGGAAACTCATTTGTCGTCTTAGCAGTTTATGTTGCAAGTGTATTTAATGGATGGTCTCCTATGGACGATATCAAACAAGACCCTGATTCTCAGCGTGTGCTCCATGGATCCCTTGTGCTAACTTTGAGCTTGACTTGAAATGTTGGGTTTGCATTTATTGATTTCGAGCAGTAACTAGTAAAATCAGAATCCTCTGGGTATAAAATCGAATGATAAGTTGGCTGGCGATAGTGGGAACTTTGAGAGGAAAGGATACCATTGACATTGGAATCTGATGAGCGTCTTCATGGAATCATATACTTCCATTGGACACTAAGCTACACTCAAGATAATTGACCGATGCGTGAATAGTGTGTCTCTTGATTCATCTTGGTCATTTAGCGGGAGCCTCTGTCCTCGATGATTGTGATCTAATTCGGCACAAGGGAAGTTCAGAAACCACTTCTTGATTACTCAGAGTTTCATTTCTGTCACACGTATACTCGGCAGCCTTTGGTTTCTGTACTGACGTTAGTGTTTCTATGTAGCGTTTGATTCTGTTCATGCAGCTGCAACTCCTGAAAGCAATGCACCTAGAGGATCTAAACGGACTGTGAGACGCGAAAAGTATGGCCCGCTGCTTAGGTGTATGCAGTTGAGTCCTAATCTTCAATTGTGCAATTTAGCATCATAATCGAGTAGAGAGTTATCGTATTCCGTCAGCTTTTGGTCACCAATAGAAAGGGGCTACTCCAACGTCCAGTCTCATCTCTTCCTTCTTGCAATTGGCCACGATTCTCGATATAATCAGGTCAAATTGCCAACTCGCTCGGTACTGCTACTTTATTATCATGCTGTGATTTGAGTTCCTGTAATAGTGGAAGCTTTATAACCACGATGTCTACTTATCCAATTAAGTTTCCCATTTCAGGATATGCCTCCTGAGCAACTCTAGAGACTCGAGCGGTATATGGACTTTTTGTATCTGATGATGCCCTAATTTACACTACCGAAGGATAGAATTCCATTGGAATAACAGATAGAATGCAGTTGGACAAGACTGGAGATAAAGCGAAAGCTGTGGAACTACTTGTCATTGTAATTAAAGCTTACCAGTTCGTGAAAGCAAGCGATATAGAGATTCTTGCAGAAGTGGGAACATAGTGGAGATAAGAGTTGGAAGAAAGGAAGCACAGAATACCGAGATTCTCTGGACAAGAATAATGAATCTCTGGATACAAAGTAGCCACATGTGAGAGAGACAAAAGGCGAATAATCAAGTAGACAAAACAAGAACTTCTTGCACAAACGAGTTGAAGACATATACCTGTTCTTCAAACAACTTGACGACAATCTTGGAATGGAATAAGAAGGGAACATATTTTATGAACAGTTTATCCTGACTGTACAGTCGCGATTGATATAGTACAGATGACAAGTCTGAGAGGAATTCAGCAGGATTTTCTATTGTTAGAATCTCTGTCTTGTGGAGTCAGCTATATGCGGTCGACGAGGCTTGGAAACCTCTCGAGAAGACCAGTCACCAGTTTGATCGCACCCTGTGCCAGATGAGAGATGAAGAAGTCAGTGTTACAAAGCAGCTAAAGGTTTCTAACCAAAAAGGATTTCGCACAATCCTATGAAGGGGAAAGAAGGTTCCAATAGCCATATCAGGACCCAAGATTTAAAACATTAACCATGCTTTAGGATTCTTCAACTTCTCACAATAGCAGCAACTGGTGATTCACAGAAGTCCTAGATTGGATTTGTGAACTAAATCAGATCTGTCAAGGCTACCATAAGACTTGGATTAGATTCAGCTTAAGAGGGAACTTCAGATTTTTAAGGCATTTGCGTCAAAATTCAAGGTTATACCATAGCTAGATCACCAGGCTTTGTTGCTGGCTCCACAATATCCCTCGCAAACCTAGACCACCAAGGGGCATGAAGTTTAGTAGCAATGTAATGGATAACCCAGCACCCAGCAGAAACCTAAACTATCGAGCCAACAAAGATGTATACTGACTTTGTGCTTATTTACATCAATATGCACTGTTGAGCAACCTAAATGTGCAGTTGCATCTAGTGAGATCACTGCATGATAAACCAACTGATGTTAATTGTGGACGTGACATATCTAATACACAGATGGGAAGGAGCAAGGAAAAGATTGGCTACTTGATTTGTCGTTGACCGCTGCTGTTGATTTCACATCGATAAAAACTGCAACCTCTGCTAAACGGGAAAGCTTTCCCTTTCCATTCTGCAAGATGACGATTGTGAAATTCCCCCTAAATTATTTGTGGTAATGAAGTTCTTCCCGGTTTTTCTGCTTGAGCTTTCTTGCCTCATCCTGGCTAGTGAGATACTGCATACAGTTATGCAGAATAGCATTGCCTTAAATACTACTGTGAGAAAGGGTACTCCTGGAACAAGATTTCAGGGCTGAAACTTACCTAAATGCCAGATAACCCCAACAGCGTTGGAATCATCTCTCGTAATGTCGTCAATTTTGAACTTCAGCTCAGGGCCCATGGACGTCATCACCTTCTCGAAGAACTTCAGAATTTCCTGTACTCACCCGTATAAAATGGTCCATCAATTTCCCAGGCTTGGCCACTCAGACACATAGCAGTAATGATTTTTGAAGCTCTGTTGCAAATTCTTCAATTAGGAGGAGAAATCTTCATTATGGGAGACCAGTTTCCCAGAGCTAGAGAGGAATCTTGGGACATATCTTGAGATCCTACAGAGACCTAAATGAATTTCACCTGAAGGGATCGACGTGAAAATGACTACAGGCTTTCGTATGCTAAAATTACAACTCAACAGGAGATAAAAAAGATATATATGGGACCGATTGACACTATCTAGATCTCAATTTGATGGCGAATTTCTGTGCAGAATTGTGTCAAAGGATGTTGAAGGAAGTTACACAAGGAACACTAATGCCATCCTCAAATGTTAACCGTGTGTCAGATCGTTTCTGCTTCCCTTGCGCAATGAATAAACATAGTTCCGTGCATGATCCTATCTAGGCGGTGTAATTCCGACAGAGTTAAGGCATCTCAGTATGTCCGCACTCGTAGCATACCTCTCTGCCTTTCACAGGCTCTGGAAATGTGAAGTCTTCATACACACAATCCACGGCGAAAAGACTGCTGACTTTCACATAATCTCGCTGATTCACAAGCTCGTAAAATTCCTCGGCTATCTCAGCAGCTTTTCGAGGAGCCCCAACGACCTGAGTCGAGCTAGATGGCGAGTCATCTTTCGCAACAACACTCGCTCTTACTCCTCCTCTTCTGCTCCTTACGCCACAATTCGGCGATGTCCTAACCCCATGCCTAACTCTTCCGGAAAATTTGTGGGAGGGAAAGCCCAGGCTGCTGCTAGTAACACAGTTACTCGACAGCACTTTTCCCGAAGCTTGTGTAACTAAGAGGGAACGGCACCTAGAAATGCTCATGACTTCTGACATGTTAAACCTGTCGCATTGGATTTTCAGATTCAATTCCGAGTTGCAAAAGTTTCTTACTGGAATCGCATAAGGCAATCAGTAAAATGGATCTACAATTTAGACCTTAGGTTTGTAAGTGTCTGAGAATACTGACTCGCTGCCCAAGTGACACGATACTTCTTTAGGATAGTGAACGAAAGGCGACAAAACTCCCACCTCTTGTCCTGCTAATTCTCACACGTCCATTCAGAGGAAACCATAGATTACATACAAGCTACAGTCGATTCGTCCTTCAGTTAAGGCTGGACAAATCTATGAGCACTTCCAAGAACACACTCAAGGGTTTGCAAAACCAATGAAAAATCTCTGGACACATACTGTTAATTGGGTTTTACTCGGCTGTAATTGAAGTATGATTTGTTTATGTGGTCTGTTTATGGCTCCGCAGTAAATCCAGATTCGTTCTTAGCAAGTTGAAGACATGAGGAGCCACTTTGATCCACCAAGGATTGTAGACCAGATTTTACCTACCCTGTTGGTCGGAGCTAAGATGTGACTGATGCAATTATCTATGTTCTGAGTTTCTTAATGAACGAGCTATCTGCGAGGGTACATTGAGTGTGTGCGTCCCTTCACAATGCCTGCCGTGTAGCAAATAGCCTCTCATGCTCGTTCCCTCTATCCGATTCTTTCCCCGAAAGACCCCAAGCTTCCGCTGTTGGCCCTACTCAATGAAGACTTTGCTTACGCTCGTCCTGTACTCATCTCGAAGGATACATTTCGATGTGAACAACAGTTCTCAGAATTACTGACAGCTCAAAAACGTAGCACTCCACATCATTCAGGAGCTGCAATAAATAGCGTGACTTCATGACTTTGGTGGAAATGTAAAACACAATTTGACTGTAACACTTGATGCGATTTTCTTTGCTGGTGATAAGATCAGCTCTTGTATAAATAAAGTCTTCCAATTCATGCATCTTTTTCACAGGTTGTGGAGTGCCATGAAGAGCAAACAGATGCAATTCCTTCACGAAGCTTACATGAAGTCCTTCTCAAACACCTTCAGCATCGTACAGTGCTAAGCAATCAAAAGCGTCTTGCTGAGACATTCAAAGAACTCCATAGATGTTGAAGCATCCATGAAACTCGAGATATCGACGGAGTCCCTTGTCCGACAAAGACAACGTTGCCTTCATCTCATAAAACCTTGAACAAATGAGGGAAAAGCTGCAATTCTACCCCACTTGTCCCGATCATTGCGCAGGTTGCATCAACCTTGGTAAATCATTCAGCGGCCACCACATTCCTTGCAAAGCATAGGCGGTCCGTGGTGTTATTGTTCCACAAAAAAGCCTATGATGGAGTAGTCAGTACGAGACCTAACGTGGCGCTAGAAGCGAGTGACCAGCACTGAGGGCAGTTGAGTCATCCTAGAAGGTAAAGTGGGATTCCATGTAGTCCGGGATCCTGAAATAGTTAAGAAAATATATAAATAGTAGCCCGGAAGAAAGGGAAAGGAGTACAAGGCACAAACCACTGGATATGGAACAAAGAGCACAAAGCCAAAAGAACCATCTTGCCTAGGAAAGGCACACCAAAATAGGATCCCAAAGCACCCACGGGCCAAAAGCAAGCAGACTCTAAACACCCAAGAAACCAAAGAAAGTGCAGACTACTCCTTGACAGTGTGGTACAGGTCCTCTATGGTATGTGTGGGAAGTGGGAGGGAGGACCCTAAGTGTGCCTATTGCTATGGCTGGTAAGTGAAGCCAAGCCCAAAGCCCTGAGTGCTTTGCAAAGTGATCAAAATGTGGTAAGAGGATACGAGCACGGCAGGAGAGGTAGCCAATGCCCTCTCCTTTGCAATGAAAATCATGTTGCATCCATAAGAGGACTGTCAAAATGGTGATGTAGGTGCCCAAAAACCTCATTAGCTAGGAGGACAAAGGGATCCGAGGTGAATAGTGCTCCTCCTTGCCTCTTGAGGCAATGGTTTCCGCTACCCTATATGCTTGCCCATGCCAAGGACTTCACTCATCGAGGGTTCACCACCACCACATCATGCAAGGTGCACTGACCATCCGTGAAAGTAAAAACGTCCGCTTGCCCCAATGAATAGTGATCCAAGTAGATCCAACCATTGCTCAATCTGAACTTAGGCCCATGTGGTTCATAAGATCTAAGCAACAATATCCTGAACTACATCATGGACTCTAGTGTGTTCTCCACCTATTGCACACCATAAAGAGTGTATCCTCAGCATGTCATATGGGGAACCACATGCACATTAGGCTAGAAGGCTTATGAGAGTTAAATGTGGGAGACTGTAATACTCCGAGGACAAGAGAAGAGGGAGAAACACAAATTACACTCTCAACATTCGGTGTCCCAAAGGAGCACCTTCTTTTTATTATATAGACAAAGAGGATCTCCTCCAAGGAAGCTCCACCATAGGATTAGGCACATAGATAGGTGACATGTCAGTAAGCTCCACCCTTGGATTACTTTCTTGGATGGGTGACATGTCGGTCTAGGTCCTATCTGGTTGGTCAAACAAGCTTTGACCGGAGGGAATCTTTTAGAGAATATTCCTATAAGAGTCTCAAAATCACATGAGTAAGGTACCGTTGGAAAGCTCTTGACGAGACAAAGCAAGGGGGAGGGAAGGCCAGCCTTTCCTTTGTTGGGTGGGGTGGGGGGAGGGGGGCAGGGGGATCTGCACATTTTCAGGCCTAATTCATCAATTTTAGCCTCCGAAATTGCCTTCAAAGATTTCAGGCATATTTCAATTCCTACTCTATTAGTAGAAGTCCACTTTTGGTGATACATCTTTCTGATCTTTTTAGTCCATCATGTGTAACATCCTTCTAGATGTTAACAAACCAAAACTCACCTTTAATTCATATGTCTAGCTATTGGTTTTAAGGTTCTCAAGTCTATTTTGGTTTCTGCTCTATTAGTAAAAGTACTCTTTTGGTGATACTTCTATCTGATCTATTTTGACAATCATGTATAGCATCATTCTAGATGTTACCCAACCAAATTTCACATTTAGATCATATGGCTAGCTCTTTGTATTACAGAGACCCAACCTCAATCATAGTGTTGTGGTAAACTCTTCCAAAGAGAACCGGAAGTCGTTAATCAAAGGTGAAGCTTGGAGCCAAGTTCCAGAGCCATTCCCCTGCAAGAAAAGTTCATAGCTTTGCCAAGTAGAGGCAAATCAGTGAGGATGCTAGTTAGTGTGTGAGTGGTGATACTCTTATTGAGATCCGCGTGTAGCTTTCTAGAGTCTAGGGAGACGAAGTCAGTAAACTCGAGGAGTGATGATGTCGTGCGTATATACATTGCTACACAACATACATCGCTGTCAACATCATACACTATAAAAGCACAACTCACACATAAGTCATACATAGACTCTAAAGTGCCACAATAATCAGATTGCTTAACACTCTCAACTCAACTCAACTCAGATCAGTACTTGATCTGTCACTCTATAAACTGCCAACAACTGGGCACTGATTACAGTCAAGCCACACCCACTCAAGCATAGAGAATCCAGGTGACGCTCACCGGCCTCTGTCCACCATAGCCAGGAACTCGAAGGCTCAACATCAGAGAAGTGAGCTCTCTGGAGCTCACTTCGAAACTATACCCCCTGGACTCGAGCTAGCCCTGAAACCCTAACGGTCCCGCTGACGGCACACTCGACGGTGCAAACGGTGCAAAGTGACGATGGGCCCCACCATGAAGTCAGTACCCCGAACACGAAATCTAACCGTCGGAAAGTAGTCCCTGAGAAACTGCTAGAATAACTCTAACTACCATCACTGGAACTCCAGTGTCCGAGCATCTAGATGCGGAACTACAAATGGCGTGACAGCTGTTGTGCGTATATACATCGCTACACAACATACATCGCTGTCAACATCATACACTGTAAAAGCACAACTCACACATAAGTCATACATAGACTCTAAAGTGCCACAATCGCCCCCCTAGCTGGCGGTTAGGTCCCTCTAACTCCAGATAGCCATCTACTCTAAGTATATGGTATACCCTCTAATGGGCAAAGATCAGGAGGCCGGGTGCTATGGAGCCCCATCGTTAGTCGCCTGTCTGCAATCTATACCATATAAAGAATGAACTAGCTATAGGTCAAGTACATCTAGGACATAACCACTGTCCCTGAGGAACCACCGTGAGGGGAGGAGTCATACATGCCATATGCCATCCTCTCGAACAGCTATCACACACTAACATAGTAGCAGCTCCACCAGAAGAGCCACATAACATACACCTCGAGCCTGCACGTACAAGTGCCAAGCTTGGGTCCATAGTACCATCAATGTTTGGAAGGTGGCATGGCGGACAATTGCGCACATGATCCTTCCAAACAACACCATCACGTCCTTCTAACAAAAGGACTCCAGATGGCAAAACCTCGCGCACTCTCAAGATAGTGCGGCTTGTAGAAACATCAAGTGTCGTCGGTGCTGTCTGCTGTAGATATACATAGTCACCTGGATGAAATCGACGGATCGAGGGTCTATAACCTCCTCCTCGAATGGTAGCATAGCGTAAAGTATCTCTATGCTGAGCAATCGCCAAGTTCTCAAAGGCCATCGGCATCACTCTCTGAAAGATCTCTGCCCGCTGAGAACATGCGCTCATCCATACATCGGGGTCATCCAAGTCCAAAACTACAGTAGCATCTCAATGAATGGCTGCAGGTAAATCTGGATCTCATCCATAGAGTAGAAAGTATGGAGAGAAGGATGCTAAGGAGGCTTGCCGGCTGAACCGATAGCCAATGGCCAACCAAGGTAACTGGAGATCCCAATCTCCCAAGTGGCCTCTCTGCAAACCATACTTTCGCAATCCTCTCTTCACCGTCTGAACCACTCTCTCTGCTAAGCCATCTGCCTCAGGGTGATCTCGGGATGTAGTACGATGATCAATCAAAGCCTTGTCACACAAGACCTGAAACTCTCCCAAGAACTCTGTACCCTGATCAGTCAAAACCTCAGCTGGTGCACCAAAATGACTAAGAACTCGATCCAAGAACGAGTAAGCTGTCCCTTCACTAGACTTGTCAGGAAGTGCCACCAACTCAATCCACTTGGAGAAGTGCTCCACCATCACCAAAACATACCGATGATGTCTCACAGTCAGCGGTAAAGGTCCGGCAAAGTCCAAACTCCAACGGTAACCCAATCCCATGATAGGTAATGGGTGTAACTGTGGCGTAGGAGCATTGAATGATGCTCTAACTCGGTCACAAACCACACATCTGGCAACAAACTGCTGTACCTCGGTCTGCATACCGCGCCACCAATAATGACTCTGGAGTAAGCTATATGTACGCTTTACTCCAAAATGTCCTAGCTCCTCATGAGCATGACGGACCAACTGTGGTCTCTGTGATGGAAGTGGTACTACTCGCACTCTACCATCCTCCCATACACGCAAAAGGTGTCTACCCTCCAATCTGAACCGTCTGGCTCGCTGAAGAACACGGTCTCTCTCCTTGGCCCCAACTGTGCCACCCACAACACCAGTGCGAAGATAGTCCATCACTAAGACATCATCATGAATGTCTCGCTGAACTATACCAATATCTTCACTCTCTAGATCTGTGACCTCAATAACTCCTCCTGTATGCGCTGAGAGAGATACCACCAAAGTCTCTGCAAATATACACAGAAAGGCCGATGCATGCCAACCTGGCACCATCTCCTCATCTGTCTCACCATGCCAACGTGCTCCGGTCTGATCCTGCTGGCTGGGACATGGGTTTCTACTCAACCCATCTGCATCACGGTTCACCACTCCAGGTCTGTGAACAACCGTGAAATCATACTCCTGTAAAATCAGAGCCCATCGTGCAAGCTTCCCTGAAAGCTTGTCGGACTCCATCAACCACTTCAGCGGCTGATGATCAGTGATGAGAGTGAAGGGGTTACCAAATAGGTAACATTGGAAATGTGCTACTGCCCAAACTGCTGCCAAGCACTCTCCCTCATATGAACTATACTTCGCCTCTGCTGAATTGTTGGAACGACTAGCATAGGCCACCACAAACTCCTTCTCCTCATCATCATGTTGGGTGAGCACCGCTCCAAGCCCCAACATACTCCAATCAGTGTGAACCTGAAATGGTCGTCCCCTGATCGGTCTCCTCAAAATAGGAGCAGATGTCAACCTCTCCTTGAGCTCTACAAAAGCTCTCTCCTGCTCATCTCCCCAACACCACTCCTGTGTAAGCTTGGTCAGCTTTTTCAAGGCCTTGGCAATGGCACTAAATCCTCTAACATAGCGGCGATAGAAGTTCGCCAACCCAAGGAATGCTCGCACTCTGCTCACATCCGTAGGCCGAGGAATACGTGCAATAGCCTCTACCTTGGTCTGTTGAACACCAAGTCCTCCGGGGTAGATAGTGTGACCCAAATACTCAACCTGCTCGTGGAAGAACCTACACTTCCCAGGATGTAGTTTGAGTCCATGAGATCTCAACCTCTCAAACACCTCCAACAACTGTCGCTCATGCTCCTCCACAGTAGTGCTATACACCAAAATGTCATCAATATAGCACTGAGCAAAATCCAGTCCAGCTAGGATCCTATCCATGACCCTCTGGAACTCAGCAGGAGCGTTCTTCAACCCAAATGGTAAGAACCTCCACTGATATAACACATCCTTGCCGTGAGGATCAATAGCCCAAAATGTTGTCTTGGACTTATCCTCCTCCCTGATCGGCAACTGATGATATCCCGCTCGAAGATCCAAAGTACTGAAGACCTTTGCATGCCCAATCGCATCAAAAATCTCCTCCGGTGTAGGCATGGCATACCGATCAGCCCTGGTCTGTCGGTTGATAGGACGGTAATCTCCACACATCCGCCTATCTGTATAGTTGCCATGCATATCCTTCTTGGCTGGCATCACTATCGCTGATGCATACTCTCCATGTGAAATCTCCACCAAACCAGCCTCAAAAAGGTCACTACTCCGGCTCTGAATCAATGTCCTCTCCATATCACTATATCAATAAGGACGTCGGAAAACAGGTGTGTCGCTAGTCAGCTCAATCCGTATACTAGGTCCCTTCAGAGCACCCAAATCCTTCATACTGAAGGCAAAACAACTCGTGTGACTCCTCAAGAACCTCCAAACCCTCCGTCTTTCCTCTCTAGTAAGCTTGGGTCCAAGATCTGGCTCCCAAGTATCCTCTGTAACTGTAGTAGGAGTGGAAGACGTACTGACTAGCTGCTACACTGGGCCCTTGGGAGCAATGGTGTCATGCTCCCGACCACTAGAGGTCCCAACCTCTGTGTGAAAAACTCCCTCCACTCTGGCTGCAAGCTCCATACATCCTCTGGCTGCATCCCATGTGGACCAAGGGTGTAATCCAAGTAGCCCACGCTCACCTGGATGGACTCCAAGTAGACCACTCTCCCTAGTAGCTACTGGATGTGTCCCAAGAATACCATGTCCACTCGGTCCATCGCCCCCAGCATGTGCCTGAATCGTCTCGATAGGCACAGGGCTCACAAGTGTCCGAGTGGTGATGCCTATCAAGCGCATCCTACGCTGCTCTGCCAAACCAAGGCTCACAATCCAGGTCAAACAGTTCAGGTCCATAGCCTGACCTAACACATGACGCCTGGATGCCTCTGACACTGCTGGAACAGCGGTAATACCGGTGCGAAAACCCATCGCCCGCTCTCTCTCATCAGCATCGGGCTCCACCAACTGCTGTAATTGTGAGTCCCAAACAAGTCTAGGTCCTCCCTCTCGAAAAGCATGAGAGCCTGGGAAACTCATGAGTGTGGGAAATGCAGCTCTAGGCTGTCCAACTAGGTTCACCACTGCCATAGGTGACCTATCAGCCACTACCACTGTCTGAGACTGACGCCCAACATCCAAGATATCATCAACAAGGATGTGGTCAAGTCGCTGAATCCCATCATAACTACGCTATAGAACCTCTCTGGGTAAAAGGTTTGTCCACCAAAGACGAAGACGATGAGCCCGTGATCCCACTCTGGCTGCATCTAACAATACAGCAGGTCCCATCTATGAATGGACCTGATGTGTACTCGCCACCACTCTAGTGCAAGAATCACCCATCAATGGAACGTTCTCCAAAAGGTAAGCTGGAGAAACAGACTGATGAACCTGGAGATGTCGTAGTATCTGTAACATCTCCCAAAACACACCAGAACAAGGATCTTGAAGACCCAAACCGCGGCCCGCACGTGTATGTCCTTGACATGGCCATCCAGAAATCACCAAGTGAATAGGCCCATGTCTCTCTAGGTCATGCGCCCCCAGTAAGGAAATGTCTCCTGGTAAGGCCTTCTGGTAACCTCTGATTGCTGACATCGGTAATAACTCCGGATACTGATAGGCCAAGTGTGCCACATGATGTAGAGAGACTCGCCTAGCAGTCTCATCTCTCTCTACATACAAGTACCTCTGTACTCGGATACCCGCTTGTAATACCGCAGCTAGTCCGGTGTTGATCCCACCAAACAACTCCAATAGGCATATCCCCTCTACTGGGTACTGCCAAGCAATGAGTGTGGTATCCAGAGGTGTCAAAGCAATCGCCTCTGGAGGCTCATCCTCACACTCATCCCTTGATGGTACGAAGGCTCCACTCCAAGCCTGCTGCACCAACTGATCCGCATGCTGTTGCAATGCCTCCTCTGAACTCCACAATGGAACATCCAAGGTGGATGGAACAATCCCACTTGTACTCCATAGCCGAGTGATCTCCTCTGGTACTGGAGTATCCTCTGCATGGGCGTTCCCCTCCAACAAGTCACCAAGCCAAGTAATTGCACCGCTGAAAGCCAAAACTGATGCTGCCATGGTCCCGGACTGTAGTGAGCCAAGACTGCCACTACTGAAGCGTACTGGTAGGCGACATACCCGTCCCTCACCAGACTGCCAACCAGGTCTATAAGAGGCTGTCTCCTCCCAATAGTCAATGCTGAAACCCATAGGGTATAACACTGCTCCCCCAACTAGCACATCATATGACTCAGCTATCGTCGCAATAGCCTGAGATCTCACCACTGAGCTATCAGTCGGATGACCAGGCTGAACCTAGACAACAAGCTCCCCACGTGTGATGTACTGTGTCGAACCACCACCTAGAGATGTCTGGATCTGAAATGGACACCTCTCCACAGCGGTCTTCCGTAACTCCAGACCAACAACTGCAGCCTTCCCCAACATAAGGGGCTGCGCACCAGAGTCTAACAGGACTCTTTGTGGTGTATAGACCTTCCCTGAAGGTCCCACTAAACAAAAGATCCCCCTCTGGTTATCCAATAGGACAACACCAGGTGTAAACCGCGCTCTCTCAAAGGCCGGTCTAGCTGGCAACTCCTCCAGTCTAGCCGCTGCTGCCTGCCATAAACCACTGGTCGCTGAACGGATCCCATGCTCCTCAACCAAGTCAGCTCCACTACCAACCACCTCTACTCTAGTAGTAGGAACTGCACCATCCCTACTCTCACACAACGTGGCAGCCAACCGGAACACTGGGGTTGGGTCAACTCCCAATGTAAACATGTCACTGGCTGAAAATAAAGGATGCCGCATAATCAGCTGAGCCGCCCCCAACATCATGCTAGACTCAATCTGTGTAGTAGCAGGTGGCTGACTAGCAGGTACTCCATCACCACCTACCACACCTGCACTGGGACGTCTAGGAACCATGGATGTCGTCTGCAATGCCTCAGATAGCGTGAAAGACTGGGGAAGTCTGACCTGTCTCCCAACCTCTCCTCTCTGTGGGTCCAACTCCACTGATGCTCCTCTAGGCTCTGGAGCACGTACTGCACTCCTAGTCACTGCTGCAGATGCATCCACCTGTGCTGCTCCGCACATGAAGTCCAAAGCATCTCTATCACCAGCATATGAGGTGGAAGCCTCAGCACCCGAATCTGATCTCCTCTGAGCAATAGCCATACTAGCCAATCTCTGCTCCAACTGCTCAATCCGAGTAGCCATAGTTGTGTCAGAAGTAAGGGTAGGTACTGCACCCCTACTAGGTGTAGATCCTCTACCACCACCTCTACCACCTCGTCCTCCATGAACTGGAGCTCCTCTACTACCTGCCATAGCAGCCCTACCACTCCGTAACTCCGGGTGTAGGTCAAAACACCGGTCACTAGTATGACCAAATCTATGGCAGTGCTCACACTGCCTATGTGCTGGCTGTGATGCACCAGAGGTATCAGGTCCGCTGCCTTGAGTACACTCTCTCCTATGGTGAGGTCCACCACAAGTCCAACAAGCAACACCACCACTCACTGGCTGTTGCTGACCCGAAAATGAGGGTAAGGGTCTAACTCCACTAGGCCCTCCACTCGCTCCATAGGATCTGGGCTGTCCACCCTGTCCTCAAAAACCAACTGGGCGTGGTGCACTCTGCTGCACTCTAGAAGAAGTCACAACCGTGGATGAGGTCTCTTTACCAAATCCAGCTGTCACCACTCTCTCCTCCACCATGTTGAGCTCAATACGCTCAGCCAAACCAAAGACTACTGCCAAAGTGAGCGAAGTAGCCTGCAACAACGTAGCATCACGAACTCTATGTCGCAACTCCCTATCCAGTATCCCATACCAAAACTGGACTGCCTGGGCCTCAGTGACTCCCTGAGTGAAACTGATCAGCCGCCTCATGCGAGTATATGCCTCGCGTAGGCTCTCTCCAGCCTTCCGCTGGAACTCTTGCAAGCTCCTCAGCTTGTCAGTCCGCACTCCCTGGTAGTTCTGCCTCAAACATAGGAAGAACTCCACCATGGGGTTAAACCCCGGTACCACACCACCTCCTGTAGCGGTACCTCCACTCGTAGTAGCACTATCTCCAGCTAGTGCACCTCCACTAGCTCCACCCACACTACTCAAGCTAGAACTCGTAGGTACAACCGATCTACTCCTGGCCACCGAGCCTGAAGTGATGGAGACATAGTGTGGAGACCAATATTGTCTCCATAACTCAATCTCCTCCAAATGAGCTCTCCTGAACTCATGGTAGTCGTCCATCGGTGGACCCTCCAAGTGCTGAAACAACCCCTTCCATGCCATGAAAGGTGTGAACAAAGTCGGGTTCCGCATCTACTGCAGATCACACCAACTATCGAACTCCTGGATGAAGTCATCCAACTCAATAGTACTCACTGTACCAGAGTAACGCCTAGGGCCTTTGGAGGCCCCATAAATCTCGTCCATGTCCCACAACAATGGTGCGGACACACCAAGTGCACTCTCAACTGAATCAGCTCCTGTGTCGAACTCCAACTCAGAGTCAATCTCCTCCCTCACTGGGACCTGAGATACAGGCTGATACCGAGCACCACTCCGAGTAAACCCACTACGTACTGCAGGGCTAACTCCTCTAGAATCTCCAAAGAACTCCGTCGTGACCACGTAACTGCAACAGCAAACCCGAACCACCAACTGCAACCGCAAGTACCCCACCAAGTGCCAACACCACCGCGTGCCAACACTAACTAAACACCACCCACTAATGTAACTCTAACCGAGATAACTACACTAGGGGAAGGGCAACCTGTAACCTGCCATCATAACACGCACTCTCACGGTCTGCAGGTCATCACTTCCTGCCTCACCGGAGAGAAACAAAGGTAGTCTGACTGGTCATCACTCCAGCCTCACTACCGAGAGCACACCAGAGCACCAACGCTCAAAAGTCAGGGCACCTCACACAAACATGGTGCACAAACAGGAAGCAGAGAATGGAGGGGATCCAATCACAAGAAATCTAAACGAAAACCCTCCATCTCATAACACAACACGGGACTGACTCTGCCACCATTTGGCATTTGACATAAGAGTAGTTTGTATCTAAGTCCTAAGCTACCAGGATCACCAAGAATGGGATCAAACTGCCTCTCCTAGCCAAAGCTACATGTGTATAGATAACAGTGGCACAGTCACTATGACAACAAGTGAGGGTGGACCAGTTGGCTAGGGCACCAGTCTAGGAACAAGAGATCTAGGGGTCAAACCCTGTTGCACACAATCTAGCAAGAAAGGCAGATTTTGCCAACCAATGACCAAGATCTGCACTAAACTAGCTAGCCTCACGCCAGCAAGCTGGCTTGCTGGCCCTTCTAGGCCTTTGTAGCCTCTCATAGCCCATAGCCCTATGCCTCGAAGCCTCGAAACGCCGAAATTCAGCCAAATGAGGCCTTTCTTGTTGCCACTTTGAACCTCCTCCAAAATTGAAACTTCTCCAAATCTGCAAAACTCCTCCAAACTAGCGAAACTCCTCCAATTCTGGCCCAAAATCTGACGTAAAATCTGACGTAAACCCTAAAGATGGATGTCCGCCAAATCCCCCGCTAACTTTCCACTCGAGCCAAATTGACAAAACGGGTTTTTCCAAATCACAATTTCATGAGAAGAGCTTTCCAACTCCACCTTCAATTTCACTTTCTGAGCCCAACTCGCAGCAAATTGGTCTTGCCTTCACCTCCTGAGCTCAAAATCACAACACTGCTCAAAAATTGCTCCTTCTTTGCTCAAAATTTGGCCAGCGCTTCCGCACACCGTCCGCCTAACTGCCAAATTTGCATCAACTACACGAGCTTCTGCACACTAGGGAAACACAGAACCTGAATCGAGCTACCACGATCCACCGAGCTTGGAGATACCACCAACACTCAACGTTCCTGCACCCGATTTCCCCCTGACTTCACTTCTCTGATGTAATCAGATTGCTTAACACTCTCAACTCAACTCAACTCAGATCAATACTTGATCTGTCACTCTATAAACTGCCAACAACTGGGCACTGATTACAGTCAAGCCACACCCACTCAAGCATAGAGAATCCAGGTGACGCTCGCCGGCCTCTGTCCACCATAGCCAGGAACTCGAAGGCTCAACATCAGAGAAGTGAGCTCTCTGGAGCTCACTTCGAAACTATACCCCCTGGACTCGAGCTAGCCCTGAAACCCTAATGGTCCCGCTGACGGCACACTCGACGGTGCAAATGGTGCAAAGTGACGGTGGGCCCCACCATGAAGTCAGTACCCCGAACATGAAATCTAACCGTCGGAAAGTAGTCCCTGAGAAACTGCTAGAATAACTCTAACTACCATCACTGGAACTCCAGTGTCCGAGCATCTAGATGCGGAACTACAAATGGCGTGACAATGAGCGTGTAGTGCTTGGCAATAAGTCTTGAGCCAATCAAAGATATACTTGGAAGTCATAAGTGCACAAATCCATTCTCATGATAGGTCCCAATAAGAATGTATGACCTTGATGTAAGAACCTATTAACTAAATGAGGGACCATTAGAGCCCAAGTGTCAATATATGTTATTGGTGTTATGGCCTCTTGCCCTATGAGGTTGCATATACCCATGACTATAAGAAGAGCCAAATGTTGCCTACACCACCTGTATTACAATTTTTGGAGCATGCATGGTCCTATTAGAGTGGAGAAAGTATGGCGGATAGTATTGTCAAACATCTACAAATGTGGCAATTGTGCTTCTATAAGCAATAAAGTTTGAGCTAAATATGAGGCCTGAGAGAGGTAACACCGAGTAAGAATAGAATAGATCACTTGGGTATTCTCCAGCCAGGGAGGAAGTGAGCATGGGCTGTAGCATATACTAAAGGGTCCTATATGAATGAACTCTAAAAATCTTCTTGTTAGCCCAAAACTCGCAAAACCCCAATGGAAAATTGAAATCTTGATGAGAAAACAAAGAGAATGAAAATCATGTGGGGACTTTGACCTTGCATTCACGAGTTTGGACTGGTAAACCCAAGGTTTTTAAAGAGAGTATGAAAGCAAACTTTGTTCTAGTGACATTCTCCAAAGGGACGGCCTAGGAGCCTAGCAGGTTGTTGTAAATGTCAATGAGCTCATGTGTACTTATTGTACTTAAATCATATGTGAAAATATTTGTTTTAGTAGTCCACTACGGCCAATCACAAGCATGACAAGAAATCAATTTAGTAGCCATAAGTTGGATATACTAGAGTGGTCGCATCTTTTGTTCTTGTTCCTCTCGCCCACTAACTACGTCCAAAACACGTGACTCCATAAAGTTTGGCTCATAGTTACTTCCGAAATTGGGAATTCACTCTCTTCCACCTTTTGCACCTTTTGCTTCACTATCGTTAGATTGGACTAGAGGTTTATAGTCTTCCTTGATGGAGCGACAATGTGAACATATGCTACATTTTCTCTTAGTCAACTCGTCCATTCCTCAGGCTACTAGAGCATGTCTTTGCTCTTGCTCCGGCAAGGGTGCATGCTCTTGGATCCTAGCTTGACCGTGCATTAGAGTATTCCGACTTGCACCAATTACTTTCTCTACAGCGATGAGGTTTTACCTAGGTTTGGTCCACCCATCTGCATCTTCATTACTCACTTGTGAGTGTGGTTCTATACTAGATGCAACAACGGTACATATGACATGGTGTCCTTTTGGAGGACAGAGGATAGCTACCCACGATGCCACTAGGGGCATAGTATTTGGTATGGCACGAGAGAGTGGATACTTGGCTTGGATGGAGCGTTCGTATGATTTGCAGACGACACGTGTTAGGGCAGACTTATACTTGATTCGAGATGATCAGGTGACAGTAGCGGATGTCATGCTTATAGACCCTACGTGGGATATAGTTTGGGAGGGGGTGATTACCCATCCCCTTGGATGGGCGGTGAGTGCAGCAGCAGGTCGCAAGGTCTCCAAGTATAGGGGCATGCCGCAAGGTCACCTCTTTGTTCCTCTAGCCTTGGAGTTATATGGAGCGATGGACATGACGTTTGACACATTTGTCAGGGAGTGCACGAGAACTTATCATGTTAGGCGCCAAGGGGTACCACTCCCACTCTCACTCTCATACTTTGTAGCATATTTTAGACAGCATGTGTCCATTGCTCTACATAGGGCAATGGCTGGTGCAATCCACATGAAAGCAATCACATTAGGTGATATTTCTTCATATGTTCCAATTGTGTGTAAACCGTACAACTTGCATAGCTCGGATATCTTAGGTGCGGTAGGGCAGATTTCTCATATAGACTCTATTGGGGCTTAGGCCCATTTTACTTTATTTGTCTCTCCCTTGTGCAGCTTGATGGGGTCTTCCCATCCTTCTTTTTTCTAAGCTATCGCCTTGTTTCTCTTATGAGCTTTTCAAATGAACTCCAGTACTGCAGTTTCCAGATTTTGGAACAACCAGTACCGAATTTATAGAGAGAGAGGAAGTCGTCGAACTCATCACCAGACCCAAAAATACGAATTGACTGTAGACAGTATAGCAGTTAGGTCTGCTCGAACAACAGAACCGCTGAAGCTGACGTCATCAAGCTACCTTACTGAAACCTGTCATAGATGTGGAACAGTGTCACCCACAAAATGGAAAGAAGTTCTTCAACAAACCTAATAAATACAGACCGCTTTCGGAAACCGTAAAGGATGTACAAGTCTTCTCGCTCTTCTAGACAGTTACAATTAGTACTGACAGTGTACACTAGGTGGATAACTGTATGGCAGCTTCTCTAATGAAGGCACCACCACATTCTAAGGTAGATTTTGCTGCATTGATTCAACCTTGACCACAGCAATCATAATGTCATTTTCCACGAGCCCCCGACGCGGAGACTGGGACACCATGGTAGTGCGGTATTCTTGGTCAAATTACAGTACACGCTTATACGCATATTATTTGAGAAATATTTTATATATATATATATATATTTGAGAAATGACATTAGAGATAATGCGTAGATATCAGCCACATGACATCGTGCAATCTATAACTGTTTCGGATGTCGTTGCCAACTACAGAAGTACATAGTTTTGGTATGGTCCTCGAAAGCCTATGGAGATTGTGGATCCAGACGAATACAGCACAGCCGATCATACTCCAATTGTCACTTACCAATTGTACAAAATGTGGAACTTTTCACGCGGCATGAACGACAAAATTCGTATGTTCGTTCTGTTTCTTCAAGGCCTACTATTTGGAGCAGTGAAGACTAACTTACAGTAATTTGACCTCCAAGTCTTGACTCAATTTGATGAGTGAAAGAAAGTAGGAACAGAACCATTTGTTCAAGCCAAGAATGACCTAAAGTGCTTCTAAAAATATCACATTTAGGTTTCACAATAATTCGTCCAAGAATTACAAGAATTACGTCAGGAGGAATTCCAATAAACAAGAGTTGAGACCGTATCTCTCACCTCTTGAACGGAAATAGCCCAAGCGCTAAGCGATTGACGATGCCTAAACTGTGATGAAACTAAATTCCACAGAAGCTTGTTTTGTGGAACCTGGGCATTTCGACTCATAATATATGCATTCTTGTAATGGCGGTTCGTTAACAAGACTCAAGATCATATCCTCCTCAAGTAAACCATCGACTCTGAACTTGTTTCATCAACTTTGTGGTTTGTTACTCCCACTAAAAGCAAAACATTTGTGCAAGATGTATTGGTTGAAAAGATATCGATCAGAAACCAACCAATCACTAAATAAGTATGATTTGAAAGTCGCTGGGCACGGCTTTCGATCTTTGTGTGACCAGCTGCAATCATTAGTCTATATCCCTGCTTCGAGCAATTAATGTTTTCTCGGAAAGAAAATTTACCTTTCCAAGTATTCCCTGTAGCAAACACATGAGCTTCCGAGATTCAAATGCATATTAGTCGCTTAGGAAAAAAAATAGCAGCAGACTTTACAGCTGTGATGGAATAGATTGCTTAATCTAATCAATCTTCTGAATCAGTGTTGTTTCACAAAGTGTACCCCGCACGGAGATGTGTCTTTTCACAAGAAGCTCACCACAGGGAGATCTTTCAAACAAATAAAATTTTCAACACGAATCAATCATTGTAAAGTTGTTATGCTTCAAAACCGTGACTCGTCTAACTCGTGGTCAATTTGTAGAACTTGGCGTGTCCCATGTTTTGACTTATCAGGATCTTTGACCATGAAGACTAAATGGATACCTATAGCTAGGTACTGAGCTAACAATTTTGTATGTTGAGCAGCTCTGGCCACCTTTGTCCAATAATTGTTGAGCTTGCTATACTTTAATGTAACTAGCATCTTCACTCTAAAGTCCCCATTTTAAGTGGATAGATAAATTCTTTGACGGTACAGTGCTCTTTTGAATGAAATGGTCCAGCAATAAAACACCAAATTGAATGTTTGAAATCCATCTTATGCAGAAGGAAAGACCTTACATAATAGTATGGCATTACGCATTATCCCTTGGAAGTTCAAAGGCCTACTACAGGCAAGTGACAAGCAAAACGACAGGAAGGTTTCTAGCTTTGCTAGCTATTCCTATATGACTACTCTAGAAAGAAGAAAGGCGACCGCGTAGGAAAAACGATGGATGGGAAGACCCCCATCAAGCCGTACAAGGGAGAGACAAAAAAGGTAACATAGGGCTAGAAAGAAAGGAATATCAATTAAACTTATGAGCAACAACAACCAGCAGGACCGACCTGGTTGAGAGTCTCATGGTCACCGTGCTGCACGTTGGCTAGGTCGGGTTCAAGGGCTTGAACCCGACCTAGCCAAGCCTTTACCAAGTTTTTAAGTGTGATCGTACTCCCCCAATCTTTGAGATGCGCATATCGTATAAATATCATATAAGAACTACTTAGAACTTCAGAACTTACTTCATTGGTTTTAAAATAAAATTCAATGAAGTAGGTTCTTGTGAACATCTTCCGAACTAGTGACTCTGGTGTTAAAATATCTAACTACATTGTTAACGAGAGATCACAATAATATAAAGAAGAAACTACACGAAACGAATTGAAACAAGAATTAGTGTATTAGAATCACGTTTCTTTTCTCACTGACCCAGTCAGTATAGAATGATATATATAAATAGTACACAAAGGAAAGGGGAAAGGAGTACAAGGCACAAACAATGTGAAAGAAAAAAAAAAGTACGAGACGCAACAGTCCCAAGTGGCCAAAAAAGACAAGCCGCAGTAGTGCCCAAAGATACTATAGGGAAAGCATGCTAATAACTATCGCCCAAAAAACTAAGGAGAGATAGTTGTACAACATTCATTCCTCTACATGTTAAAGACCATGAGTTTTTGGTGTCTGCAATGTATTCAACTTAAATATGGTTTGCTTTGTGGTTGGGCTTAAGGTTAGCACGATGGGCAGTGGAATTTAGCGTTAGTTTTATCATAAATAGAACTTCATTGTCTCAATTTGTAGTTGATTCGAAATCAATATGAACACCAGGAGCGTTATATGGAGAAAAGATGGAGGAGAGATTTATCTGAGAGAGATTAAGTACTTCTTTCTTTTGTTAGTTAATGATACTTCTTGCTTGTAATAATCATATTGCATTTAGTGAAATTGCATGAAAGTGTCTTTGGGCAAGGACGTGGCCCAAGTTGGATGAACTTTTGACAACAGATTTTTGTATATTTTTGGAGTTGTTTTTCTATCCATGAATGATTTAACACCTTGATTCTTGAAAATTGGTATCAAAGATGTTGGGTGGAGATATTTTCTCAAAAGAATCATTTGTGTTGTTAGATCTAGAAGCAGACAAGAATGGCAGAAGACAAAATTAGATTTGAAAATTTTGATGAACAAGATTTTGGATGGTTTAAACTTTAGATCAAGGACTATATATCCAGAAGGATTTGTATGCTCCAAGGATTTGAAGGCATGAAGCCAAAAAGGGCTGAAGTTGAGCTAGAGGTCAACTTCAGCAAATGCGACGTGGAAGGTTCTTCACTAAAAGACACTCCGACAATTTGTCCAAGCTTGATGAAAAAGATGTGATACCACCGTGCAAAGGATAAAACATCAAAGGGATATTTTGACATATATGTATGAGATGCACTCTACATTAAATAAAATATTCCCACTAAAGAAACTGGTCAATATGAAATTGATTGACAGAGGATTTGCAGAAGAGCACATCAATAGCTTTACATATGTTACAAATCAGTTAGAATCAGTAGGCATGGATCTAGATATGAAGTTGCATGCTCTATGTTTTTTTGTTCTCTACCAAACAGCTATAACACAATAGTGCAAGGGATTTCTAGCACCACAAAAGATGACTTGATGCTTGATGATGATATAAGTAACATCATGGATGAAGAGATGCAAAAAGGAGCTTCTAAGGTAAACAACAATTCAACATCTACATCCTCTATGGCATTGCCAATGGAAAATAGTAGAAGAAATGAAATCCAATATAAACCTAATGCTTGTGCTAGATTGAAGTCTAGAGAGAAGGACATGAAACAAGAAAGCAATATCAAATAAAGAGTGTTAGTATTGTCACCAACCCAGGGATAGAAGGCATCAATGTGAATCTTATAAAAGAAAATTGCAAGAAGATAGAGAAGATGCAAGTGTAATTAGAAAAGAACTTCATTTAGAAAACTTGTGTTTTTCTACATGTTTTGATTCTATTTTTAATAAGTGGTTCATGGATGTGGGAGCTTTTTTCATTGTACATCAAAGAAAAGGTTGTTTTACAATTCCTGTAGTGGTGATTCTGGATAAGTGGTTGTGGGAAATGGTCTAAGGTGTCATGTAGTTGGAAAGGGAACTATTGTGATCTAGATTCCCTGGGGAGCAAAGCTTGTCTTACAAGAGATAAGGCATGTCCCAAAATTGGAGAAAAAACTTATCTCAATTAGAAAACTTGATGAAGAAGGTTTTGTTACAAATATTTGGAAGTATAGATTGGAAGATAACATTTGGAGCAAGAGTAGTAGCAAAGGGAAAGCATACATAAACACTTTACCTGCTCCAAGAAGATATTGTTGAGAATACTATTATAGCGCTTATGGCTTCAAAAAATCCATCTACACTATGGTATCAAAGTCTACAGCATCTAGGTGAAAAAGTGTAAAGTAGTTACACACAAGAAACTTGGTGCCAAGTTTCAAGAAGGTTGAGTTAGATTTCTATGAGACTTGCATCTATGGAAAGCAAAAAGCAACCAATTTCAAACTGAAAGGTTGATAGAGCAAAAGAAAGAATTTGGAGCTAGTACACACCAATCTATGAGGCTCAATGTAGGAGCTTTTATATGGAGGCAAGATGTACTTTTCCACTTTCATTGATGATGCAACAAGAAAGACCTGAGTTTATGCTCTTTGTGAAAAATCAAAAGTCTTCAATAGGTTCAAAATGTGGAAAGAAATGGTCAAGAAATATGCAAGGTTGTTAAATTAAAGTACAAAAATTTGAAAAAAGAAGTGAGTACACAAGTCAAGAATTCACAAAGTTCTTGAGACAAGAAGGCATACATGTTATAAAAAGAATTTCAAAAAATTCCATAAGAAAATGGCTTAGATGAACCAAACAATCCTGGAGCAAGCAAGGTGCATGAGATTACACATAGGATTACCACTCCACCTTTGGGCTTCAATATTTGATACAATTATATAATTTATAAACAAAAGTCCATCTAGTGTGGTAGATGGAAAGACACTAGAGGAGGCATGGTCAAGTAAGAAGGTTAATTCTTCCTTCTTAAAGGTATTTGGTTGTATAGCATATACTCTGATTGACAACAAGGATAGGAAGAAGCTTGACATTAAGTCTCAAAATTGTATCTTCATCCGCTATGAGAGTGATGAGTATGGTTACATACTCTAGGATTATGAAAATAACAAAGTCATATGTATATGAATGTGATACTTTAAGAGAGTAAAATTTACAAGGATTTTCAAAATTCACAATAGAAGTCAACTCAACATGGGTATGTTTATTTGGATATTGAGTATGAGAAGCAATCTCTAATAGACCAAGTTCCTTCTCAAGATCAGATTCATGAGAAATCTCACAAATGTGAAGAGTCCAATTAACAAGAAGTCCAAGAGGACATGAGAAGAAGCATATCCAACACCAAGGAGATCTGCAAGAGTGAGAAAACACAAGGTAATATTTGGTCCAACTGCAATATAGTTCTAAGTCATGTCTTATATACTGATCTTGGTTTTGGGGAAGCTAGAGATATATGAGGAAACAAAACATGATGCATCTAATGGGAGCATGCCATGAGATGAATTTACCAAAATAAGACATGGGAATTCACAAGACTACCTATTGGAACCACACACACACACACACACACACATATATATATATATATATATAGTGGTAGATAGTAGCAAAGCAAGGCTTGTGGTCAGAGGTTTTTCACAAAAGGAAGGGGTTGACTACAAAAAGATCCTTGCTCCAATGGTGAAGATGATATCCATGAGGGTATTATTGAACATAGCTATAGCATAGAATCTTCATCTTGAACAACTTCATGTATTGAGCATTAGATTACTTTTACATGTGAAAGAGAATGCACTTGTGGTGGTTGCAATGTATATGACTTAAATGTGGTTTGCATTTGGGGTTGGGCTTAGGGTTACCATAGCCAGTGGAGTTATTTAGGGTTAGTTCTAATATAAATAGAACTTCTTTGTTTCAACTTGTGGTTGATTCCAAGTTGATACAAACACTATGAGTGTGGTATGGAGAAGAGACAATGAAGAGAATTTTTTTGAGAAATATAAACTAATTCTTTCTTTTGTTAGTTCAATGATACTCCATGTTTGAAACAATCTTATTATGTTTAGTGAAATTGCAAGAAAGTATCTCTAGGTAGGAATGTAGCACAAGTTGGGTGAACCTTGATAATAAATCTTTGTCTATTTCCATGATTACTTCCCTATCTATGAATAATTTAACACCTTGATTCTTTATAGTAATCTACTCCTAAATTATGTCGTAAAGATCCTCCAATGATATGTTTGGTAAGTGGGGAGTGAAGGACCTTTGCCATGCTATATATGCTACTATAGCTACTTGAGAGTGATGATCCAAAGCTTGAGTGCATTATAGAGTGACTGATATGCATTGTTAGTAAAAGAATTCGAGCATGGCTCAAGAGATAACCACTTCCTCTCTCCTCTACAAAGAGCTTTGTGTTACATTCTTGAGGAGATTGTTGAGATGGTGAGGTATGCACCTACAAATCTCAATTACTAGAGGGACAAAGGCATCAAAGTATAACGGTGATGCGTAGTGGTACTCCTTGCCTCTAGAAGCAATGGATTTTGCTACTCCTTCTTGTATGCCTACTCGTGCCTATGAGTCTACTTGTAGAGGGTCCCTCACCACCACATCATATAAGGTGCAATGATGATTCATGAAAGTAACAATATCTGCTTGCACCTAATAAATAGGTGGTCTTGGTAGATCAACTATTACTCAATCTGAACTTGGGTCATGTAGCTTGTAAGATCTTAACAACAATATCACAAAGTGCATTATGGACTCTAATATGCTCCCCACCTACTACACATTGTAAAAATTGTATCCTTTACATGTCATAGTGTGAACTACATGCGCATTGGTTTGAAAGCCCAATGGAGCTGGATGTGGGAAACCCAACTTCAATTGTAGTGATGTAGTAAAATCCTCAAAAGTAAATTGGAAGTTGTCAATCAAGGGTGAAGCTTGGAGTCAAGCTCCAGAGCCTTTTCCCTTACAAGAGAGGATCCTAGCTCTATTTGGTAGAGGCACATCAATGAGGATGCTAGTAAGTGTGAGAGTGTGAATGCACTCATTGAGATCCGCCTAGAGCTTCCTAGAATCTAGGGATACAAAGTCAATACACTTGGGAGTAATGTGTTTGCAAGGATTGGAATAAGTCACAAGCCAATTGAAGATATCTTTGATATGCATAAGTGCTTGAATCCACTATTGCAACAAGTCTCAATAGAAAGGGATGACCTTCACGGAAGAACATGTTTGCTAAACAAGGGACCACTAGATCCCATATGTCAATATATGTTGTTGGTGTTGTGGCCTCCTGGCCTATGAGGCAACATCCATCCATGACTAAGTGGAAAGCTATTTATTGCTTACACCACTCATTTGAAATCTATGGGAATGTGCATCAACCTAACAAGGTGGAGAAAGTATGGCAAATGGCATTATCAAAAATCTACAAATGATGCAAAAATACCTCTAAAGGTGGGAAAGTCCATGCCAAATATGAGGCCTAGGGAGGTAACATATAGTAAGAATGGAATGGGCCACTTTGGTATTCTCAAGTAGTGGAGAAAGTGAGGATGGGTTGTGGCATGTACTAAGGTTTTCAATGTGAACAAACTACAAAAATTCTCTGATCTCAAAGGAGAGCCTAAAATTCTCAACTTACCTATGGGGAATTGGAATCTTGGTGGGAAGTCAAAGGATGTGAGGATCATATGTGGGCTAAAAACCTTTTATTTGCAAGCTTGGACTTGTAAACCCAAAGCCTTAAATTTGAGTGTGAAAGCAAACACCATTTTAACTACATCCTCAAATGGACCTACAATATGAATATCATCCAAGATGGATGGGAAGAGACAAGATTACATTTTTTTGGCCACTTGTTGTAAAGTTGTGTATTGCATGATGGAAAAAAGAGGCCATCCCAAAGGATTCCCTTGTTATGTACCTCTATTGATATCAATTGTGAGAACTCTCTTGTAGTTGTATGGTGGCTATACAATAGAGGTGTCTTAGTACCATAGAAAGTATGGAAAATGGGATCAAGGAGGGGATAATCTATAATTGATCAAAGAGCATGGAACAACCTTGGACAAGAGATGGTATTGAAAGCATTGGAGATATCAAGTTGGACCACCACCCAATCTAGATGAATATCCAAGGATGCTTGGATGCTTGCATCTTGTAGCCCTTTGGAATAGCCATGGAAAACTGATGGGGAGACAAGAATGAAGAATAGATTGCCATGGCTTTAAGCAAATAATGTAAGAAGCCAAATGTACAAAATAACCCCAATAGTAATGGGGTTTTTTTTGCAAGAGCAAGGAAACAAGAAACTCAAAACATATGAGTTGCTCCAAGGTGCACATGACCATAAGAAATGTGTTGACAAAAATCAATGAGAAGAGGAAAACCTAAATCTGGAGCATCTTGGGAGAGGCAATCCAAGAGATGCTCAAAAACTAGCCTTGATTACCCAACTTATGGAGAAACATAGAGTGGAGTAAGGCATGGGCAAAGTAGGGCTATATCAACTATGACCCCTCATTTGTCTAATAATGATGGAGGAATGAAGGAAGGTCCTCAATGGCAAGTAGATATAGGGTCTATAAGCTGAATAAAGTGTCAAAGGAGAAGAGCAATGGCCGAGAGTGTGAGAGCACCTAGGCTACCCCTATTTGACCCAACATCAAGGAGTGATGAAAACAAGGATGCTCTAGAGGTAGAGCATGGGGTTGTGGAGATTCTACAATTTGGAGGTATAGGATTCTACTAGAGAATAGAGGAAGTCTAGAGGTAGGAGAAGAAGCAGACTCCACCCGCATATGCAAATAACAAGATCTTCCTCTATGTTATGCAAGGCTAGTCCCTACCCATGGACAATCTGGACACGACTATGTGTGATATTGATGGAGTGGGATATAAGGATGTGGTGAGGACCCAGGTGGAGAAAAATATTCTTGTGGATGTGGTAGGGTGAGAGGAGGGTCCGAGGTGGGAGAAGAGTGTGGAATGTCCATGACATATGGATGAGGGATATGGATAGGGAGGACAAGGAGTGGGGCATTCTTCATCAAGGAGTCTCCTCTATATGGCTCTTTGTTGGTATAGTAGAAGGTTGTGACTTATAGATCAAAAGAAATCCATTTGGATAAACCTCAAAAGGCAACGTAAGGATCAACCCCCTACTCGCACAATGAGGTGTGGGGTGCCATATGAGGAGTGACGCCTAAGGTAATCCCTTTATGACCCCAGGCCAAGGAACAAAATGGAAGCATTGAGAAACAAGCTACTAAAAGGGTAGACACCCCAAAATAACAACAAACATGTCTTGACAAAAATGCAAGACATAACAGCAAAATACTGTGTAGCCAAACCCAAAAGAGAAAAGTGAGAAAGGATAGAAAATATATAACAAGCAGATAAAGGATGTGAGAAAGGCCTAATTGCAACCATTGGAGATGTCCATCTACCACCAATGTCTGGTCCATGCAAGTCCAACTGTCTGTCCGTACTAGCATTGCTCAACTCCCGATCCCAACTCCTATCGCCAAGCCGATAAAGATGGCAAAGGTGGGTCCTATGCCCATGTTGGCCCCGTTGTATGCACCACAAAGCATCTTGCTGGACAAGAAGACTGAAAAGCGAATGCTAAGTTATTGATGTTGTGGACAGAGGATGGTAATACCTCTCAGAAAACCACAATCGCACCCTGCTCTCCCCGGCAGTTGCCCTGGAATTTGAATTTGTGCATAAAAGAAATCCATAATTCCACTTAAGAACCCCAATGTGACCTGTAACCCCTAATGGTGGCCCGATTTCCCTAAGTCTTTGTACTCTTTGTACTCTCTGCATCAGCTTCGGCCTTGGCTGTTTCCATGGCTGGTCTCCTGACCTGATCTGGTCTTGGTCCTGCACGGAGGTATTCGGTTCAATGAACGTGTAATGCTGTCAAGTCGATTATTGCTTCTGATTTTCGCTAATTTGTCTCCCTTTCGAAGGTAATTGCTCCTTCTCTGACCTGAGGTCTCGAGCCCGAGCTTCATGTCCCGCGGACTGAAATCCTCCTCATGCGAAGCAATTCCTCACGCTTCCCATTCGCACTCCACACACCTGATACGTATTTCACCTCCTCCAAATTAATAGTCAGTATCCTTTAGAAGTCTAGAACAACTTATTACTCAAATCGCAGGGTGGTCATCGCCATCACGGTAAGGTAGTTCCCATGTAGCCACTGATCAGGTTTCTATATGTTGCTAGCTGTACCTACTATCAGTAAGTTCTTCCGGTAATACACGTACTTGAGTCAACTTTCCTAAATTCTTAGCTTGAAAGAAGCTGACGATTTCATGATATAGTCAGAAATCGTGCTCTTGAAAAGATCCTTATCTCGCTTTTCCTGTTGACGCTTAAGTTCAAGTTTCATGCAATGATAAAAATTATACTAGACTCGTTTGACCTTAGCTCTATGGACGGCAGCACAACCGACAACTTTGAAATAAATTAAAAGTATTTCAAAGAAAATGGGCTCTTTCTTCATGTGCAAAGTTGTCCCATAGTATTCCGTTGAAAGGACGCACATATAGATGCTGTCAGATAATATTGTTTAACTTACAGTTAAAACCGATTCAATCATTGTCAGATTGTCTTGACTTCAATATAGCGAATGAAGGTATCCGGTGATTTCTGCGTCATCGAAGATTAGTTCGGATAGACTAAAAAAGAAGGAAAGGGCTCAATTTTTTTTAAATGATTCTAAATGGGATGTTACCATTACAAGCCTGTCTGAAAGTACGCGTACTAGAAACAACTTGATCAACATTCTTCATGAGGAAATGTTCTGGACCGTGCATTCATGTGGCGTACATCAAATACACGAATGAAGCTCCTTCTTTGATTCTTTGGACTACTTTTTATCACCACATTGTACATTCTTTGGACTACTTTTTGGAAAGTTCACTGATCACTATTTTGTAATACTCTTTCTTCGTGTACTATCTATCTTACAGAACGCTGATTTGATAACGTGGACAATTTCAAGTTTCGAAGTATGACGAACTAGAATTAGTCCAGTATTTGAATTGGGAGTTTATATTGCGATAGATTTTCCGCCAAAAGGCTTGGAAACCAATTTCAAAGATAGAAAGTAAAACAAAGGGGGAGAAGGGGAAGAAACGAAGACAAAATCGAGAAAAAGAGAGCGACAAACAGAGAAGAAACAGAATCAAGGATTAGCCGTATTGTGACCGTCTACTAGAACACCTTGGGAGATGTAGCACTCAGCATTTCAGATTAAGATAAATCATTCAAAAGATGTTCACTACAGCAAAGACTTGCACACCAATGCAAATTGAGAAAGCACAACAACAAGGGAGAGGAGAATAGGAGAAAGGAAAGACAAAAATTAGAGAAAGAGAGCAATAAACACGAAGGAACCAAATCAAGAATTCGTCTACTCGAAACAGATATAGAATTTCTGATGTAGATAAGAAACCTTCAAATGATGTTCAGTACGGCAACTCAAATCAGCATATGGAGTGGAGCATATCGTCTGTTTTGGTGTCTATTACGGGTGTCAAAGCTCTAGACTCCATGCATTTTTCCAATCCTGACATCCTATTGAGTACCTTTAGTTGTGGTCTGCAAATGTATGGCCATCTCTATCCTTATCAGGAACACCAATTTGGAAGCCACAAAAGAAGCTAAGGAATCCAGAGTACGGTTGGTGGATACCTGTCACCTTGAATATCACAAGATTGAAAGGTACCAGCCATATGGTCGTTCCACGCCTTTGCTAAAGACCGTCCATGAAACATTGGAACAAATGGTGGAGGTCGAACCCTCCTTGGAGTAGTACCTAACAAAGTACCGTGCAGATGGCCACTAGTCTGATGTGGACCTCCTCCCTTTGCTGCAATAGGTTGGTGTGCAGGTGAGCCTAATTGCCATTTGGGTAGACTCGAACTCCTACTTATGGCAGCAGGAATGAGTCATACATACAGAGTATGGTCTAGAGTCTGAGCCAACAATCGAATTTGGCACGGTAGGGGGAACCCCTACTGTGGCAAACTCAAATATGAGTTGGACGGGGACTTTATGGGAATCGGCCATTACAGTAAAGTTCTCATAACTCAAACGTAATTCGTTTTTGAACATTCGCGTTACGTTTTAAGGTTTTAAATAAGTTCTCGGAGGTATATGATTTCGGACTGAATTTTCGATTATTAAATACTACGGGACGCCCTCAAAATATATACGACTCTCAAACTTTTCTATGATAAAAAACTATACGAACCGTAGTTTTCTATAGTTAGTGTCGGGGACGGGGCCTATCCCGTAAAGTCTAGATACTCACTCCTCGCATCACATGTCGGGGGGAGCTCCCATATATATCTCGTGAAAGTCTTTACACGAATATATCTCGTGAAAAACTTTACGGGATCTCTATGAGTACCCAAAAGCGATTCTTGAATCCCCTGGTGCACCAAATGGAATCCACACATTTGACTAGAGTGTTCACCCCTCTTCAAGACTATGGGGACCACCATTGCTGTGTCTAAGACTTGGATAAATTGCACAAGAATTGCCTTTTCACGAGCTACCAATTTAGAGTTCTATCCTTATGCGAAGCGCTTTGCGCTTTGTCCTACGTCAGGATATTCTTTCGAGAACTGATTCCAGGTGAGGAAAGAAGGCCTCGAATTTCCCCTCGATTGCTATGACCAGGTTCTGCGTAATGGATCCTCAACATACTTGGCTTGCTCAAACTAAAGTAGTGGCAACGCGAAGGAACCAGCTAAATACAATACCAAGAATGACAAAAGAAAAGAATAATACAAGGCACAAGAAATCGCCAGAAAGAAAAGAACACAAGGTTCCAAAAGGCCAAGCCTCAAAATACCAAAGACACAACCGAACAAGAACAAACCAAAGAGGCAAACCAAAACAAAGGATGCTTATAGGCTCTGGTGTCTTGGATGGAAAATCGAAATAGAAACAAGTTGTTGCACCAAACCGCGGGGTGTCGTATAAGATCCACAAGACAATTCGCGCCTTGACCCTTGGAACTTTTGATTACGAGAAAGTGATAGTGTGATTGTGAGTCCCTGTAATTCAATGGAAAGGGCGACCGCGTAGAAAACACGAATGATTCCGGGCACCACGCTAGAATTCTTCTACGCAAATACATATAGTAAGCGGATGTCCTTTACTGAATCCTTTTAACTCTTGTATTGAAGAGTTTACTACAATGCCTTGATATTTTGCTTTTTGCCTGAAATGGCCAAGAATTATACCCTGATGGAAAAAATATTAAAAAGTACAAGGGACAAAGAAGTGCAAGGGATAACGAACACAAGCCCCAAGAAGAGGGGTAAACACTATACAAAGCTCCACCTGAAAGCAGAACACGGGGGAAAGAAATAAACTAATCTAGAAGAGTGCTAAAACTCTATGCAAAACTCCAGCCAGAAAGCAAAACAAGGGGAAAGGAATAAAGTCATATATTGTTGGATCGTGTGATATAGTTCTTTTAATGGTATATTTGGTAAATGAAGAAGGAGGGTTCTAGATGCCATAGCTACTAATGCACATCTATGAAAGTACATATGCTTGAAAGCACTTTAAAGTGACATAGACCCTCTGTCTATAATACAAGGTAAACATGGTTAGAGAGATAGCCATAATAAGTCTCTTGAAGAAGCCCATCAAATTGGTGATGAAGATACCTAACAATCTATACAACTAAGGTATGAAAGTATCAAAGGATAGTAGTTGGGCATAATAGTACTTCTTCTCATTGGTGGTGATGATTGTTGTTATTTCTGCCTAAATGCAAGCTTGTGCAAATGACTTTGTTCTTAAGGGGTGTGCAACAATCAAAATAAAGAGGGTATGTCATCCATTTTTGAAAGTGACCTACATCCACTCTCACACTCCAAGGACGTGGTCCAAGCAGATCCAATCAATGCTCAATTTGTACTTAGGACCATATAAATCATAGGATATATGTCATTGTATACGGATGGTGTCATGAACTCCAGTGAGCTCTCCACCTAAAGCACATGGTATGCCATGTATGTCATATGGAAATTCACAAGTTCCTTGGTCTTATAGTCATAGAATGAAAAATATGGTAACCCAAACACCAGCATAGTGTATAAGTAAACTCCTTGCAAGTGACACAAAAGTCTTCAATCTATGAGGAGTATGGAACATGTCGGGAAAATTTGAATTGCATTGAGAGAACAATGGGGATATGAATCTGGCTATTCTATGGAGAAAAATTCATTCATCAATCTGGTAAAGAAAACATGCATGACCATATGAAATTTCTCTTTGACACAAATTTCATATGGTTTGGCCAATGTCTATATCTATAGATGCACAATATTCAATTCTCTTAAGAAGTGTCAAAGTAGTAACTAACCACCAACATTACAATATATACACAATTGCACTTTTCATCCTTATTTAGTTTTGGATTAGGTAGTGCCAATTGATCTCGTATCTAACCTTAGACTGTTTGGTCCCAATTGATACATGTCATCTCACAAAGCTCCACAAGTGAGATTTATTCAAATAACTTTCCTAGGGTACATTCCTGCAAGAGCCATTCCCATAGTAGAATCATGTAGTAGATCTAGTAGTCCCATAGGACACATTTGTCCCAAACTCCAAGTAGGCATAAATTATTTTCTAGAGCTCTGTTCTCCATGATCTTGGTATCTATAGAACGCTCTTGAGAAGATGCTTGTAATGAGATAATGCACACCTCATTTGCATTTGTATTCACAAAAGAATTAATCTCAATGTGATTTACCTTGCTATGCACTTCTATAAATAGAATCTTGTAATTTGAAGATATGTCACATATTGACTCTTCAACTTTCATGTAATAAATCAGACTCCATATTTAACAATCTTCCACTTGGAGTTTGACATTACTCATCACTCTAATGGACATGATTTTCTAATCAATTAACTTTGAAGTGCAATTGTAACTGTGCATTACTTGAGCTTCTCAATTGTGACTACCTTGGTAAACATATATGCAGGACTGATTACTCCAAAAATCTTTACCAAAGTCTATACTCCACCATCTATCAAGTCACAAAAAATTGATACCTCAATTGAATATGCTTTGTCTTGGCTTGAAACAAAAGATTCTCTACAAGACTAATAGCACTTTGGCCATATGTGTGGAGTATATTGTCATCTTATTTCTTGCCTAAATCTACCATAAATTTCTACAACCATATCATCTCCTTGGTAGCCTCTAAGATGGCCATGTACTCAACTCTTGTGATAGAAAGAGTGTTGTATCACCCAAGGTAAACATATACCTTGTAGTGCTTTTTCTATTATCAAAGTCTCTTCCCAAATTTGCATCAAAGAAGCCCTCTAAAACAACATCTATTTGCTTGAAGCAAAGTACCTTATCAAAGATACCTTTCAAGTAGCATAACAACCATTTTACTACATCCCAATGCTATCTTCTTGGGATTGGCATGAATCTGCTCACAATTACCACTACATGAGCAATATTTGGCCTAGTGCATACCATTGCATACATCAAACTGCCAATTGTTGATGCATACGATACTCTACTCATATACTCTCTATCTGCATCCATTCTTGGTGATTGCTCCTTAGAGAGTTTGAAGTGACTTCCCAAGGAAGTGGTTCAAATTGTTACATTATAGACCCAATTTTTCCATCAACTTCTTGATGTACTTCAAAAAAGTCAAGTTCAAGGTACCTACAAATTTGTCTCTACTAATCCTCATTCCAAGTATTTGTTGGCAAGGACCTAAATGTTTCATTTCAAATATATTAGACAATTTGCAATTTAGCTTGTTGATTTTTCTCATGATGGATCCAACAACTAACATATCACCAACATAAAGCAACAAGATGATGTATGAATCAACTTAATGTAGTAGCAATGATCAATTTTTCATCTATTATACCCATTGTTAGCCATATAGCCATCAAATTTCAACTACCATTGTCAAGGAGCCTATTTCAAACCATAAAGACTCTTCTTCAACTTGCAAATCGTATCCTCTTTGTTAGTGAAATCCTTTAAGTTGTGCCATATTGACATCCTCCTCAAGGTCTCCATCTAGAAATTTTAATTTTACATCTACTTGCTCTAGATGCAAATCTTCTATAGTCACAAGACCCAAAGACTAATCTGATTGTAGTCATCTTCACTCAGGAAGAGAAAATCTCATTGTAGTGTATACCTTTGATCTATTAAAAACCTTTTGCTTCAAGTTTGGCCTTGAACCACTTTCTTCCATCATGTTCTTCTTCAAGACTCTATACACTCATTTGTTCTGCAATGCACTCTTTCCCTTTAGCAGCTTTGTCAATGACCAAGTCTCATTCTTTTCTAAGGATTACATCTCTTCCTTCATTGAAGCTCTCATTGTATTGAGTCCTTCTTTTGCATTGCCTCTAATTAGCACTTAGGTTCATCATTTTTTTGTCTAGAGTAAGTAATACATGGATGGGGAATGCCTCTCTATTGGTTCTTGCAATTTAATAGATCTCCTCAAATCAATTGTAGGCATTATTGGATTTGGTATGATATCTTTGGTTTCTACCAAACTACTATTTCCTACAACATCATTTTTTGAAATGTCTTCCAACACTTCTTCTTCTTGATTTTTTGCTTGTTCATTTGTAACGTCAGAGCTTGATCCAAGCTTATCTTTGCACATAAAATTCTCATGGAAATTGACATCTTTACTTTTGAGCACTTTCCATCATCTTCATTCCAAAGATGATAACTCATGTCATCTAATGTGTCTCCAATGAAGAAACACTTCATTAATTTTGAATCAAGCTTATCACTACTACTATCTAGAATTCTTGCATATGAGACACAACCAAAGGTTCTCATGTACAATAGATTCACCTTCTTTCTTGACCATTCCTCCTATGGGATCTTGAATCAAATGTGACTAAGGATCCTCAATTTATGAGGTATACAATTGTGCATATTACATCTACCCAAAATGGTTTTTTGCAACCCTACTTGTAGTCTCATGCATCTATTTATCTCATTGAGAGTTCTATTCAAGCATTCAACCACACCATTTTTTTGTGGTGTCTTAGGGACAATTTTGATCATTTTGATTCTATTATTTACACAATATTCTTTAAATTCATTACGACTATAATTTCTACCATTATCAAATGGCAAGCACTTCATTTCCTAACTTGACTGGTTTTCAACCTCATATTTTGATTGCTTGAAAAAAGTAAACACATCTGATTTATTTTTCAGAAAATAAACTCATACCTTCCTAGTACCATCATTTGTAAAAGTGATGTAGTAGCAAGATATTCCATGTACAAGACCAAGACCAAGGAGAGAAATAGGAGAATGGAAGATCTCCGGTTGAATGTGAGAAACTCCAAACTTCAAATACATTAGACAATCAACTTAATTAAGCGACAGTTGAGTGTGAAAAAAATCCGAATGCCTAGCATGAGCTTTGGTTTTGGTATTTATAAGGACATACAAGAATCTTGAGAAGCTTCTCAACAAGCTTCCTTGAACCGCTTTCTTGGAGTGAAAGCCAAGTTAATCGGGAAGCTTCTCAAGAAGTTTACTTCTAGGAGTTGTCTGCTTGGCATGCAAGCTAAGCTAGTGGGAAGCTTCTAGAAGCTACCTACTTGGAGTGCAAGCTAATACTTGCTAGATACTTCTAGAATATTCTAGGCCAATTTGGCATATTTGTTACTTTGTTAGCCTTGCCTAACTTAATCAATAAACTCCATATTGTTACATATTCCTCCACCGCTAGTTGGTGAAGTCCTCGTTGCTATTGAAGCTTCAAACTCATGGATAGCAGTTTGTGCATTTTGGAGATGAAAAAGAGGTTCCATTATGGTGTCATGAAGGGGATACCCTTTCCAAAGGACCTTGTACTCCATTGTCTACATCTTTGATAAATGTGGCAACACACAAGGATACGATCAACTTTGTATTCCTCATGATCATTGATAGGGATGGGAGGAGGAGGAGGAGGAGGAGGTTGGACATGAGAGGAAAAAGAAGGTGGGTTAAGAACAAAGATTTTCACTTGGAAGGTGAAAGACAAGGTGGATGTGCATATTACAAGGCAAGGCAATCAATAAGCAACAAGAGAGATGATTTGGATGACATTAAAAAGTCCTATCCAATTAGGGTGAGTTTACAAACTTGAGTATGAAGTGGGAGGGGTAGGTTACTAGAGGAGAGCATGACCTTATTATTGATTTGAAAGGTGAGATCATGACGATGGTGGTCCGCATATTGTTTCCATCAATTCTGAGCAACAAGGAGATGAGATTTGGCTTGTTGGAGGGATTGGGATATGGTATTCAAGAAGGTAGAAGTATGAGGGATATGAGATAGAGGAGGAGCAAGCAGGGAATCTGGAACAAGTGGATCTTGGCCAAAATTGAGGAAGAACTCTTGGTTGGAACGTAAGTCTGATTCTCATAGAATAGAAGGCCTTCCTTGAAGGAGATGGTTTTGTACTCCTTGTTGCATGTTGCAAGATGACCTTGTCATTTGAAAGAAAGGATCTTACTATAAAGTGGTCTTAAACTTGATTTGGACTTTAGAGTCAATTGATACCGTCATAATTGCCATTGTGATGAGAACAAGAGACTCCAAAGAAGTTTATCATGATAGGGCATTAGAGATAACATGGAACCGTTTGGGTTTGTACTCAAGTTTGATATAAAACAATTGTAGTTGTTCCTCCTATTAATGATATTCACTCTTCATGTTATCCAAGTGTAATGTCTGCAACAAAGGTTTGTGATCAATTTGCATGATCTTGTTTCCCCAAGAAATAATGCCCCCATACCTTGGTTGCATATACCATTGCTAGTTGTTCTTCATCTTGAGCAGAGTAATTCCTTTCTATTGTATTTAGTCTACGAGACAAGAAGGCAATGAGATGTAACCCATATGGGAATTCCTATTGCAACATGGATCCAATTGCAAAGTTAGAAGCATCAAAATCATCCACACAAGGTAGTTGAGGATCATATGGTTGAAGAATGAGTCTTGAAGACACCATTTGTTTTAGCTTTTGGAATGCTTCTTTGTTCTTGTTGGTCCACTGACAACTCAAGTTCTTCCCCAAAAGATCAATCAATGGTGCGGCTACATGTAGTGGATGAACCATCAATAAAAATTGGCCAATGCATTAAATGCCCTACTAGATTCTATAGCATTCTTTAGAGTTGGCCAATTAGTGATGGTTTTGATTTTCTTCTCTTCCATCTTGATCCACTCTGATGAGATCTTTTGGCCCAAGAAGGTAATTTCCTTCTGCAAAAGGTACACTTTGACTTCTTGTAATAAAACTTCTATTGTTGTAGTCATCTTAGGACTTTTTGCATATGATTTGCATGTTTTGCCTCTGTCTTGCCATAGATTAAAATTTCATCCAAGAACACCACCACGTATTGATCCAATAGTCCATCCAATGCCTGATGCATCTGATCCATGAAGACTATTGGAGCATCAAGGATCCCAAAAGGTAGAACTCTCCTTTCAAAATTCCCATACCTTGTGCAAAAGGTAGTCTTTTGCACATCCTCTATATCAATGAAGAATTGCCAATAGCCGCTATGAAGATCCAACTTGGAGAAGTATCATGCTCCACTCAATTGATCAAGCAAGTCATTAATTCAAGGCAAAGGATATGCATTCTCCACTATTTGTTTATTGAATCCACAATAATCAATACAAAAACAAAGTCCTATATCCTTCTTTAGAAAAAATAGTACATGTGCTTCCTAAGGAGATGTACTATGTTGTATGAAATCCTTCTCCAACAACTCTATAAATGTAGTTTGCAACTCCTCCAACTCCTCTGGTAAGAGCCAATAGATTGGTCTACTCACTAGCATACTCCCTTGCAATAACTCAATCTTGAAGGGTATATCATGATCAAAGGGTAATCCCTTTGGCAAATCATCCAAAAACACATATGAAAACTCTTGGAGTATTTGATCAACCATTGCTTGATGAGGGTTATGATCCTCCTTAGATCCTCTGTGTGCAATGGGCTTGATACACACCGCAAGAACAGATTTATCTTCCTCCAAAGCTTGCTCTATGGCTACCTTCCCCAAAAACTTCCCATATTGGGATTGACTATTCTTACGTGTCTTACTTAGAAGTGCCAAACAACTTAATTAGAAATTCCTACCTTGGTGTTGTACTTGAATTTATCATCAGTTCCAATCAAATTGAACCTTATAACTTTCAAGCCAAGGTAGATCTAGAATGACATCATAGTGTAGAGGTGCCATTATAAACCTCATACACTCCAAATACTCTTTCCCAATCTTGAAGTGAACGTGATGCAAGGTATGGAGTGTAGAACCCTTTCTATCATCTACCATCATCAATATACTTCGAGTTACTGGCTTGATAGGAATAGATAATTCCTTTGCTAATTGCATGGACAAACAATTTTTGAACTTCTTAAATCAACAAAAGTTCCACAACCATAATCAGATATCATATCTTGCAAGTGAGTAAACTTGCATAGGTCAAGCCTTCAATCCCATTGGAACTAATCAAGTTCCCAATGGATGGCTCGCAATCTCATATTGAGATTCCCTGCTTCTCTAATCATTTTGCTCCACAAACTCCATTTGGGCGACCTATCAAGGTCATCCATTCTGGAGCAAACATTCAACAATGTGATGTCCAATTTGGTGACAATAAAAAAAATCACCATTTTGTTACAATTTTCTCTATCAGTAGTGCCAAGTGGTTTTTGTTGATTGGCATCAATCTCCATTGATGTTGGCTCCTCTACCTGTGTATAATGTATTGGTAGATTTTGTGGAGGTTGAGGTCAAGACCAAGTTGAGAATCAAAGCGTTTAGAAGCCATACCTATATTGTATTGGTAAGTTATGTGGAGGTTGAGGTTGAGACCAAGTTGAGAATCAAAGTGTTTGGCCAACCGCATGGCTTCCTCTAAGTTTTGTAGCTCTTGCATAGTTACCTCTAATTTGGTTTGTGACTTCAAGCCTCTCACAAATTGATCCAAAGTTTCACCTTCTAATATGTTTGGAATTTGCATGATGGTGTTCTACAATTGCATGATATAACTTCTTATAGAGCCAATTTGCTTCAACTCTACCAACTCATCTTCGGCTTGTGTGACATTTATAGCTTAGAATTGACTTATTATTACACTCTTGAATTATATCCATGTCAAGATTGGTACAAGAATTTGCCCGTTTAGCTTGCTCCATGTAGAATCACCACCATAACTTTTTTACTCCATCCAATTGGCTAGAAGCCAAGAGAATCTATTTTTTGTTCATCTTGAAGATTGGTAGCTTTGAAATAACATTTGCAGTGAGATACAAAATTCTCCACTATACCCAAAAGATTCTTGCTTTTGAATACCTTGGGTTTTGGAAATCAAAATTGGCACTCTCTTTATATGCTCTTATCGTCAATGATCTTGTTTATCCAACAATCGAGTAAGGTGCTCAATTTGTTACTGCATAGCAATGATAATCTTGAGTATTGCTGCCATGGTTACTGCTTTATCATACCACCCGCAATCTATCTAATTTATTCACACGTAGATGCAACACATCCATCATTTTCCATAAGTTACAACTACAAGTATCAAGGGTTCCTTAAACAAGGTGATTGTATTTAAAAAATCCTTATCATGCATATATACATTGATACACAATATACATTGCCATCAACATCACACACTATAGAAGCACAACTCACATATAAGTCATACATGGACTTTAAAGTGCTACAATAATCAGTTTTTTTATACAACTCAAATCACAATCAATTAGATTAGTACTTGATCTTCCAACAACTATGCACTGGTTACAATCAAGCCAAACCCACTCTAGGTAAGAGAATCCAAGTGAAGTTTGCCAGTCTTTGTCCACCATAGCCAAGAACTCAAAGGCTCAACATCAAAGAAGTGAGCTCTTTGGAGCTGCACTTTGAAAGTATACCCCATGGTCTCCAACCCTAATGGTCTCGTTGACGGCACACCTGATAGTGCAAACGGTGCAATTGATGGCCGGCCCCACCATGTAGTCAGTATCCCAAACACAAAATCTGACCGTCAACAAGTAGTCTATGAGTAACTATCAAGATACTCTTGACTACCAACACTAATACTCCAAGAGTCCAAGTAATCTAAGTGCAAAAGGTATGATAGTTGTCGTGCATATATACATCGCTACACAACAAACATTGCTATCAACATCACACACTATAGAAGTACAACTCACACATAAATCATACATCTAAACTCTAAAATGCCACAATTGCCCCCTTAGCTAATGGTTAGGTCCCTCTAACTCCAAATAGCCATCTACTCCAAGTATATGGTAGGCAAACAATCAAGAGGTTGGGTGCCATTAAGCCCCATTGTTAGTTGTTTGTTGCAATTTGTACCAAATAAAGGATGAACTAAGTATAGGTCAAGTATATCTAGGACATAACTATTGTCCTTGAGGAATCATCATGAGGGGAGGAGTCAAACATACCATATACCATCCTCTCAAATAGCTATCACACACTAACATAATAGTAGCTCCACTAGAAGAGCCGCATAACATACACTGCAAGCCTACACGTACAAGTGCCAAGCTTGGGTCCATAGTACCATCAATGTTTGGGAGGTGGCATAGCGCATAATTGTGCATATGATCCTTCCAAAACAACACCATCATGTCCTTCCAACACAAGGACTCCATATGGCAAAACCTCACGCACTCTCAAGATAGTATGGCCTATAAAAACATCAAGTGTCATTGGTGCTATCTATTGTAGATATACATAGCTACTTGGATGAAATCAACAGATTGAGTATCTATAACCTCCTCCTCAAATGGTAGCATAGCATAAATTATCCTTACATTGAGCAATTGCTAAGTTCTCAAAGGCCATTCGCATCATTCTTTGAATATTCTTTGCTTGTTGAGAACATAAGTTCATCCATATATTTGGATCCAACAAGTCCAAAACTACAATAGGATCTTGACAAATGGCTGTAGATAAATTTGGATCTCGTCCATAAAGTAGAAAGTAAAGAGAGAAGGATGCTAAGGAGGCTTGCCAATTGAACCAATAGCCCATGGCCAACCAAGGTAAGTGGAGAGCTTAATTTCCCAAGTGGCCTCTTTGCAAACCATACCTTTATAAGCGTGTATTCACTATCTGAACCACACTCTTTGCTAAGCTATCTGTCTTAGGGTGATCTTGGGAAGTAGTATGATGATAAATCAAAGCCTTGTCACACAAGACCTAAAATTCCCCTAAGAACTCTTTACCCTGATCAGTCAATACCTCAACCAGTGCACCAAAATGACAAAGGATCCAATCCAAGAACTAGTAAGTCATCTCTTCACTAGACTTGTCAAGAAGGGTTACCAACTTAATCCACTTGGGGAAGTGCTTCACCAAAACATACCAATGATGTCTCACAATCAACGGTAAAGGTCCAATGAAGTCCAAAATCTAATAGTAGCCCAACACTATGCTTCACCATCACCAAAACATACCAATGATGTCTCACAATCAATGGTAAAGGTCCAATGAAGTCCAAACTACAATAGTAGATCAACACCATGATAGGTAATGGGTGGAACTATGGCATAGGAGCATTAAATGATACTCTAACTTGGTCACAAACCACACATCTTGCAACAAACTGATGTACATTGGTATGTGTACCACACCACCAATAATGACTCTAGAGTAAACTATGTGTATGCTTCACTCCAAAATGTCCTTGCTCCTCATGAGCATGATGGACCAACTATGGTCTCTAAGATGGAAGTGGTACTACTTTCACTCTACCATCCTCCCATATGCAAAGAAGGTGTCTGCACTCCAATCTGAACCGTCTAGCTGATTGAAGAACACAATCTCTCTCCTTGGCCCCAATTATGCCACCCAGAACTGTGAGCCGGCCTGTCTCTCACTCAGGATGAACCTCTGATGGCTATTACGGTAGCGTACCACGGACTAAGAAGGCAAGGAACCCCAACTCCATCATACTCCTCCAAGGCTAACACTCCAAGACTCAAGACATTGCTCACTAGAGAACTCAATGAAAGAGATAGTTGCAAATGAAAGGATGATGAGTACTTCCTCACCCCTTGTTTATATACTTGTGAAATAGTTACGTACCAAAGTTACTCATTACCGTAGTAACTCAAGTTACAAGACTAAAAGTCAAGTAAAGTCAAAAAGTAGAAAGGAATATCCATTCACATGGGCATATTCCCCTAAGCATGTGGTCTTATCTTGACCCAACCACTAAGTCAAGGATTCCTTCACATGGGCTATCCTTGGACTAAAGAAGAATCCAAAACAAAAAGGCTTGTTGGCCCAAGAATTCTCAACTCTTTCCTCAAAGCCAAACACCTAGGAATAATACCAAGTCAACACACTAAAATCCAAAATAGTGGTGCTCATCTTTTCTACTTCCTACAAAGTAAAGTCCCCTCTATCTTAGCTATGACTAACTTTAGCTAACCATGACTAATATAGAACCATCCTTTATCTCTATATAAATAATATCTCTTAAGTACTTGTAATACCAAGCTAAATATCACAATACCACACACATGCACAAATGGGTGTTACATTTACCCACGGACTAAGTTTTCACTTTGTCCTCAAAGTGAAGGTCTCTCTTCTTTCTATGGTACATCTTCAACTTATCATGGTTAATCCTATCAAAGTGTCTTCCTCCCAACTCCTTGAGATCATAGGTGTAATTGCACACCTTCTCCACTATGAAAGGTCCAAAGTACTTAGGCAAAAACTTCTTTTGCACTCTCTTGAATCGAATGGAATCAAACAACATTACCCAATCACCTTCCTTGAAAGGCTCCACCTTCTTCTTGCCTTGCCTCTTGTCATAGCTCTCATTTTTTTTCCTTTAGGCTTGCTCCACTCAAACCATAGCAACTGCTCTTGCCTCTTCCAACTCCATGAGTTGATCCTTCCTTGACTTCTCTGCATCACCTCCTTGTGCTTTCTTCAGTCTCCTATGAATGCTTTGGAAGGTAAGAAGATCAAAGTGAATAGGTAAGGTAGACTCAATACCATACACCAATTGAAATGGAGAATATCCGGTGGAAGTTTTCATGGTTGTCCTATACTCCCACAAAACTGCATGAATCCTCTTGTCCCAATGATGTTTAGCCCCCTCCATTTCTGCATCTTTGGCCAACATCATGCACAAGGTCTGATTGGGCATCCAAACCTAGTGATAATGCGTTCATAAAGAAATCTACCCACTTCATCTTCATTCTTGTCCCTCAATGGTCTAGCCTCAACCCACTTGGTAAGGTAATCAGTAACTACCACAATGTACCAATTGTTCCTTGGGGTTCTATTGAGAGGACCTACAAGATCAATTCCCCACTTCTCAAAAGGTCCTAGCAATGGAATTGATCTCAATGGTGGAGTGGATGTAGACTTTCTAGCAAAAGCTTGACAAACATGACAAGTTTTGCAATAATCAAGACAATCCTTGAAAATCCCTCTCCAATGGTAACCTGCATCTAGAATCTTGAAAGCAATCACCTTTCCTGCAAAGTGTCCTCCACATACTAAACCTTCATGAAACTCCTTTATGAGTAGGATAGACTCTTCCTTACCCACTGCTCTTTGAAGTAGACCATCTGCTCCTTGGTGAAAAAGAATATCCTCCACCATTGTGTAAGGTCTAGATCTTACTGCAAGGGCCTTCCTCTCCCTAGCATGCATCCCTTCTGGATAGTTACCTCTTGTCACAAAATCCACAATCTCCTTGTACTCCATTGGAACCTCTTGAGTGACTGAGATTGTCATGAGCTCCTCATCCGGGAAGGAATCATCCACTGGCTCATCTCCATCATGATCATAGGCTCTAGATAACAAATCAGCATTTGCATGTTTCTTTCCTGGCCTATCCTCAATGGTGTAGTCATACTCAGACAAGAGTATCATCCACCTTGCTAGTCTCCCTTCAACATTAGGCTTGTTGAAGATGTACTTCAAAGCCTTGTGATCCGTGACAATGGTGGCTTTCCCTCCAATCAAGTAGTGTCTAAAGTTCTTGAGACCAAAGATCACTGCCAACCCTTCTCTCTTTGTGATAGAGTAGTTCTTCTCTGCTGAAACCATCTGCCTACTAGCATTAGCTATTGGATGATCATTCCCATCTTGGTCTAATTGACTAAGAGTGCATCCTATAGCTACATTAGAAGCATCAATGTAGAGGATGAAAGGCTTACTCCAATCAGGTTTAGCAAGAATTGGAGCTACGACAAGGGATTGCTTGAGCTCCTCAAAAGCTTTGAGAGCCTCCTTGTCCTCCAAAATCACCATGTAATCTACACCCTTCTTCATGTAGATGGTCAATGCATAAGCCTTGTTGGAAAATGAGAAGATGAACCTCCTATAGTATCCAACCATCCCCAAGAATTGGCATAACTTTGTCAAGCTTGATGGGAATGGAAGGTATGAGATTTTCCTCACCTTCTCAGGATCACCTTCTATTCCATCCTTGGAGATGATGTGCCCCAAAAGTAGACCTTCTTCACATCCAAAAATGCAATTCTCCGGGTTGAGTGATGCATTTGCCTCATCCAAGCGTTGCAAGACTTTGATTAGGTGCTCAAAGTGCTCCTCCTTGCTCCCATAGACACAAAAGTCATCAATGAAGTCTCTCACAAATTTCCCAATGAAAGGTTCAAATACCTTGTTCATGAACCGTTGGAATGTGGCTGGAGCATTGCAAAGCCCAAAAGGCATGACCTCTAAAGTGTAAGTTCCCCAAGGTGTGGTGAATGTAGTGAGTTGTTGATGTTGTGGTGCAATCTTGATTTGGTTATATCCACTATAACCATCTCCAAAACTGTACCTCTCATGACCTGCAACCTCCTCCAAGATCTCATCAATGAATGGCAATGGGTAGTAGTCCTTCTTGGTAACAGCATTGAGCTTCTTGTAATCCACACATACCCAAAGCTTGCCATTCTTTTTCTTCACAATGACAATTGGAGACACCCATTCTGAATTCTCTATCTCAAAGATAAATCCAGCCTCCTTGAGCTTATCAATCTCCTCCTTCACAACCAAAGATATTGGTGGGCTAATGCGACGTTGCTTTTGGCGGATTGGTCTTGCATGTGACTCCACCTCTATCTTGTGCTCCTCCAAGGTGACTTCCTTCAAATCCTTGTAACTAAAAGCAAACACATGGATAAACTTGCGGAAAATCTCCTCAAATCTCACCTTCTCCTCCTTAGTAACATTTGGGCCATACTTGAGTGTAGCTAACCTTCTCTCTACCTCCTCAAGTGTCAATAGTGATTTGTCTGGGTCCTTCAAAACCTGTGGCTTAGGTGCAAAATCCATAGCATACAAGAAATACACATCTGAATCAGATTCAGATTCATCCTCCTCCGTGGAAGTTTTCTCTTCCATGCTTGTGTCCACACCTGAAGCTCCTTCTTCAGAATCTGATTCCCAATAATCAGAAGATGGTGTATCTGAATGTGAAGTGTTGGTGGTGTTAGTCACAGGAACTGTGACTCTATGGTTTGATGGCCCAATCCTCAAGTACCCTTTGTGCCATTGATCAGTTGCGCATGCTGCTCTCAACCATGGCCTCCCAAGAAGTAAGTCATAGCTTGAATCCTTCAAGACTTAGAAAGTCATGAGATTTTGAACTCCCATAACTGAAACTACCACTTTATCCATCACCCCAACTAGTCAAACTTGTTGCTTGTTTGCCATGCTCACCAAAAATGTTGAAGGTCTTGAGTGTATCATACCCAACTTCTTCATCAACCTTTCTGACATGGCATTCACTGCTGATCCTCCATCCACCAATGCATCCTTGATATTGTGACCATTCACTCTCACATCAATCTTGGAGGCATATTCACAAGCCTCCCATGGTGTTGGCTTGGCATCCACCACCCCCATTGATATTGGAGCTTTTGCCTTCTTCTTCTTCTTGCTCCTTGTAGAACTCAAACCACCTCTAAGCTCCTTTCTCAAGGTAGGGTTCAAAGCAATCAATTGGCCCATTGTGATGTTAGCCTTGTGACTACCAACATCCTCCAACACATTGTAGTTCCATTGTTGCTTTGAAATCAAGAAGTCCTCCATCCCCAACTTCTTCCTTGGAGTCTTTGTTGCTGATGGTGTTGAGGTGCTAGTGCTCCTAGTAGACATAGGAGTATCCTTGCTTGGAGTAAATCCTTGAGAAGAGTGAACATCCTCTGCAAAACGAGCTCTCTTCTTCTCTTGTGCCAAAAGCTCCAAATTAAGACTCTTGGAGTTTGAGATTTCTCCCTTCTCATACTTGCTCTCCACCACATATATGGATGCTATCCCCTTACCTTTGTTTGGATTAGGAGCTACTTGGGTTTCACTACCTCCTTGTTTCCCTCTATTGGCTCCCTCATAACCCCTTCCTCCATGGTAAGTGGAATTTGGACAATTCCTTTGGATATGGCCTCTTCCTCCACAACCAAAACAATTTCTCTCATTGAAATTGTTGGCTAGTTGACCTCCTCTATATGGATAGTTTCCATAACTCCTAGGCCCTCTCCCTACATTTTGATCCACCTCTCTCTTCTCCCATAGTTGCACCATATTGATCTTGAGATCCGCAAGTTGTTCTATGAATGGTTTGAAGTGGATCCTTTGGTGGAGGTCTAAGAATTAGAGCAACTACTACTTGTGGTGCAACCCTTGCCACCAAAGTATCAGAAGTTCCACCATACTTGTAGCCTTGAGGAGGATGCACAACCTCCTTCACCACCAAATTAGTCTCATCCCCTTCCAAACTCTCTTCCATATGAATTGCGATCTTGATAGCTTCAACCGTGGAAGAAGGTTTCTCATATCTCACTTTGCTTCTAATTTGTGGTCTCAACCCTCCCACAAAACTTTTAATGAGCATGGCCCCTATGCCAATCATTGTAGTCTCCACATCATCCCCACCCTTCCTCAACACTATGCGAAATCTGGACTCTAACTTTTCCACTCTTTCCACATAGACTCTCACTTTCTCTCCTTCTCCTTGCTTGAGAAATGTAACCTCACTCATCAATCTCTCATAACTATCATCAGGAAGAAAGTTCTCAATGAGTGCTCAAGTCAAAGTCTCCCAAGACTCCTCTTCCCCATCTCTCCTCTCTCTCTTTTGGTATTCTGACTCATACCATGTAAATGCTGCATCCTCAAAGAAATCTGGTAATAATGATGCCCACTCATTCTTCCTCCTCTCATTGTTTCCTATGCAAGCTCTCTTGAAATCTCTCACAAAGGCCTCCACATCTTCTCCATCCTTGCCAAAGAAAACCGGAAGTTTCCCCATCTTAACTTCTCACTATCTTTCTTTCCTCTCAATTTTTCTTTTTCTCTTTTCTTTTCTCTCACTCTATAACTAATAGAGTATATACATGACTAACACCATTTGAGAGCAATCCACCCTAGGGAACACAAAAGTTCAGGTTGCTCCAAGATTTCTATAGCAACATCAAATCCTAGAGTGCATATAATCGAACCCTCATGGATAGTTTATCCATAAGTTGAAAGATTATCTTCATCACTAATCTTGAGAATTAGCTGATGAAGGTGGTAGTATTTCTGTAGCTATACTAAGACTCTCTCCAAGATCCTTTACCAAAGTCTCCAAAAGTGCTTTTACTCCACTACACTCATGTCCTTTTGGAAGTCCTTCAACTCCACAAACCTCACACAACTCCTTGGTCTTAGATATTTTCCCTCCCAATCTTGGTGAAGAAGGTCCAACATGCAAACCCAAGTCAAGTAAGCCTCTCCTTTCCCTCAATCTCTTGCTCTCAAAGGTCAATGGACATGAACTTGCCTTATGTCCCTTCTCTCCACACAGAAAACACTTAGACTCACTCTTTCCTCCAAGTGGTGTAGGTTTCTGGATCCTCTCAACACTCTCTTCAAATTCTATTGTAAACTCTCTTTTCCTCAAATCCACTCTTATTATCACCTCAAACCCTTGAGGAACCTTGCATAATCTCAATTTCCACTCTTGATGACCCTCCATGTTCTCAAGATGAATCTAGACACTCAAACATGCTTTTTGTTGATCTCAAACTCCTCATCCATGAGATCTCCACTCTGCAGAATTGACCCTTCCTCACAATGTCACTCAAATCGCCCAACTAGTATGTCATAGTCCTCTGAAATTTTGCACATTTGATCACAAATTTAGGATATCCCTCCCTGCAAAATTTTAGATCTTTTCATCAAGCCATTTGGCCTAGACACTTTTCTATTCAGCACACAAATTTCAGATTTGGTCTGAAAACCACCCCCCTCACTTCAAAAACTCATAATGCCTTGCGCAAAAATGATCTCTCTCTAATTTTTGTGGGAGAAGGTAGGATACAATGCACTCAATTTTCTTGGAATGTTTTAGGAAAATTCACTTTAAATTGAAGAAATGGAAGACTCTGTACAATTTTCCAGAGAGCATGCAGTTGCGGGAGCACTTTACTCTATCAATTTTTTCAAAATTCTAGCCCAGTGCGCATAGCAGCTCTCATAATAATTTCAAGTGTGCTAGCTAAAAAATAACCCAAGCTATCATGTGTAGAAATTTCAAGTCTAGATCTCAAACTTGAGATTTTGCCCAAAATCACCAAAATCCCCAAAATCTGCAATCCACCTCACACAATCTCTCCAATTCCTCTCATGTGTACAAGATGTACAAAATCGCCTCAAAGACATCATAATGAACTACAGGGTGTACAAATGAATCTTGGGTCTCTAACATAAGTTCAGCACTCTCCTCTCCTAATGTTCTCTCCAAGTGAGCTCTCATAGCCTCCTTCTGCCTAATGTAGAATTGAACGCGGAACATTATCTTGCCTTCTAGAGAGGTCCCCGCAACGGAACCAAAAATGTGAGCCGACCTGTCTCTCACTCAAGATGGACCTCTGATGGCTATTATGGTAGCGCACCACGGACTAAGAAGGCAAGGAACCCCAACTCCATCATACTCCTCCAAGGCTAACACTCCAAGACTCAAGACATTGCTCACTAGAGAACTCAATGAAAGAGATAGTTGCAAATGAAAGGATGATGAGTACTTCCTCACCCCTTGTTTATATACTTGTGAAATAGTTACGTACCAAAGTTACTCATTACCGTAGTAACTCAAGTTACAAGACTTAAAGTCAAGTAAAGTCAAAAAGTAGAAAGGAATATCCATTCACATGGGCATATTCCCCTAAGCATGTGGTCTTATCTTGACCCAACCACTAAGTCAAGGATTCCTTCACATGGGCTATCCTTGGACTAAAGAAGAATCCAAAACAAAAAGGTTTACGGGCCCAAGAGTTCTCAACTCTTTCCTCAAAGCCAAACACCTAGGAATAATACCAAGTCAAAACACCAAGGAATAATAAAACAGTGTTTGTTTTGGACTTATCCTCCTCCTTGATCAGAAATTTATGATATCTTACTTCAAGATCCAAAGTATTGAAAACCTTTGTATGCCCAATCATATCAAAGATCTCCTCCAATGTAGGCATGGCATACCAATCAGCCCTAGTCTGTCAGTTGATAGGATAGTAATCTCCACACATCCACCTATCTATGTAGTTGCCATGCATATCCTTCTTGGTTGGCATCACTATAGTTGATGGATACTCTTCATGTGAACTCTACACCAAACTAGCCTCAAAAAGGTAACTACTCTAGCTCTGAATCAATACTCTCTCCATGTCACTCTATCATAAGGATGTCAAAAATTGGTGTATCATTAGTCAGCTCAATCTGAATACTAGGTCCTTTTAGACCACCAAAATCCTTCATACTAAAGGCAAAACAACCCGTGTAACTCCTCAAGAACATCCAAACTCTCAGTCTATCCTCTCCTATAAACTTGGTCCAAGATCTGGCTCCCAAATATCCTCCGTAACTGTTGTAGGAGTGGAAGATGTACTGAATAGCTACTACCCTAGGCCCTTGGGAGTAGTAGTGGCATGCCTCCAACCACTAGAGGTTCCAACCTCAGTGTGAAAAACTCCCTCTGATCTGGTTGCAAGCTCCATAGGTCCTATAGCTGCATCCCAAGTAGACCAAGTGTATAATCCAAGTAGACCACACTCACTTGGATGGACTCCAAGTAGACCACTCTCCCTAGTAGCCAATGGTTGTGTCCCAAGATTACCTTGTCTACTTGATCCATCATCCCCAAAATGTGCTTGAATCGTCTTCATAGGCACAAAGCTCAAAAGTGTTTGAGTGATGATGCCTATCAAGCGAATCTTACGTTGCTATGCTAGGCCAAGGCTCACAATCCAAGTCAAACAATTTAGGTTCATAGCTTGACCTAACACCTGAAAAACCCATGGGGTACAACACTACTCCTCCAACTAACACATCATATGACTCAACCACTATCGCATTAGCTTGAGCTCTCACCATAGATGTAACAATATGGAGTTTAGCGACATAATTAGTAAGGCTAACGAAGTAGAGAAAAAGCCAAATTAGTCTAGAATATTCTAGAAGCATCTAGGAAGCTTCTTGGGAAGCTTTCCGACTAGTTAGCTTGCGTCCCAAGCAGGTAGCTTCTAGAAGGAAGCTTATAGAAGCTTCTAACTAGCTTAGCTTGCATGCCAAGTTGGCGACTTCTAGAATGAAGCTTCTTGAGAAGCTTCCTTGTTAACTTGGCTTGCACTCTAAGAAAGCGGCTTGAGGAATCTTTTTGAGAAGCTTCTCAAGGGCTTTGTATACTACCTATAAATACCAAAGCCAAAGCGCATGCTAGGCATTTGGAGTTTTCCCTCATTCAAGTGTCTCAATGTGAGTTTCCATTCTCCTATTTCTCTTCTTGGGCTTGGTCTTTTACATTGGTATCAGAGCATGAATGGGATAGATGGAATTTATGGACCACCAAATCCACTTCCGCCAAACCATTGGGATTTTCATGTCCAGATATTACCCAAGTATTGTTTCACATAATTCATCACTTCATGCTTTGGGCAAGATTTTCTACATATGATCACCGTGTTTGAGGAACCCTTGATATTTCCGGTTGTAACTTATGGAGAACAGTGGATGTGTTGCATCTATGTGCTAATCAATTAGATAAATTGGGAGTAGTGGGATAGAGTAGTAGCTATGGCAGCAATACCGGACGTTCTCCTTGCGATGCAGCAACAAATTGAGCACCTAACTTGATTGCTCGATGAACAAGATCAACAACAACAAGAACATATAGAGAGAGCGCCAAGTTGAGATAGAGAAGATTGCATTCGATTTCCAAAACCCAAGGTGTTTGAAGGCAAGAATCTTCCAAGCACAATGGACAATTTTGTGTTTGATTGCAAACTTTACTTTGAAGCCACCAATCTTCAAGAAGAAAAAAAAATAGATTCACTTGGCCTCTAGCTAATTAGATAGTGTGGCAAAACTTTGGTGGCAATTCCAAGTAGAGCAAGTTGAACAATAGATTGTTGCACCAATTTTGACATGGGCAGAATTCAAGGATGCAATATTAGGTCAGTTTCAAACTATAAATGCCACCCGAGCCGCACGAGATGAATTGGCAGAGTTGAAGCAAGTTGGCTCAATAAGGAGCTACATCACACAATTTCAAAACATCATCATGCCAATTCCAAATATACAAGAAGATGAAGTTCTATATCAATTTATGTGGGGATTGAAGTCACGAACCAAATTAAAGGTGACCATGCGGGAACCACAAAACATTGAATAAGCCATGCAATTGGCTGAACGCTTTGATTCCTTGGTTGCAATGACTTGGTCTTGACCTTGACCTACACAAGGTCTACCAGTACATTATGCTCGGGTGGAAGAACCAACACCAATGGAGATTGATGTTATCCAACAGAGACCACTTGGTACAATGGATAGAGAAAGATTATGACAAAATGGAGGTTGTTTTTATTGTCGCCAAGTTGGACATTGCATTGCTGAATGCATACTTAGGAATGGACGATCTCAACAAGTTGTCCAGATGGAGTTTGTGGAACAAAATGATCAAGGAAACAAGGAATCCTAGTATGAGAATTTGAGTTGCTTATTGGGAGTTTGATTAGTTCCAATAGGATTGAAGGCTTGACCTATGCAAGTTTGCTTCACTTGCAAGGTACAATATTTAATTGGGATTGTAGGATTTTGGTTCATTTTGGAAGTTCAAAGAATTGCATGTCTATGCAAGTAGCAAAGAAATTGGGTATTCCTATCAAGCCTGTGATTGGAAGTAGTCTGATGATGGCGGATGGTAGAAAGGGTTCTGCATTCTGCACCTTGCATTCTATTACCTTCAAGATTGGGAAGGAGTATTTGGAGTGTATGAGGTTTGTAGTGGCACCTCTACACTATGATATCATTTTGGGTCTACCTTGGCTTGAATGTCATAAGGTTCAATTTGATTGGACCCGACGACAAATTCAAGTACAACATCAAGGTAGGAATTTCTGATTAGGTTGTTTGGCACCTCTGAGTAAGACCCCTAAGAATAGTCAGTCCCAAGATAGGAAGTTTGTCGAGAAGGTAGCCATAGAGTAAACCTTGAAGAGAGATCAGTCCCAAGGTGGGAAGTTTGCCAAGAAGGCAACCATGGAGCAAGCTTGTAAGAGAGATGAGTCCTTGGAAGGGAAGTTGGTTAGTAAAGCAACCATAGAGCAAGCTTTGGAGGAAGATAAATCTGTATTCACAGTGTGGATCAAGTTGATTGCACAAGAACAATCTAAGGAAGGCCAAGAGCCTCATTGTAACAATAGAGTATAGCGACGTAGTTAGTAAGGCTAACGAAGTAGAGAATAAGCCAAAATAGCCTAGAATATTCTAAAAACATCTAGGAAACTTCTTGGGAAGCTTCTTGACTAGTTAACTTACACCCCAAGCAGGTAGCTTCTAGAAGGAAGCCTCTAGAAGCTTCTAACTAGCTTAGCTTGCAAGCCAAGTAGGCGGCTTCTAGAAGGAAGCTTCTTGAGAAGCTTCCTTGTTAACTTGGCTTGCACTCTAAGAAACCGGTTCAAGGAAGCTTCTTGAGGAGCTTCTCAAGGGCCTTGTAGGTTACCTATAAATACCAAAGCCGAAGCTCATGCTAGGCATTTGGAGTTTTCCCTTATTCAAGTGTCTCAATGTGAGTTTCCATTCTCCTATTTCTCTCCTTGGTCTTGGTCTTTTACATTGGTATCAGAGCAAGAATGGGATGGATGGAATTTATGGACCACCAAATCCACTTCCGCCAAACCATTGGGATTTCATGTCCAGATATTATCCAAGCATCATTTCACACAATTTATCACCTTGCGCTTTGGGTAGAATTTTCTACATATGATCATTGTGTCTGAGAAACCCTTGATACTTTCGGTTGTAACTTATGGAAAATGGTGGACGTGTTGCATCTATGTGTTAATCAATTAGATAAAGTGGGAGTAGTGGGATAGAGTAAGAGCTATAGCAACAATACCAAACATCATCCTTGCAATGCAGCAACAAATCGAGCACCTGACTCAATTGCTAGATGAAAGAGATCAGCAACAACTAGAACATATAGAGAAAGCGCCAAGTCAAGATGAAGAAGATTGCATTTGATTTCCAAAACCCAAGGTGTTTGAAGGCAAGAATCTTTTGAGCACAATGGAGAATTTTGTGTTTGATTGTGAACGTTACTTTGAAGCCACCAATCTTCAAGAAGAACAAAAATAGATTCTCTTGGCTCCCGGCCAATTAGATGATGTGGCAAAACTTTGGTGACAATTTTGAGTAGAGCGAGTTGAACGACAGATTGTTGCACCAATTTTGACATGAGCAAAGTTCAAGGATGCAATATTGGGTTGCTTTTGAACTATAAATGCCACCCGTGCCGCATGAGATAAATTAGTGGAGTTGAAGCAAGTTGGCTTAGTAAGGAGCTACATCACACAATTTCATAACATTATTGTGCAGATTCCAGATATACAAGAAGGTGAAGTTTTGGATTGATTTGTGCGGGGATTGAAGTCACAAACCAAATTAGAGGTGACCATGCGGGAACCACAAAATGTAGAAGAGGCCATGCAATTAGCTAAGCGCTTTGATTCCTTGGTTGCAAAAACTTGGTCTTGCCTTTGACCTACATAAGGCCTACTTGTACACTATGCACGGGTAGAAGAACCAGCACCAATGGAGATTGATGCTATCTAACGGAGACCGCTTGGTACAATGGAGAGAGAAAGATTGCGACTAAATGGAAGTTGTTTTTATTGTCGCTAAGTTGGACATTGCATTGCTGAATGCCCACTTAGGAATAGGTGACCTTGACAAGTTGCCTAGATGGAGATTGTGGAACACAATGATCAAAGAAACAAAGAATCCCAGTAGGAGATTTTGAGCCACCTACTGATTAGTTCCAATGGGATTGAAGGCTTGACTTATGCAAGTTTGCTTCACTTGCAAGGTATGATATCTAATTAGGGTTGTAGGATTTTGGTTGATTCTAGAAATTCAAAGAATTGCATGTCTATGTAAGTAGCAAAAGAATTGGGTATTCCTATCAAGCCAGTGATTGGAAGTAGTTTGATGATGGCGGATGGTAGAAAGGGTTCTGCATTCCGCACCTAATATCCTATTACTTTCAAGATTGGGATGGAGTATTTAGAGTGTATGAGGTTTGCAGTGGCACCCCTACACTATGATATCATTCTGGGTTTACCTTGGCTTGAACGTCATAAGGTTCAATTTGATTGGACCCGATGATAAATTCAAGTACAACACCAAGGTAGGAATTTTATATTAGGTTGTTTGGCACCTTTGAGTAATACATATAAGAATAGTCAGTCCCAAGATGGGAAGTTTGCTAGGAAGGCAACCATGGAGCAAGCTTGGAAGAGAGATGAGTCCTTGGAAGGGAAGCTTGTTAGTAAAGCAGCCATAGAGCAAGCATTGGAGGAATATAAGTTGGTATTTGCAATGTGGATCAAGCCGATTGCACAAGAACAATCTAAGGAGGGCCAAGAGCCTCATCAAGTAATGGTTGATTGGATAGTTTAGGAGTTTGCGGATGTGTTTCCAAATGATCTACCAAAGGGATTACCCTTCGATCGAGGTATGCCCTTCAAGATTGAGTTATTGCCAAGGAGTACTCCAATGAGTAGACCGATCTATTGGCTCTCACCAAAGGATTTGGAACAACACTTACAGAGTTGGAGAAGGATTTCACATGATATAGTACCTCTCCTTGGGGAGCACCGGAAGATGGAAGGACTGGAGGATGGAGGAATTTGTTTCTGTATTGATTACCATGGGCTCAATAAGCCAACCGTGAAGAATACATATCCCTTGCCTCGGATTGATGACTTGCTTGATCAACTAAGTGGAGCACGCTACTTTTCCAAGTTGGATCTTTGTAGCAGCTATTGGCAAATTCCTATTGAAAGAGAGGATGTGCAAAAGACTACCTTTTGCACAAAGTATGTGCATTTTGAGTGGAGAGTTTTACCTTTTGGACTCACTAATGCTCCAACAGTCTTTATGGATCAAATGCATTGGGTATTGGAGGGACTATTGGATTGGTCCATAGTGGTGTTCTTGGATGATATCTTAATGTATAGCAAGACAGAGGCAAAACACATGAATCATGTGCGAGAAGTCCTAAGATGACTACAACAATGGAAATCTTACTACAAGAAGTTGAAGTGTGTCTTTTGGCAGAAGGAGGTTACTTTCTTGGGTCATAAGATTTCATCAAAGGAGATCAAGATGGCAAAAGAGAAAATCAAGGCCATTACTGATTGGCCTAACCCAAAGGATGCTACAAAAGAATAAGCATTCAATGGATTGGCCAGTTTTTACCGACGGTTCATCCACTATTATGCTCATGTCAATGCACCATTGATTGACCTCTTGGGAAAGAACTTGAGTTTCTAGTGGACCACCAAGCATGAAGAAGCATTCTAGAAGTTGAAGCATATGGTGTCTTCACGACTCATTCTTCAACCATATGATCCTCAACTACCTTGTGTGGTTGATTTTGATGCTTCTAACTTGCAATTGGAGCTGTGTTGCAACAAGAATTCCCAGATGGACTACATCCAATTGCCTTTGTGTCTTGCTGACTAAATATGGCTGAAAGAAATTACTCTGCTCAAGATCGTGAACAACTTGCAATGGTATATGCCACCAAGGTATGGAGGAATTACCTCTTGGGGAAACAAATGGTCATGCGAACAGATCACAAGCCATTGTTGCAGACCTTACACTTGGAACACATGAAGAGTCAACATCATCGATAGGAAGAGCAACTCCAATTGATTGACATCAAACTTGAGTACAAACCAGGTCAGTTCCATGTCATCCTTGATGCTCTATCACAATGACCTGATCTGAAGTCTCTTCCTCTCATCACGGTGGCAATTGACCCCAAGGTCCATAACGAGTTTTGGTCAGCTCTACAACAAGATCTCTTCTTCCAAATGGTACATGGTTGTCTGACAACAAGTGACAAGGAGTACAACACCTTCTCCTTCAAGGAAGGCCTTCTATTCCATGCAGACCGGATCTAAGTTCCAACTAAAGGTGATCTCCGACTTGTGCGCCTTCAAGAAGCCCATGATTTACCAATAGTTGGTCACATGGGGGTAGACAAGACCTTGGATACCTTCCAACACCAATGGTGGTGACCCAACATGACACAAGATGTTTGGGAGTTTGTCTGATCATGTGAGAGTTGTCAACACAACAAGGCCAATAACCAGAAGCCGAGTGGACTCCTTTAGCCACTTCCCATTCCAACTACTCGTTGGGAACATGTGAGCTTAGATCTCATCACCTCCTTGCCCATGACACAACAAGGTCACACAACAATTGTGGTGTTTGTGGATAAGCTTAGTAAAAAAATTGATTTGGCACCAATGGTTGATATTGTGTATGCTCCAACATTGGCACAACTCTCCTTCGATAATATATTCAAACATCATAGGATGCCACATGTACTCATCTCTAACCGTGATCCTTACTTCACCAAAAAGTTTTGGCAAGCCCTCTTCCAAATACTTGGCACCAAACTTGCTTTGTTCACAGCCTATCATCCTCAAACTGATGGAGAAACTAAACATGCAAATCGCACCTTGGAAGATATGCTTTTAGCCTTTGTCAATATTCACCATACCAATTAGGATGAATGTCTTGCAGCTGCAAAGTTTACATACAACAATTCTAAACAAACAAGCACCGGATTCTCTCCTTTCTATCTCAATTTTGGCAAAGATCCGCTTGTCCTAGATTCTCTCCTTGCTCCTCCCTTGTCTCAGGTCCCTCATACTTCAACCTTCTTGACCACCATATCCAAATCTCTCCAACAAGCCAAATCTCACCTCCCTGTTGCTCAAAATTGTCAAAAACAATATGCCGACCACCATCGTTGTGATCTCACCTTTGAAGTTGGTGATAAAGTTATGCTATACTCTAGTAATCTACCCCTCCCACTTGATACCCAATTTTGTAAACTTGCCCCAAATTAGATAGGACCTTTTGATGTCACCCAAATCTCTCTCTTGTTGCTAATCAACTTGCATTGCCTTGTCATATGCGTATCTATCATATCTTTCATGTTTCCAAGTTGAAACCTTTTGTTCCTATCCCCTCTTCTTTTTCCTCTTGCGTCCAACCTCCTCCTCCTCCTATCCTTATCAATGATCATGAGGAGTACAAAGTTGATTGTATCCTTACACGTTGCCACATCCAACACGGACACCGACAACATATAGAGTACAAGGTCCTTTGGAAAGGGTATCCCCTTCATGATGCCACATGGGAACCTCTTTCTCACCTCCAAAATGCACAAACGGCCATCCAAGAGTTTGAAGCTTCAATGGCAACGAGGACGTCACCAACTAGCGGTGGAGGAATATGTAACAATATGGAGTTTAACGACATAGTTAGTAAGGCTAATGAAGTAGAGAATAAGCCAAATTAGCCTAGAATATTCTAGAAGCATCTAGGAAGCTTCTTGGGAAACTTCCCAACTAGTTAACTTGCCCCCCAAGCAGGTAGCTTCTATAAGCTTCTAACTAGCTTAGCTTGCATGCCAAGTAGGCGGCTTCTTGAGAAACTTCCTAGTTAACTTGGCTTGCACTCTAAGAAAGCAGCTCGAGGAAGCTTCTTGAAAAGCTTCTCAAGGGCTTTGTATGCTACATATAAATACCAAAGCCAAAGCCCATGCTAGGCATTTGGAGTTTTCCCTCATTCAAGTGTCCCAATGTGAGTTTCCATTCTCCTATGTCTCTCCTCGGTCTTGGTCTTTTACAATAGAGATATTAGTCGGATGACCAAGCTAAATTTGAACAACAAGCTCCCCTTATGTGATATATTGTGTAGAACCACCGCCTAGAGATGTCTAGATTTGAAATGGACACCTCTCCACATTGGTCTTTTGTAACTCTAGACTGACAACTAAAGCCTTCCCCAACATAAGGGGTTGTGCACCAAAGTCTAGTAAGACCCCTGTTGTGTATAGACCTTCCCTAAAGGTCCCACTAAAAAAATCTCCCTTTGGTTATCCAATAAGACAACCCCAGGTGTAAACCATGCTTGCTCAAAGGCTAGTCTAATTAGTAACTCCTCCAATCTAGCCGTTGTTTCTTGCTATAAACCATTGATCATTGAGCGGATCCCATACTCCTCAACCAACTGAGCTCCACTATCAACCACCTCTGCTCTAGTAGTAGGAACCACATCATCCCTATTGTCACAAAGCATGGCAGCCAACCAAAACACTAGGGTTAGGTCACAACTCCCAAGGCAAACATATCATTGGCTTAGAATAATGGAAAGCACATAATCAATTGAGCCGCTCCCAACATTGTGCTAGACTTAGTCTGTGTCGTAGTAGGTGGGTAACTAATAGGTAGTCCATCATGCACCCCATCACCACCTATCACACTTGCACTAGGATGTCTAGGAGCCATGGATGTCATTTGTAGTGCCTCAAAAAGTGTAAAAGACTAGGGAGGTTTGACCTGCATACCAACCTCTCCTCTTTGTGAGTCCAAATCCACTAATGCTCCTCTAAGCTTTGGAGCACATATTGCACTCCTAGTCACTATGGCAAATGCATCCACCTATGCTGCTCTACAAATGAAGTCTAAGAAGTCTCTATCACTATCATATGAGGTGGAAGTCTCAGCACCCAAATCTGATCTCCTTTGAGCTATGGCCATGCTTGCTAATCTTTGCTCCAACTACTCAATCCGAGTAGTTATGATTGTAATAGAAGTAAGTGCATGTAATGCACCCCTCCTAAGTGTGGATCCTCCACCACCACCTCTACCACCTTGTCTCCCATGACCAAGAGCTCTTCTACCACCTGCCATAACAGCCCTACCACTGCGTAACTCCGGGTGTAAGTCAAAGCATTGATCATTAGTGTGACCAAATTTGTTGCAATGCTCACACTATTTGTGTGCTGGCTGTGGTGCACCAGAGGTATTGTGTCCGTTGCCCTGAGTGCACACTCTCTTGTGGTGAGGTCCACCACAAGTCCAACAAGCAACACCACCACTCACTGGCTATTGCTGTAAAATGAAGGTAAGGGTCTAGCTACAATAGGCCCTCCAATTGCTCCATAGGATCTAGGCTATCCACTCTCTCCTTGGAAACCAACATGGCATGGTGCACTCTATTGCACTGTGGAAGAAGTAACAGTTGTGGATAAGGTCTCCCTACCAAATCTAGATGTCAAAATTCTCTCCTCCACCATGTTGAGCTCAATAAGCTCAGCCAAACCAAAGACCATAGCCAAAGTAGGTGAAGTACCCTATAACAACATAGCATCACATACTCTATGTCACAACTCCCTATCCAATACCCCATACCCATAAGGCTCAACATCAAAGAAGTGAGCTCTCCGGAGTTGCACTTTGAAAGTATACCTCCTTGATTTCCAACCATAACGGTCCCACTGACGGCATACCTACTGGTGCACATGGTGCAAGTGATGGTGGGCCCCACTATGTAATCAATACCCCAAGGAAAAAATTTGACCATCAACAAGTAGTCTATGAGTAACTACCAAAATACTCCTAACTACCATCGCTACTACTCTAGAGTCCGAGCAATCTAGGTGTGAAGCTACAAAGGCGTGACAACCTACCAAAAGTGTGAGGTGATGAACTATGTGAAATAATGCTTAGGTAGTACCAGGACACAAAAATCCCAATGGTTTGGTGGAAATGGATTTGGTGGTCTATAAATTCCATCCATCCCATTTCTACTCTAATATCAATGTAAAAGACCGAGATTGAGGAGAGAAGTAGGAGAATGGAAGATCATATTGGGACACTAGAGTGTAAGAAAATCCATATGACTAGCATGAGCTTTGGCTTAGGTATTTATGGGGAGCATGCAAGGCTCTTGAGAAGCTTCTTAAGAAGTTTCCTTGAGTTGCTTTCTTGGAATGCAAGCCAAATTAACCGAGAAGCTTCTCAAGAAGCTTTCTTCTAGAAGCTGCCTACTTGGCATGCAAGCTAAGCTAGTTGGAAGCTTCTAGAAGTTACCTTCTTGGGGGTGCAAGCTAAGCTAGCCATGAAGCTTCCCAAGAAGCTTCTTGGATACTTTTGGAGTATTCTAGGCTTATTTGGCCTATTTGCTACTTTGTTAGCCTTAGCTAACTCCTTGATAAACTCCATATTGTTACACTCCAAGTGACTCAATTGAAGTCAAGCCATAAACATCTATATGTATTAAATCTAGCTTTCCCACTTTTGGTGCTCTTGTAGCCTTTGTGAAGGTAACTCACTTTTACTTTCCCAAAATACATGGTTCATTAAAGCCAAGTTGAACAGTCTTCAACTTTGGGGATCTTGTCATTGATTGGTAACTAATTGCTTCTACCCTTATCACTCATGTGACCAAGTTTTTGGTGCCATTGGATTGAATGACAAATTGCATCAACAACTATTATCAAATGGTATGATTTTCCTATGACATTTAGAGTTCTAACTTTTTGTCCTTATGCTAGAATCAAATTTACATGAGTAACCTTCTACTACCCACTTTCAAAGGATGTTTAATATCCTTCTTCATCTAGTTGATCTATAGAAATCAAATTCCTTTTCAGTCAAGGGACATATTTGATATCTGTCAAAGTCCATATTGAGCCCTTGAGAGGTCTTTAAATTCACATTGCCTTTTCATTTGATAAGTAGAGGTTTGTCATCAACAAGGTGAAATTTTCCAAGGTTCTTGCAACAAATTTGGGCATCAACTCTTTATATGGAGCAGAGTAAAATGATGCACCACAATCTATAACCCAAGATTCTATGGGAGTTTCTACATAACAAGCAAGTGTGTAAAGACCGAGACCAAGGAGAGAATAGGAGAATGGAAGATCACATTGGGACACTTGAGTTTGGGAACCTCTAAATGCCTAGCATGAGCTTCAAATACAAGGCTCTTCAGAAGCTTCTCAAGAAGCTTCTTCCTAGAAGTTGCCACTTGACATGCATGTTACCCAATACTTGGGAAGGTACCAAGTAGCTTACTAGATACTTCTAGAATATTCTAGGCTAATTTGGCCCATTTGCTACTTTTTTGGCCTTGACTAACTTCATCACTAAACTCCATATTGTTACTTATTCCTCCACTGCAAGTTAGTGATATCCTCGTCACCATTGAAGCTTCAAACTCCTAGGTGGCCATTTTTGCATTTTGTAGATGAGAAAGTGTCATCATGAAGGGGATATCCATTCTACAGGACTTTGTACTCTATATGTTGTTGACATCCTTGTTGAATATGGCAACATGCAAGGATCCGATCAGCTTCATACTCTTCACGGTCATTGATAGGGATAATAGGAGGAGGAGGAGGTTGGACATGAGAGGAAAAAGAAGATGGCTTAGGAACAAAGGGTTTTAACTTGGAAACATGAAAGACAAGGTGGATGCGTATATGACAAGGCAAGGCAAGTTGATAAGCAATAGGAGAAATGATTTGGGTGATATCAAAGTGTCCTATCCAATTAGGAGTAAGTTTATGGACTTGGGTATCAAGTGAGAAGGGTAGGTTACTAGGCAAGAGCATGACCTTATCACCAACTTGAAAGGTGAGATCATGATGATGGTGGTCTGCATATTGTTTTTGATGATTTTGAGCAACACGGAGAAGAGGTTTGGCTTGTTAGAGGGATGAGATATGGTGGTCAAGAAGGTGGCAGTATGAGGGACATGAGATGGAAGAGGAGCAAGAAGAGATTTAGAACAAGTGGATCTTGGCCAAAATTGAAGAAGAAAATAAAAAGAATTTGATGCTTGCCTGTTTGGAATTATTGTATGCAAACTCTACAACTGCAAGACATTCATCACAATTAGCTTCTCCTTAAAAGTTGCCACTTGTCATGCACATTACCCAATACTTGGGAGGGTACCAAGTAGCTTCCTAGATACAGCTAGAATATTCTAGGCTAATTTGGCCCATTTGCTACTTTGTTAGCCTTGTTGCTAAACTCCATATTGTTATTGTCCTCCTCATATTAATGAACCTTACTCTTACATTTAGAGCAAGATGACCATGCACCACCTTTGGTCTACAAGCAAGCACAAGGAGTGAATTCAGCAATTGGAAGAAGTGCCTCCATGATGGGTAAATATACTATTGAGCAAGATATCTCCTTGCCATGAGGCTCTAATCAAAGACTAATCCTACACCAAGAATAAGGAACACACCTCTGCATTCCCAAACTCCTCTTTTGCCTCACCGATATGCTCAAGCATCAAAGTGAATAGTCGATCTCAAGTGCTGCACATGTGAGTATTTACATCCTATATGCTCACAAACTCAATGTAGAAAATGACAAGTAGAGCAACCACAACCTATCACAACCTAAACTCTCTGAAGTTGAAGGATTTGTTCAAACCCTAAACTATTGGACGTAAAGGTAGGAAATTGTAGGGAAATCCCAAAACTGAGGGTTGTTAAGGACCTTCTACTAACTAGAAGGTTCACTTGTGAGAAAACCTAAAATGTAGATTATTCAAAGAGATATGGGTCTTTCCAAGATCTTCTATTGAAAGTATGGGTTTGCCCATAAGGAAACTCCAAAACAAAGGATCATTCATAAGAAACAAGGTTTTCTTGTGATATTCCACAAAACCTCAGGGTTTGTTTGGATGGAAACCCCAAAAATAGAGGGTCATTTAAATGGTTTTAAGGATTTTTCAAACATCTTCATGGTTTTTTTAGAAGGCTTTGGAGATTGTTTGGAATGTTCTACTAAATGTAAGGGTTTGCTTGTGGGTCATTTGAATGCTGATGAGGTTTGTTTGTAAACCTTTGCTAGAATTAGGGTTTTGTCAAGGGTTTTGCTCATAAGGTAGGGGTTTTGTCCAAGGATCATTGGAAGAGTTGCTCCATTGGGATTGTAAATCCCTAGAAATTTCGGGTCATTTGGGAAGGTTTAGTATGGATTTAGGGTTCAAGACAAGGTTTGGGGGAGAGTGTAGGGCCAAACATTGTTAAAATTGATTACTAAACTCACAAATACAAGCCAATTTGACAATATTGAAGAAACTTTGGAATTGGAAGTAGATTTGATAGAGTTTCTTACATCAACCATAGGGTATTCAATCTTCAAAGACACTTTGAGACCAAGAGTATCCAAGTCTACCTCCCAAATCATCTCCATTGCTTACCTCACTTGGTGCTTATCCAACTAACTCCACTTGATCCATATATAATAATTGGCATCAATATGAAAATCTATGAGCCAATTTCCCTTGTTTAACCCTCCATGTTGGGCATGTCCCATAGTTTTTGGTAATCTTCAATCTTGCTTGCCATGTTGCACTATTTCTTTGTCACTATTTCTTTCTTTCTTCTCTCTCTCAACTCTCTTTCTTCATTTTGCCTCTCTTTCCTCTCCCTTCACTTTCTCTCCTATTTAATGTGAACTCTCTTTGAAAACTCTTGCTCTCCACTTGCTTCAATGTGCCTTCTTTGCTCTCGTCTCTTTATGAGAAGCTTGGTCTCTTCTTGAATGTGTTTTCCTTGCTCTCCTTGCTTTGCTTATCTCTCCCGTGATATCTTTTGGATATGCCTTCCTTTCTCTCCTATGAAAATCTTTTGAATATGCTTTCCTTTCTCCCCCATGAAATCCTTTGAATATAAACTCTCCTTATCAATAATCTCTTTGTGATTTTCTTGGCTCTTTTTGAATGTGCCTTCCTTGCTCTCTTCTCTCTCTTTGCCTCTTCTCCTACTTAAACTCTCAATTTTCTCCTCTACTCTTCTACCATGTGAAGCCAAATTAAATACCCAAACATCCACCAAATTGAGATATTCTTACATAGATCTACACATAGATTTTTCCATCATCAAATGAAATGACACTTCAACATCCACTTATTAAAGTGACACTCTACCCCATAAAAACCCAAGCAAATAACCTACCACAAAAAGGACACACAAATAACATTCCACACTCACCATTCCATTCATTGAATTTTTTTGATAAAAAGATAGTTTTATTTTGGATTAAAAAATCTACCAAGTATGTTGTTGTAATATCATTTAGCTAGACAAATTATCTAGATGAGAAAATTGGCTTGGTGATATTTTTAGGGATATTACATACAATGGTATAAGTAGATCAAATAGAGGTGTCACTAAAAGAGGACTTCCACTAATAGGGTAGAGGCCAAAAACACTACAAAAAATTCAAAGCAAATTTCTAAGGACTAAACAAAAGAATTAGGCCTCAAAAAATAGAATCTTTCTATCCCTCTTAAGGGTTACGGCAATGACTTCTTCTTCCTCACTCCCTCCCTCCCTCCCTCCCTCCCTCCTTTCCTCCCTCTTCTCTCTTGTCTTGATCTTTCCAATGGTACCTCATCCATGCTATTTTGAGCTTCCTACATGAAGATTCTCCAAAGATTTTTTGGTCAAACTTGTTTGACCAACCAAATAGGACAAAGATTGACATGTCACCAATCCATGTATCTTATCTTAAGGTGTAGCTCCCTTTGAGTGGACTCTCTTTGCGATATAATAAAGACAAGGTGCTCATTTGGGATTGTAGTATTGAGGAATTCAACCTTAAGTTTCTCTTATTCTCCTCTTGTGTTTTTCTTGGGTTTTCTCGTATCCTTGGAAGATTACACCGGTGGAATATGATACATATTTGCATAACATTTCAATTTGTCTCTCCTTTGAGTGGGATTGCACTAAGATCATCTAATATATCTTGATCTCCATCTAACTCATTTACAATCTTGTCCTCCTCAACTCACATGGATGAATGATTAATCAAAAAGTTGTGCAAAATAATCCATGAGTGATCCATTTCAATAAGAATCCATTTATATTCTTGCTTTTCAGTTGGACCCTTAATTCTTGCAGAGAATGAAATCTTGGCTCAAAAGGCCTATGTAGTGCTCATTGAGTACACAAGCTCTTGCAACACATTTATTGAATTCAACTCTCTTCTCTATCCAAGGTTGTTTGAACAAAGGCACTAAGTGCCTCATAAGAACATAATTGGAGTCCCCTAGTAAATAATGTTGGTGATCAAAATAATTATTCTCCTCTCATTGCTTGATTTCATTTCATACTGGTAACCTTTTGATGCAAGTCATGTTGTGACACAAGCCCAACATCCTTATAAAATGATAGAAATCAAAGGTTCAATAAGTGAACTCACAATCCCACTCAGCAAGCCTCTTCCTGTATTGGGGCTTAGCCCCATGTTACCTTTTTTGTCTCTCCCTTGTACGGCTTGATGGGGTCTTCCCATCCTTCATTTTTCCTACGCGGTCGCCTTTATTCTTCACATTCCCACACAAACAAACAAAAGTAACCCTCAAGTACTAAAAGAGATAACTTTAATGGCTAGGGTACCTTTCCCATAACTCACAAAACCTCAAAAAAGACACTTCTTGCATAGAAGCCCTTACCTCTTTTGAAAATAGTGATCCTCAACACGTCATTGCATACAACCTACCCATTGATAGAATAAGAGCCTTTTCTATTGAGATTTATCTCTCCATCCACCCTTGGTCTATATGCTAATGGAATGATGTCCCATCCACCAATCCCATACATCCTTGAAAACCCTTCAAGGAAAAAAACATTCAATATTCTACCTCCTTCCCAAGAATAAACGCAATGTTTTTTCCTTGAAGGGTTTTCAAGGTGATTATGATGATTTTAGAGATGGATGATGATTATGACTATGATTTGTCATGATTTTCTTTGTAACATTGATAATAAAACTTGAGAAAATGCACCATCAAGTCATGCTCCTAAACGTACAAGCTTTGTTTCCACTATGCCCTAACCTATCAAGGGCTATGGCAAGTTGTACTCACACAAGGGTTTGAATCCTTTGTGAGTTATTTGTAAACACCTCATGCTCTCTAAACAACTACACCAAAGTATGAAATGATTGTAAGTCCATCCAAACTAACAGCTTAAATGCACAAGGGTCAAGACCTCTAAAGAGCCTATGCACAAATTTTGTATTGCGATGTGATTAACTCCTTGTTACCAACTCGCTTTGGGAGTGTAAGAAATCACACCATCTCATAATACTTTATTTTCATCCAGTCCCAATTCATAATCACTCCTCGAGTAGATGAAACTCCACTTATCCTATTCCCATTCTCAGTTAGTGATGTTCTTTTCATCATCATAATCCCCTTCCATCTCTAAAATCCTCTTCTCCTTACATTTCTTTATTTTCACGAGAAGTTTGCATGCACTACAACATGGCATGATGCCCTCAATTGTTTGGAGAAATGGCATGGAACTGTCAAGAAATTTTGAAGTGAATCTCACATAAGATTCTCTCTCTATTGAAACTCATTTTCTGTACTCTAAGAATAGTGAAATTGACTCAACTCAATTCCTCCCAAACATGACACATATACTCTAGATTAAAATTAGACTCTTTAATTAGGGGGAAGAAGGCGACCGCGTAGGAAAACTGAAGGATGGGAAGACTCTTTAATTAGCCAATTAAAAGTTGCGGTTCATTAAGACTTTACCCACGTCGTTCCCTTGTGGAGCTTGATAAGGCTTTCCCATCCTTCTTGTTATCCTACGCGGTCCCCGTTTTCGCAGAGTTTTAGACACCGAATCGACAAAGAGTTTTTAGATGTTTTCTGGTAGACTATCCAAATAACGTCAAAAGAGTTAATTTCCCTGGATGCATGACGGAAACGAAACGCGTAAATTTAGACTTAGGTGAGTAAACAAGTATGAACCTGGATACCTTAATCTTTATTAGATTTAACCCCATTTTACCCCCCTACGTCTTCTTTTTTTCATTTTCCTTGGTCGTCCCATCCTTCTTGTTATCTTACGCTGTCGCCTGCTTCGAAAATTGAAAGATTCTCAGATAATCATTTGATGCTCGGGAGGTTCAGAGTTAAAGTGGGACGGTGGGAGAATATCTCTGAAGCACACAAACGTCGTTTTCTGAGGCTATATTTTGGATAGGCTAGGCTAGGCTAGGCTAGGCTATATATGAGGCAGGTCCTACTAAAAGAAATGACCTTTAAAGAGTTCCTGTACTGGAACAACAGATTACGCGCTTTTGTGTGTACGAACATTGCTCGTTAATTCATGAACTGGACACAGAATCAAATGATCTTCGCAGCGCTATAATGATAGTGCTCAAGTTCCTCCCCGGTGGTTTCTAAGATACAATGCAGGCCGGATGATGGCATACAGGATGTTACTTAATGTGGAGTTTATAAAGAGTATGACCTCATTTCTAAGGGCAGTGCATAATATTCCCTCTCTCGGCTGATGAGCGTTATGAGGTCCAAGAACGCCATTCAGCCGCATCGTAGGTGTACGCGACGCACTCCAAGTATATTACGGTCCAGGTGAATCTATAAACCAAGGAGCTGCACGAGTATCATTATACGTACTTAATACTTATGGGTCTCCTTGGAAACTGAGGAACCTAATTCAAATACCAATGTAATACAGATCAGCAGTCAAACAGTATCTTTAAGTTTCCTGATACATGGATGGCAGTACAGGAGTGAAAGAAGAAGACACACAGTAATTGCATTCACTCATTTCGATTGGGAGCAGTTCCCTGGCGGAGCTATCACGTTAAAACCTCCCTCGTTACGCGACTGCCTCCCTGTCAAATATTTTGTGTGCTGGAAACCTGGTCACGGAACCTGGAACTTCATCAAGAGCGAGAGAAGCGAGAGAAGGAGAGTGCCGGAGCGATTGGGTGATTGGAGGAACTCAGACAGTACACCGCATTTGTACTAACAGTAGTAGTTATTTTGCTGCAGGTAACTCTTGATTTTATGCGTGACATAGTCCCACCGACCTTTAAGGTAGCCTGACAGAGAACAGATAATTTTGACAGTCATACACTAGTAACAACTGACGCGTTAAGGATTCGAATGTAGATTCTATGCTTCTAACGTCGAGATGATGTCTTGGCGTGGATAGCTCAACTATTACCACTATCACAGGTGTCAGGGTATCCACTTCCAAAGTTATGATAGTGCAATTCTTTGGTGAGGCCTGCACTTATGAGTTGGATATGCAATCATGAGTCGGGAAGAAGTGGAGAGGTAATGCCTGTGTGCTTGCATACTGATCCGGAATAAGAGCGACACAAATAGTACTAGTTATAAATCACTATGGTAATTTATAAGGAGCAAGACTTGGTTTCAAAGCAGACCGGAAACCCCTATATGTGTAAGTGCCCTATTGAAAATTCCTTGTGGACAAGAACTGTGGATTTGGCATATTATGTTCCCTCTGATACTCCATGGCCAATTTAAGAACCAGGGCAAGCTAAGAAGCTCGGCGCAGTGTGGGTCTGTGATGCCAAACTGAGTTGATTCTGAACTTTGCTTGGTCCAGAGTCACCAGGACCCCAGAAAGTTGGCGACGGGCCGGCCAAGTCGCGGACAAGGATACTCAATTTTGATATTCCCCCTCGACATGACTCGTGCACAAGTATGAGTCTGACTAATAGATCGAAATATTAAAGTTGTCACGGCAGAAGGTAAATATACTGACTATTCTGCACGGGTGAGGTGGTTGGTGGGGGAGTTTGACAAATCTCACTGTAGCACTGAAAATAACCCTCTCGTGATTTTATGGTGAATTGGTTATTCCGCGAGTTTGACAAATCTTACAAATACATATATACATGGAAATGTCAAAAATACACTCAGTGAAATTGATGTCATAAACTTACCCTAAATAATGTAATATCTATAAAAGTAGTTCTGGTATTTACCAAACTTTGATGTTGGTTCGAAATGTTGATTTGGAAGGCTGGACGGGAGAGTGCAGGCCGTGCTATCTTTGGGGTACCACTTGACCACAGGTGATATCGACTTGGTTCTTGACTAAGTTGTAGCATTGAGAGAGGAATGTTGGTTTCGAAGGCTGGGTCAGGAGAGTGCAAGTCGGGATGTCTTTGGGGTTCCCCGGTGATGCAACTTGGTACTTGACTAACTTGTAATATCGCAAGCGGAATGTTGGTTTGGAAGGCTGGGTCAGGAGAGTGCAGGTCAGGCTGTCTTTAGGGTTCCAATGGTGATACCGACTTGATACTTGACTAAGTTGTAGTATTGCAAGTGCCAATATCTTGATTGAGTAAGTATTTTCTTTCAGTTATTGTGACCTAAATTCAATCCAATATTTAGAACTCTTCCATAAGCTGTAATTGCACCCAGAAATTGATGTAATTGAAAGACTCAACAATCCTAAACAATTCTACTGATGCCAAGTAATGTCAAGGTATAACATGCTATAGAGGAACTTCCAATGATGAGCTAAAAGATGGGTTGCTAGTTGTATCAAATGACCTCATCGAGTTCCGATCTTCAAATTTCCATTTCAAGGTTTACAGCTTGAGTCAAAGTTATATTGTAATGGCCTTTGGCTAAAAAGAGAAAGTATTGACTCCATGTTCCTGAATTCCTTTTGTAGACGTTGGAAATGTTAATGGCCTTGAGGTCCTTGAAGAGGAATCTCAAGAGAGTTTGATACGCTTGAAACTTGCTTGAAAGTAGTGTCAAGGAGCTTCTAGAAACACAAAATATGGTTGAGAGATTCAGAGCCAGACTCAAAGGTTAGAGGAGATCTTATCATTTTGCTAAAATTATTGTTTTTGTGAGTGTACTTTATTTGGGGCCTGATTTGAGTCAAGATTTAATTTGGTTCTGCTTCTAGTTTGTTGTGCATATATACATTGTTACACAACATACATCACTATCAACATCATCCACTATAGAAGCACAATCCACACATAAGTCATACATGAACTCTAAAATGTCACAATAATCACTTCATTCTTCCACTCAAATCATACTTGAATCAGATATGTACTCGATCCTTCACTCAACAATCTGCCAACACCTGTTCATTGATTACAGTCAAGCCATACCCACTCTAACTAAGAGACCTCACGTGATGCTTGGCGGCCTTTGTCCACCATACCCAAGAGTTTGAAGGCTAAACATCAGAGAAGTGAGCTCTCTAAATCTGCACTTTGAAGATATACCCATCTACTCAACCTAGGTCACCAATCCTAATGGTGTAGCTAATGGTACATCCGATGGTGCACATGGTACAAGTGATAATGGGTCACACTATGTGATCAATAGCCCTAACATAAAATCGGACCGCAAACAAGTAGTCCATGAGTAACTATCAAAATACCTATGATTACCAAACTACCACTCTAACATCCGAGCAACCTAGCTTTGGCAAGACAAATGTCATGATAGATATCATGCTTATATACATTGGTATATAACATACATCTTTGTCAACATCATACACTATAGAAGCACAACTCACATGTAAGTCATACATAGGTTAGATCCTTCTAACTCCGAATAGCGATCTACTCTAAGTATGTGGTATACCCTATGGTGCCAAAGATCAAGATATTGGGTGCTATAGAGCCCTATTGTTAGTTGCATGTCTACAATCTATAAAGGGTGAATTAGCTATATGTCAAGTACATCTAAGACATAACCACTATTCTTGAGGAACCACCATGAGAGGAGTAGTCAAACATGCCATATGCCATCCTCTTGAAAAACTATCACACACCAACATAGTAGCAGCTCCACCAAAGAGCTGCATAACATACACTGCAAGCTTGCTAGTACAAGTGCCAAGCTTGGGTCCATATAACCATAAATGTTGGGAGGTGGCATGGCGTCCAATTGTGGACATGATCCTTCCAAACAGTATTATCATGTCCTTCCAACATGAGGACTTCAGGAGGCAAAACCTTGTGCACTCTCAAGATAGTGCGGCATGTAGTAACATCAAGTGTTGTTGGTCAATTGTAGATATACATAGTCACTTGGATGAAATTGATGGATCAAGGATCTATAACCTCCTCCTTGAATAGTAGCATATCCTTATGTTGAGCAATTGCCAAGTTCTCAAAGGCCATCGGCATCACTCTCCAAAAGATATCTGCCCGTTGAGAACATGCGCTCACCCATACATCTAGATCATCCAAGTCCAAAATTATAATAACATCTCAACAAATAGTTGAAGGTAAATTTGGACCTCATCCATGTAGTAGACAATAAGGAGAGAAGCATGTTAAGGAAGCTTGCTGATTGAATCAATAGCCCATGGACAACCAAGGTAACTAGATATTTTAATCTTCCAAGTGTCCTCTATGCAAAGCATACTTATGTAATCCTCTCTTCACCATCTAAACCATTCTCTCTACTAAACCGTCTGCCTTAGGGTGAGCTTGAGAGGTAGTATGATGATCAATCAAGGACTTGCCACACCAGACCTAAACTCCCCTAAGAACTCTATACCCTAATCAGTCAAAACCTCAATTGGTGTACCAAAATGACTAAAAACCTGATTTAAGAATGAGTAAGTTGTCCTTTCACTGGAGTTGTCAAGAAGTGCCACCAACTCAATCCACTTAGAGAAGTGCTCTACCATAACCAAAACATACCAATAATGTTTCATAATCAATATTAAAGGTCTAGCAAAGTCTAAACTCCAATGGTAACCAAATCCCATGATAGGTAATGAGTATAATTGTGGTACATGAGCATTAAATGGTGCTCTAACTTGGTCACAACCACACATTTGCAACAAAATATTGTACATTGGTTTACATACCATGCCACCAATAATGACTTTAGAGTAAGCTATATGTATGCTTTACTCCAAAATGTCCTAGCTCTTCATGAGCATGATAGACCAAATGTGTCTCTAAGATGGAAATGGTACTACTTACACTCTACCAAACTCCTATACACAAAGAAGGTGTTTACCGTCCAATCTAAACCGCTGGCTTGTTGAAGAACATGGTCTCTCTCCTTGGCACCAACTATGCCACCCATAATACTAGTGCAAAGATAATCCATCACTAAGACATCATCATGAATGTTTGGCTGAATTGTACTAATATCTCTACCCTCTAGATATATGACCTCAATAACTCCTATATATGTCTCATAGAGATACCACCAACACCTCAAAAAATATACATAGAAAGGTAGATGCATGCCAACTTTGCACCATCTCCTTATCTATCTCACTATGCTAATGTGCTTTGGTCTAATCCTATTGGTTGGGACATGAGTTTCTACTCAACCTATCTATATCATGGTTCACCACCCCATGTCTATGAATAACTATGAAATCATACTCTTGTAAAATCAAAGCCCATTGTGCAAGCTTCCATGAAAGCTTGTTGGACTCCATCAACCACTTCAATGGTTGATGATCAATAATGAGAGTGAAAGGGTTACCAAATTGGTAACATCATAAATGTGCTACTACCCACACTATCACCAAGCACTCTCCCCCATATAAACTATACTTTGCCTCTGCTGAACTGATGGAATGACTAGCATAGGCCACCACAAACTCCTTCCCCTCATCATCATGTAGGTAAGCATTGCTCCAAGCCACAATATACTCCAATTAGTGTGAACTTGGAATGGTCATCCTTTGATTGGTTTCCTAAAAATAAGAGCAAATGTCAACCTTTCCTTGAGCTCTATAAAAGCTCTCTCTTGCTCATCTCTCCAACACCACTCCTATGTAAGCTTGGTCAACTTTGTCAAGGCCTTGGCAATGGCACTAAATCCTCTAATATATTGGCAATAAAATTTTGCCAAACCAAGGAATGTTCACACTTTGCTCACATCCATAGGTCAAGAAATACGTAAAATAGCCTCCAACTTGGTCTATTAAACACCAAGTCCTCCAAATTAGATAGTGTGGTCCAAATACTTAACATGCTCATGGAAGAATCTACACTTCCCAAGATGTAATTTGGATCTATGAGAGCTCAACCTCTCAAACACCTCCAAAAAATGTCTCTCATGCTCCTCCAAAATAGTGTTATAGACCAAAATGTCATCAATATAGTACCAAGAAAAATCAAATCCTACTAGAATCCTTTCCATGACCCTTTGTAACTTGATAGGAATGTTCTTTAACCCAAACGGTAAGAACATCCATTGATATAATGCATCCTTATTGTGAGGCTCAATAGCCCAAAATGTTATCTTGGACTTATCTTCCTCCTTGATTGGCAACTAATGATACCCTACTTGAAGATCCAAAGTATTGAAGACCTTTGTATGCCCAATTGCATCAAACATCTCCTTTGGTGTAGGCATGGTATACCAATTAGCCTTATCTTTTGGTTGATAGGACGGTAACCTCCACATATCTACCTATCCATGTAGTTGGCATGCATAACCTTCTTGGTTGGCATCATTGTAGCTGAAGTATATTCTCCATGTGAAATCTCTACCAAACTAGTCTCAAAAAGTTCTCTACTCCAACTCTAAATCAATATTTGTTCCATGTCACTATATTTGTAGGTACATCAAAAAATTGGTGTATCATTAGTAAGCTCAATCCAAATACTAGCTCCTTTTAGAGTACCCAAATCCTTCATATTGAAGGCAAAACACTTGTGTAGCTCTTCAAGAACCTCCAAACTCTTTGTCTTTCCCCTCTTGTAAGCTTGGGTCTAATATTTGGCTCCCAAGTATCCTTTGTAATTGATGTAGGAGTGGAAGATGTACTAACTGGCTACTTCACTAGGCCCTTGGGAATAGTAATGTCATGGTCCCAACTATTAGAGCTCCCAATCTCAGTGTCAAAACTCCCTCTACTATGGCTACAAGCTCCATACGTCCTCTAGTTGCATCCCAAGTAGACCAAGAGTGTAATCCAAGTAGACCATGCTCACCTAGATGAATCCCAAGAAGACCATTTTCACTGGTAGCTATAGGCAATGTCCCAAGAATACCCTACCCACTTGGTCCATCACCCCTATCACGTCCTTGAATCATCTTGGTAGGCACAAAGCTCACAAGTGTCTGAGTGATGATGCCTATCAAGCACATCTTCTGATGCTCTACCAAGTCAAGGCTCATAATCCAAGTCAAACAATTCAAGTCCATAGCATGACCTAACACCTAACACTTGGATACCTCTAACACTACTATAGTAATGGTAATACTAGTACAAAAACCAATAGCTTGCTCCATCTCATAGGCGTTTGAACTCCACCAACAATTTTAACTATGAGTCTCCAAACAAGTCCAAGACCTCCTTCTCAAAGAGCATGGGAGCTTAGGAAACCCATAATTGTGGGTAAAGCGGCTTTGGGCTATCTAACAAGGTCTACCTTTACCATAGATGACCTATCAGCTATTACCACCATTTAAGACAAGAGCGCAACATCCAAAATATCATAAAAATAAGGTGGTGTAAAAGACCAAGACCACGGAGAGAAATGGGAGAATGAAAAATCACATTGGGACATTTGAGTTTAGGAATTCCAAATTCCTAGCATAAGCTTTGGCTTTGGTATTTATAGGGAACATACAAGGCTCTTAAGAAGCTTCCTTGAGCTACTTTCTTGGAGTGCAAGCCAAGTTAACCGAGAAGCTTCCTTCTAGAAGTCGCTTACTTGGCATGCAAGCTAAGTTAGTTGGAAGCTTCTAGAAACTTTTTTCTAGAAGCTACCTACTTGGGGTGCAAGCATAGCTAGCCAAGCAAGCTAGCTAGATACTTCTAGAATATTCTAGGTTAATTTAGCCTATTTGCTACTTTATTAGCCCTAACTAACTTCATCACTAAACTTCATATTGTTACATATTCCCGCACTACTAGTTGGTGATGTCCTCATTACCATTCAAGCTTCATACTCCTAGATAGTTTTTTGTGCATTTTGGAGATGAGAAAGAGGTTCCCATGTGGTATCATGGAGGGGATATCCTTTCCAAAGGACCTCGTACTCTGTATGTTATGGATGACCTTGTTGAATATGGTGATATGATCAACTTCATACTCCTTATGATCATTGATAAGGATGGGATGGGGGGGGGGGGAGATTGGATACAGGAGGAAAAAGAAGATGAGTTAGGAACAAAGGGTTTCACTTGGAAACAAGAAAGTCAAGGTGGATGCGCATATGACAAGGCAAGGCAAGGCAAGGCAAGGCAAGGCAAGGCAAGTTGATAAGCAACAAGAGAGATGATTTGGGTGACATCAAAGGGTCCTATCTAATTAGAGAAGCGTTTACAAACTTAGGTATCAAGTGGGAGGGGTTGGTTACTAAAGGAGAGCATGACCTTATCACCAAATTGAAAGGCACAACGATGGTGGTATGCATATTGTTTCTGCCAATTTTGAGCAACAAGGAGATGAGATTTGGCTTGTTGGAGGGATTGGGATATGGTTGTCAAGAAGGTGGACATATGAGGGACATGAGATGGAGGAGGACCAAGAAAGGAATCTAGAACAAGTGGATCTTGGCCAAAATTGAAGAAGAAAAGAGAGAATCTGGTGCTTGCATATTTAGAATTATTGTATACAAACTCCATAGCTGCAAGATATTCATTCCCAATTGGTATGGTGGATGTTGACAAAAGCACCAAACATATCCTCCAAGGTGCAATTTTCACATGCAATTGGTCCATCTGTTTGAGGATGATAGGCCATGGACAAAGCAACCTTGGTGCCAAGTAGCTAGAAGAGTGCTTGCCAAAATTTCCCAATGCATCAAGGATCAAGATCGGAGATGAAAATATTCTATGATGCTTGAAGATAGTATTAAAGTAGATCTATGCTAATGTCAGAGCATCCATGGTATCAAAGGTTAGTGCCAAATGGATTTGCTTACTAAGCTTATCCACAAATACCACAACCATTGTGTGACCTTGATTCATTTTGGGCAAGGACTTGATGAGATCCAAGCTCACGCGTTCCCATCAATCAGATAGAATGGGGAGTGGCTAAAGAAGTACACTTGGTTTTTGGTTGCTGGCCTTGTTGCATTGGCAACTCTCACACAATCAGAAAAACTCTCAAACATCTTGTGGCATGTTGGGCCACCACCATTGGCGTTGGAGAGTACTCAAGGTCATGTCCACACCCATGTGATGAGCGATTGGTAAGGCATGGGCTTCTTGGAGGCACACAAGTCGGACATCACACTTGGTTGGAACATAAATCTGGTTCTCATGGAATAAAAGGCCTTCCTTGAAGGAGAAGGTATTGTACTCTTTTTTGCATGCTGCAAGATGACCTTGTACCATCTAAAAGAAAGGATATTGCGATAAAGCGGTCTTCAACTCAAGTTGGACTTTGGAGTTGGACTTTGGAGTCAATTGATATTGTTGTTATTGCCGTTGTGATGAGATGAAGAGATTTCAAATCAAGTCATTGTGATAGGGCATTGGAATGACATAAAACTGACTGGGTTTGTATTCAAGTTTGATGCCAAACAATTGTAGTTGTTCTTCCCCACCAATGATATTGACTCTTTATGTGTTCCAAGTGTAATGTCTACAACAAAGGTTTATGATCAATTTTCATGATCACTTGTTTCTCCAAGAGATAATGTCTCCATACCTTGGTTGCATATACCATTGCTAGTTGTTCTTGATCTTGAATAGAGTAATTCCTTTCCGCTTTATTTAGTCTGCAAGACACAAAGGCAATGGTTACATCTGAGAATTCTTTTTGCAACACAACTTCAATTGAAAAGTTTAAAGCATCAAAATCAACCACACACGGTAGTTGAGGATCATATAAAGACACCATATGTTTCAACTTCTAGAATGCTTCTTCATGCTTGTTGGTCCATTGAAAGCTCAAGTTCTTCCCCAAGAGATGAGTCAATGGTGCGGCTACATGAGCATAGTGGTGGATGAACCGTTGATAAAAACTAACTAATCCATTAAATGCTTATTCTTCTATAGTATCCTTTGGAGTAGGTCAATTAGTGATGGCTTTGATTTTCTCTTCTTCCATCTTGATCCCCTTCAATGAGATCTTGTGACCCAAGAAGGTAAATTCCTTCTACCAAAAGGTACACTTTGACTTCTTGCAATAAAACTTCCATTGTCAAAGTCATCTTAAGACTTCTTGCACGTGATTTGCATGTTCTACCTCTATCTTGCTATAGATTAAAATGCCATCCAAGAACACCACCATGTTCCAATCCAATAGTCCATCCAACACCCTATGCATCTGATCCATGAAGATTATTGGAGCATTAGTGAGCCCAAAGGTAGAACTCTCCATTCAAAATGCCCATACCTTGTGCAAAAGGAAATATTTTGCACATCCTCCCTATCAATAAGGATTTGCCAATAGTCATTGAAAAGATCCAACTTGGAGAAGTATTGTGCTTCACTCAATTGATCGAGCAAATCATCAATTTGAGGTAAGAGATATGTATTCTTCATTGTTTGTTTATTGAGCCCATGGTATTCAATAGAGAAATGAAGTCTTCAATTCTTCTTTGGAACAAATAGTACCAGTGCTTCCTAAGGAGATTTATTATATTGTATGAAATCCTTCTCCAACCACTCCATAAATGTTGTTCCAAACTCCTCAAACTCCTTTGGTGAGAGCCAATAGATTGGTCTACTCACTAGAGTACTCCCTAGCAATAACTCAATCTTAAAGTGCATACCATGATTGAAGGGTAATCCCTTTGGCAAATTATTTGGAAAAAAATTTGAAAACTTGTGGACTACTTGATCAACCATTGCTTGATGAGTTTTTGATCCTCCTTAAATCCCCTGTGTGTAATTGACTTGATTCACATTGCAAAAACAAACTTATCTTCCTCCATAGCTTGCTCTATGGCTGCTTCATTGACAAATTTTCCATCTTGGGACTCATCTTCCTCCAAAGCTTGCTCTATTGCTGCCTTCCCAACAAACTTCCTATCTTGGTATTGACTATTCTTAGGTGTCTTACTTTGAGGTGCCAAACAACCTAATCTAGAATTCCTACCTTAGATTTGTACTTGAATTTGTCATTGATTCCAATGAAATTGACCCTTATGACATTCAAGCAAAGATTGGGATTGGGAAAGACCTAGATTGACATCATAGTGTAGAGGTGCCACTAGAAATCTCATACACTCCAAATACTCTTTCCTAATCTTGAAGGTAATAAGATGCAAGGTATGGAATGCAAAACCCTTTCTACTATCCATCATCATCAATCTATCTCTAATTATTGGCTTGATAGGTATACATAATTCCTTTGCTAATTGCGTGGACAAGCATTTTTTGAACTTTTGGAATCAACCAAAATTCTACAACCACAATCAAATACCATACCTTGCAAGTGAAACAAACTTGCATAGGTCAAGCCTTTGATCCCATTGGAACTAATCAAGTTTCCAATAGGTGGTTCAAAATCTACTAGGATTCCTTGTTTCCCTTATCATTCTACTCCACAAACTCCATATGGGCAACTTGTTGAGGTCATCCATTCTTGAGCAGACATTCAACAATGAGATATCTAACTTGACAATAATAAAAACAACCACTATTTTGTTATAGTTTTTCTCTATCTATAGTGCCAAGTGGTCTCTATTGAATGACATCAATCTCCATTGGTGTCGGCTCCTCCACTTGTGTGTAGTGTATTGGTAGGTTTTATGGAGGTCAAGGTCAAGACTAAGTTGTTACAACTAAGTAATCAAAGCATTTGGCCAATCGCATGGCTTACTCCAAGTGTTGTGGCTCTTCCATAGTTACCTCTAATTTGATTTGTGACTTCAAGCCCCTCACAAATTGATCCAAAGCTTTACCTTCTAATATATTTGGAATTTGCATGATGTTGTTCTAGAATTATGTGATGTAACTTCTTATAAAGCCAATGTGCTTCAACTTTACCAACCTATCTTAGGCAGCTTGTGTGACATTTATAGCTTGGAATTGACCAATTATTGCACTTTTGAATTCTTCTTATGTCAAGATAAGTGTAATAATTTGCCATTTTGCTCACTCCACTTGGAATTGCCACCATAGCTTTGCTACTCTATCCAATTGGCCGGAAGCCAAGAGAATCTGCTTCCGTTATCTTGAAGATTTGTAACTTTGAAATAAAGTTTGCATTCAAACAAAAAATTCTCCACTATGCCCAAGAGATTCCTACCTTCAAAAACCTTAGGTTTTGGATATGAAATTTGGTCTTCTTCTCAAATTGATACTCTTTCTACGTGCTCTTATCATTGATGATCTTGTTCATCCAACAATCAAGTAAGGTGCTCAATTTTTTGTTACATAGCAATGATAACCTCAAGCATTACCATTATGTTACTACTCTATCACACCACCCGCAATCTATCTTGATGCAACACGTCCATCATTGTGTATAAGTCACAATTGGAAGTACCAAGGGTTCCTTGGACAAGGTAATTATATTCAAAAAGTCTTGCCCAAAACATGAGGTGATGAACTCCATGAAATGATGCTTGGATAGTACCCAGATGCAAACATCCCAATGGTTTGTTGGAATTGGAGTAAGTGGTCCATAAATTCCATCCATCCCCTTCTTGCTCTAATATTGATGTAAAAGACCAAGGAGAGAAAAAGGAGAATGGAAGATCACATTAGGACACTTGAGTGTGAGAAACTCTGAATGCCTAGCATGACTTTCATCTTTGGTATCTATAGGGAGCATACAAGGTTCTTGAGAAGCTTCTCAAGAAACTTCCTTAAGCTACTTTCTTGGGGTGAAAGCTAAGCTAGCCGGGAAGCTTCCCAAGAAGCTTCTTAGATACTTCTAGAATATTATAGGCTAATTTGGCCTATTAGCTACTTTGTTAGCCCTAACTAACTTCCTCGCTAAGCTCCATATTGTTACAAGTGGTCTAGTTGTTGAATCCCATCATAAGCACATTGTAGAACCTCTCTTGGTAAGAGGTTCATCCACCAAAGACAACAATGATGAGCTCGTGATCCCACTATGACTACATCCAACAATATGGCATGTCACATCTAAGAATGGACTTGATGTGCACTCGCCACCACCTAGGTACAAGAATCACCTATCAAAGGAACATTCTCCAAAATGTAGGCTAGAGAAATGGACTGATGAACCTACAGATGTTGTTGTATATGTAATATCTGCCAAAACACTCTAAAATAAGGATCTTAGAGACCTTGATCTTGGCCAGTACGGGTATGTCCCTAACATGGCCATCCAAAAATCACCAAATGAATAGGACCATATCTCTCCAAATCTTGTGCCCCTAGCAAATAAATATCTATTGGTAGGGTTTTTTGGTAACCTTTGATTGCTGACATTAATAATAACTCAAGATATTGATAGGCCAAGTGTGCCACATGATGTAAAGAGACTTGCTTAGTAATCTCATCCTCTCCACATACAAGTACCTTTGTACTCATATACCTACCCATGATACTACTGCTAGTCCAATGCTAGTCCCACCAAACAACTGCAGACATATAGACATACTCTCTCTACTATATACTACCAAGCAATGAGCATGGTATTCAAAGATGATAAGGAAATAGACTCTAGAGGCTCATCCTTACACTAGTTTCCTAGGAGTACAAAGGCTCCACTCCAAGCCTATTGCACCAACTGATCTGCATGCTATTGCAATGCTTCCTCAAAACTCTACAATGGAACATCCAAGGTGGATGGAACAATCCCACTTGTACTCCAAATTTGAGTAATCTCCTTTGGTATTGGAGTATCTTCTATGTGAGTGTTCCCTTCCAATAAGTCACTAGGCCAAGTAACAAAACCACCAAAAGTTGAAATTAAATGCTATAGTCTTGATTGTAGTGAACCAAGACTACTACTACTACAACATATTGGTAGGCGACATACCCATCCTTCACATAACTACCAACATAGTCTATAGAAGGTTGTTTCCTTCTAATAGTCAATATTGAACCTATGGGATATAACATTGCTCCACCAACTAGCACAATGGCTTGAGCTCTCATCATAGAGCTATCAATCTGATGACTAGGCTAAATTTAGATAATGAGCCCTCCACATGTGATGTACTATATAGAACCATCCCTAGAGATGCCTGGATCTGAAATTGACACCTCTTCACATGGGTCATTTGTAGCTCCAAATCAACAATTGTAGCCTTCTCCAACATAAGGGGTTGCTTTAATACCAATAGCTAGACATATGATCTAGAGATGAAAATTTGGTTTGGTAACATTTTGGAGGATGTTATACATGATGGACTCTGTAGATCAGACAGATGTATTACCAAAAGAGTACTTCTACTAATAGGCCAAAAACCAAAACATGCTTGAAGACTTTAGAATCAATAGCTAGACATATGATCTAAAGGTAGAATTTGGGTTAGTGATATCTGGAAGGATGGTATACATAATAGATGAAGTAGATTAGGTAGAGGTATCACCAAAAGAACACTTCTACTAGGGTAGAAACCAAAATAGGCCTAAACTTCAAAGGTAATTTTGGAGGCCTAAACGGATGAATTAGGCCTTGAAAATGTGCAAATTACCTCCCCAAAAAAGGAGATATAAGTCTACCTTCCTACTAGATTGTCTCACCAAGAGCTTTCCAACGGTATCTCACCGACGTGATTTTGAGATTCCTATAGGAAGATTCCCTAAAAGATTCCTTCTAGTCAAAGCTTGTTTGACCAACCAGATGGGACCAAGATTGACATGTCACCCATCCAAGCGAGTAATATAGGGGTGGAGCCCATTGATAGGTCACCTATCCATATACCTCATCCTATGGTGGAGCATCCTTGGAGGAGCTCCTCTTTGGCTATATAATAAAGAGAAGGTGCTCCCTTGGGGCACCAAAGTTTGGAGTGTGAAACCTATGTTTTCTCTTGTGTGTTTTTTTGCTATCCTTGGAACATTACAATGGTATCAGAGCAAATTTTTCAATCCAAGAGAGTGGATCACTCCTCTTGAAAGAACATAGGCTATTAAGACTAAGTAATTATGGGGAGAAAAATTGTAGAGCAATTGATAGGTTATGAGAGTTTTAGAGAGAGGATAGGATGGAGGCTCCTTGAGGAAAATTTCTTGCACCCTGATTTCTATTCTTGAACCTAATTCACATCAAGATCATGTACATCCAGCAACAACAAGTGAGATTTTATCTCATTTACAATTTTGGAGTAGAGTTCATGGACATAATGATGAACTCACTAAACCCGGTGATTCTACTTGTAATGATTTACGATAGAGAGTGGGATTTGACAATCTACATTTTGTTGTGATGGATTTGAATGTCTTAAATCCTCTCTCTTTCAACACTCAAGTAGAATTATTATGTAGTTTATTATGAATTTATTATGTAGTTAGACAGAAAGTGATGTTTAGGGATTTTGAAGTAAGGAATTTTGGTAAGGAATATTATCAAAGATTGATATCTTACAAAGTCCCAATGGTAGTCCCAATAGTTCATGCACCCTCTTAAATGATCATATTAACTCTCTATTGACATAAGAAGGAGCAAGTAAGCATTTGCAGGAACCATGGATCCGTAGTTGCAAGAACTAAATCAAGGAATGCAAGGGATGTTGAACGAGATCAAGAAAACAAGATTTTGAGAGATCAAGATGACCATGGAATCATTACAAAATCAAGTACAAACCCTCAAGAATGATCAAACAATGTAGGAAGCAAAACTGTCTCAAAGCCCAATACCTATGATTATAGTACTTGGAGAGGCATCCATGCCTATGACATCAAATATGGCCAATGATGAAGCCATATTGTTACTACAAATGAAGAAGACCTGCAATATTAAGCCTTACAAGGGGCAACGTGCTATGGGAGTAGTGGAGAATTGGATCTCAAGAATTAATTGATATTTCATATTGTTCTTAATGGAGATCAATGAGCATGCCACAAGCATGTTTACATGTGTGTACTTGACTGATAAAGCCTTCACATGGTATGATAGTGGAAATAATCAATTTTGGCAAAAAGAAGAGAGGTCATATGGACAACAATGCAAGGACTTTTGAAGAATTTCCAATCTGTGGATTTTGTGTAGATGGCCAGAATCCGACTATGGAGATTGAAACAAACGAATATCATACAAGAGTACGTGGAAGCATTTCTAGATCTACAAGTTGCAATAACCAGCATGAGTCCAACAAAGGCTCTAGACAATTTCAAACAAGGGTTGAAGGACCAGATTTGCCAAGAAGTCATGGTACAAAATCCTTGCATTGTATTTGAAACCATTGTTTGTGCTCAAAGAATAGCAAGGGCACTTGGAAGAGGTGAAGGAGTACTTTTGTCTCAACATTATTGAGCAAAAATGCCACACATGGGTAGACCAACACCTATGGAATTGGGCAACCTTTGGTTTTGAGATAGAAGAGCACGATCGCTTCAAGAAGAGCGGAGATGGGTAGAAGAACAGAGAGATGGAGTCCCACAAGGAGAAGGAAATCAAGGAGAACAACATCATTGCTACAATTATGGCCATATTGTGCACATCTCCATCAACTATTGTGCTTGTCTCCTTTGAGGCCCTTGGCCTCCATACAGGTGATCTTTGAACAACATCAAGTGACGCACGGAGAAAGAGGATGCAAAAATCACCTTGAAAAACAAAGATCACTAATAAATGAACCTTGTGGCCTTATTGGCTCAATAGGGAAGTGGACAAGCAAGGGGAGGAAGAAGATGATTGTGCAAAGATCTAAAAAGGCAAACTCACAATTGATTGTTGTGAAGGGGGTCCTAGAAGGCAATCAAGTGAGAGTATTGATAGATCTTGGAGCAATAGACAATGTTTTATCTTGCTCTGTTGCAATAAAATTGGGGATGGATCTCAAGAAAGATGAAAGCAAAGAAGTAGAGTTACCTAATGGGCAAACAAAGAAGATTGAGTCATTATCCAAAAGGGTAACACGCTCTATAGGAGAATATCAAGATGTAATTGAGTGGCGGGTGATATAATTAGCTCATTATAATATAATCTTATGCATGTCTTGGATGGAGCAATAAAACCCTATGGTAGATTGGAAGAAGAAAGTAGTGAGCACCTACCAATGGACGATCATTGGAGTTAGAGAAAAAGCACATAGGCAGAAATTGCCTCTTTATGTCACAAGAACAACAACTATTTGTAAGACAGATAGATGTTTCATGGGTTTAATGAGAGAAGTCCAGAGTGCACAACTTGAAAGACAAATTTATGAGAAATTGAAAGATGTGGTAAATGAGTTTCAAGATGTCTTTCTAGATGATCAACCCTTAGGATTACCACCAAAAAGGAGAGTAGATCATAAAATTGAGATACTTCTTAGGAAGATACCTCCTTGGAAGGCCCCATATCGTCTATCACCTTAGGAGTTGGAGGGGTGTAAGGCTCAAATTAAGGATATGATGTTGGGATTTATCCAACCCAACATATCACCATTTGGGGCTCTTGTCTTGTTTGAGAAGAAGGATGATAGTAAAATGCACATGTGCATTGACTATTGGGGCCTCAATCTGCAAACAATGAAGAAAAAATACCCTTTACCCCGCATGGACAACTTGTTTGATCAACTCAATGGAAGACACTTCACAAACTAGACTTGCAAAGCGGTAACAATTAAATCCGGATTGCAAAGGAAAATGTATACAAAACTACCTTTTGAACCAAGTATGGCCACTTTGAGTAGTTTGTGATGCCATTCGGCCTCACCAATGCACTTGCCACTTTCATGAGTCTAATGAATGACATATTTTGGCCATATTTGGATAAGTTTGTTATCATTTTCCTAGATGACATCTTAGTATATAGTAGGACAATGATGGAACACAAACAATATCTACAAGAAGTCTTCCAGATTCTAAGACATAATCACTTGTACGCCAAAATCTCAAAGTGCAAGTTTGGCAAGTCTGAAGTAGACCACTTGGGGCATAGAGTAAGTGTAGAGGATATCCAAGTATTAACAAATAAAATATAGGTCATTCAAAAATAGAGCACTTCAGAAGATAAGACTCAACTCAAGAGCTTCTTGGAGTTGACAAGGTTCTACCATCGGTTTGTCAAGGACTTCTCCAAGGTGGCACAACTTTTAACAACACTACTTGGTAAGGGGAAGAAGTAGACATGGGGAACCACACAAGAGTTGGCCTTTCAAGAATTGAAGGACGCCTTGCTACATGCACCAATCTTGAAATGGTATGACACAAACATCCAATCAAATTGGCTATCAATGCATCAAGCGTAGCAATAGGGTCAATCCTACAATAATAGTGGCATGATGGGTGGCATCCAATTGCATACTTCTCTTGAAAGCTATTACCCGTAGAACATAATTATCACACCAAAAAGCAAGAAGAGCTGGCCATTGTCCTTGCAACCAAGCCTTGGAAGCACAATCTTGATGAGAAGGCATTTGTAGTAGAAATAGACCATAAACCTCTAGTCTACCTCAAGACACTAAAAGATCTATCTTGTTGCTAGATTTGGTGGGTAGAGTGGAGACAATGATTCAACATGACAATCACCTACATGGAAGGCAAAAAGCAACTTGCAGATGCATTCACCAAAATGTTGATGGCAAACAACTTGGTGGCAAAGATCAAGATGAACTATGAATTCTCGCCAAAGATTCTAGCTGCCACAAAAAATATCCATAGATTGCAGGAGCTCAATCATCCAAAGGCATCACCAACAACCAAGGACTCACTTTTCATGATGGTAAATTATGGATCCCGAATGCCCCAAAATTATGCACCACCATCTTAGCGGAATGCCATGATTCAGCCATGGGAGGTCATGTCGGAGTGGACAAGACCTTGGATGCAGTCCAACGCCATTACTATTGGCCCAAGATGAGCAATGATGTGATGAAATATGTTTGGAGCTACCTACTTTGTTAATAGAACAAAGCCTCTAATCAAGCTCCTATAGGACTCTTGCAACTCCTCCCTACTCCTACGTAATGTTGGGAACAAGTGAGTATGGATCTAGTTTGTGAATTGCCAAGACCACCTCAAGGTTTGACTCCATTGTAGTATTTGTTGACCAACTCAGCAAAATGATTCATGTACACCCTACCACCAAGGATGTGATGGCTCCACAACTAGCTTAGTTGTATTTAGATGCAATCTTCTCTAAGCATGGCTTATCTCAAGTGCTCAACACCAAAAGAGGCACTCAATTTACTAGTCTATTTTGGAGAACACTCTTTGGTTTCTTCAAAACCAAATTGGCCATGTCCACAACTTACGATTCATAGACCAATGGCCAAATAGAGCGGGCTAATTGCACTATTGAAGATATGCTTCAATGCTTCACCTTAGACGAGCAAGAGAGGTGGGATAGTTTACTTCCATTGGTGGAATTCACCTACAACAATTCAGTAAATGCCTCCACCTAAGTCACACCATTCTTCCTCATGTATGGCTAGCATCCTTTCACACCTTTGAACTTGATGAAGATCCATCTGATGACTACCAATGTTGATGTTGTCAACTTTTTTGTTTTGAGAATCCAACAAGGCGTGGAGAATGCCAAAAACATGTTGCAATTGACAAAAATTGACAGAAGCAATATGCCAATGCACACCATAGGCACATAGAGTTCCAAGTGGGAGATCAGGTTTGACTGTCAACAACCAACCTCACATTAGTTGGCCCTCACAAGCTCAGAACTCGCTTTATTGGGCCTTTTCCCATTCTTGGTCAAATCGGTGTTGTGGCCTATCACCTCAAGCTACCACTACACATGAAGATCCATCCAATGTTCTATGTCTCCCTTTAGTAGATATGCACCCCAATCAGGCTACTGTCCCTCCATACAAGACATTCAACCTTGCTTAACACTCATTGATGGCATGGAGGAATATGAAGTTCAATGCATTCTCCAAAAATGCATCCATGGGACTTGTCACCTGCGTGGGGAATACCTCATACAATGGAAAGGTAACCCAATGTATGAGGTGACATGGGAGCCAATAGCCAACTTGATCCATGCACCAATGTTAGTAAAAATCTTTTGAGCAGCAGTTTTGCAACGAGGACGTCACGTCTTAAAAGGAGGGAGGTTTGTAATACCAATAGCTAAACACATGATCTAGAGATGAAATTTGGTTTGGTAACATTTGGGAGGATTTTATACATGATGTACTAAGTAGATCAGACAGAGGTATCACCAAAAGAGGACTTCTACTAATAGGCCAAAAACCAAAACATGCTTGAAGACTTTAGAATCAATAGCTAGACATATGATCTAAAGGTAGAATTTGGGTTAGTGACATCTGAAAGGATGGTACACATAATGGACAAAGTAGATCAGATAGAGGTTTCACCAGAAGAGCTCTTTTACAAATAGGGCAAAAACCTAAATAGGCCTGAAAACTTCAGGGGCAATTTTGGAGGCCTAAATGGATGAATTAGGCCTCAAAAATTTGTCAATTTCCACCACAATAGAGGAAAGGCTGGCCATCCCTCCCCTTAGTTTGTCTCACCAAGAGCTTTCCAACGGTACCTCATCCACATGATTATGAGATTCTTATACAAAGATTGCCTCCGGTCAAAGCCTATTTGACCAACTAGATAGGACCAGGATCAACATGTCACCCATCCAAGAAAGTAATCTAAGGGTGGAGCTCGTTGACATGTCACCTATCCATGTATTTAATCCTATGGTGGAGCATCCTTGGAGGAGATCCTCTTTGGCTATATAATAGTGCTTCCTTGGGGCATTGAAGTTTGGAGCGTGAAACCTATGTTTTCTCTTGTGTGTTTCTTTGCTATCCTCGGAACATTATAGCTGCATACTAAGGTCTAATAAGACACTATATGGTGTATAGACTTTCCTTGAAGGTCCCACCAAATAAAACTCCTCCTTTGGTTATCCAATAGGACAACTCCAAATGTAAAATGAGCTTGCTAAAAGGCAAGTCTACCCCTAACATCATCCTAGACTCAATTTGTGTAGTAGTAGGTAGCTAACTAGCATCTAGTCTATCATTCACTCCATGTCCAACTACCACACTTCCGTTAGGACGTCTAGGAGCCATGTATGTTATGCATATTGCCTTAGAGAGTGTGAAAGATTGGGGAAGTCTGACTTGTCTACTAGTCTCTCCTCTTTGTGGGTCCAACTCCACTAATGCTCCTTTAGGCTATGGAGCATATACTACACTCTTAGTCATTGTGGCATATGCATCTACTTGTGTTGCTCTACACATAAAGTCCAATATCTCTCTATTACTACCATAAGAGGTGGAAGCCTTAGCATCCAAATGTGATCTCCTTTGAGCTTTGGCCATGCTAGCTAATCTTTGCTCTCACTGCTCAATCCAACTAGCTATGGCTGTATCAAAAGCAAGGGTAAGTATTGCAACCCTACCAAGTGTGGATCCTCTACTACCACTTCGTTCTCCATGATCCAGAGCTCCTCTACCACTTGCCATAGTAGCATGACCATTCCGTAACATTAGGTGAAGGTCAAAGCATTGGTCATTAGTGTGACCAAATCTATGGCAATGGTCACATTGTTTATGTGTTGGTTGTGATGCACTAGAGGTATCATGTCCATTGTCTTGAGTGCACTCTCTCTTGTAGTGAGGCCCACCGCAAGTCCAACAAGCAACACCACCACTCACTAGTTGTTGCCGATTGGTAAATGAAGGTAAGGGTCTAGCTACACTAGCCCTCCACTTGCGATATATGATCTAGGTTGTCCACTCTGTCCTCAAAAGCCAACATGGCATGGTGCACTCTATTGCACTCTATAAGAAGTAACAACTATGGATAAGATCTCCCTACTAAATCCAAATGGCACCACTCTCTCCTCCACCATGTTGAGCTCAATGCGCTTAGCCAAACTAAAGACCGTTGCCAAAGTAGGCAAAGTAGCTTGTAACAACGTAACATCACATTGCAACTCCATATCTAGGATCCCATGCCAAAAATAGACTGCTTAGGCCTCAATAACTCCTTGAGTGAAATTGATCAGCCGTCTCATGTGAGTGTATGCCTATCATAGGCTCTCTCCAACCTTCCATTGGAACTTTTGCAAGCTCCTTAGCTTATTTTTACAACGTAACATCACATTGCAACTCCATATCTAGGATCCCATGCCAAAAATAGACTTCTTAGGCCTCAATAACTCCTTGAGTGAAATTGATCAGCCGTCTCATGTGAGTGTATGCCTAGCATAGGCTCTCTCCAACCTTCCATTGGAACTTTTGGAAGCTCCTTAGCTTATTTTTCTACACTTTTTAGTAGTTTTGCCTCAAGCACTAGAAGAACTCCACCATGGGGTTAAACCCTTGTATTGCACCACCTCCTATAGTGGTATTTCCACTTGTAGTAGCACCATCTCCCACTAGTGCACCTCCACTAGATCCACCAACACTATTAGAGCTGGAACTCATGGGTACTACCAATCTACCCTTGGCTACCAAGCCTGAAGTTATGGAGATGTAGTTTACATATCAATATTGTCTCTATAGCTCAATCTCCTCCAAGCAAGCTCTCTTGAACTCATGATAGCCATCCATTAGTGGACCCTCCAAGCGTTGAAACAACCTCTATGCCATGAAGGATGTGAACAAAGTTGGGTTCCGCATTTGCTACAGATTACATCAACTATCAAACTCTTGGATAAATTCATCCAACTCAATGGTACCCACTATACTAGAGTTGTGCTTGGGGCCTTTGGAGGGCTCATAAATCTTGTCCATGTAACACAACAATGTTGTTGACACACCAAGTGCATTCTCAACTAAATCATCACTTGTCTCAAACTCCAAATCAGAGTCAATCTCCTTTCTCACTAGGAGATGCAAGCTGATACTGAATGCCACTCCATATAAACCCATTGCGTACTATAGTGCTATCTCCTCTAGAATCCTCAAAAAACTCCATCATGACAATGTAACTAAACCGCAACCATAGCCACCAAAACTACCCCACCAAGGATCACCACAAGTGCCACCACTAACTAAACACCACCCATTGGTATAACTACATAGAGGGAAGGATGACCTATAACTTGGCATCGCAACACGTACTTTCATGGTCTGCAAGTCATCACTTCTTGACAGCCAACAAGGAGTCCATGAGTAACTACCAAAATACCTATGACTACAAACACTACCACTCCAGCCTCCGAGCAACCTAACTTTGGCACTACAAATATTGTAACAAGTTCATTGGGTTTTTGAATATCATAATCCACATGTTGGATTGATAATCATCAAATGGAGCAAGTCATTGATTTTTGAAGCATGTTATTTTTATTTGATCTTTTATTTGAACAATTTTGTTTTTAACAAGCACTTTGGAAGTTGGAAAACATGAAATTTGCAATATATGAATTGCTTATGGCCCAAGAAGGACTTAATTGGTTTAAGCTACATATGGCTCTTGCCTTGAGCTACTAGCCTTGAGATTGCCATATGAGAACCTAGTCTTTGACTGCTCTTATTTAAGGATTACTCAACATTGATTGAACACAATTGAAAGAATATAAGAAACTGATCTTTGATTGTTCTTTATTTAGGATTGCACACATTGATTGAACAAAATTAAAAGATTTAACCTCACTTATTTGGAGTTCATGCAATTATCAAGTTGAAAAGGCATACAACCTCAAAAATCCCTTGAAGAATCTTGTCCAAGTATCAATTGAAAGTGATTTCCAAACCTTGAAAGAAGAGAATTTTCTTCCACCATATTTATTGCTATGTCTCTCCTCTTGTTTCTCCTTTTGGCCCTATTTCTGATGTGAGGTTTCATTGTTTGCAAGTTGACTTGAAGCTTGATGCAAGATTTGAAATAACAGTTGGTGATGCACTTTGAGAGTCAATTCTACTGCATTAACATAGAGATATCCTTGTTAAACGTTGCTAAAGGAAAGTACTTAATGAAGAATTCAAGCTTTCGCTATCGTCCGGGTCACAAATTTAAGCAGCTTAGTTACCTTTTACAAAAACTCTTTCTAAAACGGAGAGGAAACAAAAACGATGAAGATTTAGATTGATATAGCTTTTGTACCTTCTCCTCCCCTCTCTTCTTTATTTGCTCCAATTCAACTAAAAGTTTAGTTCTGTCATCCTTGCCATCATCATTGGGACAAATTAATAGAGAGATGTCAACCATATAAGCTCTATCACGACTATATAGTTGTCTACAAAGTGATTTAGCAAGAAGGTAGACTTCTCATGCTCTTATCTAGAGATGAGCTCAAAGGACCAAGTACCTTACTTTGTTGATCATGGAAGGGTACCAAGTTCTGAAACTGTACACCAAAGCCTACTTGAGCTCCTTGTTTCGCTTCCTCGTCAGCTGCTTTGAGTATGAGTTGCCCTTGCTGTGCAGAACTCAATAGCACGGATTAGATGACGTTGGCAATGTTCCAGTGTCCTTGACCTGACAGGAATTAGAATATGAACACATTACATTGAAAAAAATTAGTTCCTACATGGGAATCAGAAGATGAACACATTGCACTGGAGAAATTTGTTCCTACATGTGACTTGAGGATTTGAGGATCTGCCTCTACATATGGTCTGGTCAGGGAATTGCTCTACCAGGACATGCATGATCATATATCTTCATACTTGTGACCTTCAACCACAGCGAATGAGGCGTTAAGGGGCACGGTTTGCACTCTCTTGACCCAGCACTCCGGACTAGCATCAAGACTTTGTAAATACCAAGATTCCTTTTGTAAATATCAAATTGTTAAGGGTAGGTCTATAATATCAATACTGGTTGGGGTATTTTTGACATTTCCCCTTGAAAATAACCCTTTCTTGAGTTCATGGCAAGTTTGTATAAGAAATTCATTGTCGCCAGATGGGACTTTGGATCGAGAGCGAATTGATCACGCAATCCGTTCCTTATATCTACAATTAAATATCATCGTTTTCCTTTAAAACATACCTGTAGCAACCGCGAATTTGAAACCAATTTAGTTCTCTCATATTACTTTACGTCACGTCCGTTATTCACGAGTTTGAGAAAATCTCGCTGTTACTTTGCGGACAACGTTATTGTATGGACAGAAGAAATAACTTCATAAGCGGCCAATATGTCTGCATATTTGGCAATGTCCGTAAAGCGTAAGTAAAGGAAGGTTCTGGGGCAAAGGGCGACTACGAGGGACAGGTATAGATCACTGGAATCCATCATGAAACGCCTCTGCAGCTTCAAAGTACCCCTTTACTCTTTCAAGATATAAGATGGGCAAGCGTGTGACATCGCCTATATATTCAGCATGGTGAGTGAAAGAACTCGCTTTGCTGTAGGAAGCGAAAGCGACTCGTGAAAGGATCAAAGTCGTTGGAGATCATTTGAACCAGCAGTAACTGCAGCATAAGCACCAGTATCTCTTCTTCAGATTATCTACGCGAATCGTGCCTTAAAATACGTGAGCTCAAACCAAAAACCATGATAGTAAAGCCGCAAGCACAACTAGCTCGTGTCCAAGTGGTGTCCCGTCCCTCTGCATATGGCTTTAGATAACGAAATTTAGATGTAGGCAGTCCCAAGGGTGCAGTGTTGCACTCTACGGCAGTCAGAATTACAGGTTTACTTAGCTGTCAATCTGCCAAACCTGAAGGATCAGATCCATAATTGCTTAAGCGGGCTCTCCCAGCTTAGAGTACTGTTGTAGAAATTGTTGCCCTTGATGGACGAGGTCACACGTAAGTTGGCTTCATACAAGGTAAAAGGCGACCGCGGAGGAAAAGCAAAGGAGGGGGAAGACCCCGTCAAAATGTACAAAGGATAGAAAAAAAGTAACATGGGGCTAAGCTCCAATAGAGTCTATACGAGAAATTTGTCCAATAGAGTCTATATGAGAAATCTGTCCAACCAAACCTTAGATATCCGAACTATGCAAGTCGTTCTTCCTACTGATTATGAAGAACCATGGCGAGAGATACACCATATTATACTCGAGCACAAAGCCAACATTGCTCCAATCTCTAAAGAAACACTGAGCAACAGCAAAAAGTACGCGATAGAAGTAGCTATACGCGAGGGGATTACCGCTGATTTTTAAGTCGAAGAACAAAAACCTGCACAATGCCGGAATTAGCAGTTGTTTCAATATATGGCTGCTACAAGTGCTGGCTACTAACATCCCAAAGTGTCTTCCTATATCCTGGACGAAGCCTATCTGATATTGAAATAGTAGGCTGTGAACGGAGCATGATTCAAGGACGAAATTGGTATCCTGGAAATTAAGTTTCCACCCCCTGCATGAGTGACAAGTGTGGTGCTCACTGCGACTGTAGCTCAAGGGCATCAATCATCATTTCCAATACTTGTCTTGCAATTCTAAAAGTACAAGTTTATTCTTATCTTGCTGGTTACAAGTTTCTTCTAATTCATGGTCTCACCTTATTTTGGAAACAGCGTCAGCAAACTGGTAAATGAAAGTTTTGCTTGACGTGGCACGCGACCTCTACTTGGCACCCTATTACCCAAACAGTTGGACAATGTTGCTATGATTGCTCACTACAATACGAACGATTGAATTTCATCTAGAACATCACCCTAAATCCGGCAGAACCCTTCTGATCTTTTGACTTAACTTGGAAACGAATGTTTAGACTGGAGTAAAACTTCCATTACTTCGGGAACTGGAACTTCATATGTACAATAGCCGTAGAGAATGCCTAGACTGCCTCTCGCTCTCGTCGGTGCGAGCGAAAGGCCCGTTCAACACCAGACAAGTGGATTTTGTGTCCAACATACAGTTTTCATTTGGAGTCAACGAGCTAATTGCCTTGAGTATCAAACTTTGAAAGCTGCAAGATGATTCAAACGAGGTGGAGTCCGGCCACTTGCCCAATCGTCATGGTAGATGAAGTCTTACAGTCTGCAATCACTGCCTCCTTGCTATGAGATTTTGGTTCAATCTTCACAAGAAATCCTTCTGCTACTGTTTAGTGGCCTGATGATAGCATGTCGAGTTTCCCTCGTTCTGCCAAATTTTTGATTTTAGTAAAAGTCTGCTGGTCTTCGAAATTTTGTACATGCTGCGCTGGGGTCTGAGTTCGGCCCCAAGCTAGAATACGCTTTTCCTTACTGGTTTCTTCGCTAGTGATAGTTCTATTTATGCATTGATCGCACCGGCTACTTGTTCTACTGCGATTAGATTTTGCCTAGGTTTGGTCCACCCATCTGTATCTTCATTATTCACTTGTGAGTGTGGTTCTTCACTAGATGCAGCCGCGGTCCACATGACACAGTGTCTTTTTGGAGGACAAAGGATAGCTATCCATGATGCCATTAGAGACATAGTGTTTGCTATGGCACAAGAGAGTGGATACTTGGCTTGGAGAGAACATTCGTATGCTTACAGACAACACGTGTCAGTGCAGACTTATACTTGGTCCGAGACGATCAGGTGACAATAGCGGATGTCGTGGTTACGGACCTTACGCGGGATACAATTTCGGAGGGAGTGATTACCCATCTCCCTGGATGGGTGGCGAGTGCAGTAGCAGGTCGCAAGGTCTCCAAGTATAGGGGCATGCAGCGAGGTCACCTCTTTGTTCCTCTAGCCTTGGAGTTGAATGGAGCGATGGACACGGCATTTGACACATTTGTCAGGGAGTGCACGAGAGCTTATCATGTTAGGCGTTAGGAGTACCACTCTCACTCACATACTTTGTACCATATTTTAGACAGCGTGTGTCCATTGCTCTACAGAGGGCAATGGCTGGTGCAATCCATAGGAGAGCAATTACATTAGGTGATGTTTCTTCGGATGCTCCAGTTGTGTGTAAACCGTATGACTTGCATAGCTCGGATATCTTAGGTGCGGTAAGGCAGATTTCTCATATAGACTCTATTGGGGCTTAGCCCCATGTTACCTTTTTTTGTCTCTCCCTTGTCCGGCTTGATGGGGTCTTCCCATCTTTCGTTTTTCCTACGCGGTCGCCTTCTTCTTATTTATGCACTGGATCTAGAATCTTGACAAGAACATAGTCTTACCAACTAGGACATAAATGCTACACGTTGGACCACGTAGTACCACAGGGTTCTGCTAAATCTTCCTGTCAACTTAGGGTACTTTTTAGTCCTTGTGACAAGGTTGGCACCGTTCAGTCCATCTCTTGTTCTCTCTGATTCAGTAAATTCGAGATTCGACGGGAGATTGACGAGAGCTGCCTCAGAGCAGAACTCTCTAAGCTTTGGCGGGAAAGTTCTGCTGAGTGGAAATTCTCAACGACAGTGACGTCGTTGACTCATGCCTCTGTAAACGCATGAAATTTGTAAGGAACATTTCACGGCAGTTTTCCGAACTTAGCGCAGTAATTCTGCTCACTGAACTGGAATTAAGTCCGCAAGAGTACTGGGATACTATCTATGGACAGTGGAGATTCACTATCAGACAAACTGGTTGGTTTCGATGAGGCAGTACAGTATACGTAGAGGGCCAAGGTTCGGACAAGGTAGGAGGTCGTGTTTCGGTCCAACTTCAGTCAAAATAATTGAACAGGAGGAGTGAAGCCTGTGTCGGTCCGTCGGAGAGGCAGGGCAACCTACTAGTAAGAGGAAGTTATCCTGTCAACACCCGAAAAGTGTCCACTCTGGCATTAGTTTGAGCAGATAGCCCAGGAGCAGCGACCATCTCGGCACATAGAGCACAAGTCTGCACAAGGCAGTTCCTCCAGATCATCGATATTTGAGATGTACCTAAATCAATTTGGGTAGCTAACTTCTAACAGTAAGCCATTCTGTTGAAGGAAAGGTAGTGTCTACCCTTTCCACACAGCTACAGAGCCGGCGGATACGAATCTGCAGTCGGCCCGTTTTACACAACAGAAATATCTCCATACAGAAAGATTTACACCATCTGTCCCATGAGTAAAAGGAACGTGACAATTGTGCATTAAATTATTACCAAACCCCAATCATGCTCAATGCTAAGAAACGGTCGAGTTATAGTGCCCTTACTGTGCGGTCATTGAGTAAGTGGGTATGAGGGAATTTTTTTGGCGCTCGAAGGTGATACCCTAAACGTATTCAACCTCTTGTATTGAGGTCAGGCAGTGGAGGTTTTGGCTTTCTAAGTGGTCTGGCAAGTCTGGCCTGGTACTAAATCAACTGGGTAGCCCGGTTCCATTGGCCAAAGCACGTGTGCCACTCAAACCTTTAACAGTACAAAACAACTCGGTAGGGTACCCGCTTTACGTCCGATGCCATCTCCTTCCAGAGGAGACTTACCAACAATATTTGTTGCATTGGCGTCTGCAGGCTGACTCTACTTGTTGCCCCCCCTTCTACCACTGGTGCTCAGCCAACCCAGCGACGTACGCCTCTTGTCAGAATTCAGCATCATCCATGCAAAGAATGTGTTCCAAGAATCACGTACTTGGTGTTTCACGCTCCGCGTACGATGATCGACGAGGAGAGACGGTTAGAAATACTGTAATCACGGGGAACGTTGAGCTCAAATGAGGAAACCGAAGTGAAGAAAAGAGTGGTAGATCTACGTAGCAAGAGTATCATTCTGTTCTCGATAATCTAGCATAGGCGGGTGCAAGCTGCTCGACTGTTCGCTTCTTCGGTAAGCAGGAGGTGGATTTTCGGGGAAAATGGGTCCCCATGAAGGAGAGGAGGCCGAGAAGGAGAGCTCATCAACAGAACTCACCATCCAAACGGTAGAAGGGGGGGATTTGGAACATGTTTCCATACCCGAAGTTTTCGAAATACTTCACAGCTCGGATGATGGTCTGTCCACAGAAGAAGCTCAAAGGAGGCTTGGAATTTTTGGTCACAACAAGTTGGAAGAGAAGAAAGAAAACAAGATTCTGAAGTTTTTAGGATTTATGTGGAATCCGCTGTCTTGGGTGATGGAAATTGCTGCCATAATGTCTATCGCTTTGGCAAATGGACAAGGACGTCCGCCAGACTGGCAAGATTTTGTAGGTATAGTTGTCCTCCTTCTGGCTAACTCTACGATCAGTTTCATCGAAGAGAACAATGCTGGCAATGCAGCTGCAGCTCTAATGGCAACACTTGCTCTCTTGTCTAAGGTGGTGCGGGATGGTAAGTGGGCTGAAATCGACGCGACACTACTTGTGCCCGGGGATGTGATCAGCATTAAACTGGGTGATATAATACCGGCCGACGCGAGGTTGTTGGATGGAGATCCTCTGAAAATCGACCAGTCTGCCTTAACGGGAGAGTCCCTTCCAACGACCAAGAAACCAGGTGATCAAGTGTTTTCAGGGTCGACATGTAAACTGGGGGAGATCAAAGCTGTGGTGATTGCAACAGGTGTTCACACCTTCTTTGGGAAGGCTGCGCATTTGGTTGACAATACGTCCTCGCAAGGACATTTTCACAAGGTACTTACATCAATAGGGAACTTCTGTATCTGTTCAATTGCCATTGGAATGCTGATAGAGCTCGTGGCAATGTACGGCATTCAAAAACGGTCCTATCGCGATGGGATTGACAATCTGTTGGTCTTGCTCATCGGAGGAATACCAATTGCCATGCCATCCGTGCTCTCTGTCACTATGGCTATCGGGTCTCATCGCCTATCGAGGCAAGGTGCCATAACAAAGCGGATGACGGCCATCGAAGAGATGGCGGGGATGGACGTGTTATGCAGCGACAAAACCGGAACTCTTACTTTGAATAAGCTCTCAATTGATAAGAATCTCACTGAGGCGTTCAACTTCGGTTTCGGTGTAGACAGAGACTTGGTGGTTCTGCTCGCAGCAAGAGCTTCCAGGACGGAGAATCAAGACGCTATAGATGCCGCGGTAGTGGCGACTTTGACTGACTCAAAAGACGCTCGGAGAGGTATCACCGAGGTCCACTTTCTGCCTTTCAATCCGGTGGATAAGCGCACTGCAATTACATACATTGATCAGGAGGGAAAGTGGTGGCGAGTTACGAAAGGAGCTCCAGAACAGGTATTGAATATGGTACACAACAAGGAGGAGATTAAGACGAGGGTGAATAGCTCAATAAATAAGTTTGCAGAGCGAGGCCTTCGATCTATCGCTGTAGCTCTGCAGGAAGTTCCCGAGAAAAGTAAGGATAGTAAGGGTGGACCCTGGAAGTTTTGTGGCTTGATGCCTCTCTTTGACCCTCCAAGGCACGACAGCGCCGACACTATTCGCCGGGCTGTGGAGCTGGGAATTAGTGTTAAGATGATTACTGGTGACCAACTGGCGATTGGAAAAGAAACAGGACGGAGGTTGGGGATGGGGCTGAGCATGCATCCTGCATCATCGTTGCTAGAAGGTGACAAGTCGCTTGCTACGACTCCTGTAGATGTTAATGAGCTGATAGAAAAGGCTGATGGTTTTGCTGGAGTCTTTCCGGAACACAAGTATGAGATCGTGAAAAAATTGCAAGCTATGAAACATATCGTCGGAATGACAGGAGATGGTGTGAATGATGCACCTGCCTTGAAAAGAGCTGATATAGGGATTGCAGTTGCGGATGCTACGGATGCTGCTCGCAGTGCTTCGGACATAGTGCTTACAGAGCCTGGTCTGAGTGTTATCATCAGTGCAGTTCTCACTAGCAGAGCTATTTTCCAGAGAATGAAGAATTACACCATTTATGCTGTATCCATCACGATCCGGATTGTCGTGGGGTTTACGCTTCTGGAGCTCATATGGGAGTACGACTTCTCTCCGTTCATGATACTCATCATCGCCTTACTCAATGATGGGACAATAATGACCATAGCAAAGGATCGTGTACGTCCGTCTCCCATGCCGGACAGCTGGAAATTGAGGGAAATTTTTGCCACAGGGATTATTTTGGGCACATACCTTGCGGCTGTCACAGTGACTTTCTTCTGGTTGGTGCATGACTCCGACTGGCTTGAGAGAACGTTCAACCTGAGGCAGATCAAACATCACCGCGAGAAACTCACTGCAGCTCTGTACTTGCAAGTAAGCATAGTCAGTCAAGCGCTGATCTTCGTTACTCGATCCAGAAGTTGGTCGTTTGTTGAGCGTCCAGGTGCTCTTCTTTTGACTGCTTTCGCGGTGGCACAGCTGGTTGCGACCTTCATTGCCGTCTATGCCAACTGGGGTTTCGCTCATATCCAAGGTATCGGATGGAAGTGGGCAGGTGTTATTTGGCTGCATACGATAGTCTTTTACCTCCCCCTCGATCCGATCAAATTTGCGACCAGACATATAATCTTCAGAAACTTCACCGTTCATTCAAAGCGTTCCTCTTAGCGTCGCAGATAGATATGTATGGGGAAGAGCTGATAATTACTGCCGCAAACCGCGTATGCTTACACGTAAGTTGCTCACCGATGGGAGGTTGGGGGTATTAGCCATTCCTCATCCAGGAGCTTGACGAGCCCAACCTCTTGTCCTGTCAGTAGTTCTAACTCAGCTCCTGGTAGGTAGGTCGGATTTGACTTGAGGCCAGGACGATACGGTACCTTTCTACATGGAGTAACTTTTGTAGACATGGAGAGATTCACGGCTGTGAAAGGCCTTCCTTTGGCTTATAACCGGGATGCGTCCGTTTTGTTCTAACAGCCACTGCTTTACAGTCCCTGCCAGACTTTGCTGGAAGGCAATACACGATAATCACAGGAGAAATTCAAAAGAACTGGACCAGAGAATGGGAATCCTAGAGTACCGAGGAGAGTCAGGTATGCCGAGCCTTTCTTTCATGTTATATCGCCCCCAGTACCAAGAGTGCCAGCAGCAATCAATTCTATGATGACACCTTTTAACTCAAGAATCAGCACCGCAAGTCAGTCTCAGACGAGGACGCGGAGGGAGTGGAAACATGACGAGCGAGCTAGCTTTCCGCACCTGGAGAGATGACTGTAAGTTAACGCAGGAATGACTTCGTACCGAAACACAAATGCAGCGTCCCTACCAGTTGTCTGTGTACTTTATGAGATTTTCATTATGGTAGGAATAAGTTGCAACTATCAATAGAGGCTGTAAAGTTGAGACGGGTTGTCTATCAAAGGACGAAGTATGCGCATGTGTAACCAATCAATCAGTTACAAATTTGTGTTATACGTCTAGATGAGTAGTTATCAAAATTAGCTAGGTCCAATAGGTGGACCAATGAGAAACAGACTCGTCTCTACCAGCTTGAGATTTTGAATGTCTTGAGAACTTGTATGTACCTCGGAAACCTTAGAGAAAGCAAGTCAAGTGTACAGTTGATGACTATTGTTTTCCGTTCAACTAGTGTCCTGCTCAGTGTCCTTAACGGACACCTCCGTTCTGGACTCTACGCAAAGACCCTAGTTGAGCTTTGTGAGTACATATTCGATTTTGATAATCTTTGGATGCATCAGGTACTGATGTGAGAAGCTAACCAAGCACTTATCAAGAGAAATTTTTTCTGGACACGATTTTTCTCGTTGATCTAGGTTCGTTTCCACCGGTAATGTTCGTTTCCACAGGCGGGAACGAGAGACAGTAGCATATCATGCTACTGTCTCTGATAACTGAAACGTCAAGCCCAGGGCACTCGTCGATCATGACCAGGAAGAGGCGAGATTGGCAACTTTCATACTCCGGCTCGAAAGTCAATGTTCATTGTCGTTAGTTATTTGCCACTTTCGGTCCTAAAACTTTGGACCACGACTTACTGGCATGATATGCTCACATACTGTCGAGGACACTCTTCCTGCCTGTTCTATAGGTTGATTCTCAAGACTCGGTATATCCGACTTCGTCCGAGACCTATAATTGCGCGCAAGCCTTAGTACTCTTTTAGCTCAGGTGAACCAATCTGGCATAGATTTTCGCAACCATTTATATCTGGTAATAGGACAACTTCCACAAGCAGTGCCTCCTTGTATTTGTAGCAAGTTTCAATTCCCCGTTAACGCTGACTCAATTAGTACGCTCATTGACTGGTATCTGGACTGAGGAACACGTGTGCTAGTTAAGGCATGCGCTTGTCCATGCTGCATGCAGAGCGGACTATCGGTGGGGCGGGAAAAGAGATACCGTCGAGGCCTCCACGGGATTGCTCATAAAACAAATAGGTCCCTATGTTCTGCAGACGACGAATTTCTCACGCATTGGCAAATTTGATTCCTCTGTACTGGGATGTATAACTTGTAGGATTCTAGCAATGTACGACTTTCATAATCACGACTGAGACAACCAGGATACAAAGGTTCAGGTGCATTGAGTTGTAACCTTGTACACTTTGCGGAAAGAGGTGGTGTCTACGATGCAATCAAACAGACCAAGCATATTGCGTGAAGAGTTCTAGTTGCCTGACTGGTAAGGATTGTAACAGATGGGAAAAGGGACGGTACATAGAGACACCTGATAAAGACTTGGATGCGTTTTACTTTGAAGGTGTTCTTTGCTTATAATGTGGGAGGCTTCAGAGAGAAAATAGTATTTGAAGTGTCCAGAAGAAAGGGGCACGACTGGAAAACGGCAACTTTCCAGCTTTGAATTGGATCCAAAACCCATTAATGTAAGGATTACACAACTGAACTCATCTGATTCAAATCTGCCCTTAGGAGGATGTATATATGAACATGTACCTGCGGTTCACAGTTCAATGGAGACGGCCTTCCATCGCGTGAGTGTAACAAACCTCTACAAGAGTTGCCAGTGCCTGATGTAATCAACAAGTTGTATCGTCTACAAAATAGTTCGAGGAGAATTATCATATACCCGAATACATGTAGTTTCCAACGTTCAGAGGATTTCTACCAAACGTTCTTAAGGTCATCACATGTATTGCGACAGGAATGTAGTAACTCCAGAATAATGAATGCCCCTGTGTCCAGGGTATTTAGTAGAAGTCAAGTGCTAACAGGGAGGCAACGAGGAAAGAGGAGAGATTGAGAAGAAAATATGGAATTTACGATAGCATCTTCTAGTCCATGTCTCATGAATGGATAGTTTATTTTTTCCAATACAGATTCTGTTTATATATAAGTAAAAGTTATAGAAAATACTTAAGAATATACAATTTAATAAAAAATTACAATGACATTTATATATTTTAGGGTTTGCGATGATTATTATCAACATAAAAACACAAAGGATGAATATATATATTTTTTCCAATTGTCTAGTATTTATGTTTTAATATCATTAAAATTTCAATAATTAAATGCCTAGATAAAAATATCTAAGTATTTTAGAGTTTGAAAAGAATAATTAATAATGATGGGCTGATTATTTTTAAATTTATTTCTTTGGTTTTTTATTTAATTTCCTAAATGTAAATATTTAATAGCAATGAAAAAATAAAAAATATTATAGAGTGTGGGGTGACTAATTAATAATCTAAATATTTTTTCATAATTTTTATTATTTTAATTTCAGTTAAATTAAAGTTGAAAATTATTAAAATTTAACAAAATTTTAAAATTTTCACAAATAATATATATATATATATATATATTCATGTGAGGTAGGATGTGGTTTAGTAGGTAAGGAGAGTTACCAAGAGAAGCAATATGATTTATTATCATCATTCTTGTATTAATTATGGTTTCATTGCCATTCAATGGTCACTTTGAGTGACTTGTGATACATAATATCCGATGTGTCATTAACTTTTTATCTTGCCAGAGTAAAGATTCATGTGAAAAGATACACAAGGATTATGATTGGATCATTTAAGATATTCATGTGAAATATATTATCATATTGAGATTGTGGACACTTCAAATTACACATTGTTCATCTCTCTTTTCATTGACCATTTCAAGGATATTGATGAAGTCTATGGAGTGGACAATAGCTCAGTCCACATCAATTTGAGTTGCTACACTTGGATATAACCTCACAACCTTCGGATGTGAGGTTATATCTCTAGCCATTAAAGAGCTCCTAAATATCCATCCAAAGTGCATTGTTCTATAAGTGGATGGTGAGAATATTTCTAATAACATCTCATGAGCATCTTTAGAGAGCTTAAAAGAAACTTGTTTATCTTGGGTGAATCTTTCTTTTTGTGTGGTCTTTCTACAACTCTCCTTCTTCTCTTTATTACCAATATGGATTCTCACAAAAGTGAGTCATTGTGTTGGAGTCAATTGTTGGTATACAATAGAGAGATCCTTTAGGAGGATCTTTATTTGCTTTATTTGCAATGGTTTACTTTAGGTCGTTCTTATCTACTATTTTGGCTAAGCTAGGTTGTGTTTTTCTCTCTTTTGCGGATGATACACACCTTGTGTGCTCCCTAAGATCAGATTAGGTAGACCTTTGACCACTTGACTTCCAAACTTCATCTTGTAAGTTTGAGGGTCAAGATGCCAAAGTGTAGAACATGGCCCTCTTTAGCTATTCCTCCTCACTTCTAGCTTCTAGAGGGATGTACCACATATACAGATGGCCAATGTATTTCTGGAGTACCAATAGGATCCAAGGATTTTGTCTTCTTAGACACAACCCTAATAGAGGAAATTCTTCATGTAGATGAACTCTCTCTACTAGGAGATCCGTAGGTGGCATTTGGAATACTCTTCTCTAATATTGCACATAGACCAACCTACCTTCTTTGTATAGTTCCTCCTTCTATGACCTATTGTGAACATTTGATAGGATGATTATGGATATTTTTGGTAATATAATTAGACCAAGGAAATTTGAGTGTGCAATAGGATATTCGGCATGCAAATAGACATACAAATCTTGTGCAGAGTATTAGGATACTATTTATGGAGGAGATGGTATAGTATTTTTGGGCAATTGGGTTCTTTATATTCCTCTACTTTCCTCTTGTTTTATGAGAGTTGATACAATCTTGGAGACATATGTGACCAAGGTGGAGGAGTGATCTTTTTCTCTCCAAGGATTATTGTGGCAGATGAGATATAGTATATAGATATAGGTACAAGAGTAATTTCCATCCTTTGATTCACTACCACTAGATTGGACTAGAGGTTTCCAATCTTCCTTGATGGATTGATAATTATAGTATATATTACATTCTCTCTTAATTGACTCATCCATTCCTCATGCTACTAGAGCACATCTTTGCTCTTGCTCTAGTAAGGATGAAGTGTCTTGGATCCTAGCTTAACAATGTATTAAAGCTTTTTGACTCATACCAATTGCTTTCTCTATAGTGATGAGGCTCAATTTAGGTTTGGTCCACCCATCTACACTTCATTACTCACTTGTGAGTGGTTTTACACTAGATGCAACAATGGTCCATATGGCACGGTGTAATCTTTTGAGGATAAGAAACCTTAAGAGAAACACATGGGAAGAAGCACAAGCTTCACACTTAATCCTCTGATGCCCCAAAGAAGCACCTTGAATCTATTATATAGCAAAGGGGATTTCTCTAAAGGGAGCTCCACCTTGGATCAAATACATGGATTGGAGACATGTAAGCAAGCTCCACCCTTAGATTAGTTGCATGCATGGGTGACATGTTGGTTCTGATCCTATTTGGTTGGTCAAACCATCTTTGACCGGAGGGAATCTTTAGAGAATTTTCCTATATGAATCTCCAAATTGCAAGGGGGCTTAATTTATCTGTTTAGGCCTCCAAAATTGACTCTAAAATTTCTAGGCTATTCTCAATTCTTGGCTTATTAGTAGAATTATTCTCTTGGTGATACCTCTATCTGATATACTCAGTCCATTATCTATATCCTCCTAGATTGTAAAAGACTGAGATTGAGGAGAGAAATAGGAGAATGGAAACTCATATTGGGACACTTGAATGAGAGAAATCTCCGAATGCCTAGCATGAGCTTTGGCTTTGATATTTATAGGTAGCATACAAGGCCCTTGAGAAGCTTCTCAAGAAGCTTTCTCAAGCCACTTTCTTAGAGTGCAAGCCAAGTTAACTAGGAAGCTTCTCAAGAAGATTCCTTCTAGAAGCCGCCTACTTGACGTGCAAGCTAAGCTAGTTAGAAGCTTCTAGAAGCTTCCTTCTAGAAGCTACTTATTTGTGGTGCAAGCTAAGCTAGCCGGGAAACTTCTTGTGAAGCTTCCTAGATACTTCTGGAATATTCTAGGCTAATTTTTCTTATGTGCTACTTCGTAAGTATGACTAACTCTTGTTGCTAAACTCCATATTGTTACATATTCCCCAGCTGCTAGTTGGTAACATCCTCGTTTCCAATGAAGCTTTGAATTATTGGATGGCCGTCTATGCATTCTGGAGGTAAGAAAGAGGTTCCCATGTGGCATCATGAAGGGGATACCCTTTCCAAAGGATCTTGTACTCCATATGTTGGCGACCGCCTTGTTGAATATGGCAACATGCAAGGATACAATCAACTTTGTACTCCTCATGATCATTGATAGGGACAGGAGGAGGGGGAGGTTGGACTTGAGAGGAAAAGGAAGAGGGGTTAGGAACAAAGGGTTTCAACTTGGAAACATGAAAGACAAGATGGATACGCATATGACAAGGCAAGGCAAGTAGATAAGCAAAAGGAGAGACAATTTGGGTGATATCAAAGGGTCCTATCCAATTAGGGCAAGTTTATGAACTTGGATATCAAGTGGGAGACGGAGGTTACTAGAGGATAGCATGACTTTATCACTGACTTCAAAGGTGAGATCACAATGATGGTGGTCCGCATATTGTTTTTGGCGATTCTGAGCAACAAGGAGGTGAGACTTGGCTTGTTGGAGAGAGTGGAATATAGTGGTCAAGAATGTGGAAGTATGAGGAACCTGAGATGGAAGGGGAGCAAGAAGAGAAATCTAGAACAAGCAAATCTTGGCCAAAATTGAGAGAGAAAGGAGAAAATTTGGTGCTTGCATGTTTGGAATTGTTGTAGGCAAATTTTGCAGCTGCAAGACATTCATCCCAATTGGTATGGTGGACATTAACAAAGGCATGCAACATATCCTCCAATGTAAGATTTGCATGTTCGGTTTGTCTATCAATTTAAGGATGGTAAGCCGTGGACAAAGCAAGCTTGGTGCCGAGTATTTGGAAAAGTGCTTGCCAAAACTTCCCAATAAATTGAGGATCACGGTTGGAGATGAATACACATGGCATCCCATGATGCTTGAAGACATTGTCAAAGTAGATTTACGCTCAGGTTGGAGCATCCACAGTATAACAGGTTGGTGCCAAGTGGATTTGCTTACTAAGCTTATCCACAAACACCACGATTGCGGTGTTTCCTTGTTTTGTTTTTGGCAAAGATGTGATTGAATCCAAGCTCACATGCTCCCAACGAGCAGATGGAATGGCAAGTGGTTGAAGGAGTCCACTTGACTTCTGGTTGCTGGCCTTGTTACGCTGGCAGCTCTCACACGATCGGACAAATTCTTGAACATCTTGTGTCATGTTAGGCCACCACCATTAATGTTGGAGGGTACCCAAGGTCTTATCCACACCCATGTGACCAGCATTGGGTTAATCATGGGCTTCTTGAAGGCACACAAGTCGAAGATCACCTTTAGCTGGAACATAGATCCGGTCCTCATGGAATAAAAGGCCCTCCTTGATAGAGAAGGTATTGTACTCCTTATTGCATGCCATAATACAACCATGTACCATTTGGAAGAAGGGATCTTGGTGTAGAGTTGACTAAAACTTGTTTTGGACCTTGGAGTCAATTGACACCATTGAAATTGCCATTGTGATGAGAGGAAGAGACTTCAAATCAGGTCATCGTGATAGAGCATTAGGGATGGCATGGAACCGACCTGGTTTGTACTCAAGTTTGATGTCATATAGTTGGAGTTGTTCCTCCCATTGATGATGTTGACTCTTCATGTGTTCCAAGTGTAAGGTCTACAACAATGGTTTGTGATCAATTTGCATGATCACTTGTTTCCCCAAGAGGTAATGCCTCCATACCTTGGAAGCGTATACCATTGCAAGTTGTTCTTGATCTTGAGCAGAGTAGTTTTTTTCAGCCGGATTGAGTCGGCAAGACACAAAGGCAATGGGATGGAGTCCATCTGGGAATTCTTGTTGCAACACGGCTCCAATTGCAAAGTTAGAAGCATCAAAATCAACCACACAAGGTAGTTGAGGATCATATGGTTGAAGAATGGGTTTTGAAGACACAATATGCTTTAAGTTTTGGAATGCTTCTTCATACTTGGTGGTCCACTAGAAACTTGAGTTCTTTTCCAAGAGGTCAGTCAATGGTGCAGCCACATGAACATAATAATGGATGAACCGTCAGTAAAAACTGGCCAATCCATTGAATGCCCGTACTTCTGTAGCATCCTTTGGGGTAGGCCAATCAATAATGGGCTTGATTTTCTCTTCTTCCATCTTGATCTCCTCTGATAAGATCTTATGACCCAAGAAGGTAACCTCCTTTTGCTAGAAGGCACACTTCAACTTCTTGCAGTAAAATTTCCATTGTCGTAGTCGTCTTAGAACTTCTCGCACATGATTCATGTGTTCTTCCTCTGTCTTACTATAAATTAAGATATCATCCAAGAACACCACCACGGACCAATCCAATAGTCCATCCAACACTCGATGCATTTGATCCATGAATATTGCTAGAGGATTAGTGAGTCCAAAAGGTAGAACTCTCCATTCAAAATCCCCATACCTTGTACAAAAGGTAGTCTTTTGCACATCTTCTCTATCAATAAAAATTTGCCAATTGCCGCTACAAAGATCCAACTTGGAAAAGTAGCTTGCTTCACTTAGTTGATCAAGCAAGTCATCGATCCAAGGCAAGGGATATGCATTCTTCATGGTTTGCTTATTGAGCCCACAGTAATCAATACAAAAATGAAGTCCTCCATCCTTCTTTGGAACAAATAGTACCGGTGCTCCCCAAGGAGAGGTACTATGTTGTATGAAGTCCTTCTCCAACAACTCTATAAGTGTTGTTTTCACTCTTCCAACTCCTTTGGTGAGAGCCGATAGATTGGTCAACTCACTAGAGTACTCCCTGGCAATAACTTGATCTTGAAGAGCATACCTTGATTGGAGGGTTATCACTTTGGCAGATCATCCAGAAACACGTCTACAAACTCCTGAACTATCCAATCAACCATTGCTTGATGAGGCTCTTGGCCCTCCTCCAATTTTTCTTGTACAATTGGCTTGATCTACACCAAGAATACAGACTTATCTTCCTCCAAAGCTTGATCTATGGCTGCTTTACTAACCAACTTCCCTTCCAGGGACTCATCTCTCTTCCAAGCTTGCTCCATGGTTACCTTCTTGGAAAACTTCTCATCTTGGGACTCCACTCCCTTCAAGGGTTGCTCTATGGCTACCATCTCGACAAACTCTCCATCTTGGGACTGACTATTTGTAGGTGTTGTAAAAGACCAAATTTGAGGAGAGAAATAGAAGAATGGAAACTCACATTGGGATACTTGAATGAGGGAAAACTCCGAATGCCTAGCATGAGCTTTGGCCTTGGTATTTATAGGTAGCATACAAGACTCTTGAAGCTTCTCAAGAAGCTTCCTTGAGCCGCTTTCTTGGAGTGCAAGCCAAGTTAACTAGGAAGCTTCTCAAGAAGCTTCCTTCTAGAAGCCGCCTACTTGGCGTGCAAGCTAAGCTAGTTAGAAGCTTCTAGAAGTTTCCTTCTAGAAGCTACTTGCTTAGGGCGCAAGTTAACTAGTTGGGAAGCTTCCCAAGAAGCTTCTTAGATGCTTCTAGAATCTTCTAGGCTATTTTGTCTTATTCTCTACTTTGTAAGCCTGACTAACTTTGTCGCTAAACTCCATATTGTTACATATTCCCCCGCTGCTAGTTGGTGACGTCCTCGTCGCCAGTGAAGCTTCCAATTCCTTGATGGCCGTTTGTGCATTTTGGAGGTGGGAAAGAGGTTCCAATGTGGCATCATGAAGAGGATACCCTTTCCAAAGGACCTTGTACTCCGTATGTTGGCGACGGCCTTGTTGAATATGGCGACGTGCAATGATATGATCAACTTCGTACTCCTCATGATCATTGATAGGTACAGGAAGAGGGGGAGGTTGGACTCAAGAGGAAAAGAAAGAGGGGTTAGGAACAAAGGGTTTCAACTTGGAAACATGAAAGATAGGATGGATACGCATGTGACAAGGCAAGGCAAGTTGATAAGCAACAGGAGAGACAATGTGGGTGATATCAAAGGGTCCTATCCAATTAGGGGCAATTTTATGAACTTGGGTATCAAGTGGGAGAGGGAGGTTACTAGAGGATAGCATGACTTTATCACCAACTGCAAAGGTGAGGTCATGACGATGGTGGTCCGCATATTGTTCTTGGTGATTCTGAGCAACAAGGAGGTGAGACTTGGCTTGTTAGAGAGATTGGGATATAGTGGTCAAGAATGTGGAAGTATGAGGAACCTGAGAGGGAGGGGGAGCAAGAAGAGAATCTGGAACAAGTGGATCTTGGCCAAAATTGAGAAAGAAGGGAGAAAATCCGGTGCTTGCCTGTTTGGAATTGTTGTAGGCAAATTTTGCAGCCGCAAGATATTCATCCCAATTTGTATGGTGGACATTGACAAAGGCCCACAACATATCCTCCAATGTATGATTTGCACGTTCGGTTTGTCCATTAGTTTGAGGATGATAGGCAGTGGACAAAGCAAGCTTGGTGCCGAGTATCTGGAAGAGTGCTTGCCAAAAATTCCCAGTAAATCAAGGATCACGGTCAAAGATGAGTACACATGGCATCCCATGATGCTTGAAGACGTTGTCAAAGTAAAGTTGTGCTAAGGTTGGAGCATCCACGATATCATAGGTTGGTGTCAAGTGGATTTGCTTACTAAGCTTATCCACAAACACCATGATTGCGGTGTGTCCTTGTTTTGTCTTTGGCAAGGATGTGATGAGATCCAAGCTCACATGCTCCCAGCAAGCGGATGGAATGGCGAGTGGTTGAAGGAGTCCACTCGGCTTTTGGTTGATGGCCTTGTTACGTTGGCAACTCTCACATGATCGGACAAAGTCTTGAACATCTCGTGTCATGTTGGGCCACCACCATTGGCATTGGAGGGTGCCCAAGGTCTTGTCCACTCCCATGTGACCAGCTATTGGTAAATCATGGGCTTCTTGAAGGCGCACAAGTCAAAGATCACCTTTGGCTAGAACATAGATCTGATCTGCATGGAATAAAAGGCCTTCCTTGAAGGAGAAGGTGTTGTACTCCTTGTACATGCTGTCAGATGACCGTGTACTATTTGGAAGAAGGGATCTTGTTGTAGAGCTTATTGAAACTCATTATGGATCTTAGGGTCAATGGACACCGTTGTAATTGCCACCGTGATGAGAGGAAGAGCCTTCAAATCAGGTCATCATGATAGAGCATCAAGGATGACATGGAATCGACCTGGTTTGTACTCAAGTTTGATGTCAAACAATTGGAGTTGCTCTTCCCATCGATGATGCCGACTCTTCATGTGCTCCAAGTGTAAGGTCTGCAACAATGGCTTGTGATCAGTTCGCATGATCACTTGTTTCCCCAAGAGATAATGCCTCCATACCTTGGTGGCATATATCATTGCAAGTTCTTCCCGATCTTGAGTAGAGTAATTTCTTTCAGCTGTATTTAGTTGGCGAGACACAAAGGCAATAGGATGTAGTCCATCTGGAAATTCTTGTTGCAACACAACTCCAATTGCAAAGTTAGAAGCATCAAAATCAACCACACAAGGTAGTTGAGGATCATATGGTTGAAGAATGGGTCTTGAAGACACCATATGCTTTAACTTCTGGAATGCTTCTTCATGCTTGGTGGTCCATTGGAAGCTCAAGTTCTTTCCCAAGAGGTCAGTCAATGGTGCAGCCACGTGAGCATAATAGTGGATGAACCGTCGGTAAAAACTGGCCAATCCATTGAATGCTCGTACTTCTGTAGCATCCTTTAGGGTAGGCCAATCAGTAATGGCCTTGATCTTCTCTTCTTCCATCTTGATCCCTTCTGATGAGATCTTATGACCCAAGAAGGTAACCTCCTTCTGCCAAAAAGCACACTTTGACTTCTTGCAGTAAAATTTCCACTATTGTAGTCGTCTCAGGACTTCCCGTACATGATTGTTATGTTCTGCCTCTGTCCTACTATAATTAAGATATCATCTAAGAATACTACCACGGACTGATCCAATAGTCCTTCCAACACCCAATGCATCTGATCCATGAAGATGGCTGGAGCATTAGTGAGTCCGAAAGGTAGAACTCTCCACTCAAAATGTCCATACCTTGTGCGAAAGGTAGTCTTTTGCACATCCTCTCCTTCAATAGGAATTTGCCAATAGCCGCTACAAAGATCTAGCTTGGAAAAGTAGCGTGCTCCACTTAATTGATCAAGCAAGTCATCGATCCGAGGCAAGGGATATGCATTCTTCACGGTTTGCTTATTGAGTCCACAATAATCGATACAGAAACAAAGTCCTCCATCCTTCTTTGGAACAAATAGTACCGGTGCTCCCCAAGGAGAGGTACTATGTCGTATGAAATCCTTCTCCAACAACTCTGTAAGTGTTGTTTGCAACTCCTCCAACTCCTTTGGTGAGAGCCGATAGATTGGTCTACTCATTGGAGTACTCCCTGGCAATAACTTGATCTTGAAGGGCATACCTCGATCAGAGGGTAATCCCTTTGGCAGATCATCCGGAAATACATCTGCAAACTCTTGAACTATCCGATCAATCGTTGCTTGATGTGGCACTTGGCCCTCCTCAGATTGTTCTTGTGCAATCGGCTTGATCCACCCCGCAAATACAAACTTATCTTCCTCCAAAGCTTGCTCTATGGCTGCTTCATTAACAAACTTCCCATCTTGGGACTGACTATTCTTAGGTGTCTTACTCAGAGGTGCCAGACAACCTAATCGGAAATTCCTACCTTGGTGTTGTACTTGAATTTGACGTCCGGTCCAATCGAATTGAACCTTATGACGTTCAAGCCAAGGTAGACCCAGAATGATATCATAGTGTAAAGGTGCCACTACAAACCTCATACACTCTAAATACTCCTTCCCAATCTTGAAGGTAATAGGATGCGAGGTGCGGAATGCAGAACTTTTTCTACCATACGCCATCATCAAACTACTTTCAATCACTGGCTTGATAGGAATACCTAATTCCTTTGCTACTTGCATAGACATGCAATTCTTTGAGCTTCCAGAATCAACCAAAATCCTACAACCCTGATTAGATATCATACCTTGCAAGTGAAGTAGACTTGCATAGGACGAGCCTTCAATCCCATTGGAACTAATCAAGCTCCCAATAGGCGGCTCAAAATCTCCTATTGGGATTCTTTGTTTCCCTGATCATTCCGCTCCACAACCTCCACTTGGGCAACTTGTCGAGGTCGTCCATTCTTGAGTGGGCATTCAACAATGCAATGTCCAACTTGGTGACAATAAAAGCAACCTCCATTTTGTCGTAATCTTTCTCTATCTGCTGTGCCAAGTGGTCTTCGTTGGATAGCATCAATCTCCATTGGTACCGGTTCTTCCACTCGTGGTACTGGTAGGCTTTGTGTAGGTCAAGATCAAGACCAAGTTGTTGCAACTAAGGAATCAAAATGCTCAGCCAATTGCATGGCTTCTTCTACGTTTTGTGGTTCTCGCATGGTCACCTCCAATCTGGTTCATGACTTCAATCCTCGCACAAATTGATCCAGAACTTCACCTTCTTGGATATCTAGAATTTGCATGATGATATTCTGAAATTGTGTGATGTAACTTCTCACTGAGCCAATTTGCCTCAACTCTGCCAATTTATCTTGTGCAGCTTGTGTGGCATTTATAGTCTGAAATCGACCAAGTATTGCATCCTTGAATTCTGCCCATGTCAAAATCGGTGTAACAATTTGTCGTTCAACTCTTTCTACTCGGAATTGCCACCAAAGTTTTACCACACCATCCAATTGGCTAGAAGCCAAGAGAATTTGTTTCCGCTCGTCTTGAAGATTGGTGGCTTCAAAGTAACGTTCACAGTCAAACACAAAATTCTCCATTGTGCCTAGAAGATTCTTGCCTTCAAACACCTTGGGTTTTGGAAATCGAATGCAATCTTCTCCATCTCAAATTGGCGCTTTGTCTACCTGTTTTTGTCGTTGTTGGTCTCATTCATCCAACAATCGAGTAAGATGCTCGATTTGTTGTTGCATTACAAGGATAACATCCGGTATTGTCGCCATCGCTACTACTCTATTCCACTACCCTCAATTTATCTAGTTGATTAACACATAGATACAACATGTCCACCGTTCTCCATAAGTTACAACTGGAAGTATCAAGGGTTCCTCTGACACGGTGATCATATGTAGAAAATCCTGCACAAAGCGTGAGGTGATGAATTGTGTGAACCAATGCTTTGGTAATATCTGGACATGAAAGTCCCAATGGTTTGGCGGAAGTGGATTTGGTGGTCTATAAATTCCATCCATCCTATTCCTGCTCTGATACCAATGTAAAAGACAGAAACCGAGGAGAGAAATAGGAGAATGGAAACTCACATTAGGACATTTGAATGAGGGAAAACTCCAAATGCCTAGCATGAGCTTCGGCTTTGGTATTTATAGGTAGCATACAAGGCCCTTGAGAAGCTTCTCAAGAAGCTTCCTCAAGCCGCTTTTCTTAGAGTGCAAGCCAAGTTAACTAGGAAGCTTCTCAAGAAGTTCCCTTCTAGAAGCCGCCTACTTGGCGTGCAAGCTAAGCTAGTTGGAACCTTCTAGAAGCTTCCTTCTAGAAGCTACTTACTTAAGGTGCAAGCTAAGCTGACCAGGAAGCTTCCCAAGAAGCTTCCTAGATACTTCCAGAATATTCTAGGCTAATTTGTCTTATGTGCTACTTCGTGAGCCCGACTGACTTCGTCACTAAATTCCATATTGTTACATTCACCTCCAATTTGGTTTGTGACTTCTATTCCCGCACAAATTGATCCAGAACTTCTCCTTCTTGTATATCTAGAATTTGCATGATGATGCTCAGAAATTGTGTGATGTAGCCTCTTATTGAGCCAATCTACTTCAACTCCGCCAATTTATCTCATGCGGCTTGGGTGGCATTTATAGTTTGAAATTGACCAAGTATTGCATCCTTGAATTCCATCCATGTCAAGATTGGTGCAACAATCTGTCATTCAGCTCGCTCCACTCGGAATTGCCACCACAAAGTTTTGCCATACCATCCAATTGGCTAGAAGCCAAGAGAATCTATTTCCATTCATCTTGAAGATTGGTGGCTTCAAAGTAACGTGTGCAATCAAATACAAAATTCTCCACTGTGCACGGAAGATTCTTGCCTTCAAACACTTTAGGTTTTGGAAATCGAACAATCTTCTCCATCTCGGACTGGCACCTTCTCTATATGTTCTCGTTGTTGTTGGTCTCATTCATCCTACAATCAAGTAAGGTGCTTGATTTGTTGCTGCATCGTAAGGATAACATCTGGTATTGTCGCCATAGCTACTACTCTATCCTACTACTCCTGATTTATCTAATTGATTAACATATAGATACAACACGTCCACCTTTCTCCATAAATGACAACTGGAAGTATCAAGGGTTCCTCAGACATGGTGATCATATGTAGAAAATCTTGCCCAAAGCGTGAGGTGATGAATTGTGTGAAGTGGTGTTTGGGTAATATCTGGACATGAAAATCCCAATGGTTTGGTGGAAGTGGATTTGGTGGTCCATAAATTCCATCCATCCCATTCTTGCTCTGATACCAATGTAAAAGACCGAGACCAAGGAGAGAAATAGGAGAATGGAAACTCACATTGGGACACTTGAATGAGGGAAAAACCCGAATGCCTAGCATGAGCTTTGGCTTTGGTATTTATAGGTAGCATACAAAGCCCTTGAGAAGCCTCTCAAGAAGCTTCCTCAAGCCGCTTTCTTAGAGTGCAAGCCAAGTTAACTAGGAAGCTTCTCAAGAAGCTTCCTTCTAGAAGTCACCTACTTGACGTGCAAGCTAAGCTAGTTGGAAGCTTTTAGAAGCTACTTATTTGCGGTGCAAGCTAAGCTAGCCGGGAAGCTTCTTGTGAAGCTTCCTAGATACTTCCGGAATATTCTAGGCTAATCTTTCTTATGTGCTACTTTGCAAGTCTGACTAACTTTGTCATTAAACTCCATATTGTTACATAAATATTACCAATCCAATTTTCACCTCTAGATCATATGTCTAGCTATTGGTATTACACTTTCAAGTTGTTCTGGCTCCTACTCTATTAATAGTGCTCTTTCGGTAACACTTCTATATGATCTACCTAGCCCATCATACCTAACATCCTTCTAGATATTACCAAGTCAATTTTCATATCTAGATAATATATCTAGCTATTGGTATTACATACGGTGTCCTTTTGGACAATTGAGGATAACTATCCACAATACTATCAAAGATATAGTATTTACCATGGCACAAGAGAGTGGGTATCTTGCTTGGAGAGAGCATTGCTATGCTTTTTAGACAATACAAGTCAAGGTAAAATTGTACTTGGTTTGAGATGATTGAGTGATAGTAGTGGATATTGTGGTTATAGATCCTACACGCAATGCGATATCTAAGGGAGTGATCACCCACCCTCTTGTGCAACAAGCAGAGCAACAACAAGCAAAGTCTTTATGTATAAGGGTATGTAGCATGATCACCTTTTTGTTCCTCTAGCCTTGGAGTTATATGGAATGATGGACATGATGTTTTACACATTTGTCAAAGAGTATGCAAGTGCATGTCATTTTAGACATAAGGTGTATCACTCTCACTCTCATATTTTAAAATGTTTTCTAGGTAACATGTATCTATTACCCTATAGAGAGTATTGGTTGGTGTAATCCATACGAGAACAATCACACTAGGTGATGTTACTTTGGATATTCTTGTTGTTATAGATCATAAGATTTGTTTAGCTCAAATATCTTAAGTGTTGTAAGGCAGATTCCTCTTATTGATACTATTGGGACTTAACCTCATTTACCCTCTATGTCTTTTCATTGTATTGCTTGATGGGGGTCTTCTTATCCTTCTTGTTAACACCCGCGGCGGCCTCCATTGGACAACAGATTCGCTCAAGGATGCTTCACGTCACTAAATCCACATCATTCTCTAGAAGCCAAGCCAAGGGATCCAACAGATTACGTTCGTAGGAAATTATCTTTTTCTTCACAGCATTTGCTATCGCTTGACGTGGCAGATACACTAGCCTATGAAGGTTGATAAACCTTCACGACACAGTAAATTCATCAGCAGCGGGGATCGATAAACCACTACCGAACAGAAAATTCACCAGGAGTGCAAGGTAACGCAGTTTCAGCAACCTGCGCGGCGGAGTGGAACTCACGAGACTAACAGTCATCTGACCTCAATCATCGTCATATGATTCCAAGGAGCTCTGAAACTCTTCTGTTGTGCTGTTCTTCGGAGAAATGGTCAAAACTCCATGCTAAACTGTAAACTGTCAAAACTTCAACTGCCTTTTGCGTTCGGTGTTCCAGTCCTCAGAAATTCCTCATGTGCGTGAGTTTACTCATAGTGTAACTAAACAGGGTCTGTAATCTTTGAGTTTACTTCGTGCATACTAAGGGCCATGGATACTAAAGGTCTCGTACTAGTTGCCAAACAACAATGACAGTACTCTACATAGAGAGCTGGCTAGTTGGAATGATATTTTCTAACCAAAGTTGAAATTAGTATAAATTATGCTTCCTGCCTGACGCTTATATTCGCTCTTAATTTTTTATTGCTCTCTTAGTAAATTCACTCTAGATTTTGCTCTGGTGTAATTTACCCAATAACGAGATTTACAGTCCGGAATCTTGACAAACTTTCAAGTTGATACTGAATTTCGACTTATCTATAGCGTTTCTTTGGTATCAAGCTTAGCGTATTCTCGTGTTCCTCTTTTATTGTGTTAGGATTCGGTGATTACACCGTAATCTCCTGATGTTGTTGGAATTTATGTCAACCTTTAGGCGATTTATATTAGTGATCAAATCGTTATCTGACCTCTAATTACGCTGACATCTCATAATGCTTTCTTTCTCTTAACATCCTCCAACATGGATTTCTGTTATACTGTCAGAGTTTGAAAATCCTAATAGAATGACACAAATTATAAATCACCATTACTCTATTTTTTCACAACAATGAAAGAAGGCTGATAGTAAATTCTATTAAGAGAAACTTCATCATTTCTCCTACTTGCGCAGGCTTTGAGAAGATTTGGAGATTGATGAGTGTAATTTGATCTCTCTCCGGTGCATAAGAGATAACTAATTGGAACTGCTTGTAGAGATTCCATGTATGAGTGAACAGAAAACTATCTTATCTATTATCAGGTATAAAAGATATGATCATAATTCTTAATAGAAACCTAATTCACATAAGAGAGGTAAACCGCACACAAATGTGCAGTTCTTTCTATATAAATATAAAGTTTTATTTCTGACTATAAAAGCTTGCTCAATACCAGAGAAGAGTTGCTTATCATGGTGTCCAACTACTATATGAACCATACATGTAAAAGCTCGTTATTATTTCTTACGACTTTTAACCACACGCTATATATATATAGTGTACTTTTTGATTATAAAGAGAAATTTTAAAATAGATCAATAACACTCTACTAATAATAACCGCTCACAACAACCATAATTTATATAATATTTCAAAATTTCAAAATGATTGCGGCGGAAATCTTCATTTGGGAGAGGTATTATTGAAAATTTGTCATAACTCTGATTAAAATAAATTTTATTTACCTAAAAATATCATTATCTCTGATAAAACACTTTGAGCTAAATTGTTATGTCAAAATTATTAGTTTATAATGAAGACATAACAAAGTAAAATGGTAATAATTTTAAAGGGAAATTTGAAATTCCTCCTTGTAGAAAATCCATCTCTAAACACAACTACAGGATATGAGATCAGCTACTTAAAAGTCATCTCAAAGAACTCAAAATACCAAAATAATTATTTTACAATTAGTATGATAGTTCAATGATCATCAAATTTTGAGTTTGTTAAGTTTTACAAGTTCTAGAATTTTTAAGTAGGTCCTCAAACGAAAAAGACTCAAGTTTCATATTCTTGTATTATAAGCATATATTTATAGTTAATCATTTGAAAGAAAGTATTTATTTGAAAAGATAAATAAGTGATAGATATATCCAAGAAATATGATATAGCAGCATTTCTGATGATTTAAAATATTGCAACATATTATATATGGCTATATAATCATATACGCCAAGGTTTTCTCATCAAGTAAACAACTCTAAAACAAATCTTGGAGCAAGTATTGTTTGTATGAACAATAACTCATCTTAAACACTAAATTTTAGAAGGAAATTGTAAATAAAGAAGAAGATAGAAATTACTGCCAGTGTAAAGTAGGCTATCATAGATATTGTAAATTTAGTTATAATTGGATCTGATATTAGTAGTGGTTTTCTTCAGAGATGATATTTAAACTCTTATGGTATATAGTGTATCCATTAACACATCTACTTCATACCACATTGTTACCATCCTTTAATGTGATAGAGATTTAGTATTGTATATGATTATTACTGTATATGATTTAATATTAGAATTCAATTAGTATGAAGGAAATTTCAGTTATGAATAATAAGATAGAAGTGATCCAAAAGTAGAGAATACACTTTAAGATTAAACTCAAATGAAGAGGTTTTATGTCTCACTGGATTCTATCATAAATTTGACAAATCTTTTGCTAGGCTTGCACAAGCCCTACAAAACCTCTAGAGCAAAGGTAAATATTGGAAATGAGAGATATCAAAATATCTTGCCTTCTAACCTTTGAATGATGTATTATTGAATGCACTTACCTTGTAGTGGTATGATCTGGGTAAGCTAATGAGTTGCCTTTGAGTTTTAGCCTAGGAAAAGTAACTTGCAGTTTGGTTCCAAGCTTTCTTAGTCCATGATGTACTACTTTAATGTTCATAAAAGGCTCATCTTGACTGACAGATGAATTGGTTCATGAAACCAAATTCCATGGCATTCCTCCAAGGCTAAAGCTGAAGTGCACCCCCAAGACTCAAGACTTTATTCACTAGAGAATTCAATGAGAGAGGTTATTTTGAATCAAAGCATGATAAGTAGCTCTTTATTCCTTTTTTTATACTTGTGAAACTCTTATACCCAAACTTTATAATTGCCAAAATAAATAAAATTATCAGGCAGAAAGTAGTCTATAGTAAAATCCTAAGAGAATATCCAAACTCATAGGAGTAACCATAATTGTATGGCCTTATCATGATCCAACAATTAAATCAAGGATACTATCACATAGGCTTTACTTGGACTATAAGAAAATCCACACCAAAAAGACCCATGTACCAAGAGGTTCCACCTTTATTTTCAAAGAAAATATTTGGGAAACCATATAAAGTCAATGCATTAAAATCCAAATAAATGGTCATCATTGTTAAGATTCCTCTAAAATAGTATCATCTCCATTTTGGCTTTGACTAGCTCTAGCTATCACAACTTATTTACAAGCTTTGTAACACTTTATAGAAAAGTAGTCTTCCAACTACTTGTAATATAAAGCTAGATATTGTGATGTCCTAGTATCAACAAAAATGTGGTATAATAGTAAGAAACAAGTCGTTCTCTTGAAGATTAGGTCAAAAATGACTAGATTAGAAGAGAAGTGTTGCTATTGTTGTTCTTTATTATTTCTTCTTTAACCTTTTAGGTAAGAACTACTCCCAAAATAGTGCAAGGCCACCTCTTACGGCACATTATGGCAAATAGAAAACCTAAAAATCACTGTCACATAAGATATGTTCCTACTATTTCTTAAAGATGATGATTTAGTCACTCCAAAGAGGCTATTTCTACTACAATGACATCAAATCCAAAGATGATGTTCTATCCTTCCCACAAAGCACAACTCCAAAAGCTCTTTGCATCGGTGGTAGGTCTTTGCTTTTCAATTTCATGGTACTTTCAACACTATAGCTCACTTAAGACCAGTCAAGGAAACAATTGGTTGCTTCTAAACTACCAAGGATCCCAGATCCTAGCTTCAAGTTCTAGTGATCAAACACACTCAATGACTCATGTTCTTGCTATGAAGATTCCTCACCACTACACACAAAAGACACACAACCAAAACTCAAAATTAAGCAAAAGCAACAAAGAGCTTTTTGCTCTTTGGCTTTATTCAGCTTCCACAGACTGAATGAATTATTTATAAGGAGTTGAAGCCTTAAATAGTACTTCCTACTTTGATGGAAAAGATCTAACAATCAAGGAAGTGCAAGAATCTATTAAGATTGCATTTCCTTGCATCTACAACATGCATTGGATTATAATGTCTTTGTATTATCCTATCTTGTTGATATGTATAATTCTTATTGTTATCCATGTTGGTGGAGAAGGTATCTACTCTTCCTAAAGATTTTTTTTTCTTTGAACTCTTTCCTACTCCAAAGATTGTAACTATAAATATCTACAATTAAGAATAACTCCTTTAGTGAAGGGTCTTTGGCACTAAACTACTGAAAAGAAGTCCCTTAAGCTCAACTGAGGAAAGGATTTAATTTCCTTATATTTTGCTACCTCTAGAATTAAGATGTCACAAGATTTTGTGAACTTTCTATCTACGATGTTTTTTAAAGTTTATAGCTAGTATATCTATCTTCAAATATTTTAGGTCTTTCCTTCCAACATTTGTACTTGCACCTTGAACTTTATAGCTTTTTCTTGTCATCTTGCCCATTGATTCTTCTTCCTTTATTGCCATCAATTCATCCCAAACATCTTCCAATGCCTTAGTAATCTTAATCATATCCTCTTTTGGTTGAATAGTTGTAATCTCCTTGTACTTTGTTTGCAACATCATCCATCCTCTTGGTTTCGGTTGCACCTCAATCTTCTTTCTCCTTCTAGAGCTCTTCTTGTAGTGCCTCCAACCAAAGACTAGTCTCATTGCCATATTCATCAAATACAACTTACAAGGCGGTTTGTTTTGTATTATTTGTCTCCCTCTCTTGTTGAAGAAAAAAGGACCTTTGTAGTCCTACCCTACAATTCTACTTCAAGCCACTTTTATCAAACATTGCTAGCAATCCAAAGAGCACTCATCTCTTCTAGAAGTATTTGGATGTCCAAGTCTTGATGTTTCTTTGCATTCTCCAGCAAACTCTTCTCTCTCTTTAAGTATCTTGCATCTTGTGGGAGCATGTCTCCTCTCCTACACTCTTTTGTGTACCGGACCTTGTGCTTCACCACTTCCCCTTGCCAATGATCCTTCTTTGCCTATAAGGTAAACTCATTTGCACAAAGCCTCCTTACTAGTGAGGTGTAGACCCTCACTTTGGGCCAATCCTCCTAGTATTGCAAAAGACTTGCCTACAAGTAGGAAAGCAAAGAACCTACCAAATTGATCAAGAATGTAGCTCCATGAAACAATAAAACTGATTGTACTTCAGATATTTTATCTTCTTATGTAGTACATATCCAGTGACATCCTCTACTTGGATGTCAATCTCTTCTTCCTTGGGCACTCCTTCTTTGGTCTCATTCACCTTCAACTTTGAAGGTGATTTTGGCTACACAAGAGTGGTTGGTTCTTCCTCATTCCAAAGATCTTCTTGATCTTTGGCCTAGTGACTTGCTTCACCTTGTGTAGCAGAATCTGCATTTGCTCACTCTTCCTCATCTCTTTTAGTGCTGCTCTCATGTAGAGTCAACTCATCTTCTTCCCTCTTCATAGGCTTCATCTTTGGCTTTGTCTTCCTCCAAAGAAACAACTACTACTTGTGGATTTCTCCTTACTCTCTTTGCAGGGCATTTTGGTCTTGATGAAGGAGTGCTTCTCTTCTTGTCAATGCTTGTATCCTCCTTCACTACTACAAACTTGCTCAAAATAAAACTCCTTGTTTGATTCTTGAATTCTTCTAAGTACTCCCTTCTCTTCAAGCTATGAGAAATAGTCTTCAAGGTGGAAGCAAATAGTGAAATTCTTCTTCTTTTCCTTAGCAAATTGATACTTATATAGAAATGGATGGAAAAGGGATAAAAAAGGTAGCTTGTCCATCCTTAAGTTCTAAAATCATAGACCGGATGTACTTGTAGAACATGGAGGCCCAATTTGCTACTACTCCTTTATTTACCTAGTAAAAAAAGATTGCTTGGTTGATTGTAAGATAAGTGGTTCTCTTTGGTCAAAAGATCTTTATGAGCAAAGATACTATTGCTCTCTGGGTTAGGTCTTTGTAATTGCAAACCCTCCAACAATTTTTAGGGTTTCTTGGCTCATTGAAGGAGTTAGCTATGTGGGTATTGACCTTCTCACCCATGTCCTTACACTTGATATCTAGTGTATGTCACTTTAAAGGTTTTGCCTTTGCTCCAAGGACCATTCTCTAGTATTCCTCACTCTATTCTCTTATATTTCTTCAAGGATTTCCCATCTCATGGCTTCTATTTATCATTTTATGGACCATCAATCGAGCTAATATCCCAATTCTAGAGCAAGAATATTAGATGCTTGCTCAAAAGAATTTGCTACTAACAAAAATCCCCCACTTATCTGTTATTGGGTAGCAAATAATTATTGTTAGGACTCTCCTCATCACTCTTTCTCCTCTCCATCTATTGATTTTCAAAGAAATTAAATAGCACAAATGTTTTATACTATAAAGAATGCTAAGTCTCTACTCTCTCTTTGGGTTACACTCAAAAAATTCCTTGCTCAAGATTGACTAGCTTCTAGGAAAGTTCTCACAAAAGAAAGAATTACTTGCACTACTCTTGATTTTATAGTCAAGGATCTTCAACCAATAGTCCTTAATAGGTGCATGGTCCCTATTGAAATGTAAGATTCTCATGCTCTTCAATGGTTCTTGGCAATAGTTCTTTATTTGCATGTGGTAAGAGAGTTTTAATCCACAATATGGTCTTTGGTTCCAAAACCCTTTGGCAAAGAGTCTTTGCACCTTCATTCTTTTGCTCAATCTCTTATTTATACTTGGACCATTCTTTGTACCTTACTATGTAAGGTGATGAATCCAAGGAATCCCCAAACACAAAGGTTTCTCCTTTGGATAGGAAAGAATACTCTCACCTTTATAAAAAGAAGAACCACTCAACAAATATTGCAAAATCAAAAAAATTTAGCACCACAAATATATGGATATGAAATACTTGCACCAATTTGTGTCACATTTACTCTTGGACTAAGATTTTACTTTGCCCTAAGAGTGAAGGTTCCTTTACTTTTTATGATACAACTTCAACTTCAACTTATTACGGTTGACTTTATCAAAGTATCTTCTATAACATCCTTGGGTGCATATTACTCATTAGAGGCATTTCAATGGTTTTGAGATAACTACAGTTACTAAGTTTAGAAGAAAAAAAATGTGAGAGGTATGTCTAGCTAAGTAAGTATAATCAAGAAAGGGAGAGATCCAAAATTTATTATTGGATACTCAATGAGATCCACTAGTGAATTTTAAATTAGATTGTATTGGAGTGGGTACTCCAAAAAGAAAATTTTACATTATGGTATATTGGAGTAGGAACTTCATCTTGAACTTTGCATGGTCAAATTAACCTCTTATATTAGTATATATTGACCTCCTATTAGCTTGACCAACTTAAGTGACCTTTGTTAGAGGAGGTAGTTCAAGTTAGGTAGATTTGACTTGACTTTAGAATATATTGTGATTTTTAACTAAGAGAAGGTTCTAGATTCATAGAATATGCTTGGAAGCTTCCAAAGGGAAGAATGAGACCCATGTGCTAACACATTGACTAAAAATTATTTACTTGGGGGAATTTGGGAAACATGGATATTTTATCAAGTTACCAAGGTACTTATTATGGTACTTTTAGGGAGTATATAAAGAAAGGCTTAGGAGGTGAAAGAAGTACATTCCTTAATAAGTTTGGAGCATGGAGTGAATGAAGAGAATAAAGATTTATGAGTACTACCTATTTTTACTAAGTAAGGATTGAGATTACCTATTTGGGTGATACAACCATGATGCTGATTTTGGATGAAACTCTAAAGGATCTCTTGGTAAGTTTGAGAAGAACTTTTATGTTGAAATTGGCAAGGTCTTCTCTTTGAAGAAAATTTTAGAAGAGCTTTGGCATAAAAGAGATAATGTGTGAATTGAGGAAGGAATAGGAGTATCTTTTCCACAATGATATGGTGGAATAATTATTTTTTAGGAAGGAAATCCTCTTAGTTGAGTTTCCTTTGGAATTGCATCTATACATGTTGGGGTACAAAGGCAAAAAGTATGGAGCCAAAGACAGTCTAAAGGAAGAACCAAAGATTTCAAGTTCAAAGAGTGGTCAGAGGTGAAGAACTCAAGTAGAAATGTCCTTTGGACTCAAAAACCTTTGGACTAGAAGATCATACAACAATTTAAATGCACTGCCGCCAAGATAAAGAATTGCCATTGAGGACTATTGGCACTCACCAAAGATAACCTACAACAACAATTGCTAGGTGATCTTTTTGGCTAAAGAGTACCCAAAAGAAGACCATTTGAGCAAAAGGAATCAAGAGGCTGAAGGACAATAGCGAGAGGATGGAGAACAAGATGCCAAAGAAGCCAAGAAAGAGTCAAGATTGAATGAGAGGAAGAAGACCTTCTAAGTGGAGTCTAATATGAAGTAGGAGAAAGGGGCCACTCAAGAAGAGTTTGTACTAGTGAAAGAGGGTATCAATTTTATGATACATTAGGTAGGTTTGGGCCTTGCAGATGGTGGAGCTCATTCTATTCCAATACCAAGAGGTATATCTTGATGTGGTTGATTATACTTCACTTGTCCAAAGGCTCCACAAGGTAATCTACACCAAGAAGGAAAATTTAGATAGATGGAAGGAAGAGATGGAGAAGATTCAGAACCTCTACAAAAATGAGTCTAGGAGGGAACACATTCATACAAGAAAGAAGTGGCTATTTAAATGGAGAATCTAGTTGAAGAAGGAGAAGCAAGGGAAGGTAGCTAATTGACCCAAAATGATGGAGGAGGTGAAGAAAGAAGCAAGGACATAAGACAACCATTTGAAGGAAGAGAAGGCAAAGATCCTCAATCTGTTAGAGTAAACTCAAGATAAGTTTGTAATTGTGTTGGAGGAAGCATCTCAAGAAAAGATAACAAAGATGTAGTTGCATGAGCTGAAGTTGCAAGTCTAGACATTAAAGTGAAAGACATACAAAGAAGACAAGGTAGACCAATTAGTGGTTAGACATGGGAATACACCAATAGGAAGTTCATTGAGACTTTGATACCTATTTCTTAGAAGTAGCAAGGTACAAGGAGCGGACTAAGCTCCTTATTAGGATTTATAAAGGCAAAGGTAGTTCTTTGTAGTAGTAGTTTAGGCCAAAGTTACTTCACTTAATGAAGTTCTTTGTAGTTGTAGGATCTTTTATGTAGGAAGGAGTCCAATGGCCTTTGTACTTGTAGATATTTGTAAATGTAACCGTTGTAGTAGTAACACCTATTTGTGCATGTGTGTGGTATTGTGATATTTAGCTTGGTATTACAAGTACTTGAGAGATATTATTTATATAGAGATAAAGGATGGTTCTACATTAGTCATGATTAGCTAGAGTTAGTCATAGCTAAGATAGAGGGGACCTTACTTTAGAGGAGGTAGAAAAGATGAGCACCACTATTTTGGATTCTAGTGTGTTGACTTGGTATTATTCCTAGGTGTTTGGCTTTGAGGAAAGAGTTGAGAACTTTTGAGCTTTCAAGCCTTTTTGTTTTGGATTCTTCTATAGTCCAAGAATAGCCCATGTGAAGGAATCTTTGACTTAGTGGTTCGGTCAAGATAAGATCACATGCTACTGGAATATGCGCATATGAATGGATATTCCTTTCTGTTTTTTGACTTTACTCGACTTTTAGCCTAGTAACTTGAGTTACTCCGGTAATTAGTAACTTTGGTGCGTAACTATTTGAAAATTATATAAACAAGGGGTGAGAAAGTACTCATCATCCTTTCATTTGCTATTATCTCTCTCTCATTGAGTTCTCTAGTGAGCAATGTCTTGAGTATTGGAGTGTTAGCCTTGGAGGAGTATAATGGAGTTGGGGTTCATTTCCTTCTTAGTCCATGGTGTGCTACCATAATAGCAATCAGAGGTTCATCCTGAGTGAGAGACAGGCCGGCTCACATTTTTGGTTCCGTTGCCGTGACCTCTCTAGAAAGCAAGATAATGTTCCACGTTCAATTCTACATTAGACAGAAGGAGGCTATGAGAGCTCACTTGGAGAGAACATTAGGAGAGGAGAGGGCTGAACTTATATTAGAAAACTAAGATCCATTTGTATACCTTGTAGTTCATTATGATGTCTTTGAAGTGATTTTGTACATCTTGTACACATGAGAGGATTTGGAGAGATTGTGTGAGGTGGATTGCAGATTTTGGGGATTAAGGTGATTTTGGGCAAAATCTCAAGTTTGAGATCTGGACTTGAAATTTCAACACATAATAGCTTGGGTTATCTTCTAGTTACCATACTTAAAATTATTGGGAGAGCTACTATGCACTTTAGGTTAGAATTTTTGAAAGTTGATAGGGTAAACGGCTCCTGCAACTGCATGCTCTTTGGAAAAATGTACAGAGTCTGCCATTTCTTCAATTTTTGGTGAATTGTCCTGAAAATTTCCAAGAAAATTTATTGCACTATATTCTACTTGTTGCCACAAAAAATTAGAGAGAGATCATTCTTGCACATGGAGGTATGAGTTTTTGAAGTGAAGGGGGTGGTTTTCAGACCAAATCTGAAATATGTGTGCTGAATAGAAAGGTGTCTAGGCCAAATGGCTGAATGAAAAGATCTGAAACTTTGTAGGGAGTGATACCCTGGAGTTGTGATCACATGTGAAAAATTTCAGATGACTTTTATATACTAGTTGAGAGATCTGAGTGAAATTGTGAGGAAGGGTCAATTTTGCAGAGTGGAGATCTCATGCATGAGGAGTTTGAGAGCAACAAAAAGCATGTTTGAGTGTTTAGATTCATCTTGGGAACATGGAGGGTCACCAAGAGTGCAAATTGAGACTATGCAAGGTTCCCCAAGGGTTTGAAGTGATTGTTAAGGTGGATTTGAGGAAAAGAGAGTTTATAATAGAATTTGAAGAGAGTGTTGAGAGGATCTAAAAACCTACACAACTTGGAAGAAAGAGTAAGTCTAAGTGCTTTCTATGTGGAGAGAAGGGACACAAGGCAAGTTCATGTCCATTGACCTTTGAGAGCAAGAGATTGAGGGAAAGGAGAGGCTTACTTGACTTGGGTTTGCATGTTGGACCTTCTTCACCAAGATTAGGAGAGAGAAGATCTATGACCAAGGAGTTGTGTGAGGTTTCTGGAGTGGAAGGACTTCCAAAAGGACATGAGTGTAGTGGAGTTAAAGCACTTTTGGAGACTTTGGTGAAGGATTTTGGAGAGAGTCTTAGTACAACTATAGAAATACTACCACTTTCATCAGCTAGTTCTCAAGATTAGTGATGGAGATAATCTTTCAATTTATGGATAAACTATCCATGAGAGTTAGATTAATATGCACTCTAGGATTTGATGTTGCTATAGAAATGTTGGAGCAACCTGAACCTTTTGTGTTCCCTAGAGTGGATTATTCTCAGATGGTGTTAGTCATGTATATACTCTATTAGTAATAGAGTGAGAGGAAAGAAAAGAAAAAAAGAAAAAAAAATTGAGAGAAAAGAAAGATAGTGAGGAGTTAAGATGGGAAAACTTCCGTTTTTCTTTGGCAAGGATGGAAAAGATGTAGAGGCCTTTGTGAGAGACTTCAAGAGAGCTTGCATAGGAAACAATGAGAGGAGGAAGAATGAGTGGTTTGAGAACTTTCTTCCGGATGAGAGTTATGAGAGATTGATAAGTGAGGTTACCTTTCTCAAACAAGGAGAGAAAGTGAGAGTCTATGTGGAAAGAGTGGAAAAGTTAGAGTCCAGATTTTGCATAGTGTTGAAGAAGGGTAGGGATGATGTGGAGACCACAATGATTGGCATAGGGGCCATGCTCACCAAGAATTTTGTGGGAGGGTTGAGACCAAAAATTAGAAACAAGGTGAGATATGAGAAACCTTCTTCCACGGTTGAAGCTATCAAGATCGCAATTTGCATGGAGGAGAGTTTGGAAGGGGATGAGAGTGATTTGGTGGTGAAGGAGGTTGTGCATCCTCCTCAAGGCTACAAGTATGGTGGAACTTCTGATACTTTGGTGGCAAGGGTTGCACCACAAGTAGTAGTTGCTCCAATTCTTGCACCTCTACCAAAGGATCCACTTCAAACCATCACAAAACAACTTGCGGATCTCAAGATCAATGTAGTGCAACTATAGGAGAAGAGAGAGGTGGATCAGAATGTAGGGAGAGGGCCTAGGAGTTATGGAAACTATCCATATAGAGGAGGCCAACCAGCCAACAATTTCAATGATAGAAATTGTTTTGGTTGTGGAGGAAGAAGCCATATCCAAAGGAATTGCCCAAATTCCACTTACCATGGAGCAAGGGGTTATGAAGGAGCCAATAGAGGGAAAGAGGGAGGTAGTGAAACCCAAGTGGCTCCTTATCCCAAAAAAGGTAAGGAGATAGCATCCATAGATGTGGTTGAGAGCAAGTATGAGAAGGGAGAGTGCTCAAACTCTAAGGGTCTTAATTTGGAGCTTGGTCCAAGGAAAAAGTTGGGGATGGAGGATTCTTGATTTCAAAGCAACAGTGGAACTACAATGTGTTGGAGGATATTGGTAGCCACAAGGATAACATCACAGTGGGCCAATTGATTGCTTTGAACCCTACATTGAAAAAGGAGCTTAGAGGTGGTTTGAGTTCTACAAGGAGCAAGAGGAAGAAGAAGGCAAAAGCTCTAGTATCAATGGGGGTGGTGGATGCCAAGCCAGCACCATGGGAGGCTTGTGAATATGCCTCCAAGATTGATGTGAGAGTGAATGGTCACAACATCAAGGATGCACATGTTGATGGAGGATAAGCAGTGAATGCCATGGCAGAAAGGTTGATGAAGAAGTTGGGTATGATACCCTCAAGACCTTCAGCATTTGTGGTGAGCATGGCAAACAAGCAAAAAGTTCAACCAATAGGGGTGATGGATAAAGTGGTAGTTTCAGTTATGGGAGTTCAAAATCTCATGACTTTCCAAGTCTTGAAGGATTCAAGCTATGACTTACTTCTTGGGAGGCCATGGTTGAGAGCAGCACGCACAACTCATTGATGGCACAAAGGGTACTTGAGGATTGGACCATCAAACCATAGAGTAACAGTTCCTATGACTAACACCACCAACACTTCACATTCAGATCACCATCTTTTGATTATTGGGAATCAGATTCCGAAGAAGGAGCTTCAAGTGTGGACACAAGCATGGAAGAGGACACTTCCACAGAGGAGGATGAATCTGAATCTAATTCAGATGTGTATCCTTTGTGTGCTATGAATTTTGCATCTAAGCCAGAGGTTTTGAAGGACCCAGATAAATCACCATTGACACTTGAGGAGGTAGAGAGAAGGTTAACTACCCTCAAGTATGGCCCAAATGTTACCAAGGAGGAGAAAGTGAGATTTGAGGAGACTTTCCGCAAGTTCATCCATGTGTTTGCTTTCAGTTACAAGGATTTGAAGGAAGTCACCTTGGAGGAGCACAAGATAGAGGTGGAGTCACATGCAAGAGCAATCTGCCAAAAGCAACGTCGCATTAGCCCACCAATATCTTTGGTTGTGAAGGAGGAGTTTGATAAGCTCAAGGAGGCTGAATTTATCTTTGAGGTAGAGAATTCAAAATGGGTGTCTCCAATTGTCATTGTGAAGAAAACGAATGGCAAGCTTCGGGTATGTGTGGATTACAAGAAGCTCAATGCTGTTACCAAGAAGGACTACTACCCATTGCTATTCATTGATGAGATCTTAGAGGAGGTTGCAGGTCATGAGAGGTATAGTTTTGGAGGTGGTTATAGTGGATATAACCAAATCAAGATTGCACCAAAGCATCAACAACTCACCACATTCACCACACCTTGGGGAACTTACGCTTTCAAGGTCATGCCTTTTGGGCTTTGCAATGGTCCACCCACATTCCAATGGTTTATGAACAAGGTATTTGAACCTTTCATTGGGAAAATTGTGAGAGACTTCATTGATGACTTTTGTCTCTATGGGAGCAAGAAGGAGCACTTTGAGCACCTAATCAAGGTCTTGCAATGCTTGGATGAGGCAAATGCATCACTCAACCCAGAGAAGTGCATTTTTGGATGTGAAGAAGGTCTACTTTTGGGGCACATCATCTCTAAGGATGGAATAGCAGTTGATCTTGAGAAGGTGAGGAAAATCTCAGACCTTCCATTCTGTAAAAGACCAAAACCAAGGAGAGAAATAGGAGAATGGAAACTCACATTGGGACACTTGAATGAGGGAAAACTCCAAATGCCTAGCATGAGCTTTGGCCTTGGTATTTATAGGTAGCATACAAGACCCTTGAAGCTTCTCAAGAAGCTTCCTTGAGCTACTTTCTTGGAGTGCAAGCCAAGTTAACTAGGAAGCTTCTCAAGAAGCTTCCTTCTAGAAGCTGCCTACTTGGCGTGCAAGCTAAGCTAGTTAAAAGCTTCTAGAAGCTTCCTTCTAGAAGCTAATTGCTTAGGGCACAAGTTAACTAGTTAGGAAGCTTCTTAAGAAGCTTCTTAGATGCTTCTAGAACATTCTAGGCTATTTTATCTTATTCTCTACTTCGTAAGCCCGACTAACTTCATCACTAAACTCCATATTGTTACATATTCCCCCGCCGCTAGTTGGTGATATCCTCGTCGCCAGTGAAGCTTCAAATTCCTTGATGGCCATCTGTGCATTCTGGAGGTAAGAAAGAGGTTCCCATGTGGCATCATGAAGGGGATACCCTTTCCAAAGGACCTTGTACTCTGTATGTTGGCGACGGCCTCGTTGAATATGGCGAGGCGCAAGGATACAATCAACTTCGTACTCCTCATGATCATTGATAGGGACAGGAAGAGGGGGAGGTTGGACTCGAGAGGAAAAGGAAGAAGGGTTAGGAACAAAAGGTTTCAACTTGGAAACATGAAAGACAGGATGGATACGCATGTGACAAGGTAAGGCAAGTCAATAAGCAACAGGAGAGATAACGTGGATGATATCAAAGGGTCCTATCCAATGAGGAGCAAGTTTACGAACTTGGGTATCAAGTTGGAGAGGGAGGTTACTAGAGGATAGCATGACTTTATTACCAACTTCAAAGCTAAGATCACGATAATGATGGTCCGCATATTGTTTTTGGCGATTCTGAGCAACAAGGAGGTGAGATTTGGCGTGTTGGAGAGATTGGGATATAGTGGTCAAGAATGTAGAAGTATGAGGAACCTAAGAGGGAGGGGGAGCAAGAAGAGAATCTGGAACAAGCGGATCTTGGCCAAAATTGAGAAAGAAGGGAGAAAATCCAGTGCTTGCTTGTTTGGAATTGTTGTAGGCAAATTTTGCAGCTGCAAGACATTCATCCCAGTTGGTATGGTGGACATTGACAAAGGCCCGCAACATATCCTCCAATGTACGATTGGCGCGTTCGGTTTGTTCATCAGTTTGAGGATGATAGGCTGTGGACAAAGCAAGCTTGGTGCCGAGTATCTGGAAGAGTGCTTGCCAAAACTTCCCTGTAAATCGAGAATCACGGTCGGAGATGAGTACACGTGGCATCCCATGATGCTTGAAGACATTGTCGAAGTAGATTTGCGCTAAAGTTGGAGCATCCACGGTATCACGGGTTGGTGCCAAGTGGATTTTCTTACTAAGCTTATCCACAAACACCACAATTGCGGTGTGTCCTTGTTTTGTCTTTGGCAAGGATGTGATGAGATCCAAGCTCACATGCTCCCAACGAGCGGATGCAATGGCGAGTGGTTGAAGGAGTCCACTCGGCTTCTGGTTGCTGGCCTTGTTCCGTTGGCAACTCTCACATGATCGGACAAAGTCTCGAACATCTTGTGTCATGTTGGGCCACCACCATTGGCATTGGAGGGTGCCCAAGGTCTTGTCCACTCCCATGTGACCAGCTATTGGTAAATCATGGGCTTCTTGAAGGCGCACAAGTCAAAGATCATCTTTGGCTGGAACATAGATCTGGTCTTCATGAAATAAAAGGCCTTCCTTGAAGGAGAAGGTGTTGTACTCCTTGTCATGTGTTATCAGACGACCGTGTACCATTTGGAAGAAGGGATCTTGTTGTAGAGCTAATTGAAACTCATTATGGACCTTAGGGTCAATGGACACCGTTGTAATTGCCGCTGTGATGAGAGGAAGATCCTTCAAATCAGGTCGTCGTGATAGAGCATCAGGGATGACATGGAACCGACCTGGTTTGTACTCAAGTTTGATGTCAAACAATTGGAGTTGCTCTTCCCATCGATGATGCCGACTCTTCATGTGCTCCAAGTGTAAGGTCTGCAACAATGGTTTGTGATCAGTTCACATGATCACTTGTTTCCCCAAGAGATAATGCCTCCATACCTTGGTGGCATAGACCATTGCAAGTTGTTCCCGATCTCGAGTAGAGTAATTTCTTTCAGCTGTATTTAGTCGGCAAGACACAAAGGCGATAGGATGTAGTCCATCTGGAAATTCTTGTTGCAACATAGCACCAATTGCAAAGTTAGAAGCATCAAAATCAACCATACAAGGTAGTTGAGGATCATATGGTTGAAGAATGGGTCTTGAAGACACCATATGCTTTAACTTTTGGAATGCTTCTTCATGCTTGGTGGTCCAGTGAAAGCTCAAGTTCTTTCCCAAGAGGTCAGTCAATGGTGCAGCCACGTGAGCATAATAGTGGATGAACCGTTGGTAAAAACTGGCCAATCCATTGAATGCTTGTACTTCTGTAGCATCCTTTGGAGTAGGCCAATCAGTAATGGCCTTGATCTTCTCTTCTTCCATCTTGATCCCCTCTGATGAGATCTTATGACCCAAGAAGGTAACCTCCTTTTGCCAAAAAGCACACTTTGACTTCTTGCAGTAGAAATTCCACTGTCGTAGTCATTTTAGGACTTCTTGCACATGATTCACGTGTTCTGCCTCTGTCCTGCTATGGATTAGAATATCATCTAAGAACACCACCACGGACCGATCCAATAGTCCCTCCAACACCTGATGCATCTGATCTATGAAGACTGCTGGAGCATTAGTGAGTCCAAAAGGTAGGACTCTCCATTCAAAATGTCCATACCTTGTGCGAAAGGCAGTCTTTTGCACGTCCTCTCCTTCAATAGGAATTTGCCAATAGCCGCTATGAAGATCCAGCTTGGAAAAGTAGCGTGCTCCACTTAGTTGATCAAGCAAGTCATCGATCCGAGGCAAGGGATATGCATTCTTCACAATTTGCTTATTGAGTCCACGGTAATCAATACAGAAACAAAGTCCTCCATCCTTCTTTGGAACAAATAGTACCAGTGCTCCCCAAGGAGAGGTACTATGTCGTATGAAATCCTTCTCCAACAACTCTGTAAGTGTTGTTCGCAACTCCTCCAACTCCTTTGGTGAGAGCCGATAGATTGGTCTACTCACTAGAGTACTCCTTGGCAATAACTCAATCTTGAAGGGTATACCTCGATTGGAGGGTAATCCCTTTGGAAGATCATCCGGAAACACATCTGCAAACTCCTGAACTATCCAATCAACCATTGCTTGATGAGGCTCTTGGCCCTCCTTAGATTGTTCTTGTGCAATCGGCTTGACCCACACCGCAAATACAGACTTATCTTCCTCCAAAGCTTGCTCTATGGCCGCTTCATTAACAAACTTTCCTTCCAGGGACTCATCTCTCTTCCAAGCTTGCTCTATGGTTGCCTTCTTGGCAAACTCCCCACCTTGGGACTCATCTCCCTTCCAAATTTGCTCTATGGCTACCTTCTCAACAAACTTCCCATCTTGGGACTGACTTATCTTAGGCGTCTTACTCAGAGGTGCTAGACAACTTAATCAGAAATTTCTACCTTGGTGTTGCACTTGAATTTGTCGTCGGGTCCAATCAAATCGAACCTTATGACGTTCAAGCGAAGGTAGACCCAGAATGATATCATAGTGTAGAGGTGCTACTACAAACCTCATACACTCCAAATACTCCTTCCCAATCTTGAAGGTAACAGGATGTGAGGTGTGGAATGCAGAACCCTTTCTACCATCCGCCATCATCAAACTACTTCCAAACACTGGCTTGATAGGAATACCCAATTCCTTTGCTACTTGCATAGACATGCAATTTTCTAAACTTCTAGAATCAACCAAAATCCTACAACTCTGAATAGATATCGTACCTTGCAAGTGAAGCAAACTTGCATAGGTTGAGCCTTCAATCCCATTGGAACTAATCAAGCTCCTAGTAGGCAGCTCGAAATCTCCTACTAGGATTCTTTGTTTCCCTGAACATTCTGTTCCACAAACTCCATCTGGGCAACTTGTGAAGGTCGCCCATTCCTAAGTGGACATTTAGCAATGCGATGTCCAACTTGGCGACAATAAAAGCAAACTCCATTTTGTCGTAATCTTTCTTTATCTACTATGCCAAGTGGTCTTCGTTGGGTAGCATCAATCTCCATTGGTACTGGTAGGCTTTGTGTAGGTCGAGGTCGAGACCAAGTTGTCGCAACCAAGGAATCAAAACGCTCGGCCAATTGCATGGCTTCTTCTACGTTTTGTGGCTCCCGCATGGTCACCTCCAATTTGGTTTGTGACTTCAATCCTCGCACAAATCGATCCAAAACTTCACCTTCTTGGATATTTGGAATTTGCATGATGATGTTTTGAAATTGTGTGATGTAGCTTCTTACTGATCCAATCTGCCTCAACTCTGCCAATTTATCTCGTGCGGCTTGGGTGGCATTTATAGTTTGAAATCAACCAAGTATTGCATCCTTGAATTCTGCCCATTTCAAAATTGGTGTAGCAATTTGTCATTCAGCTCTTTCTACTTGGAATCACCACCAAATTTTTGCCATGCCATCCAATTGGCTAGAAGCCAAGAGAATTTGTTTCCGCTTGTCTTGAAGATTGGTGGCTTCAAAGTAACATTCGCAGTCAAACACAAAATTCTCCACTGTGCTTGGAAGATTCTTGCCTTCAAACACCTTGGGCTTCGGAAATCGAATGCAATCTTGTCCATCTCGAACTGGCGCTCTGTCTATCTATTCTCGTCGTTGCTAGTCTCGTTCATCCAACAATCGAGTAAGATGCTCAATTTGTTGTTGCATTGCAAGGATAACATCCGGTATCGCCGCCATTGCTACAACTCTATTCTACTACACTCAATTTATCTAGTTGATTAAAACATAGATACAACACGTCCACCGTTCTCCATAAGTTACAACTAGAAGTATCAAAGGTTCCTCCGACACGGTGATCATGTGTAGAAAATCTTGCCCAAAGCGCAAGGTGATGAATTGTGTGAAACGATACTTTGGTAATATCTGGACATGAAAGTCCCAATGGTTTGGTGGAAGTGGATTTGGTGGTCCAGAAATTCCATCCATCCTATTCCTACTCTGATACCAATGTAAAAGACCGAAACCGAGGAGAGAAATAGGAGAATGGAAACTCACATTGGGACACTTGAATGAGGCAAAAATCCGAATGCCTAGCATGAGCTTTGGCCTTGGTATTTATAGGTAGCATACAAGACCCTTGAAGCTTCTCAAGAAGCTTCCTTGAGCTGCTTTCTTGGAGTGCAAGCCAAGTTAACTAGGAAGCTTCTCAAGAAGCTTCCTTCTAAAAGCCACCTACTTGGCGTGCAAGCTAAGCTAGTTAGAAGCTTCTAGAAGCTTCCTTCTAGAAGCTACCTGCTTAGGGCGCAAGTTAACTAGTCGGGAAGCTTCCTAAGAAGCTTCTTAGATGCTTCTAGAATATTCTAGGCTATTTTGTCTTATTCTCTACTTCATAAGCCCGACTAACTTCATCACTAAACTCCATATTGTTACACATTCCCTTCAAGCTTGACAAAGTTACGCCAATTCTTGAGGATGGTTGGATATTATAAAAGGTTCGTCTTCTCATTTTCCAACAAGGCTTATGCATTGACCATCTACATGAAGAAGGGTGTAGATTACATGGTGATTTTGGAGGACAAGGAGGCTCTCAAAGCTTTTGAGGAGCTCAAGCAATCCCTTGTTGTTGCTCCAATTCTTGCTCATCCTGATTGGAGTAAGCCTTTCATCCTCTACACTGATGCTTCTAATGTAGCTATAGGATGCACTTTTAGTCAATTAGACCAAGATGGGCATGATCATCCAATAGCTTATGCTAGTAGGCAGATGGTTTCAGCAGAAAAGAACTACTCTGTCACGGAGAGAGAAGGGTTGGCAGTGATCTTTGGTCTCAAGAAGTTTAGACACTACTTGATTGGAGGGAAAGCCACCATTGTCACGGATCACAAGGCTTTGAAATACATCTTCAACAAGCCTAATGTTGAAGGGAGACTAGCAAGGTGGATGATACTCTTATCTGAGTATGACTACACCATTGAGGATAGGCCAAGAAAGAAACATGCAAATGCTTGATTTTTTATCTGGAGCCTATGATCATGATGGAGATGAGCCAGTGGATGATTCCTTCCCGGGTGAGGAGCTCATGACAATCTCAGTCACTCAAGAGGTTCCAATGGAGTACAAGGAGATTGTGGATTTTGTGACAAGAGGTAACTATCCAGAAGGGATGCATGCTAGGGAGAGGAAGGCCCTTGCAGCAAGATCTAGACCTTACACAATGGTGGAAGATATTATTTTTCACCAAGGAGCAGATGGTCTTCTTCAAAGAGCAGTGGGTAAGGAAGAGTCTATCCTACTTATGAAGGAGTTTCATGAAGATTTAGTGTGTGGAGGACACTTTGTAGGAAAGGTGATTGCTTTCAAGATTCTAGATGCAGGTTACCATTGGAGAGGGATTTTCAAGGATTGTCTTGATTATTGCAAAACTTGTCATGTTTGTCAAGCTTTTGCTAGAAAGTCTACATCCACTCCACCACTTAGATCAATTCCATTGCTAGGACCTTTTGAGAAGTGGGGAATTGATTTTGTAGGTCCTCTCAATAGAACCCCAAGGAACAATTGGTACATTGTGGTAGTTACTGATTACCTTACCAAGTGGGTTGAGACTAGGCCATTGAGGAACAAGAATGAATATGAAGTGGGTAGATTTCTTTATGAACGCATTATCACTAGATTTGGATGTCCTTTGGAGTTGGTCTCTGATAGAGGAGGAGAGTTTACAAGAAGCATTACTACAGCCATGCTACAACATTTCTCTATCACACATAGAGTAACTACATCCTATAAGCCAAATTCCAATGGCTTGGCAGAGAGAACCAATCAGACCTTGTGCATGATGTTGGCCAAAGATGCAGAAATGGAGGGGGCTAAACATCATTGAGACAAGAGGATTCATGCAATTTTGTGGGAATATAGGATAAACATGAAGACTTCCACCGAATATTCTCCATTTCAATTGGTATACGGTATTGAGTCTACCTTACCTATTCACTTTGATCCTCCTACCTCCCAAAGCATTCATAAGAGATTGAAGAAAGCACAAGGAGGTGATGCAAAGAAGTCAAGGAAGGAACAACTCATGGAGTTGGAAGAAGCAAGAGCAGTTGCTATGGTTTGAGTGGAGCAAGCCCAAAGGAAACAAAAGGAGAGCTATGACAAGAGGCAAGGCAAGAAGAAGGTGGAGCCTTTCAAAGAAGGTGATTGGGTAATGTTGTTTGATTCTATTTGATTCAAGAGAGAGAAAAAGAAGTTTTGCCTAAGTTCTTTGGACCTTTCATAGTGGAGAAGGTGTGGCGCAATTACAACTATGATCTCAAGGAGTTGGGAGGAAGAAACTTTGATAGGATTAACCATGATAAGTTGAAGATATATCATAGAAGGTAGAGAGACCTTCACTTTGAGGACAAAGTGAAAACTTAGTCCGGGGGTAAATGTAACACCCATTTGTGCATGTGTGTGGTATTGTGATATTTAGCTTGGTATTACAAGTACTTGAGAGATATTATTTATATAGAGATAAAGGATGGTTTTACATTAGTCATGATTAGCTAGAGTTAGTCATAGCTAAGATAGAGGGGACCTTACTTTAGAGGAAGTAGAAAAGATGAGCACCATTATTTTGGATTCTAGTGTGTTGACTTGGCATTATTCCTAGGTGTTTGGCTTTGAGGAAAGAGTTGAGAACTCTTGGGCTTGCAAGCCTTTTTGTTGTGGATTCTTCTATAGTTCAAGAATAGCCCATGTGAAGGAATCTTTGACTTAGTGGTTTGGTCAAGATAAGATCACATGCTAGTGGAATATGCGCATGTGAATGGATATTCCTTTCTACTTTTTGACTTTACTCGACTTTTAGCCTAGTAACTTGAGTTACTCCAATAATTAGTAACTTTGGTGTGTAACTATTTGACAAGTATATAAACAAGGGGTGAGGAAGTACTCATCATCCTTTCATTTGCTATTATCTCTCTCTCATTGAGTTCTCTAGTGAACAATGTCTTGAGTATTGGAGTGTTAGCCTTGGAGGAGTATGATGGAGTTGGGGTTCCTTGCCTTCTTAGTCCATGGTGAGCTACCATAATAGTCATCAAAGGTTGATCTTGAGAGAGACAAGCGGCTCATAGTCCAAAGTACACAAACTTGTATCTTGTTTTTGGAGTAGTGCTTATACCTCCTTGACATGTGTAAGGCACCTAATTAACTTACATGAGAGTAGATAGGATAAGACAAAGATAAGTTAAGCAATATATAATAAAGTTAAGCCAAGATGATTCTTGGAGCACATTCATTGTTAGATCTCTTTGGCTTATAGTAGGAAGAAAATTATTAAGGTTTGAACCCTATCTAAGAAGTTCATTTAGTCCTTTGACCATGAATAAAGAAAAAGGGAAAAATTCTTTTGTTACTTTTGCTTAAATTCCTACTATTTGCTGGATGCCTTTGGTGGTGAGTAGTGGTGAGGAACTTTTTAGTAGGAACCCAAGTGCTTGAGTGAGAATGACCATTTGTACTTGTGATTAAGATCTAAGATCCTTGAATGTTTTGAAGGAGTGGAGCAATGCCTTGACAGATCAGCAATGAATTGTAGTATTGAAAGTACCACAAAATTAGAAAGCAAGTCCTCCTATCAATGCAAAGTGCATTTGTGTCCACGCCCTTAAGGAAGAGTTGAATATGACGTTTGGAGTTGAATGACTTTGTAGTGAAGTACTCTTTTTAGAGTTGATTAAATCATCACCTTCAAGAAATAGTTGGAACCTTAGTGAAAGTGATCTTTTGATTTTCCATTTGTTGTAGTGCACTATATTTTGTGACACTACCTTCTTCTAGGAGTGGTTCCTGTTGAGTGTGGAGTCTTTAGTTCATGACTCTCTCAAAGGATTCCCATATGGGGTTTACAGCAGAGCTCCAAGTTGGGGTCTCACCAAATCTTTTTTTGGTGAGAACTCATATGAGTATGGTGGCACATTTGTAATCAGAGTGATCAAGTAATTAATGTCAAAACCAATGCAGCTGTGGATATAGGCAAATTCTTGGCTGAACCACATAAAATCTCTTTGTATGTTTCTTCATGTTATGCAATGATTAAGCTTGTTTCCTAAATTGCAGATTTGCATTCCTTACATCTCTTGCTCAAGAGGATAAATAAGTAAAAACAAAAAATAGCTAATTGTGACACACCTTTGCTAATCAAGCCATTTCCAACCTATATCCTCAAAGGAACAACCTGTTTCTTACTATTATACCACTTTCAATTGTCAATAGGTTATCATATGATTTTTGGAACCATAGCTAGGAATACATTCTTTAGAGTGGTGAGGCAATGAATGTCATTGGGTAATTTAGTACCAAGAAATATTCAAAAACCTTGTGACCTAAGAGCATTGAAGAGAAATCAAAAGCACACAACTAAACAGCAGGCAACTAAAGAAGGAAAAGCTCAAGAAGAATGTGATAATCCTAGAGAAAAATGGTGATAGATACCAACTTGGCCCTTTGACACCTATCACTACAAAAAGGTGAATTTGAACTCAAAAATATCTTTGGATAATTATTCCAAACTCAAAATAATCTGACTACTTTTTCCAATCCTCTATTGTAGCAAAGGCAAAGCCAATGCAATTGAGTGAAGAAGGAATCTTATAAGAACTTCTCAAGAAGAGTGTGTAGATAATTATTTCTTCATATTCAAGTAGAAGTGAAGATTACTCACCTTTGGTACCACTAGAACTCTTCACCAAAGAACCTAAACATGAGTTCAAATTTTCTTTGGTTGAACAAAAATAAGATTATCAATTGCAAAACTCCAAACGATTGGATCAAGATAAATATTTGTTTGACTAGATTAAAGGAGGTTTTCTTAGCTTGGTTTAATACCATTAGCTAGACATATTATCTAGAGGTGGAAATTGGCTTGGTAATATATGGAAGAATTTTATACATGATGGTCTGAGTATATCAGATAGAGGTGTCACCAAAAGAGTATTTCTATTAATAGGACAAAGGTAGAAAACACTAAAAAAATTTAAGCCAATTTTGGAGGCCTAAACAGATGAATTGGGCCTTAAAAATGGAAAAACCTCCCTCCCTCTAAAGGGAAGAGCATTGATTTCTCCTTTATGTTTGTCTCATTGAGAACTTTCCAATGGTACCTCACTCATGCTATTTTGAGATTCATGTACGAAAATGCTCTAAAGTTTCACTCTTGTCAAATTTGTTTTGACCAATTGGAAAAGACAAGGACAAACATGTCACCCATCCATGCAACTAATCTATGGGTGGATCTTGCTTACATGTCACCAATCCATGTATCTCATCCAAGGGTGGATATCCTTTGAGAGGATCCTCTTTGTTATATAATAAAGACAAGGTTCTCCTTTGGGGCATTAAAGCATTGAAAGTTGAAGCTTTGTGTTTCTTTTCTTGTGTTTCTCTTGGGAGTTCTCTTGTCCTTGAAACATTACAATTGCATCAAAGTAGGTGTTTTAATTCTAAGGAGAGAAAACATAGTGCAATCAATAGATTGGGGAGTTTTTGAGAGAGAATTGGATAGAAGCTCTTGGAGGACAATTTCATGGACTCCACTTTCTATTCTTAAACCCATTCCATATCAAGATTATGTACATCAAACATGAGCAAGTGAGATTATATGTTGTTTACTATTTTGGACCAGAGTTCATGGACATAGTGATAAATTCACTAAACCTTTTGATTCTACCCATGGTGACATATGATTTAAGAGTGGGATTTAATAATCTACATTCTATTATGATATGATGAATATGAATATACCAAATCCTCTCCCTTTCAACACTTAAGTAGAAATCCATTATGTGATTAGACCAAAAGTGATGTTTAGGGATTTCATAGTCCACAATTTTGGTGAAGAATATTATCGATGAGTGCTAGCCTCCAAGGTCCCAATGGTAGTCCTAATACTCCGTGTTTCTTTTTTTTAATAGTGATCATATTAACCCTCTATTGAAGTAGGAAGTAGCAATTGAGTGTTTATTGTGTGTAGAAATCATAGAGCCATAGTTGCAAGACCTGATGCAAGGAATGCAAGGAATGTTGAATGAGTCTGAGAGATCAAGTTGAGAATGGAGGTTTTGCAAAGTCAGGTATGTACCTTGAGGAATGATCAATAATGCAAGAAGGAAAACCATCTCAAAATCCAATACCAAAGACCAAAGTACTTGGAGAGTCACTCATGCCAATGACACTGACCTTGATAAAAAATAAAGCCACATTGTTCCTACAAATGAAGAAGACATGCAATATCAAGCCTTATAGGAGATAACATTCCATGGGAGTAGTGAAAAATTGAGTTTTAAGAATGAATCAATACTTTCTATTATTCACAATTGAGATCACTAATCATATTAAGTAGGTGTGTTTGTATGTAGGTACTTGATAAATAAAGCCCTCATATGGTATGATGTTTGGGAAAAATAATTGTTAGCAAAAGGAAGACAGATTACTTGGATAGCAATGCAAGAAAGGATGCTAAAGAATTCCAATTTGTGGATTATGTGGAGATGGCTTGAACTAGACTATAGAGATTGAAGCAAAAGAAAAACTTATAAGAGTACATGGAAGAATTTCTTGATCTATAGGTTGCAATAACTAATATAAGTCTACTAAAAGCTCTTGATAATCTCAAACAAGGCTTAAAAGAGCAAATTTACCAAGAGGTAATGGTACAGAATCGTCATACTATTTTTGAAGCCATTTCCTACGTCCAAAGAATAGGAAGGGTGCTTGGAGGAGTTGAAGAGGTTGCCTTGACTCAACATTATCAAGCTAAGACACCCCACTTTGGTGGACTAGTTCCTATGGAATAGGGAAACATTTGGTTCCAAGACCGAGGAGCACAATTGCTCCAAGGAGAATGGAGATCATTGAAGAAAGGAGAGATGGAGTCCCACAAGAGGAACGGGCTTGAGCAAACAATGACATTGTTACAATTGCGGTAGAGTTGGGCACAAAACCATCAAATGTTGTGATTGTCTTCCCAAAGGCCCATAGCTTCTATATAGGGTAACCTTTGAACAACATGGAGAAAGATATTGAAAAGGAGGATGCTGAAATCACATCATAAAATAAAGATCACCAATAAATGTACCTCGTGACCTTACTAGCTCAATGGAGAAGAGTAACAAAGAGGGAAGAAAAGGACAAATGTGCAAAGGTTGAGGAAGAAAATACACAATTGGTTGCTATAAATGGAGTACTAAAAGGAAATCAGATGAGAGTATTGATAGACCTTGGAGCATTATAAAATTTATTGTCTAGCTATGTTGCAATAAGGTTGGGGATGGAACTAAGGAAGGGTGAGAATGAAGAAGTAGAGCTACCTAATAACCAAACATGGAGGATTGAGTTGTTACCTAGAAAGGTAGCACTATCTAGATGAGAGTATCAAGAAGAAATTCAATGGTGAGAGATATGGTTAACTCATTATAATGTGATCTTAAGCATGTATGGATGGAGCACTATAACTCCATGGTCCTAATTGGAGAAAGAAAGTAGTGAGAACTAGCTAATGGAAGATCAATGGGGTTAAGGAAGATCACAAAGACAAGAAATACCTCTTTATGTCATAGGTACAATAGCTATTGGTAAGACATGTAGATATTTCATGGTCTAATAAGAGAAGTCCAAAGTGCACAACTTGATGGACAAATTCTTAAGAATTCAAAAGATGTGGTCAATGAGTTTTAAGTTTCCAAATGATTTAACCTTAGGATTACCACCAAAAAATAAAGTAGATCCTAAAATCAAGATACTTCTTGGGAAGACATCTCCTTGTAAGGCCCCATATTGACTATCACTTCATGAGGTGGACAAGTGTAATGCTCAAATTGAGGAGATGTTGCAAAAAGGGTTTATCTAAGCCATCATATCACCGTATGGGGCTCTTGTCCTATTTGTGAAAAAAAAAGATGGTACAAAGTGTATGTGGATTGACTATTGTAGCCTAAATCAACAAATGATGAAGAAAAGATATCCATATGCATGGATGACCTGTTTGATCAACTCAACAGAGCAAAACACTTCACCTAACTTGATCTACGGAGCAATTACAACCAAATCAAGATCACAAAAGAAGATATATACAAAACTACCTTTCAAACAAAGTATGGTCACTTTGAGTACCAAGTAATGCCATTTGGCCTCACCGACACATCCAGCACTTTCATGGATGACATTACATACTCCTACACAACCTTGGGAACAAGTCAACATGGATCCGGTTTGTGAATTGCCCAAGACCACCTTAGGGTTGGACTGTAACACCCATTTGTGCATGTGTGTGGTATTGTGATATTTAGCTTGGTATTACAAGTACTTAAGAGATATTATTTATATAGAGATAAAGGATGGTTCTATATTAGTCATGGTTAGCTAAAGTTAGTCATAGCTAAGATAGATGGGACCTTACTTTAGAGGAAGTAGAAAAGATGAGCACCACTATTTTGGATTTTAGTGTGTTGACTTGGTATTATTCCTAGGTGTTTGGCTTTGGGGAAAGAGTTGAGAACTCTTGGGCCCGCAAGCCTTTTTGTTTTGGATTCTTCTTTAGTCCAAGGATAGCCCATGTGAAGGAATCCTTGCTTTAGTGGTTGGGTCAAGATAAGACCACATGCTTAGGGGAATATGCCCATGTGAATGGATATTCCTTTCTACTTTTTGACTTTACTTGACTTTTAGTCTAGTAACTTGAGTTACTACGGTAATTAGTAACTTTGGTACGTAACTATTTCACAAGTATATAAACAAGGGGTGAGGAGGTACTCATCATCTTTTCATTTGCAACTATCTCTCTCTCATTGAGTTCTCTAGTGAGCAATGTCTTGAGTCTTGGAGTGTTAGCCTTGGAGGAGTATGATGGAGTTGGGGTTCCTTGCCTTCTTAGTCCATGGTGCGCTACCATAATAGCCATCAGAGGTTCATCTTGAGTGAGAGACAGGCCGGCTCACATTTTTGGTTCCGTTGCCGGGACCTCTCTAGAAGGCAAGATAATGTTCCGCGTTCAATTCTACATTAGGCAGAAGGAGGCTATGAGAGCTCACCTGGAGAGAACATTAGGAGAAGAGAGTGCTGAACTTATGTTAGAGAACCAAGATCCATTTGTATACCCTGTAGTTCATTATGATGTCTTTGAGGTGATTTTGTACATCTTGTACACATGAGAGGAATTGGAGAGATTGTGTGAGGTGGATTGTAGATTTTGGGGATTAAGGTGATTTTGGGCAAAATCTCAAGTTTGAGATCTGGACTTGAGATTTCTACACATGATAGCTTGGGTTATCTTTCAGTTAGCACATTTGAAATTATTGAGAGAGCTTCTATGCGCACTGGGCTAGAAGTTTTGAAAGTTGATAGGGTAAAGTGCTCCCACAACTGCATGCTCTCTGGAAAATTGTACAGAGTCTGCTATTTCTTCAATTTTCAGTGAATTGTCTTGAAAATTTCCAACAAAATTCAGTGCATTGTATCCTACCTGCTGCCACAAAAAATAGAGAGAGATCGTTTTTTTGCAGGGCGTTATGAGTTTTTGAAGTGAGGGGGGTGGTTTTCAGACCAAATCTGAAATATGGGTGCTGAATAGAAAGGTGTCTAGGCCAAATGGCTTGATGAAAAGATCTAAAATTTTGCAGGGAGGGACACCCTGGAGTTGTGATCAATTGTGCAAAATTTCAGAGGACTGTGACATATTGGTTGGGAGATTTGAGTGACATTGTGAGGAAGGGTCAATTCTGCAGAGTGGAGATCTCATGCATGAGAAGTTTGAGATCAACAAAAAGCATGTTTGAGTGTTTAGATTCATCTTGGGGAACATGGAGGGTCATCAAGAGTGGAAATTGAGATTACGAAAGGTTCCCCAAGGGTTTGAGGTGATTGTAGGGATGGATTTGAGGAAAAGAGAGTTTACAATAGAATTTGAAGAGAGTGTTGAGAGGATCCAAAAACCTACACCACTTGGAAGAAAGAGTGAGTCTAAGTGCTTTCTATGTGGAGAGAAGGGACACAAGGCAAGTTCATGTCCATTGACCTTTGAGAGCAAGAGATTGAGGGAAAGGAGAGGCTTACTTGACTTGGGTTTGCATGTTGGACCTTCTTCACCAAGATTGGGAGGGAGAAGATCTAAGACCAAGGAGTTGTGTGAGGTTTGTGGAGTTGAAGGACTTCCAAAAGGACATGAGTGTAGTGGAGTTAAAGCACTTTTGGAAACTTTGGTGAAGGATCTTGGAGAGAGTCTTAGTACAGCTACAGAAATACTACCATCTTCATCAGCTAGTTCTCAAGATTAGTGATGGAGATAATCTTTCAACTTATGGATAAACTATCCATGAGAGTTAGATTAATATGCACTCTAGGATTTGATGTTGCTATAGAAATCTTGGAGCAACCTGAACCTTTTGTGTTCCCTAGAGTGGATTATTCTCAGATGGTGTTAGTCATGTATATACTCTATTAGTAATAGAGTGAGAGAAAAGAAAAGAGAAAAAAAATTGAGAGAAAAGAAAGATAGTGAGGGGTTAAGATGGGGAAACTTCCGGTTTTCTTTGGCAAGGATGGAGAAGATGTGGAGGCCTTTGTGAGAGACTTCAAGAGAGCTTGCATAGGAAACAATGAGAGGAGGAAGAATGAGTGGGCCTCATTATTACCAGATTTCTTTGAGGATGTAGCACTTACATGGTATGAGTCAGAATACCAAAAGAGAGAGAGGAGAGAGGGGGAAGAGGAGTCTTGGGAGACTTTGACTTCAACACTCATTGAGAACTTTCTTCTTGATGAGAGTTATGAGAGATTGATGAGTGAGGTTACATTTCTTAAGCAAGGAGATGGAGAGAAAGTGAGAGTCTATGTGGAAAGAGTGGAAAAGTTGGAGTCCAGATTTTGCATAGTGTTGAGGAAGGGTGGGGATGATGTGGAGACTACAATGATTGGCATAGGGCCCATGCTCACCAAGAATTTTGTGGGATGATTAAGACCACAAATTAGAAGCAAGGTGAGATATGAGAAACCTTCTTCCAAGGTTGAAGCTATCAAGATCGCAATTCGTATGGAGGAGAGTTTGGAAGGGGATGAGAGTGATTTGGTGGTGAAGGAGGTTGTGCATCCTCCTCAAGGCTACAAGTATGGTGGAACTTCTGATACTTTGGTGACAAGGGTTGCACCACAAGTAGTAGTTGCTCCAGTTCTTGCACCTCCACCAAAAGATCCACTCCAAACCATCACAGAACAACTTGCGGATCTCAAGATCAATGTGGTGCAACTATGGGAGAAGAGAGAGGTGGATCAGAATGTAGGGAGAGGGCCTAGGAGTTATGGAAACTATCCATATAGAGGAGGCCAACCAGCCAACAATTTCAATGATAGAAATTGTTTTGGTTGGGGAGGAAGAGGCCATATCCAAAGGAATTGCCCAAATTCCACTTACCATGGAGGAAGGGGTTATGAGGGAGCCAATAGAGGGAAAGAGGGAGGTAGTGAAACCCAAGTGGCTCCTAATCCCAACAAAGGTAAGGGGATAGCATCCATAGATGTGGTTGAGAGCAAGTATGAGAAGGGAGAGTGCTCAAACTCCAAGGGTCTTAATTTGGAGCTTTTGGCACAAGAGAAGAAGAGAGTTCGTTTTGCAGAGGATGTTCACTCTTCTCAAGGATTTACTTCAAGCAAGGATACTCCTATGTCTACTAGGAGCACTCGCACCTCAACACCATCAACAACAAAGACTCCAAGGAATGAAGTTGGGGATGGAGGACTTCTTGATCTCAAAGCAACAATGGAACTACAATGTGTTGGAGGATGTTGGTAGTCACAAGGCTAACATCACAGTGGGCCAATTAATTGCTTTGAACCCTACCTTGAGAAAGGAGCTTAGAGGTGGTTTGAGTTCTACAAGGAGCAAGAAGAAGAAGAAGGCAAAAGTTCCGGTATCAATGGGGGTGGTGGATGCCAAGCCAGCACCATGGGAGGCTTGTGAATATGCCTCCAAGATTGATGTGAGAGTGAATGGTCACAACATCAAGGATGCATTGGTTGATGGAGGATCAGCAGTGAATGCCATGTCAGAAAGGTTGATGAAGAAGTTGGGTATGATACCCTCAAGACTTTCAACATTTGTGGTGAGCATGGCAAACAAGCAACAAGTTTGACCAGTAGGGGTGATGGATAAGGTGGTAGTTTCAGTTATGGGAGTTCAAAATCTCATGACTTTCCAAGTCTTGAAGGATTCAAGCTATGACTTACTTCTTGGGAGGCCATGGTTGAGAGCAGCACACACAACTGATCGATGGCACAAAGGGTACTTGAGGATTGGGCCATCAAACCATAGAGTCACTGTTCCTGTGACTAACACCACCAACACTTCACATTCAGATACACCATCTTCTGATTATTGGGAATCAGATTCTGAAGAAGGAGCTTCAGGTGTGGACACAAGCATGGAAGAGGAGATTTCCACGGAGGAGGATGAATCTGAATCTGATTCAGATGTTTATCCTTTGTGTGCTATGGATTTTGCACCTAAGCCAGAGGTTTTGAAGGACCCAGATAAATCACCATTGACACTTGAGGAGGTAGAGAGAAGGTTATCTACCCTCAAGTATGGCCCAAATGTTACCAAGGAGGAGAAGGTGAGATTTGAGGAGATTTTCCGCAAGTTCATCCATGTGTTTGATTTTAGTTACAAGGATTTGAAGGAAGTCACCTTGGAGGAGCACAAGATAGAGGTGGAGTCACATGCAAGACCAATCCGCCAAAAGCAACGTCGCATTAGCCCACCAATATCTTTGGTTGTGAAGGAGGAGATTGATAAGCTCAAGGAGGCTGGATTTATTTTTGAGGTGGAGAATTCAGAATGGGTGTCTCCAATTGTCATTGTGAAGAAAAAGAATGGCAAGCTTCGGGTATGTGTGGATTACAAGAAGCTCAATGCTGTTACCAAGAAGGACTACTACCCATTGCCATTCATTGATGAGATCTTGGAGGAGGTTGCAGGTCATGAGAGGTACAGTTTTGGAGATGGTTATAGTGGATATAAGCAAATCAAGATTGCACCAGAGCATCAACAACTCACCACATTCACCACACCTTGGGGAACTTACGCTTTCAAGGTCATGCCTTTTGGGCTTTGCAATGCTCCAGCCACATTCCAACGGTTCATGAACAAGGTATTTGAACCTTTCATTGGGAAATTTGTGAGAGATTTCATTGATGACTTTTGTGTCTATGGGAGCAAGGAGGAGCACTTTGAGCACCTAATCAAAGTCTTGCAACGCTTGGATGAGGCAAATGCATCACTCAACCCAGAGAAGTGCATTTTTGGATGTGAAGAAGGTCTACTTTTGGGGCATATCATCTCCAAGGATAGAATAGCAGTTGATCCTGAGAAGGTGAGGAAAATCTCAGACCTTCCATTCCCTTCAAGCTTGACAAAGTTACGCCAATTCTTGGGGATGGTTGGGTACTATAGGAGGTTCATCTTCTCATTTTCCAACAAGGCTTATGCATTGACCATCTACATGAAGAAGGGTGTAGATTACATGGTGATTTTGGAAGACAAGGAGGCTCTCAAAGCTTTTGAGGAGCTCAAGCAATCCCTTGTTGTAGCTCCAATTCTTGCTAAACCTCATTGGAGTAAACCTTTCATCCTCTACACAAATGCTTCTAATGTAGCTATAGGATGCACTCTTAGTCAATTAGACCAAGATGGGCATGATCATCCAATAGCTTATGCTAGGAGGCAGATGGTTTCAGCAGAGAAGAACTACTCTGTCACGGAGAGAGAAGGGTTGGCAGTGATCTTTGGTCTCAAGAAGTTTAGACACTACTTGATTGGAGGGAAAGCCACCATTGTCACGGATCACAAGGCTTTGAAGTACATCTTCAACAAGCCTAATGTTGAAGAGAGACTAGCAAGGTGGATGATACTCTTGTCTGAGTATGACTACACCATTGAAGATAGACCAGGAAAGAAACATGCAAATGCTGATTTATTATCTAGAGCCTATGATCATGATGGAGATGAGCCAGTGGATGATTCCTTCCCGGATGAGGAGCTCATGACAATCTCAGTCACTCAAGAGGTTCCAATGGAGTACAAGGAGATTGTGGATTTTGTGACAAAAGGTAACTATCCAGAAGGGATGCATGCTAGGGAGAGGAAGGCCCTTGCAGCAAGATCTAGACCTTACACAATGGTGGAGGATATTCTTTTTCACCAAGGAGCAGATGGTCTACTTCAAAGAGCTGTGGGTAAGGAAGAGTCTATCCTACTCATAAAGGAGTTTCATGAAGGTTTAGTATGTGGAGGACACTTTGCAGGAAAGGTGACTGCTTTCAAGATTCTAGATGCAGGTTACCATTGGAGAGGGATTTTCAAGGATTGTCTTGATTATTGCAAAACTTGTCATGTTTGTCAAGCTTTTGCTAGAAAGTCTACATCCACTCCACCATTTAGATCAATTCCATTGCTAGGACCTTTTGAGAAGTGGGCAATTGATTTTGTAGGTCCTCTCAATAGAACCCCAAGGAACAATCGGTACATTGTGGTAGTTACTGATTACCTTACCAAGTGGGTTGAGGCTAGACCATTGAGGGACAAGAATGAAGATGAAGTGGGTAGATTTCTTTATGAATGCATTATCACTAGGTTTGGATGCCCTTTGGAGTTGGTTTCTGATAGAGGAGGAGAGTTTATAGGAAGCATTACTATAGCCATGCTACGACATTTCTCTATCACACATAGAGTAACTACATCCTATAAGCCAAATTCCAATGGCTTGGCAGAGAGAACCAATCAGACCTTGTGCATGATGTTGGCCACATATGCAGAAATGGAGAGGGCTAAACATCATTGGGACAAGAGGATTCATGCAGTTTTGTGGGAGTATAGGACAACCATGAAAACTTCCATTGGATATTCTCCATTTCAATTGGTGTATGGTATTGAGTCTACCTTACCTATTCACTTTGATCTTCCTACCTTCCAAAGCATTCATATGAGATTGAAAAAAGCACAAGGAGGTGATGCAGAGAAGTCAAGGAAGGATCAACTCATGGAGTTGGAAGAGGCAAGAGCAATTGCTATGGTTCGAGTGGAGCAAGCCCAAAGGAAACAAAAGGAGAGCTATGATAAGAGGCAAGACAAGAAGAAGGTGGAGCCTTTCAAAGAAGGTGATTGGGTAATGTTGTTTGATTCCATTCGATTCAAGAGAGTGCAAAAGAAGTTTTTGCCTAAGTACTTTGGACCTTTCATAGTGGAGAAGATGTGGGGCAATTACACCTATGATCTCAAGGAGTTGGGAGGAAGATACTTTGATAGGATTAACCATGATAAGTTGAAGATGTACCATAGAAGGTAGAGAGACCTTCACTTTGAGGACAAAGTGAAAACTTAGTCCGGGGGTAAATGTAACACCCATTTGTGCATGTGTGTGGTATTGTGATATTTAGCTTGGTATTACAAGTACTTAAGAGATATTATTTATATAGAGATAAAGGATGGTTCTATATTAGTCATGGTTAGCTAAAGTTAGTCATAGCTAAGATAGATGGGACCTTACTTTAGAGGAAGTAGAAAAGATGAGCACCACTATTTTGGATTTTAGTGTGTTGACTTGGTATTATTCCTAGGTGTTTGGCTTTGGGGAAAGAGTTGAGAACTCTTGGGCCTGCAAGCCTTTTTGTTTTGGATTCTTCTTTAGTCCAAGGATAGCCCATGTGAAGGAATCCTTGCTTTAGTGGTTGGGTCAAGATAAGGGGAATATGCCCATGTGAATGGATATTCCTTTCTACTTTTTGACTTTACTTGACTTTTAGTCTAGTAACTTGAGTTACTACGGTAATTAGTAACTTTGGTACGTAACTATTTCACAAGTATATAAACAAGGGGTGAGGAGGTACTCATCATCTTTTCATTTGCAACTCTCTCTCTCTCATTGAGTTCTCTAGTGAGCAATGTCTTGAGTCTTGGAGTGTTAGCCTTGGAGGAGTATGATGGAGTTGGGGTTCCTTGCCTTCTTAGTCCATGGTGCGCTACCATAATAGCCATCAGAGGTTCATCCTGAGTGAGAGACAGGCCGGCTCACAGGACTCCATTGTCATCTTTGTGAACTGATACAACAAATGATTCATGTGCATCTTGAGACCAAGGATGTCATTGCTACACAATTAGCTCAATTGTATTTAGTTGTAGTCTTTTCTCACCATGGCTTGTCTCAAGTGCTCATCATCTATCAGGGCACTCAATTCCGTAATTTGTCTTAGAGAACACTCATTCGCATCTTCAAAACCAAACTGGCCATGTCAGCAACATACCATCTACAAATCAATGGAAAAATAGAGTGGGCTTATTGCACTATTGAGGACATGCTCTGGGGTTTCACCTTAGATGAGCAAGAAAGATGTGACACTTTACTTCCACTAGTGGAATTTGCTTACAACAATTCAATGAATGCATCTACATGAGTCACATCATTCTTCCTCATGTATAAAGAGCACCCTTTCACACCTTCAAGCTTGGTGAAGATCCACCTAGTGGCTACAAAGGTTGATGTTATCAACATTTTTGTTAATAAAATCCAATAGAGTGTAGAGAATGTTAAGCACAGGTTGCAAATTGCCAAAATCAATAGAAATAATATGTAGATGCACATCTCAAGCACATGGAGTTCAACATTGGAGATCAAGTCCAGCTATCCACAACCAACCTCATGTTAGTTGTTCCTTTTAAGCTTAGACTGCATTTTATTAGTCCATTTCCCATCCTCTATTAGATTGGCATAGTGGCCTATTACCTCAAGCTATTACCACACATGAAGATCAATAAAGTGTTCTATGTTTCCTTACTACATAGATATGCACCACAATTGCCTCACTTTCCTTCCATGCAAGAAGTTAGACTTGTCTTATGAGCCAGCCTGTCTCTCACTCAGGATGAACCTCTAATGGCTATTATGGTAGCGCATCAGGGACTAAGAAGACAAAGAACCCCAACTCCATCATACTCCTCCAAGGCTAACACTCCAAGACTCAAGACATTGCTCACTAGAGAACTTAGTGAGAGAGAGAAAGTTATTAATGAAAGGATGATGAGTACCTCCTCACCCCTAGTTTATATACTTGTGAAATAGGTATGCACCAAAGTTACTAACTATTGGGGTAACTCAAGTTACTAGGCTAAAGTCAAATAAAGTCAGAAAGCTAAAGGAATGTCCATGCTCATGGTAATATTCTCCTAAGCATATGGTCTTATCTTGACCTATGAGTCGGCCTATCTCTCACTCAAGATGAACCTCTGATGGCTATTATGGTAGCGCACCATGGAACAAGAAGGCAAGGAAACCCATTGATACTGGAACTTTTGCCTTCTTCTTCTTCTTGCTCCTTGTAGAACTCAAACCACCTCTAAGCTCCTTTCTCAAGGTAGGGTTCAAAGCAATTAATTGGCACACTGTGATGTTAGCCTTGTGACTACCAACATCCTCCAACACATTGTAGTTCCACTGTTGCTTTGAAATCAAGAAATCCTCCATCCCCAACTTCTTCCTTGGAGTCTTTGTTGTTGATGGTGTTGAGGTGCGAGTGCTCCTAGTAGATATAGGAGTATCCTTGCTTGGAGTAAATCCTTGAGAAGAATGAACGTCCTCTGCAAAATGAGCTCTCTTCTTCTCTTGTGCCAAAAGCTCCAAATTAAGACCCTTGGAGTTTGAGCACTGTCCCTTCTCATACTTGCTCTCAACTACATCTATGGATGCTATCCCCCTACCTTTGTTGGGATTAGGAGCCACTTGGGTTTCACTACCTCCCTCTTTCTCTCTATTGGCTCCCTCATAACCCCTTCCTCCATGGTAAGTGGAGTTTGGGCAATTCCTTTGGATATGGCCTCTTCCTCCACAACAAAAACAATTTCTATCATTGAAATTGTTGGCTGGTTGGCCTCCTCTATATGAATAGTTTCCATAACTCCTAGGCCCTCTCCCTACATTCTGATCCACCTCTCTCTTCTCCCATAGTTGCACCACATTGATCTTGAGATCCGCAAGTTGTTCTATGATGGTTTGAAGTGGATCTTTTGGTGGAGGTGCAAGCATTGGAGCAACTACTACTTGTGGTGCAACCCTTGCCACCAAAGTATCAGAAGTTCCACCATAATTGTAGCCTTGAGGAGGATGCACAATCTCCTTCACCACCAAATCACTCTCATCCCCTTCCAAACTCTCCTCCATACGAATTGCGATCTTGATAGATTCAACCTTGGAAGAAGGTTTCTCATATCTCACCTTGCTTTTAATTTGTGGTCTCAATCTTCTCACAAAATTCTTGGTGAGCATGGCCCCTATGCCAATCATAGTAGTCTCCACATCATCTCCACCTTTCCTCAACACTATGCAAAATCTGGACTCTAACTTTTCTACTCTTTCCACATAAACTCTCACTTTCTCTCCATCTCCTTGCTTGAGAAATGTGACCTCACTCATCAATCTCTCATAACTCTCATCAGGAAGAAATTTCTCAATGAGTGCTAAAGTCAAAGTCTCCCAAGACTTCTCTTTTCCATCTCTCCTCTCTCTCTTTTGGTATTCTGACTCATACCATGTAAGTGTTGCATCTTCAAAGAAATCTGGTAATAATGAGGCCCACTCATTCTTCCTCCTCTCATTGTTTCCTATGCAAGCTTTCTTGAAGTCTCTCACAAAGGACTTCACATCTTCTCCATCCTTGCCAAAGAAAACCGGAAGTTTCCCCATCTTAACCTCTCACTATCTTTCTTTTTCTCAAATTTTTTTTTCTCCCACTCCATAACTAATAGAGTATGTAGATGACTAACACCATTTGAGAGTAATCCACCCTAGGGAACACAAAAGGCTCAGGTTGCTCCAACATTTCTATAACAACATCAAATCTTAGAGTGCATATTATTCAAACCCTCATGGATAGTTTATCCATAAGTTGAAAGATTATCTCCATCACTAATCTTGAGAACTAGCTGATGAAAGTGGTAGTATTTCTATAGCTGTACTAAGACTCTCTCCAAGATCCTTCACCAAAGTCTCCAAAAGTGATTTTACTCCACTACACTTATGTCCTTTAGGAAGTCCTTCAACTCCACAAACCTCACACAACTCCTTGGTCTTAGATCTTCTTCCTCCCAATCTTGGTGAAGAAGGTCCAGCATGCAAACCCAAGTCAAGTAAGCCTCTCCTTTCCCTCAATCTCTTGCTCTCAAAGGTCAATGGACATGAACTTGCCTTATGTCTCTTCTCTCTACATAGAAAGCACTTAGACTCACTTTTTCTTCCAAGTGGTGTAGGTTTTTGGATCCTCTCAACACTCTCTTCAAATTCTATTGTAAACTCTCTTTTCCTCAAATCCACCCCTGCAATCACCTCAAATTCTTGGGGAACCTTGCATAGTCTCAATTTCCACTCTTGGTGACCCTCCATGTTCCCAAGATGAATCTAAACACTCAAACATGCTTTTTGTTGCTCTCAATCTCCTCATGCATAAGATCTCCACTCTATAGAATTGACACTCAGATCTCTCAACTTATATTTGACAGTCCTCCAAAATTTTTTACATGTCATCACAACTCCAAGGTGTCCCTGTCTGCGAAATTTCAAATCTTTTCATTGACCCATTTGGCCTAGACACCTTTCTATTCAACACACATATTTCAGATTTTGTCTGAAAACCACCTCCTTCAATTCAAAAACTCATAACTCTCTGTTAAAAAATGATCTCTCTCTAATTTTTGTGTCAGCAAGTAGAATATATTGTATTAAATTTTCATGAAAAGTTTCACAGTAATCCAATGAAAACTTAAGAAATGGCAGACTCTGTACAATTGTCCAGAGAGCATGCAGTTGCAATCCAATGAAAACTTAAGAAATGGCAGACTCTGTACAATTGTCCAGAGAGCATGCAGTTGCAGGAGCAATTTATCCTATCAAGTTTCAAAAATTCTAGCCCAATGCGCATAATAGCTCTCACAATGATTCCAAGTGTGCTAAGTGAAAGATAACCCAAGCTATCATGTGTAGAAATTTCAAATTCAGATCTCAAACTTGACATTTTGCCTAAAATCACCTTAATTCCCAAAATCTACAATCCACCTCACACAATCTCTCCAAATCCTCTCATGTGTACAAGATGTACAAAATCTCTTCAAAGACATCATAATGAACTACAGGGTAAACAAATAGATCTTGGTTCTCTAACATAAGTTCAGCACTCTCCTCTCCTAATGTTCTCTCCAAGTGAGCTCTCATAGCCTCCATCTGCCTAATGTAGAACTCAACACGGAACCTTATCTTGCCTTCTAGAGAGTTCCCGGCAATGGAACCAAAAATGTGAGCCGGTCTGTCTCTCACTCAGGATGAACCTCTAATGGCTATTATGGTAGCGCACCATGGACTAAGAAGGCAAGGAACCCGAACTCCATCATACTCCTCCAAGGCTAACACTCCAAGACTCAAGATATTGCTCATTAGAGAACTCAATGAGAGAGAGATAGTTGCAACTGAAAGGATGATGAGTACCTCTTCACCCCTTGTTTATATACTTGTGAAATAGTTACGTACCAAAGTTACTAATTACCGTAGTAACTCAAGTAACTAGACTAAAAGTCAAGTAAAATCAGAAAGAAGAAAGAAATATCCATTCACATGCGCATATTCCCCTAAGCATGTGGTCTTATCTTGACCCAACCACTAAGTCAAGGATTCCTTCACATGGGCTATCCTTGGACTAAAGAAGAATCCAAAACAAAAAGGCTTGCGGGCCCAAGAGTTCTCAACTCTTTCCTCAAAGCCAAACACCTAGGAATAATACCAAGTCAACACACTAAAATCCAAATAGTGGTGCTCATCTTTCTACTTCCTCTAAATTAAGGTCCCCCTCTATCTTAGCTATGACTAACTTTAGCTAACCATGACTAATATAGAACCATCCGTTATCTCTATAAAAAATATCTCTTAAGTACTTGTAATACCAAGCTAAATATCACAATACCACACGCATGCACAAATGGGTGTTACAGACCCAACTACTATGTCAAGGATTCCTTCACATGGACTATCCTTGGACTATAGAAGAATCCGAAACAAAAATGCTTGTGGGTCCAAGAGTTCTTAACTTTTTCCTCAAAGCCAAACACCTAGGTATAATACCAAGTCAACACACTAGAATCCAAAATATTGGTGCTCATCTTTTCCATTGCTTCTAAAATAAGGTCCCCTTTATCTTAGCTATGATTTACTTTAGCTAATCATGACTAATGTAGAACCATCGTTTATCTATACATAAATAATATCTCTCAAGTACTTGCAATACCAAACTTAATATCACAATAGCATGTACATGCACAAATGGGTGTTACATTTACTCCTAAACTAAGATTTTGCTTTGTCCTCAAAGTAAAGGTCTCTCTACTTTCTATGATACATCTTCAACTTATCATGGTTAATGCTATCAAAGTATCTTTCTCCCAACTCCTTGAGATCATAAGTATAATTACCCCACACCTTTTCCACTATAAAAGGTCCAAAGTACTTAGGCAAAAACTTCTTTTGCACTCTCTTGAATCAAAAAGAATCAAACAACATTATCCAATATCCTTCTTTGAAAGGCTCCACCTTCTTCTTGCATTGCTTCTTGTCAAAGCTCTCCTTTTGTTTCCTTTGGGCTTGCTCCACTTGAACCATAGCAACTGCTCTTGCCTCTTCCAATTCCATGTGTTGATTCTTCCTTGACTTGTTTACATCACCTCCTTGTGCTTTCTTCAATCTCCTATGAATGCTTTGGAAGATAGGAAGATCAAAGTGAATAAGTAAGGTAGACTCAATACCATATACCAATTGAAATGGAGAATATCCATTGGAAGTCTTCATAGTTGTCCTAGACTTGAGTTCTTGGTTGTCTTATACTTGAGTCTTCATGGTTGTTATATACTCCCATATCCACATCCATTTTGCCACCACTTCTAAGGTGTTACACATTTTGATGTTTTCTCTCCTATAGACAGAGGTTTGAGTTCAAGTAGTGGTGTGTATTTTCTATCCTCCATAATGGTTTTGAAGATGGTATGATAGGGATGACTTCCAAAGTCTCTTAGTGGGAGTGTAATCACTCTAAAAATTATCCGGACTTAGCTTAGCTCAGCTCTTAATTTGCATCAAATGTTCATTTCCTCAAGTGTATGTGGCGGTGGTCAACTGATGTAGAGACCATTATGATTTGAATGAGAGCCATGCTCACCAAGAATTTTGTGAGAGGGTTGAGACTACAGATTAGAAGCAAGGTGAGATATGAGAAACCTTCTTCTAAGGTTGAAGCTATCAAGATTGAAATTTGTATGGAGGAGAATTTGGAAGGGGATGAAAGTGATTTGATGGTGAAGGAGTTTGTGCATCCTCCTCAAGGCTACAAGTATAGTGGAACTTCTGGTACTTTTGGTGGCAAGGGTTGCACCACAAGTAATAGTTGCTCCAATTCTTGCACCTCTACCAAAAGATCCACTTCAAACCATCACGGAACAACTTGCAGATCTCAAGATCAATGTAATGCAACTATGGGAGAAGAGAAAGGTGGAGGGTGTAAGAGTAATAGAAGCTATCCATATAGAGGAAGCCAACCAACCAACCAACCAACAAACCACCAATTTCAATGATAGAAATTATTTCAGTTCTAGAGGAAGAGGTCACATTCAAATGAATTGCCCAAATTCCTTTTACCATGGAAGAAGGGATTATGAGAAAGCCAATAGAGGGAAAGAGGGAGGTAGTGAAATCAAAGTGGCTCCTAATCCAAATAAATTTAAGGGGATAGCATCCATAGATGTGATTGAGAACAAGTATGAGAAAGGAGAGTGCTCAGACTTTGAAGGTCTTAATTTTGAGCTTTTGGCACAAGAGAAGAAGAGAGCTTGTTTTGTAGAGGATGTACACTCCTCTCAAAGATTTACTCCTAACAAGGATACTCCTATGTCTACAAGGAGCACTTTCACTAGTAGCTCAACACCATCAATAACAAAGACTCCAAGGAAGAAGTTGGAAGTGGAGGACTTCTTGATCGCAAAGCAACAATAGAACTACAATGTGTTGGAGGATGTTGGTAGTCATAAGGCTAACATCATAATAGATCAACTGATTACTTTGAATCCTACCTTGAGAAAAGAGCTTAGAGGTGGTTTGAGTTTTGTGAGTCGGCTTGTCTCTCACTCAGGATGAACCTCTGATAACTATTATGGTAGCACACCATGGATTAAGAAGGCAAAGAACCCCAACTCCATCATACTCCTCCAAGGATAACACTCCAATACTCAAGACATTGCTCACTAGAGAACTCAATGAGAGAGATACTTGCAAATGAAAGGATGATGAGTACTTCCTTACCCCTTGTTTATATACTTGTGAAATAGTTACGCACCAAAGTTACTAATTACTAGAGTAACTCAAGTTACTAGGCTAAAAGTCAAGTAAAGTCAAAAACTATAAAGGAACATCCATCTACATATGCATATTCCACTAAACATGTGATCTTATCTTGACCCAACCACTAAGTCAAGGATTCCTTCACATGGGCTATCCTTGGACTATAAAAGAATCCAAAACAAAAAGGCTTGTGGGCCCAAGAGTTCTCAACTCTTTCCTCAAAGCCAAACACCTAGGAATAATACCAAGTCAACACACTAGAATCCAAAGTAGTGGTGCTCATCCTTTCCACTTCCTCTAAAGTAAGATCTCCTCTATCTTAGCTATGACTAACTTTAGCTAATCATGACTAATGTAGAACCATCTTTTATCTCTATGTAAATAATAGCTCTCAAGTACTTGTAATACCACGCTAAATATCATAATACCACACACATGCACAAATGGGTGTTATAGTTCTACAAGGAGCAAGAAGAAGAAGAAAGCAAAAGCTCCAATATCAATGGGGGTGTTGGATGCCAAACCAACACCATAGGAGGCTTATGAATATGCTTCCAAGATTGATGTGAGAGTGAATGGTCACAACATCAAGGTTGCACTTGTTGATAGAGGATCTGAAGTGACTACCATGTGAGAGAGGTTGATGAAGAAGTTGGGTATGATATCCTCTAGACCTTCAACATTTGTAGTGAGTATGGTAAAAAAGCAACAAGTCAAACCAATAAGGATGATGGATAAAGTAGTAGTTTCAATTATGGGAGTTCAAAATCTCATGACTTTCCAAGTCTTGAAGGATTCAAGTTATGATTTACTTCTTGGGAGGCCATGGTTGAGAGCAGCACGCATAATTGACCAATAGCACTAAAGGTACTTGAGGATTGGGCCATCAAACCATATAGTTACAGTTCTTATTACTAACACCACCAACACTTTATATTCAGATACACCATCTTCTGATCATTGGGAATCAGATTCTAAAGAAGGAGCTTTAGGTATTGACACAAGCATGGAGGAAGAGACTTCTATGGAGGAGGATGGATCTGAATTTAATTTAGATGTGTATCCCTTGTGTGCTATGGATTTTGCCTCTAATAAAGGTTGTGAAAGACTCAGATAAATTACCATTGACACTTGAGGAGACAAAGGGGAGGTTATGTACCCTCAAGTATGGTCCAAATCTTACCAAGGAGGAAAAAGTAAGATTTGAGGAGATGTTCCGCAAGTTCATCCATGTGTTTGCTTTCAATTACAAGGATCTAAAGGAAGTCACCTTGGAGGAGTGCAAGATAGAGGTGAAGTCACATGCAAGACCAATCTGCCAAAGGCCACATTGCATTAGTCCACCAATATCTTTGGTTATGAAGGAGGAGATTGATAGCTCAAGAGGCCAGATTTATCTTTGAGGTAGAGAATTTAGAATGAGTGTCTCCAATTGTGATTATGAAAAAAAAGAATGGCAAGCTTTGCATATGTGTGGATTGCAAGAAGCTCAATGTTGTTATTAGAAGGACTACTATGGCATTCATTGATGAGATCTTGGAGGAGGTTGTATGTCATAAGGGAATAGTTTTGGAGATGGTTATAGTGGGTATAACTAAATAAAGATTGCACTAGAGCATCAACTACTCACCACATTCACCACACCTTGGGAGATTTATGCTTTCAAGGTCATGCTTTTTGGGTTTTTCAATACTCCAACCACATTCCAACGTTTCATGAACAAGGTGTTTGAACCTTTCATTGGAAAATTTGTGAGAGACTTCATTGATGACTTTTGATGACATCAATGAAGAAGGAGCACTTTGAGCACCAGATCAAGGTCTTGCAATGCTTGGATGAAGCAAATACATCACTCAACCCAAAGGAGTTCATTTTTTATTGTGAAAAAGGTCTACTTTTGGGGCACATCATCTCCAAGGATGGAATAACAGTTGAACTTGAGAAGGTGAGGGAAATATCAAATCTTCCATTCAGTTCAAGCTTGACAAAGTTACGCCAATTCTTGGGGATGGTTGAGTATTATAGGAGGTTCATCTTCTCATTTTCCAACGAGGCTTATGCATTGACTATCTACATGAAGAGGGTGTAGAATACATGGTGATTTTGGAGGACAAGGAGCTTCTCAAAGTTTTTGAGGAGCTCAAGCAATCTCTTGTTGTAGCTCCAATTCTTGCTAAACCTAATTGGAGTAAGCCTTTCAACCTCTACACTGATGCTTCCAATGTAGGTATAGGATGCACTCTTAGTCAATTAGACCAAGTTGTGCATGATCATCTAATAACTTAAGCTAGTAGGCCAATGATGGTAGTAAAAAAGAACTACTTAGTCATAAAGAGAGAAGGGTTGTTAGTGATCTTTGGTCACAAGAAATTTAGACACTACTTGATTGGAGGGAAAGCCAACATTTTCATGGATCACAAGGCTTTGAAGTACATCTTCTACAAGCATAATGTGGAAGGGAGGCTGGCTAGGTGGATGATATTCTTATTTGAGTATGACTACACCATTGAGGGTAGGCCAGGAAAGAAACAAGCAAATGCCAATTTCTTATCTAGGGCCTATGATCATGATAAAGATGAGCCAGTGGATGATTCTTTCTTAGATGAGGAGCTCATGACAATCTCAATCACTCAAGAGGTTCCAATAGAGTACAAGGAGATTGTGGACTTTGTGTGATACCAATAGCTTGATAGATGATCTAGAGATGAAATTTGGTTTGGTAAGATTTGGAAGGATGTTATACATGATGGACTTAGTAGATAAGCTAGATGCATCACAAAAAGAGTACTTTTACTAATAGGCCAAAAATCAAAATATGCTTGGAAACTTTAGAATCAACAACTAGGCATAAGATCTAGAGGTCAAACTTGGGGTGGTAACATCTAGAAGGATGTTACACATGATGGAGAACGTAGATCAGATAGAGGTTTCACCAAAAGAGCACTTCTACTATTAGGGAAGAAGCCTAAATAGGCCTAAAAACTTCAAAGACAATTTCGGAGGCTAAACAAATAAATTAGGCATTGAAAATGTGTACATTCTCCCACCTCCTAGTAGAGGAAGGGTTTGGCCTTCCCACCCCTTGGTTTGTCTCACCAAGAGCTTTCCAAAAATACCTCACCCATATGATTCTAAGATTCCTATAGGAAGATTCCCTAAAAGATTCCCTTTGGTCAAAGCATGTTTGACCAACCAGATAAGACCAAGACCAACATGTCACCCATCCAAGCAAGTATCTAAGGGTAGAGCTTGCTGACAGGTCACCTATCTATGTACCTAATCCTATGGTGGAGCTTCCTTGGAGGAGATCTTCCTTGGCTATATAATAAAGAGAAGTTGCTCCTTTGGGACATCAGAGGATTGAGTGTGAAATCTGTGTTTTCTCTCTTGAAGAGTTCGCTTGTCCTTGGAGTATTACACTTTGTTACAAGAGGTAACTATCCAAAAGGGATGCATGCTAGGGAGTGGAAAGCCCTTGCATCAAGATCTAGACCTTACACAATGGTGGAGGATATTCTTTTTCACCAAGGAGCAAATGGTCTACTTTGAAGAGTAGTGGGTAAAGAAGAGTCTATCTTACTCATAAAGGAGTTTCATGAAGGTTTAGTGTGTGGAGGACAGTTTGCAAGAAAGGTGATTGCTTTCAATATTCTAGATGTTGGTTACCATTGGAGGGGGATTTTCAAGGATTGTCTTGATTATTGCAAAACTTGTGATGTTTTTCAAGCTTTTACTAGAAAATCTACTTCCACTCTACCACTTAAATCAATTCTATTGCTAGGACCTTTTGAGAAGTGGGGAATCAATTTTGTAGGTCCTCTAAATAAAAACCCTAAGAACAATAGGTACATTTTGGTAGTTACTGATTAGCTTACCAAGTGGGTTGAGGCTAGACTATTGAGGGACAAGAATGAAGGTGAAGTTGGGAGTTTTCTTTATGAACTCATTATCACTAAGTTTGGATGCTCTTTGGAGTTGTTTTTTGATAAAGGAGGAAAGTTTATAAGAAGCATTACTACAGTCATGGTATGATATTTCTCTATCACACATAGGGGAATTACATCCTTTAAGCTAAATTACATGGCTTGTTAGAAAGAACCAATCAGACCTTAAGCATGATGTTGGCCAAAGATGCAAAAATGGAGGGAGATAAGCATCATTGAGACAAGAGGATTCATGCAATTTTGTGGGATTATACGACAAACATGAAGACTTCTAAAAGATATTCTCTATTTCAATTGGTATATGGTATTACAACTACCTTACCTACTTACTTTGATCTTCCTTCCTTCCTTCCAAAGCATCCATAAGAGATTGAAGAAAGCACAAGGAGGTGATGTAGAGAAGTCAATGAATGATCAACTCATGGAATTGGAAGATGCAAGAGCAACTGCTATGGTTTGAGTGGAGCAAGCCCAAACGGAACAATTGGAGAGCCATGACAAGAGGCAAGGCAAGAAGAAGGTAGAGCCTTTCAAAGAAGATGATTAGATAATGTTGTTTGATTCTATTCAATTTAAGACAGTACAAAAGAAGTTTTTGGCTAAGTACTTTGGACTTTTCATAGTGGAGAAGGTGTGCGGAAATTATACCTATGATCTCAAGGAGTTGGGAGGAAGATACTTTGATAGGATTAATTATGATAAGTTGAAGATGTATCATAGAAGATAGAGAGCCTTTCACTTTGAGGACAAAGTGAAATCTTAGTTTGAAGGTAAATGTAACATCCAATTTATGTATGTGCTATTGTGATATTTAGTTTGGTATTATAAGTACTTGAGAGTTATTATTTATATAGGGATATAAGATGGTTCTATAATAATCATGATTAGCTATAATTAGTCATAGCCAAGATAGAAGGGACCTTACTTTAAAAGAAGTGGAAAACATGAGCACCATTATTTTGGATTCTAGTGTATTGACTTGGTATTATTCTTAGATGTTTGGCTTTGAGGAAAGAGTTGAGAACTCTTGGACCCACAAGCCTTTTTGTTTTAGATTCTTCTATAATCCAAGAATATTCCATGTTAAGGAATCCTTGACTTAGTGGTTGGGTCAAGATAATACCACATACTTAGGAAAATATTCCTATAAGTATGGATATTCCGTTAGCTTTTTGATTTTATTTGACTTTTAGCCTAATAACTTGAGTCACTCAAGTAATTAGTAACTTTGGTGAGTAACTATTTCACAATATATAAACTAGGGGTAAGGAAGTATTCATCATCCTTTCATTTGCAACTATCTCTCTCATTGAGTTCTTGAATGAGAAATGGTTTGAGCCTTGGAGTTTTAGCCTTGGAGGAGTATGATAGTGTTGGGATTTTTTGCCTTCTTAGTCCATGGTGTGTTACCATAATAGCCATCAGAGGTTCATCCTGAGTAAGAGACATGTTGGCTCACAATTCATTTTCTTCATGATCATAATTAGAAGCACCCATTTTGAATTCTCCACCTCAAAGATAAATTTGGTCTCCTTGAGTTTATCAATCTCCTCTTTCACAACCAAAGCTATTGGTGGGCTAATGCAACATTTTTTTTGGTGGACTGGTCTTGCATGTGACTCCAATTCTATCTTGTGCTCCTCCAAGGTGACTTACTTTAGATCCTTGTAATTGAAAGTAAACATATGGATGAATCCTATGGAAATCTCCTCAAATCTCACCTTCTCCTCCTTGGTAACATTTGAACCATACTTGAGGGTAGATAAACCTTCTCTCTATCTCCTCAAGTGTCAATGGTGATTTATTTGGGTCCTTCAAAACTTTTGGCTTTGTTGCAAAATCCATAGCACACAAGGGATACACATCTAATTTGAATGCATCCTCCTCCATGAAAGTCTCTTCCTCCATGCTTGTGTCTACACTTGAAGCTCCTTCTCTTGAATTTGATCCCCAATAATCAGAAGAGGGTGTATCTAAATGTGAAGTGTTGGTACTATTAAGTCAAAGGAATTGTAACTTGATGGTTTGATGGCCAATCCTCAAATACCCTTTGTGCTATCATTGAGTTGTTTGTATTTCTCTCAACCATGGCCTCCCAAAAAGTAAATCATAGCTTGAATCCTTCAAGACTTGGAAAGTCAAAAGATTTAAAACTCCCATAATTGAAACTACCACCTTATCCATCATCCATACTGGTCAAACTTTTTGCTTGTTTGCCATGCTCCCCATAAATGTTAAAGGTTTAGAGGGTAATATACACAATTTTGTCATCAACTTCTCTAACATGGCATTCATTGCAGATATTCTATCAACAATTGCATCTTTGATGCTATGACCATTGACTCTCACATCAATCTTGGATGCATATCCACAAGCTTCCCATAGTGTTGGTTTGGCATCCAACACCTGCATTGATACTGGAGCTTTTGCTTTCTTCTTCCTCTTGCTCCTTGTAGAACTCAAACCATCTCTAAGCTCCTTTCTCAAAGTAGGATTCAAAGCAATCAGTTGGCCCATTTTGATGTTAGCCTTGTGACTACCAACATCCTTTAACACATTGTAGTTTCATTGTTGCTTTGAGATCAAGAAGTCTCCCATCTCCAACTTATTCATTGAAGTCTTTGTTGTTGATGGTGTTGAGGTGCTAGTACAAGTGCTCCTAGTAGGCATAGGAGTATCTTTTCTAGGAGTAAATCATTGAGAATAGTGTACATCCTTTGCAAAATGAGCTCCCTTCTTCTCTTGTGCTAAAAGATCCCAATTAAGACTTTTGGAATTTGAGCTCTCCACCTTCTCAAACTTACTCTTAACCACATCAATGGATGCTATCTCATTACCTTTGTTTGGACTTGGAGCCAATTGGGTTTCACTATATCCCTCTTTCACTTGTTTCCCTCCTTCATAACCCCTTTTTCCATAATAAGTGGAATTTGGGCAATTCCTTTGGATGTATCCTTTTCCGTCAAAACCAAAACAACTTCTATCATTGAAATTGTTGGTTAGTTGGCCTCCTCTATAAAAGAATCTTCCAAACCTCTTAGTCCCTCTTCCCACATTCTGATCCACCTCTCTCTTCTCCCATAGTTGCACTACATTGATCTCAAGATCTGCAAGTTGTTTGATGATGGTTCAAAGTGGATCTTTTGGTAGAGGTGCTAGAATTGGAGTTACTATTAATTGTGGTGCAACCCTTACCACCAAAGTATCAGAAGTTCTACCATATTTGTAGCCTTAAGGAGGATGTAAAACCTACTTCACTACCAAATCACTTTCATCTCCTTCCAAACTCTCCTCCATACATATTGCAATCTTGATAGCTTCAATTGTAGAAGAAGGTTTCTCATATCTCACCTTGCTTCTAATTTGTGGTCTCAACCCCCTCCCCCCCCCCCCCCCCCCCCAAATAAAATTCATGGTAAGCATGGCTCCTATGCCAATCACAATAGTCTTCACATCATTGCCACTCTTCCTCAACACTATGCAAAACTTGGAGTCTAGCTTTTCCATTCTTTTTACTGACTCTCACTTTCTCTCCATCAAAGGTTTGAGGAAGGTAACTTCATTCATCAATCTCTCATGACTTCTATCTAAAAGAAAGTTCTCAATGAGTGTTGAAGTCAAACTCTCCCAAGACTCTTCTTGCCTATCTCTCCTCTCTCTCTTTAGTTTTCTGACTCATACTATGTAAGGCTATATCCTCAAAGATATCTGGTAATAATGAGACCCTTTTATTATTCCTCCTCTCATTATTTCTTATACAAGCTGTTTTTGAAGTCTTTTACAAAGGTCTCCACATCTTCTCCATCCTTGCTAAAGAGAACCCAAATTTTCCCCATCTTAGCTCCTCATTATCTTTCTCTTTTTTCTGAAATTTTATTTCTTTCTCCGCACTCTATAACTAATAGAGTATCTACATGGCTATCACCATTTGAGAGTAATCCACCCTAGGGAACACAAAAGGTTCAGGTTGCTCCAAGATTTATAGAGCAAGATCAAATTCTAGAGTGCCTATTAATCAAAGCCTCATGGACAATTTATCCATAAGGTGAAAGATTGTCTCCATCAATAATCTTGAGAACTAGCTGATGAAAATGGTAGTTTTTCTATAGCTGTACTAAGACCCTCTCCAAGATCTTTCACCAAAGTCTCCAAAATTGCTATTACTCCACTCAACTCATGTCCTTTTGGAAGTCTTTCCACTGCACAAACCTCACACAATTCCTTAGTCTTAGATCTTCTCCCTCTTCCCTATCTTGGTGAAGAGGTCAAACATGCAATCCCAAGTCAAGTAATCATTTCCTTTCCCTCAATCTCTTGTTCTCAAAGATCAATGGATATGAATTTGCCTTATGTTCCTTCTCTCCATAATAAAAGCTCTTAGAATCACTTTTTCCCTCAAGTAGTATATATTTTTGGATCCTCTCAACATTCCCTTCAAATTTTATTCTAAACTCTCTTTTCCTCAAATCAACCTCCTAAAATCACCTCAAACCCTTGGGAAACCTTATATAGCCTCAAATTCCACTCTTGGTGACCCTCCATGTTCCAAAGATGAGTTTTAAAACTCAAATATGCTTTTGGTTGTTCTCAAACTCTTCATGCATGAGATCTCAACTCTCCAAAATTGACCTCTCTTCATAATGTCACTAAATTCTCTCAATTGGTATGTCATATTCCTTTGAATTTTTTCACACTTGATCAAAACCCTAGGGCATCCTCCCTTGCAAAATTTCAGATCTTTTAATTTAGCTATTTGGCCTAGAAACTTTTCTATTCAGCACACATATTTTAGATTTGGTCAAAAAACCAGCCCCTCACTTTAAAAACTCATAAGTTCTTATCTGGCTATCTCTTACTCAAGATGAACCTTTGGTGGAAATTATAGTAGCACACCATGGACTAAGAAGGCAAGGAGCTCCAAGTCCATCATACTCCTCCAAGGTTACTACTCCAAGACTCAAACCATTGCTCATTAGCAAACTCAATGAGGAGATATAGTTGCAAATATAAGGATGCTGAGTATCTCTTCACCCCTATTTTATATACTTGTGAAATAGTTATGCACCAAAGTTATTAATTATTAGAGTAAGTTACTAAGTTACTAGGCTAAAAGTCAATAAAGTCTAAAGTCTAAAGGACTATATATACTCATGGGAATATTCTCCTAAGCATATGGTCTTATCTTGACCCAACTACTAAGTCAAGATTTCCTTCACATAGGCTATCCTTGGACTATAGAAGAATCCAAGAAAAATGTTTTGTGGGTCCAAGAGTTCTCAAATATTTCCTTAAAGCCAAACACCTAAGAATAATACCAAGTCAATATACTAAAATGCAAAATAGTGGTGCTTATCTTTTGCAATTCCTCTAAATAAGTTCCCATCTATCTTAGTTATGATTAACTTTAGCTAATCATGACTGATGTAGAACTGTCCTTTATCTCTTTACAAATAATATCTTTCAAGTCTTTGTAATACCAAATTAAATATCACAATAGCATATACATGCACAAATGGGTGTTCCAGGCCAACAATCAAGAGTCATTTCCTTGAAAGGTTCAAGGAGCTAGACTACAAAACAAATGTCTTTACCATCCTCAATAGTCTAGAATGTTATCCACATGCTTGTCATTAAGTCATTAACAATGTTTTCCAACAATGTGACTACTGAAATAAGCATCTATGAATGCCTCAATAGTTTGGAAAGTAAAATAAATGAGAAGATATGTGACTAAATCCAACCATTTCCAAGCCTTTTGAGTAGAGTGACAATAATAGCCACTAACCTAGGATACTTGGATGCTCAAGAAGTGGCATGGTTCTATGATGATTACCAATAGAACTTTGGATCTTTGCCAAAGAATGGGTATATGATATGTTGGCTAAGGTAAGGAAGTCTAGAGAGTTGTACAAGTTTCCCATATTAAATCCAGCCAAGAAACTATGCTAAGTCTAAACTACAAAGAAGTCAAAGAGAAGATCATTTTGAAGGTCATCATCTTTTTCTTTGAAGTTGTCAAATATAACATCTTCTTTGGAGTCTTCTTGATCCAAAGATGAGAAAAAACAAAGGAAAGAATGGAGGGTTACTCAAATAAAGAGTGTAGTTGCCACTCCAAAGACCTCTACACAATTAGGTACAAGTTGGAAGAGCTCATTAAGAAATTTTCCAACTTCAAGGTACAGCTAGCTGGTTGGAGCAAAGGAGAGGGAAAGACTCCTTTTGTATACTAAACCAAATATCTAGTGCACAACCTATGGTAAGGCGGGACATGCTAACACCAAATGTCAATCTATTCATCCTTCTTCCTTAACACATCAAATAGAATGTGCTCTTTCAAGGGAAGAGTAGGAGAACTATGTATAGTAGAATGATTAGGTCTTTGTAGTGCAAAAAGTACCTACTACAACTTTGATTCCTCTTGTAACCATCCCAAGATATTTTCCCAAGAAATATACTAATAATGAACCATAGAGAAGAATCTTGCCTCCAAGGTAGAATACTACCCCAAAGCACTTGCTTTAATTGTGGTGCTCCAAACTACTAGTCTTTATATTGCCTTGAGCCCAAAGCAAATTCGTTACATCCCATTGTTCTCTAATTGTAAACTACTTGGACATGTAGTTGCCAATTGTCCTCAACCACCTACTTCAAAGTTGCCTATGCAATTTGCACAAACCTAACCTCCCACAAAAGTAAATACAAATGTCCATTGTGTTACCTTAAAAGAAGATGACACTCTTCTTCCCAAATAAGAAGAATGGTCTAATCTAGAAGTCAACCAAGTGGATACTTGGTCCAACTGTGTGAAACCAAAGAGGAAGTATCATGACCCTCAAAAATCCTCTCCACAAAGTAACTAAAACTATAAGAAAAAAATTAAAAATCAAAGCAAGGAGGAGAAGAAAGAATCCTAAAATAAGACACCTTTTAATCCAAATGAAGGACAAGGAGTTGAGCCAGCTAAGAGAAAGAACAGCAAATAATTGGTAGACATTCATAGACAAAAGTTGGAACTACAAGAAGAACTTATCCAAATAGCCCAACTCCAAAGGATCCTATATTAAAGGTTCCCACTCCAAAGGAGCCTACCTACAAGAAGTTCTGCCACTACTTATGGTAAAAATTTGTCTTCCATAAAGGTAATTATGCATTACAAGACCTAGAGAAGAAGGCACACTTGTCTAAATAATTTCAAGATGGATACTTCTCTTGTAGGAATTCACATACATCGTGCAAGAAAGAGAGTTCACCACAAAAATGGATATTTTATTTCTTGGCTAGAGATTGAAGATCAACCCAAAGATATGGATGATGACTTTCCAAATGAAAATGTCTTTCAAATATAATGGCAAGAAGAACATAATATTTGGCTAAGTATTGGAATATACACACCTTGTAATGTCCCAAAGGGATGGAATTTGAGCAAAGAGAAATATTCCTTCACAAGATAGGTCCATACAAGCTAAAAGGATGGGATGGAGGTATGGGGGTGGGTGGATGGGTGGGTGGGCAGGCAGGTGTGCAGGAAGAAGCACAAGGTTCTTTGGTATTGTTTGGAATCATACAAAGCTGGAGGAATGATGTAGGCCTTACATGTAGAAGCTTCAAAAGGACATTACTCCTTGAAGAATATAGTGAAGAAGATTTTGGCAACAAGCTCTTAGTGGCCAACCATGTACAAGGATGGGTACAAGTACATTAAGAGATGTGATGCTTGCCAATGAACTAGAATACCTACTCCTACAACTCAATGGTCCTTGAGACCAATTTGAAAAATGGGAAATAGATATTTTGGGACTAGTTCAACCTATTATGAAGACCATTTGGAGAAAGAACATTCTAGTTTGTATTGACTATGCCATGAAAATGATGGAGGTAAAAGCTAATTGGAGGAATGACATTGAAATTGTAACATAATTTTTCTTTCATAATATCATCTCTTGGTATGGTTTTCCATTGCAATTAGTTAGTGATGGAAGAGTACATTTCTTGAATAGCTTACTTGAGGCTCTCACAAAATACTTTTGGATTAAGCATAAGAAGACCACTCACTACAATCCAAAAGGTAAATGGAATAACAATCAAATCTAATGGCTTTCTTTGCAAGATCATGAATAAGGTGATTATCAATCATGCATAGATTGGGAAAAAAGTTATCAATTGCTCTTTGGACCTACCAAAATTTTGAGAATTTCACCACAAAGTAGACTCCATACTTTATAACATATAGGTTACATCCAATCTTGCCAATGGAATTCAAAGTTCCTACTTATAGGATTCTTTGCAAAGAATGACTATCTAAAGAAGAGAATCAAGAACTCTAGATACAATAATTGATGTTTTTCAAAGAGAGAAAAAAACAAATCAAACAAGCACTGAAGAGAAATCAACTCCACACCATGGAACAACATGATAAGAAGATCAAACAAGTGATAGTTGTAGAAGGAGACTTAGTTTTATTGTACAATAATAGATAAAAAAATTTCTATGGGAAGTTACATCTCAAATAGATAGGACCATATAAAGTGGTGCAAGTTTATGATAATGGGTCCTTGCAATTAGCTGATCTAGAAAGGAATTTTTTTGCCACCTAAATAAATGGTTGGCATGTAGAAATTTATTTTTCTAAAGTCAATAGGAGGGTAGCCTTAATGTTTGTGGTGATGCTCACATTTGAAGGATGGAAGGTTTATAGCACCCAAATTTTTTTTGGTCTTTTCTACAAAAATATGATAGAATAGTTATTTGCTTAAGAAGGAAAACCTCTTAGTTGAATTTCCTTTGGAGTTGTGTTTGTACATGCAAGGTTACAAAGGGAAAAAGCACAAAGCTAAAGGCACTATAAAGGAAGAATTCCTAAGATGTCAAGCTTGAAGAGTGGTCAAATATGAAGAACTCAAGTACAAAGGTCCTTTGGACCCAAATAGTATTTGAATGCACTATGACAACTAGTAACAATCAAATTGTAACAACTTGATAAATAGTAGGTAGTTCCCATGGAGAAATAGGTACAAAGAGGTCAAATAAAAACATAAATGTTTCTACATGCCAACCATGTTTTCTTGTTTAATCTCTTGGGCAAAGACAACTCCCAAAAGAGTGCAATGTCATCAAAAAACACAACAAAGGAAAGAATATTTAAAGAAGTCACAATCACTCAGAATAAAACATGGAAATGCATAACAAAGAGGACTCAATTCAAAGATGTCAATCTATTTTGGGCCATATACAATCTTTGGGTCAAAACATATGTCCAAGTCTTCACAAAAGGCACATGTTACTCCAAAGAGGTTTTCTTAGGAAATGTAAATCTAAGCATACACAATATTCCATTATATACTTTTCTATCATTAAGCTAAGTTTCTCAAAAAGTAATATACTTGCTTCACTTTTCACTACTTTGGGCAGTGCGGGATTCATTCCTCTAGTTGTTCAGGTCTTCCAAATTAGGTTCCATCAATTCAGATTGGTGCAGGTTCTGTTAGAAGGGTAATGCCTCCTCTTGTCTTCAATGACTCCTCCAATTCCCAAACACAAGTCTTGGATGCTTCTAATTTGGCAGTTAAACAATATATCTCTTCTTCCTTCTACCATCAAACTATTTGGAGTTGCGATTCTGATGCCATCTTCTGCTCAATTAATCCTTCACTTCCCTTCATGGATTTGAAATTCTTTTGCAGCTGATGAATCATTGATACATGCATGTCCTATAGCTTCTTGAGCTCCATGGGAGCTGCAATATGTATGTGATTCAGTTCTTGATATGTTTAACCAACATTTATGCATGCAACATTGGTCATCAATCTTTAAATCCTCAACTTCCATCTCCTCTCCTCAATATGCCCTACAATGACCGATTTGTGGTCTTGCACTTCTTTGATCACTCCCAAAACTTGATTTAGTTACACATGTAGAGCATTGATCTCTTCTTGATGCTGCCAAAGTGTCAAATACATCTCCTCCAAAAACCCCAATATGTTGTGGATATCTACCCATTCTCCCAAGTAGTCTTGTTAGATAGTTTCCAAAACAAAAATATTGTAATGAAAATGCTATCCTCCAACACATCTCATAAAGTCACCATTGGCATGATTTCTTCTAGTGCCGGTTCCAATCTCTTGACATGTTCTCTACCTCTTGGTATCCTACATGGTGTTGATTGAGGCTATTGGTTGTCATCTATGCAATGTATCCTAGCAAGTACCTCACACATGATTGGCAATTTGTTGGCAAGATTTGATTCTTCTTCATTCATCCTATTGCCCAACTTCTGCTCTTTATTGATGACAATACTACCAAAACTAATTTGTTATCTCTTCAATCACAAATGCCCTTGGTCTCTTGGTGAGTTGAGACAAAGGAGTTATTCTAGTAGGTACTTTGCTTATCTTTGCGTTGTTGGCATCCTTTGTTTTGTAGTTGGTTTGCTCTCAAGAGTCCATTCCCTTGCCTTCACATAATTCCTTGATTTGAAACATTACATATGATTCTCTTGTTCAAGCCATTACCAAATGGCTTCTTGACTGGCTATATAAGTATCCAAAAATGAAGTGATCCCCAAACATCTTCAGTTGGAGTGTTTGTGCTCTAAATTTCTCTTGATAGTCAGGCTAGAGAGATCACTAGTCAAATTACCTATGTTTCTCTTTCGTGAGACAAGAAGTGATGACATCCAAATTGTGAGAGTGCATGTTGTGATGGTAGGTTACATGTCTTCCTTTCTCCTAGTATAATTGTCATATTTAGAGGTACTAGGCAACATTAGTAGGTGGTGTTCAATTGTTGTTGGTTATGGTTGTGGTTTGGGTTACATTATCATGACTAAGTTCTCAAGGATTCCAAAGGTGGTTTTGCTATAGTAATCAATCAGTTTACACATAGTAGCACTCAATACTTGCTTATACTTCATATCACAATGAGGAAGGAAATTGATCTCAGTTTGGAGTTTGACACAAGAGCTGATCCAATTAAGAGTGGATATTGTGTATCCACACCATTATTGTGGGATATGAACAAGATTTATGGGAACTCCAAAGGCCCCAAGCATTACTTTGGTACAATGTGTACCTTGAGTTTGATGAATTCATCAAGGTATTTGATAGTTGGTGTGATATGTAGCACATGTCAAACTTGACTTTGTTCACAATCTTAATGGTATGGAAGAGATTGTACTAGCACTTGGAAGGTCCACCTATGGATGACTACCATGAGTTTAAGAGAGCACACTTGGAGGAGATTGTGCTATGGAGATAGTATTTATCCCCAATTGAAATCTCCATCAATTTAGGTTTGATTGACCACCAATACCCATGAGTTCTAGCTCTAGTAGTGTTGGTGTATCTAGTGGAGGTACACTAGTCAAAGATGGTGTTATTACAAGTGGATAAATTTTGCAAGAGGTGGTGTAGTACCAAGGTTTAACTCCATGGTAGAGTTCTTCTAGTGCTTGAGTCAAAACTACCAAGGGGTATGGACTGACAAGATGAAGAGCTTGCAAGAGTTGTAGTGGAATCTTGGAGAGAGCCCATGCAAGGCATACACTTACATCAGATGATTGATCAATTTCACTTAGGAAGTTATTGTAGCACAAGTTGTCCAATTCTAGTATGGGATATTGGATAAGTAACTACAAGAAAGAGCACTTGATGTTATGTTATTACAAGCTACCTCACCAACTTTGGTGGTGGTCTTTGGTTTGGAAAATCACATTGAACTCAACATGGTGGAGGAGAAAATGGTGATATCTATATTTGGTAGAGAGACCTAATCCACAATTGTTACTTCTTCTAGAGTGTAGTAGACTGCATCCCATTTTGTTGGTTTTTAAGGATAAGGTGGATAGCCCCAATCTTATAGAGAAAGTGGAAAGCCTAGTGCACATAAATTATTACCATCATTTTCTGGTCAACAACAACCAAGGAGTGGTGGAATTGCTTGTTGGACTTATGGTGGACCTCACCACAAGAGAGGGTGCACCTGGGATAGTTGATATGATACCTCAAAAGTACCTCAACCAACCCAAAGATAATGTGACCTTTACTATAGATTTGGTCACATTAGTGGCCAATGCTTTGACTCACACCTAAAGTTAAAGAGTAGTAAGGCTGCTATGGTAGGAAGTAGAGGAATCATGGGTCATGGAGGAGAAGGTAGTGGAGGTGGAAGTAAAGGACCTCCACCTAATAGGGGCACTATACCTACTCTTACTTTTTATATAGCTATGACTACTTAGATTGAGCAATTAACACACAAATTGGCTAGCATGACTATAGCTTAGATGAGATGAGATTTAGACGTTGAGGCTTCCATCTCTTATATTGGTAATAAAGATGTCCTTGACTACATGTCCAGAAAAACATTGGTAGATGCATTCATTGCTATGATTAGGAGTGCAATACTTGCTCTTGAGGCTAAAGGAACACTAGTGGAATTGGACCCACAAAGAGGAGAGGTTGGTAGACAAGTCAAACTCCCAAGCCTTTCATACTTTTTGAGGAACTATAGATGACATCCATGGTTCCTAGAAATCATAATGCATGTATAGTAGGTTGTGAGGGAGTGCAAGATGGATTAGATACTAGTTATTCACTTACTTCTATTGAGACTTTGTCTAGCACAATGTTGGAGGTGGCTCAATTGATGATACTCTCTCCTTTGTTCTTAGCTAGTGACATGTTTACATTAGTTGTTGATCCAACTCCAATTTTCTAGTTGACTAATAAGGATGGTGGAGTTCCTACATCTAGTGTAAAGGTGGTTGATGGTGGAGCCAGCTTGGTTGAGGAGCATGGGATCTATTTGGCTACTAGTAGCTTATACATTGGTAGAGTGCAATTGCTAGATTGGAGGAGTTACTTGCTAGACTTGCATTTGAGTGAGCTAGATTTACACCTAGGGTTGTCTTATTGGACAACCAAAGTGGGATTTTTAGTTTGTTGAGATCTTTAAATAACATCTTTACACCATAGAGTGTATTATTAAACTCTAATGCACAACCTTTTTTGTTGGAGAAGGCTACAATTCTTGGTCTTTGGCCATGGAATTCCAATGTTGAGAGGTGTCTATTTTAGATCAAGATATCCCGAGGAGGTGGTTCTACACAATATATTACATGTGAGGAACTTATTGTCCAACTTCAACCTAATCATAAGAATAATAGTTTTAGGATAAGAGTCCATGCTATTGCAATAGTATAAGAGTCATATGATGTATTAATTAGTGAAATAGTGTTATATCTCATGGTTACAATATTACTATGGGGAGGAGATAACTTTCAAGGTGGCAGTTAGATGAAGGATGTGTACATTCCTTATCTATACACTTTAGTAGTAGTAATCTTTGCTCATTAAAGTTGAGGACCATGGCGTCAATATCATCTTTCAATGGTTTATTAACTTGGCCTTGTGAGTTATTAGGGTGGAATGCCTATGCAAAGGATACTCCAGTACCAAAGAAGATCACACAAATTTGGAGCATGAGTGGAGTTGCTCCATCCACCTTGATGTACCATTATGGAGTTTTGATGACGATTTACAACATCATATAGATAGGATGATGTAGAAGGTTTGGAATGGAGTTTTTGTGCCATCAGTCAACCAATTTGATGATGATCTTCCACAATTGGTTACCTTGTCACCTTTGGAGACCACACTATTTCTTGGTAATATCCAATGGAAGGAGCATGCATATTGAATTTGTTTAATGGAATCAACATTAAACTAGTTGTGGTATTGTAGTCAAGCATTTGGGTACTTGTATGTGGAGAAGGATAAGACTACTAGAAGAGTCTTTCTACATCATGTGGCATACTAGGCCTATTGGTATCTTGAGTTACTACCAATATTAGTAGTCAAAAGTTATCACAAGACCTTCCCATCCTTGTTAGAGGCATAGGAGCTAGAGAGACAAAGAACTATTCATTTGGTGATACTTGTGTTGGCCAAGGATAGGGTTTACAAGATCTCCACTCTAATACTTTTTTGGGGATAGTATGTATGCTACAACATCTCTAAGTTTGTCAAACAATTTCTCTAGTATACATTTTGGAGAATGTCCTTTTGATGTATGACTCTCACACATGGGTGATGGCAAGTCACATCAAGTCTAGTCTTGGATTGACCTTGTAGTGTTTTTGGATTCAGGGTTGGATCTTGGGCCCATCATCTTTGTCATTGATGCACAAACCTCTTTACCTGCAAAGGTTTTACAATGTGATTATGATGGGATTCAATGACTACCACATTTTACTGTTGATGATATATATATTGTATGTTGAGTGCTAGTCTTAGATGGTGTGAGTGGTTGATAGGTTGGTCACCTATGGTAGCGGTGAACCTTGTAGGGAAATCTAGAGCCAATTTAACTACACTCATGAGTTTCCCAACCTCCCATGCTCATCAAGAGGGAGGTCTTGGACTTGTTTAGGCCTCACAATTACAATATTTGATGGAGCACAATGCCAATGTGAGAGAGGGTGAGTGATGGGTATTTTTACTATAATTATCATAATGTTAGTAGTGTGAGAGACAAGCATCAAGTGTTAGCTCAGGCTATGGACCTAAACTGTTTGGTTTGGATTGTGAGCCTTGGATTTGTTGAGTAACATAGAATGTGCTTAACAAACATCACCACTCAAACACTTGTGAGCTTTGTGCCTATTGAGATTATTCAAGCATATATTGGGAGTGATGGACCAAATGGGCATATTATTCTTGGTACAAAAATAGTGACTTCTAGTGAGAGTGATCTACTTGGTGTGCATCCAAGTGAGCAAGATCTACTTGAGATGCATCCTTTGTATACTAAGATATAGTTAGAGGAAGTGTGGAGCTTGTGGCCAAAGCATAGGAAGTCTTTCTCTTTAAGGAGCTCTAGTGGTTGGGAGCATGATTTTACTTCTCCTAGTGCCCAAGTGTAGCAACCATTTAATGTGTCTTCTACCTCTACAATAGTTGTTGAGGAGATACTTAGGAGCCAAACATTGGGCCCAAGCTTACAAGACATGAAATACAAAGAGTTTGGAGGAGCTACATAAGTTTTTTTCACTTCATTATGAAAGTTTTAGGTGCTTTGAAAGAACATGGTATTTGGATTAAGCTAACTAATGATACACTAAATTTTTTACTTCTTTATAGATATAGTGACATAGAAAGAACTTTGATTCAAAGCTAGAGTAGAGACCTTTTTGAGACTAGTTTAGTGGAAATTTCACATGGAGAGTATGATTTTAGCTATAATTATATTAAAAAGAACAATATGCATAGCACCTATAGGGATAGATGGATGGGTGGAGATTACCATCCTATCAACTAATAAACTAGGATTGATTGGTATTTTATGCCTACATTAGAGGAGATCTTTGATTTGATTGGTTGTGCAAAGGTCTTCATAACTTTGGATCTTTGAGCTAGATATCAATTGCAAATCAAGAAGGAGGACAAGTCCAAGCTAGTATTCTGGGCTATTGATCCTTGCAACAAGGATGTATTGTATCAATAGTAGTTTTTACTATTTGGGTTGAAGAATACTCTTGCCAAGTTCCAAAAGGTCATGGACAAGATCCTAGTGGGATTGGATTTTTCTTGGTGCTATATAGATCATATTTTGGTAAATAACTCTGTTGTGGAGGAACATGAGAGATATTTGTTGGAAGTGTTTGGGAGATTGAGATCCCAAGACTCAAATTACATCTTGGTAAGTGTAGATTCTTCCAAGAGCAAGTTGAGCTTTTAGGTAATACTATCTACCCTAATGGACTTGGTATTCAATACACCAAGGTGGAGGCTATTACATGTATTTATTGGCCTATAGATGTGAATAGAATACAAACATTCCTTGGATTGGCAAACTTTTATTGCCAATATGTTAGAGGTTTTAAAGCTAACCAAACTTACACAAGAGTGTTGTTTGGGGGATGAGCAACAAAGAACTTTGATAGAGTTCAAGACAAGGTTGAAATTTGCCCTTAGGAGGCCAATCAAAGGATATCCATTCTCATATTGATTGGAGTATGTTGGAGCTTGGAACAATGCTCATCCAATAGGGTGATGAGGTGAAGGAGCTATGGTGGCTTATGCTAATTGCTCCAATATTTCAGTGGAAGAAAATTATAATTTATATGAGGGAGAGTACTAAGTAGTAGTGTGGGCAATAACACATTTCCTATGCTACCTATTTGGTAACCACTTCACTCTCATCATTGATCATCAACCACCAAAGTGGTTGATGGGATACAAGAAGCTTTCAAGGAATCTTACACAATGTACTCTTCTTTTATAGGAGTATGATTTCATGGTTGCTCATAGATCTAGAGTAGTGAATCATGATACACATGTGTGGTTGAATAGAAATCCACTAGAAATTACATGTACAAGTGTAATACCAATAGCTAGACATATAATCTAGAGGTGAAAATTGGCTTTGGTAATACTTGAAAGAATGTTATATATGATGGTCTAAGTATATCAGATATAATTTTTTCCAAAAGAGTACTTCAACTAAAAGGGAAGAGGCCAAAAATACCCTAAAACTTCAAAGTCAATTTTGGAGGCCTAAACAGATGGATTAGACCTTGAAAATGAAAGAAATTTTTATCTTTTGGGAACCAAGGCATACTTTCTTCCTCCTTTTTGTCTTGTCACAAGCTTTCTAGGGATACCTCATCCATATTATTCTGATCTTCCTACATGGAGATTCTTCAAACATTCCCTTTGGTCAAATTTGTTTGACCAACCACATAGGATAAGGATCAACATGTCACCAATCCATACAACTTATCTAAGGTGGAGCTTGCTGACATATCACCAATCCATGTATCTGATCCAAGGATGGAGCTCCCTTTGAGTGGATCCTCTTTGCTATATAATAAAGACAAGGTGCTCCTTTGGGGCATTGGAGTATCGAGGGATGAAGCTTTGTGTTTCTCTTTTGTTTTTTCTCTTGTGTTTCTCTTGGAGGTTCTTCTATCCTTGGAATATTACAATTAGCAAATATGATTAGACAAGAGTACATTGGCATGGTGAGATGGATGAGGAGATGGCACCAAGTTGGCATGCATTTGTCTTCTTGTGTATATTGATATTGATTGAGGCTTTGCTAATATCTCTTTAGGATAGACAAGAGGAATTGTTGAGGTCTTAAATCCAAATGGTGTAGATATGGTACAAGTCAACAAGACATTCATGATGATGTCTTGGTGATGGACCAAGGACCATGTTTTTAGCAAGCCAAGCAATTTAGATTGGAAAGCAGACATCTTATTTGGGTATGAGAAGATAGTAGAATGCAAGTAGTACCCCTTCTATCTCAAAGGCCACAATTGGTATGATGTGCTCATGAGGAGCTATAAAATTTGGAGTAAAGTGGACATATAGCTTACTTTAGAGTTATTATTGGAGGTGCAACACAAAGATTGATGTATAGCATTTTGTTACCAAATATGTGGCGTGTGACCAAGTTAGAGAATCATTCAATGCTCTTACACCATGGTTATACCCATTACCTACTAGGAGATTGAGTTACCACTAGAGTTTGAACTTTGTTGAACCTTTACCATTGATCGTGAGACATCATTGGAACATTCTAGTTATGGTGGAGAAATTGTCCAAATAGATTGAGTTGATGGTATTTCTTGACAAGCCTAGTGAAGGATTAGCTTACTCATTCCTAGATTGGGTTCTTAATCAATTTGGTGCACTAGCCAAAGTCTTGATTAATCAAATTACAAAGTTCTTGGGAGAGTTTTAGGTCTTTTGTGACAAGACCTTGATTGAAGATTGTAAGATCTCCTATGATCACCCAAAAGTAAATGGTTTATAAAGAAAGTGGTTCAAACAATGATAAGAAGATTGCATAAGTATGTTTTGCAAGGAAGCCACTTGGGAGAATGGGATCTCTAGTTTCCTTGGTTGGCTATGAGTATTTTTCTTGTAAGTCTCCTTAGCATCCTTCTCTCTCTAGTTCTTACTCTATGGACAATATCTAGATTTACCTATAGCTATACTTTGTGATGTTGCTATAGTTTTAGATTTGGATAATCTAGATGTATAGGTGAGCCCATGTTCTCATTGTGCAAAGATCTTTTGGAGAGTGATGCCGATGACTTTTTAAGACTTAGCGATTGCTCATCAAAGTAACACCTTATGTTACACCAATATTTGAGGAGGATGTTATAGATCTCTTAATCCATTAGTTTCATCCAAGTGATTATTATCCAATGCACAAGGTTTTGCCTTCCAAAGACCATGTTGGAAAGATATGATGGTGTTTTTTGGGAGGATCATGTGTGAAATTGTGCACCATACCACCTCCCAAAAATTGATGGCACAATGAATTCAAGCATAAGAGTTGTATGTGCATGCTTACAATGTATGTTATGTGGCTCTTCAAGTAGAGCTGCTACTACATTAATGTGTGATAGTTGTATGAGAGGATGGCATATGACATGTTTAACCCTCCCCTCATGGTGATTCTTCATAGTGAATATGTCCTTAATGTAATTGACATTATAGCTAATTCATTCCTTAGGTTATATAGCTTGCAAACAAGCAACTAGTAATGGGGCTTGATAGCACCTAACCTCTTAATCTTTACTCATCATAGTACATATCACATACTTGGAGTAGATGACTACGTTGAGTTACAAGGATCTAATTGCCAGCTAAGGGGGTGATTTTGATTTTGTATGTGACTTCTATATGAGTTATGGTTCTATTGTATATGATGTTGACAATGTTGTATGTTGTGTAGCAATGTATATATGCATGACAACTATTTATGACATTTGCAATGTTAAAGCTAGTTTAGTGGGATGCTATAGTGTTAGACTTGGCAATCATAGTATTGATAGTTGCTTAATGACTTCTTAGTGGTGGTTAGATATGGTATTAGGTCTAATGATTACACTATTGTAATTCCAATTTGCACTATCAAATGTACCATTAGGGATGGATTCTTTGCTGCTCTAGAGGAGGTATACCTCAAAGTGTAGCTCCAAAGAGCTTACTTTTTCTAAGTTGAGCCTTTGAGCTCTTGGCTATGGTGGAAAAAGGCCAACAAGTATCACCTTGATTCTCTTAGTTGGGGTGGGTTGGGCTTGATGATATGATCAATGCCTATTGGTAGTTTATATTGAGTATTGAGCATTCAGATATGAGATCTTATTTTGTTTTTTATTGACTTATTATTGTAGATCTTTGGATTTGTGTGTGACTTCTATATGAGTTTTGCTTCTATAGTGTATGATGTTTAATAGCAATGTAAATATCCACAACAATGTAGATAGTTCTACACAAACAAAATAACTGCTTGATAGAGATGGAAATAGCCTACCTCATTGGATCTTTGTACATTAACACATAATAGCTATTAGTTTGGTCTCATTCTTACACAAATAAAGCTCGTAATTTCTTTGTAGTCTAATCAATTTCTTGATACATGGTATCAAGTGTGTGCACACCTACATCACATGCATCTTCACCCAAAACATTGTTCCAATGGTCTATCCATAACCATGGTTTACCTTGTAGTGTGTTACTTCTCTGATGTTATCTTGGCTTGATTTCTTGAGCCAAAGCAATGGAATTGTAGTCCAAATTTCATAGCAAGAACAAAAGCTTCAATTTCCTCAATAACTCACTTCATGCTAGTATCTTCCACTTCTTGATAGATAGTTGCTTCAAGTTCAATATTGCTCAAGCTACCACAATATCACTTTTCAACCTACAACACAACCTCTCACTGATCCACTTGTTCTTATTCCCAAATTCTCACTAAAAGCTTTATGCTATGATATTCTTTGTTGCCCACTTGATAATATAATATTTTTGAGACCAAATTCTCCCACTTATAAGGTGGGATCTATTTCTTTAGTCATTATTTAGTGGGATTTCTTACATGTGAATATCTTGATGGTTCTAGGTGACATTTGCTAGAATCTTGAACGTTGGTGCTAGAATGAATCCCCTTGTACTTAACAATACATATATGCTACTAATAGTAATATTTTTGTAGGAAAGTAGAATTCTTTGACCTTGATATCCTCCCTTCACTTTTGGTGCCTTGTCTTTGGTGTAGCAACCTTTGGAGTGCATTCTTTAGGGTTCAAGAATACCCAAAAGGACATAAAGTAGCTACTTGGAAGTGCTTTGTGGGTTCAAACAACCAAATTATAACAAAAAAGGAAAAAAGAAGCTCCACTCCACTTGCACAACACTAGGATAAATAATTTTTACTAAAGATCATTGGCATTCATCAGAGGTCTCATATGTGTGGAGAGTGATTGCTCACCTATTGACCAGCTATAAAATCAAGTGTACAAAGCAATTTCACTTTTTGCAAACAATCTCCAATCTCAAATCAAATAGTGACTAGTAACCTAAGACATTTGTAGTTGTTTTGTTGACTTTCATAAACCTTTTTAGTTGTTTTTTTTTACCTTTGCACCTCATAGGAAACATGGTGTTTGTCAATGAGAAAGATCCTTGAGGTGATTTTTTGTACCTTAGTGGTGAACAAGTGGGCAATTTACTATAGGAGTGATTTGATCCAAAGCAAGCATCTCTCTTTCTTGCTCTTGAATTAGGAGCTAAGTGATTTTGGAATCATCACTAGATGAAAAGGAGGAAGATGTTGGAGCAATATACCCAGCTCCATTTGCCATCCACTTCTACATGGGGCTCAACTTACTTACAAAGGAGGAGCACAAGAAGTTCCCTAGCCATTACCATATAGTGTGGTATTTCACTTTGCAATCTCAAAGTCAGTACATCATCAAGAAGTAACAAGATACATATGCAAAGGACAAGGAAAGTAGAATCTTTGTGCTAGTGGATGAAGAATAAATCATCACCACAACTAAGAAGAAGAAGATAATAGCTCCATCAAGCGTTCAAAATGCCACCAAGAAGCCAAGGAACTTGCAAGTTATAGATGTATTTTTGGAGGAAGAGGAAGAAGACTCTAAAGACAAAGATCAAGACTCATTTAGCATGGAGGTTTGGCTTCTAAGTTCGAAAATAAGAAGTAGTATGAAGATGCACAATCTACATTATATGTATAAGACCAAGGAGAGGAATAGGAGAATGGAATATCAAAGTGAAAAATCACATTGGGACTCTTGAATGAAGGAACTCCAAATGCCTAGCATGAGCTTAGGCTTTGGTATTTATAGGGAACATACAAGGCTTTTCATGAACTTTTTTAATATTCCAAGGATATGAGAACTTCAAAAAGAAATACAAGAGAAGGAACACAAAGCTTCACATTCAATACTCTGATGCTCCAAAGGAGCACCTTGTCTTCATTATATAGCAAAGAGACTTCTCTCAAAGGGACCTTCACCCTTGGATTAGATACATGGATTGAAGACCTATCAGCAAGCTCCATTCTTAGATTACTTTCTTGCATGGGTGACATGTTGGTTCTTGTACTATCTGGTTTGTCAACTAATTTTGATCAAAGAGAATCTTCAAGGTTCCATTGGAAAGCTCTCAACAAGATAATTATGGTGGAGGGAAGTTTAACCTTTCTTTTCCTAGGGGAATCCTATCCATTTTTTAGGCCTAATTCATCCGTTTAGGCCCTCAAAATTAGCTCTAAAATTTTGAGGCTATTTTTGACTTTTACCTTATTAGTAGAAGTATTCTTTTGGTGACACCTCTATCTAATCTACTAAGTCCATCATATAGAACATCCTTTCAAATGTTATTAAACCAAGTTTCATCTCTTGATAATATGTTTAGCTATTGGTATTATAGCTTCTCAAGCCTTCTTAAAAACCGCCTTCTTAGAGTGCAAGCTAAATAAACCAAGAAACTTCTTGAGAACCTTCTTGAGAAGCTTCCTTCTAGAAGCTGCCTACTTGGTGTGCAAGCTAAGCTAGTTGGAAAACTTCCCAAGAATTCCTTCTAGAAGCTAGCCAAGAACCTTCCCAAGAGGTTTCCTCCTAGAAGCTGCCACTTGGCATACACATTACTTGATACTTAAAAGGTACCAAGAAGCTTCCTAGATGCTTATAGGATGTTCTTATAATTCTTGGTTAATTTGGCCTATTTTCTACTTTGTTAGTCTTGACTAACTCTTTTGTAAACTCCATATTGTTACACCATAGGAGGAAGAGCAAGGTGCATAACAAAAGATTGGGCCAAAGAAGAACAAGAAAGGACCAAAGAATCTCTTAGCCTCAACGAAGAAGAGGATGCTCCCAAAGAAGAAAAGGAAGTGGTAGAAAGCAATATAGACGAAGACCTTTTGAGCAAAGTGCAACAAGAGATTAGAGAATAACTGCATGAAGCCAAAGGAAGAGTTGAGCTTGAAGGAGAGGAAGAAGACCTTCTAAGTGCAATGCAAACTGAAGTGGGAGAAGGGGCCACTAGAAAACAGAGTGTACTTGTGGAGGAGGGTGCCAATTTTGTTATATATTTGTTGAGTTTAGCCTTGCAAATGATGGAGCCTTGTAGATCCAAAAGCTAGTGGGAAAGACATACAAAGAGGATAGGATGGATCAAATGGTAGTTAGACTTAGGAAACGCATTGATAGGAAGTTCATTGAGACTTATGATACCTATCTATTAGAAATAGGAGGTTACAAGGAGCGGATTGAGCTCCTTATTAAAAAATTTAAAGGCATAGGTAGTTTTTGGACTAGTACTTCAAGCCAAAGAAACTTCACTAAAAGAAGTTCTTTGTAGTTGTAGGATCTTTGGAGTAGGAAGCAATTTAAAGCCCTTTATAGTTGTAGAAATTTGTTGATATAACCTTTGGAGTGGTATGTTTAGGGGACATAAACTTGTAAGTTGTCTTGGAGGAAGAGATGATACCTTCCATGACACATATAAGGCACCTAGTTAACGTACATGTGTGTAGATAAGATTAGCAATATATAGAAGATGAGCCAAGAAGATCTTTGAAGTAACTTCATCATTAATTTCTTTTGCTTAGAGTAGGAAGAAACTATTTAAAACTTCAACCCCATGTAAATAGTTCATGCAATCCTTTGATCATGAATAAAGTGAAATTGTCAAAAATCAGTTTGTCCCTTTTGCTTAATTTCTGATTATTGATTATATATCTTAGGTGAGAAATGGTGAGGAACTTTGTAGTAGGAACCCAAGTGCTTGAGTGGGAGTGACTATTTGTACTTGTGATTAGGGTTTGAGATCCTTGAGTGTTCTAAAGGAGTGGAGTAATACCTCGATGGATCAGAAATGAATTGTAGTGTTGAAAGTACCATAGAATAAAAAAAAAGTAATATGTTAATGTGAAGTGCCTTTGTTTGGGGTTGTGCCTTATGGGAAGGGTATAATGAAATCTTTGGAGTTGAATGTCTTTATAGTGAAGCATATCCTTTGGAGTTGATTGAATCATCACTTTCAAGAAATAGTTGGACCTTAACCTTAGTGAAAGTAATCTTTCAATTTTCTTTTTGCCATAGTGTGCTACATTTGGTGATACTACCTTCTTCTAGGAGTGGTTCCTACCCAAGAGGATAAATAAGTAACACTGAACAAGTTTTTTCATCACAAGGGAACAACTTGTTTTTTACCATTATACCATTTTTTAGTCAACATTAAGTTATGACAAGTGGTCCTAGCAATGGAATAAAAACTTTAAGTTATTTTTTCTTACTCAAGATGAACCTCTGATTGGTATAAAGGCAAGAAACCATAGACTAAGAAGACAAAGAACTAAACTTCACGATATTTCTCCAAGACTAAAACTCCAAGGCACCTCCAGGATTGAAGATGTTTCTCTCTAGAGAATTAAATAAGAGAGATAACTGCACATGGAAATATTATTAGTACTTTGCTTTTATATACTTGTTAAATTCTTCCACCCAAAAAATACTAATTACAAGAGTGACTAAAGTTACTTTGCATAAAGTCATTTATTATCAATATTCTAAGAGAATATCCAAACTTATGGGAATTATCCCCATAAGAATATAGTCTTATTTTGACCAAAAACCTAAGTCAATTTTTAACTCACATTGATATACTTAGGACATAAAGTCTTCTAGACTTAAGAACTCTTTACTCTTTACTCAAAGCCAAATATCTAAGAAATATAAAGTCAATTCACCCAAATCTAGGGTTTTGGTGCTCATTCTTTTAAACTCTTCTCAAATGTGTAAGCTTTATATTGGCTTTAATTGACTCTAGTTAATCAAAGCTAATTCAAAGGCTCAATTAACTCTGCAGTAATAATATCTTTCATTTACTTATAATACCTAATTAGATATACTAATGAGTAAACATGCACCAATGGTTTTCTTATGCTAAGTATCACAAAAATTCAAACATCAACATTGTGTTATGGAAGGTAAAAGCAACATATAAATATCTTGACCCAAATGTTGAGAGTAAATAATATCAATAAAGTCAAGATTCATTTTACATTTAGGAGACATTAGCATAATCAACAAGAGAGGATAAACCAACCAATTAATTAGAGATTATAGTCCCACTATAATATTCCGAGGACAAGAGAAGAGAGAAAACACAGATTTCACACTCAATCATCCATGCCCCAAAGGAGCACATTCTTTTTATTATATAGACAAAGAGGATCTCCTCCAAGGAAGCTCCAACATAGGATTAAACACAAAGATAGGTGACATGTCAGCAAGCTCCACCCTTGGATTACTTACTTGGATGGGTGACATGTAGGTCTTGGTCCTATCTGGTTGGACAAACAAGCTTTGACCAGAGGGAATCTTTTAGGGAATCTTCCTGTAGGAATCTCAAATCCCGTGGGTGAGGTACCGTTGGAAAGCTCTTGACAAGACAAAGCAAGGGGGTGGGAAGGCCAAGCTTTCGGCCATTGGGGGAGGGGGGGTCTGCATATTTTTGAGGCCTAATTCATCCGTTTAGGCCTCCAAAATTGCATTCAAAGATTTCAGGCATATTTCCGTTCCTACTCTATTAGTAGAAGTCCCCTTTTGGTGATATCTCTTTCTGATCTGTTTAGTCCATCATGTGTAACATCCTTCCAGATGTTACCAAACCAATTCTCACCTTTAAATAATCATATGTCTAGCTATTGGTTCTAAGGTTTTCAAGTCTATTTTGGGTTCTGCACTATTAGTAGAAGTACTCTTTTGGTGATACTTCTATCTGATCTATTTGGACCATCATGTATAACATGATTCCAGATATTACTAAACCAAAATCCACATCTAGATCATATGGCTAGCTCTTGGTATCACACCCACCAAGCAATCAAAAATCATAGTTTGGTTTTCAAGGAAGAAAGAATTTTAATACAAAAGTTCCAAAGCTATATCTAGTAGTGTTGAGTGAATATCATGACTTTTTCTTCATTTTGGGGTAGAGAAGACACTAAAAAATATCTACTTTTGACCAATATGCAAGAAGATTGAGCCTTGGTCAACAAAAAAATACTAGAAATTGGAAGGCTAATGGTTTATCATAACCTATTTCTTGACAACAATGTAGGTATGTGAATATGGACTATGTCTATGAGTTACCTCATATATCTACAAACTATGATTCAATTGTGGTCATTGTAAATAAACCTAATAAGGCAATTCATGTTACACCTATATCTAAGTATGTTACCACCTAGAGTTGGGCTTATATCTTCTCACAATTCTCACAATAGGAAATTAAATCTTCCCACTATCTTCTCACAATATGGTCTTTCTAGAGTAAAAAACATTGAAAAATAAACTCAATCTACAAAAAATTTTGGAGAATTTTATTTTTAATTTTCAAAATTTTTCTTTTAAGAAATAGGTAAGTAGAATGAATTGAAAAAATTACCAAAGATATATTGAGTTTATTACACTAAGAAGAAACAAGAATCATGATATATTTTACTACCACTTGTTGAATTCTCATACAATAACAATATCAATGCTTCAACTAAGGCTGATATAAAGTTCAATGTTGGAGATCAGGTATGGTTATTCACGATCCGCTACATTTAGTATGAACATAAGAGTTTAGCCCATGGTACATTAAATTGGTCCATTTAGCACCATAGCACAAGTTGGTGTGATAGATTATTACTTGGAATTACAATCTCACATGAATTTACATTGTATGACTTATGTACCTCTCTTGTGGAAGTATAAGCCAATGTTCACATAATTTACAAACAGAAATCAATTATTGTACTTGCCTCAATTGAAGGAAGACCAAGAGAAATTTCAAGTCAAGAAAATCTTAAGAAGCAACATGTGGCTTTCACAATCAAAAGATGGAGACTTGGTCCAATGCAAAGTATATCTATTGTATAAATAAAAATACCTTTAACTTATCTAACTAATATACTCTTGATAGTTGACATTTTTAACAATTGTTCAGCCAAAGACATTGTGACTTAAATAGGAAGAGATTTGTAACTAAATTTGGTTAGCAAAAAGTTAGTGGTTTCAATCAAGGATATTGTGTATAAAAATGATTGGTGAAAACTTGTGGGTGAAGTAAGTATAGAAATTTAGGTGAATTTAAGGGTATCTTGATACTAAAGTTAAGTGTAGGCTTCTAAATGAAGTCAAGAGTAACTTGTGACTCAAGTTAAGTATAGTTCATCAAGAATTTTAAGTGAAGTCTTTGACTAATGTGTGACTTGTGCTTTGTCCTTATCCCTTATCATCAATCCATATGAGGGATGATGATTGGCTTTATTGTAGTGCTTTGGTATATAAAGAGGAGAGAGTATCTTACTTTGGATTTCAATTTGGAAAAGTCTTTGTATGTACCAAAGTTACACTAAAAGGCTTGTTGTGGAGACGTATGTGATGGGAGGATAATTTCGTACAAGTAGTATTGCAATAGACAAGAGACGGTTTGTTCCTAAGGCACAATATGGTCCTCCATCCTATCCTTTACATTTTCTTTGATTGGACTACAGGTTTGCAACCTTCTTGATGGATTGACAATTACAACAAGCTTTTCTAATTGACCTATCTATTCCTTGTGCTACCAAGGCATGTTTTTACTCTTTCTTTGACAAGTGTCCATGCTCTTAGATCCTAACTTGCTCATATATTGAGCTATTCTAACTTATACTGTAACACTCATTTGTGCATCTATGAGTTATTGTGATATTTAGTTTGATGTTATAAGAACTTAAGAGATATTATTTATATAGAGATAAAGGAAATCTCTACATGAGTCATGATTAGCTAAAGTTAGTGATAACTAAGATAGAGAGGACCTTACTTAGAGGAGGTGGAAAAAGATGAACACCACTATTTTGTGTTTTATTGTATTTACTTGTTATGATTCCTAAGTGTTTGGCTATGAAGAAAGAGTTGAGAATTCTTGGACGCACAAGCCTTTTTGCTTTGGATTCTTCTATAATCCAAGGATAACACATGTGAAGGAATCATTGACTTATTGGTCGGATCAAGATAAGACTATATGATTATGAGAATATTCCTATGAGTATAGATATTCCTTTAGACTTTAGACATTATTTAACTTTTAACCTAGTAACTTGAGTTACTCCAATAATTAGTAACTTTGGTGTGTAACTATTTCACAAGTATATAAACTAGGAGTGAGGAGGAACTCATCATCCGTTTATTTGCAACTATCTCTCTCTCATTGAGTTCTCTAGTGAGCAATGTTTAAGTCTTGAAGTGTTAGCCTTGGAGGAGTTGGGGTTCCTTGCATTTTTAATCCATGGTGTGCTACCATAATAGCCATCAGAGGTTCATCTTGAGGAGATAGGCCAACTCACATTTTTGGTTATGTTGCCAAGACCTCTCTAGAAGGCACGATAATGTTTCATGTACAATTATATTAGATGAAAGGAGGCTATGAGAGCTCACTTTGAAAAACTATTAGGGGAGGAGAGTGCTTAACTTATATTAAAGAACTTGAATCCATTTGTATACTTTGTAGTTCATTGTGATATTTTTGAGATGATATTGTACATACTATACAGATAAGAGAATTGGAGAGTTATGTGAGGTGGATTATAGATTTTGAGGATTATGGTTATTTCGGGCAAAACCTCAAGTTTGAGATCTAGACTTGAAATTTTCACAAAGGATAGATTATATTATGTGCTAGGTGTGAAACTTGAAATTATAGTTACGGCTAATATACTCATTGAGCTAGAAATTTGGAAGGTGGTAGGGTAAATATTATCACAAATTGCAAGCTCTTTGGAATTTTATATAGATTTTTTTATTTCTTCATTTTTTATTGGATTTCCAAGAATGCATAACATTCTACCTTTTGGCCTAAGAATTAGAGAGAAATCATTCTTGCACATGAAGTTATGAGTTTTTTAAGTGAGGGGGTTTTCTAACCAAATCTGAAATATATATTTTGAATAGAAAGGTGCTTAGAACAAATGGCTTAATGAAAAGATCTGAAATTTTGCAAAAGAGAATGCATTGGGGTCTTGACCAGGTGTGAAAATTTTCAAAGTATTGTATCATACCACTTGAAAGAATTTAATGACATTGTGAAGAAGTGTCAATTTTGAAGAGTTGAGATCTCATGCATGAGAAGTGTGAGAATAACCAAATGTATATTTGAGTGTTTAGACTCATTTGGGAACATGGAGGGTCACTAAGAGTGGAAATTGAGACTATGCAAGGTTCCTCAAGAGTTTGATGTGATTGTAAGGGTTGATTTGAGGAAAAGAGAGCTTAAAATAAAAATTGAAGAGCATGTTGAGAGGATCCAAAAATATACATAACTTAGAGGAAAGAGTGATTCTAAGTTCTTTTTATATGGAGAAAAGGGACATAAGGCAAACTCATGTCCATTGACCTTTGAGATCAAGAGATTGAGGAAAAGGAGAGGTTTACTTGACTTGGGATTGCATGTTGGACCTTTTTCACCAAGATTGGGAGGGAGGAGATCTACTACCCAAGGAATTGCATGAGGTTTGTGGAGTGGAGTAGAGTAACAACACTTTTGGAGACTTTGGTGAAATATCTTGGAGAGAGTCTAAATATAACTACAAAGAAACTACAATCTTCATTAACTAGTTCTCAAGATTAATAATGGAGATAATTTTTCAAGTTATGGATAAACTATCCATGAGGGTTTGGTTAATATGCACTCTAGGTTTTGATCTTAATATAGAAATCTTGGAGTAACCTGAAATTTTTGTGTTCCCTAGGGTGGATTACTATCAAATGGTGTTATTCATGTATATACTATATTAATTAGTGAGTGGAAAGAAAAGAAAAACAAGATTAAGAGAAAAGAGAAAGATAGTAAGTGGCTAAGATAAGGAAAAATTTGGTTTTCTTTGGCAAGGATGGAGAAGATATGGAGGCCTTTGTGAGAGACATCAAGAGATCTTTCATAGGAAACAATGAGAGGAGAAGAATGAGTGGGTCTCATTATTACTGGAATTCTTTAAGGATGTAGCACTTACATGATATGAGTCAGAATGCCAAAAGAGAGAAAGGAGAGATGTGCAAGACGAGTCTTTGGAGAGTTTGATTTCAAGATTCATTGAGAACTTTCTTCCATATGAGAGTTATGAAAGATTGATGAGTGAGGTTACCTTCCTCAAACAAGGAGATGGAGAGAAAGTGAGAGTCTACATAGAAAGAGCAAAAAAGTTAGAGTCTAGATTTTGCATAGTGTTAAAAAATGGTGGGGATGATATGGAGACTACTATGATTGGCATAAGATCCATGCTCACCAAGAATTTCATGGGAGGGTTGAGACCACAGATTAGAAGCAAGGTGAGATATGAGAAACTTTCTCCCAAGGTTGAAGCTATCAAGATTGCAATACATATTGAGGAGAGTTTGGAAGAGGATGAGAGTGATTGGTGGTGAAGGAGGTTGTGCATTCTCCTCAAGATTACAAATCTGGTGGAACTTTTGATACTTTAATGGCAAGGGTTTCACCACAAGTATTAGTTGCTCTGGTTCTTGCACCTCTACCAAAATATCCACTTGAAACTATCATAGAACAACTTGCAAATCTCAAGATCAATGTAGTGCAACTACAGGACAAGAGAGGTAAGGATCAAAATGTGGGAAGAGGGTGTGGGAAATATGGAAACTATCCATATAGAGGAGGCCAACCAACCAATAATTTCAATGATAGAAATTATTTTGGTTGGGAAGGAAAAGGTCATATCCAAAGGAATTGTCCAAATTCCACTTACCATGGAGGAAGGGGTTATAAAGGTTACCTCCCTCTTTCTCTAAACTAAAGAGAAAGGGAGAGGTAGTGAAACCCAAGTGGCTCCTTATCCAAACAAAGGTAAGGGGATAGCATCCATATATGTGGTTGAGAGCAAGTATGAGAAGGGGGAGTGCTCAAACTCCAAAGGTCTTAATTTGGATCTTTTGGCATAAGAAAAGAAGAGAGCTTGTTTTTGCAAAGGATGTACTTTCTTCTCAAGGATTTACTCCTAGCAAGGATACTCCTATGCCTACTAGAGGCACTTGCACTAGCACCTCAACACCATCAACAACAAAGACTCCAAGGAAGAAGTTGGGGATGGAGGACTTCTTGATCTCAAAGCAACAATGGAACTACAATCTGTTGGAGTATGTTAGTAGTCGCAAGGCTAACATCATAGTGAGCCAATTGATTGTTTTGAATCCTACCTTGAGAAAGGAGCTTAGAGGTGGTGTGAGTTCTACAAGGAAAAGGAAGAAGAAAGCAAAAGCTCCAATATCAATGGGGGTGGTGGATGCCAAACTAACACCATGGGAGGCTTGTGAATATGCCTCCAAGATTGATCTAAGAGTGAATGGTCACAACATCAAGGATGCCCTTGTTGATGGAGGATCTGCAGGGAATGCCATGTTAGAAAGGTTGATGAAGAAGTTGGGTATGATACCCTCTAGATCTTCAATATTTGTGGTGAGCATAGCAAACAAGCAACAAGTTTGACCAATAAGGGTGATAGATAAGGTGGTAGTTTCAATTGTGGGAATTCAAAATCTCATGACTTTCCAAGTCTTGAAGTATTCAAGCTATGATTTGCTTCTTGGGAAGCCATGGATGAGAGTAGCATGCAAAATTGATTGATGGCACAAAGAGGACTTGAAGATTGGACCATCAAACCATTGAGTTACAATTCCTATGACTAACACCACTAACATTTCACATTTAGATACACCATCTTCTGATTATTAGGAATTAGATTGAAAAGAAGGAGCTTCAAGTGTGGACATAATGAGATGTCCATGGAGGAGGATGAATCTGAATCTGATTTAGATATGCATATTTTGTATGGTATGGATTTTGCATCTAAGCCAAAGGTTTTAAAGGACCCAAATAAATCACCATTGACACTTGAGGAGATAGAGAAGAGGTTATCTACCCTCAAGTATGGTCCAAATTTTACCAAGGAGGAGAAGGTGGGATTTGAGGAGACTTTTTGCAAGTTCAATTATGTGCTTGCTTTAAGTTACAAGGATCTAAAGGAAGTAATCTTGGAGGAGCACAAGATAGAGGTGGAGTCACGTGCAAGATCAGTCCGCCAAAAAAATTACATTTGCTCACCACAACTTTAGTTGTGAAAGAGGAGATTGATAAGCTCAAGGAGGCCAGATTTATCTTTGAGGTGGAGTATTCAAAATGAGAGTCTCCAATTTTGATTGTGAAGAAAAAGAATTGCAAGCTTTGGGTATGTGTAGATTACAACAAGCTCAACGCTATTACTAAGAAGGACTATTATTCATTGCCATTCATTGATGAGATCTTGAAGGAGGTTGTAGGTCATGAGAGGAACAATTTTGGAGATTGGTTATAGTAAGTATAATCACATCAAGATTACACCAGAGCATCAACTTCTCACCACATTCAAAACACCTTGGGGGCTTATGCTTTCAAAGTCATGCCTTTTGAGCTTTGCAATGCTCCTGCCATATTCAAATTGTTTATGAAAAAGGTGTTTGAATCTTTCATTGTGAAATTTGTAAGACTTCATTGATGATTGTTGTATCTATGGGAGCAAGGAGGAGCACTTTGAGCACTTGATCAAGGTCTTGTAATGCTTGGATGAAGCATATGCATCACTCAACCTAGAGAAGTGTATTTTTTATATTTAATAATGTCCACTTTTGGAGCACATCATCTCCAAGGATGGAATAGGAGTTGATCCTAAGAAGGTAAAGAAAATCTCAAACCTTCCATTCTGTTCTGTGAGCCGGCCTGTCTCTCACTCAGGATGAACCTCTGATGGTTATTATGGTAGCGCACCATGGACTAAGAAGGCAAGGAACCCCAACTCCATCATACTCCTCCAAGGCTAACACTCCAAGACTCAAGACATTGCTCACTAGAGAACTCAATGAGAGAGAGATAGTTGCAAATGAAAGGATGTTGAGTACCTCTTCACCCCTTCTTTATATACTTGTGAAATAGTTACGTACCAAAGTTACTAATTACCGTAGTAACTCAAGTTACTAGACTAAAAGTCAAGTAAAGTCAAAAAGTATAAAGGAATATCCATTCACATGGGCATATTCCCCTAAGCATGTGGTCTTATCTTGACCCAACCACTAAAGCAAGGATTCCTTCACATGGGCTATCCTTGGACTAAAGAAGAATCCAAAACAAAAAGGTTTGCGGGCCCAAGAGTTCTCAACTCTTTCCTCAAAGCCAAACACCTAGGAATAATACCAAGTCAACACACTAAAATCCAAAATAGTAGTGCTCATCTTTTCTACTTCCTCTAAAGTAAGGTCTCCTCTATCTTAGCTATGACTAACTTTAGCTAACCATGACTAATATAGAACCATCCTTTATCTCTATATAAATAATATCTCTTAAGTACTTGTAATACCAAGCTAAATATCACAATACCACACACATACAAAAATGGGTGTTACATTTACCCCCGGACTAAGTTTTCACTTTGTCTTCAAAGTGAAGGTCTCTCTACCTTCTATGGTACATCTTCAACTTATCATGGTTAATCCTATCAAAGTGTCTTCCTCCCAACTCTTTGAGATCATAGGTGTAATTGCCCCACACCTTCTCTACTATGAAAGGTCCAAAGTACTTAGGCAAAAACTTCTTTTGCATTCTCTAGAATCGAATGGAATCAAACAACATTACCCAATCACCTTCTTTGAAAGGCTCCACCTTCTTCTTGCCTTGCCTCTTGTCATAGCTCTCCTTTTGTTTCCTTTGGGCTTGCTCCACTCGAACCATAGCAACTGCTCTTGCCTCTTCCAACTCCATGAGTTGATCCTTCCTTGACTTCTCTGCATCACTTCCTTGTGCTTTCTTCAATCTCCTATGAATGCTTTGGAAGGTAGGAAGATCAAAGTGAATAGGTAAGGTAGACTCAATACCATACACCAATTGGAATGGAGAATATCCGGTGGAAGTCTTCATGGTTGTCCTATACTCCCACAAAACTGCATGAATCCTCTTGTCCCAATGATGTTAAGCCCCCTCCATTTCTGCATCTTTGGCCAACATCATGCACAAGGTCTGATTGGTTCTCTCTGCCAAGCCATTGGAATTTGGCTTATAGGATGTAGTTACTCTATGTGTGATAGAGAAATGTCGTAGCATGGCTGTAGTAATGCTTCCTGTAAACTCTCCTCCTCTATCAGAAACCAACTCCAAAGGGCATCCAAACCTAGTGATAATGCGTTCATAAAGAAATCTACTCACTTCATCTTCATTCTTGTCCCTCAATGGTCTAGCCTCAACCCACTTGGTAAGGTAATCAGTAACTACCACAATGTACCGATTGTTTCTTGGGGTTCTATTGAGAGGTCCTACAAAATCAATTCCCCACTTCTCAAAAGGTCTTAGCAATGGAATTGATCTAAGTGGTGGAGTGGATGTAGACTTTCTAGCAAAAGCTTGACAAACATGACAAGTTTTGCAATAATCAAGACAATCCTTGAAAATCCCTCTCCAATGGTAACCTGCATCTAGAATCTTGAAAGCAGTCACCTTTCATGCAAAGTGTCCTCCACATACTAAACCTTCATGAAACTCCTTTATGAGTAGGATAGACTCTTCCTTACCCACTGCTCTTTGAAGTAGACCATCTGCTCCTTGCTGAAAAAGAATATCCTCCACCATTGTGTAAGGTCTAGATCTTGCTGCAAGGGCCTTCCTCTCCCTAGCATGCATCCCTTCTGGATAGTTACCTCTTGTCACAAAATCCACAATCTCCTTGTACTCCATTGGAATCTCTTGAGTGACTGAGATTGTCATGAGCTCCTCATCCGGGAAGGAATCATCTACTGGCTCATCTCCATCATGATCATAGGCTCTAGATAACAAATCAGCATTTGCATGTTTCTTTCCTGGCCTATCCTCATTTGTGTAGTCATACTCAGACAAGAGTATCATCCACCTTGCTAGTCTCCCTTCAACATTAGGCTTGTTGAAGATGTACTTCAAAGCCTTGTGATCCGTGACAATTGTGGCTTTCCCTCCAATCAAGTAGTGTCTAAACTTCTTGAGACCAAAGATCACTGCCAACCCTTCTCTCTCCATGACAGAGTAGTTCTTCTCTGCTGAAACCATCTGCCTACTAGCATAAGCTATTGGATGATCATGCCCATCTTGGTCTAATTGACTAAGAGTGCATCCTATAGCTACATTAGAAGCATCAGTGTAGAGGATGAAAGGCTTACTCCAATCAGGTTTAGCAAGAATTGGAGCTACAACAAGGGATTGCTTGAGCTCCTCAAAAGCTTTGAGAGCCTCCTTGTCTTCCAAAATCACCATGTAATCTACACCCTTCTTCATGTAGATGGTCAATGCATAAGCCTTGTTGGAAAATGAGAAGATGAACCTCCTATAGTATCCAACCATTCCCAAGAATTGGCGTAACTTTGTCAAGCTTGAAGGGAATGGAAGGTCTGAGATTTTCCTCACCTTCTCAGGATCAACTCCTATTCCATCGTTGGAGATGATGTGTCCCAAAAGTAGATCTTCTTTACATCCAAAAATGCACTTCTCTGGGTTGAGTGATGCATTTGCCTCATCCAAGCGTTGCAAGACTTTGATTAGGTGCTCAAAGTGCTCCTCCTTGCTCCCATAGACACAAAAGTCATCAATGAAATCTCTCACAAATTTCCCAATGAAAGGTTCAAATACCTTGTTCATGAACCGTTGGAATGTGGCTGGAGCATTGCAAAGCCCAAAAGGCATGACCTTGAAAGTGTAAGTTCCCCAAGGTGTGGTGAATGTGGTGAGTTGTTGATGCTCTGGTGCAATCTTGATTTGGTTATATCCACTATAACCATCTCCAAAACTGTACCTCTCATGACCTACAACCTCCTCCAAGATCTCATCAATGAATGGCAATGGGTAGAAGTCCTTCTTGGTAACAACATTGAGCTTCTTGTAATCCACACTTACCCGAAGCTTGCCATTCTTTTTCTTCACAATGACAATTGGAGACACCCATTCTGAATTCTCCACCTCAAAGATAAATCTAGCCTCCTTGAGCTTATCAATCTCCTCCTTCACAACCAAAGATATTGGTGGGCTAATGCAACGTTGCTTTTGGCGGATTGGTCTTGCATGTGACTCCACCTCTATCTTGTGCTCCTCCAAGGTGACTTCCTTCAAATCCTTGTAACTGAAAGCAAACACATGGATGAACTTGCGGAAAATCTCCTCAAATCTCACCTTCTCCTCCTTGGTAACATTTGGACCATACTTGAGGGTAGCTAACCTTCTCTCTACCTCCTCAAGTGTCAATGGTGATTTATCTGGGTCCTTCAAAACCTCTGGCTTAGGTGCAAAATCAATAGCACACAAAGGATACACATCTGAATCAGATTCAGATTCATCCTCCTCCGTGGAAGTCTCCTCTTCCATGCTAGTGTCCACATCTGAAGCTCCTTCTTCAGAATCTGATTCCCAATAATCAGAAGATGGGGTATCTGAATGTGAAGTGTTGGTGGTGTTAGTCACAGGAACAATGACTCTATGGTTTGATGGCCTAATCCTCAAGTACCCTTTGTGCCATCGATGAGTTGTGCGTGCTGCTCTCAACCATGGCCTCCCAAGAAGTAAATCATAGCTTGAATCCTTCAAGACTTGGAAAGTCATGAGATTTTGAACTCCCATAATTGAAACTACCACCTTATCCATCACTCCTACTGGTTGAACTTGTTGCTTGTTTACCATGCTCACCACAAATGTTGAAGGTCTTGAGGGTATCATACCCAACTTCTTCATCAACTTTTCTGACATGGCATTCACTGTTGATCCTCCATCAACCAATGCATCCTTGATGTTGTGACCATTCACTCTCACATCAATCTTGGAGGTATATTCACAAGCCTCCCATGGTGCTGGCTTGGCATCCACCACCCCCAGTGATATTGGAACTTTTGCCTTCTTCTTCTTCTTGCTCCTTGTAGAACTCAAACCACCTCTAAGCTCCTTTCTCAAGGTAGGGTTCAAAGCAATTAATTGGCCCACTGTGATGTTAGCCTTGTGACTACCAACATCCTCCAACACATTGTAGTTCCATTGTTGCTTTGAGATCAAGAAGTTCTCCATCCCCAACTTCTTCCTTGGAGTCTTTGTTGTTGATGGTGTTGAGGTGCGAGTGCTCCTAGTAGACATAGGAGTATCCTTGCTTGAAGTAAATCCTTGAGAAGAGTGAACATCCTCTGCAAAACGAGCTCTCTTCTTCTCTTGTGCCAAAAGCTCCAAATTAAGACCCTTGGAGTTTGAGCACTCTCCCCTCTCATACTTCCTCTCCACCACATCAATGGATGCTATCCCCTTACCTTTGTTGGGATTAGGAGCCACTTGGGTTTCACTACCTCCCTCTTTCCCTCTATTGGCTCCCTCATAACCCCTTCCTCCATGGTAAGTGGAATTTGGGCAATTCCTTTGGATATGGCCTCTTCCTCCACAACCAAAACAATTTCTATCATTGAAATTGTTGGCTGGTTGGCCTCCTCTATATGGATAGTTTCCATAACTCCTAGGCCCTCTCCCTACATTCTGATCCACCTCTCTCTTCTCCCATAGTTGCACCACATTGATCTTGAGATCCGCAAGTTGTTCTATGATGGTTTGGAGTGGATCTTTCGGTGGAGGTGCAAGAATTGGAGCAACTACTACTTGTGGTGCAACCCTTGTCACCAAAGTATCAGAAGTTCCACCATACTTGTAGCCTTGAGGAGGATGCACAACCTCCTTCACCACCAAATCACTCTCATCTCCTTCCAAACTCTCCTCCATACAAATTGCGATCTTGATAGATTCAACCTTGGAAGAAGGTTTTTCATATCTCACCTTGCTTCTAATTTGTGGTCTCAATCCTCCCACAAAATTCTTTGTGAGCATGGCCCCTATGCCAATCATTGTAGTCTCCACATCATCCCCACCCTTCCTCAACACTATGCGAAATCTGGACTCCAACTTTTCCACTCTTTCCACATAGACTCTCACTTTCTCTCCATCTCCTTGCTTGAGAAATGTAACCTCACTCATCAATCTCTCATAACTCTCATCAAGAAGAAAGTTCTCAATGAGTGTTGAAGTCAAAGTCTCCCAAGACTCCTCTTCCCCCTCTCTCCTCTCTCTCTTTTGGTATTCTGACTCATACCATGTAAGTGCTGCATCCTCAAAGAAATCTGGTAATAATGAGGCCCACTCATTCTTCCTCCTCTCATTGTTTCCTATGCAAGCTCTCTTGAAGTCTCTCACAAAGGCTTCCACATCTTCTCCATCCTTGCCAAAGAAAACTGGAAGTTTTCCCATCTTAATCCCTCACTATCTTTCTTTTCTCTCAAATTTTTTTTTTCTTTTCTTTTCTCTCACTCTATTACTAATAGAGTATATACATGACTAACATCATCTGAGAATAATCCACTCTAGGGAAAAAAAAAGGTTATGGTTGCTCCAAGATTTCTATAGCAACATCAAATCCTAGAGTGCATATTAATCTAACTCTCATGGATAGTTTATCCATAAGTTGAAAGATTATCTCCATCACTAATCTTGAGAACTAGCTGATGAAGGTGGTAATATTTCTGTAGCTGTACTAAGACTCTCTCCAAGATCCTTCACCAAAGTTTCCAAAAGTGCTTTTACTCCACTACACTCATGTCCTTTTGGAAATCCTTCAACTCCACAAACCTCACACAACTCCTTGGTCTTAGATATTCTCCCTCCCAATCTTGGTGAAGAAGGTCCAACATGCAAACCCAAGTCAAGTAAGCCTCTCCTTTCCCTCAATCTCTAACTCTCAAAGGTCAATGGACATGAACTTGCCTTATGTCCCTTCTCCCCACATAGAAAGCACTTAGAGTCACTCTTTCCTCCAAGTGGTGTAGGTTTTTGGATCCTCTCAATACTCTCTTCAAATTCTATTGTAAACTCTCTTTTCCTCAAATAAACCCCCACAATCACCTCAAACCCTTGGGGAACCTTGTATAATCTCAATTTCCACTCTTGATGACACTCCATGTTCCCAAGATGAATCTAAACACTCAAACATGCTTTTTGTTGATCTCAAACTTCTCATGCATGAGATCTCCACTCTGCAGAATTGACCCTTCCTCACAATGTCACTCAAATCTCTCAATCAATATGTCACAGTCCTCTGAAATTTTGCACACTTGATAACAACTCTAGGGCGTCCCTCCCTGCAAAATTTCAGATCTTTTCATCGAGCCATTTGGCCTAGCCACTTTTCTATTCAGCACCCATATTTCAGATTTGGTCTGAAAACCACCCCCCTCACTTCGAAAACTCATTTCTCCCTGCTCAAGAACGATCTCTCCCTAATTTTTGTGGCAGCAGGTAGGATACAATGCACTGAATTTTGTTGGAAAGTTTCAGGACAATTCACTGAACATTGAAGAAATGGAAGACTCTGTACAATTTTCCAGAGAGCATGTAGTTGCGGGAGCACTTTACCCTATCAACTTTCAAAAATTCTAGCCCAGTGCGCATAGAAGCTCTCACAATAATTTTAGGTGTGCTAACTGAAAGATAACCTAAGTTATCATGTGTAGAAATCTCAAGTCTAGCTCTCAAACTTGAGATTTTACCCAAAATCACCTTAATCCCCAAAATCTGCAATCCACCTCACACAATCTCTCCAATTCCTCTCATGTATACAAGATGTACAAAATCACCTCAAAGACATCATAATGAACTACAGGGTATACAAATGGATCTTGGTTCTCTAACATAAGTTCAGCCCTCTCCTCTCCTAATGTTCTCTCCAAGTGAGCTCTCATAGCCTCCTTCTGCCTAATGTAGAATTGGATGCGGAACATTATCTTGCCTTCTAGAGAGGTCCCGGCAACGGAACCAAAAATGTGAGCCGGCCTGTCTCTCACTCAGGATGAACCTCTGATGGTTATTATGGTAGCGCACCATGGACTAAGAAGGCAAGGAACCCCAACTCCATCATACTCCTCCAAGGCTAACACTCCAAGACTCAAGATATTGCTCACTAGAGAACTCAATGAGAGAGAGATAGTTGCAAATGAAAGGATGTTGAGTACCTCTTCACCCCTTCTTTATATACTTGTGAAATAGTTACGTACCAAAGTTACTAATTACCGTAGTAACTCAAGTTACTAGACTAAAAGTCAAGTAAAGTCAAAAAGTAGAAAGGAATATCCATTCACATGGGCATATTCCCCTAAGCATGTGGTCTTATCTTGACCCAACCACTAAAGCAAGGATTCCTTCACATGGGCTATCCTTGGACTAAAGAAGAATCCAAAACAAAAAGGTTTGCGGGCCCAAGAGTTCTCAACTCTTTCCTCAAAGCCAAACACCTAGGAATAATACCAAGTCAACACACTAAAATCCAAAATAGTAGTGCTCATCTTTTCTACTTCCTCTAAAGTAAGGTCTCCTCTATCTTAGCTATGACTAACTTTAGCTAACCATGACTAATATAGAACCATCCTTTATCTCTATATAAATAATATCTCTTAAGTACTTGTAATACCAAGCTAAATATCACAATACCACACACATGCACAAATGGGTGTTACAGTTCAACCTTGAAAAAAATGCCAATTCTTGGAGATAGCTGGATATTGTAGGAAGTTCATCTTCTCATTTTCCAACAAGGCTTATACATTGACCATCTACATGAAGAAGGGTGTAGAATACATGGTGTATTTGGAGGACAAGGAAGCTCTCAAAGCTTTTTAGTAGCTCAAGCAATCCCTTGTTTGAGCTCCAATTCTTGCTAAACCTAATTGGAGTAAGCCTTTCATCCTCTACACTGATGCTTCCAATGTAGCTATAGGATGCACTCTTAGTCAATTAGACAAAGATGGCCATGATCATCTCATAGCTTATGCTAGTAGACAGATGGTTTCAATAGAAAAAAACTACTCAGTCATGGAGAGAGAAGGGTTGGCAGTGATCTTTGGTCTCAAGAAGTTTAGACACTACTTGATTGGAGAGAAAGCTACCATTTTCATGGATCAAAAGGCTTTGAAGTACATTTTCAACAAGCCTAATGTGGAATGGGGGCTAGCAAGGTAGATGATACTCTTGTTTGAGTATGACTACACCATTGGGGATAGGCCAGGGAAGAAATATGCAAATGTTGATTTTTTATTTAGGGCCTATGATCATGATGGAGTTGAATCAATGGATGATTCCTTCTTGGATGAGGAGCTCATGACAATTATAATCACTCAAGAGGTCCCAATAGAGTACAAGGAGATTATGGACTTTGTTACAAGAGGTACCTATCCAAAAGGGATGCATGCTAGGGAGAGGAAGGCCCTTGCAGCAAGATCTAGACCTTACACAATGGTGGAGGATATTCTTTTTCACCAAAGAGCAGATGGTCTATTTCAAAGAGCAATGTGTAACAAGGAGTCAATCCTACTCAAAAAGGAGTTTCATGAAGGTTTAGTATGCGGGAGATACTTTGCAAGGAAATTTGATTGTTTTCAAGATTCTAGATGTAGGTTACAATTGGAGGAAGATTTTCAAGGATTGTCTTGATTACTACAAAACTTATAATGTTTGTCAATGTTTTATCTAGAAAGTCTACTTCCACTCCACCACTTAGATCAATTCCATTGCTAAGACCTTTTGAAAAGTGGGGAGTTGACTTTGTAGGTTCTCTCAATAGAACCTCAAGGAATAATCGGTACATTGTGGTAATTATTGATTATCTTACTAAGTGGATTGAGGCTAGACCATTGTAATACCAAGAGCTAGCCATATGATCTAGATGTGAAGTTGGTTTGGTAATATTTGGAATGATGCTATACATCATGGTCAAAATAGATCAGATAGAATTATCACCAAAAGAGTACTTCTACTAATAGGGCAAAATCCAAAATAGACTTGAAAACCTTAGAACCAATAGCTAGACATACGATTTAAAGGTGAGAATTGGTTTGGTAACATTTGGAAAGATGTTACACATGATGGACTTAACATATCAGAAAGAGCTATCACCAAAATAGGACTTCTACTAATAGAGTAGGAATCAAAATATGCCTGAAATCTTTGAAGGCAATTTTGGAGGCCTAAACTAATGAATTAGGCCTCAAAAATGCACAGACAATGATCATACAAAGTGATATGAAGTTGAGCATACTCTCAAAAAATACATATGTGGTACATGCCATCCGCGGGTGGACTATCTAGTATAGTTAGGCCTCAAAAATGCTCAAAAGGCTGGCCTTCCCTCCCCCTTGCTTTTTCTCATCAAGAGCTTTCCAACGATACCTCACCCATGTGAATTTGAGATTCCTACAAGAAGATTCTCTAGGGCGATTCTCCATGATATGAAGTGGAGCGTATTCTCCAAAAATACATACGTGGTACACGCCATCCGTGGGTGGGCTATCTAGTATAGTTAGGCCTCAAAAATGCTCAAAAGGCTGGCCTTCACTCCCCCTTGCTTTTTCTCATCAAGAGCTTTCCAACGGTACCTCATCCACGTGATTTTGAGATTCCTACAAGAATATTCTCTAGGGCAGCATATGATAGGAGTAGTGGAAAATTAGATCTTGAGAATGAATCAATATTTTTGATTGTTCTTAACAAAGATCACGGAGCATGCTGCATGCGTGTTTGCATGTGGATACTTGACCGATAAAGCCCTCATATGGTATGATGCTTGGGAACAATCCATGTTGGCAAAGAGAAGGGAGGTCACGTGGACAGCAATGAAAGAAAGATTGCTGAAGAATTTCCAATTTGTGGATTCCGTGCAGATGGCCCAAATCCGACTATGGGGATTGAGACAGAAGAACAACGTACAAGAATATGTGGAGGCATTTTTGGATCTACAAGTTGCAATAACCAACATGAGTCCAGCAGAGGCTCTAGACAATTTCAAATGAGGGTTGAAGGAGCAGATTTGCCAAGAAGTCATGGTGTAAAATCCTCACACGGTGTTTGAAGCCATTGCTTGTGCACAGAGAATAGCAGGAGCATTGGGTGGAGGTGAAGGAGTAGTTCCACCTCAACATTATCGGGCAGAAATGCCATACATGGATGTACTAGTACCAATGGAATTGAGCAACCTTTGATTTTGAGATCAAGGAGCACAACCGCTTTAAGGAAAGCATGGACGGGTAGAAGAACAAAGAGATGGAGTCCCACAAAGAGAAGGAACTAGAAGAGAACAACGCCATTGTTATAATTGTGGCCATATTGGGCACATATTTACTAATTGTCATGCTCATTTCCCTAGATGCCCTTGGCCTTCATACAGGCAATCTTTGAACAACATGGAGAGACGCACTGAAGAGGAGGTGGTGGAAATCACTTTGGAAAACAAAGATTGCCAATAAATGTACCTTGTGGCCTTACAAGCTCAATAAGGAAGCAAAGAAGCAAGGGAAGGAAGAAGATGAATGCACAAAGGTCCCAAAAGGCAACCTCACAATTGATTGTTGTGAATAGAGTCCTAGAAGGCAATCAAGTGAGAGTATTAATAGATCCAGTAGCAACAAAGAATTTCTTGTCTTGCTCTGTTGCAATAAGATTGGGAATGGATCTAGAGAGAGATGAGAGTGAAGAAGTAGAGTTACCTAATGGGCAAACAGAGAGGATTGAATCATTACTTAGATAGGTAACACTCTCTGTAGGAGAATATCAAGAAGTAATTGAGTGGCAAGTGATACAATTAAATCGTTATAATATAATCTTAGGCATGCCATGGATGGAGCATTACAGCCCTATGGTAGATTAGAGGAAGAATGTAGTGAGAACCCACCAATGGTCAATCATTGGGGTTAAAGAAAAATCACACATGCAAGAACTACCTCTGTATGTCATAGGGACGGCAGTTGTCTATAAGATTGATAGATGTTTCATGGGTCTAATAAGAGAAGTCTAGAGTGCATAACTTGATGGACAAATTCCGGAGAAATTGAAAGATGTGGTGGGTGAGTTTCAAAATGTCTTTCTCAATGATCTACCTTCATGATTACCACCAAAAAGGAGAGTAGATCATAAAATTGAGACACTCTTGGGAAAAACACCTCCTTGTAAGGCCCCATATCGCCTATGACCTCATGAGTTAGAGGAGTGTAAGATTCAAATTGAGGAGGTGTTGCAAAATCATCCAACCTAGCTTATCACCATATGGGGCTCCTATCTTGTTTGTGAAGAAGAAGAACGGTATAATGCACATGTGCATTGACTATCAAGGTCTCAATCAGCAAATAATGAAGAACAAATACCCCTTACCTCGCATGGATGACTTGTTTGATCAACTCCATGGAGCAAGATACTTCACCAAATTGGACTTGCAGAGTAGTTACAATCAAATCCAAATTATAGAGTAGGATGTGTACAAAATTGTCTTTCAAACTAGGTATGGCTACTTTGAGTATCTTATGGTGCCTTTTGGCCTCACCAATGCACCTACCACTTTCATGAGTCTAATGAATGATATATTTCATCCATACTTGGATAAGTCTGTTATTGTCTTCTTATATGACATCTTAGTATATAGTAGCACAATGACGGAACACAAATAGCATCTATGAGAAGTCCTCTAGACTCTAAGACAAAATTGATTGTATGCCAAAATCTGAAAGTGCTAGTTTGGCAAGTCTGAAGTAGACTACTTGGAGCATAGAGTAAGTGCAAAGGGTAGCTTTGTTGAATTTAAAGTCAAAGTAGGCAGTTGCACATGTAATCCATCACATCGTTGCTCATCTTGGGCCAATAGTAATGGCGTTGGACTGCATCCAAGGTCTTGTCCACTTTGACATGATCTACAATGGCCAAATCATGACATTCTGCTAGAATGGTGGTGCATAATTTTGGGACATTTGGGATCCATAATTTACCATCACAAAAGGTGAGTCCTTGGGTGATGGTGATGTCATCCAAGGAACAAAGTTGCCTATGTGTGCAGCTGCCTACTTTGTCAACAGAACAAAGCTTTTAATCAAGCTCATGCAAGGCTCCTTCAACCTCTCCCCACTCCTACCCAACATTGGGAACAAGTGAGTATGGATCTCGTCTATGAACTACCCAAGACCACCTCAGGGTTTGACTCCATTGTGGTCTTTGTGGATCTGCTAAGCAAAATGATTCATGTACGCCCTACCACCAAGGATGTGACCGCTCAACAACTAGCTCAATTATACTTAAATGCAATCTTCTCTCACCATGGCTTGTCTCGAGTACTCATCACCGATAAAGGCACTCAATTCACTAGTTTATTTTGCAAACACTCTTTGGTTTCTTCAAAACCAAGTTGGTCATGTCCATAGCTTACCACCTACAAATAGATGGACAAACAGAGTGGGATAGTTGCACTATTGAAGACATGTTATGTGGCTTCACCTTAGAAGAGCAAGAAAGGTGGGACACCCTACTCCCATTGGTGGAATTTGCTTACAACCATTTAGTGAATGCATCCACCCATATCACTCCATTCTTCCTCATGTATGGTGAGCATCTCTTCACACCTTCTAGCTTGATGAAGATTAGTCCGGTGGCTACCAAGGTCGACGTAATCAACACATTTGTTTCTAGAATCCAACAAGGTGTGGAGAGCACCAAGCATAGATTACACATTGCAAAAAATTGACAAAAGTAGTATGTTGATGCACACCATTGGCACATGGAGTTCAATGTTGGGGATCAGGTGTGGCTATCGACAACCAACCTCACATTAGTTGGACCTTGTAAGCTCAGACCTTGTTTTATTGGGCCTTTCTCAATTCTTCGTTGAGTCGGTAGTGTGGCCTATCACCTCAAGCTACCACCACACATGAAGATCCATCTAGTGTTCCATGTTTCCCTACTATGCAAATATGCTCCCTGATCATGCCAATGTCATTCCACACAAGACATTTGACCTTGTCCGACACTCATTGATGGCACGAAGGAATATGAAGTGGAGCATATTCTCCAAAAATACATACGTGGTACATGCCATCTACGGGTGGACTATCTAGTATAGTGGAAAGGTTACCCCCTCTATGAAGCAGTCTGGGAGTCTGCTGCCAATTTGACACATGCACCGGAGTTGGTGCAAGCGTTTGAGCAACAGTTGTACAACAAGGACGTTGTGTCTTAAAAAGAGGAAGGTCTGTAATACCAAGAGCTAGCCATGTGATCTAGATGTGAAATTTGGTTTGGTAACATCTGGAATGATGTTATACATCATGGTCAAAATAGATCAGATAGAATTATCACCAAAATAGTACTTCTACTAATAGGGCAAAACCAAAATAGACTTGAAAACCTTAGAACCAATAACTAGACATATGATTTAAAAGTGAGAATTGGTTTGGTAACATCTGAAATGATGTTACACATGATGGACTAAACAGATCAGAAAGAGGTATCACCAAAAGTGGACTTCTACTAATAGAGTAGGAATCAAAATATGCCTGAAATCTTTGAGGGCAATTTTGGAAGCCTAAACGGATGCATTAGGCCTTGAAAATGTGCAGATTCTCCCTCCCCAAATTAATGGAGGCTGGCTTTCCATCCCCCATGCTTTGTCTCATCGAGAGCTTTCCAACGGTACCTCACCCATGTGATTTTGAGATTCCTACATGAAGATTCCCTAAAAGATTCCCTCTGATCAAAGCTTGTTTGACTAACCAGATAGGACCAGGACCAACATATCACCCATCCAGGTAAGTAATCCAAGGGTGGAGCTTGCTGACATGTCACCTATATGTGTGCCCAATCCTATGGTGGAGCTTCCTTGGAGGAGATCCTCTTTGTCTGTATAATAAAGAGAAGGTGCTCCTTTGGGGCATCAGGTGATTGAGTGTGAAATTTGTGTTTTCTCTCTTCTCTTATCCTTGGATTATTACACCATTGAGTGATAAAATATGAAGATGAAGTTGGTAGATTTCCTTATGAAGGTATTATCACTAGGTTTAGGTGCCCTTTGGAGTTGGTATTTGATAAAGGAAGAGAGTTTGCAAGAAGCATCACTACAACCATGCTACAAAATTTCTCTATCACACATAGAGTAACTACATCCTATAAGCCAAATTCCAATTTCTTGGCATAGAGAACCAATCAGACCTTGTGCATGATGCTGGCCAAAGATGCAAAAATGGAAGGTGCTAAACATCATTGGAACAAGAGGATTCATGCAATTTTGTGGGAGTATAGGACAATTGTAATACCAATAGCTAGATATATGATCTAGAGGTGAAAATTGACGTTGTAATATCTAGGAGGATGTTAATTATGATGGGCTAGGTAGATCAGATAGAGGTGTCACGAAAAGAGCACTTCTACAAATATAGCAAGAGTTGAAAATAGCTTGAAAATGTAATACCAATAGCTTGAAAATGTAATACCAATAGCTCGACATATTATCTAGAGGTCAAACTTGGCTTAGTAATATCCAAAAGGATGTTATAAATAATGGACTAAGTAGATCAGATAGAAGTATCACCAAGAGATTAATTCTACTTATAGAGTAGGAGTTGAAAATAGTTTGAAAACATCATAGCTAATTTTGGAGGCCTAAACAACTAATCTAAGAGTAGAGCTTCCTAGCAAGTCACCTATCATACATCTGATCCAAGGATTGAGCTTCCTTTGAGGAAATCCTCTTTGCTATATAAGAAACTCAAGGTGCTCCTTTGGGGCATTAGAGGATTGAGTGTGAAGCTTGTGTTTCTTCTCCTATGTTTCTCTTAAGGTCTCTCATCCTCAAAAGATTACAAAAACCATGAAGACTTCCATTAAATATTCTCCATTTCATTTTTTATATGGTATTGAGTTTGCCTCGCTTATTCATTGTGGATCTTCCTATCTTCCAAAGCATTCATAGGAAATTGAAGAAAGCACAAGGAGGTGATGCAGAGAAGTCAAGGAAGGATTAACTCATGGAATTGGAGGAGGCAAGGGCAGTTGCTATGGTTTGAGTGGAGCAAGCCCGAAGGAAACAAAAGGAGAGTTGTGATAAGAGGCAAGGCAAGAAGAAGGTGGAGCCCTTCAAAGGAGGTGATTGGGTGATGTCATTTGATTCCATTCAATTCAAGAGAGTGAAAAAGAAGTTTTTGCCTAAGTACTTTGGACCTTTCATAGTGGAGAAGGTGTGGGGCAATTACACTTATGATCTCTAGGAGTTGGGAGGAAGACACTTTGATATGATTAACCATGATAAGTTGAAGATGTGTCATAAAAGGTAGAGAGACCTTCACTCCAAGGACAAAGTGAAATCTTAGTCCAGGGGTAAATGTAACACCCATTTGTGCATATATCTTCTATTGTGATATTTAGTTTGATATTAGAAGTACTTGAGAGATATTATTTGTATAGAGACAAAGGATGTTTCTACATTAGTCATGATTAGCTAAAGTTAGTAATAGCTAAGATAAAGATGACCTTACTTTAGAGGAGGTGGAAAAGATGAGCACCACTATTATGGATTCTAGTGTATTGACTTGGTATTATTCCTAGGTGTTTGGCTTTGAGGAAAGAGTTGAGAACTCTTGGACCCACAAGCCTTTTTGCGTTGGATTCTTCTATAATCCAAGGATAGCCCATGTGAAAGAATCATTGACTTAGTGGTTGGGTCAAAATAAAATCACATGCTTAAGAGAATATTCCCATGAGTATGGATATTCTTTTTAACTTCTGACTTTATTTGAATTTTAGTCTAGTAACTTGAGTTACTTTAATAATTAGTAACTTTGGTGCATAACTATTTCACAAGTATATAAACTAGGAAATACTCATCATCCTTTCATTAGTAACTATCTCTCTCTCATTGAGTTCTCTAATGAGCAATGGTTTTAGTCTTGGAGTGTTAGCCTTGGAGTAGTATGATGGAGTTGGGCTTCCTTGGCTTTTTTAATTCATGGTGTGCTACCATAATAGCCATAAGAGGTTCATCTTGAGTGAGAGATAGGATGGCTCATAGTACCAACTATTTCTCTATAATGATGAGGTTTTATCTATGTTTGGTCCATCCATCTACAACTTCATTCTCACTTGTAAATATAGTACTATATCATATGCAGAAAAGTGTCTATGTGACTCATTGCCTTTTTGAAGTATAGAGAATACCTACCCATAATGACATCAAAGATATAGTATTTGATGGCACAAAGGATTGGATATTTCACTTGGAGAGAGCTTTGACATACATTATAGACAACATGAATCAATGTAAAATTTTATATGGTCCAAGACAAGAAGATAATAAGTAGTTGATCTTGTGGTTTTGGATCTCATATGCAATACAACTCCAACGGGATGATTCATTGGATGGATGGTGAGTAGAGAGGAAACAACTAAGATCTCCAAGTATAGGGATGTGTACCTAGGTCATCTCTTTGTTCTTCTAGCCCTGGACTTGTATGGAGATATGGATACAATGTTTGACATGCTTGTCAAATAGACCTACTATACTAGGTGATGGCGTATGATTTTGACTATCCTATTATGTAGCTTACTTGAGATAGTAGGTCTCCATTGTTCTATAAAAGGCATTGGTTAATGCAATCCAATCCATAAGCGAAGAATCACAATAGCAATTACACGTTTTAGATGCTACATACATGTAGACTATTTGACTTATGTAGCTGTTACATACCATTCACACGACCCTAACACTCTAGATACACACAGACAGATTTCTAGTTTTGATACATTAAGATTGATTTCTAGTTTTGATGCTTAGGGGACTTAGCACAATTTACCTCTTAGCTTTTACCATGTAAGCTTGATAGATCTTCTTATCCTCTGATTATGTGCATTGCGTTGTTCCGCTTGGGTCGATTAAGTCATTTTGCATGTACCGTTTTAGGTAGGGACATATGCGTTCATACTGACCAGTTATAAGAACAGTTTGACTTGTTATTGATTGTTATATGGTAGACGCGCCACGTCAAACTTGAAACGGGTTGGTTAAGTTTTCAGCAATTTGGAGATCGGCCAAGTCAGAGTGCGAAGTACTGTTTAGGGTCGGTTAAGTCCACCTGTGGTCCTCCATTACTTGTTGGCACTCGAAGTCGTTCAAAAGGTGACCCTCACGGGGAACAGTGAAGAAAGTTGAGGAAACACATGTTCCCGAGTTCTCCCTGCATTTCAGGAATAGATCAATCTATTTAGTCTTTGAGAATTCATACCTGAAAGTAAGGATAATCGATACTACCTCTTTTTGCCACAATTCAGATTCAAAGCACGCTTCCAAAAATTATTGAAGAAAGGTTCTTCCTGATGCCTGGACGTCGTTTGCCTTTGAATACATTTTGCAGATTCGAGCCCAAGCTGCATTGGCAAAAGCCGTAACTGATTAGGATGTTGCACACTTCAAAGTTACTATGGAATTTGCTCAAGTTACTGCAGAGATTCAGAAAATCTCGCGATTTGCTGTGTCGTAAATCCAAGGATTTAGCACTCTGGGAAGAATCTCTGTCGAGACGCCAAGAACATGATACCACTTGTAGTTATGGAAGGGGAAGAAAGTGCATCGTGAGTACTGGTAGAAGAATTCCTACAACACTGAGTGAATTGATCATAGAGTACATCCTAGAAATCCGAGATGTTCATGTGTGAGAGAGAAGCCATGTAACAAACGAAGTTCATATGTGAGAAAAAAGAACTACGCGAATTGCTTAGAATAAGTACTGAACAAGGATTCGAGCATAGAAATCGACCTAATCACATTGCTTTTATTAAACTTCTGATTATTTCTTCATCTAAACTCTTTTATTCTGAACCGCGTGTAACGTGGATCCACCAAAAATGAACGTAAGAACTCTCTCAAGTGTAGATCTAACCAGGAGTCTTACTAACTTCTTTACCTCAAGTATGTGTCAAAAAATCTGATCTTATTGACTTAATGAGAGCATCCACTACCATGCGTATCATTGTCAGTGACAGTCCACACTATCACGGACAGTAACACCGAAAACAATACGATCTCAAAATAAAACTAGACATTATTATTCATCATTAGTCATTTAGTTTCACAAAACCAGATGTTGTGATTCACTTCCAGATAACCAGAGTACCTGAAAAAGTTATCAATTGAATCTTGACAGTTTTTGTAAATTTTGAAACCAGCTATTTCCAGTTCCGTCAGGGTTTCAATTCGTGAATTTAGACAATTATGGCTTTAAGTGTAGAATGACCATCTACAAAAATTAACGGAGCATTCGGATGCGGACGATCTGAACATGCGGACGCCTGTAATAATTGTCAAGGAGCTTGTCTTTGAGTAAAACTAACAAAAAAGGAAAACAAAGTTACAAATTTTATGAGAATGGATATAAATCTCATAAAACAGTTTAGAGTCATCTCCCATAACACCTCGTAAATTTTCAAGGAAGCACTCTTAAAAGTTAGTACAGAATCATGTATGCTCATGTATGCTCAAGTTCTTCAAAATCATTACTGATTTGACGAATACTCTCCCTATGAAACGCTCCATTGTATAGCATTAACGTGTCCTCGACTAGTCTCGTACCACATGTGACTTCATATAGTTTTTTAGTAGTAACGGTGTTTCTTGTGTGTTTGTTTCAGACAAACACTTGGGTTATCGCAGAAGAGAATGATGAAGGATACTCCCTGTTAGACGAGTATGGTAGGCTATTTTTCATGCCATCTTCTCCGAACGTTTCTAGCACAGACATTTCAAATTGCTCCGAACGATTATCGTCAACCAAATCCATGAAGATTTGGTAATCTCATGTCCGGTGAACATACATTCTCCTTAGAATGTATTTTCACCTCACATATGAACCACCTTCTAGACAAACGGGAAATTTTACAGCCATCCCCCCTGCTATACCCTTCCGCTCTTTATTAGGGGTTCAATTCGGGAATTTAGAGAATTATAGCTCAAGTGTAGGGTCACATATGCACCGAAAGTTCTTGAAGGAAAGCAAAATGCATCTAACCTCCCAAGAATCAATAGCAGCAGACCACCTGTTGTTCGTATGTGTTCCTTGAACAGAAGAGAAGCTTTCTTGTCAAAGTTCATCCACCAAATTCGTCAACAGAAACCAACCAGAGCCACAAGTTGGTGGAAAACTTCCTCCAAGACTGTTTACTGGGATATGCACCACCAACTCTTTAGGCAGTGGAGTCATTTTCAACAGACTTATCTTCAAAGAGAGGCGAACTCCTGCAATGGCATATCTGGTTTACTTTTGTGGCATTAAAAGATGACCTTGGATTTGTATGGTCATATACCTAACCTTCCTATGCACCTCACCTTTGGTTGAGTTTGACACTTTTGTCCGTCACCTGCAGAAAAAATTCCGTTGTGCTCGAGATTTAACAGCAGCCCACGTTCCCTCGTGCACCAAAAACTCACATCCCTTTCAACAGTCATTTAGTTTACTGCTGGTTTTAAAGATAATCTCAGGAAACGTCGAAGAGTTTACAACTCTTCCGTCCAAAACCTCATTGAATTTGATCAAAAGTTCTATCCTCCTGAAAAGCTCAATTCTGACATCAACGAGAGAACAGTACTATCCTGTGTGTTGATCATAATCGTGAAGTTAAGTATAGTCTACTTGTCTCATGTATAGCCTCGGAAGTAACCAGATATATTCATCCATAGAGAATATACACATATCTGCCTTGGCACTCATGAGCTTTCGAACAGAAACTCGGATCGAAGAGGATTAGCATTCGCTCAGCTACTACGTTTTGCGTTGATGAAGTAGTACATGCATCGGGAGAAGTTTACTGTGATCGCCTTCTGCTTTTACTGGTTGTTTCATCCTTTCAGGGCTCATGGGTCCATAGTGCATGAAGTGATATACTCTATCCAGTCCCCTAATGCTTTGCTTTACTTCCCCGCTCTCTTCACGATTTCCACACTTCTTTTTTATACCCGAAACTAAGGATTGTTTCGATCAATTCTTAAACATAAAACCTTACTTTCCTCAACTTCTTGTTACTTGAGTTCGATTCATAAACTGAGGATACGACAATGTCAATGTCAGGCTAATCGGGCTTCATTTACAAGTGGTTTAGTATTTCTTCACATTTTTTGCTTTACATAAACCCTGAATTTAAGTTTTACGTCATTTTACATTTGTATTAGTCTCTGTTACAATCTGCATTCGATTCATTCATTTTGTTTTAGAAAGTTTCACATTCGTTTACGTCCCAATTTCTTGAGATTTCTGATATGACTTGACTCTTAGTCTTTTCAGTACACATCGGTTCACAAATTCTCTACATTTAATTATATATATAGGTATGCGATAAGGTGCGTGTTTTATGAATTAGATTTTATCTCCTATTTGCATATTTTATAATCAATTTTATTTTCTTTCATTTACAGTTCATTTACATTTCATTACATTTAATGAGTTCTGGATCACTTTTCCAACCGGAAAAGATTGTCCTCATATTTCCAATATATGTTTAAACTTTATAAATTTCAAGAATTTATTTTTTCTAGGAATGTTGAATATTAAGTCAAATTTGTCATAATTTATCATTTAGAAGTAATTTAGAAACCAACATATGTAGACCAAATAAAATTTTAGATTGACTATTAAGCAAAATTTATTAGTAAGAAGCAATTTAGAAATCAATTTATTTTGACCCAATAAAAATCTAGATTGAATGTGAGGATATAGATGAAAAATTCAAAATATTAGTCAAATATATTAATAATCATAAATTTATTAGTCTCATACCTGAGGAAAGGAAAGAAGTAGAAACTAAGTGAGGAATAACCCATGAGAAAACGTTGGTTGAATACAATATAATTTACAGAAACTAAAAAGGAAATAGGACGAAAAGAGAAATGGATTCTTCCGGGTTATTTTACAGTGGATTAAACTAGAGATGATGTATACTTTTTCTAACTGAAGATATGTCCAAAACATATCTTAACTTGCTTGTTATTCTTGTGTTGAATGTACATGCGTTTTAGTGTAGTTAAATCTTACATCCTTGTAGGACAATATACTTCCCTTAAATACAAACTATAAAATACATTGTGCATATACTAAAATACCAAATTTTTGGGGGAATGCAAAACCAACTATACTATGATGTGCAATATGTATTTTGTACATTCTTTGTATATGAGTTAAGACTGTACATGTAGAGGGGGAATTATACAAAGACAAAACCTTATTTTTGGAAAAGTTCTATACTTTAAACATCGAGTGTCATTTCCTTTATTCTCGAGTAGTAGGGAGTATTAAATCTGTAATACTAACGTTTATGATATTTTCTACGTGGTCTCCTTTCTTTATTCTACAACGTTGTGAAGGCGATCGCGTAGCAAACATGAAGGATGGGAAGACCCCATCAAGCCCGTACAAGGGAGAGACGAAAGAGAGAAAATGGAGCCAGATTCCAACAGTATCGATATGAGAAATTTACCCTCGTGCAAATTTATACATTAGATAATATACTTGTGGACAGGGCTAACTGTAACACACTTGTGGCATGTTTGAACTCACCTATCTGCAGCATGCTGAGAGTCTGATTTTGTACGTCTTGACGAGTGAATGAGTTGTGCCCAATGAGACTCGCCACCTTTGTCTTGATAGGGGTCCACACTGTTGGAAATCTACGAGGCACATTCAACCAGAGAGGGCCTTTACCAGCATAGTGGCACTTCGACTCTCAAGTGCAACGTGGTCGGACGTGGAATGCGTGATTTATATCGGGCATGGAGTGAACTTGTCTTGGCAACCAGAGATTTTTGCATGTGGCTTGTGTCTTTCTGCGTAGATCACTTTAGGTTGTGATCTATGTATTGTAATGATCACTTTAGGAACAGGTTAACACATGATTGTGAAATCCGTTGTCACGTAAGATTGACGCGCCTCGTGGGGGTGTTAAGTCTTTTGGCCAACTCGGGGGTCGGCCAAGTAAAAGTGCCAATGGGGTCGGTTAAGTTCTATCTCTGTACCTTTGCCGGACAGTACAGTACTTGCGCGTTGTCAGTACAGTACTTGCGCGTTGTCAAACTATGATTACTTTGTTAAGTTTTCAAGCGACTTATCGAACAAGAAGAAAAAGTGACCGCGTAGGATAACAAGAAGGATGGGAAGACCCCATCAAGCCCGTACAAGGATAAAACATAAGAAGTTCGATAAGTTGGGACTAATCCTCCACTTATCGAACTATAGTATGACTTGCATCTTTAGATCAAGTGCGGTAATTACAACTTATTACAATTTGCAGTAGCGTTGTAAAATTATGGATCCTAAATATTTTCTATTTGAGCTGTTGTTGGCTTCAAAAAGTCCCCTCGTATTCGATCTGTTTTTTTTGGGAGTTCACGGTAATGGGAATATATCTTCGAGAGGTGGGTCCTCTCCTAAGGAATTAAAATTCAAGAAGAAAATGAAGTTGAGAAGAAGCTAATATAAAAGAGACTGTAGCGGAAGTGGATATTTTCGCTGGTCTTCTCTCTCCTCGGCAAAGGAAGAATCATTATCTAGCACTCAGGTGAAATTTAAGAAAATTAGAGAAAATTCGGATTTAAGAGTGCTGATATGGTTTTCACTCTGAAGTATCTATCATCTCTTTCGTCAAAGGGGAACAATGTTGGGCAGGAAACAAGAAGGTCTACAAAGCTCTACAAATTTCCAGAATCGAAGATAAGATGATAAAACTCGTATGCACGAAGTTAGTGTTGCTAATGGATTCAAAGTACTGTTGCTTCACTAATCAATTCTTCAGAACATAATCATATAATTTGATCTACAACAAATTCACTACTTAGGCACACGTAGATGCAACTTAGGTATAAGTTGCAGCTAATTTGTGAGGTATACCAGCATTTAGTATTATACCCTCCTGTTGAATACCTTGACAAATAGAAAATAAATTCGTAGTAATTAGATTGTAATTTACAGAGGTATTGTATCACTTCAGTAGTTCCCGATTATCTTAATATCATTCATGATTAGAATATAATTAGATGGTTCATCTCAAGAAATATTTCTAGTGCGTGAAGCATCTCTTTTGTAACAAAGCGTTTAAATCCTGGAGTAAGAATTGAGGTGTGTCGGTGAAGACTTTAGAGTCCCTTGTACTCCCATTTGTCCCGATTCCATATTTGATACTCTAAACTGAACTTTTATTTCTCTTGTACATTTGCCTATTGTTTGAGACAAAATTGACGATCAATAGCAGCTCAAGAATGAAATGTAGTGTTTCATTTGAGAGCAAAGTGGGAATATCTTTCTAATCGGTATGAATGAGTAAAGGCGTGAATAATAGCCAAATCAAAAAGCAAGAGAGACGTGCACACGTTTCAAGGAATGCATGAGATTCAGAAGATTAGGGTCGGAGTATCTACACTGTCCAGCTAAAATAAGTAAAGCAGACTTAAAACAGTAAAACAGACTTAACAGAAAAACAGACTTAAAACTAGGCGAGGTGCATGAGCCGCTGCTGTGTTCTCGGGAAACAGCGATTCTCTGAACATCGCGCACGCTAACATTCCTCGCAATGATTGGAGTTGCAGGCGCGTCGCACATGCAATAGAAACACAGGACTGTTTAAAATCATGACCATGAACTGTTTTGATTTGCCTTTCTGTTTTACCATGTAGCGTTTGTTCGTCCAGGATGAACAACCACTGCACGAGTTTCTCAGAGTTTTGAATCCTCGTCCTCCGGCAATCGCCCCTCCTTTTTAGCACATAATCACCGGAATTCAAGTCTTTTGTGATTGTCTATGTGATACCAGGATGAACGGCTTGTGTATGTGCTCCACCCAGGACTGGAACTTCACCAAGCTTGCTTACCGCGTGAATGGAGCAACAGAGACACATTCCAATTGAACTGAAATATCACCAGGCTTGGTCACCGGGACAGAGATACAGTCCAATTGAAAGCTCACGTAACACTTAACATCATATCGGAACAACTTCACAGCACTATCTTAGACTAAGAAAGACTTAATTATGCTCTGGAAAGTATCTCACAACAGCTAACTCAAAGATTGTCTAGCAAAGTAGGAAGTAGTCAATTGTCGATCGAATGGAGCCTTCATGACCGAGAAACATTTCCAAGTTTCCTGGTAGGTTCTCCGCTGTTATACCCCAAGAGAAATAGATCAGAATAAATCGTTACTTAGACGTTCACTGTAGGTCCTAGCCAGCGAATTAAAACCCGTGTTTGACTGAATTTATTCGGTAGCACCCTGAACTTTTCTGCAAGGGGAACTGTGATCGCAAAGAAATTGACAAGAATCTGGTCAAGGACAGGTCTCTTGCTTGGGCCGGAGGCAACGAATATAAACAGCGGGTTCCGAGAGAAATTCTTATACGCGGAGAAGAAGAACTTTAAGGAATAGGACAAACTGTTCGTTCGTGGAAACTGTTCTCGGTACGGTTAGAAAAGTTAAATGTACGTGCATGTTGCCGGTTCTAAGGGACACAGGGTAATAGACCAAGACACATGACGGATTGTTTAAGGGTATAAGAAGGTCTGGTCTCTTCTTGATCATCAATTCTCTCATCTACCACGATTCAGCAGCTCGAGCTTCCTCACGGAGGTCTGGTCTGAGTGGTAAAAGAGTCTTGACAACAGCCCTAGAGTCTATTTGGTCAGATATAGTCTGCGTAGAGCTGCTGTCCCTACTCGCTCACCAATCTTCCATTCTACAGCAGGCAATTTGACTAAGTACTACGTCTGTGTGTTGTAGTCTTCTCTGTGACTTTTACAAAAACGAGTTTCGTGTTCCAAAGAGATTTTTCTTCGGCCTTCGGTTCCAGTTGTTGTCATTGGTACCGATAAAGTGTCAGCGATGGCTAAGTACTATACCCCATGTGTTATTGACTCATATATCTAGCTTGTGCTTCTCGAATAAAAGACATTGTGCAGATAAGTAGTCACCAGGAGACCTCTTCAGCCGCAAATTCTACACAATCCTAATCGCTGCACACCGTTAAGAGGTTGGCTGTACTTTCACAGCTGTATAGATGATCGCCTTTCAAGTTCCGTTTTAGGCCACTTCTATTCAGTTTCTTTAAGTGGCCGCTAGAAGCGACATCGATCTAGAGTACGGTTGATTTCTGTCTTTCGAAGTAGTAATCAATTCTGTCAAGAGGGGTGAAATGGCGAAGCAGACTAAGAAGGGGGATTCTCAGACCGTTCACCTCATGAATCTGGAGTTGGGAAGCTTGCCATTGCCAGGCCAAGGTGGTGTAGATTTGGAGAAGTGTCCACTTGAAGAAGTTTTCTCAACATTGCGGTGCAATGAGCAAGGATTAACACAAGCAGAGGGGGAGGGACGAATCAGTGTGTATGGACTGAACAAGCTAGTTGAGGTGAAAGAGAGTAAACTTTTGAAGTTTCTTGGATTCATGTGGAATCCGCTGTCATGGGTGATGGAGATCGCTGCCATCATAAGTATTGTGGCCATTCCCACGGACCCCGATTACTACGATTTTGTTGGTATTGTCATTCTTTTGATTATTAATTCCACAATTAGCTACGTAGAGGAGACGAATGCTGGAAATGCGGCAGCCGCTCTCATGGCTCGACTTGCACCAACTTCTAAGGTAATGCGAGATGGGAGGTGGAAGGAGATGGATGCAAGTCTTCTTGTGCCAGGAGATCTGATTAGCATTAAACTTGGTGACATCATTCCTGCTGATGCCCGGTTGCTAGATGGTGAACCCCTGAAGGTCGATCAATCGGCACTCACTGGAGAGTCTGTACCAGCTACAAAAGGTCCAGGAGAAGGGGTTTATTCTGGTTCCACCTGCAAGCAAGGAGAGCTCGAGGCGGTGGTGATTGCCACAGGTATCAATACATTCTTTGGAAAAGCTGCACATCTGGTGGACAGCACCAACCAAGTCGGTCATTTCCAGCAAGTCCTGACCTCCATAGGGAACTTCTGCATTGTCTCAATTCTAATCGGCATTGTAATTGAGGTTATTGTGATGTTCGCAATTCAGAAGAGAAAGTATAAGGATGGAGTTGAGAACGTTTTGGTGCTGCTGGTCGGAGGAATTCCTATCGCCATGCCTACTGTCCTGTCTGTCACGATGGCAATAGGTGCTCACCGTCTCGCCAAACAAGGAGCCATCACCAAGCGAATGACTGCGATTGAGGAAATGGCTGGAATGGATATCCTGTGCAGTGACAAGACCGGAACTCTCACCCTCAACAAGCTCACAGTAGACACCAATTTAATTGAGACCTTCGCACATGGATACGACAAAGCGCAGGTTTTGCTTCTTGCAGCCAGAGCTGCGAGAACAGAGAACCAGGATGCAATCGACTCCGCCATTGTGGGAACTCTCCATGACTGCCAAGATGCACGCAAAGGGATCCGAGAAGTGCACTTCTTTCCATTCGATCCAGTAAATAAGCGGACAGCCATCACATATGTTGATGCCGACGGGAAATGGTGGCGAGCTAGCAAAGGAGCTCCTGAGCACATTTTGGAGCTCGCTCACAACAAGCAGGCGATTTCTTCTCGCGTCCACGCTATTATTGACAGGTTTGCAGAACGAGGTTTGCGTTCCCTTGGTGTTGCTATCCAAGAAGTCCCGGAAAAGAACAAGCAATCGTCCGGAGGTCCATGGACATTTGTTGGATTGATGCCATTGTTCGATCCCCCTCGGCACGACAGTGCCGACACAATTAAACGCGCTATCGAGCTTGGCATATCCGTAAAGATGATCACGGGTGATCAACTCGCGATCGGGATTGAGACTGGAAGGAGGCTAGGCATGGGAACCAATATGTATCCGTCGTCTTCTTTGCTCAGCGAGGGGTCTGAGTCTAAGGGTGTGGACGTGGATAATTTAATTGAAGAAGCTGATGGTTTTGCTGGCGTCTTTCCTGAGCACAAGTATGAAATAGTGTCTAGGTTGCAGCACAGAAAGCACATCGTGGGAATGACTGGAGATGGAGTGAACGATGCGCCGGCTTTGAAGAGAGCGGACATCGGCATTGCTGTGGATGATGCCACTGATGCTGCTCGCAGCGCTTCAGACATCGTCCTCACAGAGCCTGGTCTCAGTGTCATCATCAGTGCTGTTCTTTCCAGCAGAGCAATTTTCCAGCGCATGAAGAATTACACCATCTACGCAGTGGCCATAACCATTCGAATTGTCTTGGGATTCGTTCTGTTGGCTCTCATTTGGAAATTCGATTTCTCTCCTTTTATGATCTTAGTGATCGCAATCCTCAACGACGGAACGATCATGACAATCGCCAAGGACAGAGTCAAACCCTCGCCCCTTCCAGACAGCTGGAAATTAAGCGAGATCTTCATCATGGGAGTTGTCCTTGGAGTATACATGGCACTATGCACTGTCCTCTTCTTCCACCTCATTCACAACACAATATTTTTCGAGGATATTTTTAATCTGGACCTGATCGAGCACAACGATAGGCAGCTCACATCGGCCATCTACTTGCAAGTGAGCATTGTCAGTCAGGCTCTCATCTTCGTCACTCGGTCTAGAAGCTGGTTCTTCGTCGAGCGTCCTGGCGTTCTGCTTCTGACTGCCTTCTGCTTGGCTCAATTGATCGCCACTCTGCTTGCTGTATACGCAGATTTCGAGTTTGCTCACGTCCAGGGTATAGGTTGGGGTTGGGCAGCAGCCACATGGCTGTTCAGCATAATTACCTTCCTGCTTCTTGACCCACTCAAATTTCTCGTCCGCTTTGCTATCGGCGCCAATCAATCTCCCCACTCTGTGGACAAAGGTCTTCCATCTCTGCCTCACGACGAATAGGCCCATCCTCAAACCTTTTGATGCCTATAACGTGCAATTTGAAACTCTTTCTATCCCTGTGCGTGAATTGATTGACTGGACAAGAGTTGTCAACAAGCTTATGTAACGACGACCTGAGAAGTAAGCGTTTTTCTCTGCTGTAGCGCAATTAGATTTTAGACTTACCCATTAGTTTTTTTCTGCACGAGTTGCAGTTCGTTCGGCTCCAGACTTATATGTAGTGTATAAATTAGCGTTACGCAGTGATGATAGGTAGCAAACCAAATCGAGTAAGACCTAGCTCATGATCAAGAAATTTTGGAGCAGGCTGGAAACTTGCTTTCTGCAGCAGGTGCCGATTCTTCTGTAAATTATGCCAAACCACATGTCGATCAAGCTACCAAGCTCTCAATGGCAAAGACGACAAATTATTTGAATTAGACTTGGGTGACGATCATATCCCGGAAATACTTAATTCACAATGGTGTAAGTTGGTTCTGTGGAAGATTACATCCGTCGCCGCTAATTATCCAGAAGGCCGGAGTGACTCTTGGGGACCAAATCGCATGAACTCAAACAACTCAGTCCAGAACCTGGTTTTGAATGTCGTATGGAACAAACAGAAGGTAAGTTGTTCACGATCGAACTCAACATGCAACTGGATCAAAGCTAGAAAACATTCAAGAATAGACAGATGCACCCCGACTTCCGCCCTTGAATCCAAGCGACAATATTCACTACCGAACAACAACAACAACAACAACAACAACAACAACAACAGCAACAACAGCAACAAGCAATTCAATTAGAGATATCAGTTACCCCTGAATCCCGACATCGCGCGTTTCTCGTTAATCATACTTTGGTGCCAGAAACTCATGCACGTACAGCCTACACCCATCAGAGCACCCAGCTGCTAAGTGTACAATATTATCACTTCATATTACGAAGGGAGAAATCTAAAATGTAGAGACATGAAGGAACTCCAAAAAACTTGCATGAAACCAAATTCAGACAGGTTTTCAATAGAAGCATAACAATTTCAGTTGGTAGACTCCCCTAGAAACGTGTCTTTGTTTAGGAGACTCCGTGGAGAGTAGAGTTGACCGTGCAAAACTTTCTCGACGCTCCAATCGGGGGGAAGTTTTGCAGCTTCTGCAACGCGTACTTCCTGTTAAACGGAAAGATACAGCGTCTCATTCCTGTCCGAATTAAGAATGTCCGTAGCTGATATGTTCTAACTTCTATGCTCATTTAGTACACAACGATCATCTAAGTCAGGTGTCTCTGATGCCTCAATTCAAGGGCTCATAAACTGTGACTTCCCTCCTTTCGAGGGATATTTACTATATTTACTACAGTCACATTCGTCAACAAACAAATCCATAAATTACATGGTTCAGACGAGTGCTCCAGTATCCTCAGGATGACTTCCTCACGTTCACAGACTGGTTCAAAACTCCAACACCTCGAGTGATTGGAGTTTCAACAGACTCGTCTAAACCCATTGTTCCAACAGGAGAAGCAACATTGCACTCCTGTAGACTTGGACCGGTGAAAGACGCGCGCCATAGCAAGTGATTTGTCCTGTACATCACCTGATTCCGGCTTTTTCTTCGAGGGATTCCACTGTTACCATACTGAGGATAAGTTTGAAGTCTACAGCACACAGAGCAGAATCTGTAAAGCGGATTTATTTTCTGTATATTAGTTAAATCTGTCACAGAATACAACGTTGTTGTCATATTTTGCCATCTCTATCTTGCTCGCCTTTTTAATCACTGACAGCCGTTTCCCGTAGTTAATTGCAAAGTTCTCATTGATTTCTGAATTTTGCTTTCGTGAGTACTTCTTGGGGTGTGGATTAGACAACCCCAAATAATCCGTCTCATTAAAGTACACGGTCGGAGAGTCTTTACATCGCCTGCCTAGCTTGAGTGTCAAGACAGGGAGCTGCCAGACACAGCAATCATCCAACATTCCAATTCTGTGTTGAAAATGTGAAAATTATTGCGCCAACCTAGCTCGCTTTGAGGTCTCAATCTTAGATAGATCACGTATGGGAATCAAAATCATCTATTTAGATGATTTTGATATATTCTTAAAGGTCATAACCTTCTCAATAGTCAAATCTCGACTCTCTCATTTGCGATTAGCAACAGTCAGGTTTAAAAGAGAAGTGCAATCTGTCTGTTCGCTTTATATCGAGTCTACTTTGTTAAATATATCATTTGTGGACTATCCAACATAGTTGGAACAATGTATTTTTATTAATTCCTCTCTGGACTTCCCGCAGAAGAGCTGAGAGTAGTGAATGAGTGCTGCTGTTGATGATATGCCGCCGATCAACGTCAAAGGGACATGATTATGAATTAGAAAGGAAGTTCGACGTTTGAGTTAAGTTCGTAATCAACAAGATACTACCGCAGGTATAATCGTGCTAATTTTCTCGAGAAGGCAGCTATCTGATCTATCTAACTCAGAAACGACATCAGACTCTGACAACGCAATCCCGGAAATCCTTAATAGACAAAGCGGAAGCCCATCGTTGCTTTCATTATTCTCCTGGACGTTCTCCTGACCGTTCCGATAATACTCCTGGACGAGTGGTCGAAACATTCGCAAACCGTTCAACATGCATTAAACGTACCGAATCAGCGCCGCTCTTCAGGCAATCTTCATGAGCAGCACTCGATACATACAGTACGTTATATATACCAGTTCTGCTCACTCACAGCCAGCGGCCATTTATTGTCGAGCAGGAATGATGCCCGGAGTCAATTTCGCCCAACATTCGTCGTGGGCACCCGGCCATACTGCATCCTAACTAACTTTTCCCTACCGTACGAGCAAGAATATCGTTTGATGTTACAGCAGTTATTCTACAACTATGAGTGTAAAGTGCATATGATGGCAGGCAACTAAAGCGGAGTGAAGTGGAGAAATCCAATGGCACATGTCTCAATCTTCTCCATGGAGACTTCGGGTTAAGATTCTCGACTTCATCGCAACTTCCACTAGTTTTATTCTTCTTACTGTTGTCAAGGAGCCAAGTTTTGTGTCTTCGCTTCCACAAGGTCACGTCCTTTGTTCTTGACAGTCGAGTAAAGAGTCTTACAACATTTTATAAAGGATACTTCCCACAGGTTTACAAGCTGTGACTCACATGATTTAGTTGCTCTCCACTCGAGTGCTTACACTTTCGTTTCTTGATTCCTGAGTTTTTGATTCGTAGCTTATGGATGTCAATCAGAGCGTGGGCGTGTGCACGCTATGGATTTATGGAGTTAAAAAGAGCTCAGCTCAGGTGATAGTAGTTGTGGAAAATCCACTGTAATCCCTCTGCAAGCAAGTTGCTCAATCACCAGGCTATGTAACTTGGGAAATCTCAATATAAAGGATCAGAAAGATACTTTATCATTTCCTCGATCTTATTTAGCTATTGGAATGTCTTCGGAAAGCTCAGGCAGAAAGGATCTGGACACAAGAGAACCTATTGATAATAACACGGAGGTACACTTGGTAGAGAGTGGTGGCAACGAGAGTCACATTGAATATGGAATGCGGAAAGATCACAAGAAATGCGTCGATCTTACTTTATTTAACACCCCTTAAAGTAAGTGGCATCTCACAAAGCCCAAGTCCTTTTGAAAGGTTAGAAACTTTTCTCCAAACAAAGGCTTATTGATAAATATCACTCATTTGATTTTCAATATACACTCCAAGTTGTACATACCTCTCCAGATTCTATCTTCTAACCAATTAAGTGCACTTATACTACAATATACTTGGTCTGTATATATGAATAGGATTTTTGGCTAGGGCAATACTACTCATGTTATCTGAAAAATAACAGTAGATCCCAAATCTTCCAACATGCAACGTGCCCAAACAACTTCCTGATCTGTGTTACGTAGTCCATGATATTCAGCTTTTGAAGTGTACTTGCACTTCAAGATGCTTAGATCCTTGGTCTGTGCATGATGAATTGGATTTTTGGCGAGTGCAATATTACTCCTGTTATCTGAAAACATAGCAGTTGACTTACTTTGCATTTCTCTCAATCTCCCAGCATCTAAAGCGATCAAACAACTTCCTGAACTGCATTGCACAGTCCGTTATATTCACACTAAGTAAAAGAGAGCAATGACACAGGTTTTTTCTTGCTTTGCCAATTCACTAACAACACATCCAGCAAAACCTGATCTGGATCTTCTATCCAATTGGTTTCCAGCCCAATCAGCATCTATAAAACGCGTTAGAGTTTTAAGAGCATTTGAGCAAAACTTGAGCTCAGAATGCAGTACCCTTAAGTACCTCAAAACACTCTTCATAGCCTTGAGATGTAGCGCTCCTAGGTTCTCCATGTGTTGACTGAGCTTACTAACTGCATATGCAAGGTCTGGTCTGGTAGTAACCACTAGTGTAAACGCTTTCCAATAAACCTTCTAGAATATATTCTTATAGACTACTTCATCAACTCCAAAACCTTCTTCATACTATTTTGTTAGCACCATAGGTGTGTATACAGGTTTATAATGCTCCATATTATAATCCATGGGCATAAGTTGAATGTACTCCTCTAGTAAGGTAAAGAGCATCTCCATCTCAAATTAAGTGAATACCAAGGAAGAAAATAAGTTTTCCTACATATGTCATATAGAGTTTAGAGGCAAGTTGAAACTTATCTTCCTGATAGATTCTTCATCACTTCTTGAGAGGATAAAATTGTCCACATCGAGCAAAAGGTTGACTCTTCCAACCTCGATAGTAAGAATATGCAATTTAGGATCCCCTCTTGTAGCTTTAGAAGCTTTCTCCTTTAGGAAGGTGTCATTGTGAACCAAGCTCTCAAGCTTGTTTCAATCCACAGATCTCTTTGTGGGGTCTTCAAACTTGCTCTTCCTTTCCTACCAATTGAAATCCTTCTAGATGAAAATGTAGACCTCTTCTTGGACATCATTCAAAATGCATTCTTTACATCTTGTTGCAAAACTTTCCACTTTTTAAATTGAGCCACAATGGGGAGAAATCCAATACAATTCACCTTAGCATAGGGGGTAAAGGTCTCACCATAATCCTCACCTTCTATCTACAAGTACCCTTTTGCAATAATCTTTTTATGTACCTCTGTGCCAAACCATCAATTAAGTTCTTAATCTTGAATACCCACTTGGTACCAATCAACTTCTTCTTGGGAGGTAGAGGGATAAGTGACAATGTTTGCTTAATCAGTACATTGTATGTCTCCTCCATTTCTTTGAGCCACTTCTCAAAACCCAAAGCTTCTTGAAAGTTGTGAGGTTCTTCATTGTACATTGCCTCAAACCTCCATAAGTTAGCACAACACAATTTAAAGGTTTTATGACTCAAGGAAAAAAATTGACATTTGGTTTCTTGGAATTGATACCTTTTGATCAACTGCTTCAGACTAAAGAAACTCAAATTGACCACATGATTTGATATGAGAGTTTTCTTTATCCCCCTTCCAGATTGATCAATGGATCCTACTTAAGTCTCATCAAAGGTTACATTTGGACAAATGATAGTTAAGTTGAATGGAGCTAAATAAATCTATAGCGTCCAGTATGTTCTGAGTTCCCATGAAGCTGAACACTTTGAAACAATTTTAAAGCTTTTTGTGCAAGGCTTGTGCATGTGCATATGCTTTGCAACCCAATACTCTAAGCTGAGGAAGATCAAGTTTCTCACCAAAAATATGCTTACTCAAGGCTCATATCTTCAACCACTTGGATAGGTGTTTGGTTGAGAAGGTAGATAGTTATAATCACCACCTCCACCCACAAGTTTTGAGATAGATCCCTATCTTCAAATAAGTATCTGGTCATTTTTGATATAGATGTATTCTTCCTTTCCGCTATGCTATTCTGTTGTTGAGGACTGTAAGGAGAAATCAATTGTTCTGACATGCACCTGCTCCTATAACAGGATTCACCTATGAGCTACTTTTGCTTGCATACTTGGAAAACTTTTGCTTGATTTGTGTAAAACCAATAGCTAGACATATTATCTAGAGTTCAAAATTGACTTGGTAACATCTGGAAGGATGTCATGTATGATGTGCTAGGTAGATCAGATAGAGGTGTCACCAAAACAGTATTTCTACTAATAGTGCAAGAGCCAAAAAATAGCTTGAATTTGTAATACCAAAAGCTAGACATATTATCTAGAGGTGGAAATTGGCTTGGTAGCATTTGGAAGGATATTATGCATGATGGGCTAGGTAGTTCAGATAGAGATGTCACCAAAAGAGTGCTTCTACTAATAGGGTAGGAGCCAAAAATAGCTTGGAGACTTCAAAGCAAATTTAGGAGGCCTAAACAGATGAATTAGGCCTCAAAAATGTGCAAATTTCCCCCTCCAACACCGTCCACCATAGTTCATTAAAATTGCTCATGAAAGAGTTGAGAAAGTATCTGTGCATTTAGTTGCATACCTTGAAAAGCGGTCAAGGAATGGAGCAATGATGAAAGGGAGGTTCTTCTTTTGACTTGGATACAAGGGAATAGAATGAAGGAGAGGATTCCATGTATTACACCAAGATGCTTTGTTAATGGTGGAGATTTATCCACAAGATACATTATTTGAGAGTTAGAAATTCAAGCATGGCTAAACACAATGAATTTGTGTACAAGTCTTTATCCATCCTTGATCGCCTAGCTTTTAAGCAGCCTATGAGGATGGAAATTTTCTCCTTTCTTCTTGAGTGGACGTGCTCAAAGATCATGATGTATTCAAAAGAAAGAGGAGATCAAGAAGATACAAAACACCTATATGGTTCTAATTGGCATTGACACTAGACCAATTAGGGCATGATGGAAATGGAGTTTGTGTTGTAAGAGGAATGAACTTATGGGGAATTAGTGCAAGGCCCACCTTGATATCTACTAAGAGTTTGCACTGATTACCAATGCAATAATGGCCAATCTAAGAAAGGAATTGCAATAACAAGGGATTGAGGAAAGAGCAAAGATCTTCAGTGTTTTTGCACAAAAATTGTTCCTTGGGTCTGATGGATGGAACTCTCTTTCCTTTGTTGAAAAAGCCAACCATTGATGAGGAATTTCACTTCAGTAGAAAGGGCTCTTACTCTATTAATGGTCAAATCATATGTGATAACAAGTGCAAAATTACACACTTTTCTAGAGGTACTCACCATTTATCTATCATCTTTTTCATATGTTTCTACTCACTATTTGCCCATCCCTTTCAATTTCACCGCAAAAATGTATTGAATAGTTGATGGCTCATGCTAGGTTGTGTTTGTGCACAAGAATGATGTGGTAGTCTAGTGTTGGCATACTAACTTTGAAAATGGTAAGAAACAGGTTGTTCCCTCAAGGATACAAGTTGGAATTGACTAAAAACCAAGACAAAAGGAATCACTATGATTACAATATTTTATTTGGTGTTTAACCTCTTGGTCAACTTCATTTCTAGAAAAGATTAATGTCACCAAATCTAAGGACACTACAAAACTCTAAGGAATCTATCCTCTTGTTTACTAATGGTCAAATCCAAGGGAATTCTAAGAGTGATTGTTCATTTGTAATAAAGATCACTTTGTTTTGGAAGCACTTGTTTCCCTTATTGTCCAACCAAACTTCAGACTACATGGCATTATGAGTAAGAATCATGATCTATATGTAACTCCCACTCGTGCGTTATACAAGATCTATCATCCTACAAATTTCCACAAAAAGTGTCTTATGGCTTTGAAAACTAAACCAGAATAAGAGCTTTTAAATGTTCCATAACTCTGAAGATTATAACTATAATACAACATTCTACCCTTCCCAAAAGACCAAATGTCATGAGACTTTGAATCAATTTGCAATACTCAATATTTGAATCATACATAGGAGTGTTACTTGATGAGATACCAAGCTTGCAAAAACCTATTCCTATATTGTTCTTGACCTTGGTAGAGCTCCTAGAGTTATACACTCTAGTTTCCACATGAGTGCTACTCTGCATCTTTAGCTTGTATCTCAAGATTCCTCACTCCTACTTTTACTAACCATGTCATCATTCATACAAAGTGCAAACTAGTATACATAGACCTACTCAAGAGTCTTGATGGTATAAACTTTGAATTTACTAAAAAAGATGGATGAATCAAATGGACCCAGTGAACATCAAGCCTAAGCCTTTTATACATTTACTACTTAGCCATAGAAAGATCCAATGGTTACAAGCAATAGAAATTTCTTAATTACATCTAAACTCCTCAATGTTGATCACATTAATCTTCTAACCCTAAACCTAAAGTTAGATAGCTATGGATTGTAATCCACTCATCCAATTTTTATCTACTTCTAATAGAATAACACTAAATTTTTGCATCATTCTTAATATCTATGTATGAAGTGTGTACATCCATGAACTTCCTAAGTCTATAAAAACTAAAAACCTCAATAGTGTGTACAAAATTGCACTCCATGATTTGAGAACCCAAATGACAACTTCTATTTTTGTAAGACAATACTCTATTCATTATTCCTTAGCGAGAGGAGCAGGTGGTACTTGTGTGAAACTCTCAAATCCTTTGCATATATGGATGAGTTCTATGAGCTCATATATGAATGGGTCCCTTTTGTGCCCATCCACAATTCTTACAAAGCCATTTTGTGCCTTCTCAAACTTGGCATTAGTGTGGCTATAGCTTGGAAGACAACATCATGAGTTGCTTGTTTGTGTAGGGCTTCTTCTCCAATGTTGTCAATTTGAGTATGAAAATCCTTTGCCTTTGTGCATTGGAAGGTTTCATTGGGCATTCACTCCAACAAGCTATAATTTCATGGTTGTATGACTGATAATCATGAGCAACCTTACTTGTTTTTTTCAAGGGTTGTTCATTCATTATTTGAGTTTGTCTATCATCTCCTTACAAATCCTTATTTCTTGTTCCCACACCTTCTCCTATTGTCATTTCAAGTTGATGGAAAGGTTTGAGATGCAAAGGTTTGATCAATCATTTCAGATTGACATATCTTGTTTCCATTGCCTTTGTGTCAACATGACAATTTTCTAGAGGTGGAAATTGGCTTGGTAATATCTTGAAGGATGTTATATATGATGGCCTAAGTAGATCAGATAAAGGTGCCACCAAAAGAGTATTTTCACTAATAGGGCAAAGGCTAGACGAAATGGTATTGCCCTCCCGCCTTCTTTCCCTCTTGTTCAACCCATCAAGAGCTTTCCAACAATACTTCACACATGCTATTCTGGGCTTCTTACAAGAAGATTCCCCAAAGATTCCTTCTAGTCAAACTTATTTGACCAACCAAATAGTACAAGGATCAATATGTCACCAATCCATGCAACTCATCTAAATGTGGAGCTCATTGATATGTCACCAAGCCATGTATCTGATCCGAGGATGGAGCTCCCTTTGAATGGATCCTCATTGCTATATAATAAAGACAAGGTGCTTCTTTAGGGCATCAAAGTATTGGGAGATGAAGTCTTGTGTTTCTCTTGTGTTTCTTCTTTGGTATTTTTCTTGGGGCTTCTCCGATCCTTGCAATATTATAGTAGGGTCACGAGTTTATCATCTTGGTTTATAATCTTGTCTTCATGTTGATTTTGTTGTTGGAAGACTTGTTTATTGTAGTCATCATCCTCCTTCTTCAACCCTTGACTTAGCTTTGTTTTTTGCTCCTACCTTTTTAGCCCGTCTCTTTTGAACTCCGCTAGCCGCTTATTGCTTTCTTTGGCCTTCTTGTTTGTCTTTGATTGAACCAGTTGGTGCAAGTGGCACACAAGAGCCACACGTTCTTTTATCATTAGATCTAGCTTTTAGTACAACAACAAGATCTCCTTAAATGCCTCGATCATCAGCATCATCGTATGGACCATATAGGCTGCCATTAACCAAGGTAGAGAATCCCTATCATGTCCTAGTTGATTTCATAGGGCCATCTTCATTTTAGGTACATTCAATGGTTCTTCATTTTTTGGCACAAGGTGTAATACCAAGAGCTAGCCATATGATCTAGATGTGAAATTTGGTTTGGTAACATCTAGAGTGATGTTATACACGATGTTCAACATAGATAAGATAAAAGAATCACCAAAAGAGTACTTCTACTAATAGAGCAAAAACCAAAATAGACTTGAGAACTTTAGAACCAATGGCTAGACATATGATTTAAAGGTGAGAATTGGTTTGGTAACATCTGGAAGGATGTTACACATGATGTACTAAACAGATCAGAAAGAGGTATCACCAAAAGGGGACTTCTACTAATAGAGTAGGAACCAAAATATGCCTGAAATCTTTGAAGGCAATTTTGGAGGCCTAAACGGATGAATTAGGCCTCAAAAATGTGCAGATCCCCCCCTTCTCCAATGGTGGAAAGGCTAGTCTTCCCTCTCCCTGCTTTGTTTTGTCGAGAGCTTTCCAATGGTACCTTACTCATGTGATTCTTAGATTCCTACAGGAAGATTCCCTAAAAGATTCCCTCCGGTCAAAGCTTGTTTGACCAACCAGATAGGACCTAGACCAGACATGTCACCCATCCAAGTAAGTAATCCAAGGGTGGAGCTTGCTGACATGTCACCTATTTGTGTCCCTAATCCTATGGTGGAGCTTCCTTGGAGGAGATCCTCTTTGTCTATATAATAAAGAGAAGGTGCTCCTTTGGAGCATCGATTGTTTGAGTGTGCAATCTGTGTTTTCTCTCTTCTCTTGTCCTCGGAGTATTCAATGGTATCAGAGCAAGTATTTTAGTCCAAGAGAGTGGATCACCCCTCTTGGAATAGCACGAACTACTAAAACTTAGTAATTTGAGGTGGAGAACATAGAGTAGTTGCTAGACTTAGGAGGGACTTTAGAGAGCGGATGGGATGGATGCACCGAGAGGCCAATTTTCTGCACCTAGCTTTCCATTCTCAAACCCATTCCACATCAAGGTTATGTACATCCAGCGTGAGCAGATGAGGGTTTTGCTAGTTTATCACTTTGGTGCAAAATTCATGGACAGAGTGATGAACTCACCAAACCCGGTGATTCTACCTGTGGTGATATATGACAGAGAGTGGGATTTGACAATCTACATTCTATTATGATAATATGGATATGAATGTCCCAAATCCTCTCCCTTTCAACACTCAAGTAGAAATCCGTTATGTAGTGAGGCCGAAAGTGATGTTTAGAGATTTTGTGGTTAGGTATTTTGGTGAGGAGTATTATCAATGAGTGATAGCTTCTGAGGTCCCAATGGTAGTTCCGACAGTTTGTGCGCCTTCCAGAGTGATTATATTGACTCTATATTGAAGTAGACATTAGCAATTGAGTGTTGCAGGAACCATGGATCCGCAATTGCAAGAGTTGGTGCAAGGAATGCAAGGGATGTTGAATGAATTTTGAGAGATTAAGATGACCATAGAGACATTACAAAGTCAAGTGCAGATCCTCAGGAACGATCAAGCCATGCAAGAAGAAGAGCCGTCTCAAAACCCAATACCTACGATTGAAGTACTTGGAGAGGCACCCGTGCCTACGAACCCTATCAACGATGAAGCCACATTGCTACTCCGGATGAAGAAGACCTGCAACATCGAGCCTTACAAGGGGCAGCGTTTGATAGGAGTAGTGGAAAATTGGATTTCGAGAATGAATCGATATTTCTGATTGTTCTCAACGGAGGTCACAAAGCATGTTGCATGCATGTTTGCATGTGGGTACTTGACCGATAAAGCCCTCACATGGTATGATGCTTGGGAACAATCCATGCTGGCAGAGAGAAGGGAGGTCACATGGACAGCAATGCAAGAAGGACTGCTGAAGAATTTCCATTTGGTAGATTCTGTGCAAATGGCTCGAACCCGACTATGGGGATTGAGACAGAAGAATAACGTACAAGAGTATGTGGAGGCATTTCTGGATCTACAAGTGGCAATTACCGACATGAGTCCAAGAGAAGCTCTCGACAATTTCAAACGAGGGTTGAAAGAGCGGATTCGCCAAGAAGTCATGGTGCAAAATCCTCACACGGTATTTGAAGCCATTGCTTGTGCGCAAAGAATAGCAGGAGCATTAGGTGGAGGTGAAGGAGTAGCTCCACCTCAACATTATTGGGCAGAAATTCCACACATGGGTGGACCAGTACCGATAGAATTGGGCAACTTTTGATTCCGAGATCAAGGAGCACAACCACTTCAAGGGAAGCGGGGATGGGTAGAAGAACAAAGAGATGGAGTCCCACGAGGAGAAGGGCCTCGAGGAGATCAACGCCGTTGTTACAATTATGGTCATATTGGGCACATATCTACCAACTATTGCACTCATTTCCCTAGAGGCCCTCGGCCTTCGTTCAGGCAATCTTTGAACAACATGGAGAGGCACATTGAAGAGAAGGAGGTGGAAATCACTTCAGAAAACAAAGATCGCCAATAAATGTACCTCACGGCCTTGCGGCTCAATAAGGAAGCAGAGAAGCAAGGGAAGGAAGAAGAATAATGCGCAAAGATCCCGAAAGGCAACCTCATAATTGATTGTCGTGAATGGAATGCTAGAAGGGAATCAAGTGAGAGTATTAATAGATCTTGGAACAACAGAGAATATCTTGTCTTGCTCTGTTGCAGTAAGATTGGGAATGGATCTAGAGAGAGATGGAAGTGAAGAAGTAGAGTTACCAAATGGGCAAACAGAGAGGATTGAATCATTACCTAGAGCGATAACCCTCTCTGTAGGAGAATATCATGAAGCAATTGAGTAGTAAGTGATACAGGTAGCTTGTTATGATGCAATTTTAGGCATGCCATGGATGGAGCAATACAACACTATGGTGGATTGGAGGAAGAAAGTAGTGAGAACACACCAATAGTCAATCATTGGGGTTAAAGAAAAATCACGCAGGCAAAAATTGGCTCTATATGTTGTAGGGACGGCAACTGTCTGTAAGACCGATAGATGTTTTATGGGTCTAATAAGAGAAGTCTAGAGTGCACAACTTGATGGACAAATTCTTGAGAAATTGAAGGATGTGGTGGATGAGTTTCAAGATGTCTTTCCCAATGATCTACCCTCAGGTTTACCACCAAAAGGGCGAGTAGATCACAAAATTGAGACACTTTTGGGGAAGATGCCTCCTTGTAAGGCCCCATATTGCCTATCACCTCATGAGTTGGAAGAGTGTAAGACTCAAATTGAGGAGATGCTGCAGAAAGGGTTCATCCAACCTAGCATATCACCATATGGGGCCCTTGTCTTGTTTGTGAAGAAGAAGGATGGTACAATACGCATGTGCATTGACTAGCGGGGTCTCAATCAGCAAATAGTGAAGAACAAATACCTCTTACCTTGCATGGATGACCTGTTTGATCAACTCCATGGAGCGAGATACTTCACCAAACTGGACTTGTGGAGCGGTTACAATCAAATCCGAATTGCAGAGGAGGATGTGTACAAAATTGCCTTTCGAACCAAGTATGGCCACTTTGAGTATCTTGTGATGCCTTTTGGCCTCACCAATGCACCTGCCACTTTCATGAGTCTAATGAATGACATATTTCATCCATACTTGGATAAGTCTGTTATTGTCTTCTTGGATGATATCTTAGTATACAATAGCACAATGACAGAACACAAGCAACATCTACGAGAGGTCCTCCAGATTCTAAGATAGAATAAGTTGTACACCAAAATTTCAAAGTGTGAGTTTGGCAAGTCTGAAGTAGACTACTTGGGGCATAGAGTAAGTGCAGAGAGCATTCAAGTATTGACAGATAAAATAGAGGTCATTCAAAAATGGAGTGCCCAAAAAGATCAAACTCAACTTAAGAGCTTCTTGGGGTTGACAGGATTCTATCGTAGATTTATCAAGGACTTCTCCAAGGTTGCACAGCCTTTAACGGCACTACTTGGCAAGGGGAAGAAGTGGACATGGGGAACTGCACAAGAGTTGGCCTTTCAAGAATTGAAGGCCGCCTTGCTACATGCACCAATCTTGAAGTGGTATGGCCCAAAACGTCCAATCAAGTTGGCTACAGATGCATCTGGCATAGCAATAGGAGCAGTCCTACAACAAGAGTGGCATGACGGATGGCATCCAATTGCATATTTCTCTCAAAAGTTGTTACCAATAGAGCGCAACTACCACACCACAAAATGAGAAGAGATGGCCATTGTTCTAGCAACCAAGCATTGGAAGCACTACCTGGGCGAGAAGGCATTTGTAGTAGAGATAGACCACAAACCTCTAGTCTACCTTGAGACGCAAAAGGATCTATCTCGTCGCCAAATTTGGTGGGCAGAGTGGCGACAATGCTTCAACATGACAATCACCTACATGGAAGGTAAGAAGCAACTTGCAGATGCATTCACCCGCATGCCAATGGCCAACAACTTGGTGGTAGAGGTTAAGATTAACCCTAAATTCTGGCAAGAGATTCTGGCTGCTACAAAAACTGATCCACAGATTGTAGAAGCACAATCATCCAAAGGTGTCACCAGCACCCAAGGACTCACCTTTCGGGATGGCAGATTATGGATCCCAAATGTCCCAGAATTACGCACCACCATTCTAGTGGAATGTCATGATTTGGCCATTGTAGCTCATGTCGGAGTGGACAAGACCTTGGATGCAGTCAAGCGCCATTACTATTGGCCCAAGATGAGCAACGACATGATAGACTATGTGCATAGCTGCCTACTTTGTCAATAGAACAAAGCTTCTAATCAAGCTCCTGCAAGGCTCCTTCAACCTCTCCCCACTCCTACCCAACGTTGGGAATAAGTGAGTATGGATCTCGTTTGTGAATTACCCAAGACCACCTCAAGGTTTGACTCCATTGTGGTCTTTGTGAACCGGCTCAGCAAAATGATTCATGTGCACCCTACCACCAAGGAGGTGACCGTTCCACAACTAGCTCAATTATACTTAGATGTAGTCTTTGCTCACCATGGCTTGTCAAGAGTACTCATCACCGATAGAGGCACCCAATTTACCAATTTGTTTTGGTGAACACTCTTTGGTTTCTTCAAAACCAAGTTGGCCATGTCCATAGCTTACCACCCACAAATAGATGGCCAAACAGAGCGGGCTAATTGCACGATTGAAGACATGTTACACAGCTTCACCTTAGAAGAGCAAGAGAGGTGGGACACCCTACTCCCGTTGGTGGAATTCGCTTACAAAAATTCAGTGACTGCATCCACCCAGGTCACTCACTAAACCCACCATTCTTCCTCATGTATGGTGAGCATCCCTTCATACCTTCTAGCTTGATGAAGATCCGTCCAATGGCTACCAAGGTCGATGCAGTCAACACATTTGTTTCTAGAATCCAACAAGGTGTGGAGAGTGCCAAGCACAGATTATAGATTGCGCAAAATCAACAGAAGTAGTATGCTAATGCACACCGTTGGCACATGGAGTTCAATGTTGGAGATCAAGTGTGGCTATCGACAACCAACCTCACATTAGTTGGACCTTGTATGCTTAGACCTTGTTTTATTGGGCCTTTCTTGATTCTTTGTCGCATCTGCACTGTGGCCTATCACCTTGAGCTACCACCACACATGAAGATCCATCTGGTGTTCCATGTCTCCCTACTACGAAGATATGCTCCCCGATCAGGCTAGGGTCTGTGAGCCGGCCTGTCTCTCACTCAGGATGAACCTTTGATGGCTATTATGGTAGCGCACCATGGACTAAGAAGGCAAGGAACCCCAACTCCATCATACTCCTCCAAGGCTAACATTCCAAGACTCAAGACATTGCTCACTAGAGAACTCAATGAGAGAGAGATAGTTGCAAATGAAAGGATGATGAGTACCTCCTCACTCCTTGTTTATATACTTGTGAAATAGTTACGTACCAAAGTTACTTATTACCGTAGTAACTCAAGTTACTAGACTAAAAGTCAAGTAAAGTCAAAAAGTAGAAAGGAATATCCATTCACATGGGCATATTCCCCTTATCTTGACCCAACCACTAAAGCAAGGATTCCTTCACATGGGCTATCCTTGGACTAAAGAAGAATCCAAAACAAAAAGGCTTGTGGGCCCAAGAGTTCTCAACTCTTTCCCCAAAGCCAAACACCTAGGAATAATACCAAGTCAACACACTAAAATCCAAAATAGTGGTGCTCATCTTTTCTACTTCCTCTAAAGTAAGGTCCCATCTATCTTAGCTATGACTAACTTTAGCTAACCATGACTAATATAGAACTATCCTTTATCTCTATATAAATAATATCTCTTAAGTACTTGTAATACCAAGCTAAATATCACAATACCACACACATGCACAAATGGGTGTTACATTTACCCTCGGACTAAGTTTTCACTTTGTCCTCAAAGTGAAGGTCTCTCTACCTTCTATGGTACATCTTCAACTTATCATGGTTAATCCTATCAAAGTATCTTCCTCCCAACTCCTTGAGATCATAGGTGTAATTGCCCCACACCTTCTCCATTATGAAAGGTCCAAAGTACTTAGGCAAAAACTTCTTTTGCACTCTCTTGAATCGAATGGAATCAAACAACATTACCCAATCACCTTCTTTGAAAGGCTCCATCTTCTTCTTGTCTTGCCTCTTATCATAGCTCTCTTTTTGTTTCCTTTGGGCTTGCTCCACTCGAACCATAGCAACTGCTCTTGCCTCTTCCAACTCCATGAGTTGATCCTTCCTTGACTTCTCTGCATCACCTCCTTGTGCTTTCTTCAATCTCCTATGAATGCTTTGGAAGGTAGGAAGATCAAAGTGAATCAGTAAGGTAGACTCAATACCATACACCAATTGAAATGGAGAATATCCAGTGGAAGTTTTCATGGTTGTCCTATACTCCCACAAAACTGCATGAATCCTCTTGTCCCAATGATGTTTAGCCCCCTCCATTTCTGCATCTTTGGCCAACATCATGCACAAGGTCTGATTGGTTCTCTCTGCCAAGCCATTGGAATTTGGCTTATAGGATGTAGTTACTCTATGTGTGATAGAGAAATGTCATAGCATGGCTGTAGTAATGTTTCCTGTAAACTCTCCTCCTCTATCAGAAACCAACTCCAAAGGGCATCCAAACCTAGTGATAATGCGTTCATAAAGAAATCTACCCACTTCATCTTCATTCTTGTCCCTCAATGGTCTAGCCTCAACCCACTTGGTAAGGTCATCAGTAACTACCACAATGTACTGATTGTTCCTTGGGGTCCTATTGAGAGGTCCTACAAAATCAATTCCCCACTTCTCAAAGGGTCCTAGCAATGGAATTGATCTAAGTGGTGGAGTGGATGTAGACTTTCTAGCAAAAGCTTGACAAACATGACAAGTTTTGCAATAATCAAGACAATCCTTGAAAATCCCTCTCCAATGGTAACCTGCATCTAGAATCTTGAAAGCAGTCACCTTTCCTGCAAAGTGTCCTCCACATACTAAACCTTCATGAAACTCCTTTATGAGTAGGATAGACTCTTCCTTACCCACTGCTCTTCGAAGTAGACCATTTGCTCCTTGCTGAAAAAGAATATCCTCCACCATTGTGTAAGGTCTAGATCTTGCTGCAAGGGCCTTCCTCTCCCTAGCATGCATCCCTTCTGGATAGTTACCTCTTGTCACAAAATCCACAATCTCCTTGTACTCCATTGGAACCTCTTGAGTGACTGAGATTGTCATGAGCTCCTCATCCGGGAAGGAATCATCTACTGGCTCATATCCATCATGATCATAGGCTCTAGATAACAAATCAGCATTTGCATGTTTCTTTCCTGGCCTATCCTCAATTGTGTAGTCATACTCAGACAAGAGTATTATCCACCTTGCTAGTCTCCCTTCAACATTAGGCTTGTTGAAGATGTACTTCAAAGCCTTGTGATCCGTGACAATTGTGGCTTTCCCTCCAATCAAGTAGTGTCTAAACTTCTTGAGACCAAAGATCACTGCCAACCCTTCTCTCTCTGTGACAGAGTAGTTCTTCTCTGCTGAAACCATCTGCCTACTAGCATAAGCTATTGGATGATCATGCCCATCTTGGTCTAATTGACTAAGAGTGCATCCTATAGCTACATTAGAAGCATCAGTGTAGAGGATGAAAGGCTTACTCCAATTAGGTTTAGCAAGAATTGGAGCTACAACAAGGGATTGCTTGAGTTCCTCAAAAGCTTTGAGAGCCTCCTTGTCTTCCAAAATCACCATGTAATCTACACCCTTCTTCATGTAGATGGTCAATGCATAAGCCTTGTTGGAAAATGAGAAGATGAACCTCCTATAGTACCCAACCATTCCCAAGAATTGGTGTAACTTTGTCAAGCTTGAAGGGAATGGAAGGTCTGAGATTTTCCTCACCTTCTCAGGATCAACTGCTATTCCATCCTTGGAGATGATGTGCCCCAAAAGTAGACCTTCTTCACATCCAAAAATGCACTTCTCTGGGTTGAGTGATGCATTTGCCTCATCCAAGCGTTGCAAGACTTTGATTAGGTGCTCAAAGTGCTCCTCCTTGCTCCCATAGACACAAAAGTCATCAATGAAATCTCTCACAAATTTCCCAATGAAAGGTTCAAATACCTTGTTCATGAACCGTTGGAATGTAGCTGGAGCATTGCAAAGCCCAAAAGGCATGACCTTGAAAGCGTAAGTTCCCCAAGGTGTGGTGAATGTGGTGAGTTGTTGATGCTCTGGTGCAATCTTGATTTGCTTATATCCACTATAACCATCTCCAAAACTGTACCTCTCATGACCTGCAACCTCCTCCAAGATCTCATCAATGAATGGCAATGGGTAGTAGTCCTTCTTGGTAACAGCATTGAGCTTCTTGTAATCCACACATACCCAAAGCTTGCCATTCTTTTTCTTCACAATGACAATTGGAGACACCCATTCTGAATTCTCCACCTCACAGATAAATCCAGCCTCCTTAAGCTTATCAATCTCCTCCTTCACAACCAAAGATATTGGTGGGCTAATGCGACGTTGCTTTTGGCGGATTGGTCTTGCATGTGACTCCACCTCTATCTTGTGCTCCTCCAAGGTGACTTCCTTCAAATCCTTGTAACTAAAAGCAAACACATGGATGAACTTGCGGAAAATCTCCTCAAATCTCACCTTCTCCTCCTTGGTAACATTTGGGCCATACTTGAGGGTAGATAACCTTCTCTCTACCTCCTCAAGTGTCAATTGTGATTTATCTGGGTCCTTCAAAACCTCTGGCTTAGGTGCAAAATCCATAGCACACAAAGGATACACATCTGAATCAGATTCAGATTCATCCTCCTCCGTGGAAGTCCCCTCTTCCATGCTTGTGTCCACACCTGAAGCTCCTTCTTCAGAATCTGATTCCCAATAATCAGAAGATGATGTATCTGAATGTGAAGTGTTGGTGGTGTTAGTCACAGGAACAGTGACTCTATGGTTTGATGGCCCAATCCTCAAGTACCCTTTGTGCCATCTATCAGTTGTGCGTGCTGCTCTCAACCATGGCCTCCCAAGAAGTAAGTCATAGCTTGAATCCTTCAAGACTTGGAAAGTCATGAGATTTTGAACTCCCATAACTGAAACTACCACCTTATCCATCACCCCTAATGGTCGAACTTGTTGCTTGTTTGCCATGCTCACCACAAATGTTGAAGGTCTTGAGGGTATCATACCCAACTTTTTCATCAACCTTTCTGACATGGCATTCACTGCTGATCCTCCATCAACCAATGCATCCTTGATGTTGTGACCATTCACTCTCACATCAATCTTGGAGGCATATTCACAAGCTTCCCATGGTGCTGGCTTGGCATCCACCACCCCCATTGATACTGGAACTTTTGCCTTCTTCTTCTTCTTGCTCCTTGTAGAACTCAAACCACCTCTAAGCTCCTTTCTCAAGGTAGGGTTCAAAGCAATTAATTGGCCCATTGTGATGTTAGCCTTGTGACTACCAACATCCTCCAACACATTGTAGTTCCATTGTTGCTTTGAGATCAAGAAGTCCTCCATCCCCAACTTCTTCCTTGGAGTCTTTGTTGTTGATGGTGTTGAGGTGCGAGTGCTCCTAGTAGACATAGGAGTATCCTTGCTTGAAGTAAATCCTTGAGAAGAGTGAACATCCTTTGCAAAACGAGCTCTCTTCTTCTCTTGTGCCAAAAGCTCCAAATTAAGACCCTTGGAGTTTGAGCACTCTCCCTTCTCATACTTGCTCTCAACCACATCTATGGATGCTATCCCCTTACCTTTGTTGGGATTAGGAGCCACTTGGGTTTCACTACCTCCCTCTTTCCCTCTATTGGCTCCCTCATAACCCCTTCCTCCATGGTAAGTGGAATTTGGGCAATTCCTTTGGATATGGCCTCTTCCTCCACAACCAAAACAATTTCTATCATTGAAATTGTTGGCTGGTTGGCCTCCTCTATATGGATAGTTTCCATAACTCCTAGGCCCTCTCCCTACATTCTGATCCACCTCTCTCTTCTCCCATAGTTGCACCACATTGATCTTGAGATCCGCAAGTTGTTCTGTGATGGTTTGGAGTGGATCTTTTGGTGGAGGTGCAAGAACTGGAGCAACTACTACTTGTGGTCCAACCCTTGTCACCAAAGTATCAGAAGTTCCACCATACTTGTAGCCTTGAGGAGGATGCACAACCTTCTTCACCACCAAATCACTCTCATCCCCTTCCAAACTCTCCTCCATACGAATTGCGATCTTGATAGCTTCAACCTTGGAAGAAGGTTTCTCATATCTCACCTTGCTTCTAATTTGTGGTCTCAATCCTCCCACAAAATTCTTGGTGAGCATGGCCCCTATGCCAATCATTGTAGTCTCCACATCATCCCCACCCTTCCTCAACACTATGCGAAATCTGGACTCCAACTTTTCCACTCTTTCCACATAGACCATCACTTTCTCTCCATCTCCTTGCTTGAGAAATGTAACCTCACTCATCAATCTCTCATAACTCTCATCAGGAAGAAAGTTCTCAATGAGTGCTGAAGTCAAAGTCTCCCAAGACTCCTCTTCCCCCTCTCTCCTCTCTCTCTTTTGGTATTCTGACTCATACCATGTAAGTGTTGCATCCTCAAAGAAATCTGGTAATAATGAGACCCACTCATTCTTCCTCCTCTCATTGTTTCCTATGCAAGCTCTCTTGAAGTCTCTCACAAAGGCCTCCACATCTTCTCCCTCCTTGCCAAAGAAAACCGGAAGTTTCCCCATCTTAACCCCTCACTATCTTTCTTTTCTCTCAATTTTTTTTTCTCTTTTCTTTTCTCTCACTCTATTACTAATAGAGTATATACATGACTAACACCATCTGAGGATAATCCACTCTAGGGAACACAAAAGGTTCAGGTTGCTCCAAGATTTCTATAGCAACATCAAATCCTAGAGTGCATATTAATCTAACTCTCATGGATAGTTTATCCATAAGTTGAAAGATTATCTCCATCACTAATCTTGAGAACTAGCTGATGAAGGTGGTAGTATTTCTGTAGCTGTACTAAGACTCTCTCCAAGATCCTTCACCAAAGTTTCCAAAAGTGCTTTTACTCCACTACACTCATGTCCTTTTGGAAGTCCTTCAACTCCACAAACCTCACACAACTCCTTGGTCTTAGATCTTCTCCTTCCCAATCTTGGTGAAGAAGGTCCAACATGCAAACCCAAGTCAAGTAAGCCTCTCCTTTCCCTCAATCTCTTGCTCTCAAAGGTCAATGGACATGAACTTGCTTTATGTCCCTTCTCTCCACATAGAAAGCACTTAGACTCACTCTTTCCTCCAAGTGGTGTAGGTTTTTGGATCCTCTCAACACTCTCTTCACATTCTATTGTAAACTCTCTTTTCCTCAAATCCACCCCTACAATCACCTCAAACCCTTGAGGAACCTTGCATAATCTCAATTTCCACTCTTGATGACCCTCCATGTTCCCCAGGATGAATCTAAACACTCAAACATGCTTTTTGTTGATCTCAAACTTCTCATGCATGAGATCTCCACTCTGCAGAATTGACCCTTCCTCACAATGTCACTCAAATCTCCCAACCAATATGTCACATTCCTCTGACATTTTCCACACTTGGTCACAACTCCAAGGCGTCCCTCCCTGCAAAATTTCAGATCTTTTCATCAAGCCATTTGGCCTAGACACCTTTCTATTCAGCACCCATATTTCAGATTTGGTCTGAAAACCACCCCCCTCACTTCAAAAACTCATAACGCCCTGCGAAAAAACGACCTCTCTCTAATTTTTGTGGCAGCAGGAAGGATACAATGCACTTAATTTTCTTGGAAATTTTCAGCACAATTCACTGAAAATTGAAGAAATGGCAGACTCTGTACAATTTTCCAGAGAGCATGCAGTTGCGGGAGCACTTTACCCTATCAACTTTCAAAAATTCTAGCCCAGTGCGCATAGAAGCTCTCTCAATAATTTTAAGTGTGCTAACTGAAAGATAACCCAAGCTATCATGTGTAGAAATCTCAAGTCCAGATCTCAAACTTGAGATTTTGCCCAAAATCACCTTAATCCCCAAAATCTGCAATCCACCTCACACAATCTCTCCAATTCCTCTCATGTGTACAAGATATACAAAATCACCTCAAAGACATCATAATGAACTACAGGGTATACAAATGGATCTTGGTTCTCTAACATAAGTTCAGCCCTCTCCTCTCCTAATATTCTCTCCAAGTGAGCTCTCATAGCCTCCTTCTGCCTAATGTAGAATTGGACGCGGAACATTATCTTGCCTTCTAGAGAGGTCCCGGCAACGGAACCAAAAATGTGAGCCGGCCTGTCTCTCACTCAGGATGAACCTCTGATGGCTATTATGGTAGCGCACCATGGACTAAGAAGGCAAAGAACCCCAACTCCATCATACTCCTCCAAGGCTAACACTCCAAGACTCAAGACATTGCTCACTAGAGAACTCAATGAGAGAGAGATAGTTGCAAATGAAAGGATGATGAGTACCTCCTCACCCCTTGTTTATATACTTGTGAAATAGTTACATACCAAAGTTACTTATTACCGTAGTAACTCAAGTTACTAGACTAAAAGTCAAGTAAAGTCAAAAAGTAGAAAGGAATATCCATTCACATGGGCATATTCCCCTTATCTTGACCCAACCACTAAAGCAAGGATTCCTTCACATGGGCTATCCTTGGACTAAAGAAGAATCCAAAACAAAAAGGCTTGTGGGCCCAAGAGTTCTCAACTCTTTCCCCAAAGCCAAACACCTAGGAATAATACCAAGTCAACACACTAAAATCCAAAATAGTGGTGCTCATCTTTTCTACTTCCTCTAAAGTAAGGTCCCATCTATTTTAGCTATGACTAACTTTAGCTAACCATGACTAATATAGAACTATCCTTTATCTCTATATAAATAATATCTCTTAAGTACTTGTAATACCAAGCTAAATATCACAATACCACACACATGTACAAATGGGTGTTACAGGTCATTCCACACCAGACATTCGACCTTGTCCGACACTCATTGATGGTACCAAGGAATATGAAGTGGAGCGGATTCTCCAAAAATGCATGTGTGGTACTCGCTACCCGCGGGTGGATTATCTAGTACAATGGAAAGGTTACCCCCTCTATGAAGCAACCTGGGAGCCCGTTGCCAATTTGGCACATGCACCGGTGTTGGTGCAAGCATTTGAGCAACAATTGCACAATGAGGATGTTGCGTCTTAAAAGGAGTGAGGTCTGTAATACCAACAGCTAGCCATATGATCTAGATGTGAAATTCAGTTTGGTAACATCTAGAATGATGTTATACATGATGGTCAAAATAGATAAGATAGAAGTATCACCAAAAGAGTACTTCTACTAATAGAGCAAAAACCAAAATAGACTTGAGAACCTTAGAACCAATAGCTAGACATATGATTTAAAGGTGAGAATTGGTTTGGTAACATCTGGAAGGATGTTACACATGATGTACTAAACAGATCAGAAAGAGATATCACCAAAAGCGGACTTCTACTAATAGAGTAGGAACCAAAATATACCTGAAATCTTTGAAGGCAATTTTGGAGGCCTAAACGGATGAATTAGGCCTCGAAAATGTGCAACCTTCCCCGCTCCAATGGAGGAGAGGCTGGCCTTCCCTCCCCCTGCTTTGTCTCATCGAGAGCTTTCCAATGGTACCTTACTCATGTGATTCAGAGATTCCTACAGGAAGATTCCCTAAAAGATTCCCTCCGGTCAAAGCTTGTTTGACCAACCAGATAGGACCTAGACCAGACATGTCACCCATCCAAGTAATTAATCCAAGGGTGGAGCTTGCTGACATGTCACCTATTTGTGTCCCTAATCCTATGGTGGAGCTTCCTTGGAGGAGATCCTCTTTGTCTATATAATAAAGAGAAGGTGCTCCTTTGGGGCATCGATTGTTTGAGTGTGCAATCTGTGTTTTCTCTCTTCTCTTGTCCTCGGAGTATTACACAAGGTCCTTGTCCTTGTTTCTTTGTGAGTAGGAGTTATTTGTTTAGCCGTGCTAGCAATATTTTTGTTGATTGGTCATTTCCATCAATAATAGCGTTATTATCCTCTATTCATTATTCTTGTACATGGGACATTGGTGGTTTTCATATAGGTTTTTTTGGGCCTTGGTGAGATATCTCTACTTCTATGTGGTTGGGCTCCTTGACAAAATTGGCCACTAGGCGAGTTTGTTTTGAATGATGTTTCATTTTGTAGTGCAAGGTTTTCCTAGGATTAAGAACCAATTTGGGGATTGGATTTGGGATGAAGGTGATCATTTCCATGGTGAGTGCCTCCTTATCCATTGGATATTCTTCCTTCAAGAAAATTGAGTGAGATACCTATGCTTTGTAGTTTATTACATTACATCCTTTATTCACTTTGGGTGATGAAATATGCATGAAGGAATCCGTGCTCCCAAATTTTGCACTTTGGTCTATTGTCATTTCTTTTTCATCAACCACCTTGTGTTCTTGAGGCGGCACTTCTCTACAAGCTAATTTATTCATCTTGGTCTTACTCTTGCTCTCCCTTGATGAAGGTTTTATCTCTTGGTGTCTTTTCATTTCTTTGAGGCATGCACCTTGGATCAAGCAATAGGAATTTTCTTACAAATTGTACTTGAGTTGTAGGTCTCTATCATGCTTACAAACGTCCTTGTTTGGGCATACTCTTGATCAAAATCATGGTACTATGTAATTTATTTGGACAAGTTTGGGGCTCCATTGAAGTAAGACAGATGGTGTAGGTGAGTCTAGAACTTCTCCTTCTCTTTGCTTATCAAAGGTTCATGCAGATGTAAAAGTATACAATAAATGGGGCTATGATGGTGGTGGAGCCACTGGTCATGTCTTGGAGTAGCTCAATGATCCACTCACAAAACATCCTAGTCCAACTCATTGGTTTTTGCCTGTGTATTAGTTGAAAGAAGATAGCCTAATTCTAGTTGATGTAATTTGTTTGTTTCAAATGACATAACATCATCACAGCCTTGGTGATGATCCAATGTGCAAGGTCTTTCATATCTTTTCTTTAATACCTATTTTTAGACTTTCCTCCCAAAAACAAGTTGTTGCTTCTTTCTTTTAATCTTTTGATATGATAACCATGTGACTTTCCTCAAATGATGAGCAATTTGCACCCAATACTAGCTCCTAGTGGTCCTCTATCCACATCATTGGGCAACATGGCAACAATTTCCCACTAAGGTTCTATAAATTTGTGCAAATTTCTTGCAACATGGCTACATTGGTGAGGCCCCAAGAAATCCATCTTCCACTTCTTGATGTAATTTGTCTAAGAATACAAACCTAGTAGGAGATTTTGCGGGGATTGCTTACAATTTCTACAACTTCTCCCCATTTCAACTCAATTTCACTCTTGTGAGTGCATCCTATCATGATTGAATATTCAAATCCTTGTCCAACATTTTCATTCACTACCCCACGCACACAGTTTCTCTTGTTTACACTTGGCAAACAAAGGTAAAATTTTGCCAACAAAGATGCCAAATTCTCATGCAATATCACATGGATTGACAATCAAAAAGAAGTGAAAGATTGAAAAATTGAAAACAACAAAAAAGATTCAAACTCACAGAGCATGGTCTTTTTATAGCCCTAATAGGATGGAGTTTTATCTTTGTTTATTGTGGTAGTTGGTGAAGGATGAATCATTGCACATATGAGCTTGGACATGAGATGGTCACCAATGGTTCTTTGGTGGCATGCATGCCTTTTTGTGTGATTTCAACATGGCGGTGGAAATTGATGTAGTTTCATGGGATCAAAAGTTTGTCACATCTCCCTTCATTGTACAAAGTTTCATGAAGTTATAGCTTCCTTATTGTAGAGTTGCTTGTAGGGTTTGTTATGTTAGGTAGCCATATTTGTAGGTGGTAGAATATGAGAATGAAATTGGTCAATGAATAGGATGGTTGTTGTTCTCATTCCTTAAACTCATAAGCCAAATAAATTTATTGAGGGACCCGTGGTACCCTAGTGTTGTACAAGTATGACCCAAAAAAATCATTATTTCTTGCATATGATGCTCTTGTGACTTCTTAACCCAATTGCTTAAAGAAAACAAAGAAAACCAGAGAACATAAAGGAAGTGTGAAATTCAAAAATCATATCATGACATGACATGTTTAAAAAAATCAGAACCTTGGTCAGCTCTAAACAAAAGAGGAGCATGTGTTTCATTTGAAAGCAACTAATATTTGATAGGAGATGTTGGGTATGTGCCAATGAGTTATTTGGTTCCTACCTTTAAACAAACCAACACTCATAAGAAGGACTTTAATCGTTTTCTAACTCAAATCACAACTTTGGACAAACACTACATTGGGATACTGAAGGCTTGTTTGTATTCATTGTAATAGTTGAGTGTTCAATTGGATGACAAGAAAAGGAAGTAATATTTTTGATGTTGGATTTCAACTTGTGTCATATTACACAACTTCCTTATTAATAGGTGTGATACATGGGAGAGTGAGGAGGAATGCACTATAGCCATAGAGCATACCGCACATCTATTCTTGGATGGAGGGGGCAGTGATCAGCTGATTGAAGAGGAAACTAGGAGATTAGTGGTAGAGACTTGCCTTGAATTTTTCACCCAGTAGCTATTTTTACAAGAACTATGAATAAATGGTGCTTGGTTATTTGAGAATGGTAAAAGAATATTATAAAACACATAGGATAGTTTTTGGGAAGACAAGTTTGTTTATTATGAATGGGTTTGCTTGCAAAAAAAAATTTATTTGGGCAAGTGTGTGATTTTGCTACACATGTATGGATGTCTTGGAAAAAAGGAGTTTGCCTCTTATTTGCCAGGTTTGCCCATTTGGGAAAGGATACCTTCCAAAGAAAAAATTTCTAACATGACCAACTATAAAATAAATGAGAAATAAAGCACTAAGGAGAGGATTTGTATTACATGGAAAATTGTGAAAACAGAAGCATTGGAGATGTAGGATAATATAGGATAATTGTACCATAGTGAAGTTTAGATTGGCTAAAAACTAGATGATGTACATATGCTTAAGGTGCTTGTTTTGATTGATAAAGAAGTATATTTTTGAATTTTAGTAAACCAATTGCCTTTCTGAATACCATAAACTAGTGTAGTATGAATTGGTTAAAAGTATGAATCTGATCAAGGATGTCCATACACCTCAAGTGCCTTGTTGATTTTGATAGCCTAGATGCCTTTTTGAATCCAAAATCCAAGATGTTTTCAATAAATCTAGTTGGAGTGCCTTCAATTTTAAAAAAGTCTAACATAGCAAAGGTAGAATGGAAAGGTGTCTTTGAATATCCAAGAGGTTTTTGGGAAAGGCTGCTATCAAAACTACCACATTTTCCTTGAAATTTAATGTACTTTGTTAATGAAAGGAAATATGGAATGGAGTTCAATTCCTAAAATCAGCATGGGGAGGGAAATCCACATGCTCTGAAAGGTAAGCTAGTTAGTGTCCTTGAAATTTAGTGTACTTTACTAATGAAAGGAAATATGAAAGGGAGTTCAATTCTTGAAGTCAGCATAGAGGAGGGAAATACACACACTCAAAAAGGTGAGTTGTGTTTCAAAGAATTCAAATTGATTGACATCTTTCTTTGAGAGAGAGGGATCAGAGAATGACCTTCCTCAAAGCATTTTACCCAAAGGAGGGTGCACCCAATCTTTTGTAGGAAGAAAAGGGAAGGAGAGAAGGGAAAGAGTTGGTTTTTTCCTACATGGAGAGGATGTGGCTTTGAGGAGAAGGAAGGAGGACAATTTTGAAATTTTGTAGGGAAGAGGGAGAGAGAAGTGTAGGAATCATTTTTTCATTGGCATTTCTTGGTCCAATTTTGTAGGAGAGTTTTGGAAGCAGATGGGAGACATTTTTTGAGACCTATCTATATCCATAGTAGGGAAGAAATTGACAATATGAAAGATATTTGGGGAATAAAGTTGAGGTTTGTTGCAAGAGGGAATAATTTCATAGAGGAAGAGAGGTGAGAAGGAAAAATAATTGTAGGAAAGAGAAATCACAAATGGAGGATAACAATAATGTTGGGGTTTGCTAAACATGGAGGATATAAATGAAGGTGCATGGTTGTTTGAATTCCACAAGACTTCAAATAGCATGACTTTCATAAAATGGGCATGGATTGACAAAAGCTAGCTTAGAAGAGCCATTGCCAAAATTTGAGAGGTGGACCTTGATGCACTAGGACTAGAGATTTGCCTCAGGCTGGAATACCCTACTCCTAATGTGAGTGAGTTTTTTTTCACCTGCTCTATTTCTTTGTTTTGTTGTTTCTCTTTCCTTATTTCTTGTTTTGCTATTAAGATACATCCTTGTTGAATTCCCCGCACCTATGGTTGGGTTTAGGGTTTATGGATGCAAGAAAACCCAACCCTACAAGCAAATCTATCCAATATATCCCCAAGCAGAACCTGTCTTCTTATGAGTGGACCCACCCCGCTGTAGACAAACTCTAAGCAAACCCAACCGTCTTTGTGCAAGCAGACCCACCACCTTCCAAGCAGACCCATCAGTGTGTGAGCATATCCACTTCTTGACCATCTTCTTGGTGAGCAGACCCATTAATATGCAAGAAGAGCCATATGCATGCAAGCAACCCTATTCATTCTTGCTTCCAAAGACCTTTGTAAAAACATTTTGCTTGCTTGCTAATCCATTTTCTTGCTTTCATGTTTGAAGTAGACTTTTGTAAAGAGTTTGCAAGATCATGGGACAAGGGTTCACACACAAGCATGGTACATGGGAGACCTTATGTGTTGAATCTAGGATATATATAGAGGCATTTGCATTGGAAGAAGAAACAATACACAAAAGGAGATATGTTCCTCATGATTTGATACAAGAGTGGTTGCTTATCAAAGACTTCACGGCTAAGAGGTACCTTGCCAAAAAATGCAATTACTCAACATGGCATCAATTCTTCAAAATGCATTGTTCTTGTGTCGTACCCATTAGGCAGCCCAAGGTTATATGTGGGCATACTATTTCCCATGTAATCACCAAGATAGATTGGGCGGAGGAGGATTATGATTGGGCAGAACTCATACTACCAAAAATTTTAGTAGAGTTATGCTTCCTCCATAAGCAGCTCAAGCATCCAAATGGTAGGCATTTCAAGCTCTCCTTTCTAAGATAGTTCTCGCACACTTGTTTATAGAGAGTGGACTTTTGGTTGAGGTCAAGGTTGCCTATAAGATTCCTAGAGCTTTGATGCAAGGTTACATCCACGCACCAGCTACGGAGGGTTTGGAGCATGAAGACACCCTTATTGGTGAAGATAGGGATGGTGAATTTAGCTTTCTTATTTCTCACTTTTTTTCACTTTCTTTAAATAAATAATAATGGCATAACATGGGTATTTCTCAATGATGGTTAGTCTCTTAAAGTTGATTTTGGATACTTGATGTATTTTTGTATAGATCTTGGTAACCATTCTCTTTTCCATCCAAAGGGAAACTCTATCTTCCATGAGCACACTCTAGATTCTCTATCATTGTATGAAGAGCATTTACATGATCCACTTCCTCATGTTAAACCTCTAGTAGATCCCTTTCACCATGGTGCACCTTTGAGCCATATGCTATAGTCTGATTTAGCAAAGAGTGAGGTTTTTATTCTTGAGAGAGAGGAAAGTGTGTATTGTAGCCAAGCATGAGGATCAGTCTTTGGCAAGTGAGCAGAGTAGGACCGATAGACTAGCTGAGTAAGATAAGTTCCTTGTTGAGAGGTGGGCTCATATAGACAATCTTCTATTAGAGGAGTGCTTTTATTTGAAGGAATTAGGTATAACTAAGCAGTTGTTATATGAGACATAGAGGAGATATGAGCAGGCAGAAGGTATGGATAGTGGTATTGGCTCATACTCAAACTAATAATCTTGCCCATATTTCCTATGAGATGTAGACCAATCCACATATGCATGGCCCTCTAGAGAAGAACCTAGAGTGATGACTACTAGAGGAGTTATTATTGCATAAAGATCACAACTTTAGGATGCATCCACTAGTGTCCACTCTTTATCTAGTGATGCTCATTGGTTGATTAGTGTGGATGGATGCACTATTTAGGTAGGACTATATTTAGATATGTTCCATAGCATTGGTGTAGACATTTTTTGGACTATTGCTAAGAGCACTTTGAGGTGATGTGGAGATATAGTCCCGTGTGGATTCATAGATCAATTGTCAAACATCTTGACGATGAATTAGAGTAGAGTGACTCCCACTGGATACTATTGAGGATCTTGTACATGCAATTAGTACTCATACTCCAGCTGATGTTGAGCAGGGCAGATGCATATGCCCATGCACATCCTGTTGATACTCCAGGAGTTATTGTCAATATAGATGACATAGGGTAGGTTAGGATTATGTTATATAATATGGATTATCTTATATGATATTTCATACTTCATACTTCCTTTGTACATATGTACATTAATTGCTTTGTACATATATTCTTTCACTTTCTACTTGCTTTGTAATGAATGACTTTGTCATACTTTTTGTGGACTCTATGAGCTTTGCTAAATGATTTAATTAATATGAGTGCACAAATAGAGTGCTTTGAGACTGCCAAAAGATCTGCTTTATGGGATTTGAGACCGTAGAGGTGGTGGTTTGATGATGGAACTCCTTAATTGTAAGACAAAGACTCTACAATCTCAACATCTTCTTCCAACCTTGGGCTTGGTTTGTATGAAAATGCATATTGGGATTGGTTCATGAAAGAATGCATTTTACACAGACCTCTGAAGATTGATATGGTTGCATATAATAGAGTGGTTGATAATAATAAAGAAAACCTATTTGCAGCCATGAATATCAATGAAGAAGATGTTGAGATCATGGTGGAGGAATTAGAAGTCTTGGCAATTGACCCTTAGATATTTGTCTATTGCAACTGTTAGGCCATTATCTTACACTTGTTTCATTCATTGGTTGGTTTTATTGAACTCTTTTGTCACGTAATCAAAGCAGTTGACTAGTCATATAGTTATTTGTTATGAGTTGTTGTAATTCAATGAAGTTATAGTTACTTGGGAAGCTATTGTTGTGCAGTGCAAAGATCCATTGTGACTTAGATTTGGTGATGAAGTAAATGTAGATTTAGATTTGGTAGTGAAGTAAATGTGTAATCAAGGATAGTAATAATTCAGGCGGTAGCAAGCCAAAGAGAGACTTAAGATCCTTGAATTCCCTATTCATTGGAAGCATACAATATGCAATATAAGTGAAGCAAAAAGAACTTTCACATAAAGCTAAAGGTATGTATGATCCTCTTTCACTCTAGGAAGATCCTCATATGATGACCTTATTTGTGCCTATCCAATACCAAATACTCTCATTGTAAGAAGATATAGCTTTTGCATGAGAGTTTGTGAGTATCTTTCTAGAATTTATCTAAGGGATTTGCAATTATTACATTGATGTTTTTGTGTGTGCAAGATAGTCAACTTACACCTAGACTTTGATCTAAGTGATGGTCTATAGATTCTCTTGACATTTCACCAGAAGTTATACTAGAGAGGAAGTCTTGGTTGGCCAAGAAATTCCGTTGACTTACATCATTGCTTTGATCTAGACGGTGGTCAATAAAGTCTCATGATAATTGACTTGAAACCATAACAAAGGAGGAGGTTTTTGGTTTGATTTACCACCATGTTGGCTGCTGGTAGTTGCTAGCGACCAGCTTTGTCTTCACCCAAGTGATGTGCAAGGGAGTTAGTCACAAAGTCCTTTGCTGCATTGCATGAACTTATCTTTGATTTCTCATTTGGGTATGGAGGCTTCTTAGCAGTCATAGACAGACAAATGGAGAATTGAGGTTGAAATAAACAATGAGCTACCTAAACAATTGAGTCAAAGATAAAACCCAATGTAGAGGCTCTTCACCTTTAGCTCCCTCTGCCTAAAGATGTATGGAGCACAAAAATTGTATATTGCAATGCCTATGGGCGATTGATAAGACGATTAATCATTGGTCAGTTATCATATCTTTCACCTTTAGGTTCTATTTGTCCTTGATGTTGGAGAGAAGCTTCTCACTCCATGGATAGGTGGGCTTTATTTTACAAGTAACCTTTTACTTGGAAGATGATGTATTGTGAGTTGGCTTGTCTTTCACTCAAGATGAACCTCTGATGGCTATTATGATAGCGCACCATGGACTAAGAAGGCAAGGAACTCCAACTCCATCATACTTCTCTAAGGCTAACACTCCAAGACTCAAGACATTGCTCACTAGAGAACTCAATGAGAGAGAGATAGTTGCAAATATAAAGATGATGAGTACCTCCTAATCCCTAGTTTATATACTTATGAAATAGTTACGCACCAAAGTTACTAATTACTAGAGTAACTCAAGTTATTGGGCTAAAATTCAAGTAAACTCAAAAAATGTAAGGGAATATCCATCCACATAGGCATATTCCACTAAGCATGTGATCTTCTCTTGGCCCAACCACTAAGTCAAGGATTCCTTCACACGGACTATCTTTTGACTATAGAAGAATCCAAAACAAAAAGACTTGCAGGCCCAAGAGTTCTCAACTCTTTCCTCAAAGCCAACCACCTAGGAATAATACCAAGTCAGCACACAAGAATCAAAAATAGTGATACTCATCTTTTCCACTTCCTCTAAAGTAAAAGCTCCACTATCTTAGCTATGACTAACTTTAGCTAATCATGACTAATGTAGAACCATCCTTTATCTATATAAATAATATCTCTCAAGTACTTGTAACACCAAGCTAAATATCATAATACCACACACATACATAAATGGGTGTTACATTTATCGCCGGACTAAGTTTTCACTTTGTCCTCAAAGTGATGGTCTCTCTACCTTCTATGATGCATCTTCAACCTATCATGGTTAATCCTATCAAAGTGTCTTCCTCCCAAATCCTTGAGATCATAGGTTTAATTGCCCCACATCTTCTCCACTATGAAAGGTCCAAAGTAATTAGGCAAAAACTTCTTTTGCACTCTCTTGAATCGAATGGAATCAAACAACATTACCCAATCACCTTCTTTGAAAGGCTCCACCTTCTTCTTGCCTTGCCTCTTGTCATAGCTCTCCTTCTATTTCCTTTGGGCTTTTGAACCATAGCAATTGCTCTTGCCTCTTCCAATTCCGTGAGTTAATCCTTCCTTGACTTCTTTGCATCACCTCCTTGTGCTTTCTTCAATCTCTTATGAATGCTTTGGAAGGTAGGAAGATCAAAGTGAATAGGTAAGGTAGACTAAATACCATATACCAATTGAAATGGAGAATATCTGGTGGAAATCTTCATGGTTATCCTATACTCCCACAAAACCCTAATGATGTTTAGCCCTCTCCATTTCTGCATCTTCGGCCAACATCATGCACAAGGTTTGCTTGGTTTTCTTTGCCAAGCCATTGGAATTTGGCTTATAGGATGTAGTTACTCCATGTGTGATAGAGAAATGCCGTAGCATGGTTGTAGTGATGCTTCTTGTAAACTCTCCTCCTCTATCAAAAAATAACTCCAAAGGGCATGCAAACCTAGTGATAATGCATTCATAAAGAAATATACCAATTTCATCTTCATTCTTGCTCCCTAAATGGTCTAGCCTCAACCTACTTGGTAAGATAATCAGTAACTACCACAATGTATCAGTTGTTCCTTGGGATCTATTGAGAGGACCTACAAAATCAATTCCTCACTTCTCAAAAGGTCCTAGCAATGGAATTGATCTAAGTTGTGGAGTGGATGTAGACTTTCTAGCAAAAGCTTGACAAACATGACAAGTTTTGCAATAATCAAGGCAATCCTCAAAAATCCCTCTCCAATAGTAACCTACATCTAGAATCTTGAAAAGTAGTCACCTTTCTTGCAAAGTGTCCTCCACACACTAAACCTTCATGAAACTTCTTTATGAGTAGGATAGACTCTTCCTTACCCACTACTCTTTGAAGTAGACCATCTGCTCCTTGGTGAAAAAGAATATCCTCTACCCTTGTGTAAGGTCAAGATCTTGTTGCAAGGGCCTTCCTCTCCCTAGCATGCATCCCTTCTGGATAGTTACCTCTTGTCACAAAATCCACAATCTCCTTGTACTCCATTGGAACCTCTTGAGTGACTGAGATTTTCATGAGCTCCTCATCTGGGAAGGAATCATCCACAAGCTCATTTTCATCATGATCATAGGCCCTAGATAACAAATTTGCATTTGCATGTTTCTTCTTTGGCCTATCCTCAATGGTGTAGTCATACTCAAACAAGAGTATCATCCATCTTGCTAGTCTCCCTTCCACATTAGGTTTGTTGAAGATGTACTTCAAAGCCTTGTGATTTGTGACAATGGTGACCTTCCCTCCAATCAAGTAGTGTCTAAACTTCTTGAGACCAAAGATCACTACCAACCCTTCTCTCTCCATGACAAAATAGTTCTTTTCTGCTGAAACCATTTACTAGCATAAGCTATTGGATGATCATGCCCATCTTGGTCTAATTGACTAAGAGTACATCCTATAGCTACATTAGAAGCATCAGTGTAGAGGATAAAAGGTTTACTCCAATCAGTTTTAGCAAGAATTGGAGCTATAACAAGGGATTTCTTGAGCTCCTTAAAAGCTTTGAGAGCCTCCTTGTCTTCCAAAATCACCATGTAATCTACACCCTTCTTCATGTAGATGGTCAATGCATAAGCCTTGTTGGAAAATGAGAAGATGAATATCTTATAGTACCCAACTGTCCTCAAAAATTGGCATAACTTTGTCAAGCTTGAAGAAAATGGAAGGTCTGAGATTTTTCTCACCTTCTTAAGATCAACTGCTATTCCATCCTTGGAGATGATGTGCCCCAAAAGTAGACCTTCTTCACATCCAAAAATGCACTTCTCTAGGTCAAGTGATGCATTTGCCTTATCCAAGCATTGCAAGACCTTGATAAGGTGCTCAAAGTGCTCCTCCTTGCTCCCATAGACACAAAAGTCATCAATGAATTCTCTCACAAATTTCCTTGAAAGGTTCAAATACCTTGTTCATGAACCATTGGAATGTGGCTGGAGCATTGCAAAGCCTAAAAGGCATGACCTTGAAAGTGTAAGTCCCCCAAGGTGTGGTGAATGTTGTGAGCAGTTATTGATGCTCTGGAGCAATCTTGATTTGGTTATATCCACTATAACCATCTCCAAAACTATACCTCTCATGACCTACAACCTCCTCCAAGATTTCATCAATGAATGGTAATGGATAGTAGTCCTTCTTGGTAACAACATTGAGCTTCTTGTAATCCACACGTACCCAAAGCTTGCCATTCTTTTCTTCACAATCACAATTAGAGACATCCATTCTGAATTCTCCACCTCAAAGATAAATCCATCCTCCTTGAGCTTATCAATCTCCTGCTTCACAACCAAAGCTATTGGTGGGCTAATGCAATGTTGCTTTTGGTGGACTGGTCTTGCATGTGATTCCACCTCTATCTTGTGCTCCTCCAAGGTGACTTCCTTCAGATCCTTGTAATTGAAAGCAAACACGTGGATGAACTTGCAGAAAATCTCCTCAAATCTCACCTTCTCCTCCTTGGTAACATTTGGACCATACTTGAGGGTAGATAATATCCTCTTTATCTCCTCAAGTGTCAATGGTGATTTATCTGGGTCCTTCAAAACCTCCAGCTTAGGTGCAAAATCCATAGCATAAAAGGGATACACATCAGAATCAAATTCATATTCATCCTCCTTTGTGGAAGTCTCCTCTTCCATGCTTGTGTCCACACTTGAAGCTCCTTTTTCAGAATCTGACTTCTAATAATCAGAAGATGTTGTATCTGAATGTGAAGTGTTGGCGGTGCTAGTCACAAGAATTGTGACTCTATGGTTTGATGGCCCAATCCTCAAGTACCCTTTGTATCATCTATAAGTTGTGCGTGTTGCTCTCAACCATGGCCTCCTAAGAAGTAAGTCATAGCTTGAATTTTCAAGCCTTGGAAAGTCATAAGATTTTGAACTCCCATAACTGAAACTACCACCTTATCCATCATCCCTATTGGTCGAATTTGTTGTTTGTTTGCCATGCTCACCACAAATGTCCAAGGTCTAGATGGTATCATACTCAAATTCTTGATTAATATTTCTGACATGGCATTCATTGCTGATCCTCCATCAACCAATGCATCCTTGATATTATTCCATTCACTCTCACATCAATCTTGGAGGCATATTCACAAGCCTCCCATGGTGCTGGTTTGGCATCCACCACCCATTGATACTAGAGCTTTTGTCTTCTTCTTCCTCTTGCTTAGTGAAGAAGTCAAAACAACTCTAAGCTCCTTTCTCAAGGTAGGGTTCAAAGCAATCAATTGGCCCTCCATGATGTTAGTCTTGTGACTACCAACATCCTCCAACACATTGTAGTTCCATTGTTGCTTAGAGATCAAGAAGTTCTCCATCTCCAACTTCTTTCTTGGAGCCTTTGTTGTTGATGGTGTTGAGGTGCAAGTGCTCCAAGTAGACATAGGAGTATTCTTGCTAGGAGTAAATCCTTGAGAAGAGTGCACATCCTTTGCAAAACGAGCTCTCTTCTTCTCTTGTGCCAAAAGCTCCAAATTAAGACTCTTGGAGTTTGAGCACTCTCTCTTCTCATACTTGCTCTCAACCTCATCTATAGACGTTATCCCCTTACCTTTTTTTGGATACTCGTCCTTAAATTTGGCCTTTAGCACTTCCTTCTCTTGCCCATATTGGACTAATTGATCTTCAACTCCTTGGAGCAACCACTACAACTGTTCCTCCTCCCAATTATGTTCTATCAATTCTTGTTGTCAGCCGTGGTCCTTCTTTGTTGCGCTCTTCTTCAAACTCTCTAACTCTTGCTCCATTATTGTTGTAATTGCCTTCAATTGTATGACCTCTGCCCAAACATCAGCAACTTCATATTTCATTTTCTCAACCATCGCCTTCTGCTCCTTCATTTCTTTGCTACACTTCACAAATTTCTCTTGCAAGGCATCCAAGTTTTTCCTCCAAAGAACTACTTCAACCCAAATTTCTTTGGCTTCCTTCTCTCCTCAGGTTAGCTTACTCCTGAACTCTAAGGTTTCTTTACTCCATTTTGTTACTACCTCCAACTCATCCCTCACTTTTGGATGATGGCTCTTTAGCTCCACTTTCTTTTTTTTGTAGAAGCACCAGCAAAAGATAAATGATCTTTGATAGATACTCAACTCTGTCATATCTTCCTTCATTGTCTCTGATGTCTTTGTCTTTGGTAGGCATTTCTTTGGCTGGTGCCTTACCCCAAAGACGCAATCTTTGTATCCTCAATGTCTCATCCTCTCTTCTTCATCTTCAACTTTGCTTAGTCCAACAACAACCACTTGAGTGCTTCTCTTTGTTCTTGCTGCCCTTGGAAATATCACTGGACCTTCTTCTACTCATTCATCTTCTAGCTTGTCTGCTGGCAACTTCTGACACGGCTTATCTCCTCCTTCCATGCGATCAATCGCTTCATGGAAATCCCGCTCTTCTTCTCTAACAATCCCTTCTCTCAATTGCTGAACTTTGGCCTCTCCTTCACTACCATTGCTTGACTCTTTGCTCCATAATGTAAATTCTTCTTTTGCTTCCAAGGCTTCTCCATTCAACTTAGATTTTCCCTCCAATTCTTCTTTTGAAGTTGATTCCTTCACTTCTACCAGTGCGGGCTTTGGATTCAGTCTTTTATCTTCTAAGGCTGCACCGGAAAATCTGTCCTTTGGGTCTACTTCTCTTCCTTGCATGGGGATGCCCACTACCACTATCTTCTCCTTTCCACTCTCTAGGTAATAATCATTGCATTCACAAATTGTAATACCAAGAGCTAGCCATATGATCTAGATGTGAAATTCGGTTTGGTAACATCATCAATGATGTTATACATGATGGTCAAAATAGATCAGATAGAAGTATCACCAAAAGGGTACTTCTACTAATAGAGCAAAAACCAAAATAGACTTGAAAACCTTAGAACCAATAGCTAGACATATGATTTAAAGGTGAGAATTGGTTTTGTAACATTTGGAAGGATGTTACACATGATGGACTGAATAGATCAGAAAGAAGGATCACCAAAAGGGGACTTCTACTAATAGAGTAGGAACCAAAATATGCTTGAAATCTTTGAAGGCAATTTTGGAGGTCTAAATGGATGGATTAGGTCTCATAAATGTGCACATTCCCCCCCCCCCTCCCCCCCCCAAATAGAGGAAATTCTGGCCTTCCCTCCACCTGCTTTGTCTTGTAGAGAGCTTTCCAATGGCACCTCACCCATGTGATTCTAAGATTCCTCAAGAAGATACCCTAAAATATTCCCTTTGGTCAAAGCTTGTTTGACCAACCATATAGGACCAGGACCAACATGTCACCCATCCAAGTAAGTAATCCAAGGGTGGAGCTTGCTGACATGTCACCTATCAGTGTGCCTAATCTTAGGGTGGAGCTTCCTTGGAGGAGATCCTCTTTGTCTATATAATAAAGAGAAGGGGTTCCTTTGGAGCATCAGAGATTGAGTGCAAAATTGTGTGTTTTCCATGGTGTGTTTCTTCTTAGGTCTCATATCCTTGGAGTATTACACAAACTCACTCAATGTAATATCCTTCATCCACATCTACTTCTCTTCCTTGGCAAGGGGATGTCCATTGCCACTATCTTCTCCTTCCCATTCTTCAGGTAATAATCATTGCCTTCACAAACCCACTTGATGTAGTATCCTTCATCCCCATCTGGTTCTCTTTGTAAATTGGGGTGAAAATGGGACACCATCCGTCCACTCTCCTCCAAGCTAAGTAGATTTAGCCCAAAGTAGAAGTGGTTGTGAAGGGTAAAAAGTAGTGGGATGGCATCTTCATTCTCCAATTGGTGATTTTTTACCCAACCCGTTAGTTCAAATGCATCATCCAGTCCACCGCCTCTCTTGCAAACATCTGGTGAAAGAAGACTGCCTACTGCATTGTTATATAAGTGGTTTTCTCTAGCTTGAACATAGCTATCATTGCACTCACAACGTATCTTCATATTGGATCCTTGTAGCTATGCACCTTGTACCCATTCTTAGTGCAAGGTCTACTAAAAGAATTCCTCACCTTGGTAGTTTCTTCCAAAGCATCACACTTTCAATAGAAGGTGATGCCTACTACCTCTCCTACTTCTCTTCCTAGGACTAATCTCCAATCTAACTCAATCCATTGAGCCCGATTTCCTCTCTTCCCTTCATGTGTGGGCCCATCCTTGCAATTGCTGGCCATGAATCTTGGAAAGCTCAAATTCTAGTTCCATGCCAAAAATTGTGATGTGAAGTCTGAACAAGACTTTGACCCTTGCCACTACATCTAATTGGTGAATTTCAAGACCCCTCACTGCACTCTACTTATTTCTCTTTGGGGCTATCATGTGCTTCTTCACTCTGTGCTTATGAAAGATCAACCCAAAACTCTAACCCACTCCTCTTGCGTACTCACAATTTTCATTCCTTTGGGTCAACTTTGAATAAGAACATGATACCATCTAGACATTGTAGCACTTCCGCATCAAAATCTCAATTTTATGGTCTTTTGTTAATCAATCATTCTTCAATCACTTCTCTGTTTACCCACCAATTCTACGGGTTGGTTTCCTATCACTTTCAAGTTCATCTTGGTCCTGAAGTAGTCACTTTCTTCCCATGTACTTTCTTGATTGGTTGAACTCAAGGAAAAGTTGGTACAAGTTCTTTGGATTGGGTGCGCATCTTAATATGAAGTCCTCTATATTTGGCTTCATACTTCTGTCTGTTAGACCTGAGTCCTTCTGACTTTGATCCAAGGTCAACTTTGGGCTTATGCCAAACATACAATTCTTCATGTTTCCTCCTTGTTTAGCCCTCCTTTGGCTTTACCAGCGCACTTCTTCTTTAAAACTCATAAAAAATGAAAATATGAGTACCACAACAATTATTACAAGTTCTATTTCTAGTAGCATTAATGCATCTAATGGTAGTACCCAAGTTGGAGATGGTGCTACTACAAGTAGTGGTAACATTCTATGAGGTGATGTAGTACCAAGGAGTAACTCCATGGTGAAGTTCTTCCAATACTTGAGGCAAAACTACCAAGAAGGATCGATTGATAAGCTAAGGAGCTTACATGAGTTCTAATGGAAGGTTTGAAAGAACCTATGCAAAAAATAAAAGATAAACTAGATGAGATGGTTGATCATCTTCACTCAAGAGGTGATTGTAACACAATTTTTCTAATTTTGGTATGGGATACTTGGTAAAGATTTATAACAAGAAAAGATTTTATGTGTTGATGATTGGCATGTAATAAAGTCTACATCTAATAGTGTATGGAATTCAATCTAATACAATTATTGGAGAGCTAGATAATGTAAAAATTGAGATAATTCTATTTTGTGATTTAAGGCTTGGCATTTGATATAGTGTTAGGACTTTGGAAGGTTTAATCTGACTTTTCTTTCATTCTAGTGAACTAGAGACAATTTGTCCTCACAAATATATATAAGATTACTTTCCAACTTTTACCTTTGTCTTTTATTTGACAAGAGGTTTGTAGTCTTCTTTGATTGATCGCCAATTTCAACTGGCTTTATATATTTTTCTATTTTAAAGTATTATATAATTTAAATTAAATTATTATCATATATACTTATATGTCTTCTCTCTTGCTTGTGCAAGGGTGTAGGCTTTAGAATCCTAGCTCTACCATGCATTAGGAATTTTGACTTATATTAGCTATATTTTTATAATATAGTGAAAATTTTACCTAGGTTTGGTCTCACCTATCTTTATCTTCATTATTCACTTATGAATGTAGTATTATTGTAGTAAAGTCCATGTGACTCATTATTCTTTTGGGGAACACAAGAGATAGCTACATATCTTGTCCCAACAAATGAGGAATGGATTACTTATAGGGTACTATGCAAGTTCTAAACTAATAGAATACTTGGGTATGCTAGCCTTTAGCACTCAAATATGTTTGCCTTGCCTCTTGACTATTGCTCTTCCATCTTTGTTGCTCAACCACCTCTTTCAATTTGGCCATTATTGTACAATACCTTGTTCTCTTTGAGAACACAATGAGTGCTTGGTTGGAGCTTATGAACAAAAGATAGTATCTAGACCTATCATTGGTGGTTTCCACCAATGATTTTATTCCCATAAGCCCCCCATTCTCAATCTTCTTGCTATTAAGTAAGAAAAGTGCAACCTGATTTATCACAACAGTCATTCTTGGTGTTTTTTCATCACTTCTAACATTACTAAAGAGCATCTATAACATGCCAAAAGAAAGGAACCCTAAGTACAACATACACATACCAATCCAAACCAATTGGGAATACAATAAACCATGTAATGTATAGAAAATATCTAAACACAAGCAATTTAACCACAATTTTTCATTTTTTAGTACACATGTGCTCTAAGTTTCCATGTTACACCCAAGAGTTTCCTTCAACCTGTATGTATATAAGATAGTTCTATGCAATTTTTATGGTATGTGTTAATAAAATAATCATGATGTTTTGCACAAGATAACATTTTCATATAGATCCAAATAAAAAATTGTAAGATTTAATAGATAGCTTGTGAAATAAAAATTCTAATGATAAAAAAATTTATTTCAGTTTGACCACTATAGCTCTATTGAAATTTTATTAAAATTTGTCTGATTTGTGTGGCTCAAAACCCTAATTCAAAACCCTAAAAAAAGTGCCACTCCTAGTTCTTGCCAAATTTTTGCTAGAGTCTTGGTTCAAGGTTACAATTAAGTATCAATAACTCTCCATCAAGTTATCTTTCCTTCAAACATGACCATAATGGGAAAAGTTGCACTCAATATGGTTGTATGGAACAAATATATTTATGCTTATGATAGTATTTTTATTGAATTTTGATGCTTCATACCTCCTATAAACCTTAATTTAACTTAACTTTACAAGGTTATGGCCTTCTCTAATCTATTTTGAAATTTGGATTATAATTCTAGATGAAGCCTTAGAGACAGATCAATTCACAAGTTGGACTTACGTTTTAGCTCAACCAATTTAGGTATACTTGATTCAAAATCTTGAATTCTCTTCTTGAGTAATTCACACCATAATTTACACAAAGATAAGAGACCAAGGCACCAATTATATTCTAAATTGCCTGCCATTTTTAATTCAAAACTTGAGATGTGGTTAAAACTCCCAACTCGATCATACTTTCCATCTTACACCTCAATTCCAAATCTCTAAAATTTAATTGATCATATCAAATGTGAGATTGACTTAAAGGAGGAATATCTTAGTTCCAACATGAAAAAAAATTCCTTTTATCCAACCCTATTATTTTTGATAGATTATCAAACACTTTTGTAAAACTCCTAAAATTCTCCAAGTGTTTGACTTGGTACAGAATGGATCTCTCTTGGTTTAATTGATGAGATCTTGGTTCTTATCTAATTCAATCTTTTCATTTCTTCTTTGTCCATTTAACCTCTATGCTTCTTTTAACAAAGAGTGTCCTTTCTCCTTGAATGCAACTCTTGAACTCCCCAAATATCCCAAACACCCTCAACTCAAGTTGGTGGGACCCAAATTCATATACCTTGTAAAAGATTGAGATCGAGGAGAGAAATAGGAGAATAGAAACTCACATTGAGACACTGAATGTGTGAAAACTCCAAATGCCTAGCATGAGATTTGGCTCTTGTATTTATAGGGATCATACAAGGCTCTTGAGAGGCTTCTCAAGAAGCTCCCTTGAGCCACTTTCTTGGAGTGCAAGCCAAGTTAATTGGGAAGCTTTTCAAGAAGCTTCCTTCTAGGAGTTGTTTACTTGGCATGCAAGCTAAGCTTGTTGGAACCTTCTAGAAGCTACTTATTTGAAGTGCAAGATAAGCTAGCCGAGAAGCTTCCCAAGAAGGTTCCTAGATACTTCTAGAATATTCTAGGCTATTTTGTCTTATTTGCTACTTTGTAAGCACTACTAACTTTGTCACTAAATTCCATATTGTTACATATTCCCCCACCATTAGTTGGTAACATCCTCGTCACCATTGAAGCTTCAAACTCCTACATGGCCATATGTGCATTCTAGAGGTGAGAAAGAGGTTCCAATGTGGCATCATGAAAGGGATACCCTTTCCAAAGGACCTTGTACTCCGTATGTTGTTGGCGTCCTCGTTGAATGTGGCGACGTGCAAGGATATGATCAACTTTTTACTCCTTGTGATCATTGATAGGGATTGGAGGAGGAGGAGGAGGTTGGACACAAGAGTAAAAAGAATATGGATTAGGAACCATGGGTTAGAAACCAAGGGTTTCAACTTGGAAATGTGAAAGATAGGGTAGATGCGCATATGACAAGGTAAGGCAAGTCAATAAGCAACAAGAGAGATGATTTGGGTGACCTTAAAGGGTCCTATCCAATTAGGGGTGAGTTTACAAACTTGGGTATCAAGTGGGAGGGGTAGGTTACTAGAGGATAGCATGACTTTATCACCGACTTCAAAGGTGATTTGCATATTGTTTTTGACAATTCTGAGTAACAAGGAGGTGAGATTTGGCTTGTTGGAGAGATTGAGATATGGTGGTCAAGAAGGTGGAAATATGAGGGACCTAAGATGGAGGAGGGGTAAGAAGAGAATCTAGAACAAGCGGATCTTGGCCAAAATTGAGAAAGAAGAGAGAAAATTTGGTGATTGCCTATTTGGAATTATTATAGGCAATTTTTGTAGCTACAAGATATTCATCTCAATTGGTATGGTGAACATTGAGAAAGGTACACAGCATATCCTCCAAGGTACAATTTTCACATTTGGTTTGTCCATCAATTTGAGGATGATAGGCCATGGACAAAGCAAGCTTGGTGCTGAGTATGTGGAAAAGTGCTTGCGAAAACTTCTTGGTGAATCAAAGATCATGGTCGAAGATGAGTACACATGGCATCCCATGATACTTGAAGACACTATCAAATTAGATTTATGCTAAGGTTGGAGCATCCACGATATCAAAGGTTGGTGCCAAGTGGATTTGCTTACTAAGCTTATCCACAAACACCACAATTGATGTATGTCCTTACTTTGTCTGGGGTAAGGATGTGATGAGATCCAAGCTTACATGTTCCCATCAAGTGGATGGAATGGAGAGTGGTTGAAAGAGTCCACTTGGCTGCTGGTTGTTGGCCTTGTTATGTTGGTAGCTCTCACACAAGAAGACAAACTCTTGAACATCTTGTGTCATGTTGGGCCACCACCATTGGCATTGGAGGGTACTCAAGGTCTTGTCCACAGCCATGTGCCCAGCTATTGGTAAATCATGGGATTCTTGAAGGCATACAAGTCAGAGATCACCTTTGGCTGGAATATAGATCTGGTCCTCATGGAATAGAAGGCCTTCCTTGAAGGAGAAGGTGTTGCACTCCTTGTTGCATGTTGTAAGATGACCATGTACCATTTGGAAGAAGAGATCTTGTTGTAGCACTGAGCAAAACTTGTTTTAGACCTTGGAGTCAATTGACACCATTGTAATTGTTGTGATGAGAGGAAGAGACTTCAAATCAGGTCACCGTGATAGAGCATCAGGGTAGTTGAGGATCATATGGTTGAAGGATGAGTCTTAAAGATACCATATGTTTCAACTTCTGGAATGCTTTTTTGTGCTTGGTGCTCCATTGGAAGCTTGAGTTTTTCCCCAAGAGGTCAGTTAATGGTGCACCAACATGAGCATGATAATGAATGAATCATTGGTAAAAACTAGCCAATCCATTAAATGCCGGTACTTCTATAGTGTCCTTTGGAGGAGGCCAATCAGTAATGGCCTTGATTTTCTTCTCTTCCATCCATCCCCTTTGATGAGATCTTGTGACCCAAGAAGGTAACTTCCTTTTGCCAAAAGGCACACTTCAACTTCTTGCAATAAAATTTACATTATCATAGTCGTCTTAGGACTTCTTGCACGTGATTCATATGTTCTACCTTTGTCTTGCTATAGATTAAGATATCATCCAAACACAACCACGTATTGATCCAATAGTCCATCTAACATCCAATGCATTTGATCCATGAAGACCGTTGGAGCATTAGTGAGCCCAAAAGATAGTACTCTCTACTCAAAATGCCCATACCTTGTGTGAAAGGTAGTCTTTTGCACATCCTCCCTATCATTGAGGATTTTCCAATAGCCACTTCAAAGATCCAGTTTGGAAAAATATCATGCTCCACTCAATTAATCAAGCAAGTCATCAATCCAAGGCAAAAGATATGCATTCTTCATGGTTTGCTTATTGAGCCTACAATAATCAATACAGAAATGAAGTTCTCCATCTTTCTTTGGAATGAATAGTTCTGGTGCTCCCCAAGGAAAGGTACTATGTCATATGAAGTCCTTCTCCAACAACACCGTAAGTGTTGTTTGCAACTCCTCCAACTCCTTTGGTGAGAGTCTATAGATTGGTCTACTCACTAGAGTACTCCCTCGCAATAACTCAACCTTGAAAGGCATACCACAATCAGAGGGTAATCCCTTTGACAGATCATCCAAAAACATGTCCTCAAACTTCTGAACTATCTGATCAACCCTTGCTTGATGAGGCTCTTGGCTCTCCTCAGATTGTCCTTGTGCAATCGGCTTGATCCACACTGCAAAAATAGACATATCTTACACCAAAGCTTTCTCTATGGCTGCTTCACTAACAAACTTCCCATCTAGGGACTCACTTCTCTTCAAAGCTTGCTCCATGGTTGCCTTCTTGGCAAACTTCCCATCTTGGGGCTCCTCTCCCTTCAAAGCATGCTCTATGGCTACCTTCTCAACAAACTTCCCATCTTGGGACTAACTATTCTTAGGTGTCTTACTCAAAGGTGCCAAACAATCTAATCGGAAATTCCTACCTTGATGTTGTACTTGAATTTTTTGTCGGGTCTAATCAAATTAAACCTTATGAATTTCAAGCCAAGGTAGTCCTAGAATGACATCATAGTGTAGAGGTACCACTACAAACCTCATACACTCCAAATACTCCTTCCCAATCTTAAAAGTAACAAGATGTGAGGTATGGAATGCAAAACCCTTTCTATCATCCGCCATCATCAGTCTACTTCCAATCACTGGCTTGATAGAAATACCCAACTCCTTTGCTACTTGCATAGACATGCAATTCTCTACACTTCTAAAATCAACCAAAATCCTACAACCCCGATTAGATATTGTACCTTGCAAGTGAAGCAAACTTGCATAGGTCAAGCCTTCAATCCTATTAGAACTAATCAAGTTCCCAATAGGCAGCTCAAAATCACCTATTGGGATTCCTCATTTACTGATCATTTTGTTCCATAAACTCCATTTGGGCAACTTGTTGAGATCACTCATTCTTGGGTGGACATTCAGCAATGCAATGTCCAACTTGGCAACAATAAAAATAAACTCAATTTTGTCACAATCTTTCTCTATCTGTTGTACCAAGTGGTCTTTGTTGGATAGCATCAATCTCCATTGGTACCGGTTCCTCCACCAATATGTAGTGTATTGGTAGACTTTGAGTAGGTTGAGGTTGAGACCAAGTTGTTGCAACCAAGGAATCAAAGCACTCAGCCAATTGCATGGCTTCTTCTATGTTCTGTGGTTCCCGCATGGTCACCTCCAATTTGGTTTGTGCCTTCAATCTCTGCAAAAATTGATCTAGAACTTCATCTTCTTGTATATTTGAAATTTTCATGATGATATTGTGAAATTGTGTGATGTATCTCCTTATAGAGCCAATCTGCTTCAACTCCACCAATTTATCTCGTGCAGCTCGGGGTGGCATTTATAGTTTGAAATCAACCAAGTATTGCATCCATGAATTTTGCCCATGTCAAAATTGGTGCAACAATCTATCATTCAGCTCGCTCCACTCAGAATAGCCACCAAATTTTTGCCACACCATCCAATTGGCCAGAAGCCAAGAGAATTTGTTTTCGTTCATCTTGAAGATTAGTGGCTCCAAAGTAATATTTGCAGTCAAACACAAAATTCTCCATTGTTCCCAAAAGATTCTTGCCTTCAAACACCTTGGATTTTGGAAATTGGATGCAATCTTCTCCATCTCAAACTAGTGCTCTCTTTATATGTTCTTGTTGTTACTGCTCTCGTTCATCCAACAATCAAATAAGGTGCTCAATTTGTTGCTGCATCTTAAAGATAACATCCGGTATTGCCGCCATAGCTACTATTCTATCCCACTACTCCCAATTTATCTAATTGATTAACACATATGTACAACATGTCCACCTTTCTCCATAAGTTACAACCGGAAGTATCAAGGGTTCCTCAGACAAGGTGATCATATGCATAAAATCCTATCCAAAACACAAGGTGATGAATGAGGTGAAACCATGCTTGGGTAATATCTGGACATGAAAATCCCAATGGTTTGGAAAAAGTGGATTTGGTGGTCCATAAATTCCATCCATCCCATTCCTGCTCTGATACCAATGTAAAAGATCGAGACCGAGGAGAGAAATAGGGGAATGGAAACTCACATTGGGATGCTTGAGTGTGAGAAAACTCTGAATTCCTAGCATGAGATTTGGCTCTTGTATATATAGGGATCATACAAGGCTCTTGACAAGCTTCTCAAGAAGCTTCATTCTAGTAGTTGTTTACTTGGCATGCAAGCTAAGCTAGTTTGAGTCTTCTAGAAGCTTCCTTTTAGAAGCTACTTACTTGAGGTGCAAGCTAAGCTAGCCGGGAAGCTTCCCAAGAAGGTTCCTAGATACTTCTAGAATATTCTAGGCTAACTTGTCTTATTTGCTACTTTGTAAACCCTACTAACTTCATCGCTAAACTCCATATTTTACATACCTTGTACTCTTGGCAAATCCTCCTTTTTATACATGATCCTCAAACTCCACCTTCCAAGCCTTGAGTAAAAGTTTTGGTCCCTTTCCTTTTACAAATAATATAAATGGTAAAGACCCAAAATTATCCACAAGCAAACATAAAAAGGATAATAGGATTTAGGTTACCATCAGCAATGCCATCAACGTGGGACCAAAATGAGTTATCTATCATCTAGACCCAAAAGTGATCATGGTGTATAAATTGGAACTTCATGTGAGAAGGGTTTGGAACTGGTAGATCAAGAGCATTTGATAGGGGGTTTCAAAAATAGTTTTATGAAGCTTTGTATAGTTTCATATAGATTTCTATGAAGCATTGACTAAATTGGTATGAGGTGCGAGCATGAGGAAGAAAAGGACTCACTATGGGTTTTTTTCCAACTTCCTTATTATTAGCAAATTGTATAATAGGTGGTTTGTAGAAATAAGGAATATGAATTTTTCTATTATCACACCATAAAGCATTAATTACAATTTATGGTTAATAAAGTGTCTACTTTAAGGTGAATCTGGTCTATGCCAATTGCCACAATAGCCGCTGATAGTCAATGTGTGTTAATATAAGATTAAATGGATTTTTTGTTGTTGTTGCTTGTAGCCACCTCTAGGTGCCTATACAATGCTCATAGGGGCCATAGATGCTTGTCTTTGCTTGATGGCACTTGTTGAACATCTAAATTTAGCAGGTCAAGAAATGAATGTTACTTGCAAAGTTCAATAGTTATTAGGAAATAATAAAGTAAGAGCTGTTGATATGAGTGCTACAAATGGTATGATTGGAGGAACAAAATTTATTGACACAAGAGCCACTTTAATAGTTCCTATAGGAGGAGAAAATCTTGCTAGAATTTTTAATATTTCAGGAAAACCTGTAGATAATTTAGGACTTGTAGACGCTAATACAAAATTTCCAATTCACAGACCTGCTCCTGCTTTTACCTATGATAGAAATAAACTTGAAAGCACAAGCATTCAAGCTCAGCATAAAATCTGTTGAGTTTGAATAGTTGTATCCGCCAAAAAATTTCATAAATCATCCTCTAGAATCACCCACCACGGGGTAATCCTCCAAAGAAGCTACGTCACTTCTTTTGACACTCATTTATTTTGATATGGTAACCCTAAATATCTGTAATATGGCACCTGATTTTTATAAATGAACGCAATTTGCACTACATGTCATGTAAAACTATTTATGGGGCATGCATTTATTAGCACTTCATCTCATTACATAATTCACTAAAAATAGTTAAGGATATTATCATTTACCCCATGGACATCCATCAAAACTATTTTTGAAACCCCCCAATATCTCTCTAATGAAGCTTGCTACTCAAGCTCTTTAGCTTCCACCCTCTACTACCACTCAAGACACTTAAAACTAAAACACACCACTCTCTACCAAACCTTCACCACCTATATAAATCCATAATCTTGGATGAAGACAAGAGTTTTATTTGCATACCAATCATTTGAATGCACATAGATTGCTCATATGACAATCATCAACCCGCTAAGATCCTTTGCAAAATATGTTATAGCACTACATAGATAAATAACAATAGGATACTATAGTAATTTCACTCACTAGGCAAACCACAACATGAAATTGCTAGCTTTTTTACCAAATGGATCCAATTTGAAAGGTAAGACATATATATAAGCATTAGGTTCTTTATGCAAACCCTACATTCTATCAAGTTAACTACTAGAGGAAGCTATATTATACTAGCTATAAGAACTTCAACCATACTATACCCTCATTTTGAGTACATTGTCATGTACTACCATCTAAAATGCCATTTCAACAATCCCACTCATTGAAAGAAAGGTAGAACATTGATTAAACTTCTAAACTTACGACATTTATTTGTTAGTAAAGCTTTTGTAAAGATCTAATTGCAATCTGATAGTTGGTGTTGATGTAAGTAAAATAGATCTCATAATTTTCTTGTTGCTTTCTCATCTAATGATACTAGATCTCTATGTGTTTGGTTCTCTTGTAGAATCATGGATTATGCACAAGCTTGATAACACTTTCATTGTTATTATTCATTAGACTTGGATCATCTTCTCCAATTTTCAATTTCTTGAGAGACCTGCAAAGCCATTTTGCTTCTTTAGTAGCTAAACACACTACTATATACTATACCTCTATGGTAAAAGTAGCAATGAAGTGTTTTCTTTGGCTGCTCCAAGCTAATGGTCCACCATTCATCATGAATATGAAATTACATGACTTTCTATTTTCTACGGCATATGTCAAATCAATATTACATTACATATCATTGAATGATAAGCATTTGATCTTCTACTAAATTCTAATCCACGGTTAAAAGTACCTTTGAAGTACTTGATGATTCTAATCATTGCTTCACATTGTTGAGATGAAGCACTATAATTAAAATTTGCTGCCTTAGTAACAACATAATTTATGTGAGGTCTTTTAATTGGTATTTTAATTGGTTATCTTTCTTCCTATTTTTTCTTAAATTTGAATTTCTAGGTTGGATCTGCAGGAGTAGCAGTTGGATATTTATTTTCAAGATTAAGCCATTTTATAATTAACATTACATATATTTTCTTGAGTCACTCTGATTTTGACACTCTCTTTATGATAAAAAATCTGAAGTCCTACATACATACAATCTACTTCTCCATATGTAACTTCAAACAATTGCTATCTCCATTTGTAACCTCAAACTCTTTTCCAAGGTAATCTAGCATATCAACCATGTGCGGTTTATTTCCCATAAAGCAATCCAGCATCTACAAAGAGAATGAGCATTACATTAGATCTACAATACACACAAAGATTAGAAAGTGATGGTTGCAATCAATACCTTATGGAGAAGTCATCAAACTTTCAACTCTAGTTCCTTGAGGCTTGCTTAAAGCCATAAAGGTTATTCTTCAATATAGAAACACTTTTCTCCTTTCCAACTTCTCTATGTCCTTATTGATGCTCCATATAGATCTATTCATATAAAAGTCCATTGAGAAAAGTTAACTTGATGTTGAATTGAGCTATCTCCATATCTTTGACTTTATAGTTGAAGATATGGAGATAACTCAATTCAACAAGCAAAACAAAAATATGATAAAAGTAAAACTTGAATACCAAAGAAAATGTCTCCTCATACAAAATTCATGCAAGTTGTGAATAAAACTTTGCTGCAAGTTTAGCCTTGTGCCTTGAGATGTTGACTTTAGCATCAAGCTTGGTTCTAAAAACTCACCAAAATTTTATTTCCTTTTTGGCAAAGTTATTTTTCTACTTCAATGACTCAAATCCTCATCCATGTTCTTTACCTCCTTAGGTGATTTCTCTAAATCTTAGAAACGAATAGAATTTGGATCCACATTTCCTACTTCAAGCTTAGCTATAGTGCAAACATAAAATGTCCTATCATAATTACTCACCAAGTTTTTGCAATACTCTTTCATTTTATCACTTCTACAATGTTCTCCAACTTGAATATGTTGTAATTGAGCTCATAATCAAATTAGTTTTTGAATCTTTATTGTCTTCATTGTTTCTCAATTTTTAGGAGTGGACAAAATATGGCTTATTTTGGTATTCTTTTGTAGATTCCTTTGTCAAATCCACAAATGCTTGTAGAAACTCTCCATCATCTTCCATCTCATCAATGCTTTTTCTAGCAATCATTTCCTCTCCATATCTCTCTTGAAGATAATTAGTATATGAATTTAACATCTAAGATTTTTGATCTAGTAGCTCCTCTATGAACATGACATATCTACTTACATAACTTGTCTCCTTCTCAAGATCCCATAATCTAAAGGCTTTGGATTTTGAAAGGTATCCAAAAATAGACATCTCTCCTTTTAGATCAAGTTTCTTTCATAAAACCTTTGGTTTGTGTACAAAGACCAGCAAACCAAAAGTTCTCAAAAGCAACTCTTGACTTTATTCTATGCTAAAGCTCATAGGGATTTTAATTGAAATCCTATTTGAAACTCTATGAAAAATGTGTTCAAAATATAGCAAAAACAACTTCTACTAGTTGTACCTAGAACTTTCTAAGTAACTTATTAGAAAGCAACATGTTGCTTGCTACTTCAAACATTGTTCTATGATCTCTCAAAATTATATTTTTGCCTTAGAATTGAAGGTGATGTAAATTCATGGACTAAGTCAACCCTATATACAAAACCAGAAAATTCTTTCCCAATGTATTCATCTTCTTTATCAAATTGTAGTTCTTGATCTTCACTCTATATTGAACTTTTATGCATGCATGGAGTTTTTTGGAAAAAGAGAGAGTTTCTAACTTCTCTTTCAAGAGAAATACAAATATGAAAATTATAGCATCATCCTCATCCAAAAAGAGGTAATATCTTAATTCTTCTATTGAGTTCATACTCATAAGACAAAAAACATCATTATGAAAGAACTCTCAACCTTTTATTTACCTCTACTCTTGGTTGATTTTACATAAGGCAGTCTATGTTGATTTCCGCATCCATCACATCACATATCCATCATAATAGAAAGACTTTTGACTCCCAATCTATTTTGGTTTTAGAATTGTGGTTCCTTTATTTGTACTTCTCTCTTGATTTTTGTAATGTAAGGAAAGTTGAGATGACCAAGTTTTTGGTGCCAAAGCACAATATATAACTTTGGACATTCTTTCTTCCTTTTAAGCATCTTACTCTTCTCAAAATAACAATAGAGGTTGCTATGGAAATGTTACATAGCTTGGTGATTCTAATATGAAGTTTATAGAGCTTTGAATCTTGGGCATTGTTCATCACTTTTGCTCTATTTTTCTCAATCTAATAGCCTTCTTTATAATTTGTGGTTTGGATCCTTTTTCCTATTGCTTTACTGATGTTGAATAGGTTTTTCTTCATCTTTAGAATATAGAGAACTCCTTTAATGACTCCTTGTTGTATTCTTTGATTAATCTCATGAGAAATTGAAATATCTCTACTCCAACAGCCCAAAACTATTCATCATTGCCTATGTCCCTTCTTCAATCTTTTGGAAATCTTAGAACAACTATCAATCATGTGTTCTAAAGCTCCTCCATTAGATAAAATTCTTCATCTAGATGTTCATTGAACCTTGTAGTAGTGTTGAAATTGGCATCAATACTCTATGTTGTTAGAGTTTTAACATGGCTTCTTGGATTAGGTGCACTATGTAGCTGTCCTCTTGGAAAGTTATACTCTATTTTTTGTTGCCAAATGCTTCTTCTTTTGCACTTGTTAGAGATTGTTCTATTTTTCAAAAGAGAAATGTTTGTCTTCTTTTGAGTCTCACTTTGACAGGAACTTGCATTACTTCTTCTATCTGTAGCTAGAAAGGTTTTCTCTCTTAAACACTCTTCTTTATTTCTCCACATCTATTCTTTGTATCTTCCTTGATTAGTTTTGTAATAAGTCTCTTAATGATTTATTGGTTTATTGCTCCTTAGATGCATTATTCCATCTTGTTATCATATAGTAATAAGTCTATGAAAAACTACAAATAATCTTGGTGATGATTGAGGAATTGTCCATTTTTACACCAAGGCTGCTTAACTTACTATTGAGTGTTCTACTTGACTTATAATACCTGCTATCTCTTCTCTTACCTTTATATTTAAATGAAAGAATCTTTATGGAGAATGTACTTGTTCTTTGAAGTATATTGTTCATGCAATGTAATGAATCTATTACACATTAAAATTTTGATCAATCAATTGCAACATCATTCTTCTCTACCAATCTATCTCTTCTTTATCTGCTATAGTTTGTTTTATGGTCTTTTTTCTGTTTATATGCACAGTACACAATACACAATACACAATATGTCTTGTTGACTCAAAAAGGATTTATCATCTCAAATTTTGTAATTAAGAAAATCTCCTCATTCAATTTATTGATGTGTGCTATATCTCTCACATCATTCCTTGTTCCCATTGTGCAAAAATTTTACTTTAATTCTCTAAGTTTACTTGAAATCTTGCACCAAGAATAATCTTCAATCACTCTTGATATGCTAGAAAATCTCGGCCCATAACTTGTTGAAAATTATCATAAAACTCATGCAAATCTTCACATCAACTAAAAAATATGAAGATCAATAAAAGCTACTGAAAACAATCCTAGTGACTTGTTCTCATTACAAGTCTAATCACATGAAATAAAAAATAGATTCTTTATTTGATAGTATGCAAGTTTTAAACTAATGGAATAATTGGACATACTGCCTTGCCTTTTGACTATTGCTGTCACATCCCCATTCCCTATTGCTCATGCTCATAGATATGAGAAGATCATCCTTGAGCATCCTTCATCCCCTTCTCGACTCAGCCGTAAGTGTCTTCATTGGATGAATCCATTGGAAAAGTAAGACGTATATATAGACCCTGCCTAAACCTATCTAGTGCTGCTATAGGATGCATTGTGCAAACCCTGACTTCTATTATGTTAACTATTACATAAAACTATAGTATAATTGCCATACTAACCTCAACCACAACCATAAAACTATACTATAATAGATATACTAACCTCAACTATTGTATGCCATTGTGTTGAATACTACTACATGTACTACTATCTTAAATATGATTTCAACATATAGCAACTACTGTTTGAAAGTTATAATTGAACCAAGTGCAGCCGATAAACAGTGTCGGTTCTAAGAGTATAAAATGTACAGCTGGAACAATTACTTTCAGAAGTCAGTATTAAGTTTTGCAGTTTTATAAGAGACTTAAACGACAGACATACTTTTGACCGATGCTAGAGATCTCACTCCCTCAGGATACTAATTCGCAGCAAATTGTCGATGCGCTATACATATTGTGCGGGCCTGATGTAGAGTTCGTGTTTCTCGGGGTTTTCTCGGACCCCGAAGGTTACGAGAAGCTTTCGTACAGTATGGATGGCTCGATCAGGTGATATCTGTTGGCCCGCACAAGGGATCCCGAAACTGAAAGAGTTCCCGCATCTATTCTGTTCGATAGGGTTCACGCATGAGAAATCAGATGATTAAAGTGGATACAAGGTGCGGTTGATACTAGAATTGCCATAGACTTTGATCTAGGACGGGTACATAGGACAGAAGAGGAATCCAATTCTATTGATCAGGCATGGAGTGTGAGGGCTGACTATCAAGAAGTTGTGTCTGTACGTGTCGCGCAAAATATCTCAACGCAAGGAAAAACATGAGTTTGGAGACACACAAGACGTTTCAAGCGTTATGAGATAAAGGACATGTAGATATCCTTGACGAGCATATTTTACTTTGGAACCCTCATCAAGGTTTTCTTTGGGAAGAGACCTGCATGCAGAAGAAGGGGGAACCTGGGTCAAATTGGAAATTTCTCGATGCTGAAATGGCCGAAGCAAACAATAACTCCAGCAATTTCCGAGGAAGGAGAAGGATGATCATAGGTAGCACTAGCATATGAACCCCGGGAGGTTACCTTTATCTCATTGCTTGAACCTCTTGTAGCTCGAGGCACGTACAGACACAACTTCTTGATAGCCCTCATACTCCATGCCCGATCAATAAAATTGGATTCCTCTTTCTCTCCTCAGAAACTCCTTGATGTATCTAAACAATTGTAGAAAGTGCCCTGTACTAAGTTGATCTTTAAAGAATTCCATGTTTACGTGATCTTTTGTTCCTACGAGTCACTCATGGGGAGGAGAGCTCCATGAGATATGGCATGTATGAGTTTGTTATGATATCGAAAACCACAATGGAGAATATTAATAAACCAGATTCTGAGTTTTCGACGACCTTCCGGTTGTTCGAGCGATCGCTGATGGGCCTTGTAGCAGAACTAAATAAACAAGAGATCGAATCTGAACAAGATAGTGCTCGTCATGGACCTAGTATGTTACTTCCCTTAGCTCTTATCCGCTCTTATTGTCCTTAGCTCCAACACAACTGTATCTTCCCAGTTGAGCTGGAGCTACCTGCAAACAAATGATGAAGTCCATCTCCACGCAGTAGGCACTGGGCTTGCATGTAATGAGTGGGATTGGCTAATCCACTCTTGGGAAAGCCTTGTCTTTGAAACTCCAGAAATATTTTTCATTCGCATTTACATTGCATTCCCGGCAGAGATGTTGCCAGGGATAGTCCCAAGAGGATAGAGAAGTTACAACAGCTCATCTTGGATTCATTATTAATCAGACCATCCAAACCCACTGTTGATCGTGTTAAGAACAAAGCGAGAATTATGAAAGCTTACGAGGAAAAGAAACAGCAGGGAAGGCCGCTTCTTATCTTCATGGACAACATAGAGTGGATGGAAAAGCAAAAATTACCTAGATACATCTATTACCTGGTGAAATTGACAGTTGTTTCCCGAACGGATCCCATATACCCGACTTCAGAGTCATGGGCCAACCTGTTCTCCATGGGGTTACCGTCGGTGAAAGGTTATGATATGAAAAAGCTGTATGACTCCTCGTCTCGAACTCTTTTCTGTTGGCACGCTTTCGGCTGCAAAGGGCTTGGAAGTCTTCCAGATATCGATGTAGCTGTCCACTGGACAAAGCTGAAAAATGTTATAGATGCTTGTGGTGAACTCGTATTGGCTCTGAAGGTTGTTGGCTCCTACTTACCACAATGTCGACTTGCGTGAAATTTGAGTTTGCTGGATACATTGATTCGAAGACAAGGTGGATACTGAACTTGGAACGGGCTATCAAAGCATTCACTGAGTGGATGTCAATAGCAGGCATATTTGAAGCAAAGGATTGACTGCAACGAATCCTGCCGTTCACTTACAACACCCGGAGCAAAGAGTTGCAAGCTGCTTTTCTTGACATCATGATTTCGAAGGAGCGAAGGAGTGAATAGGCATGACTTGCTCTTGTATGGTTATGAGCTTAACCAGCTAAAGCAGAGGTCTCTAATCATGGGAAAATCAATCAGTGTCGGAGGCAGGAGGTATGTGCATTTAAAGGTGCACGCGCTTTTGTAGCTTTGGGTAAGAAGTTTGATTCTCAGATTCTCAAGTCCGGTATTGTAAAGGAGTTGATTTCGACGATGCTTTTGCAAAGAAGCCAAGTTGCTCCATAATTTCCCATCTTGATGTTACTCTTGACTGTGTGCTTTACAGTACTTGGCGACCACTATAAGAAAAGTAAGTTATGTTTGAAGTTCGAGATATGGAAATCAGATAAGTCGAGGAAAGCATGCCCAAGGATATATATGTTACACGAAAAAGATGAGACGATAAGATAAGATAAGAGACGATATAAGAGACGATAAGACAGCAATAGACACTCACTTGTTATACTCACTCTTTCTTGTTTTTCCTTTACCACAACATTCACTTGTTATACTCTTTCTTGCTTTTCCTTTACGTTTGCTTCGAAAGATATCTATCATCTAGCTGTACAGTTCTCGCCATAAATAGTCAGAGCCAACCATCTCCTAAGCGGAGCATGAACTGAGATGATGAGGAATCCAAATATGTGGTTGATGCTTTACTGAAAGCACTTTGGAGAGGACTGCTCCATCTTAGCGGATTCTTGTTTGGCTAAACATCCGAGTTGGGGGCGAATTCTAACAGAAAATTTCCAAGCCAACTCGAATGTTTTATCTGTCCTAACAGCACATTACTATTCTCGAGGGCAAGTTGAATGACCTTAAGTTGTTGGAAGGTTCTATACGAAATTACCAAAACTTATATCAGACAAGTTCAGGAATTATACCAGGCAATCCAGAATTTATACTTTTCAGGAATGCAAGTTCAGTATGAAGCAACTACAATTTGCCTCCCTACACTGATGTATAATAACCGACGGGAAGCACTTGAGCTTACACTTTTATTTACTTTGTTAACAGGATGTCAAGCGTCAAACCAATGGAAGGGGAATTCTCGTGCACGGATTGATATCATGAAGGCAGTCGTGTTTTCCTTCAAATATAACTGAGAACGATTTATTATATGTGCAATGAGATCAATAATTCCTTATGTCACCAGAATAATTTCAAAACCACTCATCTAGATCTAGTAACACGATTTCAATACAGTTCCCGTTTCTGTCCTCGCGAGCGGCTGTGTCTCGCGAGGATCGCCACAGACGATTGGACAGAACCCGGCCTGATATTGCATTTGAGGCCGCTGTGTCCTCTGGGAGCCAATCGTCTGTGACGAGGACACAGCCTCGCAAGGATATAAATGACATCCGCTTTCAATACACTGTGATCAATAGTTGGGAAGATGTCGACGAAGTCCTCCGGGAACACCGCAGATTATGAATCTGCTCATCTAGCGAAATAAATCACATCACGTTTTCATCTCTCCAATCAATCATCGTGTGCAAACAAGCTTTTATCATCACAGGGCGTGGGTGTGCCTTGGCAGGAGTGCACAATCCTTCCCAGGGCAAGCTAGCGTGAGAACTGCACCAAAAGCTCGAAACAGCTGCTGTAAAGTGGTACGGATTCACGACCAGCTTTAACCCTTCAAAAATCGAAACATACGACATGGTCAAGGATTACTTTCCGTATCTTTCGCGACATCCTGCTGTGTAGATTATCTTCGACTGATTTGGCGTGTCTCATTGCTAGGAGAGATTTCTCGCCAATGAAACAGCCGTAATGCTCTCGGGATGCATTGAAAGATTCATAAAAGCAGTTGCATTGAACAGGCTCTGGTTTCGGCTGTCCAACTCTCTCTACCCAGCTTTGGTTGGTACTGCAGTCGCCGAAGTACATATGTTAAGCAGCCGAACAGCTGAGTGTAGGATGAATGCTCACTTTTCCTTGTGGGAGACACCAGGATAGGAAAGTTGTGGACGGTATCTACATCAAAGCTGGGGAGGAGCACGAGGATTTGCTCGAATCATGAATCTCCCGTAACTACAAGGACACAAGTTCGCAGCATGTCACTAGGAGATAACCATGGAAAAAGCTCTCCGGGGAAATGGTATTTCATCGATCATTTGTCTTTCGAGAAGTTTCTGAATCAGTTCCGATAGCTGGCATTTGTCGGACCTACAGAAACCGTATTGCGTTATGTAAGCACTCTACTACTGACTAAAGTAAGAAAATAACATTGAAACGGGTTCTGTTTTTCAAGTATTACGAAGTCGAACAGTAACATTTTTATGAAATCTACGCAAGTTTGAAATCTCTTTATTGGGGCATAGCCCCATTTTACCTCTTTCATCTCCTCCTCTTCCCATCCTTCGTGTTTGCTACGCGGTCGCCTTTTCTAAGGATATAGTTTTATGTTAACACACAATAGAATGATGGAGATGTTCTTGGATTTCGTGATAACATACCTATATGACATCCATAGGAGTTTACTCATGAAACTTTAGATTTCAAAACGATCTTTCTATAACAGAAGACTCCGAATAAGCTTCATATTCTTATAAAAAAATGTATATATTACTGGCATTTCAGGCTTATTTTTCCCATCCTTCTTGGTATCCCACGCGGTCGCCTTCTTCGCTTTGAGTATGGAAAAGTGAAAGTACATTCATGGATACGGGAATAGACAATGATAACTTTGAAACGTGGACTTTCCTATTGAGAAAAGTACACTTATTAAATGACAGAAAGGAAATGTAAAACGTCCGGAAATGGTACACCAACAAGGTAGTCTAAACGTAAAGAGATACTCCGAATCAAACCAAAGAACTTCCTGCCATGAGCGTGCTTTCCATAGTCACATTACAATGGTCAAAATTTTGCGAAAGCCCTTCAATGATTTTCACCTTTTTTTGCTGAAAACAAATCAAAAAATAAAGAGAAAAGGGCAACCACGTAGGATGAAAAGACCCTCATCAAGCCGGACAAGGGTGAGACAAAATGGGGCTAAACTCTAATAGAGTCAGATATAAGTCGAGCACCTAAGATATCCGAGCTGTGTAAGTAGGTGCTGTCTACAAATAACTGGAGCATTCGAAGAATCATCATCTAATGTGATTGAAATAAAATGCTTTTCACATTTAGAATGGTCGATTTGAAGCACGGTCGTCCCCTCAATACAAGTCATTCTGCCTATGAATAGATTTACCTCAATCCCTCTTACTTTGTCAGGTTGGCGCGCTAGCTCCGCTATTGTGGCAGGAATAGACTTAACCGACCCCATGTTTGGCACCTCGACTTCGTTCGACTCCCGATTGGCAAAAGGACCTAACTAAACCCTTTGAAGCCTTTGACGAGGCGCGTCAATCCTATGTGGCAATGGATTTCAGAATCACGTCGGATCGAAAGAAGCGGAGACCAAGATATTGCAGAGGTAACCGCGTTGAGCCACTAGAACATTGGTTGCCAGCACGAGTTCATTCCACTCAAACTATTACTCGTGGATGTCACGCTAGACGATTAAGTCGAACTGGCCTTTTCTCTGTCCCATTACTGTGGTTTGGAATTTCTCCCACCATTCCTGTGATATCTCCTCCATCAAACTTTGACTGTTGCAACTTTCTGCAACTGAGGAATGTGGTCTTCCAGAGATAGATTTAACCAACCCCCATATTTGGCACTTCGACTCGGCCGACGCGCAAGTTGGAGAAAAGATGTAACCTACGTGGCATCCGTGAAGAAAAGTTCGTAGGAGTACACTAGTGTTATTATTAATGTTCTTGTGTTTTAAAATTGCGTGTTCGTGAACTCCATTGCCATATAGGACTGACGCGCCGTGTCAAGGCTTCAAGGAGATCGGCCAAGTCGAAGTGCAGGGTCGGATAAATGCATATCTGGAAGACCCACTCATCCCATTTCTTGCCATTTTGCTTGTGCAACTGGCCCGCTTCTCCTTTCGTCGTATTTATATATTTTCATGTCTTTTGACCTGACTGGTCATATCTCTTGTTTGTCTCTTCGATTTGCCTAAGGTGACCAGATGGGGTTTTAATTCGAGAATTTACAGTTCGTTATAGGAACTTTGTGACCATTCATAAGTATTAATGCAACATCTCATAAAAATAATCTGCTTTAGATAACTTTGTTTAGGGAATTTCATAGAAACAAATTTGCATAGAGTTTTTTGAAATTAAATCATCAATTCACGTCCATATTTAAGATTCAACCATGAATATATTATTCGCTATTAGGGCAAAGTACAATGGTAACCATAAAAGTAAAAGTAGAAGTGGAATTGGAAGTGTTGGAGCTTAAAATCCGTGTACGAGGTCAATCTAGCCCAAGGCTAAATCGACTGGGGGTTTTAATTTCTCATGTCACCGACTTTGTCACGGGAAGTACTTTCACATGCATAAATGTCCTACAAGTTTTATTTTGCAAAAGATAATGAACAAATTGACAAATTTTCTATGGAAAATTCCAGAAATATTGAAACAGAAGTAGTAAAATGAAGTTAGACTAAATTTATAGGTCTGCTAGGGACTTCAAGAAAGTGCACAAGCAGTTCCTGTACACTCCATAAAATTCTAATCATAAAATTTTCATAACGCATTCATAAATTTATGAATTCCGAAACCCATAAAGCCAGGATTGGAAAATAAACCCCCTATTATTGCGGTTGTTCTATCCTAATTATCTAGCTTGTGGCGCATAAAAAATTAATAATTCCTCTTCTCTTGCTTGGACTCATATAAACTTAGACTTAGTCCTATGCATGTGCATGTGCACCTTCCTTTTTTAGTTGGCATTTAGTTGTTTAGTTAGCGTTTATTCCTGGCAATCTTACGACATCATCTGTACTGACAGAGTAGATGGTCCAAATGTAAAAGTTCAACTGCAGTAGGCTAGCTTCAGAGGAATTCCGACGCCGAGAGGGGCGGGCGAGGGTTGGGGGGGTAGGGGAGAAGGGAGTGTAGGAGGAACCGGGTCTGTTTGTCGTTGTTCTAGCGCAGTCGCTCGAGAGACCTGGTGCCAGCGAGCACGGCATGTTGGCTTCTGATTAGAAGAGAGAGAGATTGTGTAGACATTGGAGAGTCTCTAGAAGGAATAGAATGCGGAAAGTTGGAGCTTGGTTTAGGGCAATCCGCCGGAGGCACGTGCCTGGCGCTTGTACGGGAATTGGAGCATTGTACATATAGTAGAAAAAGAAGACATGCCAGGTGTGCAATATGGACGGCCTCCGGTGTGTTGGTCGAGCTCTCTCGATAGCAAAGATAGCACTGCTGATTTCGAATTGGCGGTGTCGCGCGTCTGACAGAAAGGTTGTTATTTGGTTGATATCATAGGCAGAGCTTCGTTCAACTGTATACTAACTTCTTCAAAGGTCGCTTACTGGGTCTGTGACCGAGAGACTATCTACAGTATCTGCTTTCTCTATTTTCGGTTCGGGAGTGGCTATTCGTCACAGAGGACACTTGCCTATCTCAGCACAGCGCCTCTCGCTGCTGCAATCTAGTATGGCGGATATGGTCAGTGTCCACTTTCGATCTCCTGGCTATGGTGCTCCTGAACTGATTTTCTCTTAACATCCGTCAGAAGTTCTCTCTTCCTTACATCCGTCTCCGGCATTCTCCACCCACTCCCTCGCTGGTAGTTTCAGCAAAACTCCGCCCAGTAAGACTTTGGGGCAAGCGTGTATGTAATCATTTGAGTTTGTCGCCACTTATGGCTGTTCTCCGCAAGGCTCATCGCGCGGGATTTACACCACGCGATGAGCTCCTATCTTAGCTAATCTTTACATTTTCAACGGCTTTTGAACATTGTTCTGGAGATCACTTATACACAAGGGAAGTTACATAGTGATTCACTGGAAATGTTTGCGGACAATACATTGCATTATTTGGCACTATTTATAGGAGTTTTCGATGAAACTTTTAAGGTAGCGCAGATGAGGAGAATTTACTTGCTGCTACTAATTGTCTCAAGCGTGTTCTTTCCAAGCTCCAAGTTTTTTCCCTCCTCCTTACATTGAGACTAGATACTTATTTATTATTACTTATGTATAGCTTGTAAGTTAGCAATTCAGCAAACACCTACCCTAGAGGCAGATAATCAGCTCTGATCCTGTGATTTCCAAACTGTGATCATGCTTCTTCTGGAGTTTCAATTCTGTGGATACGATACAAATCATGTACTATTTATGTCCAATCTGCAACTGGACTAAAATTGTCTTTTGTCGCTGATCGAGACGTGCAACGCTCTATCCTTTTAGACAAAGATTCCTACTCCATTACCACCATAACAACTTTGTCTTGTACGTGGTTGAGAGACATGGACTCCTCACTGCCGTAGATTGGCATAGTCTTCAGGTCGCCGTTGCAGAGATTTGGCTAAGTAAATACGACTTGGATGATCTTCGCTGCAACTCGCTGGGGACGTTAACGCAGAAGATGACGCGGCTACAGCTCCACTGGAGAATGTGTATTTGACATGACGCTGTAACAGCAGGACTGTTTTGCCATAGATTGTAACGGTAGGTAACATGGGACCTTGAAGATTTCTGGGAACCTCCCGAGTTTCTCCATTACTCACAATAACACAAGGATGGACTTGTACGATGTGTGGTGCGCGTGGCGACCTATTCCTGCTACGTGACGTCAAACTAAATGCCCCTCGAGTTCCAGATGGATCAGATGAACGGTCGATCTGCAGCATCGTTTGCTTCCAGCCTTATGTTCATACTTTGCTGTAGGTACACCTTTTTTGAGTCCAGACAGAGTACTTTCAGCAGATGCCTGGTTCGTTTTCCAGTAATATTCATTCTCCTGCAAAGTTACTAGCGGCGTCAATTACGCCCCTCGAATGGAAGCAGAGAGAACTTTTATTTTCAATCGTTACACATATAGGTGACGGTGATCACCGCTGCGACAATTCTGGCTTCGACCTACGCAGTAGCTCCAAGCGCTCTTCCTTCGAGGAACTCCTCTTCTATTGACAGATGATTCCTGTTCATGTCCCCCGGTCCGCAATGTCTGTGAGGTGTCGAAGGAAACCAATTGTCTTGTACTCAGGCCCCCTTTATCTCGCGGATAGGAGATGTGATTTGTTTTATACAAGTCAAACTTGTGACACTCGATGAGTTTGCAGAATATTTGTTTCTGCCTTCACTTTAGTAAACCGTTCTTCAGAGGTAAACCTTCATATTCATTGCATGAACGAGAACCGGACAGCATATTGTTCCACATGTCACAAGCATATTCTGCAACTGTGGCAAACATGCTGGCGTTTTAAGGACGAGGTAGAGTTCTGTCAACTAGCTCTTAAGTCACAAGGGTGTCATTCTTACGATCAGGCTTAGCTCAATAAATGTCTGTTAGTGTTGTTCGCAACACTCGACTCACTCCAATAGACTCTTGGTCTATACTCTAATTGAACCAACTAGCCGGCGGGTTCACCATCCTCAATTCGGTATAGGAACTCAAGCCCCTAACTATTGCCACTTTTCCTTCCATTTTGTTCCGCAGGTCTCACCTCGATGTCCAACCTGTCGATCTCGCGCTCTTCGTACACGAGTAGTGGATCAATTTCAACATTCAAACTTCACCAATCAAGATGCCTCCAGTTGAAGCTTGTTTCCCTATCTGGGGGATTCAATCAAAGGGATTTGGAAAAAGCTGTTGTTGAGAAAAAATTTATGTTGGGTTGACGCTCTTCCTTTGCTACATGAGTTCTGGACGGAACAGGAGCCCTGACCTCAGGCCTCCAGTGCCTCCAGATTCACCCGTGCTCCCTTAGTGATCTCGGGTTATTTCTTCAGTCTCGTTGTTGGAGACGGTGTGGAAGTCCGTTTTGATTCCTCATTCTGCCGTGGCCATTGAAAATTTACGTTCCTCCTGAAATATCTTTGAAGCTTATGAGAATGTCCAGCCGTTGTGCAGCGGTACTGGTGGCCTTACTTACCACTATCATCTCAATGTCTTGTTTCTCTACTTTTGTGAAGAGCCAACCTGGTTCCCCAAAGTTGCCCGATGTTTCTTTCGACTATGCCTCTTTCGGTGATAGTTCAGCGGAATCCCTTCTGCTGGCAGGGGACGTGAGTGTTCAGAATCCGGGAAATGATAGAACTCGAGGCCCTGGTGAGAAATACATTGAGATTGTGGCCGGCGTCGAGCCTCGGGATACTGACCAAGACAGTCGGACGACCTCTGGTCGAATCCTTCAAAACTTGGGAATCTCAATGGTAAACAAGTCGTTTAGCACTCGCTTCACCTTTTACCTGGATAGAAAAGCGATTTCAGAAGAAGATGCCGCGGATGGGATGGCGTTTGTATTCGTGTCGAATCCAAATGCGGATGTCAGCGTTGTTCCTGGTGCATTTGGAATATTTGATGTGAGTGGTGTAGCCCGTGATGTGGCGCTTGCTGTGGAGTTCGACACATTCACCAATCCGAGTTTCAACGACATGGATGTCCCGCACCTTGGTGTAGACACATTCGATGCGAGATCAATTGCCGCAAAACCTGTATCTCCGCTTTGCTTGAATTGTGGCGTAGCGATCACTGCGTGGGTCGATTATTCTAACTGGAATCAGCTCTTGGAAGTCAGACTGGCCAATACTTGGCCCCTGGAGTCTGCCCCTATCAAACCCCCAGCTGCAATTGTTAGCCATGATCTAGACCTTAGCAATAAGGTGAGTCCAGTTATGTGGGTGGGGTTCAGTGCTTCGACTACGAACTATCCAAATAATACTCAATCGCTCTTACTTTACCGATGGAGCTTTCAGACCTTCAACGAGTCATCGCCACCGGGCGGAATGAAAATGAGAAAATCGTCTGGAAACAATGGCATGGCAATCGGGCTAGGGGTTGGAATTAGTGGAGCAGTTCTGCTTTGCGTATCAGCTTTACTGGCTTGGCGTTGCTGCTTGAGGCACAAGACTCACGGAAGCACCAACTATGAGGTGGATGAGGACGTTCAACATCTTGTGGATGCTCCTCACAAGTTCAAGTACAAAGAGCTATGCAAAGCGACTGATAACTTCAGTGACAAATCAAAGCTAGGAGAAGGAGGCTTTGGAAACGTATATCGTGGAGTTCTTCGAGGGAATGGAATGGAGGTCGCTGTGAAGAGTATGAGCCACAATACGAAACAGGGCTTGCGGGAATTCCTAGCAGAGGTCTCTATCATCAGTCGTCTACGCCATCGTAACCTTGTCCAGCTGCTTGGATACTGTGCTGACAACGGGAAGTTCTTATTGGCGTATGATTACATGCCGCGCGGAAGTTTAGACAAGCATCTCCTAAGCAAGCAAGCCGGGGAAGTTCTCACGTGGTCTCGGAGATATAACATTGTCAAGGGTGTAGCTGCGGCTTTGGACTATCTTCATGAAGGCTGGCAGCAGCAGGTGATACACCGTGATGTGAAGCCAAGCAACGTCATGTTGGATAAGGATTATAATGCGAAGCTCGGGGATTTCGGCCTTGCCCGACTACGGGAGCATCAAATTGTACCTCAGACGACTCGCATTGCCGGAACTTGGGGGTATATTGCTCCCGAGCTTGTGTACACCGGAAAAGCCACAAACAAGACTGATGTCTACTCATTTGGAGCACTAATTTTGGAGATTGCATCTGGAAAGCCTGTCGTCGACCGAAATGCTGCGGGAACTGAAACTGTGCTTCTTGTTGACACCGTATGGGATCTCCGTCACAGGGGTATTATCTTAGATGCAGCAGATTCCAGGTTAGAGGGGAATTTTCTGAGATCGGAAATGGAGACAGTCTTGCTGATGGGACTCCTGTGCTCTCACCCAGAGCCTGAGTGTCGGCCAACTATGAGACAGCTCCTTCACATATTCAACGGGGAGGCCCCTATTCCTCCAGTTCCACTTTCCAAACCCGTACAAGTCTTTGCTTCTCTGTCAATACAGACTCTACACATGCAGTCTATTAGTGTAGATAGTGTTGATTCATCTTTATTCGGTTCTAGCACGACAATGGATTCGTCAAGCAAAACAACTCCGCTGAGCCACCACGTTCAGACGCCAAAGTGAGGAACAGGTGTAGGAAAATGTTCAACCAGAGAGTGGATCTGATTGGTTTGTGGAGAGACAAGGGCTTTAGTTGAGTATCTTGTCAAGGAATACCCGGTAAGTTTATTTCCGTGGTGAAAGTCTCTGAGTCTCTTGAGTCATTCGCAGCTCCAATGAGGCATCGAGGGAGCATCTATTTGTTTCTAATGACCGTCATGTTTCGCTACAGTGAAATTCGCTGTTCCAAGGTTCATGGGAGGAAAATCAAAAGCAAATACGAACTCAGATTTTCTCGCTTTGCATTTTGAAGGTATGGTTTTACACTCATTTTATACCCTGCAAAGACTGTAAATTTCTAAATCAATGTCCGCAAGATGAACTGTTGCATGAATATTGAACATTTCTCCATTGTGTATGCTTTTGCATGGCTTTAGCGAAAATACGCAGTTCCAGCTTGGGAGGTCGTGGGGTTTTTGAGTTAGTTAACGTGTTGTACACTGAATTTGATACTTGCGAGGGTCTTTTGATTGACATTGCTCATTCATGCAACTAGTCATCAGCTTCTATCAGTTGCCTGTGGATACTTTTCAAGCCCAATTCAATTAGTTGATTGGGATGAATGTTTGTAATGAAAACAATCAATCAATGTGCTAATCATACAGGCATCGGTGTGATTCTTAGGAATTAAGACTCTAGTGCGCGTAGCGGCGACGTGCACGGCGAGCGAACACTGTGTGTAGTGTCATTTTAAAGTCCTCCGTCAGCTTCTCAACATGACAAGTTGATAGTTTGGGAGCAGACGTACAGATGTACGCGACCGAACGGTTTTCATGAGCAAACTGGACATCCATGTTATCGGCTTACAGATTGTGTATATCTCCCCTGAGTTACGAGCTACGATTACATCAAGGCCGAAGATTTTAAGCCATGTGTCGATGAATGTGAGGGACCAAGTCGTTAGTTATCTCGACGTACAACGTTCTGATGGACTGCCTCCAGTTCAGGGTTGAAGAATCGTATGTCGGCCGTCTGGTTGAGATAGACTGTCAAGAGCAGGCATGACTCAAGCAGCATAAGACAAGTTCTAGTTTAATTAGTAGGGTTGTTTGGAGTTGTTTATATTGTGCAAGCGCCACTTGAATTTCTGCATAGCTTTTAGAATCTGTACCGAACTTGCAACTTGCTTGAAGGGCGATAACGTTACGCTTTTTTGGCAAATTGGAAGCTTTTCAGTTTTTGGGTATGAAATTCATTTCGTAGTGTATGAAAGTAGAAGGGATGGACTAGAACATATCTCTGGCTCTACAAAAGACCATTGGCACTGCAATTTTGGACCACTGTAAATGATGTAAGTTGTATAACGAGCTTGCCTTATTATCATAGGCAAGCTCGCTACACAAGCAAGTTGAGCTGTATAACGAGCTTACCTATGGTAATAAGGTCTATATCTAGTTGGTTTAAACAAGTATCAGGATAAATTATTCTTCTGTAGAGTATGCATTTTGATTTTGGTTTGCATTCAAGTGAACACCGTTGAGTTCGAGGATAAAAACTTTTCCTACTGTACGTAAAAATGCCTACTTGATTAGAGGCAAAGTACTCTTGAGAAAACGTCAACAGCATTTACGACATGTGAGACAATCCTAAATGCCCTAAACCTCGCCGAAATAGCGAATGCCCTTCAAGAAGTGGTGCTCTTCTAGCAAAATTCCCCGTCCATAAAAGTGTCCTCCCGGCTTTATGGGATCTTCCCGTCCTTCGCTTTTTCTATGCGGTCGCCTTCATTCTAAAAGAAAGCCAATTTAAGTATTGTGATTATCACGGAAAATCTCGGTCACATAATAATAACGCGCACGTGTAATCTCCCGCACATATAGGCGATGCAGACTTACACTTGTCAATCTTGAGATATAGTTATAAAGATCAAAATATTTCCCTGTAAAATTCATAGTAGGGTGTTTCAGAAATAGTTTTACATGGCTTTGCAGATTTTCATATGGATATTTATGAAGTGTTGACTAAATCTGTATGGGGTGTGAACGGGAGGTAGAAAAAGTTTCGTTACGGAAGCATTCGGTCCAAGTTCCTTATTATTAGCACACTACATATGATGTGGTCCATAGAAATTAAAGGATATAGAATTTTCTGTTATCACACCGCAGTGCATTGATTATCTATTACGGTTAATAAAGTATCTTGTTTAGGTCAAGAGTGAAAGTTGCAACCACCAAAGGGAGCATATGTGTGATGTTCGAGAACACCCATGGTAATCAAAAGTTCACATATTGATATTGATGTGTGAGATGATGGGAACACAAAAATTAACCATGGAGGGAGATTTGAGGGACCATGAGTGGTAAGATTTGAAGGCATGCAAAAATTGACCACGGAGGAAGATTTGAGAGACCCCGAGTGGAAAGATTTGAGTGTTGGAAGGGGGAGTGAATTCATTTGGAGCGGTAAGATTTGAGTGCATGTTGTGGGAAGGTTAGAAGGAGAAGTGAATTTGTTTGAAGGATTACTCTCCAAAATACTCAATTTCATTATTTAAAAAGTTAAAATTTATGATCTTTGTCTCTTGTTATGACTATGAAATGTATGACCTTGTTCCTCTTTCAGTGTGTATGTTTGCTGAAATGTTCTATTGGTATGTGTGCATGAATAAGAGATGCAAGATTGTGTGTGCATGTTTGTAGAAATGAAATTTATGATCTTGTTCTCTTTGTATGTGTGTGCGGAGAATAGAGATGTCGAGATTGTGTGTACAAAGAATATAGATGATGTCAAGATAGTATGAAATGAAATTTATGAACTTGTTCTCTTGTTATGGAATGAAATTTATGAGATTGTTTTTTTGTTCTGTGCATAGAGAATAGAGATGCCGATAAGGGATTATCTGTGGTAATTAAGAATCGAGTCAAGTCATCCCAAGAGGGAGCATTCATGTAGAACTAACTAGAAATATCAGAAAATGTATTTAATGGATGATTCAGTAAGATTTAGAGATATCACTACAAGGATTAGAAGATGAAGACTAAGAATTAGGAGTAGATTTAGATATGCTAGAATTTTTTTATTAGTGGGTGGGAATATGCACATACTCATTGATACTTGGAACCCCGAGTTACTTACCCTTGTAGTAGAGAGTTTGTGATAAAGTATTTTAGAAATCTTGATACTAAGGCCTTTTTCCAAGTTACTAGAATGGATGTCAATCCTTTTTCAACATTAGTGGATTTGATTAAGACTCATACTATTTTTGAAAAAACCTACCAAAGAGAGCATACACCCGTGTGGATCCAAGTTGCTCTGGCCTTGGATAGATTTGGGCATCACGGCAATGGAGCTTGTGTTGCATGAGGTTTAAATATTTGGGGAATTAGTGTTGGTTCAACAATTGCTTTTATTGATAGAGTTATGACAGCCATATTAGATGTGATGAGGAGTCAAGTTGCTTGGACCAAGCTCTAGGAGAGGAGGAGGATATCCACTATTTTTGCTCAAAAAGATTTTCTTGGTTGTGTTGGTTTGGTAGATGGAACATTCTTTCTTCTTGCATCTTGACCAATAGTGGACGGGAAAATATATGTCAGCCACAAGGGTTCATATTCTGTAAATGTCCAAGTGATTTGTGATGATAAAAGAAGAATTATACATTTTCTTGGAAGTAAGTTCTATGTTTTGTGTTGTTTTGTTATGTTTTCTTTCAATGCATTGGTGATCCTCTATGTACGGTTTACTAAAAATATGATTTGATTTGTTTATTTGCAAGAATGCTAGGGTCATGTCACAACATGACTTGTTTGAAAAGATCTTCACTATGGAATGATTTGAACCAGAGAGGGAGTTGTCACACTTTTGAGGCAAAGGAGTATCTTTAGGTGATTCGGGTTATGTACCCATGCATCACGTAGTCCACTCTTTCAAGCAGGCCTGATCAAACGACAAGCAGTAGTTTAATAAATATTTGGCAAAGGCAAGAGTGATAAATGAGCATTGTATATGAGTATTGAGAGCCAAATGGAATTCTCTTTGTGAGCTAAGAGTGCAACTCAAAGACAATAGTAGAAATGCTTATTTGTTAAAGTGGGTGCTAGTGTGTATTATTTTACATAATTTTTTATCATTAGGTCGGACGTTTGGTCAGAAGATGATGGTGGATTTCTAGAGGAAACTCAAATAGATTCAAAAATGTCTTTTCATGGTATAGAACTTGGTAGAGAAGAAAGTAGATCAAGTGTGATGCAACACCACCTTGGTTATCACCTTGATGATATACTTGAATGAATGAGTTTCCATATATTAAATTATTTATTCTTCAATTCTTCATTTCATATCTCATATCTGGTAATTTTTTTGTATTTTATCACCGACACCAAGTTTTAAAAAATGTTTGCTCCCTCAAACTTTGACCATGAGTGGATCTTTATGTAAAATTGCAAAAACAATTCTTGAGATGCACTTTGTACATTTGTAGGAGCCAAGCTTACAATTACACTTTGGTGTGATTTTTGGCAAGTTTACACTTTGAAGTCGCTGGATGGATATTGTTGGGGTGCCAACTCTAAAGAAGATGTACGATGCTCAAATACAAACAAAAAAAAAATTAAGTGCCTAGATGGCGCTTGTAGGTGCCATGCGATGGCGCTTGTATGTGCTTGTAGGCGTAGGGGGCCACCCTCCATCTTGCCAAAAATTTGCTTGCGCCCATCAGTGCCACATGGCATTGGTAGGCACCACGCAATGGCGCTTGTAGATGTTGGAGGGCGTTGGGGGCAGCTGTAATACCAATAGCTAACCATATGATCTAGAGATGAAATTTGGTTTGGTAACATCTAGGAGGATGTTATACAGGATGGACTAAGTAGATCAGATAGAGGTATCACCAAAAGAATACTTCTACTAATAGGCCAAAAATTGAAACATGCTTGAAGAGTTTGGAATCAATAGCTAGACATATGATCTAAAGGTAGAATTTGGGTTAGTGACATCTTGAAAGATAGTACACATAATGGACAAAGTAGATCAGGTAGAGGTATCACCAAAAGAGCACTTCTACTAATAGAGCAAAAACCAAAATAAGCTTGAAAACTTTGGAGATAATTTCATAGGCCTAAACGGATGAATTAGGCATAAAAAATATGCACATTCTCCCCCCCCCCTTCCTTCCCAAATAGAAGAAAGGGTTGCCTTCCCTCCTCCTGGTTTGTCTCACCAGGAGATTTCCAATGGTACCTCACCCACTTGATTTTGATATTCCTATAGGAAGATCCCCTAAAAGATTCCCTCTAGTCAAAGCCTATTTGACCAACCAGATGGGACCAACATCAACATGTCACCCATCCAAGCAAGTAATCTAGGGGTGGAGCTTGCTGACAAGTCACCTATCCATATACCTAATCTTATGTACATATTTTTCCATAGGAAAAATCTAAGGACATGAAAAGATTGTTGACGGGCGCAACATGCAAAATACTCAGGAAGAAGATTGGCTCATAGCTTTCATACCATTCAACACCCAACAAACTTCATCAAGTGGTGCTGGCTGGACAAACATCAAATTCAAATTACTATTGGTGGAATTTGGGAGGTCAATCTGGACATAATTGGCCTCAAAATTACTCTTGGCCTTCACTACCCACATCCCAAGGTAATCTTTGAACCTTCTTAACTGTTTTCTCTTCATTTCTCTCTAGTTTCAAACATTTCAACACCTCAAGATAAGGATTTCTGCATGTTAGGCCTTGAAATTCTCAATGCCTCCTTGCCTCCCACAATGCCTCCAAGCAATTCTTGCATCATTGGGTGCCAACCCTAAACCCTAAACTCTTTGTCTAGCATCATCCAACATTTTCAAGTGCAGTCTCAATTTGTATTTTCCTTCACCCTATCTCTTAGTGGCACCTAGCATAGTTACGCCTCTAGCAACACCAATGAGCATCTACGCATGGCATTGGGTGTCTCCCTTGGCGTTGCACGGGAGATGATTGTCTTGTGCACCTTTGGGAGGCCTCAAGCGGCACTTAGTGGTGGCAACAAGCGGTGCCTAACGGCACTGCTTGCTTTCTTCTTGTCCGAAGGTGGCTCCAAGCGGCACCCAACGTCTTTGGTCCTTAAGATGAGGTTTAAGGTTTTTTTCTTGGTGGGTTTTGCAGGTTATTCCATGTATAGAGTTTTTTCATTCATAAGACAAGGTCTCTTGCACAGGTTTGGTAAGAAGGAGAAAATTTCAATTAACCGCGGATATAGTTAGAGACGCACTTGCCATACCAAGTGGGAGAACACCAAGACGGAGTACAGCTCCTTACATAGTTGTTTCATACTGGTTTCCAGAAAGGGACAGGGTTGTGAAAAGATATCTTGCAAGACAATGTGTGTATCCTACATTTAGAGCTTTCTTCCAGTTGATGGGTGCACTTGTTGCATCCACTTTAGGCCCAAGATTGTACATGGGCATTTGGTACTCAACACCAAGATGAAATTGAGGAGATTTGGTGTGGAGGATTATCATTGGAGAGAGTTAGCATTTAGAGCTATCATTGTGGAGGTGGGGAGTTTGCAAAGCCAATTGAGGAGTCCTAAGGGGCGCAAGTTAAGAATCACCTTCCTTGGGTGATACTCATTCATCTCTTTGTGGAGAGAGGTTTCATTCCAAAGGAAGACGTGATGTACTTGAGTGGTGGAGAGGAGGAGATTATACACGAGGGAGAGCATGATGATGATCATGAGGATGCAAATAGCTCGGATGAGAAAAAGACTACTGATGATGGGGAGGATGAGTATAGTGAGTGATTGATTAGGTTTGAGTTTTGTCATATACATTTATATAGATTTGTATGTTGGAAAACATACAAAGTTCTTTTGTATATCATTGCCAAATTTAATAAATGAGTTCATTTAAGAGGCTTTAATTAATGAACTTGTGAACTTGTGTATTTTTGAAATTCTAATATGAATTTTTACTTGATGGATGACTAAATGTACCACTTGTGAAGAGGTGTTAAAAAAATTTGTGTTGAGACATAGCCCTTACTCTTTGTTGAGATAGCTCATTTTCCCTCTTCTTCCACTTCTTTGCTTTCTCTGTCTATGGAGGGGATTGGTGACCCTACGCATTTCAGAGTATTTTTGCCTTCTTCTTCTTGTTCTATTGATATTATGCATATTTTAGATGATTTTATTCGAGTGGTTGAGTTTAGAGAGAGGAATCTCCTTGAGCGCGAGAGTAGATTTGAGATTGTAGAGGAGAGAGAGATTAGTGATTGAGCACGAGAGTAGATTAGAGAGTGTAGAGGAGAGAGAGAGAGATTAGTGCTTGATTACTTTTGAGATGGAGAGAGAGTAGAGATTAGTTGACTTGGACTTGGACATACTAGGTGCCGCTGCCATGGCGGAGGGTTATGGGGTCCAATTACAAGATCAGACACAAGAGTTAGAATTTGCTATAAAGAGGTGCGAGAGTGCACATGTTCAAGTAGAGGAGAGTGAGAGTGTTCTAGCCCAGATGAGGGCTTGTGTGGCTTATCTTGGACCAATAATACATATTGTTGCTTGCTAGACCCATACTCGTCATGAGATGTAGACCCAGACCAATGGCATCCCTATGATAGATGCCACCCATGTGTTACCTCATAGTGTGGATACTCAAGGCACTCAGACTGGGTTTAGAGAGAGTATATTCCATGTATCCTCTTCCTAGGCTTCCTACAAAAGAAGATTATTGTTGTGGATGTTACTTGTTTGGCATCATTATGGCTTTATAGTGCTATCGGTTTCCATGCATGGGAGAGTTGGATGACTAGGCATGGTTGGTGCTCTCATACATAGTTTGGGCATGTATGGTGCCTACACGTCCTGGTGTTAGCCATTTCATCCAGTTCTATTTGCTACGCTTTGAGGTTATCTTGTAGATAGATCTTACTTTGGATGGAGTGGAGTGGTTGTTATGGAGCATGTGGTAGTGGTCTAAACTTCCAGAGGGAGTTCACACCGGGTCTTGCCTCATGGCCTATTTTTGTTTTGCAGATATCCAATGAGATTTTGAGTTTAGAGGACTTAGAGTTAGATCATATGAGCATCTTACTTCATTAGGTTTACCTATTCATGATCTTTTGATCTTAGATAGTTATGCACTCTCTTATTGTAGGAACCATCCACATGGTGTTATCCATCCTGCCCATTTCCATTTCCGTCCTTAAACAATAGAAAGAGCATCATACACTTGGTCATTTGACCCTTTGATGAGTGCTTTGGACAGATTTGTCCATGACTATAAGCATGTTGTTAGTTAGGTAGAAGAAGAGTGGACATCTGGTAGACTAAGTTCTTATAGAAGTGACCCATATTTTTTTCTTGCTAGGGGTATCAAGCACTAAGGCTTGGATGAGAGCAAGTGGCTCCTATGGTGGTCATTGAGTCCATTTAGGCTTCAACATCATGTATACCATCGTAGACTTGAGGATGCAGTTGTAGCACTTAGACACCATGGTGCATCTCCCTCTTCTTCTTCACCTCCTCCTCTACCATAGTGATAGGTTAAGGTTTTATTGGCTCCCCATTTATATACATCTTTTATTCATCTATCTTCATGTATATATTTATCTTTTATACTCAGATATGTTTTAGTTTACACTTATGAAACTCTCATTTTTGTCTAACTCTCATATTTTCATGTGCTATATACTCACTTGTACCTTGTGCATCAAATTGTGCATCACTTGGCACCTATGTGCACCACCCACATCATGAGTCACCACACTTAACCAACTCTAGGCATCACTAAAAACCAACAAGCGCCTATGAGCACCACTAATTATACATGAGCGCCTACAAATGATGCTTGAAACCTAACCGGTGCTAAATCAACAAAGTGCGACATTGAGCGGTGACTAGCGGTGGCGGAAAAGAGTTGATGAGCATCACTAAGCAGTAACTTGCATCATCTAGTGGCAACTAAGAATGGCACAGAAAAAACCATGGGCGGAACTAAGCAGTAACAAGTGGCATCTTGCGGAAACAATCAGTGGTAATGAGCAGCATCTGGTAATAACTAGCAGCATTGTCAAGTTTCTAAAACTCATCTTATTATAATCCATAATTTAATATTACATTTTGGTATACTATTTGCTACCACCTAGAGTATGATGGATCTGGAGTAGGACATTGAACTTGAGTGAGCACTTTGAAGTAGTGACTTATTTCCTTAGGAGTTTTCCTTGCCTATATGAGACTCATTTTGATTTCACTAGTGTGCTTTGACTCCAAACTCTTCTCCTTAAATTTCTGTTTGTTTGCCCTAGGTTTCCTTTTATTTGCACTCAATTTTTCTCAATTTCAGTTTTCATCTTCTTTGTTTCTAATCTAACACGCTCTGCTTCCATTCTCATCATTTTTTTCTCTCTTTTCCTCATGTTATTGGCTTCTAGTTTAGCTAGTTGTAGCCTCTCTTTGGATTCTATAGTATTTTCCTTCAACATGGTAAATTTTGTTAAATCATGAAAGAATTACATACTAGGTGACAACCTAGGTACCTTACTTGATGATATTCCACCTTTCCTCCTCTTTGGGTCATGTTCCCCTTCTTGGTTAAGGAAAGCACACTCGGATCCATCCCCTATAGAAGTTAAAGGTAGTGGTGTAACAAAAGGTGAGTCCTTGATTGGTGGAACAAATGGTGACTCATCCTTGGGTGATAGGATTTTATTGTCCATGCTTACACTTGGTATAATTTCCACCCCTTGGGTATTTGGGACAAAATGGAGGCCCGAGTCAAGGAGCACCACTCTAGAGGAGATGGGAATTGTGAGCACTCTTGTGCACCTTCGTGGACCTCCTCCTTGCCAACGTCGCTCAAATTGGGATTAAAATCTCCCAAACTTACCATTGTAGGTGGACATATGTTTGCTCTGGTCCCAAACATGGCTTCCATTCTTGCAAAATGTGTGCACATACCATTCAATTTATTTTCTTTAGTTCTCCACCCTTTGCCATATTCCTTTCTTGGTGAGACCTTCTCAAGTAGATTTGTTCTTAAGCTCCCAATTTCCTTTGTATTGTTTCATGTACCTCAACCATTTCTTGTAAAGCTTGTCACCTATCATAGAAGTAAGAAATCCTTGTCCTTCCTTAATCAAAAATGATGCCATGAAACTAAATGCGGTCTATTTTTGAATGGGCTTTTTGCAATTCCCACCATGAATCTGTGCAAAATGCTTGGGGTCCGCCAAATAATCCAATTTTTGGCTATAATGGTGCATCACCATGCAAAATTGTTCATCCTCCTTTGTTTTGCCCGGCATGGAAGAAGCCATCCTTAGTAGGTCTCCAAATTTCCCTAATGGTTGTTCAGGTTGCAAATCCAAAGATGAGTCTATAGGTCTTGGATCAACATCCAGAAGTGAGACTTTTGCACTCAAAAAAGGTACTTGATCTCCCATTGCAAAAATTTAGAAGTGCAACAAAAATTTTGCAGTAAAATTTCTCAACCCCTAATCAATTTCTTGGTTGCCGTAGGGCAGCACAGATCATTTCCCACACTAATGCAAAACTACAAAACTACCATTTAGTTGCTTGACAACTAGCGCATTTGCTCAAAAGGGTGGTGAAATTGAGTTTAGAATATGAATTGTTGAGAGGGAGAATTTTGGATTTTTAATATGCAAACAAAATCATAAATCATATCAGACTCATCTAACCATGTGGCCACCTCCTTTAGAAAAAATGTCACTTTGTCTAATAATCATTTATTCAGTTATGGAAATCCTAAACATCTGTAACATAGGGCCTGATTTTTATAAATGAATGCAATTTGGACAAAATATCTCATAACTGAATTTACAAAGCATTCATTTATTGCAATCTTGTCTCGTTATAGAGTTCACTGAAAATTATTATGAAGTTTGTTATTTATCCCATAGATATCCGTCAAATCTATTTTTGACGGACTACTAAATCTACTCTACAAAAGACAATCATCAACTGCAATATCAATCCTTCCACCATCCAACTTTTCACAAGTGCAAAAAGGGGAAATGTCATGAACCTTACTATCAATCGTTCCACAATCCAATTTCACCACTGTAATACCAAGAGCTAGCCATATGATCTAGATGTGAAATTTGGTTTGGTAATATCTGGAAAGATATTATACATGAGGGTCAAAATAGATCAGATAGAAGTATCACCAAAAGAGTAATTCTATTAATAGGGCAAAAACCAAAATAGACTTGAAAACCTTAGAACCAATAGCTAGACATATGATTTAAAGGTGAGAATTGGTTTTGTAACATCTGGAAAGATGTTGCACATGATGGACTAACCATATCAAAAAGAAATATCATCCAAAGGGGACTTCTACTAATAGAGTAGGAACCAAAATATGCCTGAAATCTTTGAATGCAATTTTGGAGGCCTAAACGGATGAATTAGACCTCAAAAATGTGCAAATTCCCCACACCTGCCTCTCAAATGGAGGAAAGGGAAACCCTAAACCTTCCCCCTGCTTTGTCTCATTGAGAGCTTTCCAACGGTACCTCACCCACGTGATCTTGAGATTCCTACAAGAAGATTCCCTAAAAGATTCCCTCTGGTCAAAGCTTGTTTGACCAACCAGATAGGACCAGGACCGACATGTCACCCATCCAAGTAAGTAATCCAAGGATGGAGCTTATTGACATGTCACCTATCTGTGTGTTTAATCCTCTGGTTGAGCTTCCTTGGAGTAGATCCTCTTTGTCTATATAATAAAGAGAAGGTGATCCTTTGGGGCATCGGAGTTTGAGTGTGAAATTGTGTGTTTTCTCATGGTGTGTTTCTCTTCAGGTCTCCTATCCTCGGAGTATTACAACCATGTGCAAAAATGGAGAGTGTGAAATACTTGAACTAGTGAATACACTATGGTTTGAAGATCCTACCTTTGCAATCGAAGAAGAGTGGAAGAAGAAGGAACCATGGAAGAGGAATCTGTCATGTCAAAGAGTCTTGCTGATGGGTAGAAACTAATGGTCACCGCTCCTTATCATGTAAGGTGCGGCAACCATCATGGAAAATAACTATAGATAGGTGATTTTGTAGATCCAATCATTACTTTATCTGAACATGGATCCCGCAATGCGCAAGGTCTAAGCGACTGTATCTGAAATGCATCATGGACTCTAGTGTGCTTGCCACCTACTGCACATCGGAGAAAGTGTATCCTTTGTGTATCATAAGGGGAACCACATGTGCATTTGTCCGGCAACCATATGAGAACTAGATGTGGGAGATTCCACCTTGGTCAGAGTGCCATAGAAAATTCATCAGAAGTGAAATTGATCAGAAGTGAAAATTCATCAATCAAGGGTGAAGCTTAAAGCCAAGCTCCCAAGGCTTTCCCCATGCAAGAGAGTATACTAACTATGTCAAGTCAAAACACCATCATTTATAATGGTCCACCGACACCAAGCACAGCTAGTGTCCTCCCTCACCACTTACCTAACCTACAATTGGAAGATCTCTATCATACAGTTCAGGAATAGACCTTCCATTTTTTGCTACTTGTTCTTGATCTCCCATTTTTTGCTACTTGTTCTTGGAGTGCTTTTTCCCAAGATTCCTTTGAGCTCTACTTGTATTTGTCTAACTATTGAGCCTTGCACCTCTCTTTCTTTTTGCACTTCTTTGTGCCTTGTACTCCTTACCGGTACCTTTTATATAATGTTATATAACTCTACATATTGTAATCTCGATTGTAGGGTACATATTTGTAATGGTGCTAGATATCTAAGGAAGGAGAGTCAGTCTTTGTGGTTCATTCCTTGCGGACAAAATGAAGGATCAGGCGTAACTGTAACACATCAACAGAAATGAAGCTGATAGGAGACCTGACTTTTGACTCTTTCGGCTCAGTTTTAACGTTTTTTTCCTTGAAGAGTCTTGCTTTTATGTAGTGGCCAAGATATGAAAGAACTGCACCCTCAGTAAAAGATTACCAAAAATTGAAGCTTCTGTTTGATCCGGAATGAATGTGATAACACTTCAAGACTAAGTAAATCATATGAAGCAACATCAAATACCAACTACAAATCGTAGTCGGTAAACATTTTCTTCTTTGAAACTCAGGGCCATCTCTTTCTTATGTCACCACACCGCGCCATCATCGTGTGCAGAATGTTCGCCCATTCAACCTTTTCATCTGGAGGTTCCGGACACATCGTGTTATAATCTGTCATAGCGGGCGTAATGCACATTTTGCCTTTGGTTACTGTACTATTTCTGCCGAACCTCCCTCTTATCATGTACAATAGATCTCCAGTTATCATCTGCCTCTTGTACCTTATTTCAATCTCCTCTCTTATTATCTGCGCCTCTGCTTTGAATGTCTTCCAGCTTGTAATGAGTACATGTACTCATTTTCTCTCTCCATGACAAGTACAAACTTTTGGCCTCCATCGTGGATGACAGTGGAGACGGTATTCTGCATTGTGAGAAATCAAACAGTTCCGCTTACCCTAGAAACAACACAAAGGTGTAAGCAATCTACTACCGAAGGTCGATAAATCTGAGATGATGTGTATACAATGACAACTGTGATTTTATATATCATGCCACTCTTTCCAAAACGGTGCACACTTCAAAGCTTACACCTGGCCGACATCCGGCCCCTTACGAGTGGGCTATGCACGGAAGAACACACGAGCAAGACGTCGTTCATGCTCATGTTTCTTTTGGTGATAAGCGTTTAACAAATTTGGTTTGTTAGCACCTGATGTGATGTTGCACACCGACAACGAGTGTAGATCCCGCAAAAGAAGTACGCAGTCCATTCCTGTACACATGCGCTCATCCTTTGCCAACGAACATGGAGACACTATTTGGTCCACTAACTTTTCTCTACATGTAAACTATGCTCTGATTGTCATCACTATCTAGGTACATCATTAGTCTTACTCCTGCTTATAATTAACACAACGGAGTAAGACTGTCCACGATTTTTGTGGGGAGAATGTGCAAAACTACTTCTATTTCTACAGGCTAAAACGAAACAATAGGAGGTTTCAATTGCAGATTGAAATGAAAATACGGAAATGCTACGGTAGTGAAGTCAGTACCCTAGAAATATCACGGGACATTTCAGAGACCATAGGCACCGGAATTGAAAAAGATCATAAAACCGATCAAGGAAATCACCGGTAAATCAGGAGAGAACAATTAACTAAGAAAAGAATAATTCACGAAGGAGAGTAACGCTTATACGGGACTGTTCATAAACACCATAGGCACTGGAACAGAAAAAGGTCAAAAAATCGTCAAAGGAAATCTTAGATAAATCCAAATAAATGATTAACGAGGGAAAATAACACGCAGCGGGAATGGGCTGAATACCGTACAACTTCCATATCACCTTGCTATACATCCCATAATATTTTATGGCACCGGCCGGAAAGCAATTTAAGAAAGGCTATGGATTTACGGAAGTACCCAATTCAAGCATCAAAGGTAGAACGACCCTAGATCACACATCTATCTTCCGATGTGTATGCATAGCATATATTGAGCTCCATTCAACGACGTAAACTTTGCATATTCCTTGTGATCCTTCTGCAATTTTCGCATATCGGTATGTGTCTCCGCGTACTCTTGGACTTTTTTTTATCCTCTGAGATTTCTCGTAACTTAGTGAGTGGCAGGCAAGGAATAGAGGTGCTATTGATTGTTTTCTCGTAAGTTCATGAGTGACGAGGAATAGAGATGCTATTAACTATTTAACGTAATAAAGGATTATAGAAAAGTTCTACATAACATTAAAGTTAAATTCATGAACACAAGAATAAGGAAACTTTACATGACATCGGAATAGGATTTTGTGAGCACAAATAAAGAAAAACCTCATGGATTATTATCCAATATCTTGAAGTGATATTAAGTGAACACGAGAGCGTGTCTTTTTCGTCTCATTAGGCAAGCGTAGCAACAATAATGCTTTGCTGCATTCCCATGTCCGGGAGATTTTGTCATAGAGGAGCTGAAAGTTGTGGAGTCAAGTTGTGTAGAGTATTGGCAGTTTGCTGTGAGGCGAGCAAGCAGAAAACGACGACCAAGTAAAATAAATAAATCAAGGAAGGAGAAGCATGCAACAGATATCGGCTCAAAATCGCTACTTCGGGCTTTTGGATCAAACGAAACACCATTTGCTCTGACCTAGAAAAGATGTCCTCTTAGAAGGTGGAAGTAAGGTTCAGCAGTATCCCGGACGGCAGAAGTGAAACCGACAAGACCAGGAAGGAAAAGTCTCTTCTCAACAGACAAGAAGATAATGGCATTTGCCATCCCAAGACTTCAGCGACTCAAAACAATTTAACCTTCAGTATAGCTCATAGTTGTCCTTGTGGTTCGTACTGCTACAACAAGCCACTTCAAGTAACCATCGTCGACACTAGCAGGATGTACCAATGTGGTCTAAATCGCTCCTCACAAACAACGATAAAGATGTAGCTTGTAGAAAGAGCTGTACATTTTAGATGTAAACTTTACAGAAAAGAAGGTAATCATTTCAAATATCGACCGTCAGGACAACGTCAAAGATAAACATAACCTGCAAGTCTCTTCAGATACGGGGGAAAGCATTGTCGCTAGACGAATTCACGACGAGGCAGTAAAAGGCAGTACGGAGCATTGTCTGAAGCGAAAGAAGTGGTCTGAAATGTAACTCCATGTCATCTTGGTGAGATGCAATTGAGAACAAAATAGCATCTTGTATCAATGTTGTGTGTCAACAAGCTAACAAAGCGAATTTCATCGGCACAGTCCTTGATAAACACGCTCTAATCAGTTCTGCATCTCAAAGTCTGGATGGTACAAAGATGTATACAAAGTCGGTTCGTCTGACCTGACTACAAAACTGGTGATTCAGGGCTGGCATTGCCTGAACCACATAGTCCACTGCTTACTCCCACCATTTCCTCACTGTAATAGAAAAGAAAATAAAAGGCCCTTAATTGATCAACTTACCAACAAGCAGAACGCTTCAGTATCAAGTATAAGGCATCACTTAAAATAAGTTCTGAAGTCTCCGAGTGCTGCATAATGCTGTTATGCTGAACTAAGAAGGATAACGATCACACTGCCAATTCATTACTTGCATGATAAATCACTGATCAAATCCACATACACAGAATTGTCTATCCAAAGTGTGCAAGGGTCTGTTTGAAAAATTATTTTCAAACATTACTTACACTGCGAGGTGTGACAAGAATATAAGAGAAAAAGCCACATCTCACTCACTTGAGCTTTTACTGCCCACTCTCTTGAGACCATTTAAGTGAAAAGATACGCATGTTAAGATAGGTGCCTAACATCACCCTCAAGCTTGTGCACGTCTTCATCGTCCACTGTAATGAAGGTTTGACGAACATTGAACCTCATTCTGGATGTTTGATTCACCAGGGGCGTAATAGCATCTGGCAGGAGGGGAAGTGTTTAAACGAATGAGGCTAGCTACTTTCTAAGGATATCGCACAAGGGCTTCACTCAAAAACATGTGTAATATTTTGCCCGCTGTTGCACTAACTTGGCATAACGAGCCAGCCATCCAGAAGTAATAAATCCACGGTACAACTTGGATAAGGTTTTCTTCAGTGGTGCCCATGAAGGGTTGTGCAAGATGAGACTACCGAGTGACTCCATTTAGTAACCACCTTTACCGGAGCATATCCGCGACAGGTGTGCATCAGCATGTGCATACAATGATATACAATGGCGAAGTGGGTACGATGGAACGATAATTATTGAATACCATCTCTAGTTATTTTTCTTATTCAGTGTCTGAAAAGAAAAGAATGAAAGTATTCCGTGAAACTCAGTTGGACCCGTAACACTTATAATTTGCACAACCACTAGGGGAAAAAATTTCTTAGAACTCTTGGCTTTCAGAGAGGTCAGACCTGGTGGGGTAATCCAGCCCGTGAAGCACCTGCATCTTTCTTAAATCCTCTTCCGCATATAACGGAAGTATCCAATACCACTTCCTTGAGCCAAATACCTGTACGTTAAAAAGTTCCACAAAACTTTCAGCTCTAGTCTAAGTACGGTGATTAAAAACAATGAAAATCCTACCAAAGTCCATAAGCAAGTGAAAAATTTCCAGATATATGGCATTTTCACATCTCCCAAAGAGACTAATATTAGCGTCTTCACAACAGAAGGTAACGTACCTGCTCAAAGTTTCTCCTGCTGCCAAGATCGAATCTCCATCTTGTAGACGCCTTCTTTTCATACGCCTACATAGGGAAGCATTTCAACACAGAATTCAAGCTCGACGTCAAGCTCAGATAGCAAAACCCACAAACAGAGAGATGCAACCTTTCCGTACACCTTGCACTCGTCATCGCAATCGTTAACTATCAAGAAGTATAGAAACACGATGCCAACTCTTACAGAAGACTAACCTCGATCGTCGTGGTGTTCCCAGACACAAGTGACACGTGCATTATCAGGAATCCAAGTACACTCAGTGCAAACGCCAGATTCAGCACTGAAGAACAGTTCAATCAGAAAATTAATTACCAAATAAACGTCCAGCCAATACTGACAGACAGCACCCCACTATACGAGTGAGCTGTGAGTCTGAAACTTACACCACTGCCTTTCTTCCATAACATACTAAGCTTAAGAGATTAACCCACTAATACCACTGTGACTATACAGTAAAATTGCTACTTCTGAGTTTATACACGTAAATATATCATTCCAATAACAAAGAAGCCAAAAGCCAAACGTCCTGATCAATCAGCCACATTTCCCAACCACAACACATCATCGTCACTGGTCCAAATAGAAGGACGAGAACAAAAACTGCAGTATTATACCGAAACCCAAGAAGGTGGTGGCGAGATTCCCAGGAAGAGTGGACTCGTCGTCCACATCACTGAAGAAAGCGATGAAATGCGGAAGGAGTGAAGCTGTCACTAATGTCGTTTCCAAAAACGTGTACAACTGCACAGAACCCAGTCAAAGCGCATACAGCTTAAACGCGTGTGCTACGAAACTTCACCCCAGTCGAGTATTTGGACCACTCTGTTGATTTATCTGAAGTCCTAACCCTATGAAGCAACTCAGAGTGGTTCCTGTATAACACGAGTTCCCGGTACACGCAGAAACTCTCCATGACCTTTCATAACACAAACGCCGCGAAGTTAAAGAAGAGCAGAAACTTACGAGGAAGAGTAGAAAAAATTTGTAGTTGCGAGCGCCCACACAATTGACCACCCATACGCAATGGTGATCCATCTTCAATATACATCGGCCGCCTGTACAGGTGTAACGACAAGGTCATCACACTCAAGGCTGCCCAAAGTAACCCAAGACCTTTCCAAACCCTTGATAATCAATTATCCATGCACAAAGTTGGGAAAACAACGGATACACAAAACAGCGTTGAGTTGTCAATATAAAGCTGAAGGTAACTGAAGGAAACAGGTACAGCAGTAAGGCAGACTTACAAACTGAACAGTGATGACATCGGGGCGGTTTGAATTGGTTGCACTTTCTGCAATATCGAATTCTTGGTTGAGTTGAGGGTCCAGATGGAGGCAGATTAGGACCGGCGGGACCAGGGCTGGCAGCTAAGGGCATAGCCTGGGCCTCCATATCCTCATCGTCAGTGACAGGCGTCCAGTTAGGAGGGACACCACCAGGGTCGGTCAAAACTACTGTGAAGTAGCACCATAGGAGCATCACCAACTGCAAAAAGATATGGTTCAGCCACTATGTGATGACATTTTATGCAAACTGATGAAGAGCATTCTTAACCATCCGGGGCTCCAGGCACAATGAAAATAAGCACCCTGACTAGCACACCACATTCAAGGTCCACGATCTCGCACCCTCCAAAGATGCTGAAGGCATGAGCAAGGAATCGTGAAGGTAGACTGTACTTTTGCCACACATAAACTACCCCACAGTTTCTAATTAAACATTTAAACCTGATAATGAAGTACAGCTTCGTAAATCATGATAGTCATGATATTCCTGAAGTTATTCTAGATGCATTCACTTCCCCTTCTCAATACAATGAGCCTTCCCGATGAATAATCCAGAGGAAAATTGAACCGTGACACGCGTACAGGATCTATGATGCAATTAAGACTGGCATGTATTCCATTCAATCACCGGACAGATCAATGACAATCAGGATGCGCGTCATATCCTCCAACTCAAATCCAGTCATGCTAAAGATAGACCATCAGACATACTTTAAGTGATACCCTGAACGCAGACTTTAGATTAACGAACCCATAAAAAATTTCTGTAAGGAAACGCAGACGAGATTGTAGTGCGAGACATAACCGAGCAAAATGCTTGTACTTGCAGGACATAATTGCGAATAAAGTGATCGGAAGTATATAAGGGCTTGATTAGACTCATCGAGCGCTAGAACAGGATCCATTTGAAACATTAAATTATGTTTCTAACTAAGGAGTTGCTACATAAAGCGCTTTGCCTGCTCTCAGACATCAAAGTAATGCTTCAGATACTACTATCAGCTTGAGTTGCTGCCAGTTGGTCAACAACCCAAAACCCTTGCTTCAGTACCAAAACAGCTCAAAAGTCTACAGTCCATTCACCTACTAAATATAGAAAGAACTGACGACCTTAAAACCAGTATGGACAATCTTTCAAATTTAGATAATGAAACCTTGGAGAATCATGACAAGAGAAGGGCGAAGTCACTCTTAAAGGGGAAGCTTACCAAGACATGGAAGAGTATTAACACCATCAAGCCGATTGCAGTATGCGAGCCACCTTTCAGAACCTCGAGACCATAATTTGAAATGACAACTGCATAGTATGACACAGCAACTACTGCCAGAACAACAAGGATCATAACAGACCCTACTACCCGCAACCCCGTGCAAAACTTAAAGACGTTCCACGCCATTGCCAAACGAGGTCGGTATAGTAGGCCCAGAATAGTTGGCAAATGCCTCCCGCCAGCAATTCCGGCAACCCTCCTTAACGACCTCCACGCCAGGATGATTACTTCTAATGCTGCCGTCCTGACATCTCCTTCCGAAAATTTCGTGGCGTCTACTTCTCCCCAGAGGTAGGTCAATGGCAAAATTTCCCGTACTTTAACCCTAAGAATCTCTACTCCAAATCTTAATACTCGCACAAGGCCCCGGTATGGTAAGCGAGGCTCAGAAAACAGTGTGCTGCCTTGCGTTGATAGCTTGTACAGTAGATTTTAGGAACCACTCCAAACCACCTGGCATCTCCCAGAACACAAACGGCTGATGAGCGTTGTCTTTCTTTCAAAATTTAAGGCGTAATTACGACAGAACCCTCACTTCAGACGTTTTCTTCCAAATGATATGCCGTAACCCTGGAAAACAACTGCGTCAGTGCTTGCTACGGAGACTAACGGGAGGGCGAGATAAGCGAACGAGCAATGCAAAAGTCCAGGAAAAGGTCAACACCTATGTAGATGACAGTCATCGGACTCACACAAGAGGAACCTGCATAATAGTGGCCAGCAAGGCAATACTTGCTGGCCACTAGCAAATATATGCCAGCATATGGAAATAGATCAGCACAAATTAGATAAGATTCTACCTTGGAAATCGGTGGTAGTGTTAGAAGCGCCTGCTTGGCTTCTCAACGAAGAATTTAGGGTCTTATCACGCATCAATTGACACAGCAGCAGCCGATTTCAAAATACGATTTTAGTTGCAATGGAGTGCCGGATCTGCCTCCTCGTTAAAAGAAAAACCCCGCGCAATTTATTAGGGGCTCGATTCCTTTTCGGAAGACGGAGTTTTCAGAGCTCTATATTTCCGTGACAACATAGGTTGGAAACAACCGCAGCTTCTCTGGTGAATATAGAAGAAAATTCCGAAAAGAGAAGTTGGATCAGAGGTCTGGCACGACAGCCTTATAAACCATGGAGAGAAACGTCTGTATTTTACCGCCCTAAACCATAAACCGAACGGCTGGGCTACCTCGCATTTTGAACTACTTGGCAGCTTCGTTTCCCCGCTTAAAATATCTAGTATCCTTTCCGCTTGACCGGCAACGACAGGACACCGCGCACTCGGATGTGTATCCAGTCAAGCCGCACATATACGATAATACAATTCAAAACAGGAATATGTACGGCACAGCTTCAGGAAAACCATGCAGTACTTTAGACACTGCACGATGAGTTGAGCAACACTTGATTACACCTCAGGTTAGGGAGCAAATGCCCAGCAATCTTTAAAAATCGGGGTTTATCCGAAACTCGTCGTTATCTTGCGCTGTAGGGCTTCTAAACAGAATGGAACTGCACACTCGAACTGCAGTGTTCAATCTCTCACTACTCAATCTCCACACCCGGAAGAGAAAATGAACATCTAAATCCACACCGATCAGCGCCGAAAACAGATCTCGATCTTCACAAAATTGTGCAGCGAGCAGTTGACAATAGAGGAACTAGAGCACAAAAATTGAACCCCAAAAACTCTCGGTAAATAATCCCCGATATGCTGATCTTGGAACAAACCGAGCAACCGGCAAAGAAAACAACCGTATAATCAATCTACTAACCAAAAAAAGCGCCCACTTCAAAACCAGACCTCGAGCGAGGAAAGGAGTAGTCCAAGCCACAGCAAAGATAGCACGGCAGATTCACGAGCTGTTTGCTCCTTCGAGTCTAATACAGCTGCTGCGGGAGAGGAGGAAAGCCACCTCCTCTTCTTCCTCTCCTCCTTCTGCTTCTGCTCTTCTTCTGCCTTTCGAGGAACATGCTCTCCACAATATATGTTCCGACCTTGTATTTCCGGTCCACGCGGACCTGACGTGGGCCAGCTTCAACCCATCGTAAGGTACCACGTGGATTAACTTATGGGAGGGAGCCCCCGTCTTGTTTGAATGCGGCCTAGTTGTTGTCCTCCGTGGAGGTGATGTGTACATCGAGACGTTGACCACTTCACCTGTTTGGGAAGTAGTCCTGTATAGACTATTTAACAGCTTTATCAACGGACTTTGAGTGACGATACTTGCCGCCGCCTTGGAGCATAGGGAATTCGGACAATTCGCTTGGAGCATTTTGCAAACCAATTCGGATGACAGATTTCTCATTTCGATGGTATTGGGCTTTTGTTCCAGTCTACCTCTTGGTTTTATCTTTGAATGGTTCGATGGGTCTTCCCGTCCTTTTTTTATTCAATGTGTCGCTTCTTTTTCAACTTTATCTCCATTTGATTTGTGATTATCTTATCTTGTAGGTTCATTTTCGTAGACAAGGTTCCAAACTAGGGGGATTTAGCTAGCTAGATTGATCAATTCAAATTAGTTAATCAACGTACTTTAGTGATTGAATCTAGATAGTACTCTTTAGTTTCCACATATATGTAGTGAATGCAACTGCCTAAATTAATATTTATGACTTAAATCAAATGAAAATATAAAAAATTCAAATTTTTATTTTGCTAGTAATAGAAGTAATCAAAATGAGCAATTAGTATTTTCTAAATCCAAATATGGTTATGATAATAGTTTAAAAACTTCCACAAGTTCATTGTAGCAAATGATGTAAATTTCAATATAGTTTAGTTCTTTGGAATTATAATGCCTTTTAGCAAGGACGTTTACTAGAACAAGCTACTAAACACCGTGAAAATACTGTTAAGAATGTTACTTATTATGTCGACCTACTCAAATTCTGAACTCATAATCTACATATACTCCGGTTGTGATGCAACCCAAGGAGATATGGAGATTAGTCCATCATGGTAATAAACACTATGAATATGTTAATTTGCTAAATATAGTAATTGAAATAACTGAAACTAAACTTATAAGAGATATATAAAGCACCAATGAACCTACTACCCAAACAACTAAATATCTACAACAAGTCATAAAAACAAAGGTGGTGGAAGCACTTTATACCAAAATAGTTTTCTTACTAAAGATTAATAATATAGATGAAAGTTTCAAGGACTTCACACAATACAACTTTCAACCTGTAGTCGAGAAATAACTGTTCAAGATAAACAAAGATTGAAAAAAGCTATATAATTTTCCCAGAAAAAGCTATATAATTTGCACAAATTCAAATTTCCTGTGCTAATGGAGATAGCTCTATTTACCACGGCTTGATGAGATCTTCCCATCATTTTCTTTCCTATGCAAGTTGCAGTTCTCTCCCTTCTTATACGATAGTGAATTAACAATATGAACCTTATCTATTTAACTCAGAATACATAAGGCAATAGGTGATAACAAAAATTAATAAGATAAACCATATCTATTTAGCTTATATGAAAACTTTAGTACCGAAGTAATGCATCATTGTTAGAGAAGTAGTAGGTTCATGTATTCGTGTAATAAAGAGTATTTCTGATGTAATCCATAAACCATGGTTAATATAATTTTCTTATGTATAATGATATCATGCAACATTTTCAGAAAGTATTTAAAGATTTTTTACCACCTAGTTAATGATTTGAACTCCAAATCTTTAACAATCCTTTGTTGAAGATTTGAATACCATGGCCAAGTATTGGTTACAATTGTAACTATTATAACACTATGTTGCACAAATTCATAATATTGTGGTAAGAACTGGTCAGTTGCCTAAGGATATGAGTTGAATATTACTAAAAATAAAATAAAAATGTCACTTATGATGACAATCTATTGTTTTTATTTAACCTCTTGGGCAGAGTCATTCCTAGAAGAGGTAACGTCACCACTGTTGATATGCTACAAAAATGAAAACAAACAAACAAAAGAATATACATCCAAGCCAAAGGATTCTTGAAGGTGGTGGTTCATTCATGACAAATGTCACTTTGCCTCTGAATTTTATGTATCTCTCTTGTTGTCCAACCTAATTCCTTATCACTAGCGCCAAGACATTTATGAGTACTACAATCTGATCCACAATTATTTTACAAAGTTCATGGTGTATGAGATTGGAAATATTAAGATATCTTACAAGTAGTGTTATAGAATGTGCAAACTAAGAAGGAGTAAGATCTTCCAAGGGTCCAACTTTGACAACTACAACCATGATATTTCAGTCCATCCTTCCTAGGAGGCATGACATCGCAAGAGTCTTAAATGCCTACTCTATTGAATATTACAAGGTAGTGGTACTTTACAATACTCTATGTGTTTGGTAACATATTTCTATATCATTCTTGACCTCTATAGACCCACTACGTTTTCACACTCTAGTTCTACATGAATGATTCTTCTCACTCAAGTAGTTTTGCTCTTACTCTATTATACATACACCAACTCAAAATTCTTGATGGTATAAACTTTATTTATTGAAAAGAAGAATGCACCAAACAGACATGGTGAACATTGGGCTTAAGCCTTGTATACATTTCCTACTTTGTTGCAAATAAATTCAATGACTACAATGAGCTAGAAATCTCCTAATTACAATTAAGGCACTCAATGTTAATTCCATTTTATCTACTTCTTGTGTCCTAGCTTAATCTTAACTTGGTGTATATTGTGTGGTATGGCCATCCCACTCTCTTATCTTATTGTCCACAACTAGTATGTTAGGTGTTAGGTAGTGCACTAGATCTTTACATTGTAACCTAACTATGTATGAAGTGGGTCATTCTTTATTGTTTGATTGGGTCTATGTAGGTTGATCATATTCATCTTCCTCTCTTCCTTTGTTTACTAAGACCTTGTCACCAACCTCCTTTATGATCTAGTATGCTTTTTGTTGTCCACTTGTGGACTCTTCTCCACTAAGGTGATTGGGTCATTATGCAAAAGTGATTTTGTATTTGGACAACATTATGGATTGGTCACTTCTTGCTCCATTTGTTGTATTTTTTATTGTTCCTAACGACTCCACTTTTTTATTTTATGTTTTGAGACAAAGTTGATGAAAGCTAATGTTCTTGATGGAGTTCTTCTCAATTTGGAAATAGGCTCCTTGACTTCCTCCTCTAGTTTCTTCTTCTTGAACAAAAATATCCTTGGGGTTGTTAATTATTTGCAATAATAACTATGCTTTGTTGTTTTGGTATTCCATGTCTACCTTGTTGTTTTGCATGTGTAATGATATCTAAATATAGGAGTAATTACTTCTAGCATCAATATTTTATAACAAGGTTCACTGTAATACTACGAAGACAAGAGAAGAGAGAAAACACCAATTACACACTCAACATTTGGTGCCCCAAAGGAGCACCTTCTCTTTATTATATAGACAAAGAGGATCTCCTCCAAGGAAGCTCCACCATAGGATTAAGCACACAGATAGGTGACATGTCAGCAAGCTCCACCCTTGGATTACTTACTTGGATGGGTGACATGTTGGTCTAAGTCCTATCTGGTTAGTCAAACAAGCTTTGACCCGAGGGAATCTTTTAGGGAATCTTCTTGTAGGAGTCTCAGAATCACGTAAGGTACCATTGGAAAGCTCTCAACAAGACAAACCAGGTGGGAGGGAAGGCCAACCTTTCCTATGTTTGTGGGGAGGGGAATCTGCACATTTTTGAGGCCTAATTCATCCGTTTAAGCCTCCAAAATTGCCTTCAAAAGATCAGGCTTCCTACTCTATTAGTAGAAGTCCCCTTTTGGTGATACCTCTTTTTGATCTGTTAAGTCATGTGTACCATCCTTCTAGATGTTACCAAACCAATTCTCACCTTTAAATCATATGTCTAGCTATAATTGGTTCTAAGGTTCTCAAGTCTATTTTGGTTTCTGCTCTATTAGTTGAAGTACTCTTTTGGTTATGCTTCTATCTAATCTACTTTGACCATCATGTATAACATCATTCTAGATGTTACCAAACCAAATTTCACATCTAGATCATATGGCTAGCTCTTGGTATTACATTCATTCCTACTCATTTGTGAGGTGGATTGTTTTACCTTTCCTCTTAAGATTCTGCCTTGTTTCTTGGGGCTTTTATGCTTCCACTTTTGTTGGGTGATACACCAGTCATTTAAATTTCTTGTTTGTGATTCTTGGAAGCTTGAACCTTGGTCCTCACCCCCATATCACCTTCTTGTGGATGATTATTATATGTAGATTTCAAGGACATGCATGAACTTTTTTGTGTGAGCAAACTCCTTGCATGCCTTATGATATTTTGTTATTTCTTGTAGGATGCCAAGGTGTCCATTGAAGTATGTTGGATGATAAAAGTGGCTAGGAAAATTTTCCTTCTCTTCCTCACTTAGGAGGTTCATCCCTATGTAGAAATCAAGGATGAAGGGGATCATGATTGTGGGTGTGACTTTAACCATAATATCCAGTATCTTGATGACCTACCATTCTTGGAACATCCTTGCCCAACTTGTTTGTGCATGAGATGGAAGAAGATGGAAGAAGATCACCTACTTTAGGTTCAAATAGGCCATTATTTTTTACTTGAATAATTTCATAGCGGTTTGGTGATAACTTGCCAAATAGTGTCCTTAAGATCCTCTATCTTGTACCCATTCATCAACTTCCTACACAAAAATGAGTTGTCAATCTTGTCCTTCAAGTCTTTAATTGGACAAAAATGGGAAGTTTCCATGTAGATTTGGCCAAATGGAGAACACTCTTTTCCTAAAAAAATTTGCCAATGGTACTCTATCCACATTGTTGGACTTGCACTCAAGATCTTGCCACTTATGTTGAGGATATTACAAATTTCCTCTAGCAACAAGATGTTCAACACACTCTAATCCCAAAGCAAGAATTGGAGCTTTTGACTCTTGAGGTGATTCAAACTACTTTACAAACCCCACTTGGTAACCTCTAAAGGTTTGTTGATGATATCTATAGACTGCTTCTAACATCTCTCTTTACAATACAACATGCCATTCCTTAATTATTTGGATTTGCAAATCTACCCTATTACCAATACCTCTTGCTCAATTGCTCAAGTTTTTTCACTTTATTGGTGAAAAGGCAATTCTTATTGGTAATGGAGTGAATTCCTATGCAAAGCAACAAAATTTGACCACATACAATAATGAAAAGTGAAAAAATTCTCCTTGTGGTGCAATATCTTGATTTTGTAGCTTGTCAAAACCGTTCCATCCTTCATCATGACATGGCAATTGATGAAGGGTCACAATCACACTCCAAATGCATATTGCTTGGCATCAAATGGTTGGGAGTATGCCTTTAGTTGCAGGTTCATGCATGAGCAATAAATTTACATTGATTTGGCGGTGTGCATATAATGGCATAACTTTGTATTGACAAAAAAAATTCCATTGTTCTTCATAATGAAGCAACCTATTGCAAAGAAAACTTCACAAATATACAATTTGTAATGACAAGCCTCAAAACAATACAATTCTTAATATGTATATGGTTGGTCATAGTGCTAATCCTTGTAAGAACAATAGACCCTTGACCAAGCCCTATTCTAATACAAACATTGACCCCCAAGCCATTGCATTGGGTTGTACCGTTGTATGAACGGATTATCTACTCTGTGAGGTGCTTGGCTAACAACTAATGCCATTCAGTTTGCAACCTTCTACCTTGCTACCTACTGAAATTACTAAACCAGAAAAAATTAAAAAGATTTGCACTCAAGGAAGTGAAGGTGGATCATTACAACAATACCTATAAATTTCCTTTATAAAGCAAAACTAGTACATGGAGAGCTTTTATACTAAACATTTGGCTTCAATTTTAATAAAAATACCCATTGCTAATTTATGATAATTATTTAATTACATAGATATAATTAAATCTACCCCATTATCCAAATTTTACCATTATTAATCAAATAGAAATATTCTAGCAATGCTTTCATTCAAATTCAAACTTAATATCCATCTACAACTTCCAACACCCTAATTAATATACTTGATATAACTTTGTAATGAATGGAGTACTAATTATACTTCTTTGTATATAATAGAACCTCTCCTAGCTTATCCTCTTTTAGTTTATAACCTTGCCTACCTTATAAAATTTAGCAAGTCCTGATTTGGACCTATAGTGTAGCTAATAAAACCTCTATCCTTTTAGCTTTTCTTTGTATGAGAATTTAGTGGCTTAAAACACTCTTTCCTTTTATCTTTTCCTTTTATGAGAATTTTTTGGTCCCTAGATGGTGAGTTAGCTTATATTCTATCTTGGGGGTTGGGGTCTCGCCAAGCGGCTTGGCCCATTATGGTTTGAATTCCTAACATCTTGAGTATGTGACAAGGTATAGTAATGTGCCTTTATTAACATTGCAAGGATGAGGTCAATCTACAATAAAGATCGGAAGAAATCAAGAATAGTGCACCATACAATTGATCTACTATAGTCAAGTGATATATAAGCTTACAATCTGATAGCTTATAATTCCTTTCATCCTATAATCGACGGACAATCCTTGCAATATTGACTAAGAGAGGTTTTACTATATCTAGATTTTATGTCTATAAGCAACTTTACATCCTTTTAATAATACTACTAGATCAAAATATATAAGCCATATTTTCTTGTTGATTTGGAGTGTATAAAAAGTACTTTTGAATACTAATGGATGCTTCTATTATTATTTAATAGAAAATATGCCAATTAAGATTTCTTGTAGTTTGAAGTCTAGATGTATGTAAATTCCTACAACACTTATGGTTGGGAATATTATAAATATACTAATTATAACATTTTCCTACAATTTTCAAAGTTTATAGCCATAAATAGCTTCATATAACATTAGTAAATGTAATATTTACATGAAAAATTACTAATCATGATATTTATATTATTATAATCATGATATTTATATTATTATAATCATGATATTTATATTATTATAATTAAATATATAATTTTAATATATTATATTGAAAAATAATTGTAATTTATATATAAATACATTAGAAATTATTATCTATTAGTTTATATCATAACACTAATTATATAAATATATTTATTTTCATAAATTTTTTATTAAAAATCTGTTTAAACCAATCTAATATATGATCTAATCTAATGTATGGTTTTCATAAATGTACCCAATATCAATAAAAGAAAAATCTTATTTCTTATTAGAAGTAAAGTCACAAATAATACAATAGTCTACTTATTAGTCAATGAATGAGAAATAAAGGTATTTCTATTCAGATGATTCTATTAATTTTGCTAGAGAAAATGAAGAAAGAAGACCTTTCCCATGGACTAGAACGTATAGAAGATATTATATAAATCAAAATTATTTCATTGTTTATTTATTAAGTTTAAGATAGCTTTTACTTTTCACTTTATTAAGGATTGCTACATATACTTTTATTATACAGGTTAAATTGAACTATTCAATAAAGACTGCTATAAAGATCACCCATCAATCAATTATGTATATTTATATTAATAGTTTATTCACCTCTTCTTAGATTACATAAAAATTATCAAGATAGAGAAACTTTTTTTATACTAATAATAATGTAAATATAATAGTAAACTATGTCTATTTCTATTAATAATTTAAACTTTCCTTGTTAGATTATATGTCAACAAGTATATTAAGAGAATTTTATTTTTTATATTAATACAATGTAAATATAATAGTAAATATCAGTAATTATCCATGTTAAAAAGTTGGTAAAACAATAACTAATTATTAACATTGTCCACAAAGTCAAAAAAACCAATGTTAAACAAGTTAGAAGGTGAGTATTTTGCATAAGCAAGGACATTATTCCACATGTTTAGCTAAACTTACAAACATACCAAAAAGTACACTCTCTAAAGTTTATCACAAGTTTCCATAAGATGCTCAATTGCAAAATTGTCCAAAATGTTGGACAATGATCAAAGTGGATCAAATTCCTCATTTGAGAGTGATAGTGATATTGATAACATGTGCATAGTGCTCACCATTGTCCCATAGAAGCATAATCAAGCTTGTATAGTGGCAATCTACCTTTCTCTAGATGATGACAAAGAATTTGGTGATGGAGATTACTATGTATTGCTATTGCCTAAGGTTGAGCATTTGGAATATCTTATGTTGGGGCATGTGTCTATCCCTTGCAAAATGATGAGATTCACATTGTCTAAATGGAAGTTATTGTGTACTAGCTTTTGCCCTAGTTTGGGGCTTAGCCCCATCTTACCTTTTTTGTCTCTCCCTTGAACGACATACTTGATGGGGTCTTCCCATCCTCCTCTTGTATTTTGGTGCAACATACTTGCCATACAAGTACCATTAAAGTCAACAAAAGCAGTCGTACCAAATTATCACCCTCTAAATGGGTACTTTCTTACATTCTATATGTTATAGATAACATTGGGGCATGTCATGAGATAATCAATTTGAATTACTCATGTACCTCATTGAATTCAAGTGCCCCATTTGTAGCCTTTGCTATAAATGTTTTTTGCAAGATGAAATTCAATGGCTAGATATTTCTTACCGTAAATCTTTTGGTCACATATTATTGTGAGTTCTTGGTTACATTGGTCACATTGAGGGTATGGTATGTTGCATCAACCCACTAAGAATTGAGCTCCATAAGCATTACTACAACAAGAAGAAAGCAATGTATTGCTTTAAAAATATTGTGATAATTGATCACAACGGCCTCATAATTTATGTAGATGTTTGATATGCAGATTCATTTCACAAGCTAAGGTGTTTACAAATTAGTCACCTTCTCAATTCTTCCACAAATTAGTGGCAATACTTTCAAAGTGAAAATAATGAAATTGTTCAAGAATATCTACTTGGAGATCCATGTTATATGGGTGTAGAAATATTTATACTTTGACGTGTAGATGGAGGAGAAGTCATGAATATGCAAGCAAGCCATCCAATATTGCAAGCATTAAACTGCAATATGCAAAGAGGCATATCAAGGTAGAATGGAGAACTAGGTGATATTAAAATCCATCTTAGAAGATTCTTGATTGTGTGCACAAATTGACTTGATATACTAGCTTTTATGTTTGATACTTGCTATAGATTGAAGAATTTTATCCATTGTTCTTGTTTGGATTTTTCTATCATTGATTTTGAAGATCTTGTTACCATTGGGATTTGTGAGTGATTGTGCTTTTGACATGTAAAAGTTCATTCATATTGTTTGTTTTTTGCTACTCCTTTCCTCCCTTCATTGTTGGTATTCTCATTCTCTTTTAGTATGTGTGCATTCTATCTTTATGTGGGTTATTGTACCAATATGGAGTTTAGCAACAAAGTTAGTTAGGGCTAACAAAGTAGCAGATAAGACAAATTAGCCTAGAATATTCTAGAAGCATCTAAGAAGTTTCTTGTGAAGCTTCCTAACTAGCTTAGCTTGCACCCCAAGTAGGTAGCTTCTAAAAGGAAGCTTCAAGAAGCTTCCAACTAGCTTAGCTTGCACATCAAGTAAGCAATTTCTAGAAGGAAGCTTCTTCAGAAGCTTCTTGGTTAACTTGGCTTACACTCCAAGAAAGTGGCTTAAGGAAGCTTTTTGAGAAGCTTCTCAAGGCCATTATACTCCCTATAACTACCAAGGCCAAAGCTCAAACTAGGCATTTAGAGTTTCACTCATTCAAGTGTCCAAATGTGAGCGTCCATTCTCCTATTTCTCTCCTCAATCTTGGTCTTCTACATTGGTATCAAAGCAAGAATGGGATGAATGGAATTTATGGACTACCAGATCCATTTTTGCCAAACCATTGGGACTTTTGTGTCTATGTACTACCCAAACATCATTTCACATAGTTCATCACCTAATGCTTTGGGCAGATTTTTTGAATACAATTACCTTGTCCAAGGAACCCTTGGTACTATCAGTTGTAACCTATGGAGAACAATGGACGTGTTACATCTATGTGTTAATAAATTAGATAGATTGGGGGTGGTGTGATAGAATAGTAACCATGGCATCAATGCAAAAGGTTATCATTGCTATGTAGCAACAAATCAAGCACCTTACTTGATTGTTGGATGAACAAGATCATCAACAACAAGAGCACGTAGAGAGTACCAATTTGAGAAGGAGAAGATTCAATCCAATCTCCAAAACCCAAGGTTTTTGATGGCAAAAATCTTTTGGATGTAGTAGATAATTTTGTGTTTGACTGCAAATGTTATTTTGAGGCTACAAATCTTCAAGACAAATGAATATAAATTCTCTTGGCTTCCAACTAATTGGATGGAGTAGGAAAGCTATGGTGGCAATTCCAAGTGGAGCAAGTTGAACAGAAAATTGTTGCATCAATCTTGACATGGGCATAATTCAAGAGTGCAATAATTGGTCAATTCCAAGCTATAAATGCCACACAAGCTACATGAGATAGGTTGGCAGAGTTGAAGCAAATGAACTCTATAAGAGATTGCATCAAACAATCCAAAACACCATCATACAAATTTCAAATATATTGGAAGGTGAAGCTATGGATCAATTTGTAAGGGGCTTGAAGTCACAAACCAAATTAGAGGTAACTATGCAAGAGCCACAACACTTGGAGGAAGCCATGCAATTGGCCAAATGCTTTGATTCCTTAGTTGCAACAACTTGGTCTTGATCTTGACCTCCACAAAACCTACCAATACACTACACACGGGTAGAGGAGCCGTCACCAATGGAGATTGATGCCATTCAATGGAGACCACTTGACATTGCAGATAGAGAAAAAGTACAATAGAATGGTGGTTGTATTTATTGTTGAAAAATTGGACATTGCATTGCTAAATATCCACTCAAGAATAGAAGACCTTGACAAGTCATCTAAATGGAGCTTGTGGAGCAAAATGATCAAGGAAACAAGGAATCCCAATAGGAAATTTTGAGCCGTGTGTTGGGAACTTGATTAGTTCCAATGGGATTGAAGACTTGACCTATGAAAGTTTGCTTCACTTGCAAGGTATGATATCTTATCATGGTTATAGGATTTTGGTCGATTCTGGAAGTTCAAAATATTGCTTGTCCATGCAATTAGCAAAGGAATTACATATTCCTATCAAGCAAGTAATTGGAAGTAGATTGATGATGGCGGATGGTGGAAAGGGTTCTACATTTTGTACCTTGTATCCTATTACCTTCAAGATTGGGAAAGAGAATTTTAGAGTGCATGAGGTTTATAGTGGCACCTCCACACTATGATGTCATTCTAGGTTTACCTTAGCTTGAACATCATAAGATCCAATTTGATTAGAATCAATGACAAATTCAAGTATAACACCAAGGTAAAATTTTGTGATTAGATTATCTGGCATCTCTTAGTAAGACACCTAAGAATTATCAATCTTAAGATTGGAAGTTTGTTGGGAAGATAGCCATAGAGCAAGCTTTGAAGGGAGATGAGTCCCTAGATAGGAAGTTTGTTAGTGAAGCAACTATAAACCAAGACTTGGAGGTAAATAAATCTATTTTTATGGTGTGGATCAAGCCAATTATACAAGGAGAATTTGAGGGGAGTCAAGAGTCTCATCAAGCAATGGTTGATCAAATAGTTCAAGAGTTGTGGATGTATTTCTAGATGACCTACCAAAGGGATTATCCTTTGATTGTGGTATGCCCTTCAAGATTGACTTATTGCATGGAGTACTCTAGTGAGTAGACTAATCTATTGGCTCCCACCAAAAGAGTTGCAATAGTTACAAACAACATTTATAGAGTTGTTGGAGAAGGATTTCATATGATATAGTACATCTCCTTGGGGAGCATTTGTACTATTTGTTCCAAAGAAGGACTTTATTCATATATTGATTACCATGAGCTCAATAAAAAAGAAGTGAAGAATTCGTATCTCTTGTCTCAAATTGATAGCTTGCTTGATCAGTTGAGTGGAGCACAATATTTCTCCAAGTTGGATCTTTGTAGCGGATATTGGTAAATCCTCATTGATAGGATGTGCAAAAGACTGCCTTTTGCACAAGATATGTGCATTTTGAGTGGATAGTTCAACCTTTTGGGCTCACTAATGCTCAAGAAGTCTTCATGTGTAAAAGACCAAGACCAAAGAGAAAAATAGAAGAATGGAAACTCACATTGGGACACTTGAATGAGGGAAAACTCCAAATGCCTAGCATGAGCTTTGGCTTTGGTGTTTATAGGTAGCATACAAAGCCCTTAAGAAGATCCTCAATAAGCTTCCCCAAGCCGCTTTCTTAGAGTGCAAGCCAAGTTAACTAGGAAGCTTCTCAAGAAGCTTCCTTCTAAAAGATGCCTACTTGGCATGCAAGCTAAGCTAGTTAGAAGCTTCTAAAAGCTTCCTTCTAGAAGCTACCTACTTGGGGTGCAAGTTAACTAGTTAGAAAGCTTCATAAGAAGCTTCCTAGATGCTTCTAGAATATTCTAGGCTAATTCGGCTTATTTTCTATTTCATTAACCTTACTAACTACATCGCTAAACTTCATATTGTTACATATTCCTCCACCTCTAGTTGGTGACGTCCTTGTCGCCAATGAAGCTTCAAACTCTTGGATGGCCGTTTGTGCATTTTGGAGGTGAGAAAGAGGTTCCCATGTGGCATCATGAAGAGGATACTTTTTCCAAAGGACTTTGTGCTCCATATGTTGTTAGCGTCCTTGTTGGATATGGTGACATGAAAAGATACGATCAACTTTGTACTCCTCATGAATATAAAGTTGATATGAATTCTTGTTGCAACACAACTCTAATTGCAAAGTTAGAAGCATTAAAATCAACCACACAAGGTAGTTGAGGATCATATGGTTGAAGAATGGGTCTTGACGACATCATATGCTTTAGCTTCTAGAATGCTTCTTCATGCTTGGTGGTCCATTGGAAGCTCGAGCTCTTTCCCAAGAGGTTAGTCAATGGTGCAGCCACATGAGCATAATAGTGTTATACCAAGAGCTAGCCATATGATCTAGATGTGAAATTTGGTTTGGTAACATCTAGAATGATGTTATACATGATGGTCAAAATAGATCAGATAGAAGTGTCACCAAAAGAGTACTTCTACAAATAGAGCAGAAACCAAAATAGACTTGAGAACCTTAGAACCAATAGCTAGACATATGATTTAAAGTTGAGAATTGGTTTGGTAACATCTGGAAGGATGTTACACATGATAGACTAAACAGATCAGAAAGAGGTATCACCAAAAGTGGACTTCTACTAATAGAGTAGGAACCAAAATATGCCTTAAATCTTTGAAGGTAATTTTGGAGGCCTAAACGGATGAATTAGGCCTAAAAAATGTGTCAACCCCCCCCCCAACTAGAGGAAATGGAAACCCTAAACCCTCCCCTTGCTTTGTCTCATTGAGAGCTTTCCAACGGTACCTCACCCATGTGATTTTGAGATTTATACAAGAAGATTCCCTAAAAGATTCCCTTTAGTCAAAGCTTGTTTCACCAACCAGATAGGACCTAGACCAACATGTCACCCATCCAAGTAAGTAATCCAAGGGTGGAGCTTGCTGACATGTCACCTATCTGTGTGCCTAATTTTATGGTGGAGCTTCCTTGGAGGATATCATCTTTGTCTATATAATAAAGAGAAGGTGCTCCTTTGGGGCACCAAATGTTGAGTGTAATTTGTGTTTCTCTCTCTTCTCTTGTGCTTGGAGTATTACAAATAGTGGATGAACCATCGGTAAAAACTGGTCAATCCATTAAGCACCCATACTTCTATAACATCCTTTGGGGTAGGCCAATCAATAATGCCCTTGATTTTCTCTTCTTCCATCTTGATCCCCTCTGATGAGATCTTATGACCCTAGAATGTAACCTTCTTCTGCCAAAAGGCACACTTCAACTTCTTGCAATAAAATTTCCATTGTTGTAGTCATCTTAGGACTTCTTGTATATGATTCATGTGTTCCGCCTCTATCTTACTATAAGTTAAGATATCATCCAAGAACACCACCATGGACCAACCCAATAGTCCATCCAACAACCAATGCATCTGATCCATGAAGACTACTGGAGCATTGATGAGTCCAAAAGGTAGAACTCTCCACTTGAAATGCCCATACCTTGTGCGAAAGGCAGTCTTTTGCACATCTTCTCTATCAATAGGAATTTGCCAATAGCTGCTACAAAGATCCAACTTGGAAAAGTAGCATGCTACACTTAGTTGATCAAGTAAGTCATCAATCCGAGGCAAGGGATATGCATTCTTCATGGTTTGCTTATTGAGCCCATGGTAACCAATACAAAAATGAAGTCTTCCATCCTTCTTTGGAACAAATAGTACCGGTGCTCCCCAAGGAGAGGTACTATTTTGTATGAAGTTCTTCTCCAATAACTTTGTAAGTATTATTTGCCACTCCTCCAACTCCCTTGGTGAGAGCCAATAGATTGGTCTACTCACTGGAGTACTCCGTGGCAATAACTTGATCTTGAAGGGCATATGTCGTGCGTATATACATCGCTATACAACATACATTGTTGTCAACATCATACACTATAGAAACACAACTCACACATAAGTCATACATAGACTCTAAAGTGCCACAATAATCAGATTGCTTAACACTCTCAACTCAACTCAACTCAAATCAATACTTGATCTGTCACTCTATAAACTACCAACAATTAGGCACTAATTACAATCAAGCCACACCCACTCAAGCATAGAGAATCCAGGTGACGCTCGCTGGCCTCTGTCCACCACAGCTAGGAACTCGAAGGCTCAATATCAGAGAAGTGAGCTCTTTGGAGCTCACTTCAAAACTATACCCCCTAGACTCGAGCTGGCTCTAAAACCCTAACGGTCCTACTGACGGCACACTTGACGGTGCAAACGGTGCAAAGTGACGGTGAGCCCCACCGTGAAGTTAGTACCCTGAACATGAAATCTAACCGTCAGAAAGTAGTCTCTGAGAAACTGCTAGAATAACTCTAACTACTATCACTAGAACTCTAGTGTCCGAGCATCTAGATGCGGCACTACAAATGGCGTGACAGTTGTCATGCGTATATACATCGCTACACAACATACATCGTTGTCAACATCATACACTATAGAAACACAACTCACACATAAGTCATACATAGACTCTAAAGTGCCACAATCACCCCCCTAGTTGGTGGTTAGGTCCCTCTAACTCCAAATAGCCATCTACTCTAAGTATATGGTATACCCTCTAATGGGCAAAGATTAGGAGGCCGGGTGCTATGGAGCCTCATCGTTAGTCACATGTCTGCAATCTATACCATATAAAGAATGAACTAGCTATAATTCAAGTACATCTAGGACATAACCATTGTCCTTGAGGAACCACCATGAGGGGAGGAGTCATACATGCCATATGCCATCCTCTCGAACAACTATCATACACTAACATAGTAGCAGCTCCACCAAAAGAGCCACATAACATACACCTCAAGCCTGCATGTACAAGTGCCAAGCTTGGGTCCATAGTGCCATCAATGTTTGGGAGGTGGCATGGTGCACAATTGCGCACATGATCCTTCCAAACAACATCGTCACGTCCTTCTAACACAAGGACTCCAGATGGAAAAACCTTGTGCATTCTCAAGATAGTGCGGCCTGTAGAAACATCAAGTGTTGTCGGTGCTGTTTGCTGTAGATATACATAGTCGCCTAGATGAAATTAACGGATCAAGGGTCTATAACCTCCTCCTCAAATGGTAGCATAGTGTAAAGTATCTCTATGCTGAGTAATTGCCAAGTTCTCAAAGGCCATCGGCATCACTCTCTGAAAGATCTCTGCCCGCCGAGAACATGCGCTCATCCATACATCTGGGTCATCCAAGTCCAAAACTACAGTAGCATCTTGACAAATGGCTGCAGGTAAATCTGGATCTCGTCTATAGAGTAGAAAGTATGGAGAGAAGGTTGCTAAGGAGGCTTGCCGGCTGAACCGATAGCCCATGGCCAACCAAGGTAACTGGAGATCCTAATCCCCCAAGTGGCCTCTCTGCAAACCATACTTTTGCAATCCTCTCTTCACCGTCTGAACCACTCTCTCTGCTAAGCCATCTGCCTTAGGGTGATCTCGGGATGTAGTACAATGATCAATCAAAGCCTTATCACACAAGACCTGAAACTCCCCCAAGAACTCTGTACCCTGAACAGTCAAAACCTCAGCTGGTGCACCAAAATGACTAAGAACTCAATCCAAGAACGAGTAAGCTGTCCCTTCACTAGACTTGTCAAGAAGTGCCACCAACTCAATCCACTTGGAGAAGTGCTCCACCATCACCAAAACATACCAATGATGTCTCACAGTCAGCGGTAAAGGTCCGGTGAAGTCCAAACTCCAATGGTAAACCAATCCCATGATAGGTAATGGGTGTAACTGTGGCGTAGGAGCATTGAATGATGCTCTAACTCGGTCACAAACCACACATCTGGCAACAAACTGCTGTACATTGGTCTGCATACCGCGCCACCAATAATGACTCTAGAGTAAGCTATACGTACACTTTACTCCAAAATGTCCTAGTTCCTCATGAGCATGACTGACCAACTGTGGTCTTTGAGATGGAAGTGGTACTACTCGCACTCTACCATCCTCCCATACACGCAAAAGGTGTCTACCCTCCAATCTGAACCATCTGGCTCACTGAAGAACACGGTCTCTCTCCTTGGCCCCAACTGTGCTACCTACAACACCAGTGCAAAGATAGTCCATCACTAAGGCATCATCATGAATGTCTTGCTGAACTATACCAATATCTTCACTCTCTGGATTTGTGACCTCAATAACTCCTCTTGTATGTGCTGAGAGAGATACCACCAAAGCCTCTGCAAATATACACAAAACGGCCGATGCATGCCAACCTGGCACCATCTCCTCATGTGTCTCACCATGCCAACGTGCTTCGGTCTGATCCTGTTGGCTGGGACATGGGTTTCTACTCAACCCATCTGCATCACGGTTCACTACTCCAAGTTTGTGAACAACCGTGAAATCATACTCCTATAAAATCAGAGCCCATCGTGCAAGCTTCCTTGAAAGCTTGTCGGACTCCATCAACCACTTCAGTGGCTGATGATCAGTGATGAGAGTGAAAGGGTTACCAAATAGGTAACATCGAAAATGTGCTACTGCCCAAAATGCTGCCAAGCACTCTCCCTCATATGAACTATACTTTGCCTCCACTAAATTATTAGAGTGACTAGCAATAGGCCACCACAAGCTCTTTCCCCTTATCATCATGTTGGGTGAGCACCGCTCCAAGCACCAACATACTCCCAATCAATGTGAACCTGAAATGGTCGTCCCTTGATCGGTCTCCTCAAAATAAGAGCAGATGTCAACCACTCCTTGAGCTCTACAAAAACTCTCTCTTGCTCATCTCCCCAACACCACTCCTGTGTAAGCTTGGTAAGCTTTGTCAAGGCCTTGGCAATGGCACTAAATCCTCTAACATAGCGGCAATAGAAGTTTGCCAACCCAAGGAATGCTCGCACTTTGCTCACATCTGTAGGCCGAGGAATACGTGCAATAGCTTCCACCTTGGTCTACTGGACACCAAGTCCTCCGGGGTAGATAGTGTGACCCAAATACTCAACCTGCTCATGGAAGAACCTACACTTCCCAGGATGTAATTTGAGTCCATGAGATCTCAACCTCTCAAACACCTCCAACAACTATCTCTCATGCTCCTCCATAGTAGTGCTATAAAGAAAAATGTCATCAATATAGCACCAAGCAAAATCTAATCCAGCTAGGATCCTATCAATGACCCTCTGGAACTCAGCAGGAGCATTTTTTAACCCAAATGGTAAGAACCTCCACTGATATAACACATCTTTGCCATAAGGATCAATAGTCCAGAATGTTGTCTTGGACTTATCCTCCTCCTTGATCGGCAACTGATGATATCTCGCTTGAAGATCCAAAGTACTGAAGACCTTTGCATGCCCAATCGTATCAAAAATCTCCTCCGGTGTAGGCATGGCATACCGATCAGCCCTGGTCTGTCGGTTGATAGGACGGTAATCTCCACACATTTGCCTATCTGTATAGTTACCATGCATATCCTTCTTGGCTGGCATCACTGTCGTTGATGCATACTCTCCATGTGCAATCTACACCAAACCAGCCTCAAAAAGGTCACTACTCCGGCTCTGAATCAATGTCCTCTCCATCTCACTATATTGATAAGGACGTTAGAAAATTGGTGTGTCGCTAGTCAGCTCAATCCGTATACAAGGTCCCTTCAGAGCACCTAAATCCTTCATACTGAAGGCAAAACAACTCGTGTGACTCCTCAACAACCTCCAAACCCTTTGTCTTTCCTCTCCAATAAGCTTGGGTCCAAGATCTGGCTCCCAAGTATCCTCTGTAATTGTAGTAGGAGTGGAAGACGTACTGACTGGCTGCTACACTGGGCCCTTGGGAGCAATAGTGTCATGCTCCCAACCACTAGAGGTCCCAACCTCTATGTGAAAAACTCCCTCCACTCTGGCTGCAAGCTCCACACGTCCTTTGCTGCATCCCATGTGGACCAAGGGTGTAATCCAAGTAGCCCACGCTCACCTGGATGGACTCCAAGTAGACCACTCTCCCTAGTAGCTACTAGATGTGTCCCAAGAATACCATGTCCACTCGGTCCATCACCCCCAACATGTGCCTGAATCATCTCGAGAGGCACAGGGCTTACAAGTGTCCAAGTAGTGATGCATATCAAGCACATCTTACGTTGCTCTACCAAGCCAAGGCTCACAATCCAGGTCAAACAGTTCAGGTCCATAGCTTGACCTAACACCTGATGCATGGATGCCTCTGACATTGCTAGAACAACGGTAATACTGGTGCAAAAACCCATTGCCTGCTCTCTCTCATCAACGTTGGGCTCCACCAATTGCTGTAACTATAAGTCCCAAACAAGTCCAGGTCCTCCCTCTCAAAAAGCATGAGAGCCTGGGAAACTCATGAGTGTGGGAAATGTAGCTCTAGGCTGTCCAACTAGGTTCACCACTACCATAGGTGACCTATCAGCCACTACCACTATTTGAGACTAACGCCCAACATCCAAGATATCATCAACAAGGATGTGGTCAAGTCGTTGGATCCCATCATAAGCGCATTGTAGAACCTCTCTGGGTAAGAGGTTTGTCCACCAAAGGTGAAGACGATGAGCCCGTGATCCCACTCTAGCTGCATCTAACAATACAGCAGGTCCCATCCAAGAATGGACCTGATGTGTACTCGCCACCACTCTAGTGCAAGAATCACCCATCAAAGGAGCATTCTCCACAAGGTAAGCTGGAGAAACAGACTGATGAACCTGGAGATGTCAAAGTATGCATAACATCTCCCAAAACACACCAGAACAAGGATCTTGAAGACCCAAACCACGGCCTGCACGTGTATGTCCCTAACATGGCCATCCAGAAATTACCAAGTGAATAGGCCCATGTCTCTCTAGGTCATGCGCCCCCAATAAGGAAATGTCTCCTGGTAGGGCCTTTTGGTAACCTTTGACTGCTGACATCGGTAATAACTCTGGATACCGATAGGCCGAGTGTGCCACATGATGTCGAGAGACTTGCCTAGCAGTCTCATCTCTCTCTACATACAAGTTCCTCTGTACTCGTATACCCGCCTGTAACACCGTAGCTAGTCCGGTGCTGATCCCACCAAACAACTCCAATAGGCATATCCCCTCTACTGGATACTGCCAAGCAATGAGTGTGGTATCCAGAGGTGTCAAAGCAATTGCCTCTGGAGGCTCATCCTCACACTCATCTCTTGATGGTACGAAGGCTCCACTCCAAGCTTACTGCACCAACTGATCTGCATGCTGCTGCAATGCCTCCTCTGAACTCCACAATGGAACATCTAAGGTGGATGGAATGATCCCACTCGTACTCCAAAGCCGAGTGATCTCCTCTGGTACTAGAGTATCCTCTGCATGGGCGTTCCCCTCCAACAAGTCACTAGGCCAAGTAACTGCACCACTGAAAGCTAAAACTGATGCTACCATGGTCCTGGACTGTAGTGAGCCAAGATTGCCACTACTAAAGCATATTGGTAAGCGACATACCCGTCCCTCACCAGACTGCCAACCAGGTTTATAAGAGGCTGTCTCCTCCCAATAGTCAATGCTGAAACCCATGGGGTATAACACTGCTCCCCCAACTAGCACATCATATGACTTAGCTATTGTTGCAATAGCCTGAGCTCTCACCACCAAGCTATTAGTCGGATGATTAGGCTGAACCTGGACAACAAGCTCCCCACGTGTGATGTACTGTGTCGAACCACCACTTAGAGATGTCTAGATCTGAAATGGACACCGATCCACATCGGTCTTCCATAACTCCAAACCGACAACAACAACTTTTCCCAACATAAGGGGCTGCGCACCAGAGTCTAACAAGACTCTCTGTGTGTATAGACCTTTCCTGAAGGTCCCACCAAACAAAAAATCCCCCTCTGGTTATCCAATAGGACAACACCAAGTGTAAACCACGCTCTCTCAAAGGCGGGTCTAGATGGCAACTCCTCTAGTCTAGCTGCTACTGCCTGCCATAAACCATTGGTCACTGAACGGATCCCATGCTCCTCAACCAAGTCAACTCCACTACCAACCACCTCTGCTCTAGTACTAGAAACTGCACCATCCCTACTCCCACACAACGTGGTAGCCAATCGGAACACTGGGGTTGGGTCAACTCCCAATGTAAACATGTCACTAGCTGAAAACAAAGGATGCCGCATAATCAGCTGAGCCGCCCCCAACATCATGCTAGACTTAGTCTGTGTAGTAGTAGGTAGCTGACTAGCAAGTAGTCCATCATGTACTCCATCATTACCTACCACACCTGCACTAGGATGTCTAGGAACCATGGATGTTGTCTGCAATGCCTCAGATAGCATGAAAGACTGGGGAAGTCTGACCTGTCTCCCAACCTCTCCTCTCTGTGGGTCCAACTCCACTGATGCTCCTCTAGGCTCTGGAGCACATATTGCACTCCTAGTCACTGCTACAGATGCATACAGGTGTGCTGCTCTGCACATGAAGTCCAAAGCATCTCTATCACCAGCATATGAGGTGGAAGCCTCAGCACCCAAATCTGATCTCCTCTAAGCAATAGCCATACTAGCCAATCTCTGCTCCAACTGCTCAATCCAAGTAGCCATAGTTGTGTTAGAAGTAAAGGCAGGTACTGCACCCCTACTAGGTGTAGATCCTCTACCACCACCTCTACCACCACGTCCTCCATGAATTGGAGCTCCTCTACTACCTGCCATAGCAGCCCTACCACTCCGTAACTCCGGATGTAGGTCAAAACACCGGTCACTAGTGTGACCAAATCTGTGGCAATGCTCACACTGCCTCTATGTTGGTTGTGATGCACCAGAGGTATAAGGTCCACTGCACTGAGTACACTCTCCTATGGTGAGGTCCACCACAAGTCCAACAAGCAACACCACCACTCACTGGCTGATGCTGACTCAAAAATGAGGGTAAGGGTCTAACTCCACTAGGCCCTCCACTCGCTCCATAGGATCTGGGCTGTCCACCCTGTCCTCACAAACCAACTAGGTGTGGGGCACTCTGTTGCACTCTAGAAGAAGTCACAGCTGTGGATTAGGTCTCCCTACCAAATCCAGATGTCACCACTCTCTCCTCCACCATGTTGAGCTCAATACGCTCAGCCAAACCAAAGACTACTGCCAAAGTGGGCAAAGTAGCCTGCAACAACGTAGCATCACAAACTCTATGTCGTAACTTCCTGTCCAGTATCCTATACCAAAACTGGACTGCCTGGGCCTCAGTAACTCCTTGAGTGAAATTGATCAGCCGCTCATGCAAGCGTATGCCTTGCGTAGGCTCTCTCTAGCCTTATGCTGGAACTCTTGCAAGCTCCTTAGCTTGTCAGTCCACACTCCTTGGTAGTTCTGCCTCAAACAAAGGAAGAACTCCACCATGGGGTTAAACCCCGGTACCACACCACCTCCTGCAGCGGTCCTCCACTCATAGTAGCACTATCTCCAGCTAGTCTACCTCCACTAGCTCCACCCACACTACTCGAGCTAGAACTCGTAGGTACAACCAATCTACTCCTGGCCACCAAGCCTGAAGTGATGGAGACATAATGTGGAGACCAATACTGTCTCCATAACTCGATCTCCTCCAAATGAGCTCTCCTGAACTCATGGTAGTCATCCATTGGTGGACCCTCTAGATGCTGAAACAACCCCTTCCATGCCATGAAGGGTGTGAACAAAGTCGGGTTCCGCATCTACTGCAGATCACACCAACTATCAAACTCCTGGATGAAGTCATCCAACTCAATGGTACCCACTATATCAGAGTAACGCCTAGGGCCTTTGGAGGCCCCATAAATCTTGTCCATGTCCCACAACAACGGTGCGGACACACCAAGTGCACTCTCAACTAAATCAGCTCATATGTCAAACTCCAACTCAGAGTCAATCTCCTCCCTCACTGGGACCTAAGATATAGGCTGATACCAAGCACCACTCCAAGTAAACCCATTGCGTACTATAGGGCTAACTCCTCTAGAATCTCCAAAGAACTCCGTTGTGACAAAGTAACCACAACAGCAAACCCGAACCACCAATTGCAATCGCAAGTCGCAACTACAAGTACCCCACCAAGTGCCAACACCACCATGTGCCAACACCACTAAGCACCACCCACTAATGTAACTCTAATCAAGATAACTACACTAGGGGAAAGGGCAACCTATAACCTGCCATCATAACACACACTCTCACGGTCTGCAGGTCATCACTTCTTGCCTCACCGGAGAGAAACAAAGGTAGTCTGACTGGTCATCACTCTAGCCTCACCACTGAGAGCACACTAGAGCACCAACGCTCAAAAGTCAAGGCACCTCACACAAACGTGGTGCACAAACAAGAAGCAGAGAATGGAGGGGATCCAATCACAAGAAATCTAAACAAAAACCCTCCATCTCATAACACAACACGGGACTGACTCTGCCACCATTTGGCATTTGACATAAGATAAGTTCGTATCTAAGTCCTAAGCTACCAAGATCACCAAGAATGGGATCAAACTGCCTCTCCTAGCCAAAGCTACATGTGTATAGATAACAGTGGCACAATCACTAGGACAACAAGTGATGGTGGACCAGTTGGCTAGGCACCAGTCTAGGAACAAGAGATCTAGGGGTCAAACCCTATTGCGCACAATCTAGCAGGAAAGGCAGATTTTGCCAACCAATGACCAAGATCTATTCTAAACTAGCTAGCCTCACACCAGCAAGCTGGCTTGCTGGCCCTTCTAGGCCTTAGTAGCCTCTCATAGCCCACATCCCTATGCCTTGAAGCCTCTAAATGCCAAAATTCAGCCAAATGAGACCTTTCTTGTTGCTACTTTGAACCTCCTCCAAAATTGGTGAAAGTTCTCCAAATCTGCAAAAGTCCTCCAAACTAGTGAAACTCCTCTAAATCTGGCCACTTCGAACCTCCTCCAAAATTGGTGAAACTTCTCCAAATCTGCGAAAGTCCTCCAAATCTGGCCAAACAACAAAACTCCTCCAAATCTGGCCAAAATCTGACGTAAAATTTGACATAAACCCTAAAGATGGCTGTCCGCCAAATCCATTGCTAACTTTCCACTCGAGCCAAATTAACAACACGAGTTTTTCCAAATCACAAATTCATGAGAAGAGCTTCCCAACTCCACCTTCAATTTGACTTTCTGAGCCCAACTCGCAACAAATTGGTCCTACCTTCACCTCTTGAGCTCAAAATCACAACCATTGCTCAAAATTTACTCCTTCTTTGCTCAAAATTTGGCCAGCGCTTCCGCACACCGTCTGCCTAACTGCCAAATCTGCATCAAGTGAACAAGCTTTTGCACACTAGGGAAACATTGAACTTGAATCGAGCTACCAACGATCCACCGAGCTTGGAGATACCACCAACACTCAAAGTTCCTGTATCCAATTTCCCCTTGACTTCACTTCTCTGATGTAATTGATTGCTTAACACTCTCAACTCAACTCAACTCAGATCAGTACTTGATCTATCACTCTATAAACTGCCAACAACTGGGCACTGATTATAGTCAAGCCACACCCACTCAAGCATAGAGAATCCAAGTGACGCTCACCGGCCTCTGTCCACCATAGCTAGGAACTCGAAGGCTCAACATCAGAGAAGTGAGCTCTCTGGAGCTCACTTTGAAACTATACCCCCTGGACTCGAGCTAGCTCTGAAACCCTAACGGTCATGTTGACGGCACACTCAACGGTGCAAACGGTGCAAAGTGACGGTGGGCCCCACCGTGAAGTCAATACCCCGAACACAAAATCTAACCGTTGGAAAGTAGTCTCTGAGAAGCTGCTAGAATAACTCTAACTACTATCACTTGAACTCTAGTGTCTGAGCATCTAGATGCGGCACTACAAATGGCGTGACACATACCTAGATCAAAGGGTAATCCCTTTGGTAGATCATCCAGAAACACGTCCGCAAACTCCTGAACTATCCAATCAACCATTGCTTGATGAGGCCCTTGGCACTCCTTAGATTGTTCTTGTGCAATTGGCTTGATTCACACCGCAAATACAAAACTTATCTTCCTCTAAAGCTTGCTCTATGGCTGCTTTACTAACCAACTTTCTTTCCAAGGATTCATCTCTCTTCCAAGCTTGCTCCATGGTTGCCTTCTTGGCAAACTTCCAATCTTGGGACTCATCTCCCTTCAAGGTTTACTCTATGGCTACCTTCTCAAAAAACTTCCCATCTTGGGATTGACTATTCTTGGGTGTCTTACTCAAAAGTGCCAAACAACCTAATTGGAAATTCCTACCTTGGTGTTGTACTTGAATTTGTCGTCGGGTCCAATCAAATTAAACCTTATGAAGTAGACCCAAAATGATATCATAGTGTAGAGGTGCCACTACAAACCTCATACACTCCAAATACTCCTTCACAATCTTGAAGGTAACAGGATGCGAGGTGCGGAATGCAAAACCCTTTCTACCATCCGCCATCATCAAACTACTTACAATCATTGGCTTGATAGGAATACCCAATTCCTTTACTACTTGCATAGACATGCAATTCTTCAAACTTCCAAAATCAACCAAAATCATACAATTCCAATTAGATATTGTACCTTGCAAGTGAAGCAAACTTGCATAGGTAAAGCCTTCAATCCCATTGGAACTAATCAAGCTCCCAATAGGTGGCTCAAAATCTCTTATTGGGATTCCTCGTTTCCTTGATCATTCTATTCCACAAACTCCATCTGGGCAACTTGTTGAGGTCACTCATTTCTAAGTGGGCATTCAACAATACGATATCCAACTTGGCAACATTAAAAACAACATTTATTTTGTTGCAATCTTTCTCTATCCACTATACCAAGTGGTCTCCATTGGATAACATCAATCTCCATTGGTGTTGGTTCCTCCTCTTGTGCATAGTGTACTAATAGGCCTTGTGTAGGTTGAGGTTGAGACCAAGTTGTTACCACCAAGGAACCAAAGCACTCAGCCAATTGCATGGCTTCTTTTACATTTTGTGGTTCTTGCATGATCACCACCAATTTGGTTTATGACTTCAATCTCTGCACAAATCGATATAGAACTTCACCTTCTTGTATATATAGAATCTGCATGATGATGTTTTAAAATTGTGTGATATAGCTCCTTATTGAGCCAACTTGCTTCAACTCTACCAATTTATCTCGTGTAGCTCGGGTGACATTCATATTTTGAAACTGACCCAATATTGCATCCTTGAATTCTACTCATGTCAAAATTGGTACAACAATTTGTAGTTCTGCTCGCTCCACTCAGAATCACCACCAAAGTTTAGCCACACCATCTAATTGGCTAGAGGCCAAGAGAATCTATTTCTGTTCATTTTGAAGATTAGTGGCTTCAAAGTAACATTTTCAATCAAACACAAAATTCTCCATTGTGCCCAAAAGATTCTTGCCTTCAAACACCTTGGGTTTTGGAAATCAAATGTGATCTTCTCCATTTTGAATTGATGCTCTCTTTATATGTTCTTGTCATTGTTGATCTCATTTATCCAGTAATCAAGTAAGGTACTCAATTTGTTGCTGCATCGCAAGGATAACATTTGGTAGTGCTACCATAGCTACTACTCTATCCCACTACTCCCAATTTATCTAATCGATTAGCACATAGATGCAACACGTCCACCGTTCTCCACAAGTTACAACCGGAAGTATCAAGGGTTCCTCAGACACGATGATCATATGTAGAAAATCCTACCCAAAGCATGAGGTGATAAATTTTGTGAAACGATGCTTGGGTAATATCTAAACATGAAAATCCCAATGGTTTGGCGGAAGTGGATTTGGTGGTCCATAAATTCCATCCATCCATCCCATGAATACTTGATACCAATCTAAAAGACCAAGACCAAGGAGAGAAATAGGAGAATGGAAACTCACATTGGAACACTTGAATGAGGGGAAACTCCAAATGCCTAGCATGAGCTTTGGCTTTGGTATTTATAGGTAGCATACAGAGCCGTTGAGAAGTTTCTCAAAAAGCTTCACCAAGCCGCTTTGTTAGAGTGCAAGCCAAGTTAACTAGGAAGCTTCTCAAGTAGCTTCCTTCTAGAAGCTGCCTACTTGGCATGCAAGCTAAGCTAGTTAGAAGCTTCTAGAAGCTTCCTTCTAGAAGCTACCTGCTTGGGGTGCAAGTTAACTAGTTGGGAAGCTTTCTAAGAAGCTTCCTAGATGCTTCTAGAATATTTTAAGCTAATTTGGCTTATTCTCTACTTCATTAGCCTTACTAACTATGTTGCTAAACTCCATATTGTTACATCATGGATCCAATGCATCAAGTGTCAGATGGACTATTGGATCAATACATGGTGGTGCTCTTGGATGATATCTTAATCTATAGCAAGACAAAGGAAAAACACGTGAATCATATGCAAGAAGTCCTAAGATGACTAAGATAGTGCAAATTTTACTAAAAGAAGTTGAAGTGTACTTTTTGGCACAAGGAAGTTACCTTCTTGGGTCACAAGATCTCACCAGAGTGAATCAAGATAGAATAGGAGAAAATCAAGGCCATTATTAATTGGCCTACTCCAAAGGATGCTACAAAAGTACATGCATTTAATGGATTGGCCCATTTTTACCAACAACTTATGTTGTAGCACCATTGACTGATCTCTTGGAGAAGAACTCAAGCTTTCAATGGATAATCAAGCATAAAGAAGCATTCCAAAAGCTGAAACGAATGGTGTCTTCAAGACCTATTCTTCAACTATATGATCCTCAACTACCTTGTGTGGTTGATTTTGATACTTCTAACTTTGCGATTGGAGCCGTGTTATAATAACCAAAATTCTAAGATGGATTGCATCCTATTGCCTTTGTGTCTTGTCAACTAAATAAGCTGAAAGGAATTACTCTGCTTGAGATTAGGAACAACTAGCAATAGTATATGCCACCAAGGTATGGAGGCATTATTTCTTGGAGAAACAAGTGATCATGCAAACTCATCACAAACCATTGTTGCAAATATTACACTTGGAACACATGAAGAGTTGATATCATTGATGGAAGGAGCAACTCCAATTGTTTGACATCAAACTTAAGTACAAACCATGTCAATTCCAAGTCATCCTTAATGCCCTATCACAACGGCTTGATTTGAAGTCTCTTCCTCTCATCACAACAACCATTACAACAATGTCAAATGACTCCAAGGTCCAAATGAATTTAGGTCAAATCTACAACAAGATCCCTTCTTCCAAATGGTACATGGTCATCTTGCAACATGCAACAAGGATTAAAACAACTTCTCCTTCAAGGGAGGCCTTCTTTTCTATGAGGATAAGATATATATTCTAGCCAAGTGTGATCTCCGACTTGTGCTCCTCCAAGAAGCCCATGACTTACCAATAGTTGGTCACATGGGTGTAGACAAGACCTTGGGTACTCTTTAATGCCAATGGTGGTGGCCCAACATGGGACAAGATGTTCAAGAGTTTGTTGGATTGTATGAGAGTTGCCAATGCAACAAAGCAATCAACTAGAAACCAAGTAAAACTCCTTCAACCACTCCCCATTCCATCTGCTCAATAGGAACATGTGAGCTCATCACGTCATTGCTCAAGACAAAGCAAGGTCACACAATGAGTGTGGTGTTTGTGAATAAGCTCAATAAGCAAATCCATTTGGCACCAACCTTTGATACCGTTGATGCTCCAACATTGGTATAGATCTACTTTGACAATATCTTCAAGCATCATAGGATGTTGTAATACCAATAGCAAGATAGATGATCTAGAGATGAAATTTGGTTTGGTACATCTAGAATGATGTTATACATGATGGACTAAGTAAATCAAATAGAGGTATCACCAAACGAGTACTTCTACTAATAGGTTAGAAACCAAAACATGCTTGGAAACTTTAGAATCAATAGCTAGGCATATGATCTAAAGGTGAAACTTGGGGTTGCGACATCTAGAAGGATGTTACATATGATGGAGAAAGTAGATCAGATAGAGGTATCACCAAAAGAGCACTTCTACTAATAGGGTAGAGCCAAAATAGACCTAAACTTTGAGGCAATTTTAGAGGCCTAAACAAATGAATTAGGCCCTGAAAATGTACAAATCCTCCCAATGGAAGAAAGGTTGGTCTTTCTTTCCCCCTAGTTTGTCTCACCGGGAGTTTTCTAATGGTACCTCATCCATGTGATTATGAGATTCCTACAAGAAGATCCCTTAAAATATTTCCTCCGATCAAAGCTTGTTTGACCAACCAAATAGGACTAGGACCAACATGTCACCCATCCAAGCAAGTAATCTAAGGGTGGAGCTTGTTGATAGATCACCTATCCATGTGCCTAATCTAATTATGGAGCTTCCTTGGAAGAGATCCTCTTTGGTTATATATAAAGAGAAGGTGCTCCTTTGGGGCATTAGAAGATTGAGTTTGAAAATTGTGTTTTCTCTCTTGGAGAGTTCTCTTGTCCTTGGAGTATTAAAATGGTATCAAAGTAGGTGTTTTAATCCAAGAGAGTGGATCACCCCTCTTGGAAGAGCACAAGCTACTACTGAGGGGAGAACATAATGCAATTGCTAGACTTAGGAAGTACTTTAGAGAGCAGATGAGATGGATGCACCAAGAGGACAATTTCTTGCACCAAGCTTCTCATTCTTGAATCCATTCCACATCAAGATATGAATATCTAGCATGAGCAAATGAGAGTATATCTAGTTTATCAATTTGGAGCAGAATTCATGGATATGGTGATGAATTCACCAAACTTGGTGATTCTACCTGTGGTGGTACACAACAGAGAGTGAGATTTGACAATCTACATTCTATTATGATATTATGGATCTGAATGTACCAATTTCACACTTTCAACACATGAGTAGAAATCCATTATGTAGTTAGACCAAAAGTGATGTTTAGGGATTTTGTAATCCACAATTTTGGTGAGGAATATTATCAACAAGCGAAAGCCTCTAAATTTCTAATGGTAGTCTCGATAGTTGGTGAACAACATGGAAAGACAAACTAAAGAAGAGGATGCAAAAATCACCTTGGAAAACAAAGATCACTAATAAATGTACCTCATGACCTTATTGGCTTAATTAGGAAGCAGAAAAGCAAGGGGAGGAAGTGGATGAGTGTGCAAAGATCTTGAAAGGAAAATTCACAATTGATTGTTGCAAATGGAATCCTAGAAGGCAATTATGTAAGAATACTAATAGATCTTAAAGCAAAAGAGAATTTCCTATCCAGCTATATTGCACTAAGATTGGAGATGGATCTAGAGAAGGATGAGAGTAAAGAAGTTGAGTTACCTAATGGACAAACATAAAGGATTGAGTTGTTACCTAGAAAAGTAGCACTCTTTAGAGGAGAATATCAAGAAGCAATTGAGTGGCAAGTGATACAATTAGCTTGTTATGATGCAATCTTAGGCATATCATGGATGGAGCATTACAATCCCATGGTCAATTGGAGATAGAAAGTCGTGAGAACTCACCAATGGAAGATCATTGGAGTTAAAGATAGAGCATGTAGGAAAGAAGTACCTCTCTATATCATAGGGAAAATAAAAATCTGTAATACGGATAGATGTTTCATGGGTCTAATAAGAAAAGTCCAGAGTGCACAACTCAACAAACAAGTTCTTGAGAAATTGAAAGATGTGGTTAATGAGTTCCAAGATGTCTTCTTGGATTATCTGCCATCAAGATTAGCACCAAAAAAGAGAGTAGACCATAAAATTGAGATAATTCTTGGGAAGACACCTCCTTGTAAGGTCCCATACAGTCTATCCTCTCATGAGTTGGAGGAGTGTAAGGTTCAAATTGAAGATATGTTGCAGAAAGGGTTTATCCAGCCCAACGTATCACCATATAAGGCTCTTGTCATGTTTGTAAAGAAAAAGGATAGTACAATGCGGATGTGCATTGACTATTCAATAGACAATGAAGAATAAATACCACTTACCTTGCATGGATGACTTGTTCAATCAACTTAATGGTGCAAAATACTTCACCAAATTGGATATGCAAACCGGGTACAACCAAATTTAGATTGCAGAGGAAGACATTCATAAAACTACCTTTTGAACAAGGTATGGTCACTTTGAGTACCTAATGATGCCATTTGGCCTCACCAACACACCACCAACCACTTTCATGAGTTTGATGAATGACATATTTTGTCCATACTTGGATAAATCTATTATTGTTTTCTTAGATGATATTCTTGTCTACAATAGGATGATGATGGAACACAACAACATTTATGAGAAGTCCTCCAAATTTTACAACAAAATCAATTGTATGCCAAAATCTCAAAGTGTGAGTTTGGCAAGTCTGAAGTAGACTATATGGGGCACAAAATAAGGGCAGCAAGTATCCAAGTGTTGACAAATAAAATAGAGGTCATTCAAAAATGGTGCATTCTAAAGGATCAAACTCAACTCAAGAAATTCTTGGGGTTGACGGGGTTCATCAATTTGTCAAGGACTTCTCTAGGGTGGCACAACCTCTAACAACATTGATCAACAAGGGGAAAAAGTGGATATGTAGAACCGCACAAGAATTGAAAGACGCATTACTACATGCACCAATCTTGAAATGGTATGACCTAAAATGTCCAATCAAGTTGGCTATGGACTCATCAGGCATAACGATAGGAGCAATCTTATAACAAGAGTGGCATGATAGATGGCACCCAATTGCATATTTCTCTTGGAAGTTGTTAGCATTAGAATGGAACTATCACACCACCAAACAAGAAGAGTTGTTATTGTCCTTGCAACCATGCATTGGAAGCATTATCTTGGCAAGAAGGCATTTGTAGTGGAGATAGATCACAAATCTCTAGTATACCTTGAGACACAAAAAGATCTCTCCTGTAGACAGATTTGGTGGGCAAAGTGGAGACAACGGTTCAATATGACTTTCACGTATGTGGAAGGAAAGATGCAACTCGTAGATGCATTCACCAAAATGCCTATGGAAAAACATTTAGTGGTAGAGGTAAAGATGAACCCTGAATTCTGGCCAAGGATGCTTACTGCTACAAAAATTGATCCACAGATTCTAGAAGCTTGATCATCCAAAGGTGTCACCAATACTCGAGGATGCACGTTTTGGGATAGTAGGTTATGGATCCAGATGACAAGGACCTAAGGACCACCATCTGTAATACAAGCATCTAGGCATATTATCTAGAGGTGAAAATTGGCTTGGTAACATCTAGAAGGATCTTGAAGGATGTATAATGGGCTAGGTAGATCAGACATATGTGTCACAAAAAGAGTATCTCTATTTAAAGTAAAAAATAGCCTAAAAACTTTAGAGCCAATTTTGGAGGTTTAAATGGATAAATTAGGCCAAAAAAATGGAAATAGTCCTCCACTCTTGAGGAGAAAAAGACTTGCATTCTCCTTCTTATGATTTGTCTCATTGAGAGCTTTCTAATGATATGTCATATGATTTTGAGCTCTATATAGGAAGATTCCCTAAAGATTCCCTTTGGTCAAACCCGTTTGACCAACTAGATAGGACAAGGACTGACATGTCACCCATCCAAATAACTAATCCAAGGATGGAGCTAGTTGACAAGTCTCCAATCTTTGTATTTTGATCCAAGGATGGAGCTTCCTTTGAGGGGATCCTCTTTGCTATATGATAAAGAGAAGGTGCTTCTTTAAGATATTCAAGGATTGAGTCTAAAAAATTTATTTTCTCTCTTGTATCTCTCTTGGAGATATCTCTTTTCCTCATAGTATTACACCATCCTAGAAGAATGTCATGACTCTACCATTACCGGTTATGTTGGGGTAGACAAAATCTTAGATGCAGCCAAACACAATTATTATTGGCCCAAGATGAGGAGATGGAATACGTTTCAAAGCTGCCCCCTTTTCCAACAAAATAAAGCATCTAATCAAGCTCCCACATGATTCCTTCAACCCCTTCCTACTCTTGTACACCATTTGAAACAAGGAAGCATGGATCTGGTTTATGAATTGCCCAAAACCACCTTGGGATTTGACTCCATTGTCGTCGTTCTTGATTGGCTTACCAAAATGATCCATGTGCTTCCTACCACCAAGGATGTGATGGCTCCCCAATTAGCTCAACTATAGTAAGATGTTGTGTTTTCTTACCATGGCATGTCTTGGGTGCTCATCATTGATAGGGACACTCAATTCACCCATTTGTTTTGGAGAACACTCTTTGGTCTCTTCAAAACCAAATTGGCCATGTCCATGGCCTACCATCCATAGATCAATGGTCAGATGGAGCAGGCTAATCATACTATTGAGGACATGCTCAAGAGATTTACTCTAAAAGAGCAGGAAAGGTGGGACACCTTACTTCCACTAGTGTAGTTTGCATACAACAATTTAGTGAATGTATCTAAATAGGTCGGTGAGGTGGCCTATCTCTCATTCAGGATGAACCTATAATGGCTATTATGGTAGCACACTATGCACTAAGAAGGCAAGGAACCCCAATTCCATCATAGTCCTCCAAGGCTAACACTCCAAGACTCAAGACATTGCTCACTAGAGAACTCAATGAGAGAGAGATAGTTGCAAATGAAGGGATGTTGAGTACTTCCTCATCCCTTTTTTATCTACTTGTGAAATAGTTACACACTAAAGTTACTATTTACCAAAGTAACTCAAGTTACTAGGCTAAAAGTCAAGTAAAGTAGAAAAAGTAAAGGAATATCCATCCACATGGGCATATTCCACTAAGCATGTGATCTTATCTTGACACAACAACTAAGTCAAGGATTCCTTCACATGAGCTATCCTTGGACTACAGAAGAATCCACAACAAAAAGGCTTGCGGGCCCAAGAGTTTGTAACTCTTTCCTCAAAGCCAAACACCTAGGATTAATACCAAGTCAACACACTAGAATCCAAAAAAGTGGTGCTCATCTTTTCCACTTACACTAAAGTAAGGTCTTCTCTATCTTAACTATGACTAACTTTAGCTAATCATGACTAATGTAGAACCATCCTTTATCTATATGAACCATCCAAGCTTGCTTTGTCCACTACCTATCATCCTTAAACTAATGGACAAATTGAAGGTGCAAATTGCACCTTGGAGGATATGCTTTGTGTCTTTGTCACATCCACCATACCAATTGGGATGAATGACTTGCATTTGTCAAGTTTGCATACAGTAATTCCAAATAGGCTAACACTAGATTCTCTCCTTTCTTCCTCAATTTTGGCCAAGATCCACTTGTTCTAGATTCACTTCTTGCTACTCCTCCATCTCATGTCCCTTATTCTTCCACCTTCTTGACCACCATATCCCAATCCCTCCAACAAGCCAAATCTCATCTCCTTGTTGCTCCAAATCTGCAGAAAGTATATGCAAACCACCATTATTATGATCTTACTTTTCAAGTTGGTGATAAGGTCATGCTCTTCTCTAGTAACCTACCTCTCCCACTTGATACCCAAGTTTGTAAACTCATCCCTAATTGGATAGGACCCTTTGGTGTCACCCAAATTATCCCTCTTTTTGCTCATTGACTTGCCTTACCTTGCATTGTCATATGGGTATCCACCCTATCTTTCACATTTCCAAGTTGAAACCCATTGTTCCTAACCCATGTTCTTTTTCTTCTTGTGTCCCTATCAATGATTATGAAAAGTACAAAGTTGAACATCTCTTTGCCTGTTGCCACATTCAATGAGGTTGTTGACAATATACAAAGTACAAGGTCCTTTGGTAAGGATAGCTCCTTCATGGTGTCACATGGGAACCTCTTTCTCATCTCCAAAATGCACAAACAACCATCTAGGAATTTGAAACTTCAATGGCGACAACAATGTCACCAAGTAGTAGTGGGAGAATATGTAACAATATGGAGTTTAACGATGAAGTTAGTTAGTGCTAACAAAGTAGCAAATAGGAAATATTAGCCTAGAATATTCCAAAAGCATCTAAGAAGTTTCTTGAAAAGCTTCTCGGCTAGCTTGGCCTGCACCTTAAGTAGATAGCTTCTACTAGAAAGCTTCTAGAAGCTTCCAACTAGCTTAGCTTGCACGCCACGTAAGTAGCTCCTAGATAGAAGCTTCTTGAGAAGTTTCTTGGTTAACTTGGCTTACACTCCAAGAAAGTGGCTTAAGGAAGCTTCTTGAGAAGCTTCTCAAGGCCTTGTATCCATATAAATACCAAAGCCAAAGCTCATGCCAGGCATTCGGAGTTTCACTCATTCAAGTGTGCCAATGTGAGCTTCCATTCTTCTATTTCTCTCCTTGATCTTGGTCTTTTACAATTACAATACAAGATCCATAATGTAACAATATGGAGTTTAGTGACTAAGTTAGTCAGGCTTACGAAGTAGAACATAAGACAAAGTAGTCTAGAATATTCTGGAAGTATCTAGGAAGCTTTTGGGAAGCTTCTTGGCTAGCTTAGCTTGCACCTCAAGTAAGTAGCTTCTAGAAGCTTCCAACTAGCTTAGCTTGCACGCCAAGTAGACGGCTTCTAGAAGGAAGCTTCTTGAGAAGCTTCCTAGTTAACTTGGCTTGCACTCTAAGAAAGCGGCTTGAGGAAGCTTCTTGAGAAATATCTTGAGAAACTTCTCAAGGGCCTTGTATGTTACCTGTAAAAACCAAAGCCAAAGCTCATGCTAGGCATTCGGAGTTTTTCCTCATTCAAGTGTCCCAATGTGAGTTTCCATTCTCCTATTTCTCTCCTCCAATTTGGTCTTTTACATTAGTATCAGAGCAGGAATGGGATGGATGGAATTTATGGACCACCAAATCCACTTCCACCAAACCATTAGGATTTTTGTGTCCAAATACTACCCAAGCATCATTTCACACAATTCATCACCTCGTACTTTGGACAAGGTTTTTTGCATATGATCACCATATCTAAGGAACTCTTGGTGCTTCCGGTTGTAACTTATGGAGAACGGTGGATGTGTTGTTTCTATGTGTTAATAAATTAGAGAGATTGGGAGTGGTGTGATAGAGGAGCAACCATGGCGGCAATACCTGATGTTATCCTTGCTATGCAATAACAAATTGAGCACCTTACTTGATTGTTGGATGAACAAGATCTTTGACAACAAGAGCAGGTAAGAGTACCAATTTGAGAAGGAGAAGATTGGATCAGATTCCCTAAACCTAAGGTCTTTGAAGGCAAGAATCTCTCGGGTGCAGTGGAGAATTTTGTGTTTGGTTGTGAACATTATTTTGAAGCTACCAATCTACAAGACAAGCAAAAACAAATTCTCTTGGCTTCTAGCCAATTGGATGGAGTAGCAAAGCTATGGTGGACATTTTGAGTGGAGCGAGCCGAACAACAAATGGTTACACCAATCTTGACATGGGCAAAATTCAAGAGCGCAATAATTAGTCGGTTCCAAGCTATAAATGCCACACGAGCTGCACAAGATAAGTTGGCGGAGTTGAAATAGATTGACTCTATAAGAAGTTACATCACACAATTCCAAAACACCATTATGCAAATTCCAAATATATTGGAAGGTGAAGCTCTGGATCAATTCATGAGGGGCTTGAAGGCAAGAACCAAATTAGAGGTAACCATGCAAGAGCCACAACACTTGGAGGAAGCCATGCGGTTGGCCGAACGTTTTGATTCCTTGGTGGCAACAACTTGGTCTCAACCTTGACCTCCACAAAGCCTACCAATACACTACACACAAGTGGAGGAGCCAGCACCAATGGAGATTGATGCAATTCAATGAAGACCACTTGGCACGGCAGATAGGGAGAAACTACAACAAAATGGTGGTTGTTTTTATTGTCGCCAGTTGGGGCATCGCATTGCTGAATGTCCACTCAAGAATGGACGACCTCGACAAGTTGCCCAAGTAGAGATTGTGAAGCGGAATGATCAGGGAAACAAGGAATCCCAGTAGGAGAATTTGAGCCACCTATTGGGAGCTTGATTAGTTCCAATAGGATTGAAGGCTCAACCTATGCAAGTTTGCTTCACTTGCAAGGTATGATATCTAATCGGGGTTATAGGATTTTGGTTGATTCTGGAAGTTCAGAGAATTGTATGTTTATGCAAGTAGCAAAGGAATTGGGTATTCCTATCAAGCCAGTGATTGGAGGTAGTTTGATGATGGCAGATGGTAGAAAGGGTTTTGCATTCTGCACCTCGCATCTTGTTACCTTCAAGATTGGGAAAGAGTATTTGGAGTGTATGAGGTTTGTAGTGGCACCTCTACACTATGATATCATTTTGGGTCTACCTTGGCTTGAACATCATAAGGTTCAATTTGATTGGACCCGATGCCAAATTCAAGTACAACACCAAGATAGGAATTTCCAACTAGGTTGTCTGGCACCTCTGAGTAAGACACCTAAGAATAGTCAGTCCCAAGATGGGAAGTTTGTTGAGAAGGTAGTCATAGAGCAAACCTTGAAGGAAGTGGAGTCCCAAGATGGGAAGTTTGCCAAGAAGGCAACCATAGAGCAGGCTTGTAAGAGAGATGAGTCCCTAGAAGGGAAGTTTGTTAGTAAAGTAGCCATAGAGCAAGCTTTAGATAAAGATAAGTTTGTATTTGCAGTGTGGATCAAGTCGATTGCACAAGACCAATCTGTGGAGGACCAAGAGCCTCATCAAGTATGGTTGATTGGATAGTTAAGGAGTTTGCGGACATGTTTCCGGATGATCTGCCAAAGGGATTACCCTCCAATTGAGGTATGCCCTTCAAGATCAAGTTATTGCTACGGAGTACTCTAATGAGTAGACCGATCTATTGGCTCTTACCAAAGGAGTTGGAGGAGTTGCAAACAACACTTACAGAGTTGTTAGAGAAGGACTTCATACGACATAGTACCTCCCCTTGGGGAGCACCGGTACTATTTGTTCCAAAGAAGGATGGAGGATTTCATTTCTGTATTGATTATCGTGGGCTCAATAAGCAAACCGTGAAGAATGCATATCCCTTGCCTCGGATCGATGACTTGCTTGATCAACTAAGTGGAGCATATTACTTTTCCAAGTTGGATCTTTGTAGCAGCTATTAGCAAATTCCGATTGATAGAGAGGATGTGCAAAAGATTGCCTTTTGCACAAGGTATGGGCATTTTGAGTGGAGAGTTTTACCTTTTGGACTCACTAATGGCCCAGTAGTCTTCATATATCAGATACATCAAGTGTTGGATGGACTATTGGATTGGTCAGTGGTGGTGTTCTTGGATAATATCTTAATCTATAGCAAGATAGAGGCAAAACACGTGAATCATGTGTGAGAAGTCCTAAGACGACTACAACAATGGAAATTTTATTGCAAGAAGTCAAAGTGTGCCTTTTGGCAGAAGGAGGTTACCTTCTTAGGTCATAAGATCTCCTCAAAGGAGATCAAGATGGAAGAAGAGAAGATCAAGGCCATTATTGATTGGCCTACCCCAAAGGATGCTATAGAAGTATGGGCATTCAATGGATTGGCCAATTTTACCGGCGGTTCATCCACTATTATGCTCATGTGGCTGCACCATTAACTGACCACTTGGGAAAGAACTTGAGCTTCTTGTGGAACACCAAGCATGAAGAAGGATTCCAAAAGTTGAAACATATGGTGTCTTCAAGACCCATTCTTCAACCATATGATCCTTAACTACCTTGTGTGGTTGATTTTGATGCTTCTTACTTTACAATTGGAGCTGTGTTGCAACAAGAATTCCCAGATGGACTACATCCCATTGCCTTTGTGTCTCGTCGACTAAATACAACTGAAAGATATTACTCTGCTTGAGATCAGGAACAACTTGCAATGGTATATGCCACCAAGGTATGGAGGCATTATCTCTTGGGGAAACAAGTGATCATGCAAACTGATCACAAGCCATTGTTGCAGACCTTACACTTGGAGCACATGAAGAGTTGATATCATTGATGAGATGAGCAACTCCAATTGTTCAACATCAAACTTGAGTACAAACTAGGTCGGTTCCATGTCATCTTTGATGCTCTATCACAACGACCTGATTTGAAGTCTCTTCCTCTCATTGTGATAGTAATTACAATGGTGTCAATTGACCCGAAGATCCATAACGAGTTTTGGTTAGCTCTACAACAAGATCCCTTTTTCCAAATGGTACATGGTCGTCTAACAACAGGTGACAGGGAGTACAACACCTTCTCCTTCAAGGAAGGCCTTCTATTCCATACGGACCGGATCTATGCTCTAGCCAAAGGTGATCTTTGACTTGTGCACTTTCAAGAAGCCCATGATTTACCCATCACTGGTCACATGGGTGTGGACAAGACCTTAAGTACCCTCCAACGTCAATGGTGGTGGCCCAACATGATACGAGATGTTCAAGAATTTGTCTGATCATGTGAGAGCTACCAACGTAACAAGGCCAGCAACCAGAAGCCGAGTGGATTCCTTCAACCGCTTGCCATTCCATGAGCTCACTGGGAGCATGTGAGCTTAGATCTCATCACATCCTTGCCAAAGACAAAACAAGGACACACTGCCATCGTGGTGTTTTTAGATAAGCTTAGTAAGCAAATCCACTTGGCACCAACCTGTGATATTGTGGATGCTCCAACCTTAGCACAAATCTACTTTGATAATGTCTTCAAGCATCATGAGATGCCACGTGTACTCATCTTTGACTGTGATCCTCAATTACCGAGAAGTTTTGGCAAGAACTCTTTCAGATACTTGGCACCAAGCTTGCTTTATCCACGGCCTATCATCCTCAAACTGATAGACAAACCAAACGGGGAAATCATACATTGGAGGATATGTTGCATGCCTTTGTCAATGTCCACCATACCAATTGGGATGAATATCTTGCCGCTGCAGAATTTGACTACAACAATTCTAAATAGGCAAGCACCGGATTCTCTCCCTTCTTTCTCAATTTTGGCCAAGATCCACTTGTTCCAGATTCTCTTCTTGCTCCCCCTCCATCTCAAGTTCCTCATACTTCCACATTCTTGACCACTATATCCCAATCTCTCCAACAAGCCAAATCTCACCTCCTTGTTGCTCAAAATTGCCAAAAACAATATGCAGACCACCATCATCGTGATCTCACCTTTTAAGTTGGTGATAAAGTCATGCTATCCTCCAATAACCTCCCTCTCCCACTTGATACCCAAGTTCATAAACTTGCCCCTAATTGGATAAGACCCTTTGATATCACCCAGATTGTCTCTCATGTTGCTTATCGACCTGCCTTGCCTTATCACATGTGTATCCATCCTGTCTTTCATGTTTTCAAGTTGAAACCCTTTGTTCCTAACCCTCTTCCTTTTCTTCTCGAGTCCAACCTCCCCCTCTTCTTGTCCCTATCAATGATCATGAGGAGTACAAAGTTGATTGTATCCTTGCACGTTGCCATATTCAACACGACTATTGCCAACATATAGAGTACAAGGTCCTTTGGAAAGGGTATCCCTTCATGATGCCACATGGGAACCTCTTTCAAACCTCCAAAATGCATAGATGGCCATCCAAGAATTTGAAGTTTCAATGGCGACGAGGATGTCACCAACTAGTGGCGAGGGAATATGTAACAATATGGAGTTTAGCAACAAAGTTAGTCGGGCTTACGAAATAGAACATAAGACAAAGTAGCCTAGAATATTCCAAAAGTATCTAAGAAGCTTCTTGGGAAGCTTCCTGGCTAGCTTAGCTTGCACCTCAAGTACATAGCTTCTAGAAGGAAGCTTCTTGAGAAGCTTCCTAGTTAACTTGGCTTGCACTCTAAGAAAGCGGCTTGAGGATGCTTCTTGAGAAGCTTCTCAAGGGCCTTGTATGCTACCTATAAATACCAAATCCAAAGCTCATGCTAGGCGTTCGGAGTTTTCCCTCATTCAAGTGTCCCAATGTGAGTTTCCATTCTCCTATTTCTCTCCTCCGATTCGGTCTTTTACACATAATCCTCTCCAAATTTTGTCAAGTTTTTGCAATGTGCATCCAAATGCATAATTTACTTCTTTTATTGGTTGCTATATTTCCTAGAATTATTGTTGATGACATACAAATAACTATTCAAGGATTCACAAGTTTACTTATCTTGTTCACAAATTGTGAAGAGAAAACAATCCCTCATCAAGTTGTTTGTAAGCTCTAAATTGAAGTATAGGAAGGAGAACATCCAAAGATGTTCTATGGTCACCTCTACCATTTGAGAGAAGGTGGAATGATATTGCAAGTGAACGGCAATTAGATTCTATTCTTTAATTGAGAGGCAATTCAATTACATTCTCTTTTCCATATTATAATTACCATCATCTCTATATTTGCTTTAGTAGTAGCTATTAGAGTTTATCGGAGCCATACAATCTTTGGGACTCAAGGTGATCTCCATGGTTCTTGGTATCAGAGCAATGACATTAATGGCCTAATGTAGCATTGTAGCATAATAATGCACCATTTTAGCTGGTAAATGATCAAATCTTCTATCTATCAACATACATTATGATAAAATTGATACATAAAGGATGTGTTTATTTACTATTTTACAATGGTGCATTGAATTCAAGATATAAAATAACAACATAAAATTTCCATATTGTTCAAAATGTGTGTTGTTACATTATAGAGTGAAGATATTGTTTGATCAATGGCAACTTTGGAGTCTAAATGAATAGAAAAATATAAAATTATGTTATAAATCAGCCAAAATTTTAGCTTTCTTCAAAAACTCTTTACCTAAAATGACACCATTGTCATAAAGGAAACAAGTTATTGCAACTTTTGCTTTACAAGTCAAGTTTGTGCCATCCATATTTGATTTTTGACTCTATTTTTCTCACTTTTAGCTTATCTTTTAGGACCCTCAAATTATGCTCAGATGAGTCTAGTTGTTTTTTGAAAGCTTTGATGGTGGCTTCCCTTGTCATCTTCATTGTTTTGGCCATTCTTGCCAAAGTTTGAGTTGCTTTGGCTTGTAGTTGATGGAACAATATGGAGTTTAGCAATGAAGTTAGTAGGGCTAACAAAGTAATAAATAAGACAGATTAGCCTAGATTGTTCTAAAAGTATCTAGGAAGCTTCTTGGGAAGCTTCCCAACTAGCTTAGCTTACACCTCAAGTAAATAGCTTCTAGAAAGAAGCTTCTAGGAGCTTCTAACTAGCTTAGCTTGCACGCCAAGTAGGCAGCTTCTAGAAGGCAGCTTCTAGAAGGAAGCTTCTTGAGAAACTTCTTGGTTAACTTGGCTTGCATTCTAAGAAAGTGTCTCAATGAAGCTTCTTGAGAAGGGCCTTGTATGCTACCTACAAATACCAAAGCCAAAGCTCATGCTAGGCATTTGGAGTTTTCACTCATTCTAGCATCCCAATGTGAGCTTTCATTCTCTTATTTCTCTCCTTGGTCTTGGTTTTTACATTGGTATCTAAGCATGAATGGGATGGATGGAATTTATGGACCACCAAATCCACTTCTGCCAAACCATTGGGATTTTCATGTTGAGATATTACCCAAGCATCATTTTACAAAATTCATCACCTTGCGCTTTGGATAGGATTTTTTGCATATGATCACCTTGTCTGAGGAACCCTTGATACTTCCAATTGCAACTTATGGAGAACGGTGGACGTGCTGCATCTATGGTTGAATCAATTAGATAAATTGGGAGTAGTGGGATGGAGTAGTAGCTATGGCGGAAATACCAGACGTTATCCTTGCCATGCAACAATAAATTGAGCACTTTACTCAATTGTTGAATGAACAAGACCAGCAATGATGAGAATATATAGAGAGAGTGCTAGTTTGAGATGGAGAAGATTACATTTGATTTTCCAAAACCCAAGGTATTTGAATGAAAGAATCTTTTGGACATAGTGGAGAATTTTGTGTTTGACTACAAATGCTACTTTGAAGCCACCAATCTTCAAGATGAACGGAAATCGATTCTCTTGGCTTCTAGCCAATTGGATGGTGTTGCAAAACTTTGGTGGCAATTCCAAGTGGAGTGAGCTGAATGATAGATTGTTGCACCAATTTTGACATGGGTAGAATTCAAGGATGCAATACTTAGTTGATTTTAAACTAATTTTAAATTTTAAACTTTTAAACTTGCCACATGAGCCGCACAAGATAAATTAGTAGAGTTGAAGCAGATTGGCTTAGTAAGGAGCTACATCACACAATTTCATAACATCATCATGCAAATTCTAGATATACAAGAAGGTGAAGTTTTGGATTGATTTGTGTGGGGATTGAAGTCACAAACCAAATCGGAGGTGACCATGCAAGAACCACAAAATGTAAAAGAAGCCATGCAATTGGTTGAGCGCTTTGATTCCTTGGTTGCAACAACTTGGTCTTGACCTTGACCTACACAAAGCTTACCAATACACTACATACGGGTGGAAGAACCAACACCAATGGAGATTGATGCTATCCAACAAAGACCACTTGGTATAGCGGATAGAGAAAGATTGCAACAAAATGGAGGTTGTTTTTATTGTTGCCAAGTTGGATATTGCATTACTGAATGTCCACTTAGGAATGGGCGACCTCGACAAGTTGCCCAAATGGAGTTTGTGGAATAGAATGATCAATGAAACAAAGAATCCTAGTAGGAGATTTTGAGCTGCCTATTGGGAGCTTGATTAGTTCTAATGGGATTGAAGGCTGAACCTATGCAATTTTGCTTCACTTGCAAGATATGATATCTAATTGGGGTTGTAGGATTTTGGTTGATTTTGGAAGTTCACACAATTGCATGTCTATGCAAGTAGCAAAGGAATTGGATATTCCTATCAAGCTAGTGATTGGAAGTAGATTGATGATAGCGGATGGTAGAAAGGGCTCTGCATTGCATACCTCCCATCCTATTACTTTTCAGATTAAGGAGTATTTGGAGTATATGAGGTTTGTAGTGGCACCTCTACATTATGATGTCATTCTAGGACTACCTTGGCTTGAATGTCATAAGGTTCACTTTGATTGGACCCGACAACAAATTCAAGTACAAACACCAAGGTAGGAATTTCCAATTAGGTTGTATGGCATCTCTAAGTAAGACATCTAAGAATAGTCAGTCCTAGGATGGGAATTTTGTTGAGAAGGTAGCTATAGAGCATGCCTTGAAGAGAGGGGAGCCCCAAGATAGGAAGTTTGCCAAGAAGGCAACCATGGAGCAAGCTTTGAAGAGAAATGAATCCCTAGATGGGAAGTTTGTTAGTGAAGCAACCATAGAGTAAGCTTTGGAGGAAGATAAAGCTATTTTTTTGGTGTGGATCAAGCCAATTGCACAAGGACAATCTGAGGAGAGCCGAGAGCCTCATCAAGCAATGGTTGATCAAATAGTTGAGGAGTTTGCAAACGTGTTTCCGGATGATTTGCCAAAGGGATTACCTTCCGATTGTGGTATGCCCTTCAAGATTGAGTTATTGCTAAGGAGTAATCCAATGAGTAGACCAATCTATTGGCTCTCACCAAAGGAGTTGGAGGAGTTGCAAAAATCAATTACAAATTTGTTGGAGAAGGACTTCATACAACATAGTACCTCTCCTTGGGGAACACCAGTACTATTTTTTCCAAAGAAGGATGGAGGACTTTGTTTCTGTATTGAATATTATAGGCTCAATAAGCAAATAATGAAGAATACATATCTCTTGCCTTGGATTGATGACTTGCTTGATCAATTGAGTGGAGCATGATACTTTTCCAAGCTGGATCTTTGTAGTGGCTATTGGCAAATCTCCATTGATAGGAAGGATGTACAAAAGATGGCTACAAGGTATGGATATTTTGAGTGGAGAGTTCAACCTTTTGGGCTCACTAATGCTCCAACAATCTTCATGGATCAAATGCATCGGATGTTGGATAGACTATTGGATTGGTACATGGTGGTGTTCTTGGATGATATCTTAATCTAGAGCAAGATAAAGGCAAAACACGGGAATCATGTGCAAGAATTCCTAAGATGACTACGACAATGGAAATTTTATTATAAGAAGTCAAAGTGTGCTTTTTAATAAAAGAAAGTTACCTTCTTGGGGCACAAGATCTCATCAGAGGGGATCAAGATGGAAGAGGAGAAAATCAAGGCCAATATTTATTGGCCTACTCCAAAAGATGCTATAGAAGTATGATCATTTAATGGACTGGCCAGTTTTTACCAATGATTCATCCATTATTATGCTCATGTGGCTTTACCATTGATTGACTTCTTGGAGAAGGACTCAAGCTTCAAGTGGACCACCAAGCACAAAGAAACATTCTAGAAGTTGAAATATATGGTGTCTTCAAGGCCCATTCTTCAACCGTATGATCCTCAGCTACCTTGTGTGGTTGATTTTGATGCTTCTAACTTTACCATTGGAGCTGTGTTGCAACAAGAATTCCCAGATGGACTACATCTCATTGTCTTTGTGTCTCATCGACTCAATATGGCTAAAGGAAACTACTCTACTCAAGATTGAGAACAACTTGCAATGGTATATGTCACCAAGGTATGGAGGCATTAACTCTTGGGGAAACAAGTGATCATGCAAATTGATCACAAACCATTGTTGCATACCTTACACTTAGAACACATGAAGAGTCGACATCATCGATGGGAAGAACAACTCCAATTGATTGACATCAAACTTGAGTACAAACCAGATCAGTTCCACATCATACTCGATGCTTTATCACAACAACCTGATTTGAAGTCTCTTCCTCTCATCACAATGGCAATTACAATAGTGCCAATTGACTCCAAGGTCCAAAACAAGTTTCAATCAGCTCTACAACAAGATCCCTTCTTCCAAATGGTACATGGTTGCCTTATAGCATGCAACAAGGAGTACAACACCTTCTCTATCAAGGAGTGCCTTCTATTCCATGCGGACCGGATCTATGTTCCAGCTAAAGGTGATCTTTGACTTGTGAGCCTTCAAGAAGCCCATCATTTACCCATAGCTAATCATATGGGTGTGGACAAGACCTTGGGTACCCTCCAATGCCGATGGTGGTAGCCCAATATGATGTGAGATGTTTGAGAATTTGTCCAATTATGTGAGAGCTGCCAATGCAACAAGACTAACAACCAAAAGCCAAGTGGACTCCTTCAACCACTCGCCATTCTATCTGCTTGATTGGAGCATGTGAGCTTGGATCTCATCACATCCTTGCCCAAGACAAAGCAATGACACACAACAATCATGGTGTTTGTGGATAAGCTTAGTAAGCAAATCTACTTAACACCAACCTGTGATATCGTGGATGCTCTAACCTTAGTGAAAATCTACTTCAACAATGTCTTCAAGCATCATGGAATGCCACGTGTACTTATCTCCAACCGCAATCCTCAATTTACCAAGAAGTTTTGGCAAGCACTCTTCCAGATACTTGGCACCAAGCTTGCTTTGTCCACGGCATCATCCTCAAACTAATAGACAAATCAAACTTGCAAATCATACATTGGAAGATATGTTGTGTGCCTTTGTCAATGTCCACCATACCAATTGGGATGAATGTCTTGCAATTATAGAATTTGCCTACAACAATTCCAAATAGCCAAGCATCAGATTTTCTCCTTTCTTTCTCAATTTTGGCCAAGATCTGCTTGTTCCAGATTCTCTTCTTGCTCCCCTTCCATCTCACGTCCCTCATACTTCAACATTCTTGACCACTATATCCTAATCTCTCCAACAAGCCAAATCTCACCTCCTTGTTGCTTAGAATTGTCAAAAACAATATGCGGACCACCATCATTGTGATCTCACCTTGAAGTTGGTGATAAAGTCATGTTATCCTCTAGTAGCCTCCCTCTCCTCCTTGATACCCAAGTTCTTAAACTTGCTCCTAGTTGGATAGGACCCTTTGATGTCACCCAAATTGTCTTTCTTGTTGCTTATCGACCTGCCTTGCCTTGTCATATGTATATCCATCATGTCTTTCATGTTTCCAAGTTGAAACCCTTTGCTCCTAACCCCTCTTCCTTTTCCTCTTGAGTCAAACCTCCCCCTCCTCCTGTCCCTATCAATGATCATGAGGAGTACAAAGTTGATTGTATCATTGCGCATCACCATATTCAACGAGGCCGTTGATAACATATGGAGTACAAGGTCCTTTGGAAAGGGTATCCTCTTCATGATGCCACATGGGAACCTCTTTCTCACCTCCAAAATGCACAGATGGCCATCCAAGAGTTTGAAGCTTCATTGGCAACGATGATGTCACCAACTAGCGATGGGGGAATATGTAACAATATGGAGTTTAATGATGAAGTTAGTCTAGCTAACAAAGTAGCAAATAAGACAAATTAGCCTAGAATATTTTGAAAGTATCTAAGAAGCTTCTTGGGAATTTTCCCAACTAGCTTAGCTTGCACCTCAAGTAAGTAACTTTTAGAAGGAAGCTTCTAGAAGCTTCCAACTAGCTTAGCTTGCACACCAAGTAGATGACTTCTAGAAGGAAGCTTCTTGAGAAGCTTCTTGGTTAACTTTGCTTGCATTCTAAGTTGCTTGAGAAGCTTCTCAAGGGCCTTGAATGCTACCTATAAATACCAAAGCCAAAGCTCATGCTAGGCATTCGGAGTTTTCCCTCATTCCGGCATCCCAATGCGGGCTTCTATTCTCCTATTTATCTCCTTGGTCTTGGTCTTTTATAGTTGGGTTCTTTTTTTTGGGTGGTCTTTTCTGAACTGTAACACCCATTTGTGCATGTGTGTGGTATTGTGATATTTAGCTTGGTATTACAAGTACTTAAGAGATATTATTTATATAGAGATAAAGGATGGTTCTATATTAGTCATGGTTAGCTAAAATTAGTCATAGCTAAGATAGATGGGACCTTACTTTAGAGGAAGTAGAAAAGATGAGCACCACTATTTTGGATTTTAGTGTGTTGACTTGCTATTATTCCTAGGTGTTTGGCTTTGGGGAAAGAGTTGAGAACTCTTGGGCCCGCAAGCCTTTTTGTTTTGGATTCTTCTTTAGTCCAAGGATAGCCCATGTGAAGGAATCCTTGCTTTAGTGGTTGGGTCAAGATAAGGGGAATATGCCCATGTGAATGGATATTCCTTTCTACTTTTTGACTTTACTTGACTTTTAGTCTAGTAACTTGAGTTACTACGGTAATTAGTAACTTTGGTACGTAACTATTTCACAAGTATATAAACAAGGAGTGAGGAGGTACTCATCATCCTTTCATTTGCAACTATCTCTCTCTCATTGAGTTCTCTAGTGAGCAATGTCTTGAGTCTTGGAGTGTTAGCCTTGGAGGAGTATGATGGAGTTGGGGTTCCTTGCCTTCTTAGTCCATGGTGCGCTACTATAATAGCCATCAGAGGTTCATCCTGAGTGAGAGACAGGCCGGCTCACATTTTTGGTTCCGTTGCCGGGACCTCTCTAGAAGGTAAGATAATGTTCCGCGTCCAATTCTACATTAGGCAGAAGGAGGCTATGAGAGCTCACTTGGAGAGAACATTAGGAGAGGAGAGGGCTGAACTTATGTTAGAGAACCAAGATCCATTTGTATACCCTGTAGTTCATTATGATGTCTTTGAGGTGATTTTGTACATCTTGTACACATGAGAGGAATTGGAGAGATTGTGTGAGGTGGATTGCAGATTTTGGGGATTAAGGTGATTTTGGGCAAAATCTCAAGTTTGAGATCTGGACTTGAGATTTCTACACATGATAGCTTGGGTTATCTTTCAGTTAGCACACTTGAAATTATTGAGAGAGCTTCTATGCGCACTGGGCTAGAATGTTTGAAAGTTGATAGGGTAAAGTGCTCCCGCAACTGCATGCTCTCTGGAAAATTGTACAGAGTCTGCCATTTCTTCAATTTTCAGTGAATTGTCCTGAAAATTTCCAAGAAAATTCAGTGCATTGTATCCTACCTGGTGCCACAAAAATTAGAGAGAGATCATTTTTGCGCAGTGCGTTATGAGTTTTTGAAGTGAGGGGGGTGGTTTTCAGACCAAATCTGAAATATGGGTGCTGAATAGAAAGGTGTCTAGGCCAAATGGCTCAATGAAAAGATCTAAAATTTTGCAAGGAGGGACGCCCTAGAGTTGTGATCAAGTGTGGAAAATTTCAGAGGACTGTGACATATTCGTTGGGAGATTTGAGTGACATTGTGAGGAAGGGTCAATTCTGCAGAGTGGAGATCTCATGCATGGGAAGTTTGAGATCAACAAAAAGCATGTTTGAGTGTTTAGATTCATCTTTGGGAACATGGAGGGTCATCAAGAGTGGAAATTGAGATTATGCAAGGTTCCCCAAGGGTTTGAGGTGATTGTAGGGGTGGATTTGAGGAAAAGAGAGTTTACAATAGAATTTGAAGAGAGTGTTGAGAGGATCCAAAAACCTACACCACTTGGAGGAAAGAGTGAGTCTAAGTGCTTTCTATGTGGAGAGAAGGGACATAAGGCAAGTTCATGTCCATTAACCTTTGAGAGCAAGAGATTGAGGGAAAGGAGAGGCTTACTTGACTTGGGTTTGCATGTTGGACCTTCTTCGCCAAGATTGGGAGGGAGAAGATCTAAGACCAAGGAGTTGTGTGAGGTTTGTGGAGTTGAAGGACTTCCAAAAGGACATGAGTGTAATGGAGTAAAAGCACTTTTGGAAACTTTGGTGAAGGATCTTGGAGAGAGTCTTAGTACAGCTACAGAAATACTACCACCTTCATCAGCTAGTTCTCAAGATTAGTGATGGAGATAATCTTTCAACTTATGGATAAACTATCCATGAGAGTTAGATTAATATGCACTCTAGGATTTGATGTTGCTATAGAAATCTTGGAGCAACCTGAACCTTTTGTGTTCCCTAGAGTGGATTATTCTCAGATGGTGTTAGTCATGTATATACTCTATTAGTAATAGAGTGAGAGAAAAAAAAAAAAGAAAAAAAAAAAAATTAAGAGAAAAGAAAGATAGTGAGGGGTTAAGATGGGGAAACTTCCGGTTTTCTTTGGCAAGGATGGAGAAGATGTGGAGGCCTTTGTGAGAGACTTCAAGAGAGCTTGCATAGGAAACAATGAGAGGAGGAAGAATGAGTGGGCCTCATTATTACCAGATTTCTTTGAGGATGCAGCACTTACATTGTATGAGTCAGAATACCAAAAGAGAGAGAGGAGAGAGGGGGAAGAGGAGTCTTGGGAGACTTTGACTTCAGCACTCATTGAGAACTTTCTTCCTGATGAGAGTTATGAGAGATTGATGAGTGAGGTTACATTTCTCAAGCAAGGAGATGGAGAGAAAGTGAGGGTCTATGTGGAAAGAGTGGAAAAGTTGGAGTCCAGATTTCGCATAGTGTTGAGGAAGGGTGGGGATGATGTGGAGACTACAATGATTGGCATAGGGGCCATGCTCACCAAGAATTTTGTGGGAGGATTGAGACCACAAATTAGAAGCAAGGTGAGATATGAGAAACCTTCTTCCAAGGTTGAAGCTATCAAGATCGCAATTCGTATGGAGGAGAGTTTGGAAGGGGATGAGAGTGATTTGGTGGTGAAGGAGGTTGTGCATCCTCCTCAAGGCTACAAGTATGGTGGAACTTCTGATACTTTGGTGACAAGGGTTGCACCACAAGTAGTAGTTGCTCCAATTCTTGCACCTCCACCAAAAGATCCACTCCAAACCATCACAGAACAACTTGCGGATCTCAAGATCAATGTGGTGCAACTATGGGAGAAGAGAGAGGTGGATCAGAATGTAGGGAGAGGACCTAGGAGTTATGGAAACTATCCATATAGAGGAGGCCAACCAGCCAACAATTTCAATGATAGAAATTGTTTTGGTTGTGGAGGAAGAGGCCATATCCAAAGGAATTGCCCAAATTCCACTTACCATGGAGGAAGGGGTTATGAGGGAGCCAATAGAGGGAAAGAGGGAGGTAGTGAAACCCAAGTGGCTCCTAATCCCAACAAAGGTAAGGGGATAGCATCCATAGATGTGGTTGAGAGCAAGTATGAGAAGGGAGAGTGCTCAAACTCCAAGGGTCTTAATTTGGAGCTTTTGGCACAAGAGAAGAAGAGAGCTCGTTTTGCAGAGGATGTTCACTCTTCTCAAGGATTTACTTCAAGCAAGGATACTCCTATGTCTACTAGGAGCACTCGCACCTCAACACCATCAACAACAAAGACTCCAAGGAAGAAGTTGGGGATGGAGGACTTCTTGATCTCAAAGCAACAATGGAACTACAATGTGTTGGAGGATGTTGGTAGTCACAAGGCTAACATCACAGTGGGCCAATTAATTGCTTTGAACCCTACCTTGAGAAAGGAGCTTAGAGGTGGTTTGAGTTCTACAAGGAGCAAAAAGAAGAAGAAGGCAAAAGTTCCAGTATCAATGGGGGTGGTGGATGCCAAGCCAGCACCATGGGAGGCTTGTGAATATGCCTCCAAGATTGATGTGAGAGTGAATGGTCACAACATCAAGGATGCATTGGTTGATGGAGGATCAGCAGTGAATGCCATGTCAGAAAGGTTGATGAAGAAGTTGGGTATGATACCCTCAAGACCTTCAACATTTGTGGTGAGCATGGCAAACAAGCAACAAGTTCGACCAGTAGGGGTGATGGATAAGGTGGTAGTTTCAGTTATGGGAGTTCAAAATCTCATGACTTTCCAAGTCTTGAAGGATTCAAGCTATGACTTACTTCTTGGGAGGCCATGGTTGAGAGCAGCACGCACAACTGATCGATGGCACAAAGGGTACTTGAGGATTGGGCCATCAAACCATAGAGTCACTGTTCCTGTGACTAACACCACCAACACTTCACATTCAGATACCCCATCTTCTAATTATTGGGAATCAGATTCTGAAGAAGGAGCTTTAGGTGTGGACACAAGCATGGAAGAGGAGACTTCCACGGAGGAAGATGAATCTGAATCTGATTCAGATGTGTATCCCTTGTGTGCTATGGATTTTGCACCTAAGCCAGAGGTTTTGAAGGACCCAGATAAATCACCATTGACACTTGAGGAGGTAGAGAGAAGGTTATCTACCCTCAAGTATGGCCCAAATGTTACCAAGGAGGAGAAGGTGAGATTTGAGGAGATTTTCCGCAAGTTCATCCATGTGTTTGCTTTTAGTTACAAGGATTTGAAGGAAGTCACCTTGGAGGAGCACAAGATAGAGGTGGAGTCACATGCAAGACCAATCCGCCAAAAGCAACGTCGCATTAGCCCACCAATATCTTTGGTTGTGAAGGAGGAGATTGATAAGCTCAAGGAGGCTGGATTTATCTTTGAGGTGGAGAATTCAGAATGGGTGTCTCCAATTGTCATTGTGAAGAAAAAGAATGGCAAGCTTCGGGTATGTGTGGATTACAAGAAGCTTAATGCTGTTACCAAGAAGGACTACTACCCATTGCCATTCATTGATGAGATCTTGGAGGAGGTTGCAGGTCATGAGAGGTACAGTTTTGGAGATGGTTATAGTGGATATAACCAAATAAAGATTGCACCAGAGCATCAACAACTCACCACATTCACCACACCTTGGGGAACTTACGCTTTCAAGGTCATGCCTTTTGGGCTTTGCAATGCTCCAGCAACATTCCAACGGTTCATGAACAAGGTATTTGAACCTTTCATTGGGAAATTTGTGAGAGATTTCATTGATGACTTTTGTGTCTATGGGAGCAAGGAGGAGCACTTTGAGCACCTAATCAAAGTCTTGCAACGCTTGGATGAGGCAAATGCATCACTCAACCCAGAGAAGTGCATTTTTGGATGTGAAGAAGGTCTACTTTTGGGGCACATCATCTCCAAGGATGGAATAGCAGTTGATCCTGAGAAGGTGAGGAAAATCTCAGACCTTCCATTCCCTTCAAGCTTGACAAAGTTACGCCAATTCTTGGGAATGGTTGGGTACTATAGGAGGTTCATCTTCTCATTTTCCAACAAGGCTTATGCATTGACCATCTACATGAAGAAGGGTGTAGATTACATGGTGATTTTGGAAGACAAGGAGGCTCTCAAAGCTTTTGAGGAGCTCAAGCAATCCCTTGTTGTAGCTCCAATTCTTGCTAAACCTGATTGGAGTAAGCCTTTCATCCTCTACAATGATGCTTCTAATGTAGCTATAGGATGCACTCTTAGTCAATTAGACCAAGATGGGCATGATCATCCAATAGCTTATGCTAGTAGGCAGATGGTTTCAGCAGAGAAGAACTACTCTGTCACAGAGAGAGAAGGGTTGGCAGTGATCTTTGGTCTCAAGAAGTTTAGACACTACTTGATTGGAGGGAAAGCCACAATTGTCACGGATCACAAGGCTTTGAAGTACATCTTCAACAAGCCTAATGTTGAAGGGAGACTAGCAAGGTGGATGATACTCTTGTCTGAGTATGACTACACAATTGAGGATAGGCCAGGAAAGAAACATGCAAATGCTGATTTGTTATCTAGAGCCTATGATCATGATGGAGATGAGCCAGTAGATGATTCCTTCCCGGATGAGGAGCTCATGACAATCTCAGTCACTCAAGAGATTCCAATGGAGTACAAGGAGATTGTGGATTTTGTGACAAGAGGTAACTATCCAGAAGGGATGCATGCTAGGGAGAGGAAGGCCCTTGCAGCAAGATCTAGACCTTACACAATGGTGGAGGATATTCTTTTTCACCAAGGAGCAGATGGTCTACTTCGAAGAGCAGTGGGTAAGGAAGAGTCTATCCTACTCATAAAGGAGTTTCATGAAGGTTTAGTATGTGGAGGACACTTTGCAGGAAAGGTGACTGCTTTCAAGATTCTAGATGCAGGTTACCATTGGAGAGGGATTTTCAAGGATTGTCTTGATTATTGCAAAACTTGTCATGTTTGTCAAGCTTTTGCTAGAAAGTCTACATCCACTCCACCACTTAGATCAATTCCATTGCTAGGACCTTTTGAGAAGTGGGGAATTGATTTTGTAGGACCTCTCAATAGAACCCCAAGGAACAATCGGTACATTGTGGTAGTTACTGATTACCTTACCAAGTGGGTTGAGGCTAGACCATTGAGGGACAAGAATGAAGATGAAGTGGGTAGATTTCTTTATGAACGCATTATCACTAGGTTTGGATGCCCTTTGGAGTTGGTTTCTGATAGAGGAGGAGAGTTTACAGGAAGCATTACTACAGCCATGCTACGACATTTCTCTATCACACATAGAGTAACTACATCCTATAAGCCAAATTCCAATGGCTTGGCAGAGAGAACCAATCAGACCTTGTGCATGATGTTGGCCAAAGATGCAGAAATGGAGGGGGCTAAACATCATTGGGACAAGAGGATTCATGCAGTTTTGTGGGAGTATAGGACAACCATGAAGACTTCCACTGGATATTCTCCATTCCAATTGGTGTATGGTATTGAGTCTACCTTACCTATTCACTTTGATCTTCCTACCTTCCAAAGCATTCATAGGAGATTGAAGAAAGCACAAGGAAGTGATGCAGGGAAGTCAAGGAAGGATCAACTCATGGAGTTGGAAGAGGCAAGAGCAGTTGCTATGGTTCGAGTGGAGCAAGCCCAAAGGAAACAAAAGGAGAGCTATGACAAGAGGCAAGGCAAGAAGAAGGTGGAGCCTTTCAAAGAAGGTGATTGGGTAATGTTGTTTGATTCCATTCGATTCAAGAGAGTGCAAAAGAAGTTTTTGCCTAAGTACTTTGGACCTTTCATAGTAGAGAAGGTGTGGGGCAATTACATCTATGATCTCAAGGAGTTGGGAGGAAGACACTTTGATAGGATTAACCATGATAAGTTGAAGATGTACCATAGAAGGTAGAGAGACCTTCACTTTGAGGACAAAGTGAAAACTTAGTCCGGGGGTAAATGTAACACCCATTTGTGCATGTGTGTGGTATTGTGATATTTAGCTTGGTATTACAAGTACTTAAGAGATATTATTTATATAGAGATAAAGGATGGTTCTATATTAGTCATGGTTAGCTAAAATTAGTCATAGCTAAGATAGATGGGACCTTACTTTAGAGGAAGTAGAAAAGATGAGCACCACTATTTTGGATTTTAGTGTGTTGACTTGCTATTATTCCTAGGTGTTTGGCTTTGGGGAAAGAGTTGAGAACTCTTGGGCCCGCAAGCCTTTTTGTTTTGGATTCTTCTTTAGTCCAAGGATAGCCCATGTGAAGGAATCCTTGCTTTAGTGGTTGGGTCAAGATAAGGGGAATATGCCCATGTGAATGGATATTCCTTTCTACTTTTTGACTTTACTTGACTTTTAGTCTAGTAACTTGAGTTACTACGGTAATTAGTAACTTTGGTACGTAACTATTTCACAAGTATATAAACAAGGAGTGAGGAGGTACTCATCATCCTTTCATTTGCAACTATCTCTCTCTCATTGAGTTCTCTAGTGAGCAATGTCTTGAGTCTTGGAGTGTTAGCCTTGGAGGAGTATGATGGAGTTGGGGTTCCTTGCCTTCTTAGTCCATGGTGCGCTACTATAATAGCCATCAGAGGTTCATCCTGAGTGAGAGACAGGCCGGCTCACAGAACTTAGTGGCATTGGTGTAGAAAATTTGACCTTTGTCTAGGTTACAACTTGATTTGATGATGGCATCAAAGTGTTAGCAATCAACTTATTTCATAAATTGATCATGTTGTACCTTGTATGCCAATCAGTTGTTTCTAATTCTTTGAGAATTTCTTCATTTTATAGTAAAACTATTTCCACAACTTTGGGATCATTGTTCCACTTATCTTCATTTGATATTATACTTCACAAAGAGTATCAAAGAGTACGTTTGCATTGCAATTCCACTTCTACAAATGCAATTTGTTTCTAAGCATAAGTTTAAGTGTTTTTTTGGGAAAGTAATGATATAGAGAGATCCAAGTTTTCAATGACATCTTCTATATAACATTAGTCTTGTCCTTGCAATACTCCAAAAAGTGTATGAGATAGCTAGCTTTCATGGTTGCCAAGTATTTTCTCTCAATAGTAATCTTATGCTTCTTTGCCACACAAGAGTGGAAGTGTGGGAAGGAATCTCCATGGTCTCAGTTGTCTAAATGGCTATGGTGGTCAAAATAGCTAGGGGATGTGAGGGACTTGTCGCTTGTTGGATATACTTTATAATCTTTATTTATGAGTTCTAGTTTAACTCTAATTTGAACATTGAAGTTTATTTTCCATTAAGGTAAGTTTGCATGAGTTTAAGAAAACTTACTTCTACTTTGTGGATGATATGATTATATTGACTATTTAAAGTATGTTTTGATCATTTTCATATCCATGTAATCTTTATGGTAATTATTACTTATAATATTAATTTTTATATTATTATCCACTAATTGTAAAATAAAATTAATTTTTAATAGAAATTCAAGATAAAGATATTGGGCTAAAAGCCTTGTAAATTATTATTGAGAAAATTTATAATCTTATTTTCATCACTTTCTACATCAATTTTTGAGTCCAACATGAACTAGATTTCCTTAAAAAGAAAATGTAATTAGAATTAAATATAAAATATTGAATGGTATAAGATAGATAAAATTTATTGTGAAATTAAAGAATAAAACTATAAACACCTTCACAACAAATGTTAAAGTTAAGAACAATACAAAAGAATGTAAATTTAATAACATGAAGTGGCTTTGCTCGGATTCTATATTTTCATTATTTCATACAAACGTATTTCATAGTGTAGTAAAATGGTTATAAATTTTATTATCTACTTCAAATTCTTAATAAATAGATTATTTACTAAATTTTCATTTTTAGTTTCAAATGAACAAAATCTGATATTGAAAATTTTGGATTACTTATATCTACCTTGTTGAGATATCATGAATTCAAGAGATTTGCAACCTTGCAAGAATAGATAAAAGAATACTTCAATATTTTAAAATCAAAAACGATACACCAAGCACTCTGAAAATCAAAATATAATATATGTTAATATTTTAAATGATTTTCATCCTCCTTGTTCTCCTTCATTTTATCAATGTATTTGACACATCTGACATAAATAACATAATTACTATATAACATAAGTTTCTATTGATAAATGCTTGAAGTTTTTATTATTATGAATGATGTGACCATTTGTATCATTTATAGATGGACTAACTAACTTATCTCTCTTATCTCTAGTAAATCAATTGTCAAACGAAGTATATTCTAAAACTTCTTAATTACTTGTAGTGCTTCATGTTTTTCTTATTTTGATTCAGCCTCATAGTATAATTGTTAATTTCTTAACTAAAATTTTATATTTAACCAAAAAAACCTATTGAAAAGTCATAATTTTCCCAGAGAATAGATTTTGTAAATTTTAGAATAAAATCATATTTACATTTCTATAAAAATATAAATAATGAATTCAAAACATTTTCAGGAAACACTTTATAGTCCTGCTCAATTTACCGTCTTTAATTTTGACCAACGTCCAGGGAAATTGGATCACCGTGGTACCAAGCCATTCCGAAAACTTGACAGTGAAAACCCAAATTGTCGCAGTGCAGAACACGAATACGTATTTGCTCTTGATTACGTGAGATTACACTCTTTTCAGATCCCGGTGCGCCTGACGGAGTTCAACTTTCGCACAAGACTGATATTACAGACGGACGGAAAACTCATTTCTCGCTTTTCTTCCCCTGTTTGTGCTGCTGCTGCCCCTTCCCTTGAGGAGGAAAGCCTCTGGCCTTGCAGGGGTCTGAACAATGTTCAACACCAAGTGCCTTCGTGGGAAGCAATTGCCGACAGCCTGATCATCGATCGTCGCTGAAATGAAATTTTTTTCTGCTTCCGCTGTCGTATAATCAACTGTAAGTAGATCAAATGTTTCAATCTTTACCGAATTTTCAAAATTGTGGAGTCTTGATTCGACTGTTTTGTGACGAATTGGGCATTTGAAGGAAGAAAGTGTGATGGAATTCGGTTTAGCAGGTGCGTGAATTAGCAGCTGTGGAGGGGTATGGTGCGAATGCAGCTGGGATTTCTACAGCCTCAACCGGACGAGCACCAGTGCCTACCAGCTGCGGGAACAGGATGGCGGTCCATCCACAGGAGGTTGTGGGATGGGCATTGCCACAGCTGGCGAAGGCCAGTCTTGACACTGATGCGGCCGTGGTGGCATTGACAGCTCTTCAGGATAATTTGAATCGGGATCCTTCGGGATTTGAGAGGTTTGCTTCTCCGATACTAAAAGCTTGCCTATCCTTGTTGGAAGATGAAAGCACTTTTACGACTCTTTTGCGTCCTCTCCTTGGGGTTCTGGTGGTTTTAGGGTTTAGATTCAGCTGGTCCGTGCAACCGCATTTCGCAGATATGGTGGACTTGTTGCTTGGATGGGCTTTGGAGTCAGAAGTTAGTGAAGTGGATTGCCGAATTATTACGGATAGTTTTGTACAGTTTCAGAAATTATGGGTGGGAAGTCTACCGTTCTCCATGAATTTGCTGTCGAAGTTTCTGGGGGATATGGAGGTACTAGCTCAAGATGCAACTCCCACTACTCCTCAGCAGTTGAGAAGACTTTTGGCTCTGGCTTCTTGTTTTGTCACTGTGTTACAAGCCACCACTTCAGGGGTCTTGGAGGCAGATAAAGGAGATCTAATACTCGAACAGGCCCTGGAATTGCTGCCTCGACTAATAACCTGCATGGTCACAGTCGGGAGGAAATTTGGGGATTTCAAGTGGACTGTCATTGCATGTCAATGCATGACATTGTTTGCTGAGTTTCTCAAAGAGAAGTTTGCAGTCTACTATGCTCCGGCTCTTCAAGCATTGTTTCAGAGCCTTACACCCGAGACCAAATCAGGCCAGCGCGGCAGTGTTGCTGGTTTGTTCAACGCTCCAACTGGTGTAGCATTGCAGTCTCAACAAGTACAGACTTTACTGCACGTAAATCTGCAACTCATATGCGCGCAGGGATGCGGACTGCTACCGTCTGCCGTCTCCAAGTTGTTTGAGTGGGATTCTCCTTTTTCTGGACTGCGTCTCCATCCGAGTCGCTCGCTTACAGCTATGGTGGCCACTACCTATCTCCTTCTTCTTCAACATGGTTCCAAGATGGTCGTATCTGAAGCAAACAAATGCTTGAAGGAGGAACTAGATGCCCTCAGGGTTTTTCTTGCTCAAGTACCTGGCAAACCTTCGGAAAACCATTCGAAGTGCTCTATTGGGAGAATGTCTGATGCAGAGGCCACAGCGTTATTCAAATTTGACTTGACAGCTTTGGCTGGTAGTGCTTGCTTGACAAAGGGTGTATCACTGAAGTCACTTGGAGAAAAAAACCTCTATGCATATTACGCTGGCGATGATGCTGATGAGCAGTTGCTGAAACTTATGGAGCTCAAGCGATTCATTTTGGAAAAGCTAAATCCATCTCATGATCCATTACAGTGGTACCCAAGCTTGCAGCTTGTTGTTGTTCAATCCCTTCATAGAATCTGCTCGCTCATTGTATCTATGAAAGTATCTGGAGGTTATTTTAAGGGGCGAGAATACGAGGCAGTTGGAATGGACCTGTTGAATGAATGCTGTATCGTGATAGTGCCATCCCTGCACACGAATGCAAGCCTTCCACTGAAGCTTGAAGTACTAGACTGGATTAGTCACTTGTGTGAAGCAGTCATCTCTCAAAAAGAATTGTTCATGTCACTGAAATGGAGAGGCAATCACAGCCCAAACACCGATTTACTCAACGGGGAAGTAGCAGGATTGAGCAGCAGTTTTTTGTATTCGCTGCTTAATGCTGCATCTGACAGTGAGCCTAAGGTGAGAGGACGCGTGGCAACGGTGTTTGAGCTTCTTTTGCAGGCCGAGATGGTTTGTCCCTCCCAGCTTCAGGCACTCGCTGTAGTGGCTCTAGAGCAACTTGGTGATTCTGAGCCTGTCTTGCAAGCTGGATTTCGAAGAGTATTGTCAGCAGTGGCCCCCGCAGCATTATGGATGCGTGGATGGGTTGGCAGTGACCCAAATATACCCAGTCAGGCATGCTGGAAGCAGATGTATCCAGGAAAAGCATCATCACAGCACCTGCGTCCGCAACAACTAGTAACCATTTTGAATTATGTTTCCCAACGATGGCAAAATCTCCCTCCAAGTTGGCTTCAAAGGCTTGTTCATAATAGTCCGAGTAATGTCAGGTCAGGGTCGGCGGCAGTGGAAGAAGAAGAGCGCTCAGCAAAGGTGGATTCAAGCGTAGGTGACTTCAAAGCAGAATCTGGACCTGATGAGCTAGGTTATGACACCGAACTTCTGGAGAGGGCATGTAGTAGCAATAACTTAGCTGCTGGCTGGTGGGCCATCCAAATTGGAGCCAGGCATTTTATCACTGTAAGGCTTCGAACGCATCTTGGAGGCCCCACACAGACGTTCGCAGATCTTGAGCGCATGCTCGTGAATGCTGCTCAGCTATTTCAAAGTGATAGTGGGCAACGGGACATCGCTAACTCTACCACATCAATGGGAGTTCAGTTACTCCCAATGCGTTTGCTCCTGGAGTTTGTGGAAGCTCTTGAGAAGAACATATATAATGCTTATGAAGGGTCTGTAATTCTGACTCCTGCTCCCACAGCGAGTGCTCCTTTCTTCCGAACGAATAAAAAGGTCTGCGAAGAGTGGTTTGTCCGTATACGTGACGCCTTGATGAACCTTAGTGTGGCTATTCAGTGCTACTCTGGTACATTCTATCATGCATCTCTGCGCTTGCAGGATTTGACCACTCTAACGGCAACAGCTTTGAGAGATTCAGCACGCCCTCAGTCATCTGATAATCAGTCTTCTTTGAAGATCAAGGTGCAACAAGATGTTTACCGCGTCCTACGACATGCGTCACTGGCTCTCTGCAGAGCTCATGAAGTAGATTCTCTTCGTGGTCTCAAAGTCTGGGCAAGTTCGACTTTTGGTGCATTGTTGACCGACGACAGTACACTGTTGCAGAAAGATGTAGGTCCACTCGGCTGGATGGAAGGTTTACGATATCAAGCACAGGGACAGTATGAGCGAGCTGCTGCACACTACACAGACTTACTGCAATCAGAAGAAGCGCTTGGGATAATGGGAGCTGATGGAGTCCAGTTTACTATTGCCCGAACAATTGAAAGTTATGGGGCACTTGGTGATTGGGAAGGTTTAGACAGCTGGTTGCAGGAACTCCAGCTACTCCGTGCAAAACATGCTGGGAAAGCTTACTCTGGGGCATTGACAACAGCTGGCAATGATATGAATGCCATTCATGCGTTGGCTCGGTTTGATGCAGGTGATGTCCAGGGAGCATGGGGCTTTCTGGATTTGACCCCACAAAGTAGCAGTGAACTTACAGCTGATCCCCGGCAGGCTCTGCAAAGAAGTGAGCAGATGCTTCTCCAGGCCATGCTGCGCAAAGGCAACAAGGAGGATGCAGCGCGGGATCTAGCAACCGCCAAGGCAATGCTAGAGGGTGGTCTTCTGGTAGCCGCACTTGAAGGACTTTCTGATGCGGCTCCTTTTGTCATGCAACTTGAGTGCATCAGGGCGTATGAAGCAACAGGCATACATCGCAGCGTACTCGAAGATGTAAATGGGATCAAATTGACTGACATAGGGTCAATGAGTGCACTACCGCAAGTGATAGAGTCACCACTCGATGTGCTGGAACAAGATTGTCACTTGTGGCTAAAGCTTTTTCGTGTATACCACACAACACTTCCGGAGTCACCAGTCACATTACAGCTCCATCAGCAACTTGTAAGGTTGGCCAGGAAGCAGTTGAACATGAGACTCGCTAGACGATTATTGCGTCAAACTCCTAGTGAACAGGCTTTCAAAGGTGTAATAACACTTGATAGGAATCTCTTAACAGGTTTCAAATATGAACGTATCCTCTTAAACTATGCCGAGAAGAACCATGAGGAGGCCATTGTGCAGTTGTGGGACTTTTCCCGGGAGTCTATGTGTATCAACCCTCTTACTCACAGTGCAGAAGTTGGGGATACGGTCAAAGCTAAGGCCTGCTTAAAACTCTCATCTTGGTTGCAACATAAGCCTCCGCAGTTCTCCATCACAGGTTTTATTTTAAAACTGAATTTGGAGAATGGTTCTGGTCACAGGTTTGAGAACTGGGAGAATCTGGATCTTCGGGTTGCTGACGGATCGGCAAATGGAAACTTCACCTCAATTCTACAAGAGATCGTTGGTGCGGGTACCAAGGCAGCAACTGTGCTGTGTCCCGGTATGGCGAAAGCTTGGTTCCTGTATGCATCATGGTGCAACGATCATGCTAGAAGCTTTCTTGAAGGGTCCTGTACTTTCGTGAAACCCCTTCTGTTCCCGCAGCTACTCGAGGCTGAACTTGATACTAGTGGGAACAGTTCAACTGCTGCCGTGATCACAAAGATTTTAAGTGATGCCCTGGGCAAAACTGGTGAGGAAGAAGTTGAAGGAGAGAGCAGAACAGATCATGACGCTAAGCTAGTAAGGGACAAGATGCTTGGGCTTGACTCTCTCGTACAGCGTCTGGCCGTAATCATGCAGAAGGCTGCTGGTAAAGTAGGGGTTGAAGACTCGGATGGCGAATCGCCGGCTTTGCTATTAAGCATGCAGTTGCACCAAGAACTTCAAATGCTCCCATTCATGTCCAACCCTTATGAAGTTGGTGCTCTTGTCCACCAGTTAATGCAAATCTGGTGGGATTTGAGGAGAAGAAGAGTTTCTTTGTTTGAACATGCTGCTCAAGGGTTTCTCCAGTATCTTTCTATGTCAAGCAGGGGTCAGCCAAGCTCTCAATCCAGTAAGAAATGCTGGTCAGATAGGATGAAGTTCAAGAGGGCGGATGGCGTCTTGAGCGCTTCATTGTTTGTGTTACGGATCCTTCTCAATTATGGTGTGGAGCTTGAGGAGACCCTCGTACAAGGACTTGCTTCTGTGCCTCCATCACCTTGGCAGGTGATAACCCCTTGTACAAAGATACTTGCTAGATACAGCTCCAGGGCATGAATATGATCTTAATCTATTCAGTCTGGGTGTAATGCATGTTTGTGTCTCTGTCCTAACAATGACGTTCATTACCATTGCTTGGCAGGCATTGACCGCACAGCTCTTTGCTCGCTTGAGTAGTCATCCAGAGCTGAAGGTCAGGAAACAGCTAGAGGGTTTGCTCATGTCTCTGGCCAATGTTTCCCCTTGGGCTATCGTTTATCCAACTCTGGTGGACCTCAATGCTTGTGAAGGTCAACCTTCTGAAGAGCTCCATCGGATACTCAGGTGTTTGGTATGTGCAGCAGTCTATACCCCTTTATCTTGGTGTGATGTATGTATTCGCACTATGTCACGTATTCTGTTTTCAAGTCACCATAGGCAGAGCGGATGTGAGATTTGATGTGTGTTGTCCTGATGGCAGGTGAATCTGCATCCCAAACTTGTAGAGGATGTGCGAGTGATGATTGGGGAGCTGGGTACGATCACAGTCCTTTGGGACGAACAATGGCTCAGCACTCTACAGGACCTCCATGCGGGTAAAGAGCAATAAGAAGCTCAACTTTCAATTTCAACACACGAGACATTCGCCTCAAAATCTGTGCATTCTCTCCCATTTGGCTCGTTGTGTAGTATCAAGCTGACCGTATATGGTTGATAGCAATCTTCGAAGCATTCGGATCTCAAAGAGATTGGGAAGAGATTGTTCTGTATCGTTGTAAGAAAGATTTTGTATGATGGTTTTTTGACTTCCGCATGATGTCTCTTGCAGATGTTATGCGAAGGATTGCCACCTTGAAAGAGCAAGCGGCTAGGGTCGCTGAGAATCCAACGCTTACACATGCAGAGAAATCACGCATTAATGCAGCTAAGTACTCCGCAATGATGGCACCCGTAGCAGTTGCCTTGGAGCGTCGACTTGCATCAACTTCAAGACCCCCCGAGACACCGCATGAAGTGTGGTTTCAAGAGCAGTTTGGTGCTCAATTGAAGACTGCCATTCTTAATTTTAAATCGCCGCCTGCAGGCTCAGCGTCTCTTGGGGATGCTTGGCGAGTGCTGGAGACTATAGCAGCATCTTTTGGGAATCTCCAGAAGAAGTCGTCTACACTTCTGAGTGATATATCTCCCAGACTAGCTGCTCTGAGGTCCTCAGATGCTCCAATGCCTGGTTTAGAGGTAAGGACCTCAGATTTCGAAGGTGGGGTCCCAGAGTTAGGTGCTGGATTTGGAGTTAATGGTCAAGGTGTTAGCCACTCAGGAATGGTGACCATCACTGCCTTTGATGAGCAAGTTTCGATTCTTGCTACAAAAACGAAGCCCAAAAAACTCTCCATGATGGGGTCTGATGGCGAAAGTTATACATATCTGTTGAAGGGACGGGAGGATCTGCGGTTGGATGCACGTATCATGCAGCTCCTCCATGCTGTGAACGGGATGCTTCAAGCTCATAGTCCTACTCGGAGACGAGGTCTAAGTGTGCGATATTATTCAGTTACCCCTATCAGTGGACGAGCAGGGTTGATCCAGTGGGTGAACAACCTCACCAGTATGTACGGAGTATTTAAATCTTGGCAGCTACGGGTCCAAGCTGCACAGCTTGCTGCAAGCGGAGCCATGAATACTCTCAATCCGCCTGCGGTTCCACGCCCTAGTGATCTCTTTTACGGGAAAATTACACCGGCATTAAAAGAGAAAGGCTTAAGGAAGGTCATCTCGAGAAGAGATTGGCCACAAGAGGTGAAACGCAAAGTGTTGTTGGAACTTATGAAAGAAACGCCCAGGCAGTTACTTCATCGGGAGCTCTGGTGCGCAAGTGCTGGACTTCGTTCATTCAGCTACAAGCAGAAGAAGTGAGTAATATTGTTCGGTGCCAGTTATTTTATGCCATACAAGTAACCTATTGTAGCTTCTCTATGGTCAGTGACATTCACCTCTACATTCACCGGGTTGAACTCCTTGCAATTGTATACACTCTTTCTCTTGGCATGTGTATATCTGCTATTTTAGGGTTAGCTCGTTAGCTGTGTATTTGCACGAATACATTTTCTTTATGCAAATAATCTGCTAACCAGCTCAATATTCTTTCAGGTTTTCCGGGAGTGTGGCTGTCATGAGCATGGTAGGGTATATCTTAGGACTTGGAGACCGGCATCTAGACAACATACTTGTTGACTTTTGCACCGGGGATGTGGTGCACATAGACTACAACGTCTGTTTCGACAAAGGGCTCCGTCTGAAAATACCTGAGATTGTTCCCTTCCGACTGACGCAAACGATTCAGGCTGCATTAGGATTGACTGGAGTGGAAGGCGTGTTTCGCGCAAATTGCGAAGCAGTGCTAAAAGCATTGCAGAGTAACAAGGATTTGATTTTGATGCTTTTGGAGGTTTTCGTTTGGGATCCACTCGTTGAGTGGATGCGAGGAGATGGACACGACGAAGCCACTATTGGAGGAGAGGAGCGTAAGGGAATGGAGCTGGCAGTCAGCTTAAGCCTTTTCGCATCTCGTATGCAAGAAATTCGCGTCCCCCTTCAGGTTCGCAAAACCCTCTTCTCTATCTTATGTAAGGTATGCTTGACTGGAAATCTACTGTAATCTGGAAATGTACGAGTTGGGATCTATAAGGATATATCGAAAAGACTTAAGTCCAGAGATATCCAGAGTGGATGCAGAAACATAGGTTTAGCAAGAGCAGAGAAGATAAACGGTTACTGACAACTAGTACAGCAATCAACCATCTATCTGCTTGAAGTAGCGGCATCCATCTTGAATTGCTTCTTGCATTCCAAAAATTGCAGTTCTGTTGTCTCTTGATTATCTGGAGACTCCCGAAAGATAAATAGTCTTCGCTTGCTGTGCATATTATCTGTGCAGGAGCACCACGATCATCTGCTTACAACCTTACCAGCCGTTGCTCAAGCACTCCAGGTATAGCCAGTCTCGTCTCTGTAGGTTTCGGTTCTGCATGAGAAAGTAAGAAGTGCTTTTCTTGCTCTTCAAAATTAGGTGTTTGGTAGTTGGGGTGTTGCCTGTAAGTCCTTACCAGTATGCTCCTATTGCTTGCATTTTGCCATATTGCGTCCTTGCAGTGAATTATGAGGAGTTTTGAGTTATTGGATGGCTCAATCTCTTTGCATTTGTCTGTGTAATCTCTATAATAGATAATTATACCGACCTAATTGAGGATTATTGGGTTCCTGCAGAGCTGGACGGAAGCTCAAGATCGATATGAGCAGGCAATGACTGCTTCCGGACATCTAGAGCAAAATCGGTTTACAGCAGCGAAGACCGAGGCAACTGCAAGAGCTCTCATGTCAGAAGCATCCTTATGTTTGGAGAAAGCGCAAATGGGACTTGAGGTGCAAGCTCGGGACTTCGGACAAGTGAAAAGTTTGCTAACCGAGGCCGCTGTGGAAATGACGCAATGGGTGGAACAACATGGACGAGTGCTCAATGCTCTACGAAATGGAAATGCCTCAGAACTTCAAGCTATTGGGCAGCTTCCTAGTCCCCCTGATGCTCTTTCCCTAATTTCTGCTGTTTTGTCAGCTGGAGTACCTCTGACCATTGTGCCGGAACCTGCTCAAATTCACTGCCGAGAGGTTGATCGAGAAGTTGCACAACTTATGATTACCCGGCATGATGCACTATTACAAGCATCAAGTGCATTGCAGGCATATTCGACGGCGTTGGAAAAGCTCTTGCCCTCAAATTACATAGCCAGTAGTGACGGTCACACCTGGGCTCAGATCTTGCAGGTTCTGGTTAAGAAACTTTCATCAGATGTGCTTGCCGCCGCCAAGCGCCAAGCTTTGGAACTCGTGGCGAGAGGGAGAGGTGAGCATGACGAGGTTATTAGGCAGAAGTATGAATCAGTCCAGGTGCATGTTGAACAGCTCTGGAAGGAAGTAGGGAAGCTGCGAGCTGAGTGTGATGAGTTGGAAATATCAATAGACATGGAAGCTGAGCGGAAGTCGAAAGATCGCCTAGTTACAATTTTCTCGAGGCACGTCCTATCAAGGGGAAAGTCAAAGAAGGACGATGATTTTATGGGCACTGCGGTTAACCAAAGCAAGCTAGAAGAAGCAAAAGAAAATTCTCTAGAGACGGAGGAGAAACTGGCGAAGGTTCGATTTGTGTTGCAGATGTCCGTGGCAACTTTGTTCAACGAGATTTCTGCTAGCGTCGCAGAAATTACAGCCGAGAGAGGAACTTACCTGAGTGGAGATGAGAAAGTTCCAGAGTCCTGGAATCGGTGCTTACCAGATTTGCAAGTGCAGATCGAAAGATGGGCGCTTATGTCAGACTTAATCGCAGAACTTCATCAGTTAGGCAGTCCATTGCCTGAAAGCTTATGCCAAGTTGTCGATTGGGCAAGAAGTTGTCGGGCCTGCATGACAGGAGTGGAGGACCTTGGCAACAAAATGATTGGGCTTGTTCTACCGGAGACTATAAAAGCTTCCTTATCACATGATCCTGCGGTGCTAGACGCTTTCACCTCCCTTTCTCGCTTACGGTTGTCTGTTGACGCAGCACTTGAACAAGTTGCTGTAATTGAGGCCCAGAGATCTTCTCTTTTGGAACTTGAGAAAAGCTATCCAGAGAAAGTTGAGCAAATTTCGAAAAGACAAGCTGAGCTGGAAGACAATGCTGCCAAAAGCAGGGAACACTTATCGTGGGAAGAGGCAGAGGAACTGGCCAGTGAGGAAGAGGCTTGTCGTGGGGAGCTGGATGAGCTTCACAGAGCGTGGGCTCAGCGTGGTTCTCAGAAATCCGCTATTGCAAGAAGCGAGATGAATGTGCATAACGCCTTGATAGTTGCAGAACAGCGATTTGACGACCTTGTGCACTTTGACCCAAAGGGAGACTTACACCTGATGCGTGGAAATGTTTTGTTGACAGCGTTCGGAAGTCTATTCTCTGGGTTAGAGCCATTGGACGAAGTATTGAGTTCTTTTGTAGGTGTAGATGGAGAGATTGCTCAAGAAAATGCTGACACAAATGATTTGCTGACAGCTGTTTACCCTGGTCTCAAATCTGTCTGGAGAGCTTCCCATGCTTACTGCGATAAGATGTTTTTCGTTTGGAAACTAAGGATAATGGATACCTTATGGACTTCATGCATTCGAGATGCATCCTCCAGTGAGAACATGAGTTTGGGATTGGACCAAATTCTGATTCGTCAAAAGAACAGGCTAGAGACTCAGTTACACGACTTTCTAGATCAGTATCTAAGGGAGCGGCTTGGTCCCGTAGTGCTCAACTGTCTGTCGAAGCAAAAGCAGTTGCTGAATCCTCTCGAAAGTGATGGGGAAGATGACGTTCAGCAGGTTAAGAAAGAAGAAGAACTAGTAAAGAGAGCTCTTCGGCTCATTCACGAGTATTGTGATGCACATGAGACGGTCCGTGTGAAGAATACCACCGTGTTACTACTGAAGGGACGAATTGAGGAGATCATGAAAGAGCTTCAAGAAGCTCATATGGAAGCTGCCCAAATGGAATGGTTGCATGATACATCTTTGGGCCGCACTATTCCTCAAAATAGGCTGCTTGGATTACCAAGCTCTTTAATCGGAGAGCAGGGTGGGGCAAGCTTGGCGTGGTGGAGCAGACGTCAAGTCCTTGACAGTTTGCAGTCATCAATATCTGCGATCACAAGGGCAACGGAAAGTCTACAAGGCTGTGAAGGTGCCGGCCTTTCAGCCGAAGAACAGCTTGATAGGGCTATGGCATGGGCGTGTGCGGGCCCTAGCACCAGCAATGCGCTGGGAAGCAACTCAAGTCGAAGCTTAGGGATACCTACGGAATTTCATGAGCATCTCCGTAGAAGACGGCAACTCCTTTGGTCCGGACAGGAGCAAGCTGCTGGCATTGTGCGGCTTTGTGCTGCGGTTCTAGAGTTTGAAGCGTCGCGGGAGGGATTTTTGACCACTTACCAGAAGGATCCTTCAGTTCCGGGTCCCATCAATGATGGTCGTCCTTGGCAGCAGAAGTATCAGAATCTAATCTCCAGGCTGGAGTCCACTTGTCTTTCATTCAGCAGTAAAACTCCGACTCACTTAACCACATCCCATAAAAGCTTAATCAATTTGAATATGTCATGAGTTCTCAGAGCCTCCTGGCCGTAACTTCATTGGTCGTCTTGTGGAGTATTTCTGTATACCGGGGTGGAACTTCTTGCTCTCCTCCACAAGTTGTAAGAGTGGTCAAGACACTCATGAGAGATCTGGTGAAATGAACCAGGTTCTGAGGTGGATTGGCAAGCCGCACAGAAGAAAGCAGATGCAGCAACCGCCCATTTGTTCAAGGCAACGGAGGACCTTCGAGCTGCCACTGTGGAAGTTGAATCAGCCTTGAGTAAGAGCACAAATCTTGATGTTCTTTTCAGTGCGCTTCCCCTCTAGATGCCGTACATTATGTAGGTTGCAGTGGTAACCAAGAATCTTGGTAGCGGTCAGTGCTTTCTTGGGATCCGAGGTACCTTCCTACACAGTTTATTTTCAATTAAAGACGGAATATTATGTTGAGATTCATCGAACGACCATCTGCTGCAGGTGAACTACAAGCTGCAAAGATCGAGCTCAGGGGAATCACAGTAGAGGCATCAACTGCGGTGTCCGCCTTCTGTCGAGTGATGCGTGGGCATACAGCCCTCACGGTTGAAAGTGGCACAATGATTGAAGAGGTGAGACGGTCATATCACTAATGCCATACTTGAGGACTTCCCCTCTTTCTGATTGCGGCAAATATTCTCGTGCTCTGTTCTGTTCGCATCTTTTCACGACTTCGAATCTCATGTTCTTCGAATCTCATGTGTCGCAGGTTCTTGCAATCACCGGTGGCGCAGAGGGTGCCCACGATGTACATTGCCTTGCACAAGAGGCATTTGCAGAGCACAAACATCTTATGTCCGATTTGACCAAGGTACGTATCCCTGAACGTGGGTTGTCTCAACTTCTACTTCTTATTTATTGTAGAATTCGTGGCTGAACTAGAAGACTTTGGTTTCTCCTGTGACTTCTTTTACCAGACTTGGGAGCTGACACCCTTCTCACGAGATTATGTAATGTGAGGGGAACCACCTTATTTCAGGTCTCCACCATCAGCGTTGGCAGACTGAGGAGATGTTGTAGAGCAATTTTAAGCGTATTCTTATATAACCGGAGCGCAGTCCATCATAATCTGGACATGCTGCAGATGGATATGACTTAATTGCTTCGTTCTTCAACGGAAGTCTGACTATATGTTTTGTGGCTTGCAGATCAATTTGCTGTTGTTAACTCTGGAGCCTATGCTTGCATCAGCAGCAACAACTTTTGCTCGCACCCCATCCCGAGACCTAGAAGTGGATGCAGATGGCGGAAGTCATGGTCAGACGATACTTCAATCTCTTCTGAACACTATAAAGGAGGCAGGTCCGGTTGTCACGAGGACAGTGCCTGGGCTGATTAACTATGTGAACCGATTGCACTCATCTTTAACGAAGCTTGCACGGACTGCTAGTTCAGATGCAGGGGTGCTTCACAAGGTAAGCACATTGATCTCATTCTTCCCACCTCCTGCTACATGACCGTTTGACTCTCTGCCTAACAACATGAGGGCTGATTTCAGGTTGGCAGTTCGATGCTGTTATTTGAGCTCACAATTGCTAAAGATTCTGAACAACTAGCGGCAAATATGAAATCTGATACCATGTGAGAAAATGAAATGAGTAGTATGAAATGGATTAACCTTGAAGAACCCCTTGGACTGGGATTATATACATGCAGAGATCAGACTCAAAATACCTGAAGGGTGTGTTAACATGTTCCACATGTAACTCATGTGAACAGTGATCATGAACAGTGCTGGATATGAATAGTGCTCGCGCATGAATAGTGCTCTCAAATGAATAGTAAATAAAATGTCCCATTATAAGTCTAACAAAATATAGAACATTGCCGTTTATGATAAAGAAGGGGGAAGAAAATTTAATCAGTTCTCAAGGGTTTGCGGGTTGTGCGCATTCAAAGTCAGCCATCACTTGTGCCCCGAAAGACTTGACCTGTATTTTGATAAGTTCATGTCTTAAAATGCAGGCTTTGGAAGGTGTAGGAGAGAATCAGGAGGCAAGATCTCAGGAGATTGTTGCAGCTGGTTCAGATCTTGTTGTCGAGGGACTAGGATCCCCGGAAGGTCAACCTCACGGTTTCGTTGATCCAGATACGGATGAAGGCCCTACGAGCATTGTCTCTCAATCAGAAGAACTATTTCTTCAAGACGATGAAGAATGCTGGATTTCTCCTCCAGATAATGCACTGAGCATAGAGTCATATCATGCGCGTGATACGGGTTCCTTCCACCTTCCTCTGGAAGCCTCACAGAGACTATCTGCTGAATCGGGTGTCTCCGAAGCATCTGACAGTGAAAGGATGAAATACGCTGTCTCGCATCGCTCTTTTATGAGAGGGAATGGGCATGGAGGCTTGGACGGCTCATCTGTTGAAGAAACTGCCGAGAATTTGGGCAATCGTGCATTGGTAGTCACATCTGATGGATTGCATGGAAATGCAAGTATACCTAGTCTCGTCTCAGAAAGGAAGGAGAAGACTCGGGATTTGCACCTGTCCATAAAACCTCGCAAAGCAACGTTAGATATTTCTAGGTCTTCAAAATATTTGGTCACAGCACAGACTCCCTACCCTTTTGCACCTCCTAGTTATCATCTGGATCATCATGCTCGCACACCGTTCCCAAGTTCAAGACAAGATCAAAGAGCAAAGGGTGGTTATGGCCCTAGCACTTATCCAAGCCTGTCCGACTTTCAGCCCCGGAAAATCAGAGGTTGGTATCCCTGACTTCGAAATAACTGGTATCTTGTGCTTTACAAGTTATCAAACAATTAATGGGTGATTGCTGCTAAGGGCTTTACACGGATTAGGAGAAATTATCTAGGGGCTACTCTAGATGACAATTTCTTGCCCCACACAGCTCTTGTATATCACGATCTTAATATTCGTTCTGACTTATCTGGACAGAGAAAAATCTCTATGCTGTCTCTGTTTTAGAGCGAGTTCGGATGAAACTGGAAGGCCGAGATATCAATGGCAGCAGGTTTGTTGACTCGCGCTTTACTTGCTTTCCTCGTTCTACTTTAGATCTTCTTTGCGACTTGTTGGTGTACTTGTGCAACTGTGTCGAAATTTGCCATAATAATGTTATCTGTAGCCTGTACGAGAGGGAGGGATCGTCGGTAGATATTGGTGACATGCTCTATACTCTTCTTGCCTATTGTTCAGTTATCTGATCACCTTCGTATCGGGTGGTGCAAAACAGCAATCTGCCAGTTGCCGATCATGTAGATCACCTACTTCGGCAAGCCACAAGCCTTGATAATCTTTGCAACATGTACGAGGGCTGGACACCCTGGATATAACGAAGGTGTATTATAGTCTATGATTGACAAATTGGGAGCTAGTCAAAAAGCGTCGTCGGAGAGGATACTCTCCTTAGCAACGAACGGCATATTTCCTTCGTTCACAAAAACGGCAGATTTCGAGATCAAGGGTTTGAGGGACATGTAAATCGCCATCCCACGATCCTCTAGTTAACTAATCGCTGTGAATGACAACTTATACTGTGTCACGCTCGGTGCTGACGGATCACGGAGCAAGGAAGGCTGCCACTGACGCCGACTCGAAACAGATCAGCTGAGCTTTGTAAGTGTCACCCATAACCTCCTCCCTGAGCCTCGTGTGAACTGAGCTTTGTATGTTGCATAGAACGTGAGTTGTATTGGTTTGTCTCTGATATTGGCCCCTGCTTTCAGATCCATTGAACGACGATGTAATGAAGGATATCGACATACCTCAATTGCCACTTTTGTTGCCTTCGAGGGACGACTTTCGGTCCCGGAGATCGGCACAACGGGACATTGTGGCGAACATCATTCGAATCTCTTTTATGGATACAGATGAGGTTTTACATGGCTCTAGTACACCTGCTTCGATATACCTGTGGAGCCAGTTCGGCATAGTGATTTCTGCAAGCAGTATTCGTCTTCGCAACATGTGTGTATACTGGGGAGAAGTTGACAGGACTATTTGCCATACAGTTGGAAGTTACTTCACGGGGGTTTAGTGTCAGGAAATTGCTTTTTTATCTTCAATTCTAGTTTTGGAAAGGCTAGGTGAGAATGTATTTCTGATGTAGTTCCTGTATATTTAACTAGGTGAAGTCCTGCAAAATGTGTTTATAGAATTTGATGCAGTGACCAATTAACTGAATTGGTCCAAATGAAATCTCAGAAATTATGTGCAATAAATTAAGACCATATTAGCTTCGATTTGGAAAGTGAAGATATGAACCCGATTATGGAATTTTTTTATATGTTTTGAACTTGAAAGGACTTGAATCATTACACTTACTAATATACACTACGCGGTTGGGCAACTAATATCCCAACGAACAACTTCCATCGAATCCAACACTTGCACTTAATCCCTGGCCAATCCACTTACTCCCTGGCTAAGCCAACTTTTGACAGAGGGACACAATGTGCAATGAATTTTGAATCATCTTTCCTTGGCATAGATCCCCGAACTTCAGGTTAAACGCAACAAGATGTTCAAAATTGGAAAGTATAAGCCTGTAGCACCTCTTTGCTATCGTTCTGTACAAATAATTACAAAGAATAACATACGAGAAATGGGAGCAGAAGCCGTTCACGGAAAGGGGAATCCAGAACCCACTTAAGACCGACGCCAAACGAATCGAAATACAAAACACTATATTACAAAGAGTAATAGAGTGTATTGGCACCAGTGCACATTGTAGACAGCGCCACCAGCAAAGCCAAACCCAATCTGTTCCGTGCAATTTACAATCACTAAGATATCCTACAAATTTCCCTCATGATTTTATGAGGGGACACTCTTGACCCTGTCCAACAGACTCAAGTATTCCAAAATAGCATCCCCTTCCTTGTCCACCTCCAAGTCATATTCTGCAAGTGGATCTCCGCTTAAGTTGGCTGCAATTTCCGTCTCCATCTCCTCATCACGTGGATCAACGTCCATGGGAGGGGTATCCAATCCTCCCAAATCGCCATCCCCTACGCCTGAGGCTGATGCGTCGCTTGTAGCAACAGAGCTACCTGCAACCTCGGCTACTGTCGAGCTTTCTGGACCATCTACGAAGTCTCCTTGTATGAGTCGCTCAATAGCATCATTCGAGTTTGCAGTACCCTTCAGAGCTCGAATAGCTGCACAGTTCCAAATATGCCTCATGCGTATCACATGAACTTCGAGCTCCAAACGTACGTTATGAGTACTACTTGAACTTCGAGTTTTAACTTCTTGCACTCTCCAATAATACAAGAGCATACCTCGATCCAGTGGAGTATTAGCAGCTTCATGTCCGAAACCAGAAGTCAACTTTTAGTAGTTCCCTATACACTAGGTTTCTACTGCATTTAATTCATGACCACAAGAGGGATGATCACCTTGTTCTCTCTCGAAACCCATGGACAGTAGAACGTCAAGAACTGCCTCATTGACTGGGTTTGACGAAGTCTTTGACGCTTCTGAGGCTACCAAGGAGATCTGATTCAATATCAATACAGATAGAGTGTTTAGTCTAGATAAAGGCTCCATTGCAAAATTATGCTAATTCATTCAGGAATAATTTGTAAAAGCCAAACAGTCAGACGAATGTATCGACACGATGCATTAATCATCAGGTGTAGAGTTTTCAGATTTTGTTCTTATTATTTCTTATTTAAATGACCTATATTTAATAAATAAAACTATCAAATAGTTACAATGTGTGTCACATGTTGAAATTAAATAATATGTACAAACAACATCAAATCTTTCAATTTTCGCAATCTTTTGATCTGTAGTTAGTTAATTTCTAGTTTAATGATTTTTTTAGTTTTTAGAGTTTTGTTAAATTTTTCTAAAGTTTTGTTAAATATTTTCTCAAGGGAAAGTGAGACAAAATCCAAATTAGAATTGTGTAAAGTAACCTCATAGAGTTTATTTATGTGTATAAATGAGTATTTTCTATACTAGTTTGAGTTAGTTCTTTTACAAAAATGATTCTATGCATCAACACCTAGCATTTCTTGAAGTCTTGAGCTGTTTTCCATCACCTCAGAAGTGTTGTATGCTATTTCAGAGTTGGGTGCTAATAATGTTGAGTGAGTGAACCTGTTTGCTATCATTTAACTTTGATACAAGGAGAAAGGTTTAGTATTTCAATGTGTTAGAGATGTCTGATACATCAGAGATTAGATTGAATGACAAATCTTCTATTTCAAAGTGCAACAACACAGGTTCTTATGGGCTCCCAATGACCACTGGGGTTGATAGGAGAACTCAAAGAGATAGAGAAACTAGGATACACTAACTACAGATCCTAGGCTTTGGATGTGAAGTGTATCTTAGACTGTTATTATTGTTTAGACTTAGCATTAGAAGGTCACGATATAGATGAGCTAGAGTCCAACAAGGAGGAGGGAGTCAAGCACTCTACTACTAGGAGGTTTCTGCTAAGGGTTACGCAAGAGTTGATCAGAGACCTAGTAAACACTTATGTTTGGAATTGGGAGATTTGGCAAAACGCAAGAACTATTACTCTGTTGAGGAGTTGGAAAGTTTCAATTGAATCTGGGATGCGATATGGAACACAAAACTGAAAGATGGTGATGATTTCACTTTACATTTAATCAAACTACATAAAGTCTTCAAGAATATCAAGGAGGATAGAGTTGTCTTTACAGAGAAATAGGACATCAACCATCTCTTAAGGACTCCCTTCCAGCTATCACTCTGTCCTAGTAGCTCTGAAAGTTTTACCGGTTGGAGTTGTCACATGGGATTATGTGATAAACAAATTGTTGGTGTTTAGTAGAGACATAGAGGACAAAGAGATGAAGTTAAATAAGTTGGGAGATGTTGCTCTGTTCAATGCTTCTTCTCGGTCAAGAAGAGTGCCAGATAGAAGAGTGAATAAATCTGGGAAAAGAGTTACTAATGTTGATGACAGGACCTGTTATTTCTGTGATGAGAAAAGTCATTGCACCTCTATGTCCCAAGAAAGGAGAGAACGAGAGCTGAAGAAGGCAAGCAAGAGAAATCAACCAGTAATCTGGGAGTCGAAAATCTGGGAATTCAACTTACAATGCACAGGATTGTTTTCTAGATTGTGGAATGTTGGCAGAATCTCAGTTGTCCTCAAACGGTTCTGGATGGTTCTTGGATTCTGGAGCCCCCTCTCAAATCTGTTACCAGAAGGAGTTGTTCTCAACTCTTCAACCTCTGAAGATTCCCAAGAGTGTTCATTGTGGACCTGGGATTCTGAATCCAGTGTTAAGAACTGGCAAAGTTCCTATTGCCTTCATGGGGAATATCTCATACAAGTTCTTGTAAGAGCTATTTGGAAAATGTGCTCTATGTTCTTGATTACACCAAGAACTTGATATCAGTACATCGCCTCATGGAGCATGGAGTGGATGTTCTGTTTGAGAGCAACAGAAATCAATGCACATTGAAGACAGGAGAGCTGGTCCTTGGGTATGGTACTGCCAAAGGGAAGCTGTTCAAGTTGATGGAAGCTGATTGTTTTCATTTTGCATTGGTAGCAGAAACCCGAAATGATATCCTTCTTGGGTATTTGAGGTTAGGGCACTTGTCAGAGCAAAACAAATTGCTTTAGAGACGGTAGTGGAGGGGCTGAAACTAGATCCCAAAGGAAAACTCGAATTTTGCATTGGGTGTGCAAAAGGTAAGGCACACAAAGCTCCTATCCCCAAGAAATCTTCATCTAGAGCTTTTGGTCTTCTAGATGTCATACATTCTGATGTATGGGGATACATGACTGAGAAGTCATTGAGTGGAGCAACCTACTATATTTCCTTTGTGAATGATTATTGTAGAAAGAGCTCGTATCTATCTCATGAAAAGCAAGGATGAAGTGTTGTGAAAATTCCAGAAGTTTATAGCCATGACTGAGTTGCAGACTGGGAGGAAAGTCAAGTGATTGAGAACAGATGGAGACAGAGAGTACAGGAATGAAGAATTCCTCTTTCTGTCAGAGAAAGGAATTCTCCTTGCCTGTACTGCCGGAGACAGTCCTGCACAGAATGGAATCGCAAAAAGGTTGAATAGGACACTGGTGGACAAAGCATTGACAATGCTCCAACATGCCAAGCTGGAGAGAAAGTTTTGGGGTGCTGCAATTAGCACTGCAAATTTTCTTAGACATATCAGTGGTACCACAGCATTGCAAGGAAGAACTCCTGAAGAATGGAGTGGTAAGACACCTAATCTTTCAGTTTTGAAAGTCTTTGGATGTCCTGTCTATGTTCATATTCCCAAGGAACAAAGGAGGAAGCTCACAAAGAAGGCTGAGAGAATGCTTTTTGTAGGATATGAAGAGGGACTGAAAGGATATCTTCTGTACAATCCAAAGTCTGGACAGATCATCAGAAGTAGAGATGTACTCTTTGATGAATTGACGACTTGGAGTGAGAACAGTGATTAGTTGCAGAAGCAAGCTGATCAGTTTGATCAGCCTGATCAATCTATCTTCCCAAGCTGCAGAGTCGGTTCTTCAGATGAATCATCAGAAGAGTAATCTCTACCTGAAGCTGATGGTTCACCAAAGGAGAGTCTGAAGGTGTACAAAAGAAGGCCTCAAGCAGATGGTGGTTTCTGATTCTGATACTACAGAAGAAGACTCTCAGAAGCAGACTGCAGATGCAGAATCTCTGAGTGCGATTCCAGAGATGTCAAGAGATGACATGAAACTTCTGGGCACATAGAGATAAAAAATCTATAGACAGACTTGGCTTTCTATCACAAGAGATGTTAGATGAATCTTACATCTGTCATGGAGATTGTGGTTCAGACACTTTACAACAAGCTATGCTCAGACCAGATTCGAGTCAGTGGGAGTTGGCTATAGCAGAAGAGAAGAAGTCTCTTCAGACTAATGGTACATGGGTACTAGCTGATTTACCACCAGGTAGGAAAGCAATTGGCTGTAAATGGGTTTTCAGGGTCAAACGTGGAGATGAGAATGAGATCCTGAAGTACAAGGCAAGACTTGTTGCAAAGGGCTTCAATCAGAATGCGTCAGTAGATTATTCAGAAACTTTTGCGCCTGTTGCCAGCTATGGATCTATTCGCATGCTTCTAGCTCTTGCAGCAGAGAGAGATTGGGAAGTGGAGCCGTTAGATGTGAAAACAGCATTTCTCAATGGAGATTTGAGAGAGTCTATCTACATGGATGTTCCAGATGGATATACTGAAGGCAAAGGAAAAGTATGCTTGCTTAAGAAGGCTTTATATGGTCTTAAGCAAGCTCCTCGAGCCTGGTATGAGAAACTAGACTCATACTTGAGAGAGAAGGATTTCAAACGAGCAGATTCTGATATGAAAGTGTATACTAGAGATGATGTATACATAGCTATATAGGTATATGAGAGCAGAAGCCGTTCTGGGAACGGGTTATCCAGAACTCATGAAATGCAAATGATTGATAAAAAATATGTACATGATAGACAATGCAAGAGTAGTGTTAAAGCCCTAAGGTAGAATGCATCGAAGGTAACCTGCAGCAAAGGCATAATCACATATGGCCAACAGACAAGTCAATAACATGGAATCACGAGCATCTATGCAAATGACTGCGAGAAATAGGAAATGGTATGTAAGAGCCCGCCAGTAAGCAGTGTGTGAATGATAAAGATGCAGAAGATGCTGGAGTCGGGTAGGAACACTGTAGACACGAGAGGTCAAACCATGAATCAGTCAAAGAGCGAAGGAAAAATACTATGGAGGGAATTAGCTGGGGAATGGAGGAGTGGAATAATACAAGAGTTACAGGATGGTATGGATGCAGAAACGGGTCAAAGTGTAACAGGGTAACGAGAGCAAAGTGTAAGAGGACAGGATATAAAGTATATCACAACAAGCACTATGGACACTTGAGTCCTGAGACACTAAACAACAAAGGGATACATATCTATATAGGTATCCGAGAACAGAAGCTGTTCTGGGAACGGGTTATCCAGAACTCTGGCTGCAGAAACGGGTCAAAGTGTAACAGGGTAACGAGAGCAAAGTGTAAGAGGACAGGATATAAAGTATATCACAACAAGCACTATGGACACTTGAGTCCTGCGACACTAAACAACAAAGGGATACATAGCTATATAGATATCCGAGAACAGAAGCCGTTCTGGGAACCGGTTATCCAGAACTCATGAAGTGCAAATGATCGGTAAGCAAGATGTACATAATTCACAATGCTAGAAATCCATAAGGTAGAATGCATCGAATGTAACTTGAAGCAAAGGCATAATTGAAACAAATTGAGAATAACATATGGCCAACAGACTAGTAAACCACCATGAAATCGAGAACTCTATGCAAACAACTGCAAGAAATAGGTACCGCTATGTAAAAGACTGCCAGTAAGCAGTGCATGAACGATAAAAATAAAAAACGTGGGCTGGAGTCGGGTAGGAACACTGTATACACAAGAGGTCCCATGAATCAAGCAAAGAGCGAAGGAAAAATAATAGGGAGGGAATTAGCTGGGGAATGGAGGAGTGGAACAAAGTGAGAGCTATAGGATGGTGTGGCTGCAGAAACCTGTCGAAGTGTAACAGGGTAACGAGAGCGAAGCAAAATAGGACAGGATATAAAGTATATCACTACAAGCACTATGGACACTTGTTGTGAGTCCTGAGACGCTAAACAGCAAAAGGGGAAGCAGAAGGCGGCCATAGTAAACCTTCACGAAAACACCTGCGACTTCATCAGTGCCTCCCGCAGTGCCGAAGTAGCTGAGCAATTGTCAGTACCCCTCATACCGAGTTTCTGCTTGAAAACTCATGAGTGCCAAGGCAAACTCGGTTGCTCCCCTAAAGTGCCGCTCAAAAGTAATGGGAATGTCAAAAAGAACAGAGGTGGAAGTGTGGAAAGCAAGGGCAAGCAAAAGTGCAGGCACACACTTAAGCGCTGGAGTCTTAACCGCATAATGAGGATCAGTCCAGAAAGAAAAGAATCCACATGAGTAAGATGAAGGAAGAAATAGAGGCATACCTGATCAATCCCTGAAATCACAAACATTCATTAGTAGAGAGAAAGTCCAGGACACAACAATGAGAAAGAGTCAAGCAGAGGTTCGTTCGCTAGTGATACGAGAGTGGAGCAAGAAAACTTCAGCGCTGCAGGGGAAGGGGACGAGTCAACTGAAACGGGAAAAGCAGAGGTGGAGTGAATTAAGGTGAAGGTGAAGTATACAGTATATATATGAATTCAGAAGTCAAGAAGTATACAGGCCTCAGGGAAAAACTAGCTATATATGTAAATGATCTGTTGTTGTTGGGGAACAGAGAATCTATCAATGGAGTGATAGATTTTTTGTGCTCTGTTTTCTAATTGAGTATCCTAGGTCCTGTAAACCTTGTGTTGGGAATCAAAGTGAGTAGAGACAGAAGCGGGATGGATCCGAATCAGTCAACAACAGTGTGTGAGATCCATACTAGCTTAGTATCAGACGACACAAGCGAATCCTGTCTCTACACCTCTTGATCTAGAGTGGAAGCACAGCAGAATCATAGATGGGGAGGTGCACTGTGACAAAACGTTGTATCAGCGTGCTCTTGGTTCTCTAATGTTTATCATGGTCTGTACAAGACCAGATATATGCTATGCAGTGGAGCACTAGCTAAATATACTAGCGGCCCTGCACAAGCACATTGGAAGGTATAAAGAGAGAACTCAGGTACTTAAAGGGTACTCAAGATGCATTCTTGGAGTACAGAAAGCAAGGGAACATACTTGCTTCTACTCTTGAACCATATACAGATGCTAGTTGGAGAGATGACACAAATAACAGCAGATCAACTGGTGGATATGTAATCATGCTTAGTGGTGGAGCGATCAGCTGGCGTAGTAAACAGCAAACATCTGTTGCACTGTCTACTACTAAGACAGAATTTATGGCTACCTCAAATGCTACTAAAGAAGTCATCTGGAACAGGAGACTTCTTAAGGAGCTGCGTTTTGAGCAGGAAAGTCCTACTACATTGTACTGTGACAATACAGGAAGTATAGCACTCAGCAAAAATCCTGTACGTCACCCAATGACTAAGCACATTGAGATTAGAAGAAGATTTGTAGAGGAGAAAGAAAAGGAGAACGTTATGAAGGTAGTTTACTGTCCTACACAGGAGATGACAACAGATGTGTTTACAAAAGCATTGCCTAAAAATAAACACATAAAATGTGTAGTAGAAATGGAAATTGTCTTGAACTCTCATTAAATGAGAGTGTTAGTTTTAGTTAATCTCTAGTTTAATGACTTCTCTAGTTTTTAGAGTTTTGTTAGATTCCTCTAGAGCTTTGTTAGATATCTGTTTAGGGTAAAGTGTGGCGCAGCTCTAACTAGGGTTGTGTAAAGCAACCTCTTAAGGTTTGTTTATGTGTATATATGGGTGTTTTCTGCACTAGTTTGAATAAGTTATTCTACAAGAGTGATTCCCTACACCAACAACTAGCATTTCGTGAAATCTTGAGCTGTTTTACATCACCTCAGGTGTGTTCTATACTATTTCAAAGTTGAGTGTTAGTAATGCTGCGTGAGTGAACTTGTTTGCTGTCTTTGAACTCTGATACAAAGAGAGAGGTCTAGTATTGCAGTGTGTTAGTGATGTCTGATACATCAGAGATTGATTTGAGTGACAAACCTTCTACTTCAAAGAGCAGGAACAAAGGTCCTTATCTCAGTATACTAGCAAAACAAGAAACCCAGCAGTGACTATACTGTCATGTCAAAATAAAATGGAAGGTAATGACAAAGGAGACCTCGAGAAATACCTGCAAAGCAGCAAATGTAGCTGGATTCGATAGCATGTCCAAAGCTAGTTGGACAGAGTTCTCACTTTGCCGAAGCGCTTCAGCAACTACTTGCCGGTCATACCTGGTTGCAAGCAAGTCCAATGAATGCTGACACTACACTCAGAGACACACAGTTGACTCTGTTGCCAGGAGCGGATTTCACAACTTTCAAAGCCGAAGTCCTCAAAGAAATCTTACACTATTCAATGCGAGAAAATGAAGATGAAATTTGAGCAGTCTTGACTTCCGTACTATTTCTGATCACCCGCACAAACCTGCTGTCAAGTATTTAGTAAGGCAACAAGAGAGGAAAGCTACAAGTGAATGAAGCCAAGAATGATACCCGATAGAGACAAGTTCATTCAGCATCCTCATGTCCACCGCCTTACCAGCCAATGTCTTCCCGTACTTTCCTTGTTCTCTGCATTCACAAGACCTATTCACGTAAGTTGAGAAAGCGAATAGGTCAACTGGCTGAGATCTGATGGACTGCGATGTGACAGTATCAAGTCCCGTCTTTCCGACAAAGTTGTTGGAAAGAGAATCGTAGATCAACTTTACTTTCTTGAAAGTCCAATGGAGTAGCACGACCATGATACAGTTACTTGCCTGCGCTGTCTCCTTTGACGTTTGTCATCTTCTATCTTCTCACTTTTCTTTCTCCTTTCCTCCATCACAAATTCTACTGCCCGTTGGACATCTTGACCTGACATGCGGAGCGCTCTTCGTGATTCCTTTGTGGTAAAACCCATATTGGCTAATTGAGCGACTGCATCATCTGAAACTTGGAGCTGCAATAGACACTTGTAAAGATTAGTATCGGGCCATAGCCTCCAAGACTATCACTTCACCAACAACCATGAAATAACTAGATACCCAATTACCTGTATATTTGGATTTCGTGCAAACGGGATCTAAGCACTGAACGCTGCAGTTGTCTACTCAGTCACTAGCGTCACTGAAACAGTCGTGATGCACATCTTGGTTACTGGATTAACCTGTTGGTACTTCTGCTCTGCAGAAGTCAGTGAGTGACGAGCAGCTTCATGGCGCCCACTGTGGTAGGCTACAACACCCTCCAGAAGTTCGAGTCTGACGTATCTGCAGAGGAGCAGCATTGCAAGATTCAAAATGAGATCTTATACTCGGGGATAAATTAATGAACTTTCGATCTGAATGAGCAGTGAAATCAATATTACTTCCAACACGATACCTTTCAGAGGCTATAACTAACGTTTGAGCAAGGAGTTATGTAGTGTTGGTGATGATGGTGAAAGACTAACGATTGTAGCTATACATATTGGTAAACATTAACACTAACACGTTTAAACGTTTGCAGAACATTTTACACCTACGGAGGAGGATGAGAGTTTTGTAAAAGAAACCGATGACCGAGAGAATCATGTTCAATTTTAAGAGTAAAGACGAGATACCGCACTACAGTCGACTAGAGTAACATTTATAAATGACGAATCCAGATCAGGCACAAGCTCATGCCGTGAGGAGAATGTGGAAAGAGTCATACACAGCGAGTTCGGGACAGAAACCTCCTTGTAAAACCCTTAGGCGCTCCAAGTTGCGACCATGAGAGCGACTCAACCCTTCACGAGCCATTATTAGTCGCTCTCGTGCTACTGCTAGACGAGCGATATCACGCAACATGAAGAGGCACCACACAGTGTCTAGGTGCAGAAGGGCTACATTGTCGACCGCCTGCAGGTTTCCAAAATGAAAACATTGCGGTCAGTCCGCAATTGACAGGCAAGATACTTCATATATATGAGGGACTTGTCAAAGTTGAAACTCGCTTTTGCATAGACAAGTAGAAGTAGGAAGAAGATGCTTCTTGGACAGAGTGAAATATGTAATGAGCAACGCTAGAATGGAGGTGAAGGTTACCTCCAGTATCTTGCGATCACATAAAGAAAAGGATTCCTGTTGTAAGGTACAAAAAGAGTTAGCGTCTGAAGAATACGGGGAGGAAATAATTTGGCCTGGGCTGTTTGCACAGGCTGTGGAGTGTGTAGACAGATCAATATTATCCAGCCTTAGACTTCGCTTAGTATGCCAAATCACTTGGTGCGAGAAAGAGCATAAATCACAGTAGATATCCATGTCGATTTTTAACAATGTCACGTTATAGTGTAGACAAAGCAAATGAATGGAAAATCATATTCGTGCAATCGTGTGCGTGATTCTTGATCACATTTGGTGACCTATTATGCTTATTAGGTGCGCGTATGCTATGATATTCTAATGAGACCGTGACTGAAGTCTCTTTGCTGCCAACATGCTTACCTCAGCCATGGAAAGAACCTCCAATGCCTCGGGAAACTGACTTTGTTTGACTAAATTCTGGGCCTTTGCATGTAGCATCAAACCCATCATTAGCGCCCTGTCATATAAAACCCAGGAAAGGTTGGGTAGACGTCAGACTCTGTGCCCTCTTTCTCCAATCTTCGCACTAAGAGAATTCCGACTTTTGCAGATTTCAACTTTGTCTGAGGGTTTGGTAAGCAGCAGACTTAGAAACCAACAAAACCACTAGCTAAATTGCTTTCCTTCCGCTCTTCTGACTTCTATTACCAGACCGATGTAGCCATACAAGTTACTGCTAACTTTGGTGGTTTACCTTCTGTCATCTTCTGATTTGAAACTTAATTTTTCGCCGCTTTGATTTTCGAGCTGGATATCATAATCATCTGAAGGAAGGCCATCATCATTGCTTCTCTTCGCCATGGCATCGGCCGCTGCCCTGTGGATGGAGATAGTCAAGTGAACTGTCACAATTCGTCTTCAGTATGATTCCGTGATAAAGACTCCGCGGATTCCGACTGAGACTAGGCAATCCTTTCTGTAAGTGTCCAGTCCAGATGAGCTGTGGAATTTAGGTTGGAATTAGAAAAGAAAGAAACAGTTCCAAGAGCAGGGAGGATGCTAGAACGTGGTGCAACGAGTTATCATCTTCATCTGGAATGCAGCTATTACGGATGATAGGAAGCAAACTACCGAGAAAGGGCTACACTATTCAATATACGTGTATCACTTTCTTATTGAATGAGGAAAGAAGGTATTTTAAAACAATGATGAAGTTCTTGCAAACAGGAAAATCTTCTAATTACAGGAATTGCGGTTGATTCTTCATCGTCTGTTAGATGCACTCACTTGATCCTGGCAATTCTCTCGGATCTCTCACGTTCCTTATTCATTGCAGCAGCTTGATCTCCTCCAACCCTGGTAACAAAGAGCTTGGAAGTCTGTCCCACTCCAACTCCTTTCAACACCCCTTCTTGCGTGTCCTTAAGAATTCTCCCAGCACAGATAAGATTAAGGGAATCCAGAGGGAATCCAGCCATGCGACCTACTTCGGTTCGCAAGTCCTTGATAGTCCACTCATCCAGCGCCACTTCCACCAGTCCTGACCATGCTCCGGCCACTCGAAGACAAGCCAATCTCCTACTAGACCCTGCCTCTTGATCCCCCTCCCCTCCCATTGCCCAAATTCGATAAAATCAATCAATCTCAGTGCACTCCAGTGACCTACTTTCTGCTCCAGAGAGCTTACTCCTCCTTCACTCCTCTCTCTCCCTCTATCTGCTACAATTGCAGAAATTGGTCCAAAAAACTGAGTCAAGTCGATTTGGAGTGCAATTGCTGGTATTGAAGATAAAGTTAAACACGAACCATCCAGTACTTTACGCCGATGCCTGTGATCGCGCTGGAACTGATCAAAACCAAATATCTTCACATAACAGGGGCATCTGGACCAAACTTCTCTTTAAATGTACAGAAACAGCCAAAGTTCACCTCATTTCGCGCTTCAAGGAGTAGCAAGAGGATAGCGAAACCGAGCGGGCAAGAATGATGACGCGGATACTATGTCAATGCTCACCGTCAAGTCCTGTCACTAGTCATAATCCACAACGCAGAAATTTTGGAAATCCTTTCTCATCGATTGTTGGAGCGCTCAGGATTCCAGGCGTGGAATTCGGAACGGAGAATGGAGAGGGATAGAATCTCATCAAATGTAGAGCGCTCGAGATTCATGTTGATCAGATGGTGTCGAACGTCTGAACTTAGGTAGGACGAAATTGGATGATTAGACTCAACAGGAGAGGAATGGAAGAGTGGAAATCGCACGAGAAATGTGCAGAAGAATTTTGGCCCACACTAGTCAAAACTTTGCAGTTTGCTCCCGTCCCATCTCTGTCTTCGTTTCTGGACAGACTTGATGGATGCATTCCGTCCGTCCACACGGAGCTGGTTCCCAAATGGGTAGACGGACGGAATGCAAAGGACCGACCTGAGGTAAAGGACTGTGGACGTAGAGCGTCCTTTACCCGGCTATATGGGTTCACAGCGTCTTATGAAAACGGACGTCCGGGCTGAGGTAAAGGTAAGGACAGGCACGGACTGGAGCGGACCTTAAGGACCCTAGACGGGTACCGTCCTTTACCCGGCTAGACTGGTTCACATCGTCTTGCGCAAACGGACGTCCGGCTGTGCAGCCGGACCATGCCATCAGTGTTCAACCGGCCGGATATAAATCGGAGGTTTCCCGGTTGAATTATATCCCAACCTAGAAGAAATCCGCTCCACAGGCACTTGGTACTTGTTGCAGTAGGTGAGAGGTCGAATAATTACCACCCCTTTGCGTGAAATGACAAAAACTAGAAATCAAATTCATTTCTCATATAACCCAGATTTTTCTTTATCGAACAAGGGAACCTGGATTTTCAGTGAAGACAGCAAGAAGATTAAAGATATGGATTAGAAAGATTGAGGGGAGGCTGGCCATGTTTCGAAGATATGCAAGTAGAATTAGACTGTTTCTAGTGATGTTTTGAATTAATCTGATTCTAGTACTACTCTTAGACTGAGTATCAGATTGGTTTATTATTATGAAATATGGTTTATGTTCTAGGTAAATCATTTTGAAATCATGTAGTAATCGGATGATTTAACTACAGTAATAAATATAAATGATAAGTAAGTCAATAAAAATAATGCAAGTGATGTGTAAATCATTTCAAATACGTTTGTGTGAATATTAAATCGTAATTTTTGATTGTCGTCATTATTCCACTAAAGGATATTTAGAAAGTATTTAAATCTTTTCTAAAGATTAAGCAATCCAGTAAAATAGTTGCGAATTCTATTAGATTTGGATCGTAACTCTGGTTCAAGTCCAGGATCGCCCAGCTGCACCGAACGATCAATTACCTTAGCGAATAGTTTAACTTGGTCAAGAAATGAATAATTATGGTTTCTAGATTATGAAGAAAAGACTATACTTATCTCAAATAGAGATAAAAAAACCCTTAGGTTATTTATAGTATTTAAAATCAATTCAAATAGATTTTTGGTAATTTCTCTCTATTCTCTCTACAAGTTAACTTGAGTTCTGGTTCTGTTGATCATTGAAATTTCATGCTCAACCATAAGTAATACAAAGAAATACATTTTGTTAATAAGAACATAAGAAGACAAAGATAATTACTAGAACAGGGGAGAAACGTTTGTAGACTATAAGCAATATTTGAGTACGATGCACAATCCAACCACCACCTCAAGCTAGAAGAGATTGCAAAATTTTGGTAAAAATATAAAGTAAGGCAAGTATGGCATAGTTTTACATTCCATATTATTTCCTTGCTCACTCCACATCTTGCAAAGTTTAAATATATTGGGTTTGGAAAAAAATGATCATGGTTAAATAAACAAGAAATAAAATTGATATAGAAAATAGCAAAGCTGATATACCCAATACACACATTTATATACTGAACCTTATCTTTATACAAAAGCTTATGTTCGGTAGGTCATAAGCCTAGTAAAACATAGTACTCACACACCACTCATAATAGCATGGTTAGCACAGATTAATTTCATATGTTTTTGGTTCTAGGCTTAGGTTGCTCCTCAGCGCAACAGATTTAATCAGTTTGGATCTGATTAATTCTAAAATTTTACAATTCTCCTATTGGTTCCATTTTGGTTAATTGTCGATCATACATTTGAATGAGTCAATGATGACTGGACATGTCACGTAGCCTAGGGTCTATACGGTAACCCTAGCACCTAGAAGCAAGGAACCTTATTCAAGGTCCATGGAGTCTATTTAGGTCTGATAAACATTTACTCACTTTCTATAGTTTGTGATTGTTACCCAGTGTTATAATATCAAATCTAAGTCCAATTACTTGACTAAAATAAGTCCAGGGTATGATCTATGTTGGTGACTAGTTATAACCAAAAAAGATATAAAAAATAAAAATAAAATAAAATTTATGATTAAAGAAAATGGACTGAGTGGTACGATGATCTTGATCTTGAATCAATAAGATCAGTAAGACATTAGATTCTGTTTTATTCTAGAATAACACCGGGTAGGAAAGAATTTCCATCTAAGATATAAATATTTAAAGTAAAAATTCCAAAAGAAGGTTATTTACAAAAGAATTACCCTCTAAGTTGTTTTTCTATTTATTTTAGATCATAAATGAGTGATTTCCACAATCAATTTAGCTTAAATTATTTTGCAGATTGGATTTTGGTCCCTACGCTTCACTTTATTAACAAAGTAACATACACTAGCCTATCATCATGGGATTTAAACATTACCAAACGAAAAGAACTAATTAGTAGAGCGATTTTTTAAAAGGTATACAATGCCGTGGCGGAACATAATTTTTGAATATTATTAAAGCTTTCCAATGCCAATTCCTTTTAAAGACCGGCACTGAAAATTAATAATATTTTTTCTAGCATCCTATTATAGAAACTAAAACGATGACATAAAGCTACTAACTAACTATTGCATAATTCAGGAGAGGATGGAACTTGAATTAGATTGACAATTGTTCTCTAAAAGAGAATCTCACTCTCACAGCCGGATTGGATCATATCCTCACAACATACCCAGTTGAGTTAGATCCGTATCCTTATTCTGAAGTCGTACATCTCATATTTTTCATGATGAATTGTGAAATTGCTAAGTCATCATCTAATATCTCAACAAGGGAGACGTTTATGCGAAGGCACATCTGGAAGATCCAGACCATCATCTTCCTCCGTGTTGGCACAACCAGAATCTGCAATTCTTTGGATGAGTGAAGACAGAATTTGGTAGTTGCCAGAATCAGTGTCTACAGGTTTACATATAGTTAAATGGTCTTCGTCCAGAGGAGTGCAGCGTGTATTTGAAGAATTTCGTGCAGTCCCTTCTCCCACCAGAATTCCTGTCCAAGATCCCTACATTGGGACAAGCAGTCGTGGATGAGCCTAGGAAATTTCACTTGAAAATTGAAAGCTTTTTGTATCACTTGAAATCTTCTTCACTTAAGACACATGTCCCTCTCCATACTGGTCTTCATGGTTTTAGATCGAACACAATCGTTGTGTAACTACGACAGAGAGATGATAAAGCTTTGGTTTGCATGTTGGCCAGAGAGCAACTGCACTTCCCCGATATTGAAGATAAAGAATTTATCTTCACCATTCGATTGAAGATCAATGAAGAATTGAAACAAGATCGAGCGAGGAGGAAAATTACCAAGTTAGTTGGTTTGGTCTCCAAAACCTCTTCCACTTGTACACCACCCCAACCTTTGCCCAGTACTGAAGCTGCAGAATTGATCGTTTTGCTTAACAGGTCTTCGAGTCTAGCTGATCCCTTGTTCAATGTTGCGAATAGCTCGATCAACGGACCACGGGCTTCCACTTTCCTCTTTGGAAACAATTTGTCGAACACTTCAGGTTCGAGACCGAGATGCGGTGTTGCGTAGTAGAGAATTGCTGCAACATTGTGCAGGAAGCTATCAATCATCGGCCTCCGGAATTTTCCGGCTAGGCGGCGCATTTTTTCCGCTTCGACCAGCAGCTTCTTGATGACTAAACCGCCATAACTATGGCCAACAAGGATCACAGGAACGCCCGGAGTCTGGCCCACATTGACTCGCTTATTATCGATGACGGTGTTCACCAGATTCTCCACAATATTGAAGATATCTATTCTACCTGATGTCGAAGTTTGCGCTGAACTAGAATCGTAAGCTATAGCTAACGCTCTAACTCTAATGTTTGCCGAGGCGAGGCCTTTATCTTGTTGGAACAGTGTTTGCGGCCAGTACTTCGTTCCACTAGAATGTCGAAATGTCCAAGTTTTGAGATGTGGTGCTTCATGTTTGCTCGCGTCGGTTGAAGCTCCAAGTTGAACTCCGTGGAAGAATATCACTTCTACAGTTGGATTTTCGGGACTAGAGAACTCATAGACACTCTCGTTTAGCTTCCTCGGATGCTCCTGCACAGACATGATCAATTTCAGCTTAAATTGATTAAACTGCAGCACACACGTTGTTGACGATACAATAGAACTGTCCTGGAAATTCGGGGAGCACTACTTCACAATTACTGAATCAATCTGGAAATTCAGAATGAAAACTCGGACGAAATGATGATCATATTTGATGGCAATGTTCACTCACCTCCATTCCGAAGGTTGAAAGCGCAGAGGGCAGGTTCAAATGGTCCAAAGCTTAGTCGATTAATTTGATGAGCTTGAAGACCTGAACCCTGAAGCCTAATTTGGAAAGGTAGATCATGGATTAGATTACATCGTAATAAAGTCGTTGTCATCATTGAATCAACCTCTAGAAAGTCCTTGAGAACGCACAGAGATATACGGTAGCCTACATGATTCTGCACACTCTTACATTGACGATTTCACATACGATTAGATCAAGCTCGTTTTGTCTTCTAGAACTTATTCACTCATGCATACGATTCAGTCACCAACCAGCTTTAGATTGGACTGAGATGCGACTCCGGAAGTTCACCACTCAGACTGAACGATACTCCGCAGTTCGATGGCAAGACGGTTGACATTTACTTTGAACTCTACGAGGTGTCTAAGATTCTGTTACGGAACAGACCTTTCTACTTAGATCAATTTCGATCTCATGTGTCTTTCTGTGGGAGCTTGCGGATGGATCTGGTGCTGTAGTAACCTGCAGTATCCTTTACAGAACATATTGGACAGCGAAAACGCATAGGCTGCAAGCCAATGTAGTAAAGACTATCATCGTGTCTACGAATCGCACTAGATCGCAAAGGAAGTATAGGTCTGTCTTCTGGTGATGAACATCAAGCAAATCTATATTCCATTCAAACAGAGGTCGCTAAGATAAACGATTCGACGCTAAACCCCTGCCGATTCGACGCTAAACCTCTGCTATTTTCCACACACGTGAATGTTGCATCATTCAATCAAGTGGAAATATTACTTGAAAACTGTAGTCCGAACTCGGTCAGCTCTGATTTCCAGACTTTTCACGTCTTATGATGTCTATTAGATGCAGTGTGCAATGGGAAGCGAGAACCGGGATATGACTCACATTTTGCGGTCTTGCGGTCTCAAATTGTTTATTCTGGGATGAAGGATATAAAGAATAACATATTATCGTACTGCTATGAGTCGCAACCTGTGATCTGGAGGTCACTGGTTTAAATTTTATTGTCTCCTGCAATTCAACAAAGTACTTTGCGAACTAAACAGAATCTTTTCAACACGGTGTCTCTCGACGCAGCGCCTCCCCTCCCCGTTTCGTTGTTTCCTACGCAGCGCCACCCGAGACCCAAAGTCGTCTGAAGCCTTCAAGTTTCGATTCCATGGACAGTTTTGGGATTGAAAGTCTCAACCACCCGGATGGCGGGTCCAGTGGCGGCGGGTTCTCCGCTGTAGGTTCAGTTATTATTGAAAAATTCGAGGGCGGGAACAGTTCACATGAGAAGCCTCAACAATCTACTTCATGTCGGGGAGATCTCGTACCCAATGCCGTCGTGTTTGACATTTAACTGGGGTTTAGCCCAATTACCCATTCAATTTATCAAACGAGGATAAGTTTCATTTTACCTGGTAGGTTTTTATCTTCATACTTTATGTGAGTCTTCCCACTCATTTTAAGATATTCAAAAGTTTATGTTTGTACGGTTGGATGGGTCTTTCCATTCTTCTCGTTATACTATGTGCAGCGGGTTTTTGGTGCCATCGTGTTTCACGTTTGACTCTAACTGGAACTACAACCTTCGAAGCATAAAGTAAGTACTTACTTTATGCTAGTGACATAGTTATGCTTGATACGAACGCCGGATAAAGACTCACTCCGATGGAGTAGAGTTGATTGCTGGCACTGGACCATCAAGTCAATGGCCACTTGGTCTATAAACAATAAACTTGGAAGAAACAAATGCTCTTAGAATAAATAATTGCTTCATGGATATCTCTCCAGAGATTGTCGTTTTCGAGAAAGGCATCTCCTGTATCTTCTTTATCTAGTTGGGACCTCTGCTGATTCGCATTTGAAATTCTTGCCGCACACGCCAGTAAGTTCGCTATAAGGATGACTTCAAATCCAGGTAAGGCGATTGCCTGTACTGCTTTCTCTAAAGTCCCATCCGTTTATCCCAGGATTTGCACATTTGCAACTTGTCGGTTCACTACTTCGAGAAACTTGAGCTCAGAAATTAGCTCACTACAGTGCTTATGACAGAAGCTAATGCGATTATTGCCGACCATGTGGATAAAGAATTACATAGAACATAATATGAGGGCTTTCCTGCCGGTCAAAGGGTTTATGATTCACTAATGTTATTCATGTATACACCCTCGAACATAGTATGAGGGCTTTCCTAACGATCAAAGGGTTTATGACTCACTAATGTTATTCCTGCATGCGGGTTTTATGGATACCGGCATCAATATAAAGACGACTTGTGTGGTCGATCTGTAAACGCTTGGTGGGGGGACAAACACAACAGACTCAAAATCTGTTTCTAATGGTCTATCGGTACGAATCCGATGGCGACTAATTTATTTATAAATAGGGGTAGATATAACTTAGGGGTTAAAGTTGCAGAATGTGGCTCTGAAAGCACGTGTTGGAATTCTTACATTCGTCCAAAAAACTAAGATATTTGTCACAAAATTTACACAGTATCCGTTAGCTTCACTATTTATGCAAAAGAAGATATATCTTTTGCAAAACAATATCTTTTCTCGTGGACAGGTCTAAAGTCTTTTGTGAAATTGAAGGGAGCTTCGAGGCTGAGATCGGGTCGACTTTTGGCCCAAAAGACTTTAGCCCTTTGTTTTGCCGGACAATATTTTAATATTGTGGTGCCCGACAAAGCAAAATTAGCTTGGGGCCCTGCCGAGAGGAAGTACTAAAAACATGCAAAGCAAAACAAATTCGTTTTCTGTTCGGATAGCGCCAGGCTCCCATTAGGACCAGATACAGGGCGCTGGTGGCCCGGCCAGCCCCACAATTCTACTCTGCTGTAGTGAATCCACTTATACAGAATTTATCAGTTTATGGTAAAGACGCGCGGATAGTCTCTTGTACAACCATATCTCCACCATCAATGGTCTCAGCCACCTTTGCTATGCTAGGCTAGGACTTGAGCCCTGCCTAGCAAAACGCTACCTATGCAGGAAGTGTGGTACGGCTGCTGCATTACACGTTCACCAGCTAATTCTGTGCCTCTACAGGCACTACCGTACTTCTCTCTCTGGCCGGCTTGGGTTTCCTACGCCGAAGGGTCCGGAGAAGACTTCTTTGGTCCTACGGACGAACTTGCTGTTTTGTACACCGACCCCATAGAGCTTTCTGCCATGAACTAAGCGGCCACGGCCTTTATTGTCAAAGTTCGGGCCCCGTTACTTGGTTATTCTCTGTCTACTAAATAGCCCTTATAGATCCTAAGCTCTCCTTCATCAATGAATAGAGCATAAAATGGCTGTGACACTAGACATTGCACTCAAAAATAATCGTTCTTGTTTTTCAATGAATTACTTTCTCCCGCTGGCTTGTTCAACCAAAAAGAAACAAATGTGGTGAAAACGTTAAACCAAAGAGTTGGTGAAATAACGATGTTGTTTTTAAAGAAGTCGCTTTCCTTTTTATATCAATATGATTGATCCATATGAAAACAGTGGATCTGTCTTGTCCGTATAATAAATCTAATTTGTACTGTATAATAAATCTAACGTAGGTAGCAATTGTAATAAAATAAGAAATGCAAAACTTGAACAACTCACCCGCAAAACAGAAAGACTGTCCGAGAAAAAAAAGGTTTTGATTGGGGGTTTCAAATATGAATTTACGGGCAGTGCTCGCGCCTCAAGGTTAAAAATATTTTTTTTTGTGGGAAAACCTTGTAGCCTTAAAAAGCTAAGAGTCATCTAAAAGGTGACTCCATAAAATGTCTTTAACGTTCCCGCAAATCTAAACCCTATTATTTTATGAGAATCTGTAAAACTATATTGTCAAATTTTTCCTAAGAATGGACGGTGATTACGGAACTTGTTTTACTGTATTTATTGGGTTGGGTAGAAAGCCCAAAGACTGAAGGTGAAATTGAAGTCCCACCCTACATTCTCTAATGCGTCCCTCTTAAAGTAAGTCACCACTTACCCTTCAACAATCAAAGGCTTCAGCATAGACAAAAGTGTTTGTCTGGCCTCTGGACTCCTGTCTTGTACGTCTTAGACAAGGTACATGTACACACAAGCTGCATGACACATGAAATGTTAGCCTAGGCTAAAGCCTAGAGCATCTGACCAATCTGTAACAAATTGGTCCGATGTAAACTAATCTCCACCATATACTTCCCCAATGCTAAAGCTTCAACCTGTAAGAGAGTTGAGAAATCACTACAAGTAATCCGATGTCTAATTCTGATCTGCATGTAACAAGGGAAATCAACAAATACATGGTGCTCACCCTCAACTTTGCTCATAGTATACAATTTGCAAAGTCGGATGGAGTGCTCTATCTATTACCAATATCCTTGTTCTACTTCTAGTTTATGAGAACTAGTTCTATACTGAGCAATAACTTGTCTAAGTGAAGTAGAAATCTTAGCCAAGAGATAATCTTGCTCACAATACACCAACATAGGGTTTAAAAACTGCTGATAGAACACCATCTTGGTATTGGGTTGCTGCCATAAGCAAAGTAAGAACTGTTCCTTGATCACCTCTCAAAGTGCAATAGGTTCCAATCTCCAATATCACTCAGAAAAATTCCACTTTGTGGCCCATGCAATCAGATCTGTATACCAACCAATAGATGGAGTGACACAAAAAGCTTGGTAGGGAAGTCTCTCATGCTCCATGGACCTCACCTTAGTGGCATATGTGAGAGCTAAGAACAAAGCTTCAGCCTCAAGGAGTAAAAAACCTGTTTCAGCAAGCAGCAATACATAAGGAGTTTGAGTCCTCACTCCAAGTTCATCACACAAAAATAGTTTTTGAACTTTCTCCACCTTTTGCCACCATGTCTTCTTAGTACCTAGACACCAAATCCGAGCACCATAGAGAACCACCGATTGCACAAGAGATCTAAACATCACCTTCTTCAACTCCCATGTGGTAAGATGAGCAAGTCTAGAGCGATTCATGAGTGAATACAAAGCTCTAAACCCTGTATTGATTCTCATCTTCACATAAGTAGACTAACTATAGTCATGAGAAAACTCAAGGCCTAAGTACTTATAAGAAGAAACTTGCTCCAAACGCTGTCCATCAAAAAACAAAGGTGTGACACCTTTAGAACCCACCACAATCACCTTGGAGTTGTCAAGGTTCACCTCCATCTTTGTTTCATTGCAAAACAAGAGAAGAGAATCCAATAACTTCTATAAACTCTGTGGATTGGTAGAGAGGAGCACTACATCATCCGCATAAAGCAATGCATGTATCATCAAAGAGCCAACCCGTACACCCGTAGCTCCAGCTTCCATAAGTACCCTCTCTAGATCATCGATGAAGATTCCAAAAAAAGTTGGGGATTGAGAGCAACCTTGAATCACACCATTGTGCTAAGGACATCTTGGGAGCTCAAAGATGAAAGCTTCACAACCACTTTCTCATAGAGTCTAGAGATAACACCAATCAGATGTGCTGAAACACCAACTTCCACGAGTCTCTCACTTAGTGATTTCCTAAGCACCTTATCAAAGGCCTTCCTGAAATCAATAATGCAACATAGAGAGCTCTCCCAACACCTTTAGATTTCCACCACAAAACATGGAGTACCAATAGATGATCCAAAGTACTAAAGCCTGATCTGAAACCAACTTGGCACTTAGCTCAAATTCTGTACTTTTCAGCCCAAGTACTCAACCTAGACTCCAAAATTTGATCTTACAACTTGGCAAAGATACTACCCACTAGAATGGTATGGTAATTGGTGACAATATCTCTCTGACCAGACTTGTGAATAAGAACTACCTTCTTGAACCACCATCTATCAGGAAAGCCACACCTGATTGCCTCATTCAAGAGAGAAGTGAGTACTAGAATCAGATGGATACCACCCCACTTAAGTAGTTCAACACATAGTCCATCAAGGTCTTCAGCCTTACCATTTGCCAACTTCTTCAATTCGTACTTGACATCGGCTTCAGAGATGGTGAGAGCATATCCAAGGCAAGGTGCCATGCTTGGAGCATTGGGGAGAAAGTACAAATCCTTGACATATTCACAAAGCTCATTCAAGTCCAGCAATGGAAATGGAGATCTGATGGTTACCTTCTTCCATAAAGCCTTGGGATTGCTCCTCAATTCAATGCTCAACTCAACCCCCTTGAGTCTCAAGTATGCCCGCTTCTTGCACTTCACTAACTTTCTATAAGAGACAAAAGTTTGATTTTGTGCAATCTGATCAAGAGACCTATCTATAGCTTTGATCCTTGCCATTTTACAATCAGCATCAAACCACCTATTGCAAAGGAGACCAAGTCTCTTCTTGTGAGAACCTCGTGGGAACAAAGTAGTTGATGTAGATCAAAGAAGTTCAACCAACTAATCACTACGTTGTTGAAAATCAGAACTCCACTCCATAGAGCTCAATTTCTCATGGATAGCTTGTTGGTATAGATCTTGCTTGTGAAAATCTAGATGGAGTTTCCCTCTAAAGGTATGGTCAATAGGTAATGTGGTTCTATTGAGGCAAGAAAGAAGGATGACACAAGATAGAGGTGCATGGTCAGATTCAGGTTGAGGATCTAAAACGACAAAATTTAAGACAATGTGTATATCATTGGGTGAGGCGAGCATATAATCTACAGTGCTGGATCCACCAGAAGCAAAAGCATGTGCTCTTACAAGTTTCTGTAAATTGAGAAAGGCCATTCAAGATCTTCAAGCTACAATTGGTACCAAAGCTCAAAAAGTGCTCACTCATGGAGTTGGATATGAGATCTTTGGAAGAGCGGGACCAAGCACTAGAATGATCTATCACCAAGAATAATTATTGCACCTTTACTTTGAAATTCCAACACATCCTTTGTCAAGGAGTGGAAAGGCTGCATGGTGTTGAGAGGTCCGCTTGAATAGATTGGTGATGTCAATGGGGCAAAGTAACAAACAAAAAGGAAGCAAGGTGTAGTAACTCCTCCAATCCTCAGCCATTGGTATTGTCCACTTGAATCTTGGCCTATCAAAGAGACTGAATTTTCAAAGCCAAATCTAACGTAAGTAGCAATACCTCCAAAGCCCCTTCCTCTATGTTGCCTTCACTTGTTCCAAGTTGAACCAACAAGAGTGAAACCTTTAATGTCTTGAATGGTGTTTCCTTCATGTTCCCATGTATCCACAAGATTGATCAGATCAGCATCATCCCACACAGGTTTAGCGGTTGAGTACTTGGTATGTGTGAGACCATGAACATTCCAAAACAGCACTCTAAGGGTCTGGAATTGCTATGCAGTAGTTGACAACTTCTTTTGGGTGACCACAACTCTATTGTCTCTCAAGAATGCAACAAAACCTGCTTGTTGAGCCTCCTTTACTTTTGCTAATTCTCCCTTCTTTGCTTGCCGTTGGAGAGGTGTAAGATCAAGGTCCAACCAGATATGCCGCCCGTCAGTATAGCCTTGTTATCCATCACTGCATTCCTTTGAGTTTCTGAGCCAAACCTCACCAAAATGCTTCTTGGTTGTGCACCTTGTTGTCCCAATCTATATGCTTGCAAAATTTGAGGATCATGGACTCTCAAAGAATCAGCAATAAACTCATACACTATGGCCTTGGTGTCTTCCTTCTCACTCTCTGGCAAACCTAAAATCCTCAAGTTCCTCATTCTGACCAATTGGTTCTCCTTCTCAACCTCATGCTCTTGCAAGTAAGAGATTTGAGCCACCTTAGTAGCTTCAGCATAAGACTTCATCTTCACTTCTAATGTGTCCACAATCTGTTGGAGCTGGTCACACTACTTGAGCTCTCCTATCCAATGGCTGTACATACCCTAAGCATTGTCACCAACTTAGAATAGACTATTTAACCGTAACATACACTTGATCTAGCTCTATATACAGTGAGATCTGGACACAAAATTGCATTCCGTGATGCAATACTCTACCATGCCATTCTCATAGATGAACTATGATTGGTCATATCAAAGAGATTTACATTGGATTAAAATTGGTCCATATTGAGTTATAGTCCCCTAGGGACGCAAGAGTCTGACACTTTTTCCCAATAGTCAAGACTCCGTGTTGGACAAGCCGTTCCAATCAAAGATGTCATGCCATTTGTAGTGTCACATCTAGATTGTTTGTGCATTGAAGTTGTAATGATAGTAATTAGAGGTATTTTGATAGCCACTTATAGATTATTGTTCGATGGTCAGATTTCATGTTCGGGGTATTGACTTCATGGTGGGGCTCACCGTCACTTGCACCATTCGCATTGTCAAGTGTGCCATCAATGGGATTGTTGGGATGAGACCTAGGTCAAGATTAGAAGTATACCTTGGAAATGCAGCTCCAGAGAGCTCACTTCTTTGTTGTTGAGCCTTTGAGTTCCTGGCTAGAGTGGACAAAAATCCGGTGAGCGTCACCTGGAGTCTCTTAGCTAAAGTGAGTATGACTTAACTATAATCAATGCATTGTTGTTGGTAAGTTGTTGAGGAGCAGATCAAATACTAATCTGATTTGAGTTGATTCTAGTTGTAAATGATCTGATTACAAAAGAGAAGTGAGTCAAGGGGAAATCAAGTACAAGAACTATGAGTGTTGGTGGTATCTCCAAGCTCAATGGATCGTGATGTCTTGGTCTAGTAGTTTAGATTTCTCTAAGAGAGATTGTGTACGGAAGTGTTGGCAAAATGTGGAGCCAAAGAGAAACAATTTTCAAGCGGTAGTTGTGATTTTGAGCTCAAGAGGTGAAAGTAATACCAATTTGTTGTGAGTTGAGCTTAAAAAGTGAAATTGAAGGTGGAGTTGGGAGTAGATCCTCGGGAATTAGAGATTGGCCAAAGCCTATTTTTCCAATTTGGCTCAAGTGAAGAGTTAGTTGAGGATTTGGAGGTCAGCCAAATTTAGAGATTTATGTTAGATTTTACATCAGATTTATGTTAGATTTTGTGAAGGGTTTACATCAAATTTTGGCGAGAAGAACAAATTTTGGCAAGAAGATCACTTGCTCGGTGATCCTTGTAGCGCAAGAAGTAGATAAGTGCTCCAATTATATCAAATGCAAATGGTGATAGAGTTAGTCCAGTGTTTTTTTATGAGATGGAAAGTTTTCGTTTATATTTATTGTGATTGGACCCACTCCATTCTATGCTTCTTGTTTGTGCATCATGTTTGTGTGAGGTGCCTTGAATTTAGAGTGTTGGTGCTTTGGTGTGCTCTCGATAATGAGGCTAGAGTGATGACCAATCATACTATCTATATTTCTCTTTGGTGAGGTAGGAAGTGATGACTTGCAGACCATGAGAGTGCATGTTGTGATGACATGTTACAAGTTGCTCTTTCTCCTAGTGTAGTTATCTCAATTAGAGTTACATTAGTGGGTAGTGTTACGTTAGGGTTGGCACTCGGTGGTGCTTGGTCAATGGTGTTTGCACTTAGTGGTGCTTGGTTGATGGTGTTGGCACTTGGTGGTGTTGACACTTGCGGTTTGCAGTTGGCGGTTTGTAGTCGGTGGTTTGTAGTTACTTTGTCATGATGGAGTTCTTTGGGGATTCTAGAGGAGATAGCCTTGCAATACGTAGTGGGTTTACTCGGAGTGGCGCTCGATATTAGCCTATATCTCAAGTCCCAATGAGGGAGGAGATTGACTCTAAGTTGGAGTTTGACACAAGAGTTGATTTAGTTGAAGGTGCACTTGGTGTATCCGCACCATTGTTGTGGGACATGGAGGAGATTTATGGGGACTCCAAAGGCCCTAGGTGTTACTCTGATATAGTGGGTACCATTTAAGTTGGATGACTTCAACCAAGAGTTTCATAGTTGGTGTGATCTATAACAAATGCGGAACCTGACTTTGTTTACACCCTTCATGTCATAGAAGGGTTGTTTTTGCATTTGGAAGGTCCATCAATGGACTATTACCATTAGTTCAAGAGAGCTCACTTGGAGTAGATTGAGTTATGGAGACAATATCGGTCTCTAAACTATGTCTTTATCACTTCAGGCTTGGTTGCCAAGAGTAGATTGGCAGTACCCACGAGTTTTAGCTCAAGTAGCATTGGTGGAGCTAGTGGAGATGGACTAGCTAGAGATAGTGTTACTACAAGTGGAGGTACCACTATAGGAGGTGGTGTGGTGCCAGGGTTTAACCTCATGGTAGAGTTCTTTTAGTGTTTAAGGTAGAACTACCAAGGAGTATGGACTGAAAAATTGAGGAGCTTGCAAGAGCCTACATGAAGCATACACTCACATGAGGTGGTTGATCAGTTTCACTCAAGGAGTTATTGAGGCCCAAGGAGTCCAATTTTGGTAAGCAATATTGGACAAGGAGTATCTACATCGTTGGTATGGGATCCAATTCATGGAGGACAAGGTGGTGGTAGAGGATCTACACCTAGTAGAAGTGCAATACCTGCCCTTACTTTTGATACAACTATGGCTACTCGGATTGAGCAATTGGAGTATAGATTGGCTAGTATGACCATTGCTCAGAGGAGATCAGATTTGGGTGCTGAGGCTTCCACCTCATATGTTGGTGATAGAGATGCTTTGGACTTTATGTGTGGAGCAACACAAGTCGATGCATTTGCAGCAATGATTAGGGGTGCAGTTCATGCTCTAGAGCCTAGAGGAGCGTCAATGGAGTTGGACCCACAAAGAGGAGAGGTTGGGAGACAAATCAGACTTCTCCAATCTTTCATGCTCTTTGAGGCATTGCAGACGACATTCATGGCTCCTAAACGTCCTAGTGTAGGTGTGGTAGGTTGTGATGGGGTGCATGATGGACTACCTACTAGTCAACCACCTACTACTACATAGACCAAGTCAAGCACAATTTTAGGAGCGGCTCAGCTGATTATGTATTGCACTTTGTTTTTAGCTAACTACATGTTTACATTAAGAGTTGACCCAACCCTAGTGTTGGTTATCACACTTTGTGAGGATAGGGATGACGTGGTCCCTACAACTAGAGTAGAGGTGGTTGATAGTGGAGGTGACTTGGTTGAGGAGCATGGGATCCGCTCAACAACCAATGGTTTATGGCAGGCTATAGCGGCTAGATTGGAAGAGATACCAACTAGACCGACCTTTGAGAGAGCATGGTTCACACTTGGTGTTGTCCTATTGGATAACCAAAGGGGGATTTTCCATTTGGTGGGACCTTTAAGGAAGGTCTATACACCACAAAGAGTCTTAGTAGACTCTGGTGCGCAACCCCTTATGTTGGGGAAGGCTGTAGTTGTTGGTCTAGTGTTATGGAAGATTGATATGAAGAGGTGTCCATTTCAGATCCAAACATCTCTAGGTGGTGGTTTGACACAATACATTACACATGTGGAGCTTGTTGTCTAGGTTCAGCTTGGTCATTTGACTAATAGCTTGGTAGTGAGAGCTCAGGCTATTGTGACCATAGTTGAGTCATATGATGTGCTAGTTGGTGGAGTAGTGCTATATCCCATGGGTTCAATATTGACTATTTGGAGGAGACAACTTCATATAGACTAGGTTGGCAGTCTGGTGAGGTACAAGTATGTCACCTACTAGTATGTTTCAATAGTGGGAGTCTTTGCCCATTATAGTCCGGGACCATGGCAACATCAGTTTCAACTTTTAGTGGTGTTGTTACTTGGCCTGGTGACTTATTGGAGGGGAACGTTCATGCAAAGGATACTCCAATACTAGAGGAGATCACTCAGATTTGGATTACAAGTGAGATTGTTCCATCCACCTTGGATGTTCCATTGTGGAGTTTGGAGGAGGCATTGCAACAACATGCATATTGGTTGGTGTAGCAAGCTTGGAGTGGAGCCTTTGTACTACCAAGAGATGAATATGAGCATGAGCCTCCAAAGTCAATTACCTTGACACCTTTGGATACCACACTCATTGCTTGGTAGTATCCAATAGAGAGAGTATGTCTATTAGAGTTGTTTGGTGGGATTAGTACCGGACTAGCTATGGTACTATAGCCAGGTATACAAGTACGTAGGTACTTGTATGTGGAGAGAGATAAAATTGCTAGGTGAGTCTCTCTACATCATGTGGCACACTTGGCTTGCCAGTATCTTGAGTTATTACCGATGTCAGTAATCAAGGATACCAGAAGGCCTACCAATAGACATTTCTTAATTGGGGGTGCATGATTTGGAGAGATGGGCCTGTTCACTTGGTGATTTTTGGATGGCCATGTTAGGGACATACATGTATTGGCCAAGGTTTGGGTCTTCAAGATCCCAATTTTGGTGTGTTTTGGGAGATGTTATGAATACTATGACATCTTTAGGTCCATCAATCCATTTCTCCAATATATATTGGAGAACGTTCCTTTGATGGGTGATTCTCACACCAAAGTGGTGGCAAGTATACATTAGGTCTATTCTTGGATGGGACCTATTGTATTTTTAGGTGCAGCTAGAGTGGGATCACAGGCTCATCATCTTTGTCTTTGGTGGACAAACCTCTTACCTAAAGAGATTCTACAACGTGCATATGATTGGATTCAACGACTAGATCACATCCTTGTTGATGACATCTTGGATGTTGGGCGTTAATCTCAGATAGTGGTAGTGGCTGATAGGTCACCTATGGCAATGGTGAACCTAGTTGGATAGCCTAAAGCCACTTTTCCCATGCTTATGAGTTTCCCATGCTCTCATGCTTTTCAAGAGGGAGGTCTTGGATTGGTTTGGGACTCACAATTATAGCAATTGGTGGAGCCTAATGCTAATGAGAAAGATTGGGCAATGGATTTTCACATCGGTACTATTACTGTTCTAGTAGTGTAAGAGGTATCCAGGCATTAGGTGTTAGGTCAGGCTATGGACTTGAATTGTTTGACCTAGATTGTGAGCCTTGGCTTGGCATAGTAGCATAGGATGCGCTTGATAGACATCACCACTCAGACACTTGTGAGCACTGAGCCTATCAAGATAATTTAGGCACATGTTGGGGGCAATGGACCAAGTGGATAGGGTATTCTTGGGATGCAACCAGTGACTACTAGGGAGAGTGGTCTACTTGGAGTCCATCCAAGTGAGCGTGGGCTGCTTGGATTACATCCATGGTTTACTTGGGATGCTACTAGAGGACGTGTGGAGCTTGCAGAAAGAGTGGAGAGAGTTTTTCACACTGAGGTTGGGACCTCTAGTGCTTGGGAGCATGACACTACTGCTCCTAATGGTCCCCAGTGTAGCAGCCAGTCAATACATCTTCCACTCCTACTATAGTTATAAAGGATACTTGGGAGCCAGATCTTGGACCAAAGCTTATAAGAGAGGACGGAGACGGAGGGTTTGGAGGTTCTTGAGGAGCAACATGAGTTGTTTTGCCTTCAATATGAAGGATTTTGGTGCTCTAAAGGGATATGCTATACGGATTGAGTTGACTAGCAATACATCATTTTTTTGACATCTTTATTGATATAGTGATATGGAGAGGACATTGATTTAGAGCCAAAGTAGTGACCTTCTTGAGATTAGTTTGGTGGAGATTTCACATGGAGAGTATGCATCAGCTACAATGATGCCAACCAAGAAAGATATGCATGGCAACTACACAGATACGCGGATTTGTAGAGATTACTATCCTATCAACCTACATACTAGGGCTGATTGGTATGCCATGTTTACACCGGAGGAGATCTTTGATACGATTGGGCATGAAAAGGTCTTCAATACTTTGGATCTTTGAGCAAGATATCATGTTGCCAATTAAGGAGGAGGATAAATCCAAGACAACATTTTAGGCTATTAATCCTCATGGCAAGGATGTGTTATATCAATGGAGGTGCTTACCATTTGGGTTAAAGAATGCTCTTGTTGAGTTCCATATGGTCATGGATATGATCCTAGTTGGATTGGATTTTTCTTGGTGCTATATTGATGACATTTTGGTCTATAACACTATTGTGGAGGAGCATGAGAGATAGTTGTTGGAGGTGTTTGAGAAGTTGAGACCTCATGGACTCAAATTATATCATAGGAAGTGTGGGCTTTTCCATGAGCAAGTTGAGTGCTTGGGTCACACTATCTACCCAGAGGACTTGGTGTTCAATAGACCAAGGTGGAGGCTATTGCACATATTCCTTGACCTACAGATGTGAGCAGAGTGTGATCATTCCTTGGGTTGACGAACTTCTATTGCCGCTATGTTAGAGGATTTAGTACCATTGCCAAGACCTTGACAAAGTCGACCAAGCTTACATAGGAGTGGTGTTGGGAAGATGAGCAAGAGAGAGCTTTTGTAGAGCTCAAGGAGAGGTTGACATCTACTCCTATTTTGAGGAGACCAATCAAAGGATGACCATTTGAGGTTCACACTGATTGGAGTATGTTGGGGGTTAAAGCAGTGCTCACTCAGCATGATGATGAGAAAAAGGAGTTTGTGGTAGCCTATGCTAGTCACTCCAACAATTTAGTGGAAGCAAAATATAGTTAATATGAGGGAGAGTGCTTGGCAGTAGTTTGGGTAGTAGTACATTTTTGATGTTACCTATTTGGTAACCCCTTCACTCTCATCACTCATCATCAGCCATTGAAGTGGTTGATGGAGTCTGACAAGCTTTTAGGAAAGCTTGTATGATGGGCTTTGATTTTATAGGAGTATGATTTCATGATTATTCATAGACATGGAGTTGTGAACCATGATGCAGATGGGTTAAGTAGAAACCCATGTCCCAACCAGTAGGATCAGAATGGAGCACGTTGGCATGGTGACTCAGATGAGGAGATAGTGCCAGGTTGGCATGCATATGCATTTCTATGTATATTTTTTGAAACTTTGGTGGTATCTATCTTAACGCATACAGGAGGAGTTATTGAGGTCATAGATCAAAAGAGTGAAGATATTGGCACAATTCAGTGAGACATTTATGATGATGTTTTAATGATGGACTATCTTTGCACTGCTGTTGTGGGTGGCACAGTTGAGGCCAAGAGAGAGATTGTGTTTTTCAGCCGTGTTCTTCAGCAAGTAAGATGGTTCAAATTGGAGAGAAAACATCTTTTGCGTGTGTAGGAGGATGGTAGAGTGAGAGTAGTACCACTTTCATCTCAAAGACTACAGTTGATCCATCATGCTCATGAGGAGCTAGGACATTTTGGAGTAAAATATACATATAGTTTACTCTAGAGTCATTATTGTTGGTATGGTATGTAGACCGATGTATAACAATTTGTTGCCAGATGTGTGGTTTTTGACCAAGTTAGAGCATCATTTAATGCTCCTATGCCACAATTGCACCCATTACATATCATGGGATTGGGTTACTATTGGAGTTTGGACTTTGTTGGACCTTTATCATTAGTTGTGAGGTATCATCAATATGTTTTGGTGATGGTGTAGCAGTTCTCCAAGGATTGAGTTGGTGGTACTTCTTGACAAGTCTAGTCAAGGGACAACTTACTCATTCTTAGATCGGGTTCTCGGTCATTTTGGTGCACCAGTTGAGGTTTTGATTGATCAAGGTACAAAAGTTCTCGGGGGAGTTTTAGGTCTTGTGTGACAAGGCTTTGATTGATCATTGTACTACCTCCTAAGATCACCTTGAGGCCAATGGCTTAGCAGAGAGAGTGGTTCAAACAATGAAGAGATGATTGCAAAAGTATGGTTTATAGAGAGACCACTTGGGAGATTGGGATCTCTAGTTACCTTGGTTGTCCATGAGCTATCGGTTTAGCCGGCAAGCCTCATTAGCATCCTTCTCTCCTTACTTTCTACTCTATGGATGACATCCAGATTTATCTACAGCCATTTGTTAAAATGTTAATGTAGTCTTGGACTTGGATGATCTAGATGTATGGGTAAGTGCATGTTCTCAATGGGCAGAGATCTTTAAGAGAGTGATGCTGATAGCCTTTAAGAACTTGGTGATTGCTCAGCATATGGATACCTTATGTTATGCTACTATTTGAGAAGGAGGTTATAGACCCTTGATCTTGTCGATTTCATCAAAGTGACTATGCATATCTACAACATACAACACCTATGATGTTTCAACAAGCAACACTATCTTGAGAGTGCATGAGGTTTTGCCATTTGGAGTCCTTGTGTTGGAAGGACGTGATGGTGTTGTTTGGAAGGATCATGTGCGCAATTGTGCACCATATCACCTCCCAAACATTGATGGTACTATGGACCCAAGCTTGGCACTTGTAAGAGCAAGCTTGAGGTGTATGTTATGTGGCTCTTCTTGTAGAGTTGCTACTATGTTAGTGTGTGATAGTTGTTTGAGAGGATGACATATGGCATGCATGACTCCTCCCCTCATGGTGGTTCCTCAAGGATAATGGTTATGTCCTAAATGTACTTGATTTATAGCTAGTTCATCTATTATATGGTATAAATTGTAGACATGTAACTAATGATGGGGCTCCATAGCACCCGGACTCTTGATCTTTTTGTCCATCATAGGTGTAACAATATGGAGTTTAGCGACAAAGTTAGTCCGGATTACGAAGTAGCACATAAGAAAAATTAGCCTAGAATATTCTAGAAGTATCTAGGAAGTTTCTTGGAAAGCTTCTCGGCTAGCTTAGTTTGCACTTCAAGTAAGTAGTTTCTAGAGACTTCCAACTAGCTTAGCCTGCATGCCAAGTAGACGACTTCTAGAAGGAAACTTCTTGAGAAGCTTCCTAGTTAACTTGGCTTGCACTCTAAGAAAGCGGCTTGAGGAAGCTTCTCAAGGGCCTTGTATGCTACCTATAAATACCAAAGCCAAAACTCATGCTAGGCATTTGGAGTTTTCCCTCATTCAAATGTCCCAATGTGAGTTTCCATTCTCCTATTTCTCTCCTCAGATTTGGTCTTTTACATTGGTATCAAAGCAAGAATGGGATGGATGGAATTTATGGATCACCAAATCCACTTACACCAAACCATTGGGATTTTTGCGTCCAAATACTACCAAAGCATCATTTCACACAATTCATCACCTTGCACTTTAGATAAGATTTTATGCATATGATCACCATATTTGAGGAACCCTTGGTGCTTCCGGTTGTAACCTATGGAGAATGGTGGACTTGCTATTTCTATGTGTTAATAAATTAGATAGATTGGGAGTGGTGTGATAGAGGAGCAACCATGGTGGCAATACCTGATGTTATCTTTGCTATGCAACAACAAATCAAGCACATTACTCAATTGTTGGATGAATGAGATCTTTGATGACAAGAGTAGGTGGAGAGAGTATCAACTCGAGAAGGAGAAGATAGGATTAGATTCCCTTAACCCAAGGTATTTGAAGGCAAGAATCTCTTGGGTGCATTGGAGAATTTTGTGTTTAATTGTGAATGTTATTTTGAAGCTGCCAATCTACAAGACGAGCGAAAATAGATTCTCTTGGCTTCTAGCCAATTGGATGGAGTAGCAAAGCTATGGTGGAGATTCCGAGTGGAGCAAGCCAAACTAAAAATGGTTGCACCAATCTTGACATAGGCAGAATTCAAGAGTACAATAATTAGTCAATTCCAAGCTATAAATACCACACGATCTGCACGGGATAACTTGGCAGAGTTGAAACAGATTGGCTTTGTAAGAAGTTACATCACGCAGTTCCAAAACACCATCATGCAAATTCCAAATGTATTGGAAGGTGAAGCTCTGGGTCAATTCATGAGGGGCTTGAAGGCAAGAACCAAATTAGAGGTAACCATGCGGGAGCCACAACACTTGGAGGAAGCCATGCGGTTGGCCGAATGTTTTGATTCCTTGGTGGCAACAACTTGGTCTTGACCTCAACCTCCACAACCTACTAATACACTACACACAAGTGGAGGAGCCAGCACCAATGGAGATTGTATGCAATTCAACGAAGACCGCTTGGCATGGCAGATAGGGAGAAACTGCGACAAAATGGTGTTTGTTTTTATTGTCACCAAGTGGGGCATTGCATTGCTGAATGTCCACTCAAGAATGGACAACCTCGACAAGTTGCCAAGTGGAGGTTGTAGAGCGGAATGATCAGGGAAACAAGGAATCCCAATAGGAAATTTTGAGCCGCCTATTGGGAGCATGATTAGTTCCAATGGGATTGAAGGCTCGACCTATGCAAGTTTACTTCACTTGCAAGGTATGATATCTAATCGGGGTTATAGGATTTTGGTTGATTTTGGAAGTTCAAAGAATTGCATGTCTATGCAAGTAGCAAAGGAATTGGGTATTCCTATCAAGCCAGTGATTGGAAGTAGTTTGATGATGGCGGATGGTAGAAAGGGTTTTGCATTCTGCACCTCGCATATTGTTACCTTCAAGATTGGGAAGGAGTATTTGGAGTGTATGAGGTTTGTAGTGGCACCTCTACACTGATATGATTCTAGGTCTACCTTGGCTTGAACGTCATAAGTTTCAATTCAATTGGACCCGATGCCAAATTCAAGTACAACACCAAGGTAGGAAATTCCGATAAGGTTATCTAGCACCTCTGAGTAAGACACTTAAGAATAATCAGTCCCAAGATGGGAAGGTTGTCAAGAAGGTAGCCATAGAGCGAACCTTGAAGGAAGTGGAGTCCCAAGATTGGAAGTTTGCCAAGAAGGCAACCATGGAGTAAGCTTTGGAGAGAGATGAGTCCCTAAAAGAGAAGTTTGTTAGTAAAGTAGCCATAGAGCAAGCTTTGGAGGAAGATAAGTCTATATTTGCGGTGTAGATCAAGCCGATTGCACAAGACCAATCTATGGAGGACCGAGAACCTCATCAAGCAATGGTTGATCGGATAGTTAAGGAGTTTGTGGACGTGTTTCTGGATGATCTACCAAAGGGATTACCCTCCGATTGAGGTATGCTCTTCAAGATCAAATTATTGTCAGGGAGTACTCTAGTGAGTAGACCGATCTATCGGCTCTCACCAAAGGAGTTGGAGGAGTTGCGAAAAACACTTATAGAGTTGTTGGAGAAGGACTTCATACAATATAGTACCTCTCCTTGGGGAGCACCGGTACTATTTGTTCCAAAGAAGGATGGAGGATTTCATTTTGTATTGATTATCGCGGGCTCAATAAGCAAACCATGAAGAATGCATATCCCTTGCATAAGATTGATGACTTGCTTGATCAGCTAAGTGGAGCACGCTACTTTTCAAGTTGGATCTTTACAGCGGCTATTGGCAAAGACAATAATTTGATGGCAATAATTTGATCATTGGATTTGATGGCTATCTGGAGTTAGGTGGACTTAACCGCCAGCTAAAGGGGCAATTGTAGCACTTTAGAGTTCATGTATGACTTATGTGTGAGTCGTGCTTCTATAGTGTATGATGTTGACTACAATATATGTTGTGTAGCAATGTAGATATGCACAACAGTTGTCACGTTATTTGTAATGTCACATTTGGATTGCTCAAACATTGGAGTTCCAATGATAATAGTTAGAGGTATTTTGGCAATCACTCATAGACTACTTTCCAATGGTCAGACTTCATGGTGGAGCTCACCATCGCTTGACTTGTGGATGGATTGTATGAAGTCTTAAAGGAGGTGAAGGAAGTAAATCTTGGGCCATTGCTGACTCCTTGAGCTCAATTGTTGTGGCAAGATGAGTTCAAGATGGTACCACCATAAATGAATGCCAATTTGAGAGTGGTGTTTCTACAATTTGTGTGGTCAAATGGAGTAGTCGTTTGAAGCTCTATGGTTCCTTTGTAGCATGTGCTTATTTTCTGACATCACAACTAGTATCAAGAAGCTAATAAATTGGTTCCAATATCCTAAGTCAAAAAAATGTGGATCCAATGTGAACATGAAGGATGGGAAGACCCCATCAAGCCGTACAAGGAGGAGAAAAAAAAGGTAAGGGGCTAGGCTCCAATAGAGTTTATATGAGAAATCTGCCCTACAACATCTAAGATATCCGAGCTATGCAAGTCATATGGTCTACAAACAATTGGAGCATTTGAAGAAGCAACACCTAGTGTGATTGCTCTCCTACGGATTGCACCAACCACTGCCCTCTATAGAGCAATGGACACATGCTGCCTAAAATATGCTACAAAGTATGAGAGTGAGAGTCGTACCCTTGGTGCCTAACATGATAAGCTCTCGTGCACTCCTTAACAAATGTGTCAAACACCATGTGCATCGCTCCATATAACTCCAAGGCTAGAAAAACAAAGAGGTGATCTTGCTGCATGCCCCTATACTTGGAGACCTTGTGACCTGCTGTTGCACTTGCCGCCCATCCAAGGGGATGGGTAATCACTCCCTCCAAATTTTTTTCCTTTGTAGGGTCCATAACCACAACATCTGCTATTGTCACCTCATCATCTTGGACTAAGTATAAATCTGCCTTGACACGTGTCATCTACAAAGCATATGAATGCTCTCTCCAAGCCAAGTATCCACTCTCTTGTGCCATAGCAAACACTCTATCCCTACTAGCATCATGGGTAGCTATCCTTTGTCCTCCAAAAGGACACCATGTCATATGGACCTCTGCTGGATCTAGTGTAGAACCGCACTCACAAGTGAGTGAAGAAGATGCAGAAGGGTGGACCAAACCTAGGCAAAACCTCATCACGGTAGAGAAAGTAGTTGGTGCGAGTCATAATGCCCTAATGCACAGTTGAACTAAGATCCAAGAGCATGCACCCTTGCTGGAGCAAGAGCAAAAATGTGCTCTGGTAGCCTGAGGAATGGACAAGTCAACTAAGAGAGAATGTAGCGAATGCTCACATTGTTGCTCCACAAGGAAGACTATATACCTCTAGTCCAATCTGACAATAATGAAGCAAAAGATGGAAAGTACTCTTGTGCCCACGGGGAGAGACTATCTCTTATCTACTGCAATAACATTTGAAAAGAATAGGATCCTTCCTCCACCTTGGCCACATAACTCTCCAAAACCGGCCTATCAACAACCACAAAACAAGAGGAAAGTAGGGGTGCCGAGAGAGCTCAACTACCCAAAAACGCTATAGGTGCTATCTCCTCCATAGATAGCAAGCCAAACACTCCACACAAGATTGACAAAGCCGTTTGTCTACGTGCCAAATCCCTTGTCACACTCAAAAGTCCCTGGTCCAATAATATCACCAAAGACTCCCATAATCCTCCTATCAAAGGCTCTCAGATGTGATAGAAGGACAAGGAGGGGGAACTATGCATATGAGGTACATCGAGTGATGAGCAATACTAGAGGAGAGTATACTAAATGTCACATGTGGCTCTCCTAGTAACAAAAGGTCATCCACATGAAAAACATCCTCTACAAGGGCAACATCTAAAAAGAGTGTGACAAAATCCTTGGATCCTACTAGCACCCCAAGAACACATTGTCCATATGTAGATGTGATACACCCCTCTTGAAGCTCAAGGTGGGGAGGGATACCTAAAGAGGACCATGCCCTACACTTTAACACCTTGACTCTCAAGCCTACTAGATGTTGCTCGGTAGTCAAGTGATCAAAGGCCTACCTAATCTAATCTATAGGGCCCACGATGTGTGTATCATATGCCAAGGAAGGGAATACACAACCTAGTATGGTCAAAGTAGCAAAAAGGAGAGCTCTAAAGTGAGCCATGGAAAATAAAGGTCCCCCTAAAGGATCTCCCTGCCATGTACCCACAACTAACTCCAAAATGGTGACTCCCTTGAATGAACAACCTTGCTGGTAGTAAAGGGAAGCAAGAGAGCCATAAAAAGACCACACAAAAGGAATAAGACTCGCCAAGGATCCACCAACCTCCCTAAGCTCTCTAAAGATGGATGCACATGAGACGCTATTAAAAGTGTTCTCATCATCCACCTATAGGATGACCCTCTCCGGATGGATATCTAGGAGTGCCCTAATGCCTAGAGATATAGCCTCACGTCCTCCAGGTGTAGCTACTCCAAATTGATGTGGACTAAAATGCGGTCAAAAGTGAGAACGATGCAAACAATGGTAGGATTGACCAAACACAAAAAGATCTCTCTAATAGTAATTGGTTCAATGCCCCCAATGTCATTCTCCATCACGAAAAGTAGACTAGCACCTAACACTTAACTAATAGACATAGGAATATCTCCTCTTGCTATTTTTGCAGCCACATGAAACAACTCGGTAAAACCATTAAAAGGATCATTTGCCTAAAAGCAATCTCTAAGGTGCTCATAAACCATTCCTTGACAAGCCTCTTGAAGAAAGGCAAGGGGTAGTGCACAATGCTTGTGCAAAAAGTGACCTCTCAAGACATAAAGGCTACTCAGATTGATAATCTAAAACCTCTAGTGGTAGTCTCTCTACTGCCATAGGATGTAGTGAGCATAGGGAAGAGATAGTCTCATCAGTAGGACTAGCCATAGACAAACGGTGTAGCGCTCATGCTGCTCTACTAAACTCTCCCTCATGACCCAATGTCCTACACCGTCATAATCAAGTGTACTCTGTGGTATGCTATGGTGAAACCTGTCTCCTAAAGCGTATAGCCCTAACAGACTCCTCCTGAAGGGCCACCCAATCCTCTACTCTGAATCAAGGAAATCTAACAACCACCTCTCTATGCCCCGCACGCCCTCCTCTAGCATAACAAAGATACTATCGAGGGAGTAAGAGGAATAAGAACCATGCTAACTCGTCCAAGGGATCACGTGCCAAATGATCGAGTGATAGGCGAATAGCCTATCTAACCTCATCATGGAGTGTACGGGGTAGCCTATGGAATAGATATGAATATGGAAAACTAGTCTCAAATAACCCTAAAATGCAACCCGCTTGAGAAGCTAACCATTCCCATGACACGATATGTATCCTTGGAACAATCAAGGTAGGGATAAAAGAAGGGATAAAGGAATCATGCATAATATCCTAAGTCCATAGAATCACAATGTGCACCTGCTAGTGCCCAAGTGGTGGGCCTAGATGGCAAACTACCAAAAGGTAAGGATTCTCCTTGAGAATTAGACTTCTTCTCATCACACGGTATCTTTTACTATCATATTTGAACTCCTCAACATGTCCCAGTAAGCATCTTGTTCCAAGGAGATGCCGTCCTGCCTGTAATCTTAAAGATGCCGACGATGTAAACAAAAGATGTTTAACATGACAATGTGAATCAATATCCTATGTATGTGGTAAGGCGCTCATCGTTCGCGAGGGTTCTGCAAGACACGACTGCGACGATTTCTACTCCGCCAAGGGCTGTGACCATTTCCAAGTTTGTCAGCCATCAGATGAGACGTCATCCTAGGCCAAATGTTATGCGACATTCACGATAGCAATAATAGAAAGTATGAAAGTTTCAATAGCAAAGCAAAGTTTTGACAGTATGAAAAGAAAGAGGGAGGGGAGGGCGTTGCGTCGGGAGCCACACTGTTGACGAGATTCTGTTTAGTTCGCAACATACTCTGTTGAGGTGCAGGAGACAACAAAACTTGAACCAGCGAGCTCAAGTTCATAGGTTGAAACTCATAGCAGTCCGATAATATGTTGTTCTTTATATCCTTCATCCCAAGATAATCAATTTGAGACCCCGAAATGTGACTCATAACCCGGTTCTCCCTTTCCATTGCACATGGCATTTACAGAGAGCATTGGCTGTCAAAAAAAGGCAGAGTGGAAGGATTACTTAGATTATAGATTGAAACTCTTAGCAGTCCGATAATATGCTGTTCTTTATATCCTTCATCCCAGAATAATCAATTTGAGACCCCGAAATGTGACTCATACCCGGGTTCTCCCTTACCATTGCATTTACTGAGAGCATTGGTTGCAAAAAAAGATAGAATGGGAATGGATTGCGCCGGCCCATGCTCTTGGCATTGCATCTACTGAGAGCATTGGTTGTAAAAAAAAGATAGAATGGGAATGGATTGCACCGGGCCAATGCTCTCTGTATAGTGTAGCACCTGACACTTGTTATCTAAAATATATTACAATATAGTAATTGACATCTATCTGTTGTCTAAAATATATTACAAAATATGAAAGTGAAAGTGATGACAAATGCTACAAATGCAATTCATAGCGGTACTATAATATTTTTTTTTTATATACTTCATCCTAGAATAAACAATTTGAGACCTCGTACCCTGGTTCTTGCTTTCCATTGCTCATTGCATCCGTTGGTTGGTGCAATCCATTCCCATAGTACCTGTGATCTTGAGGTTACTAGTTTAAGTTTTGTTATGTCTGTACTTCAACAACTACACAGAATTCTCCTGACGCAGCAGCCCCTCCCCGTTTCATTGCTTAATACGCAGCTCCACCCGAGACCCAAAGTCGTCTGAAGCCTGTAACTTTCGACTCCATGGGCAGTTCTGGGATTGGGAGTCTCAACCACCCCAATGGCGGGTCCATTGGCGGACGCGGGGTCTCCGATGTAGGTTCAGTTATTATTGAAAAATTCGAGGGCGGGAACAGTTCATATGAGAAGCCTCAACAATCTACTTCATGTCGGGGAGATCTCGTACCCAATGGATCGTGTTTGACGTTTGATCGGGGTTTAGCCCCAATTACCCATTAAATTTATCAAACGAGGTTAAGTTCATTTTACCTGGTAGGTTTTTATCTTCGTACGTTATGTTAGTCTTCCCATTCATTTTAAGATATTAAAAAGTTTATGTTAGTACGGTTGGATGGGTGTTTCCATTCTTTTTGTTATACTCTGTGCAGCGGGTTTTTGGTGCCATCGTGCCATCGTGTTTCACGTTTGACTCTAACTGGAACTAGGACCCAACAACCTTCGAAGCATAAAGTAAGCACTTACTTTATGCTTTTGACATAGTTATGCGTGATACGAACGCCGAATATAGATTCACTGGAGTAGAGTTGATTGCTGGCACTGAACCATCAAGTCCATGGCCACTTGGTCTATGAACAATAAACTTGGAAGGGACAAATGCTACTAGAATAAATAATTGCTACATGGATATCTCTCTAGAGATTGTCGTTTTGGAGAAGGGCATTTCCCGTATCTTTTTTGTCAAGTTGGGACCTCCGCTGATTCGCATTTGAATTTGTTGCCGCACACGCCAATAAGTTCGCTATAAGGATGACTTCAAATCCAGGTAAGGCGATTGTCTTTACTGCTTTCTCTAAAGTCCCATCCGTTTATCCCATGATTTGCACATTTGCAACTTGTCCGTTCACTACTTCGAGAAACTTGAGCTCGGAAATTAGCTCGCTATTGTGCCGATGACATAAGCTAGATGCGATTATTGCCCACCATGTGGATAACGAATCACATCGAACATAATATGAGGCTTTCCTACCGATAAAAGAGGTTTATGATTCACTAATGTTATTAATGTATGTGGGTATAATATCAAAGTAAAAAAGTGACCATTGTCGGGGAAATTGTTTGGCCTCGAGAGTGCACCGAGCACTTGGCTGCTTGTGCTTAGTTTGCCGTTATTGTAGTTGATTGAGAGTTTCTCGTAGATCGTCATTCTCTTCCTATTTCTGGTGTGTTGGAAATCTCAGTTCTGTAAAATTTTAGGTTTTCCTTTGTTTCCTGATGTTGTGCTTCTCGAGGGTTTGTGTTTGTGTTTGGCCTTTGCAGAACTGGCTAGTTCATGCAGGTTCTGCTACGGTTTCGGACCCGACGGTCCCTAGGAATGGCTGGGAATTTCACAAACAACAAATAGTATTCTATTTGGCTCAACCCGGCACCCAGACGACTGAATCAAACCATTCACATAGACGGACTGAGAGCTCCTAAAATGGAACTTCCTCGATGCTAGTCACAGATCGAACACACCATTTTCTCAGGATTTGTCATTCATAAAATTTCAGCTGCAAGGTTCACAATTTTGGAAAAGCCATCCAACTCAAGTTCATATAGTGTCTGCACTAAATTATGACAGAAAATCATTTCAGCTGGCGCCTTCACACGCACTCTGTCCAATAACAGTAAAGACGACTCACCCTCCAGACTTCTTCCTTCACCTCCCAGCAGCACTCTCATCAATGCTTTCTCCTCTGAAAACACTCACAAAGATCCACTGAAAACCCCTGTTCAGCCCTCTCCTTCTCAAAATCCTGCAACCATTCCTTGCAAAGCTCTTCTGGCAGTTTCCAGAACGCTCTCTACTGTCATTTCCCAAAAACTCTCTGTCCAGCCCTCATCCGTCTCAAATTTTCATACCCTGTCAGCATGTGCACTCTTGCAAGACTTTCTCCTCTGAAAACCCTCTGAAAGATCCACTGAAAACCCATGTTTAGCCTCCCCTTCTCAAAATCCTGCAACCACTCCTCACAAAGCTCATCTGGTATTTTCTCAAAAGCTCTCTACCGTCCTTTCCCGAAAACCCTCTGTCTCTCTTGAAAGTTCATGCAAACTTCTCTCTTGAAACTCCTCTGGCATTTCCCAAAACTGTCAGTCCTTCTCACTATGAAGAAATCAACTCCTGCCAACCCTTCTCTTGAAACTTCCCCTGTCTAAAATCCTCTAGCATTTTCTGAAAACCCTACTGTCTTTTCTTCTCGAGAATTCCTGCAACTTCTCTCTCGAAACTCCTCTCTTTTTTTCCCAAAAATCCTTGTCTCTCTCGAAAATCTCTGCAAACTTCTCTATCAAAAATCCTTTGGCATTTCTTGAAAACTTCCTACTGTCCAGCCCTCATCTCTCGAAATCCTGCAACCACTCCTTATCAAGCTCATCTGGCATTTTCCTGAAAACCCTCTACTGTCCAGCCCTCATCTATCTTGAATTATCATACCAGCATGTGCACTCCTGCAAGACTTTCTCTGAAAACCCTCTGTCAACTTCTCTCTTGAAATTCACTGCAAACTTCTCTCTTGAAACTCCTCTGGCATTTCCTGAAAACTGTCAGCCCTTCCTCTCTCAAAAATCCTCCATCACTTCCTGAAAACCCTACTGTCTTCTCTCAAAAATTTCTGCAAACTTTACTATCAAAAATCCTCTGGCATTTCCCGGAAACTGTCTGCCCTTCATCACTTTCGATTATTCTCCTTGTCAAGAACTCAACTCCTGCCAACTCTTCTCCTGAAAACCTCCCCTGTCATTTCCCAAAAACTTCCTACTGTCCAGCCCTCATCTCTCAAAATCCTCTGCAATTTCCTGAAACTGTCAGCCCTTCATCTCTCAAAAATCCTCCATCACTTTCCGAAAACCCTACTCCTTTCTTCTCCCGAAAATTCCTACAACTTCTCTCAAAAATTCTATGCCAACTTCTCTCTTGAAATCCTTTGCCATTTCTTTCTCCTCTAAGCCCCGTACTCTTTCATTCCAATAACGTAAACCCCACATTATGTCTTGGCTCAAGCCACATTAAAAGACTCCTTGAGCTAATAACACCATAACTTTTTCCGGCTTCACAATAATATAGGAAATATCTCCCACGGCAAGGTAGCAAAACCACACCCAAGACATATTATCATAAATCCATGTTCCTTACAACAACTAAAAGAGAAAAGAAAATTTGTCACACCAAAAGCCTCAAGGGTACACGTGGGCTATTTTCCCGACAACACCGTATAGAACACATGAAGGATGAGAAGACCCCATGTACAAGGGAGAGACAAACAAGGTAGAATGGGACTCAAAAACCAACTGGGCGTGGTGCACTCTAGAAGAAGTCACAAATGTGGATGAGGTCTCCCTACCAAATCCAAATATCACCACTCTCTCTTCCATCATGTTTAGTTCAATACGCACCATGTTGAGCTCAATATATTCAGCCAAACCAAAGACCGCTACCAAAGTGTGTAAAATAGCTTGTAACAACATAGCATCACAAACTCTATGTCGCAACTCCCTGTCCAATATCCCATACCGCAATTGGATTGCATGGGCCTTAGTAACTCCTTGAGTGAAACTGATCAGCCATCTCATGCAAGTGTATGTTTCACGTAGGCTCTCTCTAGTCTTCTGCTGGAATTCTTACAAGGTCCTCAACTTGTCAATCCGCACTCCTTGGTAGTTCTGCCCCAAAGATTGGATGAACTCCACCATGGGGTTAAACCTTAGAACTACATCACCTCCTATAGCAGTACCTCCACTTGTAATAGCACTATCTCCAGCTAGTGCACCTCCACTAGCTCCCCAACGTTACTCAAGCTAGAACTCATGGGTACAACCAATCTACCCCTGGCAACCAAACCTAAAATGATGGAGATATAGTTCAGAGACCAATACTGTCTCCATAACTCAATCTCCTCCAAGTGTCTCTTGAACTCATGGTAGTCGTCCATTGACGGACCCTCCAAGTGCTAAAATAATCCCTTCCATGCCATGAAAGGTGTGAACAAAGTTGGATTTTGCATATGCTACAGATCACACCAACTATCAAACTCCTCAATAAAGTCATCCAACTCAATGATACACATTATACCAAAGTAACACCTAGGGCTTTCGGAGGCCCCATAAATCTCATCCATGTCCCACAACAACAATGCAGACACACCAAGTGCATTCTCAATTGAACCAGCTCTTGTATCAAACTCTGGCTCAGATTTAATCTCCTCTCTCATTGGGACTTGAAATATAGGTTGATACCAAACACCACTCCAAGTAAACCGACTATGTACTATAGGTCTATCTACTCTAGAATCCCCAAAGATTTCCATTGTGACAAAGTAACCACAAAAGTTTCTTGGTATAGGAACCAAGTAACTTCCTAGATATTTCTAAAATATTCTAGACTAATTTAGCATATTTGTTACTTTGTTAGCCTTGACTAACTTGTTGATAAACTTCAGATTGTTACATAATGACTCATCTTTTACGATGGTAAGTTATGGATCATAGATGCCACTAATATAAGAACCAACATCCTAATGAAATGTCATGATTCCACCATTGTAGTTCACATTGGAATGGGACAGACCTTAGATGTAGTCAAATGTCATTACTATTGGCCCAAGATGAGCAACGATGTGATGGTATATGTTCAAATCTACCTACTCAACATCATAAAACTTCTAATTAAGCTTCCATAGGACTCCTTCAACCCCTCCCTAATCCTAAACAATGTTGGGAATATGTAAGCATAGATCTAGTTTATGAATTGATTCCATTGACTACAATGGAGTCAAACCTCAACTTTTGACTCCATTGTAGTCTTTGTTAACTGCCTTAACAAAATGATTCATGTGTGTCCTACAACCAAAGACATGACTACTCTACAGTTACACTCAATTATACTTAGATACAATTTATTCCAACTATGGCTTGTCTCAAGTGTTCATCAACATTAGAGGCACTCAAATCACTAGTTTGTTTTGGAGAACACTCTTTGGTATCTTCAAAACCAAATTGGCCATGTCTACGGCTTACCATCCACAAACCAATGGATAAACAAAGTGGGCTAATTACATTATTGAAGATATGCTCTAGGGCTTCACCTTAGATGAGCAAGAGAGGTGGGACACTTTACTTCCACCATTTTTCCTCATGTACGGAGAGGTTGATGGTGTGAATCCAAACAACATGAAACATGGTGAAACATGTATGGTGTGAATCCTTTTGTTTCTAGAATCCAACAAGGTGTGGAGAATGTCAAGCAAAAGTTGCAAATCACCCAAAATTGATAGAAATAGTGTGTAGGTGCACATTACCTACACATGGAGTCTAATGTTGGAGATAAAGCTTGGTTATAACCAATCTCACATTAGTTGACCCTTGTAAGCTCAAGCCTTGTTTTATTGAGCCTTTTCCCATCCTTTGGTGAATTAGCACAATGGCTTATCACCTTGAGCTACCATTCTACATGAAGATCTATATAGTGTTCCATGTTTCCTTACTACGCATATATGCACCCCGGCTGTTTGAATTTCCTTCCAAACAAGAAATTTGACCTTGTCCAATATTCATGATGGAACGGAGGAATATGAAGTCAAATGCATTCGCCAAAAACACATTCATGGTACCTGCCATCTATGTGTGGAATATCTTGTACATGAAAAGGGTACCTAGTGTATGAGGCAACATGACAGCCAATAGCCAACTTGACTCATGCACCGATGTTAATGCAATCTTTTGAACAATAGCTTTGCAATGAGAACATTGCATCTTAAAAGGGAGAGGTTTGTAATACCATTAGCTAGATATATTATCTAGAGGTGAAATTTGACTTGGTAACATTTGGACGGGTGTTATATATGATAAACTAAGTAGATCAGATAGAGGTGTCACCAAAAGAGTACTTCCACAAATAGTGTAGGATTGGAAACACCCAAAAAACTTCAAAGTCAACTTTGGGGACCTAAACAAATGATTAAGCCTCAAAAATAGAAAATTTCCCCCCTTCAAAGGAAAAGGTTTATCTTCTCCTCCCACTATTTGTCTCATCAAAAAGTTTCTAACAATAACTCACCCATGCAATTCTAAGCTTCTTACAAGAAGATTTTCAAAAAATTCCCTTTGGTCAAACTTGTTTGACCAACTAAATAGAATAAGAACTAACATGTCACCCATCCATGCAAATAATGTAATGGTGAAGCTTGCTAACATGTCATCAATCCATGTATCTGATCCAATGGTGGAGCTTCCTTTGAGAGAATCCTCTTTGCTATATAATAAAGACAAGGTGCTCCTCCGGGGCATTCGAGTATTGAGTTTGAAGCTTTGTGTTTATTTTCTTGTGTTTCTCCTATCCTTAGAACATTATAACTAGCCCCTAACACCTGACCAACTGATGTAGGAGTATCTACACTTGCTATTACTACATCCACCTAAAATAGCTCGGTAAATCCACTTGAAAGATCATCTGCTTGAAAGCAATTCCTAAGATGCTCAAATACCATCCTTTACAAGCCTCTTGAGGAGAGATGAGGGATTATGCACAACAATTCTTGTGAAAAAAACAACCTCTCAAAACATAAAAGCTGCTTAGGCTGATCATCTAAGACCTCTAATGGTACTCCTTCTCTTGTCATAGGATGTAATGAGCATAAGGAAGAAATAGTCTCATCTACAGGACTAGCCATGGACAAAGGGTGTAGTACCTGTGTTGCTCTACTAAACTCTCCTGCCTGACCTAATGTCCTACACCATCATAATCAGGTGGACTTTGTGATACCTTGTGGAAAGTCTATCTCCTAAAAGATGTAGCCCTAATTGACTCCTCTTGTGTGGCAGCCCAATTGTCCACTCAGAATTGACAAAATCTAACAACCTCCTCTCTATGCCCCGCATGTCTCCCTCTAGCATAATAAATGCACCAATGAGGGAGTAAGAAGATAAGAACCATGCTAACTTGTCCAAGGAATCACGTGCTAAATGATCAAGTGGTTTACAAAAAGCCTATCTAGCCTCATCATGGAATGTATGGTGTAGACTATGGAATAGAAGTGGACACTAGAAAACTAGTCTCAAATAACCCCAAGATACAGCCTGCTTGAGATTCAAACTACTTCCACAACTCAATTGATACTCTTGGAAGAATCAACAAAAGGATAAAGGAAGTATGCATAATCCCAAGTGTCACCACTATTGCACCTTTGGTGATATTCACCTTCTCTTCTACTTATTCCAAACCTCCATAATGTATCACAGGCTGATATTGGAAATAACTTAAATGCACACATATCCATTCCTTTATATTTTGGAGGATTAGTGTCACAAAATTAATAATAAATGAGACAAACCAAAACTCATGCATTTCTATTTTGTATATTTTAGAGTAGGACTAGTGTTATGAAGATCATTTTTTGGTGAATTTTGGGATTTCTATTCTATGTATTTTGGAGCATGACTAGTGTTATGGAGAAATTTCTTTGGTGAACATTGATATTATGCACTTTTATCTCAATATGTTATTAGAAAAAAGAGGATGGATATTATGAGAGAGTTTTTGAGTCCAAAATGAGGAGAATATCTAGATTGCTAAATGGGGATTTGATTTTATTGATTTACATCATGAGTACTAAACTAGATATGCTTGGCATTATTACATGCAAGTTCTTATCAAAGAATCATTATTTAGCATGGAAGTCTATAATGTTTATCTTCTAAAGGCAAAGAATAGTTTGATCTTGTTACAAGGAATGAAGCTTGTGCCCAATGGTACTCCTTTTAGATCCTAATGTACATGTTTGGAGAAAAAAATACTAATCAAGCTATGCACTACCTTTCTTTGTATGTTTCTTCTTCACCCTTTGGCTACATATAAGTGATTGATATTCCCAAATTTTTTTTGGATGCAAAGCAAATCTTTCTTAGACTTTAACAAAGATAGAAAGAGCTTTAGTTGAAGCTGTAATTAATAGAGGTTAGGACAGACAATTAAGAAAGAGAGTCTTTGTCACATTTTTAATTTGGTCGAGCAACTCAATAATATTAGAGTTCAGGTTGTATACTTCTTCATAATATTTAAAGGTCTACCAAAAGGAGTATAAAGCTTTGGAGACTATGGAAGATAATACCAAGTTGGAAATCCAAAACAATGACCATAGGAGAGTGAAGGTCTTTTACTGTGGAATGATTCATATAGGGTGATACTGCCTTATCTTGTAAGTCACAATCTATTGCATGTTTGAGTCCCTATCTTGACAACAAGTACCCAATATTGATGATTTTGCATCATGAAGGAGTTTATGCATTCCACCAAACATTGTGTGCAACATGCACTCCTAAATTGCAGCCATTTCATGTATGTAACCTAGAGTACTATGTTTCAAATGCCTTCAGCCTTGAAATGTGTCACCCGCAAGGATACTTTGCTTATACTATGGGTTTAACACTTTTGTTGGGGGAATCTATCAACCACTAAGATCAATTTGAATCTCATATATCTTTCCGTGGAGACTTATGGATGCATCTTGTGCACTAGTAACCTTCAGTATCCTTAGTAGGACATATTAGGTGGTTTCACTTTGGAAATTTGGGCATAAGAACAAATAGTTTACATGGATCTATGGGATAGTTAATAGATTTCCCAAAGATTATTATAGGATGTGAGAAGGGATACTTGAATTGGATGGGATGTATTCCCATAACTTTATAAAAAAAGAGAGAGGGGGTTTCAGTTATAGCTTTGACGGATATCTATGGATAAATAACAAACTTTGTAACTATTTTTAGTAAACTCTATAACATGACAAGATGTTAATAAATGAACACACCATAATTTGTGGTACTAGTTATGCAGGCCAATGTGCATTCATTTATCAAATTCAAGCATAACAATACGGATGGTTAGGAAGGCCCATAATGAAATAAATGATTGCATAAAGAGCTGAAGTGGTTTAATAAGAGGATAGCCACGTGGTTGGGTGGGTGGGTTTTGGAATGAGATATTTCAAATTTTCTTTGCGGATCCAAAATGCCTCTGTCAACTATTCAAAATCCCCACTCAAATTTGGCATCTTGAGAGTGCAAATGCTCTTTTTGTCAATCAACTAACGGGCGGTTTTGTAGTTAGCATTGATGTGCTTGTTCATTTCCATAGATTAGTGCAGCACTAGATAGCACGTTATGGAAAATGATCTGTGCCGTCGGCAACCAAGAAATTGATTGGGTGTTGAAGATGGCTTCCTTCGTGCCTTGCAAAGCTAACGAGGATGAGAGGTTCTGCATGGTGATGCACCATTATGGCCAAATACTAGATTATTTGGAGGACCTTGAGCATTTTTCACAGATTCATGGTGAGAATTGATAAAACCCTATTCAAAACTCCACCATTTTTAGTTTCATGGCTACATTTTTAATACAAGAGGGGTAAGGATTTCCTAGTCCTATGATAGGTGATAGGCTTTACAAGAAATGGTTGCAGTACATGAAACAGTACAAAGGAACTAGGGAGTTGAAGACAAAGGCTATAGGAGAAGGCCTCACTAAGAAGGAATACAACAAAGAATAGAGAACTATAGAAGATAAATTGAATGGAATGTGCACACATTTTGCTAGAATGGAAGCCTTGATAGGGAATAGAGCAAACATTAATCCACCCACTATGGTAAGTTTGGGAGATTTAAATCCCAATTTGAGAGAAGGTGCATGAAGGTGCACATGAGCACTCTCAATTTCCATCTCTCCTAGAGGTGGTACTTTTGAGTCATGGTACCAATTTTTCTCAAATACCCAAGTGGTGGAAAATTTACCTAGTGTTTTTTTACATGGATAATGGAATTTGATCACCCAAGGAGGAGTCACCGTTTGTGGTGCTTGTAGAGGACTCACCTTTTGTTACACCACCTCCACTAACTTCTACAAAAGAGGATGGGTCCAAGGGCACTTTCTTGGATCAAGAAGGAGAACGGGACCCCAAGAGGAGAAAAGGTCAAATTTCAACAAGTAAGGTGACGAGGATGTCTCCTAGTATGTCATTGTCTCATGATTGGGCAAAAATCACCATGTTGAAAGCAAATACTATAGAATCACAAGAAAGGTTACGACTAGCTGAACTAGAATCCACCAACATGAGGAAAAGAGAGAAAACATTTCTAAAAATGGAAACTAAGCTTGTTAGATTAGAGACAAAGAAGCTGAAAGTTGAAATTGAGAAGGAACTAAGTGCCAACAAAAGGAAAGGTGGGGCAGGCAAGCACCAGTTTAAGGAGAAGAGTTTAGAGTCAAAGCACATTCATGAAATCAAAATGAGTCTCCTTCAAGCAAGAAAATCTCATGAGGAAATAAGCATGTATTTCAAAGTGCTAACTCAATTGCTGCATGGAGATCATCCATGTACTTTGAATGCAAAAAACACTACTCCAAATTCATCATATTCTAGTGATAGCAAATAGCATGTCACAATGTAACCCTACTAAGTGTGTAATAAAGATGAGTTTTCTCAAAAAATATTATGGTTCAAATGTAAACCATGTTTTGGGGAATGAAACATGAATGAGTTTTTATAAAAAGACAAAACTTGCTAGAGCCTGTTGCCACTCACTGGTGATCATGAAAGCTTGATCTAAAGGCCCAGTGCTGCCTGGTCCCACCAAATGGCACCTGTTCTTGCCTGATATGCATATCAAAAAAGCCCATAGGGATGCTGCCTGGTGCCGCTCGATGGTACGAGTCGCACAAAGCAATGGCGCTTGTTGTTGGAATGGCACTCAGAGCCCCACAATGGTACTTCACCAGTGGAGGTGGTGCTTGTAGGTGCCAGTTGACACCCAATCAAACAAAAGAAGTGACACATAACACAATAATGATCCACAAGAGTTTGACAAGGAGATTTAGAGAAAATGGGATAAAAGGTGTGAGAGAGAATATGATACATAAGATATGTATAAATGTACATAAGATGTGTATAAAAGGGGGGCAACTTAATCATGTAATTATGCTAGAGGAGAAGGAGGTGAAGAAGAAGAGGGAGGTGAACCATGCTGTAGAAGTTCTGCCAATGCATCCTCAAGTCTATGCCGGTATACATGATATTGAATCCGAAATGGACTCAATGACCACCAAAAAGACCACTCTCTCTCATCCAAGTGTTGGTGCCTAATACCAATAGCAAGAAGTGAATATGTGCCACTACTATAAGAACTCAATCTACCTGATGTCCACTCCTCTTCCGCCCAAATAATAGGAGGTCTATCATCATGGACAAATCTATCCAAAGCACTCATCAAAGGGCTGAATGAGCAAGTGTATGAAGTTCTCTCTACCCTATAAGGATGGAAGTGGGTAGGATGGATATCACTATGTAGATGGTTCCTATAATAAGAGAGTGAAAAACAATCTAGGATAAGAAGATCACGAAGTGGTAAACCTAATGAAGTGAGATGCTCATATGATCTAACTCTAAGTCCTCTAAACTCATCATCTCGCTAGATATCTACAAAATAAAAATATGCCATGAGGTGAGACCCGGTGTGAACTCCGTTTGGGAGTTCTGACCACTACCACATGCTTCAAAGCAACCACTCCACTCCATCCGGAGTAAGATCTATCCATAAGATAACCTCAAAGCATAGCAAACAAAATTGAATGAAATGGCAAACCCCAGTGCATGCAACCCACCCTACAAGGCTTGACTGTGTGTGAGGACACCAACCATGTCCAGTAGTTACAATCTCCCATGCACAAAAACCAAAGCTTCAATGAACCCAATATGATGCCAAACAAGTAATATCCACAAAAATAATCTTCTTGCGCAAGAAGGCAAGGAAGAGAATATTTGGAATATACTCTCTTAATAGACAAAGCCTCTCTCTAAACTCAGTATGAGTCCCTTGAGTCTCTACACTGCTTGATGATGTAGCATTTTGGGTCTCTCGAGTCACAACAATGCGTGGTAACACATGGGTGACATCAGTCTAGGTCTGCATCTCATGGCAAGTATGGGTCTTGTGAGCAATAGGACATAATCTAGGTCCAAGATAAGCCACACAAGCCCTCACTTGAGCTAGACTACTCTCACTCTCCTCTACCTTAACATGTGCACTCTCACATCTCTCCATAGCAAATGCTAACTCTTGTGCATGATTTTGTAATTGGACCCTATAACCCTCAGCCATGGCAATGGCACCTAGTATGTCCAATTCCAATTCAGCTAATCTTTGTTCTCTCTCCATCTCTACTAAAAATCTACCATGCTCTTCTATGGTCTCCAATCTCCTCTTGCACTCAAGCACTAATCTCTCATGCTCCTTTACACTCTTCAATCACCTCTCATGCTCAAGTAGTAATCTCTCTTGCTCCTCTACTCTCTTTGATCTACACTCATGCTCAACCAAAAGTCTCTCTCCCTCCTCAGCCGCTCAAACACAATCATCTAGAATACAAGTGATGTCAATAGAACAAGAAGAGGGTGAAGGTACTATGATACATAGTTGGTGCCACAAGTGCACCCATCAATTGAAAGAAAGCCCAGAAAGCAAGATACACACATTGCCTTGCCAAATACCTCTTTTCAACTCTATCTCTTTGTAGAGACCAATCAGAAACTGCGGTGTACGGAACAGTTCTCCTCCTTGGTGTCCTCCCCCTTGGCATTGCAAGTGCATCTCTCACTATATCAACGGTCAATCTGAATTGCCTCCCCTTGACCAAGCCAATGCATGAATTCTTGTCCCAAGACCTAACAAACTCAGTACATGGAAGAACCTGCACAAACAAGAAAGGAAAAAGCTTATTTTTCACTATGAAAAAAGACAAGATATGGGGGGTGGTGAGAGGCGTTAGGAGGTACCATGGGGCACTTCGGGACAGGAAAAAAGCAAGGGATAATGTGGCACAGGGGAGTGTTGGGAGGCGCTCCAAGACACAAAAAAACAAGGAGGCATGAGGGCAGGGGGGGACAGGAGGCACAGGGGAGTGTTGGGAGCTGCCGTGAGGCACTTTGAGATAGGAAAAAAAGATGGAAGCACGGGGGTGTGGGAGGCAAGGGAGTGTGAGAGGCTGGAGGCGCTTTAGGACAAGAAAAAAAGGGAGGCGTGGGGAGCTCTAGGACAGGAAAAAAAGGGAGATGCAGGGGTGAAGGGAGCACTAGAGGTCACTTTGGGATAGGAAAAGAACAGGGAGGCACAAGGGAAGGCCGTGCGGGGGGTGCTGGGAGGCACTAGGGGAGGCTGCAGGGCAGAAAAAAACAAGGAGGTGGCATTGAGTGGCATGATCTGTGAGCCGGCCTGTCTCTCACTCAGGATGAACCTCTGATGGCTATTATGGTAGCGCACCATGGACTAAGAAGGCAAGGAACCCAAACTCCATCATACTCCTCCAAGGCTAACACTCCAAGACTCAAGATATTGCTCATTAGAGAACTCAATGAGAGAGAGATAGTTGCAAATGAAAGGATGATGAGTATCTCCTCACCCCTTGTTTATATACTTGTGAAATCGTTACGTACCAAAGTTACTAATTACCGTAGTAACTCAAGTTACTAAACTAAAAGTCAAGTAAAGTCAAAAAGTAGAAAGGAATATCCATTCACATGGGCATATTCCCCTAAGCATGTGGTCTTATATTGACCCAACCACTAAGTCAAGGATTCCTTCACATGGGCTATCCTTGGAATAAAGAAGAATCCAAAACAAAAAGGTTCGCGGGCCCAAGAGTTCTCAACTCTTTCCTCAAAGCCAAACACCTAGGAATTATACCAAGTCAACACACTAAAATCCAAAATAGTGGTACTTATCTTTTCTACTTCCTCTAAAGTAAGGTCCACTCTATCTTAGTTATGACTAACTTTAGCTAACCATGACTAATATAGCTAAATATCACAATACCACACACATGCACAAATGGGTGTTACATTTACCCCCGGACTAATTTTTCACTTTGTCCTCAAAGCAAAGGTCTCTCTACCTTCTATGGTACATCTTCAACTTATCATGGTTAATCCTATCAAAGTGTCTTCCTCCCAACTCCTTGAGATCATAGGTGTAATTGCCCCACACCTTCTCCACTATGAAAGGTCCAAAGTACTTAGGTAAAAACTTCTTTTGCACTCTCTTGAATCGAATGGAATCAAACAACATTACCCAATCACCTTCTTTGAAAGGCTCCACCTTCTTCTTGCCTTGCCTCTTATCATAGCTCTCCTTTTGTTTCCTTTGGGCTTGCTCCACTCAAACCATAGCAACTGCTCTTGCCTCTTCCAACTCCATGAGTTGTTCCTTCCTTGACTTCTCTGCATCACCTCCTTGTGCTTTCTTCAATCTCCTATGAATGTTTTGGAAGGTAGGAAGATCAAAGTGAATAGGTAAGGTAGATTCAATACCATACACCAATTGAAATGGAGAATATCCGGTGGAAGTCTTCATGGTTGTCCTATACTCCCACAAAACTGCATGAATCCTCTTGTCCCAATGATGTTTAGCCCCCTCCATTTCTGCATCTTTGGCCAACATCATGCACAAGGTCTGATTGGTTCTCTCTGCCAAGCCATTGGAATTTGGTTTATAGGATGTAGTTACTCTATGTGTGATAGAGAAATGTTGTAGCATGGCTGTAGTAAGGCTTCCTGTAAACTCTCCTCCTCTATCAGAAACCAACTCCAAAGGGCATCCAAACCTAGTGATAATGCGTTCATAAAGAAATCTACCCACTTCATCTTCATTCTTGTCCCTCAATGGTCTAGCCTCAACCCACTTGGTAAGGTAATCAGTAACTACCACAATGTACCGCGGGCTTACCTATGCACCAAATGGGATGACCCGACACAGTCCGGACCTACGGATTGTACGCGATTGTTCCTTGGGGTTCTATTGAGAGGACCTACAAAATCAATTCTCCACTTCTCAAAAGGTCCTAGCAATGAATTGATCTAAGTGGTGGAGTGGATGTAGACTTTCTAGCAAAAGCTTGACAAACATGACAAGTTTTGCAATAATCAAGACAATCCTTGAAAATCCCTCTCCAATGGTAACCTGCATCTAGAATCTTGAAAGCAGTCACCTTTCCTGCAAAGTGTCCTCCACATACTAAACCTTCATGAAACTCCTTTATGAGTAGGATAGACTCTTCCTTACCCACTGCTCTTTGAAGTAGACCATTTGCTCCTTGGTGAAAAAGAATATCCTCCACCATTGTGTAAGGTCTAGGTCTTGCTGCAAGGGCCTTCCTCTCCCTAGCATGCATCCCTTCTGGATAGTTGCCTTTTGTCACAAAATCCACAATCTCCTTGTACTCCATTGGAACCTCTTGAGTGACTGAGATTGTCATGAGCTCCTCATCCGAGAAGGAATCATCCACTGGCTCATCTCCATCATGATCATAGGCTCTAGATAATAAATCAGCATTTGCATGTTTCTTTCCTGGCCTATCCTCAATTGTGTAGTCATACTCAGACAAGAGTATCATCCACCTTGCTAGTCTCCCTTCAACATTAGGCTTGTTGAAGATGTAGTTCAAAGCCTTGTGATCCATGACAATTGTGGCTTTCCCTCCAATCAAGTAGTGTCTAAACTTCTTGAGACCAAAGATCATTGGCAACCCTTCTCTCTCCGTGACAGAGTAGTTCTTCTCTGCTGAAACCATCTGCCTACTAGCATAAGCTATTGGATGATCATGCCCATCTTGGTCTAATTGACTAAGAGTGCATCCTATAGCTACATTAGAAGCATCAGTGTAGAGGATGAAAGGCTTACCCCAATCAGGTTTAACAAGAATTGGAGCTACAACAAGGGATTGCTTGAGCTCCTCACAAGCTTTGAGAGCCTCCTTGTCTTCCAAAATCACCATGTAATCTACACCCTTCTTCATGTAGATGGTCAATGCATAAGCCTTGTTGGAAAATGAGAAGATGAACCTCCTATAGTACCCAACCATTCCCAAGAATTGGCGTAACTTTGTCAAGCTTGAAGGGAATGGAAGGTCTGAGATTTTCCTCACCTTCTCAAGATCAACTGCTATTCCATCCTTGGAGATGATGTGCCCCAAAAGTAGACCTTCTTCACATCCAAAAATGCACTTCTCTGGGTTGAGTGATGCATTTGCCTCATCCAAGCATTGTAAGACTTTGATTAGGTGCTCAAAGTGCTCCTCCTTGCTCCCATAGACACAAAAGTCATCAATGAAATCTCTCACAAATTTCCCAATGAAAGGTTCAAATACCTTGTTCATGAACCGTTGGAATGTGGCTGGAGCATTGCAAAGCCCAAAAGGCATGACCTTGAAAGCGTAAGTTCCCCAAGGTGTGGTGAATGTGGTGAGTTGTTGATGCTCTGGTGCAATCTTGATTTGGTTATATCTACTATAACCATCTCCAAAACGGTACCTCTCATGACCTGCAACCTCCTCCAAGATCTCATCAATGAATGGAAATGAGTAGTAGTCCTTCTTGGTAACAGCATTGAGCTTCTTGTAATCCGCACATACCCAAAGCTTGCCATTCTTTTTCTTCACAATGACAATTGGAGACACCCATTCTGAATTCTCCACCTCAAAGATAAATCTAGCCTCCTTGAGCTTATCAATCTCCTCCTTCACAACCAAAGATATTGGTGGGCTAATGCGACGTTGCTTTTGGCGGATTGGTCTTGCATGTGACTCCACCTCTATCTTGTGCTCATCCAAGGTGACTTCCTTCAAATCCTTGTAACTGAAAGCAAACACATGGATGAACTTGCGGAAAATCTCCTCAAATCTCACCTTCTCCTCCTTGGTAGCATTTGGGCCATACTTGAGGGTAGATAACCTTCTCTCTACCTCCTCAAGTGTCAATGGTGATTTATCTGGGTCCTTCAAAACCTCTGGCTTAGGTGCAAAATCCATAGCACATGAAGGATAAACATCTGAATCAGATTCAGATTCATCCTCCTCCGTGGAAGTCTCCTCTTCCATGCTTGTGTCCACACCTGAAGCTCATTCTTCAGAATCTGATTCCCAATAATCAGAAGATGGGGTATCTGAATGTGAAGTGTTGGTGGTGTTAGTCACAGGAACCGTGACTCTATGGTTTGATGGCCCAATCCTCAAGTACCCTTTGTGCCATTGATCAGTTGTGCGTGCTGCTCTCAACCATGGCCTCCCAAGAAGTAAGTCATAGCTTGAATCCTTCAAGACTTGGAAAGTCATGAGATTTTGAACTCCCATAACTGAAACTACCACCTTATCCATCACCCCTACTGGTCGAACTTGTTGCTTGTTTGCCATGCTCACCACAAATGTTGAAGGTCTTGAGGGTATCATACCCAACTTCTTCATCAACCTTTCTGACATGGCATTCATTGCTGATCCTCCATCAACCAATGCATCCTTGATGTTGTGACCATTCACTCTCACATCAATCTTGGAGGCATATTCACAAGCCTCCCATGGTGTTGGCTTGGCATCCACCACCCCCATTGATATTGGAACTTTTACCTTCTTCGTTTTCTTGCTCCTTGTAGAACTCAAACCACCTCTAGGCTCCTTTCTCAAGGTAGGGTTCAAAGCAATTAATTGGCCCACTGTGATGTTAGCCTTGTGACTACCAACATCCTCCAACACATTGTAGTTCCATTGTTGCTTTGAGATCAAGAAGTCCTCCATTCCCAACTTCTTCCTTGGAGTCTTTGTTGTTGATGGTGTTGAGGTGTGAGTGCTCCTAGTAGACATAGGAGTATCCTTGCTTGAAATAATCCTTGAGAAGAGTGAACATCCTCTGCAAAACGAGCTCTCTTCTTCTCTTGTGCCAAAAGCTCCAAATTAAGACCCTTGGAGTTTGAGCACTCTCCCTTCTCATACTTGCTCTCAACCACATCTATGGATGCTATCCCCTTACCTTTGTTGGGATTAGGAGCCACTTCGGTTTCACTACCTCCCTTTTTCCCTCTATTGGCTCCCTCATAACCCTTTCCTCCATGGTAAGTGGAATTTGGGCAATTCCTTTGGATATGGCCTCTTCCTCCACAACCAAAACAATTTCTATCATTGAAATTGTTGGCTGGTTGGCCTCTTCTATATGGATAGTTTCCATAACTCCTAGGCCCTCTCCCTACATTCTGATCCACCTTTCTCTTCTCCCATAGTTGCACCACATTGATCTTGAGATCCGCAAGTTGTTCTGTGATGGTTTGGAGCGGATCTTTTGGTGGAGGTGCAAGAACTGGAGCAACTACTACTTGTGGTGCAACCCTTGTCACCAAAGTATCAGAAGTTCCAGCATACTTGTAGCCTTGAGGAGGATGCACAACCTCCTTCACCACCAATTCACTCTCATCCCCTTCCAAACTCTCCTCCATACAAATTGCGATCTTGATAGCTTCAACCTTGGAAGAAGGTTTCTCATATCTCACCTTGCTTCTAATTTGTGGTCTCAATCCTCTCACAAAATTCTTGGTGAGCATGGCCCCTATGCCAATCATTGTAGTCTCCACATCATCCCCACCCTTCCTCAACACTATGCGAAATCTAGACTCGAACTTTTCCACTCTTTCCACATAGACTCTCACTTTCTCTCCATCTCCTTGCTTGAGAAATGTAACCTCAATCATCAATCTCTCATAACTCTCATCAGGAAGAAAGTTCTCAATGAGTGCTGAAGTCAGAGTCTCCCAAGACTCCTCTTCCCCCTCCCTCCTCTTTTTTTTTTGGTATTCTGACTCATACCATGTAAGTGCTGCATCCTCAAAGAAATCTGGTAATAATGAGGCCCACTCATTCTTCCTCCTCTCATTGTTTCCTATGCAAGCTCTCTTGAAGTCTCTCACAAAGGCCTCCACATCTTCTCCATCCTTGCCAAAGAAAACTGGAAGTTTTCACATCTTAACCCCTCACTATCTTTCTTTTCTCTCAAATTTTTTTTTTCTCTTTTTTTTTCTCTCTCTCTATTACTAATAGAGTATATACATGACTAACACCATCTGAGAATAATCCACTCTAGGGAAAACAAAAGGTTCAGGTTGCTCCAAGATTTCTTTAGTAATATCAAATCCTAGAGTGCATATTAATCTAACTCTCATGGATAGTTTATCCATAAGTTGAAAGATTATCTCCATCACTAATCTTGAGAACTAGCTAATGAAGGTGGTAGTATTTCTGTAGCTATACTTAGACTCTCTCCAAGATCCTTCACCAAAGTTTCCAAAAGTGCTTTTACTCCACTACACTCATGTCCTTTTGGAAGTCCTTCAACTCCACAAACCTCACACAACTCCTTGGTCTTAGATCTTCTCCCTCCCAATCTTGGTGAAGAAGGTCCAACATGCAAACCCAAGTCAAGTAAGCCTCTCCTTTCCCTCAATCTCTTGCTCTCAAAGGTCAATGGACATGAAATTGCCTTATGTCCCTTCTCTCCACATAGAAAGCACTTAGACTCACTCTTTCCTCCAAGTGGTGTAGGTTTTTGGATCCTCTCAATACTCTCTTCAAATTCTATTGTAAACTCTCTTTTCCTCAAATCAACCCCTACAATCACCTAAAACCCTTGGGGAACCTTGCATAATCTCAATTTCCACTCTTGATGACCCTCCATGTTCCCAAGATAAATCTAAACACTCACACATGCTTTTTGTTGATCTCAAACTTCTCATGCATGAGATCTCCACTCTGCAGAATTGACACTTCCTCACAATGTCACTCAAATCTCCCAACCAATATTCCGTAGTCCTCTGAAATTTTGCACACTTGATTACAACTCTAGGGCGTCCCTCCTTGAAAAATTTCAGATCTTTTCATCAAGCCATTTGGCCTAGACACCTTTCTATTCAGCACCCATATTTCAGATTTGGTCTGAAAACCACCCCCCTCACTTCAAAAACTCATTTCTCCCTGCGCAAGAACAATCTCTCTCTAATTTTTGTGGCAGCAGGTAGGATACAATGCACTGAATTTTCTTGGAAATTTTCAAGATAATTCACTCAAAATTGAAGAAATGGTAGACTCTGTACAATTTTCCAGAGAGCATGCAGTTGCGGGAGCACTTTACCCTATCAACTTTCAAAAATTCTAGCCCAATGCGCATAGAAGCTCTAACAATAATTTCAAGTGTGTTAACTGAAAGATAACCCAAGCTATCATGTGTAGAAATCTCAAGTCCAGATCTCAAACTTGAGATTTTGCCCAAAATCACCTTAATCCCCAAAATCTACAATCCACCTCACACAATCTCTCCAATTCCTCTCATGTGTACAAGATGTACAAAATCACCTCAAAGACATCATAATGAACTATAGGGTATACAAATGGATCTTGGTTCTCTAACATAAGTTTAGCCCTCTCCTCTCTTAATGTTCTCTCCAAGTGAGCTCTCATAGCCTCCTTCTGCCTAATGTAGAATTGGACGCGGAATATTATCTTACCTTCTAGAGAGGTCCCGGCAACGGAACCAAAAATGTGAGCCGGCCTGTCTCTCACTCAGGATGAACCTCTGATGGCTATTATGGTAGCGCACCATGGACTAAGAAGGCAAGGAACCCAAACTCCATCATACTCCTCCAAGGCTAACACTCCAAGACTCAAGACATTGCTCACTAGAGAACTCAATGAGAGAGAGATAGTTGCAAATGAAAGGATGATGAGTATCTCCTCACCTCTTGTTTATATACTTGTGAAATAGTTACGTACCAAAGTTACTAATTATTGTAGTAACTCAAGTTACTAGACTAAAAGTCAAGTAAAGTCAAAAAGTAGAAAGGAATATCCATTCACATGGGCATATTCCCCTAAGCATGTGGTCTTATATTGACCCAACCACTAAGTCAAGGATTCCTTCACATGGGCTATCCTTGGAATAAAGAAGAATCCAAAACAAAAAGGTTCGCGGGCCCAAGAGTTCTCAACTCTTTCCTCAAAGCCAAACACCTAGGAATAATACCAAGTCAACACACTAAAATCCAAAATAGTGGTGCTTATCTTTTCTACTTCCTCTAAAGTAAGGTCCACTCTATCTTAGTTATGACTAACTTTAGCTAACCATGACTAATATAGCTAAATATCACAATACCACACACATGCACAAATGGGTGTTACAGATTGGCGCTTGAGGACAGGGCGGGGGTTTAGGGTTTTGTGCTGGGAGCTGCTGGTGGCACCCATAGGTGCTAAACATTAAGGCTACATTGTCACAAAAAAGAACTCATAAGTTTTGAAAAATTGTGGCAAACATGTAGACAAAATGTGAGGAATGAAAGATAAATACTTGTCAATGTAGGTAATGCAGTCCAAGTGTGATTTTGAGGCCAATTACATCAAGATCAACCTCCCTGATTCTGGCCACCGCTGTTTGAATTTGATGTTTGACCATCCAACACCATTTGATGAAATCTGCCGAGTGTTGAATTGTGTGGAAACCTATCAGCCAATCTCCTTCTTGAGTATTCTTCATGTCTTCACCTTCAAAAATATTCTCATAGCCCCAGACTTCTGCCATGGAGAATATTGGAAATATAGGACTGAAAGGAAATGGAAGAATGGCTCCTGAACCTCTCCTCAACCCTTCAACTCAGCCCCCAAATCCAGGTCACCAAATCACAATCTCAAAACTGGTCTCAAAATGGACTGTCTAAACTGACCCCATCACACTCTTGAACATACACTACCCGAGCCCTGATAGGGTGTATTTGTAACTTTCAAATTCCTAAACTTTTCAAAATTCGCTAAGCTGAATTGCTCCTTAACTTCAAAAAATTGCTCTCAAAACTTCATGAAATGCTCAAATGTGAAATTTAGCTACAAGGAATGGGGTTTATATAGCCCCCACCTCACAAATTATTCATATTAACTAGTCTCACTAAATCAGTATTTCATGAAGAAGAACCACAGTTTAAAGAGAAAATATACAAATCATGAGCGGCAACATGAGTCATGCCACCTCACAAACCGGCACACTCGACAGCTTGTGGTGATGGCCGGTGCCTTTGTGCCGATGGGATCACCTGTCTAAATATACTCGGTGCCTCCCAGCGTCTATAGGCAAGCATCAACCGGTGCCACCCTAACCAACCACCATGCCAAAATACACCAACGTTCCCAACGCTGTCTTGTGACTCTTTGGGCGTTAGCCAGTACCCTCCGATGACTTCTAATGTTTTGGGCATCATCAATAGGTACCCAACAACTTAGAGTGTACCTAGGGCTGGGCTTCATGTGTCCACATTCTTTGCATTCTTATTTCAGATCTAGAACAAAATAATCTTTGTAATCTTGGAATTTGTCAAGGTAGCATTATATGAAAATGTTTTTAAAACTATAAAAGGAATACAACACATAAACATATGAAGGATTTTTTTTAAATTATAGAAGAAATACACCGCTCATTGCTCATTACTTACAAAATATGCAAAAAAAAAGAATGATATTTCTATTTTATTGAACCATGATCTCATTTCATTCCAATATATGATTCACATGATGAGAGAGGCATTGTTGCATCACCCTAGGCCTACTTTCTTCTCTACCAAGCTCTATTCCATTAAGTCATATCTGAATCTATTTGAGTTTCCTATATAAATCCATTTTCATCCTTCGACCAAACATCACACCTGTTAATTAAGTAGTTATGTAAAATACAAACTCAAACACATTTTAACAAATATACATTTTTACTATTATCTTTAAGTTGCACTCTAAGCTCACGAAAAAAATGCCATCTAGCTTACAATACTCCTATAGAATACTCATTTATCACTCTTGCCTTCGCCAAATATTTATTGAAGTCTTGTTTGTCCTCTGTTTGGGCTTGCTTGAATGAATGGACAAGGTGATGCATGGGTACATAACCAGAATCACCTAAAAGGTACTCTTTGGCCTCAAAACTAAGACACACCTCTCTTTGGTTCAAATCATTCCAAAGTGATGATTTTTTAAACAAGTCATGTTGTGACATGATCCAAGCATTCCTTCATATAAACAACCCAACCAAAAACATTCAATATTTTCATGCAGTAATACGATCATGCAAATGTACAAAGAAGAGCACCAATGCTAGTAAAAAATTCCATTGCTAATAAACAAAAGAAAGAAATAGAACAAAATATAGAACATTTACCTACCATAAAATGTATAATTCTTCTTTTATTGTAACAAATCACTTGACCGTTTATGGAATAGGAGCCCTTTCTGCTGAAATAAATTTCTCCATCCAAGGTGGATCGAGTTGCAAGAGGAAACAATGTTCCATCTACCAAACCAACACAACCAAGGAAACCTTTTGTGCAAAGAAAGTGGAGATCCTTGTCTTCTCCTTGTGCTCAGGCCATGCAACTTGACTCCTCATCAAATCTAATATGGCAGTCATCACTCGGTCAGTAAAGGCAATAGTTGAACCTGCACTAATGCCCCAAATGTTTAATCCCCTCATAACACATGTTCCATTACCTTGATGCCCAAATCTACAGAGAGCTAGAGCTACTTGGAGCCACATTGGTGTTTGTTCCTGCCGGTAGGTCTTCTCAAAAGCAAGGTGTGTTCTAATCAAATCTACCAAGGTTGAAAAAGAATTAACATCCATTCTAGTATGCTTTCAAAAAGCCTTCGGATCTAGACTTCTAAAATACTTTATCACAAAGTCTTGACTATGAGGATAAGTTACTTGAGGTTCCATGTATCTATGCTTATGTACATACTCCCATCCACTAATCAGAAATTCTAGCATCAAAATCAAATTCTCCATCTTCATCTTCTAGTCTTTGCATGAAGATTTCCAAATCTAATTGTATACACCATTGTATACATTTCCTTATATTTTGAGTTAATTCTCCATGAGTGCTCACTCTTGGCATGTTATACCAGACTCTGTCCTCCTCTATTGTTCTATCTCCAAAAGTAACTCTACACTCCTTGATTCTTGAATCACAAAAAATAACACTTGATAGGGTATGCTCTACTCTTCTCACTTCAAAGATAGTACCTGCACAATGAACAAGGTCAGCCATATGACAATTACATTCCAAAATAGTTTTTAAATAATGAAATTGAAAATCTTCAAACTCTGGAGATAAGAATTACATTTCAAACTCGGGAGATAAGAATAACATTTTGAGGATATTTACATTCCTAATGAGATTGAGAATCTTCACACTTTCACACAACCCAATGAACAAGGTCTGCCGTATAAGAATTACATTCGGAACTAGTTTGTAAGTAATGAAATTGAGAATCTTCAATCGTACTGTTCATCATCTCGTTCTCTCCATCAATTTTCTGCACTAATTTTCTCATCTCATTCTCTCATACATCACCTATCGTTGTGACCCCACCTATCTTCATGCTCGTACTCTCGTGCAGTTCATCTCATTCTCTCGTACATCACCTATCGTTGTGACCGCACCTATCTTTGAGTTATCCTCCGGCAACCATCTTTTTTACCTTAATCTTATCCAATCTACCCACTAGATTAACCCTAATGTGTAATTAATGCATTATGGAGTGACAACGGGTTAATTAGGTATCCTTTATTTTCTATAAACCACCTGTTGTGGAGTGCGCTAATAATAAAGAACTTGATGGGAACTCCGTTGTCAGACCTTTTCCTCTATCTACCCAAACCCTTATCAATTTAGTCCACGCTTTGTACTAAGTTAAAAGAAAACCTACAAAGTTGCGGACAACTATATCTGAAACCCCCTTATGTCCCATAAGATTTTACGGATCAAGGTGTGGTCCATAGATTGAGTCTAGAGAAATAATTAATCCAAACCTTAGAATTACATAGACGCATTCATACATAGAGATATTGTCTATCTATCTCCCGGTAATCCCAAAATTGAGAACCCCCTATTGGAAAAGAGAAAACGAATAGACTGTAAGCCAATGTAGTAAAGAGCATCATCCTTTCTACAAATCGCACTAGATCGCAATGGAAGTATAGGGCTGTCTTCCTGCGATGTACATCAAGGAAATCTTTATTCCATCCAAACAGAGGGCGCTTATATCAACGATCGGTGCTAAAACTCTGCCATTTTCCTCACACGTGAATGTTGCGTCGTTCAATTGGATACACTTAAAAAATGTCAGAACTCGGTCAGCTCTGATTTCCAGACCTTTCAGGTCTTATGAGGTCTACTTGATGTACTGCGCAATGGGTATGAGTCACGTTTCGAGAGTTCAAATGTTTATTTATTCTGGAAATGATAAAGAACAACATTTTATTGTAATAGTATGAATCGCAACCCGTGATCATGCGGTCGTGGGTTTTAAGTTTTGTTGCCTGCTGCACTTCAAGAAAGTACGTGCAAACTACAACGGAAGCTCTTCAGCACGGTGCCTCCCCACGCAGCGACATTTGAAACCCGTAAGTTTTGACACCACAAGATTGTGAGACTTCTGTTTTAGGGAGACAAGAGCCTAGGGCTACTGTCCCGATACGTACCCTGAATGTTTATACGTAAAATACATGGCAGAAAGATGGCGGTTTATTGGCGGACGCGAGTCTCGGCATTTAAATCGATTTAGTGGAGGACCCGGGTTTGCCATTAAGATGACCTCCAATCGAGAGAAAAAGGCGACCACATAGAATACATGAAGGATGGGAGGAGAGGTCGATAAGAAGTTGCACTGTGGAAATCTTGGGACATATTGGGATTCTAGAGAAAGCAGTAAGAACAATCGCCTCCCCTGGATTTGATACCTTATATCGATACTATTTAAAGATCCTTGGTTTCGAAGGCACATGAGAGCTGAAGTAAATCTATACATTACCCGACTCTTTCTCCAATATTCTACGCTGGTTTTGCTACTATCAAACATTTAGAAAACTGAGGAAGGCTACCGCATAGGAAAAACAAAGGATGGGAAGACCCCATCAAGCCATATAAGGGAGAGACAAAAAAAAGTAACATGGGGCTAAGCCCCAATAGAGTCTATATGAAAAATCTGCCCTACCGCACCTAAGATATCCAAGCTATGCAAGTCGTACGGTCTATATGCAACTGGAGTATCCGAAGAAATATCATCTAATGTGATTACTCTCTTGTGGATTGCACCAGCCACTGCACTCTGTAGAGCAATGGACACACGCTATCTAAAATATGCTATAAAGTATGAGAGTGAGAGTAGTACCCTCTAACGCCTAACATGATAAGCTCTCATGCACTCCCTGACAAATATGTCAAATGCCGTGTCCATCACTCGATATAACTCCAAGGCTAGATGGACAAAGAGGTGACCTCGCTGCATGCCCTTATACTTGGAGACCTTACGACCTGCTACTGCACTCGCCGCCCATCCAAGGGGATGGGTAATCACTCCCTCCAAAACTGTATCCTCCATAGGGTCCATAACCATGACATCCGCTACTATCACCTAATCATCTCGGACCAAGTATAAGTCTGCCCTGACACGTGTCGTCTGCAAAGCATACGAATGCTCCCTCCAAGCCAAGTATCCACTCTCTCGTGCCATACCAAACACTATGTCTCTAATGGCATCATGGGTAGCTATCCTCTGTCCTCCAAAAGGACACCATGTCATGTGGACCGCTGCTGCATCTAGTGTAGAACCACACTCACAAGTGAGTAATGAAGATGCAAATGGGTGAACCAAACCTAGGCAAAACCTCATCGCTGTAGAGAAAGTAGATGGTACGAGTTGGAAAGCCCTAATGCACGGTCAAGCTAGGATCCAAGAGCCTGCACCCTTGCTGGAGCAAGAGTGAAGACGTGCTTGAGTAGCTTGAGGAATGGATGAGTCAACTAAGAGAGAATGTAGTGTATGCTCACATTGTCGCTCCATCAAGGAAGATTGTAAACCTCTAGTCCAATCTGACAATAATGAAGCAAAAGGTGGAAAATCCTCTTATGCTCGTGGGGATAGACTTTCTCTCGTTTGCCGCAATAACACTTGGATCTCCCTCCACCTCTGTCACATAAGTCTCCAAAACCGGCCTATTAGCAACCACAAAATGAGAGGAAAGTAGGAGTGTCGAGAGAGCCCAACTACCCAAAAATGTTATAGGTGCCGTCTCCTCCATAGAAAGCACGCCAACCCCACCACATGAGATCGGTAGAGCCATCTATCTATGTGCTAAATCCCCTGTCACACACTCAAAAGTCCTTAGTCCAATAATATCACCAAAGACTCCCATAATCTTTCTATCAAATGCTCTCAGACTTGATAGGGAGGATGGTGAGGAGGGAACTGTACGGATGAGGTAGGATGGTTGATGAGCAATATCGGAAGAGAGTATACCAAATGCAACCTACGGATCTCCTAGTAATGGAAGGTCATCCACATGGAGAACATCCTCTGCAAGAGTAGCGTCTAAGAAGTGTGACAAAATCCTCTGATCCTAATGGCACTCCAAGAACACAAAGTCTATCTGTGGATGTGATACAACCCTTTGGAAGCTCAAGGTGGGGAGGGATACCTAAAGGGGACCATGCCCTACACTTTGACACCTTGACTCTCAAGCCTACTAGATGTAGCTCGGTAGTCAAGTAGTCAAAGGCCTGCCTAATCTGATCTATAGGGCCAACGATGTGTGTATCATCTGCCAAGGAGAGAAATACACAACTTGGCATGGCCAAAGTAGTAGATAAGAGAGCTCTAAAGTGAGCCATGGCAAATAAGGCCCCCCCCCAAAGGATCTCCCTGACATGTACCAACAGCTGACTCCAAGACGGTGACTCCTTCTTGTGAACCACCATGCTAGTGGTAAAGGGAAGCAATAGAGCCATAAAAAGACCGCACAAAAGGAATGAGACTCGCCAAGGATCCACCAGTCTCCCTAAGCTCTCTAAAGATGGATGCATGTGAGATGCTATTAAAAGCGTTCTCAACATCCACATGTAGGACGACCCACTCCGGATGGATATCTAGGAGTGCTCTAATGCTTAAAGATATAGCCTCACATCCTCCACGTGTAGCTACTCCAAACTGATGTGGACTAAGGTGCTATCAAAATTGAGAACGATGTTGAAGGACAATGGTACAATTGACAAAACCCAAAAAGATCTCTCCAATAGCAATCGGTCTAATGCCTCCCGTGTCCTTCTCCATTGCGAGAAGTCGACTAGCACCTAACACCCGACTAACAAACATAGGAATGTCTCCTCTTGCTACTTCTATAGCCACCTAAAACAACTTGGTAAAACCACTAGAAGGATCATCAGCCTAGAAGCAATCTATAAGGTGCTCATAAACCATCCCTGACAAGCCTCTTGAGGAAAGGCAAGGGGCAATACACAATGCTTGTGCAAATAGTGACCTATCAAGATATAAAGTGTAACAATATGGAGTTTAGCGACGAAGTAGCACATAAGACAAATTAGCCTAGAATACTCCGGAAGTATCTAGGAAGTTTCTTGGGAAGCTTCCCTGTTAGCTTAGCTTGCACCTTAAGTAAATAGCTTCTAGAAGGAAGCTTCTAGAAGTTTCCAACTAGCTTAGCTTGCACGCAAAGTAGGCGGCTTCTAGAAGGAAGCTTCTTGAGAAGCTTCCTAGTTAACTTGGCTTGGACTCTAAGAAAACGGCTTGAGGAAACTTCTTGAGAAGCTTCTCAAGGGCCTTGTATGCTACCTATAAATACCAAAGCCAAAGCTCATGCTAGGCATTCGGAGTTTTCTCACATTTAGGTGTCCCAATGTGAGTTTCCATTCTCTTGTTTCTCTCCTCAGATTCGGTCTTTTACATTGGTATCAGAGTATGAATGGGATGGATGGAATTTATGGACCACCAAATCCACTTCCACCAGACCATTGGGATTTTTGCGTCCAAATATTACCCAAGCATTGTTTCACATAGTTCATCACCTCACACTTTGGATAAGATTTTTTGCATATGATCACCATATCTGAGGAATCCTTGGTGCTTCCGGTTGTAACTTATGGAGAATGGTGGACGTGCTATTTCTTTGTGTTAATAAATTAGATAGATTGGGAGTGGTGTGATAGAGGAGCAACACCTCATAGGTGGCAATACCTGATGTTATCCTTGCTATGCAACAACAAATCGAGCACCTTACTCGATTGTTGGATGAATGAGATCTTTGACGACAAGAGCAGGTGGAGAGAGTACCAATTCAACAAGGAGAAGATCGGATCAGATTCCCTAAACCCAAGGTATTTGAAGGCAAGAATCTCCCGGGTGCAATGGAGAATTTGTGTTTGATTGTGAATGTTATTTTGAAGCTACCAATCTACAAGATGAGCGAAAACAAATTCTCTTGGCTTCTAGCCAATTGGATGGAGTAGTAAAGCTATGGTGGAGATTCCGAGTGGAGCAAGCCGAACGACAAATGGTTGCACCAATCTTGACATAGGCAAAATTCAAGAGTGCAATAATCAATCGATTCCAAGCTATAAATGCCACACGAGCTGCACAAGATAAGTTGGCAGAGTTGAAACAGATTGGCTCTGTAAGAAGTTACGTCACGCAGTTCCAAAACACCATCATGCAAATTCCAAATATTTTGGAAGGTGAAGCTCAGGATCGATTTGTGAGGGGCTTGAAGGCAAGAACCAAATTAGAGGTAACCATGCAAGAGCCACAACACTTGGAGGAAGCCATGCGGTTGGACGAACGTTTTGATTCCTTGGTGGCAACAACTTGATCTTGACCTTGACCCCCACAAAACCTACCAATACACTACACACAAGTGGAGGAGCCAGCACCAATGGAGATTGATGCAATTCAACAAAGACCACAGGGCATGGCAGACAGGGAGAAATGGCGACAAAATGGTGGTTGTTTTTATTGTTGCCAGTTGGGGCATCGCATTGCTGAATGTCCACTCAAGAATGGAAGACCTCGACAAGTTGCACAAGTGGAGGCTGTGGAGCGGAATGATCAAAGAAACAAGGAATCCCAGTAGGAGATTTTGAGCCGCCTACTAGGAGCTTGATTAGTTCCAATGGGATTGAAGGCTCGACCTATGCAAGTTTGCTTCACTTGCAAGGTATGATATCTAATCGGGGTTGTAGAATTTTGGTTGATTCCGGAAGTTCAAAGAATTGCATGTCTATGCAAGTAGCAAAGGAATTAGGTATTCCTATCAAGCCAGTGATTGGAAGTAGTTTGATGATGGTGGATGGTAGAAAGGGTTTTGCATTCCGCACCTTGCATCCTTTTACCTTCAAGATTGGGAAGGAGTATTTGGAGTGTATGAGGTTTGTAGTGGCAACTCTACACTATGATATCATTCTGGGTCTACCTTGGCTTGAACATCATAAGGTTCAATTCCATTGGACCCGACGCCAAATTCAAGTACAACACCAAGGTAGGAATTTCTGATTAGGTTGTCTGGCACCTCTGAGTAAGACACCTAAGAATAGTCAACCCCAAGATGGGCAATTTGTTGAGAAGGTAGCCATAGAGCAAATCTAGAAGGGAGATGAGTCCCAAGATGGGAAGTTTGCCAAGAAGGCAACCATGGAGCAAGCTTGGAAGAGAGATGAGTCACTAGAAGGGAAGTTTGTTAATGAAGCAGCCATAGAGCAAGCTTTGGAGGAAGATAAGTCTGTATTTGCTGTGTGGATCAAGCCGATTGCACAAGAACAATCTGAGGAGGGCCAAGTGCCGCATCAAGTAATGGTTGATCAGAATGTTTAGGAATTTGCAGATGGGTTTCCATATAATTTGCCAAAGGGATTACCCTCTGATCAAGGTATGCACTTCAAGATTGAGTTATTGCCAAAGAGTACTTCAGTGAGTAGACCAATCTATCGGCTCTCACCAAAGGAGTTGGAGGAGTTGCAAACAACACTTACAGAGTTGTTGGAGAAATATTTCATATGACATAGTACCTCTCCTTGGGGAGCACCGGTACTATTTGTTCCAAAGAAGGATGGAGGACTTCATTTCTATTTGATTACCGTGGACTCAATAAGCAAACCGTGAAGAATGCATATCCCTTGCCTCGGATCGATGACCTGATTGATCAACTAAGTGGAGCACGCTACTTTTCCAAGCTGGATCTTTGTAGCGGCTATTGGAAAATTCTTATTGAATGAGAGGATATGCAAAAGACTAGTTTTTGCACAAGGTATGGACATTTTGAGTGGAGAGTTCTACCTTTCGGACTCACTAATGCTCCAGTAGTCTTCATGGATCAAATGCATCGGGTGTTGGAGGGACTATTGGATTGGTCTGGGGTGGTGTTCTTAGATGATATTTTAATCTATAGCAAGACAAAGGCAGAACACGTGAATCGTGTGCGAGAAGTCCTAAGACAACTACGACAATGGAAATTTTACTACAAGAAGTCAAAGTGTGCTTTTTGGCAAAAGGAGGTTACCTTCTTGGGTCATAAGATCTCATCAGAAGGGATCAAGATGGAAGAAGAGAAGATCAAGGGCATTAATGATTGGCCTACCCCAAAGGATGCTACAAAAGTACGAGCATTCAATGGATTGGCCAATTTTTACCAACGGTTCATCCACTATTATGCTCACGTGGTTGCACCATTGACTTACCTCTTGGGAAAGAACTCGAGCTTCCTGTGGACCACCAAGCATGAAGAAGCATTCTAGAAGTTAAAGCATATGGTGTGTTCGAGACCTGTTCTTCAACCATATGATCCTCAACTACCTTGTGTGGTTGATTTTGATGCTTCTAACTTTGCAATTGGAACTATGTTGCAACAAGAATTTCCAGATGGACTACATCCTATTGCCTTTGTGTCTTGCCAACTAAATATAGCTGAAAGAAATTACTCTGCTTGAGATCGGGAACAACTTGCAATGGTATATACCACTAAGGTATGGAGGTATTATCTCTTGGGGAAACAAGTGATCATTGCAATTCGATCACAAGCCATTGTTGCAGACCTTACACTTGGAGCACATGAAAAGTTGGCATCATTGATGGGAAGAGTAACTCCAATTGTTTGACATCAAACTTGAGTACAAGCCATGTCGGTTCCATGTCATCCTCGATGCTCTATCACAACGACCTGATTTGAAGGATCTTCCCCCTCATCACGACGGCAATTACAACGGTGTCCATTGACCCTAAGGTCCATAATGAGTTTCAATCAGCTCTACAACAAGATCCGTTCTTCCAAATGGTACACGGTTGTTTGACAGCACACGATAAGGAGTACAATACTTTCTTCTTCAAGGAAGGCCTCTTAGAGGCCTTCCTTGAATTCCATGCAGACCAGATCTATGTTCTAGCCAAAGGTGATCTTCGACTTGTGCGCCTTCAAAAAGCCCATGATTTACCAATAGCTGGTCACATGGGACTGGACAAGACCTTGGGCACCCTCCAACGCCAATGGTGGTGGCCCAACATGACACAAGATGTTCGAGACTTTGTCCAATCATGTGAGAGTTGCCAATGGAACAAGGCCAGCAACCAAAAGTCGAGTGGACTCCTTCAACCACTCGCCATTCCATCCGCTCGCTGGGAGCTTGGATCTCATCACATCCTTGCCAAAGACAAAGTAAGGATACACCGCAATCGTGGTGTTTGTGGATAAGCTTCGTAAGCAAATCCACTTGGCACCAACTTGTGATACCGTAGATGCTCCAACCTTAGCAGAACTCTACTTCGACAATGTCTTCAAGCATCATAGGATGCCATGTGTCCTCATCTCCAACCGTGATCCTTGATTTACCAGGAAGTTTTGGCAAGCACTCTTCGAGATACTCGACACCAAGCTTGCTTTGTCCACGGCCTATCATCTTCAAACTGATTGGACAAACCGAACGTGCAAATCGTATATTGGAGGATATATTGCAGGCCTTTATCAATCTCCACCATACCAACTGAGATGAATGTCTTGCAGCTGCAAAATTTGCCTACAACAATTTCAAACAGGCAAGCATCGGATTTTATCCCTTCTTTCTCAATTTTGGCCAAGATCCGCTTGTTCCAGATTCTCTTCTTGCTCCCCCTCCATCTCAAGTTCCTCATACTTCCACATTCTTGACCACTATATCCTAATCACTACAACAAGCCAAGTCTCACCTCCTTGTTGCTTAGAATTGCCAAAAACAATATGCGGACCACCATCGTTGTGATCTCATCTTTGAAGTTGGTGATAAAGTCATGCTATCCTCTAGTAACCTCCCTCTCCCACTTGATACCCAAGTTTGTAAACTTACCCTTAACTAGATAGGACCCTTTGATATCACCCAAATTGTCTCTCCTGTTGCTTATCGACTTGCCTTGCCTTGCCTTGTCACATGCGTATCCATCCTATCTTTCATGTTTCCAAGTTGAAACCCTTTGTTCCTAACCCCTCTTCTTGTCCCTATCAATGATCATGAGGAGTATGAAGTTGATTGTATCCTTGCGCGTCGCCATATTCAACGAGGCTGTCGCCAACATACGGAGTACAAGGTCCTTTGGAAAGGGTATCCCCTTCATGATACCACTTGGGAACCTCTTTCTCACCTCCAAAATGCACAGACGGCCATCCAGGAATTTGAAGCTTCACTGGCGACGAGGACGTCACCAACTAGCGGTGGGGGAATTTGTAACAATATGGAGTTTAGCGATGAAGTTAGTTGGGTTCACGAAGTAGCACATAAGACAAATTAGCCTAGAATATTCCAGAAGTATCTAGGAAGCTTCTTGGGAAGCTTCCCCGTTAGCTTGCACCTTAAGTAAGTAGCTTCTAGAAGTTTCCAACTAGCTTAGCTTGCACGCCAAGTAGGCAGCTTCTAGAAGGAAGCTTCTTGAGAAGCTTCCTAGTTAACTTGGCTTGCACTCTAAGAAAGCGACTTGAGAAAACTTCTTGAGAAGCTTCTCAAGGGCCTTGTATGCTACTTATAAATACCAAAGCCAAAGCTCATGCTAGGCATTTGGAGTTTTCCCTCATTCATATGTCCCAATGTGAGTTTCCAATTCTATTATTTCTCTCCTCGAATTCGATCTTTTACATAAAGGCTGTTGAGGCTGATAATCTAAGACTTGTAGTGGTAGTCCCTCTACTGTATAGGATGTAGTGAGCATTGAGAAGAGATGGTTTCATCAGTAGGACTCGCTATCGACAAAAGGTGTAGCGCTCGTGCTGCTCTACTAAACTCTTCCACCTGATCCAATGTCATACATCATCGTAATCAAGTGGAATCTATGGTATCTTGTGGCGATGTTTGTCTCCTAAATCGTGTAGCCCTAATAGACTCCTCATGAAGGGTTGTCCAATCCTTCGTTCAGAATAGAAAAAATCTAGCAGCCACCTCTCTATGCCCCGCACATCCCCCTCTAGCATAACGAAGACATTATCAAGGGAGTAAGAGGAATAGGAACCATGCTAACTTGTCCAAGGGATCATGTGCCAAACGGTCTAGTGGTAAGCGAAAAACTTGTCTAACCTCATCATGGAGTGTGCCGGGTAGCCTATGGAATAGAAGTATACATGGAAAACTAGTCTCAAATAACCTCAAAATGCAACCCGCCTGAGAAGCTAACCACTCACACGACTCAATTGATATCCCTGGAACAATCAACAAAAGTATAGAAGAAGCGTGCATAATCCCAAGTTTCACTACTGTCGATGTGATCGCTCGTCTCATGTGAGCATCCCAAGTAGTCTAATCATAGTCTTTGTGCATCCTTCCCACATGGGTCTTTACCCCTTGCGAGGTAAAGCGTCGGTGACATACAGAGCATGATGTATCTCGACCCGCTCGAGGCAACCCCACATGGGAAAATATAACCATGGCTAGCGCAAGAATAATGATAATAACACATGTTGCTCTTCTCTATATCTCTCCATATTTATGAAACTATAAACTCTCATGTCCCAATTCACCTAAAAAATTTTTTCTTTCCAAACTTTCAATTTTAATCTCTAAAATTTTCAAATTAAATTTACATAAAATTGAATCATTAAAATCAAAAAATAAAAAATAAAATTCCATGACCCCTCACTCCCCGTATATAACGATCACTCTGAACCCTAAACAAACTAAAAATCATCATAACTTTCTATTCCGTACTCTTCAATTTAGATAATCTTCCATCTAGATGCAAGGGAAATCCAAATTAAAAATGAAGAAAATAAACTATTCAAGCGAATACTACATGCTAGAAAACCCTATGAAATTACATATATTGTTTCACGTCTCTCCTTCTCTTCTCCCGTCTCCACACTCTCCCGCTGCTCCCCCCAATCCCCTCCAGAGTCTCATAAAAACATTTAGAAAACATACTCTATCTATCTGTCCGCGAGCAAGGTAGGACTGCCGTGACCCACGTGACCCACGTCAAGAAAACTCGGGAAGGTAAACAAAATCCGCAAATTTCTCATAAACAAAAATATTGATTCCTCTTTCGCACGGAAGCTTACTGGGTTCTCACTGGTCTGACATAAATGCCAGTGCCATATCAAGGACAAAAAACATTGCAACATGACTTTTCGCGAGAGAATCCAATTCAGGCCCTTGTGCAGTAGCCGATGTGGGGCCTTCAGCTACTCCGCCAGCCCGTCCAGGCTTGCCTCCATCGATATAAAACGAATAGAAGTCGTTCACTTGGGGAAAAGGGCGACCGCGTAGGATAAAAGGAAGGATGGGAACCCCATCAATTCGCAAGGATAAAACACAACGAGTAAAATGGGGTTAGGCCCCTATAGTATCAGTATATTCACCTCGGGACGCTGATTATTTAAATGCAACCAATCACATGGCCACAGATTGCGATTAACTACATCTAACTTACATGGATTTCACATTCTGGGTGCGCAACAGTATAGATTAGCCCCAAGTTACCTTGTATGTTTTTTCTTTGTACAGCTTGATGCAGTCTTTCTATCCTTCTTCTATGTTTCGCTAGTGACCAAATCGCCAAAAGTACTTAAGGTCGCCGGTCAATTTACTCAGGTGAAAAATGTGATGTCAAGTCGACTGTATCAAATTTGGTCTAAGAATGGACGGTGATTATGTAACTTGTTACTACGAGTTTTACTGTGGTAGGGGTAGAAACTGCACGGGCTGAACGTGAAAGGGATAATTGGTCATATTGACTTACATTCACTGGGACTCAATAGTCAACACTTAGCGTTCAACAAGCTATACCAATCAAAGACCTCACGACTGACGAAAGTGTTTGTCTGGCTTGTGGACTCCGCTTGTAGGTCTTTGACAATTAATGTACATGTTCACTCAAGCCGCTCGTAAAGTAGTTTCGAGTACTTCGAATATTTGCTGTAGCTCCCGCATTGGATCCTACACTATTTAAACTCCCCTGTCCAATGTCTGTACACGGCTAAGCAATGTCATCAAACTTGGAATCGATCTCTTTACTGCTTCAACTTCAGTTACAGTAACCTACACGCGATCTAGCTCTGCATACAGTGAGAATAGATTGCCTTTAAGTTATGCAAAACTCTACTATGTCATTCTCATAAGCGAAGTCGCCCCTAACGTCCTCCAACTTGTAGACGGATTGTATGAAGTCTTACAGGAGGTGAAGGAAGTAAATCCTGGGTCATGGCTGAATTCTGTGTTCGATTGTCGTAGGAGGACGAGTTCAGGATGGGACTGCCAGAAACGAATGCCGATCCGAGAGTGGTGTTTCTTCAGTTTGTGCAGTCAAATGGAGTAGTCACTTGAAGCTCTGCGGTTCCTTTGCAACATTTGCTTACGAAGAAGAATTTATGAAGAAGCTGTTAAACTGGTCTCACTGTCCTAAAGATAAGGCCATGGAATCTCACCATCTGCCTGCTAGTGCCGAAGTGCTGGCCCAGACGGAAAAGTACAAGAAGGTAAGCATTCTCCTTGAGAACTAGACTTCATCTCATCACACGGTGTCTTTTACGCTCTCGACCTTGAATTCCTCAACATGTCCCCGTAAGCATCGTGTTCCAAGGGGATGCCGTCCTGCCTGTATTCTTAGAGATGCCAACGATGTAAACTAAAGATGTTTGACGTAACAATGTGAACTCAATATCCTATGTCAGCAAGGATGTCGTCAAATCTTTTCCATCTCATGACCAGTGTAGATCCTTTTGAGAGGAGTATCACACGCCTAACTGTTCCTAGCACTCACTCTCATATTTGCTGCGTGGATTGTCTATATGCTATTCCTCCTTCAAGGCTTGCTCCAAGCTTTTATTTTCTCCATCGGTATGGTTGGTTGTGTGTCTCCACAATGGGGGGCTTTCTTATAGAAGCTCAGCAGAAGGTGATAACCGTAAAAGACGTAAACAATCAAGTATCTGCAATATGGGGCTCGGGTTCAGGTGTGGCCGCATGGTTACAAATTTTCTCACGTGTTTCTTAATCACTGCAGAACAATTGCAAGGTTGAAGGCTCTGTGTATGAACTGTTACCATCAGAGCTTCCAGATGTAGAAATTGTGTTATTCCATGGATTGCAACGGAACGAATCAGACCTCGAGCATGCGTTCTGGAAAACTTGGAACGTGAGAGGTAAGGAAACTTCTTTCTGGCCGGTGGATTTACTCCCAGGTCTTCTCAAGAAGAAAGCTGAGTACAATGCTCGAGTCCTCTCTGTCACTTATGAGGCTTGTGTGGTCAAACACAAAGAAGCCAACGTTGATCAGACCAACATTGCGGAGAGGCTGATCAAGGATTTAATAATTGGCAATGTTGAACTCGGCCAACCAAAAGCTGTGCTCAACCGACAAGCGACAAGCCCCAGTTCAGAAGAATTCATTGATGTGCCAGTTATCTTAGTGGGGCACGATCTGGGAGGAATTCTGATTAAGCACTTCGTGATGGCGGTGGAAAAAGAATTTGCCAATGCGGTTGACGATCCTAAAAAATCTCGCCTGCGAAGTTTCCTCCAGAACTTGAAAGGAGTGTTTTTCTATGGAACTCCTCTGGCTGGCTCGCGTGCAATTGAGATAGCAGCGGCCCGTATTCCTGACGACGAGAAAAATCCTATGTTGTCTTTGCTCAAAGTTCTAGGCAAGGACACAGCAAGATTGAACGATGAGTTTCGCAAGTTCCGGATGGATAAAACGAGATTCAAAACATTTGCCGTCGCAGAAACAGTTCCAACACTTCAGGTAAGCATGCTTCTATCCAGATCGCTATCATGTGCGTGCTTGATTGATAAATCAAAGAACTCGTCCGAATTTGTTTGACGTCTAAATCGACCATGATTACGTGGCTTCTTTTAGGATGGTGGTAAGGTGCTCATCGTGCCCGAGGGCTCTGCAAGACAAGACTGCGACGATTACTACCCCGCCTTTGGTTGTGACCATTTCGAAGTATGTCAGCCATCAGATGCGACGTCAGGCTCGGCCCAACAACTTGAATATTTCACGAGAGAAATAGTGAAAAGTATGAAAGATTCGATAGCAGAGGAAAGGTATAAAAAACTACAAAGTTATCGAGGCCCTGGTGCCCAGCAGCAGAAGAAACCTTCAAATCAAGACGCGTGTCCAATGGAGGAAGCATAAGATAAATCTTGGTTACCAATATACCACATCCAAATATGGATGACATCAATCTTCGTTGTCATTGCATCCAAGCAATTCTGCCATATATACAACATATGGAGTGGATAACTAGTGGTGCTTTTACCAAAGCGTCAAAGAGGTGTGTCCAAGTGTCAAAAGATGGGCCGCGCTTCGTCTCAGATAAACCATAGCCTCACAGTGTCGAATTTTGTTCCACTTTTTTGTTCTTTGTTGTATTCCGTGAGATTGGATTCTATTCCTTTTGCGTGACTCTGAAATAAATTTGTGGATTATAAAGTAATTTCCGCATATGTACGCAAAACCAAATGGATGACTAGACCCACAAATCTATATTACCGAATCAAACCCAACGTCAGGAGGTTTAAAGCATCGAGTAATAAACGAATGTGGTACGAATTGGTTTTGTTAAGCAAATTGCCAACCCGGTTTCGAACGTGCGTTTTTTAGTAGCTCGCATAGAAAAAGGAGTCCGGGAGAGGAAAGATTTATATTTTTAGAATGCTCTTTGGTACATAGCACTTGAGTGAATAGTTCCCGTCGATTTTTGGTTCCATAGGTATCTAAGTCGATTTTAAATTTTGGTTCTATAAATATTTAAATTTTAGGAAAAAGTATCAGATAGTCAATTCGATTCAGTCTATTTTTGGCTCCATAAGTATCTAAATCTATTTTAAATTTTGGTTCTATAGGTATCTAAATTTTAGGATAGAGTATTCGAGTGAACAGTCAATTCGATTAGTTTTGGGTTGACAATTGGTTTCGTTCTGCTTTCAGATTTATGTTTCATTGATATGGAAATTTGAGATTTCAAAGAATTGAATATAAAATTATAGAGATTTTAAATTTTTTTTTAGGTTAAAAGTGATTTTTAATGTTTTTATGAATTTTTATTTTTATTTTCTTGATTTTTATGATTAAATTTTACGAAAATTTAAATTTAAAATTTTAGAAATAGAAATGAAAATTATAAAAAAATCATTTTTAATGTTTGAAAAAATGTTGGACACGAGTTGGGATGTGAAAAGTTATAATTTTGTAAGTATGGAGGGATATGGAAAAGAGTATCATGTGTTAATATTGTTATTTTTATGCGAGCCATGGTTACACTTCCCCATGTGAGGTTGACTAGAGCGACACGGGATACATCATGCTTGGTGTGTCATCAATGCTTTACCTCGCAAGGGATAAAGGCTCATATAAGAAGGATGCATAAGGACTATGATTGGACCACTTGGGATGCACATCGGAGGTGAGCAACAACATTGACCTCAAGGACTATGATTGGACCACTTGGGATGCACATCGGAGGTGAGCAACAACATTGACCTCAGTAACACTTGGGGTTATGTATGCTCCTTCCATTCTTTAGTTGACTGTTCTAGAGATACATATCGATTAGTGAGCATGATTAGTTTCTCGAAACTTGTTGCATTTTGGAGTTATTTGAGACTAATTTTCCATGTCCATGTTTATTCCATAGACTATCTCACACGTTCCATGATGAAGCTAGACAAGCTTTTCGTTCACCACTTGATTGTTTGGCTGATGATCCCTTGGACGAGTTAGCATGGTTCCTATTGCTCTTACTCCCTAGATGGTTTTTTTGTTATGCTTGAGATGGACGTGCGGTGCATAAAGAGATGACTACTAGATTTTGTCGATTTCAAGTGGGGAATTGGGCGACCCTTTAGGAAGAGTCTATTAGGGCTACATGTTTTAGTATATTGGGTCAGGCAAGAGAGTTTAGTAGAGCGGCATGAATGCTACACCCTTTGTCTGTGGTTAGTCCTATTGACACGACTATCTCTTCCCTATGCTCACTAAATCTTATAGCAATAGAGGGATTATCTCTAGGGGTTTTAGATTATCAATGTAATACTCCGAGGATAGGAGACCTGAAGAGAAACATACCATGAGAAACATACACTTTCACACTCAAATTTCGATGCCCCAAAGGAACACCTTCTCTTTATTATATTGACAAAGAGGATCTACTCCAATGAAGTTCCACCATAGGATTAGATACACAGATAGGTGACATGTCAACAAGCTCCACCCTTGGATTATTTACTTGGATGGATGACATGTAGGTTTTGGTCCTATTTGGTTGGTCAAACAAGCTTTGACCAGAGAAAATCTTTTAGGGAATCTTCCTATATGAATCCCAAAATCACATGGGTGAGGTACCATTGGAAAGCTCTCGACAAGAAAAACCAAGGGAAGGGAAGGCAAACCTTTCCTTTGTTGGGAAGGGGGGAATTTACACATTTTTGAAGCCTAATTCATCATTTTAGACCTCTGAAATTGCTTTCAAAGATTTCAAGTATATTTCAATTCCAACTCTATTAGTAAAAATCCACTTTTGGTGATACCTCTTTCTAATTTATTAAGTCTATCATATGTAACATCCTTCCATATATTACTAACCCAATTCTCACCTTTAAAACATATGTCTAGCTATTGGTTCTAAGTTTTTCAAATTTATTTCAATTTTTGCCTTATTAATAGAAGTATTCTTTTGTGATACTTCTATCTGATCTACTTTGATCATCATGTATAACATCATTCCAAATGTTACCAAAATTTCACATCTAGATCATATAGCTAGCTTTTGGTATTACAATCAGCCTAAGTAGCTTTTATGTCTTAATATATCACTTTTTGCATAAGCATTGTGCATTGCACCTCACCTTTTCTCAAAAGGTTTGTCAAGGATAGTTTATGAGCACCTTAGAGATTGCTTTCACGCATATGATCCTTCTAGTGATTTTACCAAATTGTTCAAGTGGTTGCAATAGTAGCGAGAGGAGACATTCTTATGTTTGTTAGTCGGGTGTTAGGTGCTAGTCTACTTCTCGTGATGGATAATGTCAAGAGGCATTAGAATGATTATTATTAGAGAGATCTTTTTGTGTTTGGTCAGTCATACCATTGTCCTTCAACATCATTCTCACTTTTAACGACAACATAATCCACATCAGTTTGGATCAGTTACACCTAGAGAATGTGAGGCTATATCTCTAGGCATTAGGGCACTACTAGATATTCTTCTAGAGCGGGTGTAACAATATGGAGTTTAGTGATGAAGTTAGTCGGGCTTATGAAGTAGAGAATAAGACAAAATAGCCTAGAATATTCTAGAAGCAGCTAAGAAGCTTCTTAGGAAGCTTCCAAACTAGTTAACTTGCGCCCTAAGCAGGTAGCTTCTAGAAGGAAGCTTCTAGAAGCTTCTAACTAGCTTAGCTTGCACGCCAAGTAGGCGGCTTTTAGAAGGAAGCTTCTTGAGAAGCTTCCTAGTTAACTTGGCTTGCACTCCAAGAAAGCGGCTCAAGGAAGCTTCTTGAGAAGCTTCAAGGGTCTTGTATGCTACCTATAAATACCAAGGCCGAAGCTCATGCTAGGCATTCGGAGTTTTCCCTCATTCAAGTGTCCCAATTTGAGTTTCCATTCTCCTATTTCTCTCCTCGGTTTTGGTCTTTTACATTGGTATCAGAGCGAGGTTGGGATGGATGGAATTTATGGACCACCAAATCCACTTCCGCCAAACCATTGGGACTTTCATGTCCAGATATTACCAAAGCATCGTTTCACACAGTTCATCACCTCACGCTTTGGGCAGGATTTTCTACATATGATCATCGTGTTAGAGGAACCCTTGATACTTCCAGTTGTGACTTATGGAGAACGGTGGACGTGTTGTATCTATGTGTTAATCAACTAGATAAATTGAGGGTAGTGGATTAGGGTAGTAGCAATGGCCGCAATACCGGATGTTATCCTTGCAATGCAACAACAAATCGAGCATCTTACTCGATTGTTGGATGAACGAGACCAGCAACGACGAGAACGGATAGACAGAGCGCCAATACGAGATGGAGAAGATCGCATTCGATTTCCAAAACCCAAGGTGTTTGAAGGCAAGAATGTTCCAGGCACAGTGGAGAATTTTGTGTTTGACTGTGAACGTTACTTTGAAGCCACCATCTTCAAGACGAGCGGAAACAAATTCTCTTGGCTTCTAGCCAGTTGGATGGCGTGGCAAAACTTTGGTGGCGATTCCGAGTAGAAAGAGTTGAACGACAAATTGTTACACCAATTTTGACATGGGCAGAATTCAAGGATGCAATACTTGGTCGATTTTAGACTATAAATGCCACCCGAGCTGCACAAGATAAATTGGCAGAGTTGAGGCAGATTGGTTCGGTGAGAAGCTACATCACACAATTTCAGAATATCATCATGCAAATTCCAGATATCCAAGAAGGTGAAGTTCTGGATCGATTTGTGCGAGGATTGAAGTCACGAACCAGATTGGAGGTGACTATGCGAGAGCCACAGAACAAAGAAGAAGCCATGCAATTGGCTGAGCATTTTGATTCCTTAGTTGCAACAACTTGGTCTCGACCTCGACCTACACAAAACCTACCCGTACCACGAGTGGAAGAACCGGTACCAATGGAGATTGATGCTATCCAGCAAAGACCACTTGGCACAGCAGATAGAGAAAGATTACGACAAAATGGAGGTTGCTTTTATTGTCGCCAGTTGGGGCATCACATTGCTGAATGTCCACTCAAGAATGGACGACCTCGACAAGTTGCCCAAGTGGAGGTTGTGGAGCGGAATGATCCGGGAAATGAGGAATCCCAGTAGGAGATTTCAAGCCGCCTACTAGGAGCTTGATTAGTTCCAATGGGATTGAAGGCTCGACCTATGCAAGTTTGCTTCACTTGCAAGGTATGATATCTAATCAGGGTTGTAGAATTTTGGTTGATTCTGGAAGTTCAAAGAATTGCATGTCTATGCAAGTGGTAAAGGAATTGGGTATTCCTATCAGGCCAGTGATTGGAAGTAGTTTGATGATGGCGGATGGTAGAAAGGGTTCTGCATTCCGCACCTTGCATCCTGTTACCTTCAAGATTGGGAAGGAATATTTGGAGTGCATGAGGTTCGTAGTGGCACCTCTAGATTATGATATCATTCTAGGTCTACCTTGGCTTGAATGTCATAAGGTTCAATTTGATTGGACCCGACACCAAATTCAAGTACAACACCAAGGTAGGAATTTCCGATTAGGTTGTCTGGCACCTCTGAGTAAGACACCTAAGAATAGTCAGTCCCAAGATGGGAAGTTTGTCGAGAAGGTAGCCATAGAGCGAATCTGGAAGGGAGATGAGTCCCAAGATGGGAAGTTTGCCAGAAAGGCAACCATGGAGCAAGCTTGGAAGAGAGATGAGTCCCTAGAAGGGAAGTTTGTGAATGAAGCAGCCATAGAGCAAGCTTTGGAGGATGATAAGTCTGTATTCGCGGTGTGGATCAAGCCGATTGCACAAGAACAATCTGAGGAGGGCCAAGTGCCGCATCAAGAAATGGTTGATCGGATAGTTCAGGAGTTTGCAGATGTGTTTCCGGATGATCTGCCAAAGGGATTACCTTCCGATCGAGGTATGCCCTTCAAGATCAAGTTATTGCCAGGGAGTACTTCAGTGAGTAGACCAATCTATCGGCTCTCACCAAAGGAGTTGGAGGAGTTGCGATCAACACTTACAAAGTTGTTGGAGAAGGATTTCATACGACATAGTACCTCTCCGTGGGGAGCACCGGTACTATTTGTTCCAAAGAAGGATGGAGGATTTCGTTTCTGTATTTATTACCGTGGGCTCAATAAGCAAACCGTGAAGATTGCATATCCCTTGCCTCGGATCGATGACCTGCTTGATCAACTAAGTGGAGCACGCTACTTTTCCAAGCTGGATCTTCGTAGCGGCTATTGGAAAATTCCTATTGAAGGAGAGGACGTGCAAAAGACTGCTTTTCGCACAAGGTATGGACATTTTGAGTGGAGAGTTCTACCTTTCGGACTCACTAATGCTCCAGCAGTCTTCATGGATCAGATGCATCAAGTGTTGGAGGGACTATTGGATCGGTCCGTGGTGGTGTTCTTAGATGATATCTTAATCTATAGCAAGACAGAGGCAGAACATGTGAATCATGTGCGAGAAGTCCTAAGACGACTACAACAGTGGAAATTTTATTGCAAGAAGTCAAAGTGTGCTTTTTGGCAGAAGGAGGTTACCTTCTTGGGTCATAAGATCTCACCAGAGGGGATCAAGATGGAAGAAGAGAAGATCAAGGCCATTACTGATTGGCCTACTCCGAAGGATGCTACAGAAGTACAAGCATTCAATGGACTGGCCAGTTTTTACCGACGGTTCATCCACTATTATGCTCACGTGGCTGCACCATTGACTGACCTCTTGGGAAAGAACTCTAGCTTCCAGTGGACCACCAAGCATGAAGAAGCATTCCAGAAGTTAAAGCATATGGTGTCTTCAAGACCTATTCTTCAACCATATGATCCTCAACTACCTTATGTGGTTGATTTTGATGCTTCTAACTTTGCAATTGGAGCTGTGTTGCAACAAGAATTTCCAAATGGACTACATCCGATTGCCTTTGTGTCTCGCCGACTAAATACAGCGGAAAGAAATTACTCTGCTCGAGATCGGGAACAACTTGCAATGGTATATGCCACCAAGGTATGGAGGCATTATCTCTTGGGGAATCAAGTGATCATGCGAACTGATCACAAGCCATTGTTACAGACCTTACACTTGGAGCACATGAAGAGCCGGCATCATCGATGGGAAGAGCAACTCCAATTGTTTGACATCAAACTTGAGTACAAACCAGGTCGGTTCCATGTCATTCCCGATGCTCTATCACGACGACCTGATTTGAAGGATCTTCCTTTTATCACGGCGGCAATTACAACGATGTCCATTGACCCTAAGGTCCACAATGAGTTTCAATCAGCTCTACGACAAGATCCCTTCTTCCAAATGGTACACGGTTGTCTGATAGCATGCGACAAGGAGTACAACACCTTCTCCTCCAAGGAAGGCCTTTTATTCCATGCAGACCAGATCTATGTTTTAGCCAAAGGTGATCTTCGACTAGTGCGCCTTCAAGAAGCCCATGATTTACCAATAGCTGGTCACATGGGAGTGGATAAGACCTTGGGCACCCTCCAATGCCAATGGTGGTGGCCCAACATGACACGAGATGTTCGAGACTTTGTCCGATCATGTGAGAGTTGCCAACGGAACAAGGCCAGCAACCAGAAGCCGAGTGGACTCCTTCAACCACTCGCCATTCCATCCGCTCGTTGGGAGCATGTGAGCTTGGATCTCATCATATCCTTGCCAAAGACAAAACAAGGACACACCGCAATTGTGGTGTTTGTGGATAAGCTTAGTAAGCAAATCCACTTGGCACCAACCTGTGATACCGTGGATGCTCCAACCTTAGCGCAAATCTACTTCGAAAATGTCTTCAAGCATCATGGGATGCCACGTGTACTCATCTCCGACCGTGATCCTCGATTTACCGAGAAGTTTTGGCAAGCACTCTTCCAGATACTCGGCACCAAGCTTGCTTTGTCCACGGCCTATCATCCTCAAACTGATGGACAAACCGAACGTGCCAATCGTACATTGGAGGATATGTTGCGGGCCTTTGTCAATGTCCACCATATCAACTTGGATGAATGTCTTGCAGCTGCAGAATTTGCCTACAACAATTCCAAACAGGCAAGCACTGGATTTTCTCTCTTCTTTCTCAATTTTGGCCAAGATCCGCTTGTTCCAGATTCCCTTCTTGCTCCTCCTCCCTCTCACGTTCCTCATACTTCTACATTCTTGACCACTATATCCTAATCTCTCCAACAAGCCAAATCTCACCTCCTTGTTGCTCAAAATCGCCAAAAACAATATGCAGACCATCATCGTCGTGATCTCACCTTTGAAGTTGGTGATAAAGTCATGCTATCCTCTAGTAACCTCCCTCTCTCACTTGATACCCAAGTTCGTAAACTTGCTCCTAATTGGATAGGACCCTTTGATATCACCCACATTATCTCTCATGTTGCTTATCGTCTTGCCTTACCTTGTCACATGCGTATCCATCCTGTCTTTCACGTTTCCAAGTTGAAACCCTTTGTTCCTAACCCTTCTTCCTTTTCCTCTCGAGTCCAACCTCCTCCTCTTCCTATCCCTATCAATGATCATGCGGAGTACGAAGTTGATCGTATCCTTGCACGTCGCCATATTCAACGAGGCCGTCGCCAACACACAGAGTACAAGGTCCTTTGGAAAGGGTATCCCCTTCATGATGCCACATGGGAACCTCTTTCTCACCTCCAGAATGCACAGATGGCCATCCAGGAATTTGAAGCTTCATTGGGGACGAGGACGTCACCAACTAGCGGCGGGGGAATATGTAACAATATGGAGTTTAGTGACGAAGTTAATCGGGCTTACGAAGTAGAGAATAAGACAAAATAGCCTAGAATATTCTAGAAGTAGCTAAGAAGCTTCTTAGGAAGCTTCCAAACTAGTTAACTTGCGCCCTAAGCAGGTAGCTTCTAGAAAGAAGCTTCTAAAAGCTTCTAACTAGCTTAGCTTGCACGCCAAGTAGGTGGCTTCTAGAAGGAAGTTTCTTGAGAAGCTTCCTAGTTAACTTGGCTTGCACTCCAAGAAAGCGGCTCAAGGAAGCTTCTTGAGAAGCTTCAAGGGTCTTGTATGCTACCTATAAATACCAAGGCCAAAGCTCATGCTAGGCATTCGGAATTTTCCCTCATTCAAGTGTCCCAATGTGAATTTCCATTCTCCTATTTCTCTCCTCGGTTTTCGGTCTTTTACACAAGTGTCCCAATGTGAGTTCCCATTCTCCTATTTCTCTCCTCGGTTTCGGTCTTTTACAGCGGGTCATCTTATAGGTGGATGTTGAGAATGCTTTTAATAGCATCTCATGAGCATCCATCTTTAGAGAGCTTAGGAAGGTTGGTGGATACTTGGCAAGTCTTATTCTTTTTGTGCGGTCTTTTTATGACTCTCTTGGTTCCCTTTACTACCAACATGGTGGTTCAGAGGAGGGAGTCATCGTCATGGAGTCAACTATGGGTACACGTTAGGGAGATCCTTTAGGAGGACCCTTATTTGCCATAGTTCACTTTAGAGCTCTTCTATCTACTACTTTGGCCATGCAGTTTGTGTATTTCTCTCCTTGGCAAATGATACACACATCGTGGGCCCTCTAGATCAGATTAGGCAAGCCTTTGACCACTTGACTATTGAGGTACATCTAGTAGACTTGAGAGTCAAGGTGTCAAAGTGCAAGGCATGGTCCCCTTTAGGTATTCCTCCTCACCTTGAGCTTCTAGAGGAGTGTTTCACATCTATATATAGACCATGTGTTCTTGGAATGCTAGTAGGATCCAGGGATATTGCCACATGCTTCTTAGATGCTACCCTTGTAGAGGATGTTCTCCATGTCGATGACTTTCCTTTACTAGGAGATCCACATGTGGCATTTGGTATATTCCTCTCTAGTATTGCTCATCAACCGTCCTACGTCATCCGTATAGTTCTCCCCTCCTCGCCCTTCATATCATGTCTGAGAGCCTTTGATAGGAAGATTACGAGAGTCTTTGGTGATATTATTGGACCAGGGATATTTGAGTGGGTGACAAGGGAGTTGGCACGTAGACAGACGGCTCTCTCGTTTGACGCTTGGTGGCAAATGAGAGATAGTCTATCCTCACGGGCATGAGAGTACTTTCCATCTTTTGCTTCATTATCATTAGATTGGATTAGAGGTTTACAATCTTCCTTGATGGAGTGATAGTGTGAGCATACACTACATTCTCTCTTAGTTGATTCATCCATTCCTCAAGCTACTACAACAAGTTGTCACTCTTGCTCCGGCAAGGGGGTAAGCTCTTGGATCCTAGCTCGACCGTGCATTAGGGCATTTCAACTCGCACTAATTACTTTCTCTACAAGGATGAGATTTCACTTAGGTTTGGTACACCCATTTGCATCTTCATTACTCACTTGTGAATGTGGTTCTACACTAGATGCAATAGTGGTGCATACTTTTGGAGGACAAAGGATAGCTACCCATGATACTATTAGAGACATAGTGTTTGCTATGGCACGAGAGAGTGGATAATTGGCTTGGAGGGAGCGATCATATGTTTTGCAGATGACACGTGTCACGGTAGACTTATACTTGGTATGAGATGATCAGGTGATAGTAGCGGATGTAGTGGTTAAAGACCCTATCCAAGATATAATTTTGCAGGGAGTGATCACCCATTCCCTTGAATAGGCAGCAAGTGCAACAACAAAAATCATAAGGTGTCCAAGTATAAGTGCATGCAACAACAAAAATCATAAGGTGTCCAAGTATAAGTGCATGCAACAACAAAAATCATAAGGTGTCCAAGTATAAGGGCATGCAACGATATCACCTCTTTGTTACTCTAGCCTTGGAGTTATATGGAGCTATGGACACGGCATTAGATACATTTGTCAAGGAGTGCATGCGAGCTTATCATGTTAGGCGCCCAAGGTATCACTCTCACTCTCATATATTGTAGACAATGTGTGTCCATTGTTCTACAACAGGTTGGTGCAATCCATATGAGAACAATCACATTAGATGATGTATCTTCGGATGTTCCAATTGTTTATAGACCACACTATTGACATAGCCGTGATATCTTAGGTGCAATAGGGTATATTTCTCATTTAGATTCTATTGGGGCTTAGCCTCATTTTACCTTTTTCATCTCTCCCTTGTTCGGCTTGATGGGTTCTTCACATCCTTGTCCTTCTCTCTGTTTCTTGTGCTCATGAGGCCCTTCCCGAAAATGGACTCTTATCTGAATTTAATCTACCTTTCAACCAATGCAAAACTAACACCCGATGGGGCTATGAGCGTTCCTTTTCCCGATATGAAGCGCGGCCTTTCTTTCATACCTGCACAATCACGACAGTAACACCGTACGGAAGTCGATGCCTGCTTGTATGTACAAGACTCACAAGACATGTGAGCCTATCTGCGACAATCTTCGTTTGTCTATCTGGTGAGTCTATATGTGACAATCTTCGATTGGGTCGGAGTACTCAGTTTATGCCTGATTGAAGAGGTTCGCAGAAACGCTACAATAGCTTTCAACGGTTTGCCACAATGCGTGGTCATGTTAAACCAATGGCCGTCACTAGGCAAAGTTGCTGCCCTAAATATGAGACATAGCAATCGTAATGAAATTGTAAAGACAATGCACTGGAGTGGTACAAGCTAATGACGTGGAGCAATTAAATGTTTGGTCACTTCGGCAGTCTTCGTGTGTCAGATTTTCTATCTACCGATGTCTCGAGAGCATTTCCTTATTGCTATGAGCTTCGCTTGTCAGATTTCCTTCTATTGAGGTCTCGAGAGCATTTCTTTATTGCTATAAGATTTTATTGCGACGAAGAGTTTGGCTTTCCAGTTTGGCTTTTCAATAATTATGTACCCAGGTGAAAATTCGATTATTCCTTCTGATAGATCCACCGTTCTGGAAAACTTGGAACGTGAGAAATAAGGAAACTTCATTCTGGCCGGTGGATTTACTCCCAGGTCTTCTCCAACAGTCCAAGGACACGGCTGAGTACAAGGCTCGAGTCCTCTCCGTCGCTTACGAGGCTTGTGAGGTCAAACCCAAAGAAGCCGAAGTTGATCAGACCAACATTGCGGAGAGGTTGATCCACGATTTAATACTTGGCGATGTTGAACTCGGCCAACCAAAAGCTATGCCCAAACGACAAGCGACAGACGACAGTTTGGAAGAATTCATCGATGTGCCAGTTATCTTAGAGGGGCATGATCTGGGAGGAATTCTGATTAAGCACTTCGTGATGGCGGTGGAAGAACAACTTGCTTACGATGAAACACTTAAGCTTCAACGGTTCATGGACAACTTGAAAGGAGTGTTTTTCTATGGAACTCCTATGAGTGGCTCTCGTGCAATTGAAAATGCTGTGGCCCGTATTTCTGACGAGGAAAAATCCTGTGTTGTCTTTGCTCAAAGTTCTAGGCAAGGACACAGCAAGATTGAACGAGAAGTTTCGCCAGTTCCGGAATGGTAAAACCTCAAAACATTTGCCGTCACAGAAACGGTTCCAACAGATCAGGTAAGCATTCTTCTATCCAGATCGATATCATGATGTCCCTACTTGATTGATAAATCAAAGAGCTCATGCGGAATTGTTTGACGTCTAAATCGACCACGATTCCGTGGCTTCTTTTAGGATGGTGATAACGTGCTCATCGTTCGCGAGGGTTCTACAAGACAAGACTGCGACGGGTTCTACTCCGTCACTGGATGTGACCATTTCCAAGTATGTCAGCCATCAAATGAGACGTCAGGCTCGGCCCAATGTCTTGAAAGATTCACGAGAGAAATAGTGGAAAGTATGAAACATTCAATAGCAGAGAAAAGGTTTGCAGATATACAAGAAAATTTACAAAGATCCCTGGTCCCTGGTGCCCAGCAGCAGAAGAAACCTTCAAATCAAGAAGCGTGTCCAATGGAGGAAGCATAAGATAAATCTTGGTTACTAACATACCATAGCCATACCATACCATAGCCTCACAGTGTCGAGTTTTGTTCGACTTCTGTGTTCATTGCTGTATTCCGATGAGATGGGATTCAATTTCTTTTGCGTGACTCTGAGGTAAGTTTGTGGATTGCAGAGTAATTTCCGCATATGTAGTTAGTAACTTCCTATGTAAGTTAGTAACTTCCTTTTCCTGAAGCGCGGCCTTTTTTTCATACCTGCACAATCACAACAGTTACACACCATACGGGAGTCGATGCCTGCTTGTACATGTCTTGTGAGTCTACATGTTCCAAACTGAGACTCAGACAAACGGTTCTGTCTGCCGATGTTACACGCTTTGAAGTGCAGATCCCTTCCACCTTCCCGGTTGCCACATTGCATATCTCACTAGAGGTTATATGAGGGTGATTGGCGTGCGACTCGTGCTATGTTTCAAGCTGAGGCCAGTTATACCTGTGGCTGTAATTCAGGTCAAAACTGGACTTGTGTACCTGCAGAAGGTCGTGTGTTGTCACTAAATCTAGGCTAAGCTCTTTATTTCCGTTCACAATTCTCATTAAAAATTAAGACAACTAGAAACTAGTCCAGCTAAACAAGTATTAGTCTACTGAACTTCCGGAGTTTCGGGAAGGAGTTACGTCTGTTTACTTACTTTTTGGCAGCTTCTCCAGCTCCAGACGAATAGCTTGGTCAGAACGAATAGCTTTTTCGTGGCACATCATGGATCTTCGCTTGGGATTCGGAGTACTCAGTTTGTGAATAGGTTCGCAGAAGCGCTACAATAGCTTTCAACAGTTTGCCACAACGCGTGGTCACGTTAAACCAATAGCTGTCACTAGGCAAAGTAGCCGCCCTAAATATGAGACATAGCAATCGTAACTGAAAGTGTAAAGACAATGCACTGGAGTGGTACTAATTACCGACGTGGGGCAACTAAACGTTTGGTCACTTGTGCAGTTCGTCGTGTGTGACTCTCGAGGGTATTTCGTTAGTCCTATGAGTTTGGCATTTCAGATTTCAATAATTATGTACCCAGGTGAAAATTCCTTCTGATAGACCCACCGCTCTACCGTAAATTACAGAGACGTGACAAGAGACGGAAATAAATCTAAAAGTTTAAGGCGGAAACCACTGAATTCAATAAGATAAAGTCACTGATTCAGATTTTGGATAACGTCATCTCAACTGTAGGACAGATTATGTGTTTACACATCGTAATCCGATCTCGTATTGATGTGTATTAACCCCACGGAGTATACAAACGACTCTACTGTAGGACGGATTCTGACTTTACACATCGTAACGAGATCCCATATTAATGTGTATCCTCTCTAACCTGAGTCTTGTTCCGAAACACACGGGGGATCTTCGATATTTCAGTGGAGTTTGAGATGTTGCTCAGAGACGCTGCTCTGAGCCACAGCAATTATTGACATTTCAGAGCAGTTTTCTGGGTACTAGATTTCACGGGGAGCAACAGTGCTCCGAAACGCACCACTGATCATAGTTCTGATCGATAGTTCAGTGTTTTACAGGGTACTAGATTACACGGGACACCTGCCGCGCCTATATTCAAAATCGACATGGAGTATCTGGAAATAAATAAATGTATTTATTGCATTGGCTCTACAAAAAAGCATAGTTGAATCTTGTACTTTGAAACATAAGGATAGAGATCTCAAAAGCCAAAATCTTCCTTGCAGTAAAATGTCAGAGGAAGATTAAATTCCGAGAGAAGATTAAGTTCGCTCGTAACCGAATTTGAGGATGTAATGCACTTGAATTTCTTAGCAATCTATATATTAAATGAGCTGAACGGTTCGCACCTTTGGTGATATTCACGTTCCCCTCTGCTTAGTCCAGACCTCCACAATATACAGCTGAAAAATCTAACTGGTCTGCCTACTGTACTTGGTCTGCAGCTTACTCTAGCTTACTGCAAATGAAAGAATAAATGAATGATTGGACTGGATGATCTACTTGAGTCTGGACACATATACATACACGCTACTTAATCTTCTGATGGCCCTTACTGTACTTGCTCTACTTCTTATAGCAAAGAGGAATGAATTGTTGGAAAAAATGAATGATTGGACTGATTGAGCCAATTGGTCTTGCTACAGAACCTATTCACCCTTGATTGTATCTGATTGATCGTGGGCTCTATTTTGTACTTGGAAATTAGTGATTGCAATTGTACAGCTAATCTAATATAAACATAACTCACAAGAAGGGATTCTAAACCCAATCTATGGAGCCCTACGACTGTGTGAACCAGACTCTCAAAACATTCTCTTCATTTTGTTTCCGGTGGTTCCAGAAAACAGTTACCCTCCACACTATACAGGTGCACGAACTCAATATCTCCCGCCCCGCTCAGGACTGTCGTGACTATGGAGCCTCGCGATTATCCTTCTTCTCTCGTGTGCCTTTAATAAACACTTTCAGTACGCTGCACGTGTCATCCTCGGGCTGAGACACCTGGAAATGATCACCTTGTGTTGGGTAAAAAGCATCCACATCGTTCCTTGCGGATCCTTCAGCAACGACTTGAACGTCCTTGAAGCCTTTCCTTTCTGTGATTCCAACATTCAAGAGCACAACCGTCTCTGTATTAGACTCTGGAAGTTCCATACAAAGTTTACAGTCGTTCACACGAATTTCTCCCAATGAACAAGCTTGGGACGACATCTGCGTTACAGGTATTCATTCTGGAGGCAGCATTAGAAACACCAAACGTACCTGATTTGTATGCCTGCATGGAAACACTCCACGAGTCTTGAACTCGTTTTCTGATGAAATTCGGATTTGCCTGAATTCACTATTAATTCTTGCTGAACGCGCACTCAGTACCTTCAAGCATCTGATTTTTTGACTCCTCCAGGATGCCATCGCAAACTTTTTGATCTCACTAGATCCACTAGCAGGGTAAGAAAAAAAAAAGACGTGTCTTAAATTTGCTAAGAAATTCGTGCACTCCATTTTCAACTTTTCGTTAAGCTCGAATCCAGCTGTCTGTTCTAATTTCATAACGTACTTGATCAAAAAGCCACCCAGCTCATGTCCTATTAAAATCACCGGGACGTTGCCCCTTTGACCCACGGCGCATCATGAATGAGATCATCCATCAAGTTTTCGGCTATGATATTGTAGCTCGGGCTACCGGCCTCATATTAGGTGGGAGACGTTTTCTGGGCGCCTCCGGCGCCGGAGCGTCGTCAATCGCCCCGTTAGCGACAATTCCCGTATCTGCTGAGGCCTCATACGTTACTGAAAGTACCCTGGGTTTCACTTGGGTGCCCGCTCTTGAAGAAGTCTAGGTAGCACTGACACCAACCAGCAATCCCTCCTCATTGTCCAAGTTTTCCACTGAGCATGGACAGTTGAAGACTGGGAAAAAATACGAACTCAACCTGACAATCGTTCGATCCGCCATAAAGCTCATGTACATGCTGATTCACTCTCTGTACGCGCACCAAGGGACCTAGTAAGCATTTCATCTCTCGTATGGCACAAAACCACGTTTGCTATGAATCCGAAATCTACTATGAAATAAGCATGAGGTTATATTGGGTCTATACCTTGAATTTGTCGTCGGTACCGTTATCAGCCATGCCCTTGGAAATCTCGGAACCAGGCGAAGCCCAGGACTTTAGCGATCACACTGCCTATTGGGGTATATTACAGAGGCAATTCTAAACTGAGACTTTCTCCTTCGAATTATAATGAGTGTCTACGAAAATGTACGAATGCAGATCTGTCAATTGTTCTACACGCAGCTCAAATTTATCAAACGCTCTTCTCGAAATCTAGAAATGTCGACTCAACGTGTATGTAAAAGAAGGAAAAAAGACCACCGAATTTCATCTACTGTGTGAAAGTGGAATAGAAACAGAAAAGAAGGTTCTATTTGAAATCAAATGTTAAGGAATACGTACACCCGAAGATATATGTGATGTAAGGTCGATTGGCAAGCTTCAGGCCTTTACACTTGGACATTGAATTCAAGGTGATAGCTCGCAAAGCATACTTCACCATAAGTGCCATCACCACGTTATGAGGAAAAGTGGTGAAAATGGTTGGTGTGTTACTGAGGTTGAATGGTATCACTAGCACTAGGTATTCCACTTTACTACACAATCTTGATTTGATTATAATCTACACAATCTTGATTTGGTACTTCTGCTCTGCAGAAGTCAGTGAGTGACGAGCAGCTTCATGGCGCCTACTGTAGTACGCTACAACACCCTCCAGAAGTTCGAGTCTGACGTATCTGCAGAGGAGCAGCATTGCAAGATTCAAAATGAGATCTTATACTCGGGGATAAATTAATGAACTTTCGATCTGAATAAGCAGTGAAATCAGTATTACTTCCAACACAATACCTTTCACCGGCTGTAATTAATGTTTGAGCAAGGAGTTATGTAGTGTTGGTGATGATGCTGAAAGAAAAACGATTGTAGCTATACATATTTGTAACATTAACACTGACACGTTTAAACGTTTGCAGAACACCTACGGAGGGTGAGAGATTTGTAAAAGAAACCGGTGACCGAGAGAATCATGTTCAATTTAAGAGTAAAGACGAGATACCGCCCTACAGTCGACTAGAGTAACATTTATAAATGACGAATCCAAATCAGGCACAAGCTCATGCCGTGAGGAGAATGTGGAAAGAGTCATACACAGCGAGTTCGGGACAGAAACCTCCTTGTAAAACCCGTAGGCGCTCCAAGTTGCGACCATGAGAGCGACTCAACCCTTCTCGAGCCATTATTAGTCGCTCTCGTGCTACTGCTAGACGAGCGATATCACGCAACATGAAGAGGCACCACACAGTGTCTGGGTGCAGAAGGGCTACATTGTCGACCGCCTGCAGTTTTCCAAAATGAAAACATTGCGGTCAGTCCGCAATTGACAGGCAAGATACTTCGTATATATGAGGGACGTGTCAAAGTTGAAACTCACTTTTGCATAGACAAGTAGAAGTAAGAAGAACATGCTTCTTGGACAGAGTGAAATATGTAATGAGCAACGCTAGAATGGAGGTGGAGGTTACCTCCAGTATCTTGCGATTACATAAAGAAAAGGATTCCTGTTGTAAGGTACAAAAAGAGTTAGCGTCTGAAGAATACGGGGAGGAAATAATTTGCCCTGGGCTGTTTGCACAGGCTGTGGAGCGTAGACAGATCAATATTATCCAGCCTTAGACTTCGCTTAGTATGCCAAATCACTTGGTGCGAGAAAGAGCATAAATCACACTAGATATCCATGTCGTTTTTTAACAATGTCACGTTATAGTGTAGACAAAGCAAATGAATGGAAAATCATATTCGTGCAATCGTGTGCGTGATTCTTGATCACATTTGGTGACCTATTATGCTTATTAGGTGTGCGTATGCTATGATATTCTAATGAGACCGTGACTGAAGTCTCTTTGCTGCCAACATGCTTACCTCAGCCATGGAAAGAACCTCCAATGCCTCGGTAAACTGATTTTGTTTGACTAAATTCTGGGCCTTTACATGTAGCATCAACCCCATCATTATAAAACCTGCCATATAAAACCCATGAAAGGTTGGGTAGACGTCAGACTCTGTGCCCTCTTTCTCCAATCTTCGCACTAAGAGAATTCCGACTTTTGCAGACTTCAACTTTGTCTGAGGGTTTGGTAAGCAGCAAACTTAGAAACCAACAAAACCACTAGCTAAATTGCTTTCCTTCCGCTCTTCTGACTTCTATTACCAGACCGATGTAGCCACACAAGTTACTGCTAACTTTGGTGGTTTACCTTCTGTCATCTTCTGATTTGAAACTTAATTTTTCGCCGCTTTGATTTTCGGGCTGGATATCATAATCATCTGAAGGAAGGCCATCATCATTGCTTCTCTTCGCCATGGCATCGGCCGCTGGCCTGTGGATGGAGATAGTCAAGTCAACTGTCACAATTCGTCTTCAGTATGATTCCGTGATAAAGACTCCGCGGATTCCGACTGAGACTAGGCAAGCCTTTCTGTAAGTGTCCAGTCCAGATGAGCTGTGGAATTTAGGTTGGAATTAGAAAAGAAAGAAACCGTTCCAAGAGCAGGGAGGATTCTAGAACGTGGTGCAACGAGTTATCATCTTCATCTGGAATGCAGCTATTACGGATGATAGGAAGCAAACTACCGAGAAAGGGCTACACTATTCAATATACGTGTATCACTTTCTTATTGAATGAGGAAAGAAGGTATTTTAAAACAATGATGAAGTTCTTGCAAACAGGAAAATCTTCTAATTACAGGAATTGCGGTTGATTCTTCATCGTTTGTTAGATGCGCTCACTTGATCCTGGCAATTCTCTCGGATCTCTCACGTTCCTTATTCATTGCAGCAGCTTGATCTCCTCCAACCCTGGTAACAAAGAGCTTGGAATTCTGTCCCACTCCAACTCCTTTCAACACCCCCTCTTTCGTGTCCTCAAGAATTCTCCCAGCACAGATAAGATTAAGGGAATCCAGAGGGAATCCAGCCATGCGACCTACTTCGGTTCGCAAGTCCTTGATAGTCCACTCATCCAGCGCCACTTCCACCAGTCCTGACCATGCTCCGGCCACTCGAAGACAAGCCAATCTCCTACTAGACCCTGCCCCTAATATGGGTTCACAGCGTCTTATGAAAACGGACGTCGGGGCTGAGCTAAAGGTAAGGACAGGCACGGACTGGAGCGGACCTTAAGGACCCTAGACGGGTACCGTCCTTTACCCGGCTAGACTGGTTCACATCATCAAACGGACGTCCGGCTGTGCAGCCGGACCATGGCATCAGTGTTCAACCGGCCGGATATAAATCGGAGGTTTCCCGGTTGAATTATATACCAACCTAGAAGAAATCCGCTCCACAGGCACTTGGTACTTGTTGCAGTAGGTGAGAGGTCGAATAACTACCACCGCTTTGCCTGAAATGACAAAAACTAGAAATCAAATTCATTTCTAATATAACCCAGATTTTTCTTTATCGAAAAAGGGAACCTGGATTTTCAGTGAAGACAGCAAGAAGATTAGAGATATGGATGAGAAAGATTGAGGGAAGGCTGGCCATGTCTCGAGGATATGCAAGTAGAATTAGACTGTTTCTAGTGATCTTTTGAATTAATCTGAGTATCAGATTGGTTTATTATTATGAAATATGGTTTATGTTCTAGGTAAATCATTTTGAAATCATGTAGTAATCGGATGATTTAACTACAGTAATAAATATGAATGATAAGTAAGTCAATAAAAATAATGCAAGTGATGTGTAAATCCTATCAAATACATTTGGGTGGATATTAAATCGTCATTTTTGATTAATTATTACACTAAAGGATATTTAGAAAGTATTTAAATCTTTTCTAAAGATTAAGCAATCCAGTCAAATAGTTGCGAATTCTATTAGATTTGAATCGTAACTCTGGTTCAAGTCCAGGATCGCCCACCTGCGCCGAACGATCAATTACCTTAGCGAATACTTTAACTTGGTCAAGAAATGAATAATTATGGTTTTCTAGATCATGAAGAAAAGAATATACTTATCTCAAATAGAGATAAAAAAACCCTTAGGTTATTTATAGTATTTATAATCAATTCAAATAGATTTTTGGTAATTTTTCTCTATTCTCTCTACAAGTTAACTTGAGTTCTGGTTCTGTTGATCATTGAAATTTCATGCTCAACCATAACTAATACAAAGAAATACATTTTGTTAATAAGTACATAAGAAGACAAAGATAATTACTAGAACAGGGGAGAAACTTTTGTTGACTATAAGCAATATTTGAGTAGGATGCATAATCCAACCACCACCTCAAGCTAGAAGAGATTGCAATATTTTGGTAAAAATATAAAGTAAAGCAATTATGACATAGTTTTATATCCCATATTATTTCCTTGCAAGACTCCCAAATAACACTCCACATCTTGCAAAGTTTAAATATATTGGGTTTGGCAAAAAATTGATCATGGTTAAATATAAGAAAGAAAATTGATCTAGAAAATAGCAAAGCTGATATACCCAATACACACTTTATATACTGAACCTTTTCTTTATACAAAAGCTTATGTTCGATCATGAGCCTAGTAAAACATAGTACTAACACACTCATAATAGCATGGTTATCACAGATTAATGTCATATGTTTTTGGTCCTCAGCGCAGCAGATTTTATCAGTTGGATCTGATTAATACTAAACTTTACAATTCGCCTATTGGTTCCGTTTTGGTTACTTGTCGATCATACGTTCGAATGAGCCAATGATGACTGGACCGGGGTCTTGTAGTCCGGGGTCTAATGGTAACCCTAGCACCTAGAAGCAAGGGACTTTATTCAAGGTCCATGGAGTCTATTTAGGTCTGATAAATATTTACTCACTTTATATAGTTTGTGATTATTACCCAGTGTTATAATATCAAATCTAAGTCCAATTACTTGACTAAAATAAGTCACCAGTGTATGATCTATGTTGGTGACTAGTTATAACCAAAAAATATATAAAAACTAAAAATAAAACAAAATTTATAATTAAAGAAAATGGACTGAGTGGCAGGATGATATTGATCTTGAATCAATAAGATCACTAAGACATTAGATTCTGTTTTATTCTAGAATAACGCCGAGTTGGAAAGAATTTCCATCTAAGAATAAATATTTAAAGTAAAAATTCGAAATGAAGGTTATTTACAAAAGAATTACCCTCTAAATTCTTTTTCTTTTAATTTTAGATCATAAATGAGTAATTTTCCACAATCAATTTAACTTAAATTATTTTGCAGATTGGTCTTTGGTCCCTACGCTTCACTTTATTAACAAAATAACATCCACTCGACATATAGCCTATCATCATGGGATTTAAACAACACATTAGCAAACGAAAAGAACTAATTAGTAGAGAGATTCTATTAAAAGGTATACAATGCCGTGGCGGAACATAATTTTTGAATATTTTAAAGCTTTCCAATGCCAATTCTTTTTAAAGACCGGCACTGGAGATTATTAATATTTTTTCTAGCATCCTATCATAGAAACTAAAACGATGACATAAAGCTACTAGCTATCTATTGCATAATTCAGGCGAGGATGGAACTTGAATTAGATTGACAATTGTTCTCTAAAAGAGAATCTCACTCTCAAAGCCGGATTGGATCATATCCTCACAACATACCCAGTTGAGTTACATCCGTATCCTAATTCTAAAGTCATACATCTCATATTTTTCATGATGAATTGTGAAATTGCTAAGCCATCATCTAATATCTCAACAAGGGAGACGTTTATGCGAAGGCACATCTGGAAGATCCAGACCATCATCTTCCTCCAGGTTGGCACAACCAGAATCTGCAATTCTTTGGATGAGTGAAGACAGAATTTGGTAGTTGCCAGAATCAGTGTCTACAGGTTGACATATAGTTAAATGGTCTTCGTCCAGAGGAGCGCAGCGTGTGTTTGAAGAATTTCGTGCAGTCCCTTCTCCCACCAGAATTCCGAATTTATCTTCATCTTTTGATTGAAGATCAATGAAGAATTGAAACAAGATCGAGCGAGGAGGAAAATTACCAAGTTAGTTGGTTTGGTCTCAAAAACCTCTTCCACTTGTACACCACCCCAACCTTTGCCCAGTACTGAAGCTGCAGAATTGATCGTTTTGCTTAACAGGTCTTCGAGTCTAGCTGATCCCTTGTTCAATGTTGCGAATAGCTCGATCTACGGACCACGGGCTTCCGCTTTTCTCTTTGGAAACAATTTGTCGAACACTTCAGGTTCGAGACCGAGATGCGGTGTTGCGTAGTAGAGAATTGCTGCAACATTGTGCAGGAAGCTATCGATCATCGGCCTCCTAAATTTTCCGGCTAGGCGGCGCATTTTTTCCGCTTCGACCAGCAGCTTCTTGATGACTAAACCGCCATAACTATGGCCAACAAGGATCACAGGAACGCCCGGAGTCTGGCCCACATTGACTCGCTTATTATCGATGACGGTGTTCACCAGATTCTCGCCAATATTGAAGATATCCATTCTACCTGATGTCGAAGTTTGCGTTGAACTAGAATCGTAAGCTATAGCTAGCGCTCTAACTCTAATGTTTGCCGAGGCGAGGCCTTTATCTTGTTGGAACAGTGTTTGCGGCCAGTACTTCTTTCCACTAGAATGTCGAAATGTCCAAGTTTTGAGATGTGGTGCTTCACGTTTGCTCGCGTCGGTTGAAGCTCCAAGTTAAACTCCGTGGAAGAATATCACTTCTACAGTTGGATTTTCGGGACTAGAGAACTCATAGACACTCTCGTTTAGCTTCCTCGGATGCTCCTCCACACACATGAGCAATTTCAGCTTAAATTGATTAAACTGCAGCACACACGTTGTTGACTATACAATAGAACTGTCCTGGAAATTTGGGGAGCACTACTTCACAATTACTGAATCAATCTGGAAATTCAGAATGAAAACTCGGACGAACTGATGATCATATTTGATGGCAATGTTCACTCACCTCCATTCCGAAGGTTGAAAGCGCAGAGGGCAGGTTCAAATGGTCCAAAGCTTAGTCGATTAATTTAATGAGCTTGAAGACCTGAACCCTGAAGCCTAATTTGGAAAAGTAGATCATGGATTAAATTACATCGTAATAAAGTCGTTGTCATCATTGAATCAACCTCTAGAAAGTCCTTGAGAACGCACAGAGATATACGGTAGCCTACATGATTCTGCACACTCTTACATTGACGATTTCACATACGATTAGATGAAGCTCGTTTTGTCTTCTAGAACTTATTCACTCATGCATACGATTTAGTCACCAACCAGCTTTAGATTGGACTGAGATGCGACTCCGGAAGTTCACCACTCAGACTGAACGATACTCCGCAGTTCGATGGCAAGACAGTTGACATTTACTTTGAACTCTACGAGGTGTCTAAGATTCTGTTACGGAACAGACCTTTCTACTTAGATCAATTTCGATCTCATGTGTCTTTCTGTGGGAGCTTGCGGATGGATCTGGTGCTGTAGTAACCTGCAGTATCCTTTACAGAACATATTGGACAGCGAAAACGCATAGGCTGCAAGCCAATATAGTAAAGACTATCATCGTGTCTACGAATCGCACTAGATCGCAAAGGAAGTATAGGTCTGTCTTCTGGTGATGAACATCAAGCAAATCTATATTCCATTCAAACAGAGGTCGCTAAGATAAACGATTCGACGCTAAACCTCTGCTATTTTCCACACACGTGAATGTTGCATCATTCAATCAAGTGGAAACATTACTTGAACACTGTAGTCCGAACTCGGTCAGCTCTGATTTCCAGACTTTTCACGTCTTATGATGTCTATTAGATGCAGTGTGCAATGGAAAGCGAGAACCGGGATATGAGTCACATTTTGCGGTCTCAAATTGTTTATTCTGGGATGAAGGATATAAAGAATAACATATTATCGTACTGCTATGAGTCGCAACCTGTGATCTGGAGGTCGCTGGTTTAAATTTTATTGTCTCCTGCAATTCAACAAGTACTTTGCGAACTAAACAGAATCTTTTCAACACGGTGACTCTCGACGCAGCGCCTCCCCTCCCCGTTTCGTTGTTTCCTACGCAGCGCCGCCCGAGACCCAAAGTCGTCTGAAGCCTACAAGTTTCGATTCCATGGACAGTTTTGGGATTGAAAGTCTCAACCACCCGGATGGCGGGTCCAGTGGCGGCGGGTTCTCCGCTGTAGGTTCAGTTATTATTGAAAAATTCGAGGGCGGGAACAGTTCACATGAGAACCCTCAAACAATCTACTTCATGTCGGGGAGATCTCGTACCCAATGCCATCGTGTTTGACGTTTAATTGGGGTTTAGCCCAATTACCCATTCAATTTATCAAACGAGGTTAAGTTTCATTTTACCTGGTAGGTTTTTATCTTCATACTTTATGTGAGTCTTCCCATTCATTTTAAGATATTCAAAAGTTTATGTTTGTACGGTTGGATGGGTCTTTCCATTCTTCTCGTATACTATGTGCAGCGGGTTTTTGGTGCCATCGTGTTTCACGTTTGACTCTAACTGGAACAACAACCTTCGAAGCATAAAGTAAGTACTTACTTTATGCTAGTGACATAGTTATGCTTGATACGAACGCCGGATAAAGACTCACTCCGATGGAGTAGAGTTGATTGCTGGCACTGGACCATCAAGTCAATGGCCACTTGGTCTATAAACAATAAACTTGGAAGAAACAAATGCTCTCAGAATAAATAATTGCTTCATGGATATCTCTCCAGAGATTGTTGTTTTCGAGAAAGGCATCTCCTGTATCTTCTTTATCAAGTTGGGACCTCTGCTGATTCGCATTTAAATTTCTTGCCGCACACGCCAGTAAGTTCGCTATCAGGATGACTTCAAATCCAGGTAAGGCGATTGCCTGTACTGCCTTCTCTAAAGTCCCATCCGTTTATCCCAGGATTTGCACATTTGCAACTTGTCGGTTCACTACTTCGAGAAAGTTGAGCTCAGAAATTAGCTCACTACAGTGCTTATGACAGAAGCTATATGCGATTATTGCCGACCATGTGGATAAAGAATTACATAGAACATAATCTGAGGGCTCTTCTACCGATCAAAGGGTTTATGATTCACTAATGCTATTCATGTATACATCATCGAACATAGTATGAGGGCTTTCCTAACGATCAAAGGGTTTATGATTCACTAATCTTATTCATGCGTGCGGGTTTTATTGATACCGGGATCAATATAAAGACGACTTGTGTGGTCGATCTGTAAACGGTCGGTGGGGCGACAAACACAACAGACTGAAAATCCGTTTCTAATGGTCTATCGGTACGAATCAGATGGCGACTAATTTATTTATAAATAGGGGTAGATATAACTTAGGGGTTAAAGTTGCAGAATGTGGCTCTGAAAGCACGTGTTGGAATTCTCATATTCGTCCAAAAAACCAAGATATTTGTTAGAAAATTTACACAGTATCCGTTAGCTTCACTATTTATATAAAAGAAGATATATCTTTTGCAAAACAATATCTTTTCTCGTGGACAGGTCTAAAGTCTTTTGTGAAATTGCAGAGAGCTCGAGGCTGAGATCGGGTCGACTTTCGACCCAAAAGGCTTAGCCCTTTGTTTTGCCGGAAAATATTTTAATATTGTGGTGCACGACAAAGCAAAATTAGCATCGGGCCCTGCCGAGAGGAAGTACTAAAAACATGCAAAGCAAAACAAAAGGAATTCGTTGTTTGTTCGGGTAGCGCCAGGCTCCCATAAGGACTAGATTACAAGGCGCTGGGAAAACCCCCACTGGTGGCCAGGCCAGCCCCCCAATTCTACTCTGCTGTAGTGAATCCACTTCTACAGAATTTATCAGTTTATGGTAAAGACGCGCGGATAGTCTCTTGTACAACTATGCATCCACTATCTATGGTCTCGGCCACCTTTGCTATGCTAGGCTAGGGCTTGAGCCTTGCCTAGCAAAACGCTACCTATGCAGGAGGTGTCGTACGGCTGCTGCTTCACACGTTCACCAGCTACTTATTTCGGAGAACAAAGGATACTTCTGTGCCTCGTAGTTTCTCTCTCTGGCCGGCTTTGGGTTTCCTTCGCCGAAGGGTCCGGAGAAGACTTCTTTGGTCCTACAGAAGAACTTGTCGTTTTGTATACCGACCCGGAAAGCTTTTTGCCATGAACTAAGCGACCATGGCCTTTATTGTCAAAGTGCGGGCCCCCTTACTTGGTTATTCTCCTCCCTACTAAGTAGCCCTTATAAGAGTTATAAAATAAATTATTATAAAATAGTCTTTACTGTTACTCATTTAACCTCTTGGGCTAAAGCAAATCACAAAAGAGGTATTGTGACCAAGAAGATGCACTACCAAAAGGTATAAAAGCCAAACTATCACTAATGATAAATTCCAACTTAACCTTGAGAGTGATGATTTAACTCGGATATGTTAGTTCCTTATTACCAAGAGAGCACAACTTCCTTCCAAAAGCACATGTTCTTCACTCATTGGCATTGGAGGGTGCCCAAGGTCTTGTACACTCCCATATGACCAGCTATTGGTAAATCATGGGCTTCTTGAAGGTGCACAAGGCGAAGATCACCTTTGGTTGGAATATAGATCTGGTCCGTATGAAATAGAAGATCTTCCTTGAAGGAGAAGGTGTTGTTGTACTCCTTGTCGCATGCTGTCAGACTACCATGTACCATTTGGAAGAAGGGATCTTGTTGTAAAGCTGATCGAAACTCATTATGGACCTTGGGGTCAATTGACATCGTTATAATTGCCACCATGATGAGAGGAAAAACCTTCAAATCAGGTTGTTGTGATAGAGCATCAGGGATGACATGGAACCGACCTGGTTTGTACTCAAGTTTGATGTCAAACAATTGGAGTTGCTCTTCCCATTGATGATGTCGACTCTTCATGTGCTCCAAGTGTAGGGTCTGCAACAATGGCTTGTGATCAGTTTGCATGATCACTTATCTCCTCAAGAGATAATGCCTCCATACCTTGGTTGCATATACCATTGCAAGTTGTTCTTGATCTTGAGCAAAGTAATTTCTTTCAGCTGTATTTAGTCGGTGAGACATAAAGGCAATGGGATGTAGTCCATCTGGAAATATTTGTTGCAACACAACTCCAATTGCAAAGTTAGAAGCATCAAAATCAACCACACAAGGTAGTTGAGGATTATATGGTTGAAGAATGGGTCTTGAAGACACCATATGCTTTAACTTCTGAATGTTTCTTCATGCTTGGTGGTCCACTAGAAGCTCAAGTTCTTTCCTAAGAGGTCAGTTAGTGGTACATCCACATGAGCACAATAGTGGATGAACCGTCGGTAAAAACTGGCCAATCCATTGAATGCCCATACTTTTGTAGCATCCTTTGGGGTAGGCCAATCAGTAATGGCCTTGATCTTCTCTTCTTCCATCTTGATCCCCTCTGATGAGATCTTATGACCCAAGAAGGTAATCTCCTTTTGCCAAAAAGCACACTTTGACTTCTTGTAGTAAAATTTCCATTGTCGTAGTCATCTTAAGACTTCTTGCACATGATGCACATGTTTTGCCTTTGTCTTGCTATAGATTAAGATATCATCCAAGAACACCACCACAGACCGAGCCAATAGTCCATCCAACACCCGATGCATTTGATCCTTGAAGACTGTTGGAGCATTAATGAGTCTGAAAGGTAGAGTGAGTCCAAAAGATAGAACTCTCCACTCAAAATGCCCATACCTTGTGCAAAAGGTAGTCTTTTGCACATCCTCTCTATCAATAGGAATTTGCCAATAGCCGCTACAAAGATCCAACTTGGAAAAGTAGTGTGCTCCACTTAGTTGATCAAGCAAGTCATTGATCTGAGGCAAGGAATATGCATTCTTCATGGTTTGCTTATTGAGCCCATGATAATCAATATAGAAACAAAGTCCTCCATCCTTCTTTGAAACAAATAGTACCGGTGCTCCCCAAGGAGAGGTACTATGTTGTATGAAGTCCTTCTCCAACAACTCTGTGAGTGTTATTTGCAACTCCTCCTTTGGTGAGAGCCAATAGATTGGTCTACTCACTAGAGTACTCCTTAGCAATAACTTGATCTTGAAGGTCATACCTTGATTGGAGGGTAATCCCCTCGGCAGATCATCCAAATCATCCAGAAACGTCCGCAAACTCCTTAACTATCCAATCAACCATTGCTTGTTGAGGCTCTTGGCACTCCGTAGATTGTTCTTGTGCAATCAGTTTGATCAACACCGTGAATATAGACTTATCTTCCTCCAAAGCTTGCTCTATGGATGCATTACTAAAAACTCCCCTTCTAGGGACTCACCTCTCTTCCAAGCTTGCTCCTTGGTTGCCTTCTTGGCAAACTTCCCATCTTGGGACTCATCTCTCTTCCAAGTTTGCTCTATGGCTACCTTCTCAACAAACTTCCCATCTTGGGACTGACTATTCTTAGGTGTCTTACTCAAAGGTGCCCAACAACCTAATCGGAAATTCTTACCTTGGTGTTGTACTTGAATTTGGCGTCGGGTCCAATCAAATTGAACCTTATGATGTTCAAGCCAAGGTAGACCCGGAATGATATTATAGTGTAGAGGTGCCACTATAAACCTCATACACTCCAAACACTCCTTCCCAATCTTGAAAGTAACAAGATGCAAGGTGCAGCATGCAGAACCTTTCTACCATCTGCCACCATCAAACTACTTCTAATCATTAGCTTGATAGAAATACCCAACTCCTTTGCTACTTGCATAGACATGCAATCCTCTTAACTTCCAAAATCTTCCAAAATCAACCAAAATCCTACAACCTTGATTAGATATCATACCTTGCAAGTGAAGCAAACTTGCATAGGTCAAGCCTTCAATCCCATTGGAACTAATCAAGCTCCCAATAGGTGGCTCAAAATCTCCTACTGGAATTCCTTGTTTCCCTGATCATTCCGCTCCACAACCTCTATCTGGGCAACTTGTCGAGGTCGTCCATTCTTGAGTGGACATTCAACACTACGATGCCCCAATTGGTGACAATAAAACAATCACTATTTTGTCATAGTTTCTCTCTATCTGCCATGCCAAGTGGTCTTTGTTGAATGGCATCAATCTCCATTGGTGCTAGCTCCTCCACTTGTGTGTAGTACATTGATAGGCTCTGTGGAGGTTGAGGTCGAGACCAAGTTGTTACCACCAAGGAATCAAAATGTTTGGCCAACCGCATGGCTTCCTCCAAGTGTTGTGGCTCTCGCATGGTTACCTCTAATTTGGCTCTTGCCTTCAAGTCCCTCACAAATCAATCTAGAGCTTCACCTTCCAATATATATAGAATTTGCATGATGGTGTTTTGGAATTGCATGATATAACTTCTTACAAAGCCAATCTGTTTCAACTTTGCCAACTTATCCCGTGCAGCTCGTGTGACATTTATAGCTTGGAGCTGACTTATTATTGCGCTCTTCAATTCTGCCCATGTCAAGATTAGTGCAACAATTTTTCATTCAGCTTGCTCCACTCGGAATCTCCACCATAGCTTTGCTACTCCATCCAATTGACTAGAAGCCAAGAGAATCTATTTTTGCTCATCTTGTAGATTGGTAGCTTCAAAATAATATTCACAATCAAACACAAAATTCTCCATTACACACGAAAGATTCTTGCCTTCAAATACCTTGAGTTTAGGGAATCTGATCCAATCTTCTCCTTCTCAAAGTGGTACTCTCTCTACCTACTCTTGTTGTCAAAGATCTCATTCATACAATAATCAAGAAGGTACTCAATTTGTTGCTACATAGCAAGGATAACATCAGGTATTGCCGCCATGGTTGCTAATCTATCACACCACTCCCAATCTATCTAATTTATTAACACATAGAAACAACATGTGCATCGTTCTCCATAAGTTACAACTGGAAGCACCAAGGGTTCCTCAGATATGGTAATCATATATAGAAAATCTTGTCTAAAGTGCAAGGTGATTAATTGTGTGAAACAATGCTTGGGTAGTACTTGGACGCAAAAATCCCAATGGTTTGGTGGAAGTGGATTTGATGGTCCATAAATTCCATCCATCCCCTTCTTGCTCTAATACCAATGTAAAAGACCAAATCCGACGAGAGAAATAGGAGAATGGAAACTCACATTAGGACATTTGAATGAGGGAAAAATCTGAATGCCTAGCATGAGCTTCGGCTTTGGTATTTATAGGTAGCATACAAGGCCCTTGAGAGGCCTCTCAAGAAGCTTCTTTGAGCCACTTTCGTAGAGTGCAAGCCAAGTTAACTAGGAAGCTTCTCAAGAAACTTCCATCTAGAAGTTGTCTACTTGGCATGCAAGGTAAGCTAGTTAGAAGCTTCTAGAAGCTACCTGCTTGGGGTGCAAGTTAACTAGTCGAGAAGCTTCCCAAGAAGCTTCCTAGATGCTTTTGAGACTAATTTGGCTTATTTCCTACTTTGTTAACCTTACTAGTTATATCGCTAAACTCTATACTATTACAGAAGGTCTATACACCACAGAAAGTCTTGTTAGACTCTGGTGCATATCCCCTTATGTTGGGGAAGGTTGTAATAGTCAGTCTGGAGTTACGGAAGACCAATGTGAAGAGATGTCCATTTCAGATCTAGACATCTCCAGGTGGTGGTTTGACACAATACATCACACATGGGAAGCTTGTTGTCCAGGTTCAACCTGGTCATCCAACTAATAGCTCGGTGGTGAGAGCTCAGGGTATTGAGACAATAGCTGAGTCATACGATATGTTAGTTGGGGGAGTAGTGTTATACCCCATGGGTTTCAACATGACTATTGGGAGGAGAGAACCTCCTATAGACCAGGTTGGCAGTTTGGTGAGGGACGAGTATGTTGCCTACCAGTACACTTTAGTAGTGGTAGTCTTGGCTCACTATAGTCCGGGACCATGACAATATCAGTTTTAGCTTTTAGTGGTGCCGTTACTTGGGGGCTTGGTGACTTGTTGGAGGGAAACGCCCATGCAAAACATACTTCAGTACCGGGGGAGATCACTTGGATTTGGAGTACAAGTGGGGTTGGTCTATCCACCTTGGATGTTCCATTGTGGAGTTTAGAGGAGGCATTGCAACAACATGCAAATCAATTGGTGCAAAAGGCTTGGAGTAGAGCCTTTGTATCATTAGGAGATGAGTGTGAGGATGAGCCTCCAAAGTCAATTACTTTGACACCTCTAGATACCACACTCATTGCTTAGCAATATCCAATAGAGGAGATATGTCTATTGGAGTTGTTTGGTGGGATTAGCACCAGACTAGTTGCGGTATTATAGATAAGTATACAAGTACAAAAGTACTTGTATGTAGAGAGAGATGAGACTACTAGGTGAGTCTCTCTATATCATGTGGCACACCTGGCCTACTGGTATCCTGAGTTATTACCAATGTCAACAGTCAAAGGTTACCAAAAGGCCCTACCAGTAGACATTTCCTTACTAGGGGTGCATGATCTGGAGAGACATGGGCCTATTCACTTGGTGCTTTCTGGATGGCCATGTTAGGGATATACACGTGTTGGTTGTGGTTTGGGTCTTCAAGATCCTTTTTATGGTGTGTTTTGGAAGATGTTATGGATACTACAACATATCTCTATTCATCAGTTTGTTTCTTTAGCTTACCTTTTGGAGAACATTCCTTTGATGGGTGATTTTCAAACCAAAGTGGTGGCAAGTACATGTCAAGTCCATTCTTGGATGGGCCTTCCTATATTGTTAGATGCAACCAGAGTAGGATCAGGGGCTCATTGTCTTTGCCTTTGGTGGACGAATCTCTTATCCAGAAAGGTTTTATAGTATGCTTATGATGGGATTCAACGACTTGACCACATCCTTGTTGATGACATCTTGGATGTTGGGCGTAAGTCTCAAACGATGGTAGTGATTGATAGGTCACCTATGGCAATGGTGGATCTAGTTGGACAGCCTAGAGCCGCATTTTCTACACTCATGAGTTCTCTAGGCTCTCATGCTTTTTGAGAGGGAGGAATTGGACTTGTTCGAGACTCAAAATTATAGCAGTTGGTGGAGCCCAATGCCAATGAGAGAGAGTGGGTGATGGGTTTTTGCACCGATATTACCACTATTCCAACATTGTTAGAGGCATCCAAGCATTAGGTGTTAGGTCAAGCTATGGATCTGAATTGTTTGACTTGGATTGTGAGCCTTAGCCTAGCAGAGCAACGTAGGATGCGCTTGATAGACATCACCACTTGGACACTTGTGAGCCATGTGCCTATCACGATGATTTTGGCACATGCTGGAGGCAATGGACCAAGTGGACATGGTATTCTTGGGACACAACCAATAGCTACTAGGGAGAGTGGTCTACTTGGAGTCCATCTAGGTGAGAGTGGGCTACTTGGATTACACCCTTGGTCCACTTGGGATGTAGCTAGAGGACGTGTGGAGCTTGCAATCAGAGTGGAGGGAATTTTTCACATATAGATTGGGACCTCTAATGGTCGGGGGCATGACACTACTGCTCCTAAGGGCCCAGTGTAGTAACTAGTCAGAACATCTTCCACTCTTGCAATAGTTACAGAGGATACTTGGGAGCTAGATCTTAGACCCAAGCTTACTAGAGAGGAAAGACGGAGAGTTTGGAGGTTCTTGAGGAGCTACACAAGTTGTTTTACCTTTAATATGAAGGATTTGTGTGCTCTAAAGGGACCTGGTATATAGATTGAGCTGACTAGCAATACACCAATTTTCCAACGTCTTTATTGATATAGTGATATGGAGAGGACATTGATTCAAAGCCGGAGTAGCGACCTTTTTGAGACTGGTTTGGTGGAGATTTCACATGGAGAGTATGTATCAACAATAATGATGCTAGCCAAGAAGGATATGTATGGCAACTACATAGATAGGCAGATGTGTGGAGATTACCATCTTATCAACTAATAGAATAAGGTTGATTGGTATGCCATGCCTACACTAGGGGAGATTTTTGATGCAATTGGGCAAAGGTCTTCAATACTTTGGATCTTTGAGCGGGATATCATCAATTGCAGATCAAGGAGAAGGATAAGTTCAAGACAACATTTTGGGCTATTGATCCTCATGGCAAGGCTGTGTTGTATTAGTGGAGGTTCTTACCATTTGGGTTAAGGAATGCTCTTGCCAAATTTTAGAGGGTCATGGATAGGATCTGTGACACCCATTTGTGTATGTGTGTGGTATTATGATATTTAACTTAGTATTATAGATATTTGAGAGATATTATTTATATAGAGATGAATGATGGTTCTACATTAGTCATAATTAGCTAAAGTTAATCATAGCTAAGATAGTGGAGACCTTACTTTAGAGGAAGTTTATTTGGATTCGCACCATTATTTGGATTCTAGTGTGTTGACTTGGTATTATTCCTATGTGTTTGGCTTTGAGGAAAGAGTTGAGAACTCTTGGGCCCGCAAGCCTTTTTGTTTTGGATTCTTCTATAGTCCAAAGAAAGCCCATGTGAAGGAATCCTTGACTTAGTGGTTGGGTCAAGATAAGATCACATTCTAGTGCAATATGCCCATGTGAATGGATATCCTTTTTACTTTTTGACTTTACTTGACTTTTAGCTTAGTAACTTGAGTTACTCCAGTAATTAGTAACTTTGGTGCATAACTATTTCACAATTTTATAAACAAGGGGTGAGGAGGAACTCAACATCCTTTCATTTTGCAACTATCTCTCTCTCATTGAGTTCTCTAGTGAGCAATGCTTTGAGTCTTGGAGTGTTAGCCTTGGAGGAGTATGATGGAGTTGGGGTTCCTTGCCTTCTTAGTCCATGGTGCGCTACCATAATAGCCATCAGAGGTTCATCTTGAGTGAGAGACAGGCCGGCTCACAGATCTTAGTTGGATTGGATTTTGCTCGGTATTATATTGATGACATTTTGGTCTATAACACTACTATGGAGGAGCATGAGAGACAATTGTTGGAGGTGTTTGAGAGGTTGAGATCTCATGGACTCAAATAACATCTGGGAAGTGTAGGTTCTTCCATGATCAAGTTGAGTATTTGGGTCACACTATCTACCTTGGAGGACTTGGTGTTCAACATACCAAGGTGGAGGCTATTGCACATATTCCTTGGCCTACGGATGTGAGCTGTAACACCCATTTGTGCATGTGTGTAGTATTGTGATATTTAGCTTGGTATAACAAGTACTTAAGAGATATTATTTCTATAGAGATAAAGGATGGTTCTATATTAGTCATGGTTAGCTAAAGTTAGTCATAGCTAAGATAGAGGGGACTTTACTTTAGAGGAAGTAGAAAAGATGAGCATCACTATTTTGGATTTTAGTGTGTTGACTTGGTATTATTCCTAGGTGTTTGGCTTTGAGGAAAGAGTTGAGAACTCTTGGGCCCACAAGCCTTTTTGTTTTGGATTCTTCTTTAGTCCAAGGATAGCCCATGTGAAGGAATCCTTGACTTAGTGGTTGGGTCAAGATAAGACCACATGCTTAGAGAATATGCCCGTGTGAATGGATATTCTTTTCTACTTTTTGACTTTACTTGACTTTTAGTCTAGTAACTTGAGTTACTATGGTAATTAGTAACTTTGGTACGTAACTATTTCACAAGTATATAAACAAGGGGTGAGGAGGTACTCATCATCCTTTCATTTACAACTATCTCTTTCTCATTGAGTTCTCTAGTGAGCAATGTCTTGAGTCTTGGAGTGTTAGCCTTGGAGGAGTATGATGGAGTTGGGGTTCCATGCCTTCTTAGTCCATGGTGCGCTACCATAGTAGCCATCAGAGGTTCATCCTGAGTGAGAGACAAACCGGCTCACAAAGTAGAGTGCAAACATTCCTTAGGTTGGCAAACTTCTATTGTCGCTATGTTAGAGGATTTAGTTCCATTGCCAAGGCCTTGACAAAGCTGACCAAGCTTACGTAGGAGTGGTGTTGGGGAGATGAGTAAGAGAGAGCTTTTGTAGAGCTCAAGGAGAGGTTGATATCTTCTCCTATTTTAAGGAGACCAATTAGAGGACAACCATTTTAGGTTCATACTAATTGGAGTATGTTGGCGCTTGCAGCAATGCTCACCCAACATGATGATGAGGAGAAGGAGTTTGTGGTGGCCTATGCTAAGCGCTCCAACAATTCAGAAGAGGCAAAGTATAGTTCATATGAGAGAGAGTGCTTGGTAGCAGTTTGGGTAATAGCACATTTCTGATGTTACCTATTTGGTAACCCCTTCACTCTCATCATTGATCATCAACTATTGAAGTGGTTGATAGAGTCCAACAAGCTTTCAGGGAAGCTTGCATGATGGGCTTTGATTTTACAAGAGTACGATTTCATGATTGTTCATAGATCTAGAGTGGTGAACCATGATGCAGATGGGTTGAGTAGAAACCCATGTCCCAACCAGCAGGATCAGACCGGAGCACATTGGCATGGTGAGACAAATGAGGAGATGGTGCCAAGTTGGCATGCATCTGCCTTTTTGTGTATATTTTTTGAGGCTTTGGTGGTATCTCTCTCAGCGCATACAAGAGGAGTTATTGAGGTCACAAATCTAGAGAGTGAAGATATTGGTACAGCGAGACATTCATGATGATGTCTTAATGATGGACTCTCTTTGCACTGGTGTTGTGGGCGGCATAGTTGGAGCCAAGGAGAGAGATCATGTCCTTTAGCGAGCCAAATAATTCAAATTGGAATGCCGACACCTTTTGCGTGTATGGGAGGATGGTAGAGTGCAAGTAGTGCCACTTCCATCTTAGAGACCACAATTTGTCCATCATGCTCATGAGGAGCTCAGACATTTTGGAGTAAAGCATACATATAGCTTACTCTAGAGTCATTATTGGTGGTGCAATATGCAGACCAAGGTACAATAGTTTATTGCCAGATGTGTGGTTTGTGAACACGTTAGAGCATCATTCAATGCTCCTCTACCACAATTACACCCATTTCCTATCATGGGATTGGGTTACCATTGGAGTTTGGACTTCATTGGACCTTTACCGCTGACTGTGAGACGTCATTGGTATGTTTTGGTGATGGTGGAGCACTTCTCCAAGTGGATTGATTTGGTGGCACTTCCTAACAAGTCTAGTGAAGGGACAACTTACTCATTCTTGGAGTGAGTTCTTAGTCATTTTGGTACACCCGTTGAGGTTTTGACTGATCAGGGTACAAAGTTCTTGGGGGAGTTTCAGTTCTTGTGTGACAAGGCTTTGATTGATAATTGTACTACATTCCAAGATCACCTTGAGGTAGATGACTTAACAGAGAGAGTGGTTTAGATTATGAAGAGAGGATTGCAAAAGTATGGTTTGCAAAGAGGCCACTTAGGAGATTGGGATCTCCAATTACCTTGGTTGGCCATGGGCTATCGGTTCAGCCGGAAAGCCTCCTTAGTATCCTTCTCTCCTTACTTCCTACTTTATGGACAAGATCCAGATTTACCTACAACCATTTATCAAGATGCTACTATAGTTTTTGGCTTGGATGACCCAGATGTATGGATGAGCACATGTTCTCAACGGGTAGAGATCTTTTGGACAATGGTGTCGATGGCCTTTGAGAATTTGGCGATTGCTCAGCATAGAGATACTTTAAGCTATGCTTCTATTTGAGGAGGAGGTTATAAACCCTTGATCTATCAATTTCATCCAAGAGACTATGTATATCTACAATAAACAACACCAATGATACTTGATGTTTTGATAGGTTGCAATATCTTGAGATTGTGTGAGGTTTTGCCATCTAGAGTCCTTGTGTTAGAAGGACGTGATGGTGTTGTTTGGAAGGATCATGTGCGCCATGCCATCTCCCAAACATTGATGGTACTATGGACCCAAGCTTAGCACGTGTACATGCAAGCTTGAAGTGTATGTTATGTGGCTCTTCTGGTGGAGCTGCTACTATGTTAGTGTATGATAGTTGTTTGAGAGGATGGCATATGGCATATATGACTCCTCCCCTCACGATAGTTCCTCAAGGACAATGGTTATGTCCCAGATGTACATGATCTATAGCTAGTTCATTCTTTATATGGTAAAAACTGTAGACAAGCGACTAACGGTGGGGTTCCATGGCACCCGGCCTTCTGATCTTTGCACATCATAGGGTATACCATATACTTGGAAAAGATGGCTATTTGGAGTTAGAAGGACCTAACCGCCAGCTAGGAGGGGGGGCAATTGTTACACTTTAGAGTCTATGTATGACTTATATGGGAGTTGTGCTTCTATAACATATGATGTTGACAATGATGTATGTTATGTAGCAATGTATATATGCACGATAACTATCACACCATTTGTAGTGTTGCATCTAGATTGCTCAAACACTGGAGTTATAGTGATAGTAGTTAGAGGTATTTCAGTAGTTTCCCATAGAATACTTTTTGATGGTCAGATTTCATGTTTGGGGTATTGACTTCATGGTGGGACCCATCGTCACTTTGCACTATTCACACTGTCAAGTGTGCTATCAATAGGACCGTTAGGGTTTCAGACCTAGCTCAAGTCCAAGGGTATACTTTTGAAGTGTAGCTCCGGAGAGCTTATTTCTTTGATGTTGAGCCTTTGAGTTCTTAGCTATGTTGGACAGAGACCAGTGAGTGTCACTTGGATTCTCTTAGCTAGAGTGGGTGTGGTTTGATTGTAATCAGTGCCTAGTTATTGGCAATTTATAGAGTGAGAGATCAAGTATGGTTTGCACCGTCAAGTGTGCTATCAGCGAGACCACTAGGGTTTCAGACCTAGCTCGAGTCCAGGGGTATACTTTCAAAGTGTAGCTCCAAAGAGCTCACTTCTTTGATGTTGAGCCTTTGAATTCTTGGCTATGGTGGATAGAGAGCATCACCTAAATTCTCTTAGCTAGAATGGGTGTGACTTGATAGTAATCAGTACCCAATTGTTGGCAGTTTATAGAGTGACAAATCAAGTACTCATTTGAGTTGAGTTGATTTTAGAGTTATAAACAATCTGGTTATTGTGGCACTTTAGAGTCTATGTATGACTTATGTATGAGTTGTACTTCTATAGCGTATGATGTTGTGTAGCAATGTATGTTGTGTAGTGATGTATATACACATAACACTCCACCATGGGGTGAAACCCCAGTACTAAACCACTCTTGTAGTAGTACCTCCACTCATAGTAGCACCATCTCCAAAAGATCCACCAATGCTATTAGAGCTAGAACCCGTGGGTACTGCCACTCTACTCTAAGAACCGAACCTAAAGTAATGGAGACATAGTTTGGAGACCAATACTATCTCCATAGCTCAATCTCCTCCAAATATGCTCTCTTGAACTCATGGTAGTCATCCATCAATGGACCCTCCAAGTGCTGAAACAACCCCTTCCATGCCATGAACGGTGTAAACAAAGTCATGTTCTGAATCTATTATAGATCACAACAACTATCAAACTCTTGGATAAAGTCATCTAACTCAATGGTACCCACCATATGAAAGTAACACTTGGGACCTTTGGAGGCCCATAAATCTTGTCCATGTCTCACAACAATAGTGCGGACACACCAAGTGCTCTCTCAACTAAATTAGCTCCTATGTCAAACTCCAACTCAGAGTCAATCTCCTACTTCATTAGGACTTGGGATATAGACTAATATTGAGTACCAATCCAAGTAAACCTTCTATATATTATAATGCTATCTCCTCTAGAATTGTCAAAGAACTCCATCATGACAAAGTAACCAAAAATAACAACCCGTAATTGTAACCTCTACAAGGACCCCACCAAGTGCTAACACCACCAACTAAATGTCACCAACTAATGTAACTCTAATAATGACAAGTATACTAAGGGAAAGGGCAACCCGTAACCTTCCATCATAATACACACTCACAATTTGTAGGTTATCACTTCCTACCTCACCAAAGAGAAACATAAGTAAGTTGATTGGTCATCACTCTAGCCTCACTACCACGAGCATAACATAGCACCAATGCTCTAAAGTCATGGCACCTCACATAAACATAGTGCACAAATAGGAAGTAGAGAATGGAGAGGGTCCAATCAAAAGAAGGCTAAACAAAAATCCTTCATTTTATAAATCAACACTAGATTGACTCTGCCACCATTTGGCATTTGACATCATATGAATTATCTATTTCCTAAGCTACCAAGATCACCAAGAATGGGATCAAATTGTTTCTCCTAGCCAAAGCTACAAGTGTATAGATAATAGTGAAACAATCACTAGGACAACAAGTGAGGGTGGACCAATTGGCTAGGGCACCAGTCGAGGAACCAGAGATCTAAGGGTCAAACTTTACTACACACAATCTAGCAAGGTGGGTAGATTTTGCTAAACAATGACCAAAATCTACTCTAAATTAGGTAGCTTCACACCAACAAGCTAGCTTGTGGGCACTTCTAGGCCTTCATAGCCCATAGCCCTATGCCTCAAAGCCTCTAAATACCAAAACAACTCTAAATTTGGCCAACAAGCAAAACTCCTCCAAATCTGGCCAAAATTTGACGTGAACTCCAACAAAAGTCTAACATAAATCTCTAAATTTAGCTGACCACTAAATCCTATGCTAACTCTACACTTGAGCCAAATTGAAATGATGGTTTTTTCCAAATCATAAATTTACAAGGATGGGTTCCCAACTCCACTTTCAATTTCACTTTCTGAGCCCCACTCGCATCAGTTTGGGCCTACTTTCACCTCTTGAGCTCAAAATCACAACCACAGCTCAAAAATTCCTTCTCTTTGCTCAAAATTTGGCAAGCACTTCCGCACACGATTTGCCTCACTACCAAATTTGTATCAATCAAATGAGCTTTTGCACATTAGGGAAAATCAGAACTTTGATCAAACTACCAACAATCAGCAAGTCTTGGAGAGATCACCAACACTCTTAGTTCTTGCACCTGATTCCTCCTTGATCTTACTTCTTTGATGTAATTAGTTTATTTACACAACTTAAATCACACTCAATCAGATCAATTCTTGATCTATCTTCAATAATCTACCAACAACTAGGTATTGATTATAGTCAAGCCACGCCCACTCTAGCTAAGAGAATACAAGTGACGCTCACCGGCTTTGTCCACCATAGCCAAGAACTTGAAGGCTCAACATTGGAGAAGTGAGCTCTTTGGAGCTACACTTCAAAAGTATACCCCCTAGACTTGAGCTAGTTCTCAAACCCTAATGGTCTCCATTAACAACACACACAACCGTGTGAATGGTGCAAGTGAAGGTGGGTCCCACCATGTAGTCAATACCCTAAACATGAAATCTGATTATCAACAAGTAGCCTATGAGTAACAACCAAAATACTCATGACTATCAACACTACTACTCCATAGTCCAAGCAATCTAGGTGTGCGCTACGAATAGTGTGATAGCTTCAATGATGGCCTTGATTTTCTCCTCTTCCCTCTTGATCTCCTCCAATGTGATCTTGTGACCCAAGAAGGTAACTTCCTTGTGCAAAAAAAGCACATTTTCACTTCTTGCAATAAAACTTCCATTATCATAGTCGTCTTAGGACTTCTCACATGTGATTTGCATGTTTTTCCTTTGTCTTATTATAGATTTCAATGTCATCTAATAACACCACCACATTTTGATCCAATAGTCCATCTAACTCCCTATGCATCTAATCTATGAAGATTACTAGAGCATTAATGAACTCAAAAGATAGAACTTTCCATTCAAAATGTTCATGCCTTGTGCAAAAGGTAATCGTTTGCACATCTTCTCTATCAATGGGGATTTGCCAATAGCCATTATGAAAATGCAACTTGGAGAAATATTGTGCTCCACTCAATTGATCGAGCAAGTCATCAATTAAAGGCAAGAGATATGCATTCTTCATTATTTGTTTATTGAGCCCATGGTAGTTAATACGGAAATGGAGTCCTCCATCCTTCTTTGGAACAAATAATATCGCCAAGGAGATGTAATAATATCATATGAACAAATAATATCCCCAAGGAGATGTACTATATCATATGAAATCCTTCTCTAACAATTTTGACTCTTTCGATGATAGCCAATAGATTGGTCTACTCATTGGAGTACTCCTTGGCAATAACTCAATCTTGAATGACTTACCATGATCAAAGAGTAATCCCTTTGGCAGATCATGTGAACACACATTTGAAAACTCTTGGACTATTTGATCAACCATTGCTTGGTGAGGTTTTTGATCCTCCTTAGATCCTTTGTGCATAATAGGCTTTATTCAAACAAGAAAAATAGACTTATCTTCCTCTAAAGTTTGCTCTATGGCTGATTCACTCATAAATTTCCCATCTTGGGACTCATCTTCCTCCAAAACTTGCTCTATGGCTATTTCATTGACAAATTTCCCATATTTGGACTCATCTTCCTCCAAAGCTTGCTCTATGGTTACCTTCTTGATAAATTTCCCATCTTGGGATTGACTTCTTTTTGGTGTATTACTCAAAGGTGCCAAAGAACCTAGTTGGAAAATTTTATCTTGGTGTTGTATTTGAATTTTATCAAATCCAATCAAATTGAACCTTATGACGTTCAAGCCAAGGTAGATCTAAAATGATATCATAGTGTAAATGTAACAATATGGAGCTTAGCAACAAAGTTAGTTAGGGCTAAAAAAGTAATGAATAGTCCAAACTAAACTAGAATATTTTAGAAGTATCTAGGAAACTTCATGGGAAGTTTCTCGGCTAGCTTAGCTTGCACCCCAAGTAAATAGCTTCTAGAAGGAAGCTTTTAGAAGCTTCTAACTAGCTTAACTTGCAAGCCAAGTAGTAAACTTCTAAAAAGAAGCTTCTCAAGAGCCTTATATGCTCCCTATAAATATTAGAACTAAAGCTCATGCTAAGATTTGGAGTTTACTCACATTCAAGTGTCCTAATGTGATCTTCCATTCTCTTATTTCTCTCCTTAGTCTTGGTCTTTTACATTGGTATAAGAGTAAGAATGAGATGGATGGAATTTAGGGACCACCAAATCCACCTCTGCCAAAGCATAAGTACTTTTGTGTCCAAGTACTACCCAAGCATCATCGCACACAATTCATCACTTCACACTTTGGGCAAGATTTTTTGCATATGATCACTTTGTTTGAAGAACCCTTGATACTTTTGGTCGTAACTTATGGAGAATGGTGGACGTGCTGTAACACCCATTTGTGCATATGTGTGCTATTGTGATATTTAGCTTGGTATTACAAGTACTTGAGAGTTATTATTTATATAGAGATAAAGGATGATTCTATATCAGTCATGATTAGCTAGATTTAGTCATAGCTAAGATAGAGGGGACCTAACTTTAGAGGAAATGAAAAAGATGAGCACCACTATTTTGGATTCTAGTGTGTTGACTTGGTATTATTCCTAGGTGTTTGGCTTTGAGGAAAGAGTTGAGAACTCTTGGACCCGCAAGCTTTTTTGTTTTAGATTCTTTTATAGTCCAAGGATAGCCCATATGAAAGAATCTTTGACTTAGTGGTTGGGTCAAGATAAGATCACATGCTAGTGGAATATGCCTATGTGAATGGATATTCCTTTCTACTTTTTGACTTTATTTGAATTTTAGTCTAGTAACTTGAGTTACTACGGTAATTAGTAACTTTGGTATATAACTATTTCACAAGTATATAAACAAGGGGTGAGGAGGTACTTATCATCATTTCATTTGCAACTAATTATCTCTCTCATTTGAGTCCTCTAGTGAGCAATGTCTTGAGTTTTGGAGTGTTAGCCTTGGAGGAGTATGATGGAGTTGGGGTTCCTTGTCTTTTTAGTCCATGGTGAGCTACCATAATAGCAATCAATGGTTCATCTTGAGTGAGAGACAGGCCAGCTCACATTTTTGGTTTTGTTGCCGGGACTTCTTTGGAAGGCAAGATAATGTTCTATATACAATTCTATATTAAACAGAACGAGACTATGAGAGCTCACTTGGAGAGAACTTTAGAGGAAGAGAGGACTGAACTTATGTTAGAGAATTTGGACACATTTTTATACCATGTAATTTATTATGATATCTTTGAGGTGATTTTGTACATCTTGTACACTTGAGAGGATTTGGAGAGATTGTGTGAGGTGGATTGCAAGTTTTGGGGATTAAAGTGATTTTGGGTAAAATCTCAAGTTTAGGATCTGGACTTGAAATTTCTACACATGATATCTTGGGTTATCCTCCAATTAGTATACTTAAAATTATTGTGAGAGCTGCTATGTGCACTAGGCTAGAATTTTTGAAAGTTGATAGGGTAAATGGCTCCCACAATTGTATGCTTTATGAGAGATTGATAATTGAGGTTACCTTTCTCAAACAAGGAGATGGAGAGAAAGTGAGAGTTTATGTGGAAAGAGTCGAAAAGTTAGAGTCTAGATTTTGCATAGTGTTGATAAAGGGTGGGGATGATGTGAGGACTACTATGATTTGCATAGGGGCCATGCTAACCAAGAATTTTGTGGGAGGGTTGAGACCACAAATTAGAAGCAGGTTGAGATATGAGAAACCTTCTTCCAAGGTTGAAGCTATCAAGATTGCAATTTGTATGGAGGAGAGTTTGAGAGGGGATGAGAGTGATTTGGTGGTGCAAGAGGTTGTGCATCCTCCTCAAGGCTACAATTATGGTGGAACTTCTGATACTTTGGTGGCAAGGGTTGCACCACAAGTAATAGTTGCTCCAGTTCTTGCACCTCCACCAAAGGATCGACTTCAAACCATCACAGAACCAACTTGCAGATCTCAAGATCAATGTGGTGCAACTATGGGAGAAGAGAGAGGTGGATCAGAATGTAGGGAGAGGGCCTAGGAGTTATGGAAAATATCCATATAGAGGAGACCAACCCATCCAAAAATTTCAATAATAGAAATTGTTTTGGTTGTGGAGGAAGAGGTCACATCCAAAGAAATTGCCCAAATTCCACTTACCATGGAGGAAGGGGTTATGAGAGAGCCAATAAAGGGAAAGAGGGAGGTAGTAAAACTCAAGTTTCTCCTAATCCAAACAAAGGTAAGGGGATAGAATCCATAGATGTGGTTGAGAGAACGTATGAGAAGGGAGAGTGCTCAAACTCTAAGGGTCTTAATTTGGAGCTTTTGGCACAAGAGAAGAAGAGAGCTCATTTTGCAAAAGATGTTCACTCTTCTCAAGGATTTACTCAAAGCAAAGATATTGTTATGTCTACTAGGAGCATTCGCACCTCAACATCATCAACAACAAAGACTCCAAGGAAGAAGTTAGGGATGGAGAATTTCTTGATTTCAAAGCAACAATGGAACTACAATGTGTTGGAGGATGTTAGTAGTCACAAGGCTAATATCACTGTGGGCCAATTGATTGCTTTGAACCCTACCTTGAGAAAAGGAGCTTAGAGGTGGTTTGAGTTCTACAAGGAGTAAGAGGAAGAAGAAGGCAAAAGCTCCAGTATCAATGGGGGTGGTGGATGCCAAGCCAGCACCATGGGAGGCTTGTGAATATGCATCTAAGATTGATATGAGAGTAAATGGTCACAACATCAAGGATGCACTTGTTGATGGAGTATCAGTAGTGAATGCCATGTCAGCAAGGTTGATGAAGAAGTTGGGTATGATACCCTTAAGACCTTCAACATTTATGGTGAGCATGGCAAACAAGCAACAAGTTAGACCAGTAGGGGTGATGGATAAGGTGGTAGTTTCAATTATGGGAGTTCAAAATCTCATGAGTTTCCAAGTCTTGAAGGATTCAAGCTATGACTTACTTCTTAGAAGGCTATGGTTGAGAGCAACACGCACAACTAATAGATGGCACAAAGTGTACTTGAGGATTGGGCCATCAAACCATAGAGTCACAGTTCTTGTGACTAACACCACCAACACTTCACATTCAGATACACCATCTTCTGATTATTGGGAATCAGATTTTGAAGAATGAGCTTTAGGTGTGGACACAAGCATGGAAGAGAAAACTTCCACGGAGGAGGATGAATTTGAATATGATTCAAATGTGTATCCCTTTTTTGCTATGGATTTTGCACCTAAGCCAAAGGTTGTGAAGGACCCAAAAAAATTAGGATTGACACTTGAGGAGGTAGAGAGAAGGTTAGCTACCCTCAAGTATGGCCTAAATGTTACCAAGGAAGAGAAGGTGAGATTTGAGGAGATTTTTTGCAAGTTCATCCATGTGTTTGATTTTAGTTACAAGGATTTGAAGGAAGTCACCTTGGAGGAGCATAAGATAGAGGTAGAGTCACATGCAAGACCAATCCGCCAAAAGAAATGTTGCATTAGCCCACCAATATCTTTGGTTGTGAAGGAGGAGATTGATAAGCTCAAGGAGGCTAGATTTATCTTTGAGGTGGAGAATTCAAAGTGGGTGTCTCCAGTTGTGATTGTGAAGAAAAAGAATGGAAAGCTTTGAGTATGTGTGGATTACAAGAAGCTCAATGCTGTTACCAAGAAGGACTACTACCCATTACCATTCATTGATGAGATCATGAAGGAGGTTGTAGGTCATGAGAGGTATAGTTTTGGAGATGGTTATAGTGGATATAACCAAATCAAGATTGCACCAAAGCATCAACAACTCACCACATTTACCACACCTTGGAGAACTTATGCTTTCAAAGTCATGCCTTTTGGGCTTTGCAATGCTCTAGCCACATCCCAACGGTTCATGAACAAGGTATTTGAACATTTCATTGGGAAATTTGTGAGAGACTTCATTGATGACTTTTGTGTCTATGGGAGCAAGGAGGAGCAGTTTGAGCACCTAATCAAAGTCTTGCAATGCTTGGATGAGGCAAATGCATCACTTAAGCCAGATAAGTGCATTTTTGGATGTGAAGAAGGTCTACTTTTGAGACACATCATCTCCAAGGATGGAATAGCAATTGATCCTAAGAAGGTGAGGAAAATCTCAGACCTTCCATTCCCTTCAAGCTTGACAAAGTTATGCCAATTCTTGGGGATGGTTGGATACTATAGGAGGTTCATCTTCTCATTTTCCAACAAGGCTTATGCATTGACCATCTAAATGAAGAAGGGTGTAGATTACATGGTGATTTTGGAAGACAAGGAGGTTCTCAAAGCTTTTGAGGAGCTGAAGCAATCCCTTGTTATAGCTCCACTTCTTGCTAAACCTGATTGGAGTAAACCTTTCATCCTCTACACTGATGCTTCTAATGTAGCTATAGGATGCACTCTTAGTCAATTAGACCAAGATGGGCATGATCATCCAATAGCTTATGCTAGTAGACAAATGGTTTCAACAGAGAAGAACTACTCTGTCATAGAGAGAGAAGGGTTGGCAGTGATCTTTGGTCTTAAGAAGTTTAGACACTACTTGATTGGAAGGAAAGCCACCATTGTCATAGATCACAAGGCTTTGAAGTACATCTTCAACAAGCCTAATGTTGAAGCAAGACTAGCAAGGTGGATGATACTCTTGTTTGAGTATGACTACACCATTGAGGATAGGCCAGGAAAGAAACATGCAAATTATGATTTGTTATTTATGGCCTATGATCATGATGGAGATGAGCTAGTGGATGATTCCTTCCCGGATGAGGAGCTCATGATAATCTCAGTCACTCAAGAGGTTCCAATGGAGTACAAGGAGATTGTGGATTTGTGACAAGAGGTAACTATCTAGAACGGATGCATACTAGTGAGAGGAAGGCCCTTGCAACAAGATCTAGACCTTACATAATGGTGGAGGATATTCTTTTTCACCAAGGAGCAGATGGTCTACTTCAAAGAGCAGTGGGTAAGGAAGAGTCTATCCTACTCATAAAGGAGTTTCATGAAGGTTTAGTATGTGGAGGACACTTTGCAAGAAAGGTGACTTTTTCAAGATTCTAGATGCATGTTACCATTGGAGAGGGATTTTCAAGGAGTGTCTTGATTATTGCAAAACTTGTCATGTTTGTCAAGCTTTTGCTAGAAAGTCTACTTCCACTCCACCACTTACATCAATTCCATTGCTAAGACCTTTTGAGAAGTGGGCAATTGAATTTGTAGGTCTGCTTAATAGAACCCCAAGGAACAATCAGTACATTGTGGTAGTTACTAATTACCTTCCCAAGTGGGTTGAGGCTAGACCATTGAGGGACAAGAATGAAGATAAAGTTGGGAGATTTCTTTATGAACACATTATCACTAGGTTTGGGTGCCCTTTGGAGTTGGTTTTTGATAGAGGAGGAGAGTTTACAAGAAGCATTACTACAGCCATGCTATGACATTTCTCTATCACACGTAGATTAACTACATCCTATAAGCCAAATTCCAATGGCTTGGCAAAGATAACCAATCAGACCTTGTATATGATGTTGGCCAAAGATGTAGAATGGAGGGGGCTTAACTTCATTGGGACAAGAGGATTCATGCAATTTTTTGGGAGTATAGGACAACCATGAAGACTTCCACTAGTTATTCTCCATTTCAATTGTTATATGGTATTGAGTCTACCTTGCCTATTCACTTTGATCTTCCTACCTTCCAAAGCATTCATAGGAGATTGAAGAAAGCACAAGGAGATGATGTAGAGAAGTCAAGGACGTAACAACTCATGGAGTTGGACGAGGCAAGAGCAATTGCTATGGTTCGAGTGGTGCAAGCCCAAAGGAAACAAAAGGAGAGTTATGACAAGAGGCAAGGCAAGAAGAAGGTGGAGCCTTTCAAAGAAGGTGATTGGGTAATGTTGTTTGATTCTATTTGATTCAAGAGAATGCAAACAAAGTTTTTGCCCAAGTACTTTGGACCTTTCATAGTGGAAAAGGTGTGGGACAATTACACCTATGTTCTCAAGGAGTTGTGAGGAAGATACTTTGATAGCATTAACCATGATAAGTTGAAGATGTATCATAGAAGGTAGAGATACCTTCACTTTGAGGACAAAATGAAAACTTAGTCCGGGAGTAAATGTAACACCCATTTGTGCATGTGTGTGATATTGTGATATTGTGATATTTAGCTTGGTATTATAAGTATTTGAGAGTTATTATTTATGTAGAGATAAAGGATAGTTCTACATAAGTCATGATGAGCTAGAGTTAGTCATATCTAAGATAGAGGGGACCTTACTTTACAAGAAGTAGAAAAGATGAGTACCACTATTTTGGATTCTAATGTGTTGACTTTGTATTATTCCTAGGTGTTTGGCTTTGAGGAAAGAGTTGAGAACTCTTGGGCTCGCAAGCCTTTTTGTTTTGGATTCTTCTATAATCCAAGGATAGCCCATGTGAAGGAATCTTTGACTTAGTGGTTGGGTCAAGATAAGATCACATGCTAGTGGAATATGCCCATGTGAATGGATGAGCATCACTATTTTAATGCCCATGTGATGCCCACTAATATGCCCATGTGAATAGATATTCCTTTCTACTTTTTTACTTTACTTGAGTTACTACGGTAATTAGTAACTTTGGTATGTAACTATTTCACAAGTATATAAAAAAAAGGTGCGGAGCCCACATTTTTTGTTTTTTTTTGTTTATTAGTATTTGAGGGAAGAAGTAAACACGTAAAGCCAAATTGCAAAAGAAGGAATGGACGGAAGTGACTTTGGAGGAAATCCAAAGAAGGCAAGATTGGATCTGATGATGGAGGTACTCAGAAGAGGGGTACAATAGAAGAAGTCCAAAGAGCATCGTCTTTGGATTGGGAAGCACAAGCGATACAAAGACCATCTAACAACCTTGGTACGTGGCAAGAAAGTACACTTCAAGAAACGGTGGAGGTAGAAGAAGCATGTCTTGACAATGACAGGACAACAACATGCAAATGAGGGGAAGTTGACTTTGAAATCGAATGAAGAATGACTGCAATTCGAGGTAATATAAAATTGTGATTGCACAAGGACAAGTTGAATATGCCAAGTAAATTTCCAATTCCTTTGAGTAGTCGTCCTACAGTAATGCGTGCCAGGAAGCCAATTGAGAGTGCAATTTTCCGAAATCCAGAAGGGGTTAGAGTGTCTCGTCCAGGAGAAGGCATAGTCTTTCAGTGCCAAAGAACGAGAGAGCAAATCATGGCAAAGAAGGTCACAAATGCTCTGGCGGGACAAAGTTTTGCAATTCGTAGGTTAGATGTTGTAGCCGGAATTGAAGTCTTGAATTGACTTTGTATTACATTTTTAGCATGGAATTGGAATTTCAATTTCCCAAGAGTGATGGCAGAGATAGTTGCCAAGAATTGTGAGGAGGGCCCCGAAGTCAAAGGGAAGAGAGGGAATCCGGCTCGATGGACTGTGAGCCGGCCTGTCTCTCACTCAGGATGAACCTCTGATGGCTATTATGGTAGCGCACCATGGACTAAGAAGGCAAGGAACCCCAACTCCATCATACTCCTCAAAGGATAACACTCCAAGACTCAAGACATTGCTCACTAGAGAACTCAATGAGAGAGAGATAGTTGCAAATGAAAGGATGATGAGTACCTCCTCACCCCTTGTTTATATACTTGTGAAATAATTACGTACCAAAGTTACTAATTATCGTAGTAACTCAAGTTACTAGACTAAAAGTCAAGTAAAGTCAAAAAGTATAAAGGAATATCCATTCACATGGGCATATTCCCCTAAGCATGTGGTCTTATCTTGACCCAACCACTAAGTCAAGGATTCCTTCACATGGGCTATCCTTGGACTAAAGAAGAATCCAAAACAAAAAGGCTTGCGGGCCCAAGAGTTCTCAACTCTTTCCTCAAAGCCAAACACCTAGGAATAATACCAAGTCAACACATTAAAATCCAAAATAGTGGTGCTCATCTTTTCTACTTCCTCTAAAGTAAGGTCTCCTCTATCTTAGCTATGAATAACTTTAGCTAACCATGACTAATATAGAACCATCCTTTATCTCTATATAAATAATATCTCTTAAGTACTTGTAATACCAAACTAAATATCACAATACCACACACATGCACAAATGGGTGTTACAGGACTGAGTCGGATTGGAGGTTAGTGTTGGGGAAGGAAGCAGGAGAACCAACGGGGATCACCTTCTATTGGAAGTGTGATGCTGTAGAAGAAACGGCAGAGATCCAAAATTCATTCTTTGCTCCGAGAACAACAAAGTGTTACAAGGTGGAGTCCTATCGAGACCTGATTAAACAAAGTATCATGGGGACGATTATGGCCATTAAACCAAAACGGACAACTTACGTGAACATGCAGCAAGCGGTCCTCTTCCACCAGATGTTTGCAGGGGTAAACATGAACTAGGCGAAGTGTTTTCACCACCGAACGAGGCAAATGGTGATCAATTGGAAGACAGGTTTGCCTCCACATTATTTCGCACCATTCGCAGCACATTTCTACTTCAGGTTGAATTTTCTATCAGCAGAGGAGAGGCATTGCATGGTGTTGCATTTCCATCCTGATTTAAGATGAGAAGTGGATGAAGAAGAGCGACAATATATGACACACATGTGAGCCAATGATGATCACTTCTTGAAGACTAGACAATGGAAGATGGAAGAAGTCACAAGTCCAAAGAAGAAGAAGTGCAATAAACTCAAAGAAGCAAAGTCACCTCCAGCTCAAAGGAAGACTCAAAGACTGGTTTCGCAGAGTAAAAAGATGGTGAGAGAAGCATCATCAGAATTCGAGTCTAAAGAGGAAACAAACTCGCAAGGAGAGGAATAAGAAGAGGATGATCTCACTTTACAAAGTGAGGAGTCTAGAAGTGAGAGTGAGGGGGAACCTGAGGTTCAACAGGCGGTTGGAGTCAGTGAAGCTTGTCATATAATGATTGAGAGAGTACCTGGAACAACAAATCATTGTGTAGCCTTGGTGGTGGACGAGAAGAGGCCAGAGAAATGGAAGGAGTACCCTGTGGGGCCGAGTTCAATCGGTAAAGAAGAAGAGAGCTCGGAAGTAGTGTCTCTGAAGATACAAAGATTGCTATTGCGGTAGAAGGAGCCGATGGAAGAGTTGAAGTATGAAGACGGGGACAAAGACAAAGAGAACTTTGGTGGGATACAATATCTTACGAAGGTTGTCACCCCATTGCTGGAACTATTGAAGGAGCATCAGAGGGTAATTCCCCAAGATCATAGAAAGGTAATGAATGAGTTGCAGGTGGTGAAGTATCTGTTGAGTGAAGTAAAGGGGTTGCAGGAGCGAGAAGTCTAAAGAAATGAAGAAATTGAAGAACTTTGGATGGATAAAGCCTTGAAGAAGAAGACTTTCAAGATGTTGCAAGAGAGTTGTGAGTCAAGAGGGAAAGAACTATAGAAGCAAGCTAAGGAATTGAAGGAGCAAGTGATGTTGCTGAGCAAAATGAAGGAGGAAGTCAGTGATGTGTACATCAAGAATATTCATTTGAAGGCAACGGTAGCGATAATGGAGCAGGAGTTGGACAGCTTGAAGAGGAGTGCAGTCGGGAAGGATCAAGCATGGCAGAGGGAGTTAGCAATCAGGCATGAAGAAGAAGAAAGATTGTGCAAGCTGGTATGAAGTTTTGATCTACAAAGTTCATAGTATGCAGAGGAGAAAAAGATGCTCGCTGCTGAGTACAAAGATGAGTTGAAGATGTACCGTGAAGAGCCAAAGGTAGAGCAATCACAAGGGTATGAGTCGGAATTGGTAGGAGACATGGCAGGAAAATTGAGAGCTATGCTGTGCACTGAGGCTGAAGGGAGATTGGAAGAAGCACATCTACATGAGCTAAAGTTGCTTGTACAGGAAACTCAGAAGAGAAGAGTTAAAGATGTAGATATGAATACTTTGCTGATCCGATTGAGGGAGAGAGTAGATCGGAAGATGTTAGGAGTAGAGGACAATGTGAGTCTCAGATTAGATTTAGTCAATTCAGAATTAGAGAGAATTAGGAGTAGTGTGACAGAGGAGAGGAAGTCCGATGTTGTAGAAGTCGGAATACAAGTGTCATCGGACTTGTTATTTGGCACATTAGAGAAGAGTGGGTCAGGAGCTAAAGAGTTAGATAAGTCACTCCTTAGTGCAATTGTAGTTCCTAGTGTAGAAGTAGTAGAAGGAGTGAAGGAATTAGTAGTTGTAGATATACCCGAAGAAGGAGAAGTGATAGGAAGACCATCGGGTTTGAAAGCCGATGATGAGGTAGACATCGGATCGGGGTAGTAACAATTTTGAGATAGGAAGAGGTAGATATGAAGAGATGGATTGTCAGTTTAGATCTGTAGGTAGGAGGAGATATTAAGAAGCGGTGCATAAGTAGGAAGAACTGCCATTTGCTTCAGTATTTAAGGGAAGCATTCGTAGTATTATGTTGTTCAGTATTCAAATTTTTGAAGAAAGGTAAAGCAAAGTACTGGTTTTCAGTACTCGTCGCTTGAGCTTAATTCCGAGTATCAACATTATGTTTGTGTTTATGAGTGTGTGGAGAATTTTGAAGTGCAAGTCAATGTGTTTGTGGATGTTGGATTCCGCAACCTTGATCTTCATTCTGTGTGTGTGATCCTAAGTGGAGTGCATCGGAGCAGACAAATCTGAGGGAATTGTAGTGTTGGTAGTATTCTGCATTTGTGAGTGCAGCACGAAGTTGATGTGAAGCAATTTTGATCAAGGAAGTTGTGCCTTCAGTGGAGGGATGGAACAGAATTCTAAGGCATAATCATTCTTTGCAGTGAAGTGCCGTCTTTGGGAGAATCTGAATCATCACAATCAAGAGTTGTTTGGATAGAATTTGCTATGTTGTGATTATGTGTGTGTGTATTCATGACAAGTTGTCAAGATTGTGAGCTTGTTACTCTCTTCTGGGTGTAGTTCCTACTTGAGAGATTAAAGACGCAACCAAGAAGAATTACATGTTACTATTTGACTTTGTATTTAACCAATTCTGAATTGTATCTCTGCATGAACAAACTTTACTTACCCGATTACCGCAAAAGTGATATTTGCCGGGTTGTCACAAAGGGTAAGGAGGTACTCACTATCCTTTCGTTTGCAACTATCTCTCTCATTTGAGTTCTTTAGTGAGCAATGTCTTGAGTCTTGGAGTGTTAGCCTTGGAAGAGTATGATGAAGTTGGGATTCCTTGCCTTCTTAGTCCATGGTGCGCTACCATAACAGACATCAGAGGTTCATCTTGAGTGAGAGATAGGCCGGCTAACAGTGCTGCATCTATGTATTAATAAATTAGATAAATTGGGAGTAGTGGGATAGAGTAGCAGCCATGGTGGCAATACCTGACATTAGCATTGCTATGTAATAACAAATTGAGCATCTTACTCAATTGTTGGATGAGCAAGACCATCAATGACAAGAACATGTAGAGAGAGCACTAGCTTGAGATGAAGAAGATCAAATCTAATTTCCAAAACCCAAGGTGTTTGAAGGCACACATCTCTTGAGCATAGTGGAGAATTTTGTATTTGACTACAAATGTTACTTTGAAGCTACCAATCTTCAAGATGAATGGAAATAGATTCTCTTGGCTTCTAGCCAATTGGATGGCATGGGAAAGCTTTGGTGGTGATTCCAAGTAGAGTGAGCTAAATAAAAAATTGTTGCACCAATCTTGACGTGTGAAAAATTCAAGAATGAAATACTTGGTCAATTTCAAGCTATAAATGTCACACAAGTTTCACAAGATAAGTTGGTAGAGTAAAAGCAAATTGGCTCTAAAGGATCTACATCACACAATTCCAAAACATCATCATTCAGATTTTGAATATACAAGAAGGTGAAGTTCTAGATTGATTTGTGAGGGGCTTGTAGTCACAAACCAAATTAGAGGTGACCAAGTGGGAGGCACAACATGTGGAAGAAGCCATGCAATTGGTTGAGCACTTTGATTGTAATAACTTGGGCTTGACCTTGACCTACAAAAAACCTACCAATACACTACACACAAGTGGAGGAATCAGCACCAATAGAGATTGATTTTGTCCAATAGAGACCACTTGGGATAGCAGATAGAGAAAGATTATGACAAAATAGTGGTTGTTCTTATTGTTGCCAAGTTTGACATTGCATTGTTGAATGTCCACTTAGGAATGACCAACCTTGACAAATTGCCTAGATGGAGTTTGTGGAGCACATTGATTAGGGAAATGATGAACCCCAGTAGTAGATTTTGAGTTGCCTACTAGGAACTTAATTAGTTCCAATGAAATTGAAAGCTTGACCTTTGCAAGTTTACTTCACTTGCAAGGTACAATATCTGATTGTGGTTGTAAGATTTTGGTTGATTAAGGAAGTTCAGAGAATTGTTTGTCTATGCAATTAGCAAACAAATTGAGTATTCCTATCAAACCAATAATTGGAAGTAGATTGACGATGGTGGATGGTAGAAAGGGTTCCACATTCCATACCTTGTATCATGTTACCTTCAAGATTGGGAAGGAGTGTTTGGAGTGTATGAGGTTTGTTGTGGCACCTCTACACTATGATGTCATTCTAGGACTACCTTGGCTTGAACGTCATTAAGTTCAATTTGATTGGTCCCGATGAAAAATTCAAGTACAACACCAAGGTAGGAATTTCTGATTAGGTTGTCTAGCACCTTTGAGTAAGACACTTAAGAATAGCCAATCCCAAGATGGGAAGTTTGTAAAGAAAGCAGCCCTAGAGCAAGCTTTGAAGGAAGAGAAGTCTCAAGATAGAAATTTTGTAAGGAAAGTAGCCATAGAGCAAGCTTTGAAGGAAGTGAAGTCCCAAAGTAAGAAGTTTGTCAAGAAAGCAGCCATAGAGCAAACCTTGAAGGAAGATAAGTCCCTAGATCGGAAGTTTGTCAATGAAGCACTATAGAGTAAGCTTTGGAAGAAGATAAGGTTTTTTTTGTGGTGTGGATCAAGCCGATTGCACAAAGAGAATCTAAGGAGAGTTAGGAGCCTCATCAAGGAATGGTTGATCAAATAGTTCAAGAGTTTGTGGACATGTTTTTGGATGATCTACCAAAGGGATTACCCTTTGATTGTGGTTGCCCTTCAAGATTGAGATATTACTAGGGAGTACTCCAGTGAGTACACCAATCCATCGGCTCTCACCAAAGGAGTTGGAGGAGTTATAAACAATACTCATAGAGTTGTTGGAGAAGGATTTCATATGACATAGTACATCTCCTTAGGAAGCACTAATACTATTCGTTCCAAAGAAGGATGGAGGACTTTGTTTCTATATTGATTATTGTGGGCTCAATAAATAAACATTGAAGAATGCATACCCCTTGCCTCAAATTGATGACTTGCTTGATCAATTGAGTGGAGCACAATATCTCTCCAAGTTGGATCTTCACAACAGCCATTGGCAAATTCTTATTGATAGGGAGGATGTGCAAAAGATTGCCTTTTGTACAAGGTATGGACATTTTGAGTGGATAGTTCTACCTTTTGGGTGCACTAATGCTCCAATAATCTTCATGGATTAGATGCATTAGGTGTTGGGTGGACTGTTGGATTGGTACGTGGTGGTGTTCTTGGATGATATCTTAATCTACAACAAGATAGAGGTAGAATATATGAATCACATGCGAGAAGTCCTAAGATGACTATTATTATGGAAGTTTTATTGCAAGAAGTCAAAGTGTGCTTTTTGGTAGAAGGAAGTTACCTTCTTGGGTCACAAGATCTCATTAGAGGAGATTAAGATGGAAGAGAAGAAAATCAAAGCTATAATTGATTGGCCTACTCGAAAGGATGCTACTAAAGTACATACATTTAATGGATTGGCTAGTTTTTACCGATGGTTCATCCACTAAGCTCATGTAGTTGCACCATTGACCAATCTCTTGGGAAAGAACTTGAGCTTCAATGGACCAATAAACACAAAGAAGCATTCCAGATCTAAAACATATGGTGTCTTCAAGACCAATTCTTCAACCATATGATCCTCAACTACCATGTGTGGTTGATTTTGATGCTTCTAACTTTGCAATTGGAGCCGTGTTGCAACAAGAATTCACCAATGGGATTGCATTCCATTGGCTTTATGTCTTGCAAACTAAATACAATAGAAAGGAATTTCTCTTAATGGAGAGTGGTTGAAGGAGTCCACTTAGTTTCTAGTTATTGGCCTTGTTGTGTTGGTAGTTCTTACATGATCAAACAAACTCCCAAACATCTTGTGCCATGTTGTGCCACCACCATTGGCATTGGAGGGTACCCAAAATCTTGTCCACACCCATGTGACCAGCAATTGGTAAATTTGGGCTTCTTGCAAGGCGCACAAGTCAGAGATCACCTTTGGTTAGAACATAGATCCAGTCTTCATGGAATAGAAGGCCCTCCTTGAAGGAGAAGGTGTTGTACTGTGAGCCGGCCTGTCTCTCACTCAGGATGAACCTCTGATGGCTATTATGGTAGCGCACCATGGACTAAGAAGGCAAGGAACCCCAACTCCATCATACTCCTCCAAGGCTAACACTCCAAGACTCAAGACATTGCTCACTAGAGAACTCAATGAGAGAGAGATAGTTGCAAATGAAAGGATGATGAGTACCTCCTCACTCCTTGTTTATATACTTGTGAAATAGTTACGTACCAAAGTTACTAATTACCGTAGTAACTCAAGTTACTAGACTAAAAGTCAAGTAAAGTCAAAAAGTAGAAAGGAATATCCATTCACATGGGCATATTCCCCTAAGCATGTGGTCTTATCTTGACCCAACCACTAAAGCAAGGATTCCTTCACATGGGCTATCCTTGGACTAAAGGAGAATCCAAAACAAAAAGGCTTGCGGGCCCAAGAGTTCTCAACTCTTTCCCCAAAGCCAAACACCTAGGAATAATACCAAGTCAACACACTAAAATCCAAAATAGTGGTGCTCATCTTTTCTACTTCCTCTAAAGTAAGGTCCCATCTATCTTAGCTATGACTAACTTTAGCTAACCATGACTAATATAGAACCATCCTTTATCTCTATATAAATAATATCTCTTAAGTACTTGTAATACCAAGCTAAATATCACAATACCACACACATGCACAAATGGGTGTTACATTTACCCCCGGACTAAGTTTTCACTTTGTCCTCAAAGTGAAGGTCTCTCTACCTTCTATGGTACATCTTCAACGTATCATGGTTAATCCTATCAAAGTGTCTTCCTCCCAACTCCTTGAGATCATAAGTGTAATTTCCCCACACCTTCTCTACTATGAAAGGTCCAAAGTACTTAGGCAAAAACTTCTTTTGTACTCTCTTGAATCGAATGGAATCAAACAACATTACCCAATCACCTTCTTTGAAAGGCTCCACCTTCTTCTTGCCTTGCCTCTTGTCATAGCTCTCCTTTTGTTTCCTTTGGGCTTGCTCCACTCGAACCATAGCAACTGCTCTTGCCTCTTCCAACTCCATGAGTTGATCCTTCCTTGACTTCTCTGCATCACTTCCTTGTGCTTTCTTCAATCTCCTATGAATGCTTTGGAAGGTAGGAAGATCAAAGTGAATAGGTAAGGTAGACTCAATACCATACACCAATTGGAATGGAGAATATCCAGTGGAAGTCTTCATGGTTGTCCTATACTCCCACAAAACTGCATGAATCCTCTTGTCCCAATGATGTTTAGCCCCCTCCATTTCTGCATCTTTGGCCAACATCATGCACAACGTCTGATTGGTTCTCTCTGCCAAGCCATTGGAATTTGGCTTATAGGATGTAGTTACTCTATGTGTGATAGAGAAATGTCGTAGCATGGCTGTAGTAATGCTTCCTGTAAACTCTCCTCCTCTATCAGAAACCAACTCCAAAGGGCATCCAAACCTAGTGATAATGCGTTCATAAAGAAATCTACCCACTTCATCTTCATTCTTGTCCCTCAATGGTCTAGCCTCAACCCACTTGGTAAGGTAATCAGTAACTACCACAATGTACCGATTGCTCCTTGGGGTTCTATTGAGAGGTCCTACAAAATCAATTCCCCACTTCTCAAAAGGTCCTAGCAATGGAATTGATCTAAGTGGTGGAGTGGATGTAGACTTTCTAGCAAAAGCTTGACAAACATGACAAGTTTTGCAATAATCAAGACAATCCTTGAAAATCCCTCTCCAATGGTAACCTGCATCTAGAATCTTGAAAGCAGTCACCTTTCCTGCAAAGTGTCCTCCACATACTAAACCTTCATGAAACTCCTTTATGAGTAGGATAGACTCTTCCTTACCCACTGCTCTTTGAAGTAGACCATCTGCTCCTTGGTGAAAAAGAATATCCTCCACCATTGTGTAAGGTCTAGATCTTGCTGCAAGGGCCTTCCTCTCCCTAGCATGCATCCCTTCTGGATAGTTACCTCTTGTCACAAAATCCACAATCTCCTTGTACTCCATTGGAATCTCTTGAGTGACTGAGATTGTCATGAGCTCCTCATCCGGGAAGGAATCATCTACTGGCTCATCTCCATCATGATCATAGGCTCTAGATAACAAATCAGCATTTGCATGTTTCTTTCCTGGCCTATCCTCAATTGTGTAGTCATACTCAGACAAGAGTATCATCCACCTTGCTAGTCTCCCTTCAACATTAGGCTTGTTGAAGATGTACTTCAAAGCCTTGTGATCCGTGACAATTGTGGCTTTCCCTCCAATCAAGTAGTGTCTAAACTTCTTGAGACCAAAGATCACTGCCAACCCTTCTCTCTCTGTGACAGAGTAGTTCTTCTCTGCTGAAACCATCTGCCTACTAGCATAAGCTATTGGATGATCATGCACATCTTGGTCTAATTGACTAAGAGTGCATCCTATAGCTACATTAGAAGCATCAGTGTAGAGGATGAAAGGCTTACTCCAATCAGGTTTAGCAAGAATTGGAGCTACAACAAGGGATTGCTTGAGCTCCTCAAAAGCTTTGAGAGCCTCCTTGTCTTCCAAAATCACCATGTAATCTACACCCTTCTTCATGTAGATGGTCAATGCATAAGCCTTGTTGGAAAATGAGAAGATGAACCTCCTATAGTACCCAACCATTCCCAAGAATTGGCGTAACTTTGTCAAGCTTGAAGGGAATGGAAGGTCTGAGATTTTCCTCACCTTCTCAGGATCAACTGCTATTCCATCCTTGGAGATGATGTGCCCCAAAAGTAGACCTTCTTCACATCCAAAAATGCACTTCTCTGGGTTGAGTGATGCATTTGCCTCATCCAAGCGTTGCAAGACTTTGATTAGGTGCTCAAAGTGCTCCTCCTTGCTCCCATAGACACAAAAGTCATCAATGAAATCTCTCACAAATTTCCCAATGAAAGGTTCAAATACCTTGTTCATGAACCGTTGGAATGTGGCTGGAGCATTGCAAAGCCCAAAAGGCATGACCTTGAAAGCGTAAGTTCCCCAAGGTGTGGTGAATGTGGTGAGTTGTTGATGCTCTGGTGCAATCTTTATTTGGTTATATCCACTATAACCATCTCCAAAACTGTACCTCTCATGACCTGCAACCTCCTCCAAGATCTCATCAATGAATGGCAATGGGTAGTAGTCCTTCTTGGTAACAGCATTAAGCTTCTTGTAATCCACACATACCCGAAGCTTGCCATTCTTTTTCTTCACAATGACAATTGGAGACACCCATTCTGAATTCTCCACCTCAAAGATAAATCCAGCCTCCTTGAGCTTATCAATCTCCTCCTTCACAACCAAAGATATTGGTGGGCTAATGCGACGTTGCTTTTGGCGGATTGGTCTTGCATGTGACTCCACCTCTATCTTGTGCTCCTCCAAGGTGACTTCCTTCAAATCCTTGTAACTAAAAGCAAACACATGGATGAACTTGCGGAAAATCTCCTCAAATCTCACCTTCTCCTCCTTGGTAACATTTGGGCCATACTTGAGGGTAGATAACCTTCTCTCTACCTCCTCAAGTGTCAATGGTGATTTATCTGGGTCCTTCAAAACCTCTGGCTTAGGTGCAAAATCCATAGCACACAAGGGATACACATCTGAATCAGATTCAGATTCATCCTCCTCCGTGGAAGTCTCCTCTTCCATGCTTGTGTCCACACCTGAAGCTCCTTCTTCAGAATCAGATTCCCAATAATCAGAAGATGGGGTATCTGAATGTGAGGTGTTGGTGGTGTTAGTCACAGGAACAGTGACTCTATGGTTTGATGGCCCAATCCTTAAGTACCCTTTGTGCCATCGATCAGTTGTGCGTGCTGCTCTCAACCATGGCCTCCCAAGAAGTAAGTCATAGCTTGAATCCTTCAAGACTTGGAAAGTCATGAGATTTTGAACTCCCATAACTGAAACTACCACCTTATCCATCACTCCTACTGGTCGAACTTGTTGCTTGTTTGCCATGCTCACCACAAATGTTGAAGCTCTTGAGGGTATCATACCCAACTTCTTCATCAACCTTTCTGACATGGCATTCACTGCTGATCCTCCATCAACCAATGCATCCTTGATGTTGTGACCATTCACTCTCACATCAATCTTGGAGGCATATTCACAAGCTTCCCATGGTGCTGGCTTGGCATCCACCACCCCCATTGATATTGGAACTTTTGCCTTCTTCTTCTTCTTGCTCCTTGTAGAACTCAAACCACCTCTAAGCTCCTTTCTCAAGGTAGGGTTCAAAGCAATTAATTGGCCCACTGTGATGTTAGCCTTGTGACTACCAACATCCTCCAACACATTGTAGTTCCATTGTTGCTTGGAGATCAAGAAGTCCTCCATCCCCAACTTCTTCCTTGGAGTCTTTGTTGTTGATGGTGTTGAGGTGCGAGTGCTCCTAGTAGACATAGGAGTATCCTTGCTTGAAGTAAATCCTTGAGAAGAGTGAACATCCTCTGCAAAACGAGCTCTCTTCTTCTCTTGTGCCAAAAGCTCCAAATTAGGACCCTTGGAGTTTGAGCACTCTCCCTTCTCATACTTGCTTTCAACCACATCTATGGATGCTATCCCCTTACCTTTGTTGGGATTAGGAGCCACTTGGGTTTCACTACCTCCCTCTTTCCCTCTATTGGCTCCCTCATAACCCCTTCCTCCATGGTAAGTGGAATTTGGGCAATTCCTTTGGATATGGCCTCTTCCCCCACAACCAAAACAATTTCTATCATTGAAATTGTTGGCTGGTTGGCCTCCTCTATATGGATGGTTTCCATAACTCCTAGGCCCTCTCCCTACATTCTGATCCACCTCTCTCTTCTCCCATAGTTGCACCACATTGATCTTGAGATCCGCAAGTTGTTCTGTGATGGTTTGGAGTGGATCTTTTGGTGGAGGTGCAAGAACTGGAGCAACTACTACTTGTGGTGCAACCCTTGTCACCAAAGTATCAGAAGTTCCACCATACTTGTAGCCTTGAGGAGGATGCACAACCTCCTTCACCACCAAATCACTTTCATCCCCTTCCAAACTCTCCTCCATACGAATTGCGATCTTGATAGCTTCAACCTTGGAAGAAGGTTTCTCATATCTCACCTTGCTTCTAATTTGTGGTCTCAATCCTCCCACAAAATTCTTGGTGAGCATGGCCCCTATGCCAATCATTGTAGTCTCCACATCATCCCCACCCTTCCTCAACACTATGCGAAATCTGGACTCCAATTTTTCCACTCTTTCCACATAGACTCTCACTTTCTCTCCATCTCCTTGCTTGAGAAATGTAACCTCACTCATCAATCTCTCATAACTCTCATCAGGAAGAAAGTTCTCAATGAGTGCTGAAGTCAAAGTCTCCCAAGACTCCTCTTCCCCCTCTCTCCTCTCTCTCTTTTGGTATTCTGACTCATACCATGTAAGTGCTGCATCCTCAAAGAAATCTGGTAATAATGAGGCCCACTCATTCTTCCTCCTCTCATTGTTTCCTATGCAAGCTCTCTTGAAGTCTCTCACAAAGGCCTCCACATCTTCTCCATCCTTGCCAAAGAAAACCGGAAGTTTCCCCATCTTAACCCCTCACTATCTTTCTTTTCTCTTAATTTTTTTTTTCTTTTCTCTCACTCTATTACTAATAGAGTATATACATGACTAACACCATCTGAGAATAATCCACTCTAGGGAACACAAAAGGTTCAGGTTGCTCCAAGATTTCTATAGCAACATCAAATCCTAGAGTGCATATTAATCTAACTCTCATGGATAGTTTATCCATAAGTTGAAAGATTATCTCCATCACTAATCTTGAGAACTAGCTGATGAAGGTGGTAGTATTTCTGTAGCTGTACTAAGACTCTCTCCAAGATCCTTCACCAAAGTTTCCAAAAGTGCTTTTACTCCACTACACTCATGTCCTTTTGGAAGTCCTTCAACTCCACAAACCTCACACAACTCCTTGGTCTTAGATCTTCTCCCTCCCAATCTTGGTGAAGAAGGTCCAACATGCAAACCCAAGTCAAGTAAGCCTCTCCTTTCCCTCAATCTCTTGCTCTCAAAGGTTAATGGACATGAACTTGCCTTATGTCCCTTCTCTCCACATAGAAAGCACTTAGACTCACTCTTTCCTCCAAGTGGTGTAGGTTTTTGGATCCTCTCAACACTCTCTTCAAATTCTATTGTAAACTCTCTTTTCCTCAAATCCACCCCTACAATCACCTCAAACCCTTGGGGAACCTTGCATAATCTCAATTTCCACTCTTGATGACCCTCCATGTTCCCAAAGATGAATCTAAACACTCAAACATGCTTTTTGTTGATCTCAAACTTCTCATGCATGAGATCTCCACTCTGCAGAATTGACCCTTCCTCACAATGTCACTGAAATCTCCCAACGAATATGTCACAGTCCTCTGAAATTTTCCACACTTGATCACAACTCTAGGGCGTCCCTCCCTGCAAAATTTTAGATCTTTTCATCGAGCCATTTGGCCTAGACACCTTTCTATTCAGCACCCATATTTCAGATTTGGTCTGAAAACCACCCCCCTCACTTCAAAAACTCATAACGCACTGCGCAAAAATGATCTCTCTCTAATTTTTGTGGCACCAGGTAGGATACAATGCACTAAATTTTCGTGGAAATTTTCAAGACAATTCACTAAAAATTGAAGAAATGGCAGACTCTGTACAATTTTCCAGAGAGCATGCAGTTGCGGGAGCACTTTACCCTATCAACTTTCAAAAATTCTAGCCCAGTGCGCATAGAAGCTCTCTCAATAATTTCAAGTGTGCTAACTGAAAGATAACCCAAGCTATCATGTGTAGAAATCTCAAGTCCAGATCTCAAACTTGAGATTTTGCCCAAAATCACCTTAATCCCCAAAATCTGCAATCCACCTCACACAATCTCTCCAATTCCTCTCATGTGTACAAGATGTACAAAATCACCTCAAAGACATCATAATGAACTACAGGGTATACAAATGGATCTTGGTTCTCTAACATAAGTTCAGCCCTCTCCTCTCCTAATGTTCTCTCCAAGTGAGCTCTCATAGCCTCCTTCTGCCTAATGTAGAATTGGACGCGGAACATTATCTTGCCTTCTAGAGAGGTCCCGGCAACGGAACCAAAAATGTGAGCCGGCCTGTCTCTCACTCAGGATGAACCTCTGATGGCTATTATGGTAGCGCACCATGGACTAAGAAGGCAAGGAACCCCAACTCCATCATACTCCTCCAAGGCTAACACTCCAAGACTCAAGACATTGCTCACTAGAGAACTCAATGAGAGAGAGATAGTTGCAAATGAAAGGATGATGAGTACCTCCTCACTCCTTGTTTATATACTTGTGAAATAGTTACGTACCAAAGTTACTAATTACCGTAGTAACTCAAGTTACTAGACTAAAAGTCAAGTAAAGTCAAAAAGTAGAAAGGAATATCCATTCACATGGGCATATTCCCCTAAGCATGTGGTCTTATCTTGACCCAACCACTAAAGCAAGGATTCCTTCACATGGGCTATCCTTGGACTAAAGAAGAATCCAAAACAAAAAGGCTTGCGGGCCCAAGAGTTCTCAACTCTTTCCCCAAAGCCAAACACCTAGGAATAATACCAAGTCAACACACTAAAATCCAAAATAGTGGTGCTCATCTTTTCTACTTCCTCTAAAGTAAGGTCCCATCTATCTTAGCTATGACTAACTTTAGCTAACCATGACTAATATAGAACCATCCTTTATCTCTATATAAATAATATCTCTTAAGTACTTGTAATACCAAGCTAAATATCACAATACCACACACATGCACAAATGGGTGTTACAGTACTCACCATATGTTGCAAGACAACCTTGTACCATATGAAAGAATGGATCTTGTTGTAGAGCTATCTTAAACTTGGTTTGGATTTTGGAGTCGATTGACATTGTCATAATTGCCGCCGTGATGAGAGGAGGAGACTTCAAATCAGGTCATGTGATAGGGCATCAAGGATGACATGGAATCAAGCGGGTTTGTACTCAAGTTTGATTTCAAAAATTTGTAGTTGTTCCTCCTATTGATGATGTCGACTCTTCATGTGTTTAGAATGTAATATCATAACAAGGGCTTATGATCAATTTGCATGACCACTTGTTTCTCCAAGAGATAATGCTTCCAAACCTTGGTGGCATATACCATCACTAGTTGTTCTTGATCCTAAGCAAAGTAATTTCTTTCTGCTATATTGAGTCTATGAGACACAAAGGCAATGGGATGCAATCTATTTGTGAATTCCTGTTGCAACACGTCTCCAATTGCAAAGTTAGAAGTATCAAAATCAACCACACATGGTGGTTGAGGATCATATGGTTAAAAAATTGGTCTTGAAGACACCATATGTTTCAACTTCAAGAATACTTCTTGCTTGTTGGTCCATTGAAATCTCAAGTTCTTTCCCAAGAGATCGTCAATGGTAAGGCAAGATGAGCATAATAGTGGATGAATTGTCGATAAAAACTAGCCAATCCATTAAATGCCCCTACTTCAATAACATCCTTTGGAGTAGGCCAATCAGTGATGACCTTGATTTTCTCCTCTTCCATCTTGATCTCCTCCTATGAGATCTTGTGACCCAAGAAGGTAACTTCTCTCTGCTAAAAGGCACACTTTGACTTCTTGCAATAAAAATTCCATTGTCAAAGTTGTCTTAGCACTTCTCACACGTGATTCACATGTTTTTCCTTTGTCTTGCTATAGATTAAGATATCATCCAAGAACACCACCATGTACCGATCCAACAATCCGTCCAACACCTAATGCATTTGATCCATGAAGATTGTTGGAGCATTGGTAAGCCCAAAAGGCAAAACTCTCCACTCAAAATGTCCATACCTTATGCAAAAGGTAATCTTTTGAACATCCTCCCTATCAAAAGGGATTTACTGATAGCCATTGCAAAGATCTAACTTGGAGAAGTATTGTGCTCCACTCAATTGATCAAGCAAGTCATCGATTCAAGGCAAGGAGTATGCATTCTTCATTGTCTATTTATTGAGCCCCCAATAATCAATATAAAAATGAAGTCTTCCATCCTTCTTTAGAAAAAATAGTACCAATGCTTCCCATGGAGATGTACCATGTTGTATGAAATCCTTCTCCAATAACTCCATAAGTGTCATTTGTAACTCCTCCAACTCCTTTGGTGAGAGCCGATAGATTGGTCTACACATTAGAGTTCTCACCAGTACTAACTCTATCTTGAAAAGCATACCATGATCAAAGGGTAATCCCTTTGGCAGATCATCCAAAAACACATCCGCAAACTCCTAAACTATTTGGTCAATCATTGCTTGATGAGGCTCCTGACTCTCCTCAAATTTTCCTTGTGCAATTGGCTTGATCCACATTGCAAAAATAGACTTATCTTCCTCTAAAGCTTACTTTATAGCCGCTTCACTAATAAACTTCCATCTAGGGACTTATCTTCCTTCATGGTTCACTCTATGGTTGCTTTCTTGACAAACTTCCCGTCTTGGGACTTCTCTTCTTTCAAAGCTTGCTCTATGGTTACTTTCTTTACAAAATTCTTGAGATTGACTATCCTTAGGTCTCTTACTCACAAATGCCAAAAAAACTAATCAAAACTTCCTACCTTAGGTGTTGTACTTGAATTTGTCAGTGGGTCCAATCAAATTAAACCTTATGATGTTCAAGCCAAGGTAGTCCTAGAATTACATGATAGTATAGAGGTGCCACTACAAACCTCATACACTCCACATACTCCTTCCTAATCTTAAAGGTAATATGACATGAGGTACGGAATGTAGAACCTTTCTACCATCTACCATCATCAATCTACTTCTAATTACTAGCTTGATAGGAATACCCAATTCCTTTACTAATTGCATAGATATGCAATTCTCTAAACTTTATGAATCAACGAAAATCTTACAACCACGATCAAATATCATACCTTGCAAATAAAGAAAACTTGCATAGGTTGAGCCTTCAATCTCATTGGAACTAATCAAGTTCCCAATAGGCAGCTCAAAATCTCCTACTAGGATTCCTCATCATTCTACTCCACAAATTCCATTTGAGCAACTTGTCACGGTTGCTCATTCTTGAGTGAAGACTATGCAATGAAGTGTCTAATTTGGCAACAATAGAAACATCCATCATTTTGTCATAATCTTTCATGATCTATTGTGCCAAGTGGTCTTTGCTAGATGGCATCAATCTCCATAAGTATTGGCTCCTCCACCCATGTGTAGTGTGTGGGTTGGTTTGAGAAAGGTCGAGGTTGAGACCAAGTTGTTGCAACCAAGGGATCAAAGGGCTCAACCAACTACATGGCTTCTTCCAAGTCATTAGGCTCATGCATAGTCACTTCCGATTTGGTGTGGCACTTCAAGCCTCTCACAAAGTGATTTAGAGCATCTCCATCTAGTATATAAAGAATTTTCATAATGGTGTTATGGAATTGAGTGATATAGCTTCTTATCAAACCAATTTGCTTCAATCCTACCAACTTATCTTGTGCGGCCCATGTGACATTTATAGCTTGGAACCGCCCAATGATTGCACTCCTGAATTATTCCCATGCCAAGATTGGCATGAAAAATTGCTGCTTAGGTTGTTCCACTTTGAATTGCCACCATAATTTAACCACTCCATCCAGTTGGCTTGAGACCAATAGAATTTATCTTTGTTCATCTTGAAGGTTTGTTGATTTGAAGTAACATTCATAATCAAACACAAAATTTTCCATTACATCCAAAAGGTTCTTGCCTTCAAATACCTTAGGCTTTGGAAATTGGATTTTCTCTTCTCCTTCTTGAACTGGTGCTCTCTCTACCTGCTCTTGTCTATGACAGTCTCGTTCATCTAACAATCAAGTAAGGTGCTTGATTTGTTCCTACATAGCAAGGATAACTTCAAGCATTGTTGCCATGGCTTTTACTCTATCACACTATCCCCAATTTATCTAATTTATTAATATATAGATGTTGCATGTCCATCGTTCTCCATAAGTTAGATCCAAAAGCACCAAGGTTCCTCAAACAAGGTGATCATATGTAGAAAATCCTATCCAAAGCATGAGGTGATGAATATGTGAAACAATGCTTGGGTAGTACTTGGACACAAAAATCCCAATGGTTTACTGGAAATGGATTTGGTGGTCCATAAATTCCATCCATTCCATTCTTATTCTGATACCAATGTAAAAGATCAAGACCAAAGAGAGAAATAGGAGAATAGAAGATCACATTGGGACACTTAAATGTGGGAAAACTCCCAATGCCTAGCATGAGCTTTGGCTCTGGTATTTATAGGGAGACTACAAGGCTCTTGAGGAGCTTCTCAAGAAGCTTCCTTGAACTACTTTCTTAAAGTGCAAGCCAAGTTAACCAAGAAGCTCACAAGAAGCTTCCTTCTTGAAGCCGCCTACTTGGCTTGCAAGCTAAGTTAGTTGGAAGCTTCTAGAAGCTTCTAACTAAAAGTTATTTACTTGAGGTGCAAGGTAAGCTAGCCGGGAAGCTTTCTAAGAAGGTTCTTAGATACTTCTAGAATATTCTAGGTTAATTTGTCATATTTGCTACTTCATTAGTCCTAACTAACTTTTTTGCTAAACTCCATATCATTACACTCAACTACCTTGTGTGGTTAATTTTGATGCTTCTAACATTGCCATTGGAGTTGTGTTGTAATAGGAATTTCCATATGAGTTACATCCTATTGTCTTTGTATCTAACCAATTAAATACTACAAAAAAGAATTACACTACATTGGATCAAAAAAACTAGCAATGGTATATACTACCCAAGGTAGGCATGCATTATCCTTTGGGAAAATAAGTGATCATGCAAACCAATCACAAACACTTGTTGTAGAGATTACATTTAGAATACATGAAGAGTCAATAATATAGATGGGAGGAACAACTCCAATTGTTTGACATCAAACTTGAGTACAAACTCATTTGGTTCCATGTCATCTCTGCTGCTCTATCATGATGACCTGATTTGAAGTCTCTTCCTCTCTTCTGCTGCTCTATCATGATGGTGTTTGTCTACTCCAAAGTCCAAATTGAGTTTAGGTCAGCTCTACAATAAGACCTTTTCTTTCAGATGGTACATGGTTGTCTTGAAACTTCAATGACAACAAGGATGTCACCAACTAGTAGTGAGGTAATATGTAACAATATGGAGCTTAGTAACAAAGGTAGTCAAGGCTAAAAAAAGTATTAAATAGGCCAAATTAACCTAGAATATTCTAAAAGTATCTAATAAACTACTTGATACCTAGAAGTATCTAAGAAACTACTTCCAAGTATTGAGTAATGTGCATGCCAAGTGCAACTTCTAAGATGAAGCTTCTTGGGAAGCTTCTTGGCTAGCTTAGCTTGCACCCCAAGTAGACGGTTTTGAAAAATAAGTTTCTTGAGAAGCTTCCAACTAGCTTAGCTTGTACACCAAGTATGCAACTTTGAGAAAGAAACTTCTTGAGAAGCTTCTTCTTAACTTGGTTTGCACTCCAAGAAAGTGGCTTAAGGAAGCTTCTTGAGAAGGTTCTCAAGAGCCTTGTATGCTCCTTATAAATACCAAAGCCAAAGCTCATGCTAGGTATTTTTGGAGTTTTCACTCATTCAAGAGTCCCTATGTGATCTTTCACTTTCCATTTCTCCTATTTCTCTCCTTGGTCTTTTACAAGATGGGATGTAAGCTCTTAAAAGATAAGTGTTTGCACACCACTTCCCATTTTTGAATCCATTACATATCAAGATTTTATACATATAGCATGAACAAGTGAGAGTATATTTTGTTTTCTATTTTGGAGTAGAGTTCATGGATATAGTGAATTCACCCAACTCGGTGATTCTACTTGTAGTGATATATGATAGAGAGTAGGATTTGAAAATTTACATTTATTATGATACAATGGATCTGAATATACCCAATCTTATCACTTTCAAAACTCAAATAGAAATTTGTTATGTGTTTAGACCAAAAGTGATGTTTGGGATTTTGTAGTCTACAATTTTAGTGAGGAACATTCTTGACAAGTGACAACCTCTGAAGTTCCAATGTTAGTCCAAATAGTATGTGCCTCCTCCCAAGTAATCATATTAACTCTCTATTAAAGTAGGAGGTAGTTATTGACTGTTTGTTGTGTGTAAGAATCATGGATCCACAATTGCAAGATTTGATGCTAGGGATGTTGAACTAGTTTTGGGAGATCAAGATGACCATGGAGGCATTACAAAGTCAAGTATGTACCTTCAAGAATCAAGGTAATTCAAGAAGGAGAATCATCCCAAAACCCAATATTAGTAGCTGAAGTACTTGGAAAATCACTCATACCAATGAATTTAACCTCAATCAACAATGAAGCCACATTGTTATTACGGATGAAGAAGATATGGAACATTGAGCTTTACAAGGGATAATTTTCCATGAGAAAAATGGAAAATTGGATTTCAAGAATAAATTGATACTTTTGATTATTCACCATTGAGATCAACGATCATTCCATATGCGTGTTTGCATGTGGGTACTTGACCAAAAGTACTCACATGGTATGATGCTTAGGAATGATCAATATTAGAAGAAGGAATAGAGTTCACTTGGATGGCGATGTTTGAAGGCTGCTAAAGTATTTCCAATCCATGGATTCCATGTAGATGGCACAAACCCAACTTTGGGAGTTGAAGCAAAAGAATAGTGTACAAGAGTACAAGGAAGCATTTCTTCATCTACAGGTTACAATAATCATTATATGGGACCAATAGAAGCTCTTGATAATTTCAAATGAGGGTTAAAGGAGAAAATTTGCCTAGAAGTAATGGTACAAAACCCTTGCACTACTTTTGAAACCATTGTTTGCACTTAGAGAATAGGAGGAATGCTTGGAGGAGGTGAAGGACTAGTCTCTAACTTGAAATTATTGAGTTGAAACAACACACTTTGATGCACCAATTCCACAAATTGGGCAACTTTTGGTTCTAAGATCAAGGAGCATGATCACTCCAAGGAGAATAGGGATGGGTCAAAGAAAAGAGAGATGGAGTCCACAAAGAGAAGGGACTTGAGCAAAACAAGATTGTTGCTATAATTCCAACCGATGTAAAAGACCTATGAGAGAAATAAGAGAATGGAAGACCGGTGTGGAAGATCACATTGAGACACTTGAATGAGAGAAATTTTGATTGCCTAGCATTAGCTTGGGCTTTAGTATTTATAGGGAGCATGCAAAGCTCTTGAGAAGCTTCCTCCAAGCCATTTTCTTAAAGTGCAAGTCAAGCTGACTGGGAAGCTTCTTTCTAGAAGTAGCCTACTTGCCGAGCAAGTTATGCTAGCCAATAAGCTTCCTTCTAGGAGCCACCTGCTTGGCTTGCAAGCTAAGCTAGCCAGGAATTTTTCTCCTTGGCATGCATATTACCCAACACTTGGAAGATACCAAGTAACTTCTTAGATGCTTCTAAATATTCTTAGTTAATTTAGACTATTGTTACTTTGTTAATCTTGACTAACTCATTGGTACTCTCCATATTGTTATAGCCAAGTTGTACACATAGCCATCAATTGTCGTGCTTGTCTTCCTAGACAAGCACTTGGCCTCCATACAAGTGATCTTTGAACAACATGGAGAGACAAATTGAAGAAGAGGATATTGAAATCATATCAGAAAACAAAGATCACCAATAAATGTACCTTGTGGCCTTATTGGCTCAATAGAGAAGAGAAAAACCAAGGGGAGGAAGAGGACAAGTATGTAGAGGTTGAGGGAGACAAAATCACAATTGATTATCATGAATGGAATACTAAAAAGCAATCAGGTGAGAATATTGATGGACCCTAAAGCAATAAAGAATTCCTTGTCTTGCTTTGTTACAATAAAATTGGGGATGGGCATAGAGAAGGATGAGAATGAAGAAGTAAAGTTACTTTATGGTCAAATAAAGAGAATTGAGTTGTTATCTAGAAAGGTAACACTCTTTATACGAGAGTATCAAGAAAAGATTGAGTGGCAAGTAATATGGTTAGCTCATTATTATGCAATCTTAAGCATACCATGGATGGAACATTATAACTCCAAAGTCTATTGGAGAAAGAAAATAGTTAGAATTCACCAATGGAATATCATTGGGTCAAAGAAGATCACACAAGCAAGAATTGTCTCTCTATCTTATAGGGACAACAACTATTTGTAAGATAAATAATTGTTTGATGGGTCTAATAAGAGAAGTCTAGAGTGCACAACTCAATGGATAAATTCTTGAGAAATTAAAAGATGTGGTCAATGAGTTTCAAGATATCTTCCCAAATGACCTACCCTCATGATTATCACCAAAAAGGAAAGTAGATCATAACATCAAGATACTTCCTAGGAAAACACCCCCTCCTAAGGCCCCATATCAACTATCACCTCAAGAGTTTGAGTATTTGGTGATGTCATTTGGCTTCACCAATGCACCCGCCACTTTCATGCATTTAATAAATGACATATTTGTCCATACTTGGAGAAATCTATTATCATTTTCCTAGATGATATATTAGTCTATAGTAGGACAATGATGGACCACAAGCAACATCTACAAGAAGTTTTCTTGATTCTGTGATAGAATCAATTGTATACCAAAATCTCAAAGTGTGAGTTTGGCAAGTTTGAAGTAGACTACTTAGGGCATAGTGTAGATGAAGAAGGTATCTAAATGTTAGTAGATACAATAAAAGGTCATTTAGAAATGGGGTGCTCATGAAGATCAGACTCAACTCAAGAGATTCTTAGGATTGACAAGGTTTTATCATCAATTTATTAAGGACTTCTCCAAGGTCACACAACCTCTAGTGGCACTACTTCACAAGGTGAAGAAATGGATGTGGAGAACCACACAAGAATTGACCTTTCAAGACTTGAAATATGCATTACTACATGCACAAATCTTGAAATGATATGACCCAAAATGTTAAATCAAGTTGGTTTTAGATGCATCAAGCATAACAATAAGAGTAACCTATAACAAGAATGGCATGACGGATGGCACCCAATTGCATATTTCTCTCAAAATTTGTTGTCAATAAAATGCAACTATCATATCACATAACAAGAAGAATTGGCTATTGTCCTTGCAACCAAGCTTTGGAAACACTATCTTGGCAAGAAGATATTTGTAGTGAAAATAGATTACAAACCTCTAGTCTACCTCAAGATACAAAAAAATCTATCTCATTGATAGATTTGGTGGGCAAAGTGCAGACAATGATTCAATATGGCCATCATATATGTGGAAGGCAAGAAGCAACTTGCAGATGCATTCACTCAAATGTCTATGACAAAAGATTTGGTGGTAAAAGTCAAGATGAATCCTGAATTTTGGCCAAGGATTCTTGCGAATAGAAAAGCTGACCATGCATCCAAAGGCATCACTAATACCCAAAGACTCACCTTTTGTATAGCAAGTTATGGATCACAAATGCCATAGACATAAGAACCACCATTCTAGAAAAATTCATGATTCCACCATTGTTGGTCACGTTGGAGTAGACAATACCTTAGATGTAGTCAAATGCCATTACTATTGGCCCAAGATGAGCAACAATATGATGAAATGCATTTGAAGTTGCCCACTCTATCAACAAAATAAAACTTTTAATCAAGCTCCTACATTGTAACAATATGGAGTTTAGCAAAGTAGCTAGTAAGGCTAATGAAGTAGAGAATAAGCCAAATTAGCCTAGAATATTCCAAAAGCATCTAGGAAGCTTCTTGGGAAGCTTTCCGACTAGTTAACTTGCACCCCAAGCAGATAGCTTCTAGAAGGAAACTTTTAGAAGCTACCAACTAGCTTAGCTTGCACGCCAAGTAGACGGCTTCTAAAAGGAAGCTTCTTGAGAAGCTTCCTAGTTAACTTGGCTTGCACTCTAAGAAAGTGGCTCAAGGAAGCTTCTCAAGGGCCTTGTATGCTATTTATAAATACCAAAGCTGAAGCTCATGCTAAGCATTCGGATTTTTCCCTCATTCAAGTGTCCCAATATGAGTTTCCATTCTCATATTTCTCTCCTTGGATTTGGACTTTTACATTTGTATCAGAGTAGGATTGGGATGGATAGAATTTATGGACCACCAAATCCACTTCCACCAAACCATTGGGATTTTTGCATCCAATTACTACCCAAGCATCATTTCACACAATTCATCACCTTGCACTTTGGACAAGATTTTCTGCATATGATCACCATAGCTGAGGAACCCTTGGTGCTTCCGGTTGTAACTTATGGAGAACGGTAGACATGTTGTTTCTATGTGTTAATAAATTAGATAGATTGGGAGTGGTGTGATAAATTAGCAACCATGGCAGCAATACCCGATGTTATCTTTGCTATGCAATAACAAATTGAGCACCTTACTCAATTGTTGGATGAACAAGATCTTTGACGACAAGAGCAAGTGGAGAGAGTACCAATTCAAGAAGGAGAAGATCAAATCAAATTCTATAAACCCAAGGTATTTGAAGGTAAGAATTTTCAAGATGCAGTGGAGAATTTTGTGTTTGATTGTGAACATTATTTTGAAGCTACCAATCTACAAGACAAGTGAAAACAAATTCTCTTGGCTTCTAGCCAATTGGATGGAGTAGCAAAGCTATGGTAGAGATTCCAAGTGGAGCGAGCTGAACGACAAATTGTTGCACCAATCTTGGCATGGGCAGAATTCAAGAGTACAATAATTAGTTGGTTCTAAGCTATAAATCCCACACGAGCTGCACAAGATAAGTTGGTAGAGTTGAAACAAATTGGCTCTGTAAGAAGTTACATCACATAGTTCCAAAACACCATCATGCAAATTCTAGATATATTGGAAGGTGAAGCTATGGATTGATTTGTGAGGGGCTTGAAGGCAAAAACCAAATTAGAGGTAACCATGCGAGAGCCACAACACATGGAGGAAGCCATGCGGTTGGCCGAACATTTTGATTCCTTGGTGGCAACAACTTGGTCTTGACCTTGACCTCCATAGAGCCTACCAATACACTACATACAAGTGGAAGAGCTAGTACCAATGGAGATTGATGTCATTCAATGAAGACCAATTGGCACGGTAGATAGAGAGAAACTGCAAAAAATGGTGGTTGTTTTTATTGTTGCCAATTGGGGCATCACATTGCTGAATGTCCACTCAAGAATGGACGACCTCAACAAGTTGCCTAGGTGGAGGTTGTGGAGCAGAATGATCAAGGAAACAAGGAATCCAAGTAGGAGATTTTGAGCCGCCTATTGGGAGCTTGATTAGTTCCAATGGGATTGAAGGCTCAACCTATGCAAGTTTGCTTCACTTGCAAGGTATGATATCTAATCGGGGTTGTAGGATTTTGGTTGATTTTGGAAGTTCAGAGAATTGCATGTCTATGCAAGTAGCAAAGGAATTGGGTATTCCTATCAAGCCAATGATTGGAAGTAGTTTGATGATGGCGGATGGTAGAAAGGGTTCTGCATTCCGCACCTTGCATCTTGTTACCTTCAAGATTGGAAAGGAGTATTTGGAGTGTATGAGGTTTGTAGTGAAACCTCTACACTATGATATCATTCTGGGTCTACCTTGGCTTGAACATCATAAGGTTCAATTTGATTGCGCCCGATGCCAAATTCAAGTACAACACCAAGGTAGGAATTTTTGATTAGGTTGTCTGGCACCTCTGAGTAAGACATCTAAGAATAATTAGTCCCAAGATGAGAAGTTTGTTGAGAAGGTAGCCATAGAGCAAACCTAAAAGAGAGATGAGTTCCAAAATGGGAAGTTTGCCAAGAAGGCAACTAGGGAACAAGCTTGGAAGAGATATGAGTCCCTAGAAGGGAAGTTTGTTAGTAAAGCAGCCATAGAGCAAGCTTTGGAGGAAGATAAGTCTATATTCACGGTGTAGATCAAACCAATTGCACAAGAACAATCTATGGAGGGTCGAGAGCCTCAACAAGCAATGGTTGATCGGATAGTTAAGGAGTTTGCGGATGTGTTTCCGGATGGCCTGCCAAGGGGATTACCCTCTGATTGAGGTATGCCCTTCAAGATTGAGTTCTTGCCAGAGAGTACTCTAGTGAGTACACCGATCTACCGGCTCTCACCAAAGGAGTTGGAGGAGTTGCAAACAACACTTATAGTGTTGTTGGAGAAGGACTTCATATGACATAGTACCTCTCTTTGGGAGCACTGGTACTATTTGTTCCAAAGTACGAGCATTCAATGGATTGGCCAGTTTTTACTGATGGTTCATCCATTATTATGCTCATGGGGCTACACCATTGACTGACCTCTTAGGAAAGAACTTGAGCTTCCAATGGACCACCAAGGATAAAGAAGCATTCCAGAAGTTAAAGCATATGGTGTCTTAAAGACCCATTCTTCAACCATATAATTCTCAACTACCTTGTATGGTTGATTTTGATGCTTCTAACTTTGCAATTGGAGTTGTGTTGCAATGAGAATTTCCAGATGGACTACATCCCATTGCCTTTGTGTCTCACCGACTAAATACAGCTAAAAAAAATTACTCTGCTTGAGATTGATAACAACTTGCAATGGTATATGCCATCAAGGTATGGAAGCATTATCTCTTGGAGAAACAAGTGATCATGCAAATTGATCACAAGCCATTGTTGCAGACCCTACACTTGGAGCACATGAAGAGTCAACATCATTGATGGGTAGAGCAATTCCAATTGTTTGATATCAAACTTGAGTATAAACCATGTCGGTTCCACAACATCCCTGATGCTCTATCATTATGACCTGATTTGAAGGCTCTTCCTCTCATCACGGCGGCAATTATGAAGGTGTTGACCCCAAGGTCCATAATGAGTTTCAATCAACTCTACAACAAGATCCTTTCTTCCAAATGGTACATGGTCATCTAACAGCATGCGACAGGGAGTACAACACCTTCTCCTTCAAGGAAGGCCTTCTATTTCATGCGGACCAGATCTATGTTCTAGCCAAAGGTGATCTTTGACTTGTGCACGTTCAAGAAGCCCATGATTTACCAATAGCTAGTCACATGGGAGTAGACAAGACCTTGAGCACCCTCCAATGCCAATGGTGGTGGCCCAACATGACACAAGACGTTTAGGACTTTGTCCGATTGTGTGAGAGTTGTCAACGTAACAAGGCCAGTAACAAAAGCCAAGTGGACTCCTTCAACCACTTCCCATTCCAGCTACTTGTTGGGAACATGTGAGCTTAGATCTCATCACCTCCTTACCCAAGACACAACAAGGTCACACAACAATTGTGGTATTTGTGGATAAACTTAGTAAGCAAATCCATTTGGCACCAACGGTTGATACTGTGGATGTTCCAACCTTGACACAACTCTACTTTGATAATGTCTTCAAACATCATGGGATGCCATGTGTACTCATCTCCGACCGTGATCCTTGCATCACCAAAAAGTTTTGGCAAGCACTCTTCCAACTACTTGGCACCAAGCTTGCTTTGTCCATAGCCTATCATCCTCAAACTGATGGACAAACTGAATGTGCAAATTGCACCTTGGAAGATATGCTATGTGCCTTCGTCAACATCCACCATACCAATTGGGATCAATGTCTTACACTTGCGGAGTTTGCATACAATAATTCTAAACAAGCAAGCACCAAATTCTCTCCTTTCTTTCTCAATTTTGGCCAAGATCCACTTGTCTCGGATTCTCTTCTTGCTCCTCCTCTGTCTCAGGTCCCCCATAATTCAACCTTCTTGACCACCATCTCCTAATCTTTCCAACAAGCCAAATCTCACCTCCTTGTCGCTCAAAATCATCAAAAACAATATGCGGACCATCATCGTCATGATCTCACCTTTGAAGTTGGTGATAAAATTATGATATCCTCTAGTAATCTGCCCTTCCCACTTGATACCAAAGTTTATAGACTTGCCACTAATTGGATAGGACATTTTGATGTCACTCAAATTGTTTCTCCTGTTGCTTATCAACTTGCTTTGCCTTTGCATATGTGCATCCATATGGTCTTTCATGTTTCCAAGTTGAAACCCTTTGTTCATAATCCCTCTTCTTTCTCCTCTTGAGTCCAACCTCCTCCTACCCCAATCCGTATCAATGATCATGAGGAGTACAAAGTTGATTGTATCCTTGTACGTTGCCACATCCAACGAGGACGTCGCCAACATACAAAGTACAAGGTCCTTTGGAAAGGGTATCCCCTTCATGATACCACATGGGAACCTCTTTCTCACTTCCAGAATGCATAAACGACCATCTAGGAGTTTGAAGCTTCAATGGCGATGAGGACATCACCAACTAGCGGTGCGTGAATATGTTATAGTATGGAGTTTAGCGACATAGCTTGTAAGGCTAAAGAAGTAGGGAATAAGCCAAATTTCCCTAGAATATTCTAAAGCATCTAGGAAGTTTCTTGGGAAGCTTCCCGACTAGTTAACTTGCACCCCAAGCAGGTAGCTTCTAGAAAGTTCTAACTAGCTTAGCTTGCATGCCAAGTAGGCAGCTTCTAAAAGAAAGCTTCTTGAGAAGCTTCCTAGTTAACTTGGCTTGCACTCTAAGAAAGTGGGTCAAGGAAGCTTCTCAAGAAGCTTCTCAAGTGCCTTGTATGCTACCTATAAATACCAAAGCCGAAGCTCATACTAAGCATTTGGAGTTTTCCCTCATTCAAGTGTCCCAATGTGAGTTTCCATTCTTCTATTTCTCTCCTTGGATTTGGTCTTTTACACACATGACTCCTTCAACCCTCTTTATTCCTACACAATATTTGGAATATGTAAGCATGGATATGGTCTGTGAATTGCACAAGATCTCCTCAAGGTTTGACTCCATTGTAGTCTTTGTCAATCAACAAAATGATTCATGTGCATCCTACCACCAAGGACTTGACTACTCCACAATTAACTCACTTAAGCTTAGATGTCATCTTTTCCCACCATGGCCTGTCTTGAGTGCTCATCAATGATAGAGGCACTCAATTCACTAACGTAACTAATCGTTTCTAACCTAGTTTGTTTTAGAGAACACTCTCTGGTATCTTCAAAATCAAATTGGCCATGTCTACAACTTACCATCCATATATTGATAGACAAATAGAGTGGGCTTATTGCATTATTGAGAACATGCTCAGAAGCTTCACCTTAGATGAACAATAGAGGTGGAACACTAGTGGAATTTTCCCACAAAATTTTTATGAATGCATCCACATATGTCACACCATTCTTCCTCATGTATGGAGAGCATATTTTCACAGCTTCAAGCTTGATGAAGATCCACCTAATGGCCACCAAGAATAACATTATAAAAAAATTTGTTTCTAGAATCCAACATGGTGTGGAAAATGCCAAGCATAGGTTTTAGATTGCCCCAAATAGACAAAAAATATGTAGATGCACATTGTTGGCACATGGAGTTCAATGTTGGGGATCAAGTTGGGCTATCCACAACCAACCTCATGTTAGTTGTTCCTCATAAGCTCAAGCCTTATTTTATTGTGCTTTTCCCATCCTTTGGTGAATCAGCACAATGGCCTATCACCTCAAGCTACCACCATACATGAAGGTCTATCCAATGTTCCATATTTCCTTACGACACATATATGCACCCTGACTGGCCCACTTTCCTTCCATATAAGAACTTTGACCTTCCTAAACACTCATTGATGGTACAAAGAAATATGAAGTCAAATGCATTCTCCAAAAATGCATTTGTGGTAACTATCATCCACGTGAGGAATATCTTATACATTGGACAGGGTACCAACTATATGAGGCAACATGGGAGTCAATACCCAACTTGACTCATGCATCATTGTTAGTGCAATCTTTTGAGCAATAGCTTTGCAATGAAGACATTGTGTCTTAAAGGGAGGAGGTTTATAATACTATTAGCTAGATATATTATCTCAATGTGAAATTTGGCTTGGTAACATCTAGAAGGATATTATATATGATAGAATAAGTAGATCAGATAGAGTGTCACCAAAAAGAATACTTGTATTAATAATGCAGGAGCCAAAAACACACAAAAAACTTCAAAGCCAATTTTGGAGGTCTAAATAGATGAATTAAATCTTTAAAATAAAAAGATTCTCTCCCCTCCAAGGTATAAAGTTTATCTTCATCCCCAACTATTTGTCTCATCAAGAGATTGCCAACAGTACCCCACCCATGAATTTTGAGCTTCATATAAGAATATTCTCTACAGAGTCCCTTTGGTCAAATAATTTTGTCCAACTAGATAGAACAAGAATCAACATGTCACTCATCCATGCAACTAATGCAATGGTGGAGCTTGATGACATATCACCAATCTATATATCTAATCCAAGGGTGGAGCTTCCTTTGAGAGAATCCTCTTTACTATATAATAAACACAAGGTGCTCCTTTGGGGCATCAGATTATTGAGTGTGATGCTTTGTGTTTCTTCTCTTGTGTTTCTCTTGAGGGTTCTCCTATCCATGGAACATTACAACTAGCTCCTAACACCCAACTAATTGATGTAGGAATATCTATCCTTGCTACTACTACATCCACCTAAAACAGCTTGGTAAACCCACTCAAAAGATCATCTTCATAAAAGCAATCTGTAAGATGCTCATATACCATCCCTTACAAGCATCTTGAGGAGAGACAAGGGGCAATGCACAACACTTTGCAAAAAATGACCTATCAAGACATAAAAGTTGTTTAGGCTGATAATCAAAACCTCTAATGGTACTCCCTCTCCTGTCATAGGATATAATGAGCATAAGGAAGAGATAGTCTCATTAGTGGGACTAGCCATAGACAAAGGATGGAGTGCTTGTGCTTCTCTACTTAACTCTCTCGCCTCACCCAATGTTCTACATTGTCATAATCAAGTGGACTTTGTGATATCTTGTGGTAGAATCTATCTCCTAAAACATGTATCTCTAATTGACTCCTCATGTAAGGCATCCCAATCATCCACTCAGAATTGACAGAATCTAGCAACCACCTCTCTATGCCCCGCACATCCCCCTCTAGCATAACTAATGCACCATTGAGTGAGTAAGAGGAGTAAGAACCATGCTAACTTGTCTAAGGGATCACGTGCCAAATGATCAAGTTTTATATGAAAAGCCTATCTAGCTTCATTATGGAGTGTACGGGTAGCCTATGGAATAGAAATGTGCATGGAAAACTAGTCTCAAATAACCCCAAGATACAACCAACCTGAGATGCTAACTACTTCCACAACTCAATCTATATCCTTGGAACAGTCAACAAAGGATAAAGGAAGTGGGCATAATCCCAAGTGTCACCAGTATTGCACCTTTGGTGATATTCACCTTCTTTCTACTTATTCCAAACCTCCATAATATATCACAAGCTGATATTACTAGCAGCTAGTTTTGCTCAAAACAACTTAGTTTTCTTTGTCACAATGTTTGAATTGATGGTTGGAAATGACTTAAATGTACACATATCCATTCCTTTATATTTTGGAGGATTAGTGTCACAAAATTAATGATAAAAGAGACTTAAACTAGAACTCTTATGCATTTCTACTTCCGTATATATTGAAGTAGGACTAGTGTTATGAAGATCATTCTTTGGTGAATTTGAGATTTCTATTTTTATTTATTGTGGAGCATAACTAGTGTTATGGAAAACATTCTTTGGTGAACATTGGTATATGGACTTCTTATCTCTCTATCTCAATATGGTATTAGAACAGAATAGAGGATGGATATCGTGAAAGAGTTTTTGAGTCCAAAATGGGGATAATATCTAGATTGATAAGCAGGGATTTGATTTTATTGATTTACATCATGATTACTAAACTAGATACACTTGGCATTATCACATGCAAGTTCATTATTTAGCATGGAATTCTATAATGTTTATCTTCTAAAGACAAAGAATAGTTTGATCTTGTCACAAGGAATGAAGCTTATGCCGATGGTACTCCTTTTAGGTCCTAATATACATGTTTGGAGAAAACATACTAATCAAGCTATGCACTACCTTTCTTTGTTTGTTTCTCCTTCATTGTTTGGCGTACATACAAGTAATTGATATTCCCAAAGAAATTTAGGATGCAAAGCAAATCTTTCTTGGACTTTAACAAAGAAAAAAAGAGCTTTAGTTGAGGCAGCAATTAATAGACTCTAGGACAGACAATTAAGAAGGAGGGTCTTTGTCACATTTTTAATTTGGTTGAGCAACTCAATAATATCAGAGTTCAGGTTGTATGCTTCTACATAATATTTAAAGGTCTACCGAAAGGAGTATAAAGCTTTGGAGACTTTGGAAGATAATACCAAGTTGGAAATCCAAAACAATGACCAAAGGAGATTGAAGGTCTTTTACTGTGGAATGATTCAGATAAAGTGATACTGCCTTATCTTGTAAGTGGCAATCTATTGCATGCTCGAATCTCTATCTTGGCAACAAGTACCCAATACTGATGATTTTCAATCATCCAGGAGTGTATGCACTCCGTCAAAGATTGTGTGCAATATGGACTCCTAAATCGCAGCAATTTCATGCATGTAAGCTAGAGTACTATGTGTCAAATGCCTTCAGCATTGAGATCTGTCACCCGCAAGGATACTTTGCTTATACTTATGGGTTTAACAATTTTGTTATGGAACCGATCGTTCCACTAAGATCAATTTCCATATATATCTTTCCGTGGGCACTCGGGGATGCATCTCGTGCACTACTTACCTTCAGTATCCTTAACAGGACATATTAGGCGGTTTCACTTTGGAGATTTGGGCGTAGGAGCAAATAGTTTACGTGGATCTATGGGATAATTAATAGATTTCCCAAAGATTATTACGGGATGTGAGAGGGGATACCTGAATTGGACGGGAGGTATTCCCATAACCTTATAAAACAAAATGTCCCGCAAGCTTTTATGGATCAAGGTGTGGTCCACAGATCACCGCTAAAATTGAGGCTAGAGAAATAATTAATCCACACCTTAAAATGACGTAGACGCATTCATGCATAGAGATATTGTCTATCTATCTCCCGGTAATCCGAAAATTGAGAACCCCCTATTGGAAAAGCTACATGAAGTAAGAGCATCATCCTTTCTACAAATCGCACTAGATCGCAAAGGAAGTATAGGGCTGTCTTCCTGCGATGTACATCAAGAAAATCTTTATTCCATCCAAACGATCGGTGCTAAAACTCTGCCATTTTCCTCACACGTGAATGTTGCGTCTTTCAATCAAGTGGATACACTTTACTTAAAAAATGTAGTCAGAACTCGGTCAACTCTATTGGGGCTTAGCCCCATTTTACCTTTTTCATCTCTCCCTTGTACTTGTACTGCTTGATGAGGTCTTCCCATCGCTCATTTTTTCTATGCGGTCGTCCTTGCTTCAACTCTCTGATTTCCAAACCTTTCAGATCTTATGAGGTCTACTTGATGGACTGCGCAATGGAAACGGGAACCCGGGTACGAGTTTCATTTTTTCTACGCGGTCGTCCTTGCTTCAAGTCAGCAATGATTTCCAAACCTTTCAGGTCTTATGAGGTCTACTTGATGGACTGCGCAATGGAAACGAGAACCCGGGTATGAGTCACGTTTCGGGAGCTAAAAATGTTTATTTATTTTGGAACCCGTGATCATGCGGTCGTGGGTTTTAAGTTTTGTTGCCTGCTGCACTCAAGAAAGTACGTGCGAACTACGACGGTGGCCCCTATAGTATCGGTATATTCACCTGGGGACGCTGATTATTCAAATGCATCCGATCACCTGGCCACAGATCGCGATTAACTAAATCAAACTTACATAGATTTCACATTCTAGGTGCGCAACAGTATAGATTAGCCCCAAGTTACCGTGTATGTTTTTCTTTGCACAGCTTGATGCAGTCTTTCTATCCTTTTTCTATGTGTCGCTAGTGACCAAGTCGCCAAAACTACTTAAGGTCGCCGGTCAATTTACTCAGGTGAAAAATGTGATGTCAAGTTGACTGTGTCAAGTTTGTTCTAAGAATGGACGGTGATTATGTAACCTGTTTCTACGATTTTTACTGGGTTGGGGTAGAAAGTGCACAGACTGAAGAAGGTGAAAGAGATAATTGGTCATATTGACTTACAGTCACTGGGACTCCATAGTCAACACTCACCGTTCAACAAGCTATACCAATCAAAGACCTCACGACAGAGAAAAGTGTTTGTCTGGCCTGTGGACTCCGTCTTGTAAGTCTTTGGCAATAATGTGCATGGTACACTCAAGCCGCACGTAAAGTAGTTTCGAATACTTCTAGTATCTGCTGTAGCTCCCGCATTGGATCCTACACTATTTGAACTCCCCTGTCCAATGTCTGTACACCCGCTAAGCAATGTCATCAAACTTGGAATCGATCTCTTTACTGCTTCAACTACAGTTACAGTAACATACACTCGATCTAGCTCTGCATACAGCGAGGAAAAATTGCCTTTCCGTCATGCAAAACTCTACCATGTCATCCTCATAGATGCACGAAGTCGCTCCTAACGTACAAAAATTGTACACGGATTGTATGAAGTGTTAGGAGGTGAAGGAAGTAAATCCTGGGTCATCGCTGACTCCTGGGCTCGATTGTCGTAGCAGGACGAGTTCAGGATGGGACTGACAGAAACGAATGCCGATCCGAGAGTGGTGTTTCTTCAGTTTGTGCGGTCAAATGGAGTAGTCACTTGAAGCTCTGCGGTTTCTTTGCAACATTTGCTCATCTTCTGACATCTCAACTCGTATGAAGAAGCTGATAAACTGGTTTCAAAGTCCTAAATATAAGGCCATGGCATCTCACAATTTGCCTGCTAGTGCCGAAGTGCTTGCCCAGACGGAAAAGTACAAAGAGGTAAGCATTCTCCTTGAGAACTAGACTTCGTCTCATCACACACACGGTATCTTTTACACTCTCAACCTTGAATTCCTCAACATGCCCCCGTAAGCATCGTGTTTCAAGGGGATGCCGTCCTGCCTGTATTCTTAAAGATGCCAACGGTGTAAACCAAAGATGTTTAACATAACAATGTGAACTCAATATCCTATGTCAACAAGGATCTCGTCAAATCTTTTCATCTCATTACGAGTGTAGATCCTCTTGAGAGGAGCATCACACGCCCAACTGTTCCTAGCACTCACTCTCATATTTGCTTCGTGGATTGTCTGTATGCTATTCCTTCTTCAAGGCTTGCTCCAAGCTTTTATTTTCTCCATCGGTCTGGTTGGACGTGTGTCCCCCAAATGGGGTTTTCTTATCGAAGCTGAGCAAAAGGTGATAACCGTCAAAGACGTAAACGATCAAGTATCTGCAATATGGGGCTCGGGTTCAGGTGTGGCCGCATGGTTACAAATTTTCTCACGCGTTTCTTAATCACTGCAGAACAATTGCATGGTTGAAGGCTCCGTGTATGAATTATTACCATCAGAGCTTCCAGATGTAGAAATTGTGTTATTCCATGGATTGCAACGGAACGAATCAGACCTCCAGCATGCCTTCTGGAAAACTTGGAACGTGAGAGGGAAGGAAACTTCTTTCTGGCCGGTGGATTTACTCCCAGGTCTTCTCAAACAGCCCAATAAGAAAGCTGAGTACAATGCTCGAGTCCTCTCTGTCACTTACGAGGCTTGTGTGGTCAAACACAAAGCTGCCCAAGTTGATCAGACCAACATTGCGGAGAGGTTGATCGAAGATTTAATACTTGGCGATGTTGAACTCGGCCAACCAAAAGCTGTGCCCAAACGACAAGGGACAAACGACAGTTCAGAAGAAGTCATCGATGTGCCAGTTATCTTAGTGGGGCACGATCTGGGAGGAATTTTGATTAAGCACTTCGTGATGGCGGTGGAAGAAAAACTTGCCAATGCGGTTGAGGATTCTGAAATATTTGGCCTACGATGTTTCCTCGAGAACTTGAAAGGAGTGTTTTTCTATGGAACTCCTCTGGCTGGCTCGCGTGCAATTGAGAGAGCTGCGGCCCGTATTCCTGACAAGGAGAAAAATCCTATGTTGTCTTTGTTGAAAGTTCTAGGCAGGGACACAGCAAGATTGAACGAAGCATTTCGCAAGTTCCGGATTGGTGAAAAAAGATTCAAAACATATGCCGTCACAGAAACAGCTCCAACACTTCAGGTAAGCATCCTTCTATCCAGATCGCTATCATGTGCGTGCTTGATTGATAAATCAGAGAACTCATCCGAATTTGTTTGACGTCTAAATCGAGCGTGATTACGTCGCTTCTTCTAGGATGGTTTTGAGGAGCTCATCGTGTCCGAGGGCTCTGCAAGACAAGACTGCGACGGTTTCTACTCCGTCAGAGATTGTGACCATTTCGAAGTATGTCAGCCATCAAATGAGAAGTCAGCCTCGGCCCTATGTCTTGAAAGATTCACGAGAGAAATAGTGAAAAGTATGAAAGATTCGATAGCAGAGAAACGTTTTGAAGATATAAAAAGATATCGAGTCCCTGGTGCCCAGCAGCAGAAGAAACCTTCAAACCAAGAAGCGTGTTCAATGGAGGAAGCATAAGATAAATCTTGGTTACCAATATACCACATCCAAATATGGATGACATCAATGTTCGTTGTCACTGCGTCCAACCAATTCTGCCATATAGACAACATATGGAGTGGATGACTAGTGGTGCTTTTGCCGTAGGGTTAAAGAGGTGTGTCCGGGTGTCTAAAGATGGGCCGCGCTTCGTCTCGGATAAACCATAGCCTCACATTGTTAGACTTCTTTGTTCTTTGTTATATTCCAATGAGATTGGATTCAATTTCTTTTGCGTGACTCTGAGGTAAATTTGTGGATTTCAGAGTAACTTCATTTCAGAGTAATTTCATACGTACGCAAATCCAAATGGATGATGAGACCCACAAATGTATATTACCACATCAAAGCCAAGGTCAGGAGGTTTAAAACATCGAGTAATAAACGAATGTGGTACAAATTGGTTTTGTTGAGCAAATTGCCATCTTTGTGCTCATGAGGCCCTTCTCGAAATGGACTCTTATTTGAACTTAATCAACCTTTCAACCAAGGCAAAACTAACACCCGATGGGCTTGGAGGAATCGGGGAATGGATCAAGTTAATCTGCCATGCATAGCTGAGGGTCTTGTCCTGAATTGAAATGAAAAGTCACAGTTCAGGCTTTCCAATTGTGGAGTTTCCTCTTTCTTTTCCTTCGGGGTATTCCATTTGGCCTTTTGGTCGTTTCTTCCTATGGGTCCAGCGTGGTCTGGTGGTAAGAAATAATTGGTAATCTGGACACGAATAGATGTTGTCTTTTCACTCCTCGACTAGTACCCTACTGTACACGGTGAGAGTATTTCGGAAAGTTCAACACAGTCTGGAGATCTAGAAGTAGCGCTTCTCAACTGGGTGGCCCACTGAACAAGGGCCTGTGAAGTGCAGGCTGCTGTGAGGTGCTCTTGGGGACCTCCTTCGAGTGACACGTACTCGGGCAGTTTGAACGTGAATCTTCCGATTCTGTACTTATATTCTCGAGGACTAGTCTCCCCCAGAATCATTTTATATCTCCATCCCGAACTCAAGTCTACGGGCTTCAGTTTGCCGCAGGAGGATGTGCACCTTAACCGCTGAGCTTCAGTGCACAACCAAGCTCTGGATTATGCTCTAGAACCGCTATTTTGAAGTGAATAATCGGCACTCAACTCTTTCTTCGTCAAATGGAGTGCTTGATGTCTCGCGCTCTCAAGCCCGTAGCCCATAAAATTTCAGCCTTCGATTTGCAGCAACCCCTCGACTTCCTTGGCCTTTTAGCAGAAAATATGAATCATGTTAGATAATTGGTATCTGAGGGATTGGGAAGATTAAAGGATCCTGCATCGGTTTTGGTACATTTACGTACTACCACTAATCTTGCTCCGTCAAGGTACTATTGTGAACAAAATAATTGTCCTATTCTCGGTATTGAAAAGAATATTTATGGTAAATTTGGATTAACGAAATTAGTTTACACAGCGAACAAGACCGTATACCATACCACTTCACTTGAAGATATTCTCTATGCACGTTCTCACCTATATATGCAGTCTACAAAGAGTTTTACCTCATTTGTAGAAAAAGAAGGCGACCCGCTTGGGATCACAATTGTGATTTAACATGACTTTCTTTTCTTCTTCGTCTTTGTCAAGAGAACTTACGACAGTGTTACCCCCGTTAGTTGATCTCTCTAAGTTGATGTCCTTCATTACTTAATATCACACTCCGTCCACCAAGTTTGTGATATGGCTATAGTTAATACCTCCAATCCTTAATATCACATTCCTTCCAGCAAGTTTGTTCCATGGCTATAGTTAATACCTCCGATCCCTAATACCTCAATACCTACAAGACTAATTACCAAGTAAGAGAGAAACATGTTCTTTAAATGGGATTCTTATTGCACATGCCAACTATCCAAGGGGTAAGACTAGTTGTTTGTGTTATGAACTGTTTTTTCAATGACAATGTAGATGTTTTAATTGCATTGTCTCTTGATACAAGTAGTAAACCAAAACTCATGTGCGAACGACTAAAATGGAGGTATGCCCATGGTGACTACGCAGAAGGAGATGTGATACCGAGGTAATAACAAAATTGAAATAAATCCGCCACCCAAAGTAGCCGTGCATAGTTTGGAGATCAGTGCACTGACACAGATAATATCTATTTTCACATTACCCCATGGTGTAGTTATAGCTGTTGACACGTGTCTCCATGCTGTAGTTAGAGCAACACCCCCGCAACTGCAGCACGGTCGGAAAAATACATGAAAGCTGGTGCGAGTTTTGTCGGTGGTCGGAAAAATGACAGGGAGTTGACACACTAGTGGGAGCAAAATGAATGTTTATGCGTTAGCATGTCGGACACTGTTGACAGTGAGAGGAAGAGTCATTCCATTGACAAGAAGAAGAGAATGAGAAGTAGGGGAAGAAAGTGCTGACAGGAATTTTCTCCGCTTTCTCAATCTAGAGTTGAAATTTGACTGACAGTAACTATGGCTTCTGTTCTTGCTAGGAAGCCTATCACATGAGTCACAAAGACGAAGAAGAAGGCTGTGACCTATTCAATCAACTGCAGGAAGCCCATGGAAGACAAGATCATGGACATCACTTTCTTTGAGAAGTTCTTGCAGGATAGGATCAAGGTTAACAGGAAGGCTGGTGTTCTTGTGACATAGTCAGCATCACCCTTGAGAAGATCAAGGTCAGTGTGACTTCAGAAATTGGATTCTAGATGGTCGAGGTTACATCTTCACAGATGGGAACAGAAGCAAGGTACTTGAAATTTGTCTAAGCGAGAGGTGATGGGAGAAGGAACAAAAATCCAATACTAGGGGATCAATCACTAAGAAGACTTAGGAACAGGGAGAGATATTCATCCCCAATAATTGACAACTCGGGGGTGGGAGAAGGAACAGAGATACAGTACTCGGGGATCAATCACTAAGAAGACTTTGGAACAGGGAGAGATATTCATCCTCTATAGTTGACAACTCTGGGGTGCAGACAAGCATATCAATTGCATTATGTGATCTTCTCCTAGTTGTTCTTCCTGGTCAAGGTCATGAGATAGGGCTCAATAATTCAATCTTGCTCGTGAGGGTCTTCATATCTTCAGATCTTCTTCAGGTCTTGTGATAGGTCTTCAGCTCTACATGAAGATCTGCAGCATGTTGTGTGACAGGCTGCAAGAGAAGGAAAGTGAGAGTGGGAGAGACTATCCCTTGAGGGTGTTGAGTAAGATCTGCAGCATATCGTGGGACAGCATGTGAGAGAAAAAGGGAGAGTGGGGGAGAGGAAGATCAGGAGGGATGTGGAGTAGAAGGGAGAGTCCCATGGAGATTTTGAAGACAAAATGAGGGGAAAATATGAGACTGCACTAAAATATGATAGTAACAAAAGAATAAAAGGGATTCAACACATTCACTAGATGATTCTATCAAGAAAGCAAAGGCCAATATGTTCACAAAGAAGTGCGGTGTGGAGACCGGCTAGTGTTTTGGTAAGGATATCTGCAACATTGTCAATAGTGGGGATTGGCATAAGTGGAACATATCCCTTTGTAACTATGTCTTGATGTAATGATGACGATCATTGATATGTTTCATTTGGTTTGATAGTAGCATGCTAGTGTTGGATGCTGCATTGGTAGCTCTGTGGCTGTGATCTTGGATGACTATAGGTCCTGTAATGTTGGTGATGGATGCCAAAATGTTTTGGGCCCATGTAGCTTTGTGGCCTGCTGCAGCAAGAGTGTAATATTCTGCTTCTAATCTAGCAAGAACAACTGCAGCTTGTTTCTTAAATGACACAGAACTGCAATGTCATTTAGTAGCAGAAGGATGCTTGTATAGGATTTACATGATAATAGTTGATTTTCCCAGTCTGCATCCGCATGTGCAATTAAGGTAAGGTTAGGGGTGGAAGTTAGGTAGAGAAGACAATGCTTGAGTGTTCCTACCAAGTATCAACATAAATGTTTTAGTACTGCCCAATGAGTATCTGTGGGGTGAGAGGAATGTTGTGCAAGGAGGGACAAACTATGTGCAATGTCAGGTTGTATGCAGGTTTCCACATAGTTGAGTTTCTTGAAGAGTTGCTGATAAAGGTACCTTGTTTCAGCTTTGGAGTCGGTAGTTGTGCAAAGTTGTGTTCCTTGTGACAAAGGTGTGTAAACAGGATTTATGTTGGAGAGATGTGCCCAAGATATGACATGCCTGATGTAGTTAGCTTGTGTTACTATTTCAAGTCCGAGTAAGTATCTTGTGGATCCAAGATGCTTGACGTGAAATGAAGCAACTAGGCGATTCTTGATATCTGCAAGCAATTTTGATGAAGCAGTGGCAAGGAGGATGTCATTGACATAGAGGAGGAGATGCAATGTGTGGCCTTCTTCAGTAATGTGAAAGAGGCACTAGTCATAAGGCCAAAAAACCCATGATGTGGAGTTGTGTTGTAAAGGTTTTGAACCACTCATGGCTTGATTGCTTTAGGCCATATAGCACCTGATTGAGTTCCAAATTGTGCCTGGTGTACTGTATCTAGGGGGCGGTGCTAGATAGATATCATGTTCAAGGAGGCCATTCAAGTATGTTGTGACAATGTCAATTTTCTCAAGGAATAGGTTTTGTGATGCAGTTGGGCCGAATATGATATGGATTGTGGTCATAGCTACAATGGGTGCAAATGTCACACAGTAGTTGATGAATTCAACATGTGTATACCGTTGAGCAAAAATATGGCTTTGAAGCACTCAATTTCACCATGTGCATTTGTTTTCACTTTGAAAACCCACTTAGAATGAGTAACATTTGCATTTGCTGGTAAGTCAGTTTGTAGCATTTCAAAGAAAACATGCATGTTTAGTAGTGTGATGTATTCTGCCTCCATTGCTTCAATCCATTGTGCTTCTTTGGTACTTCTCAATAGGCATTGTATGAGGGTGGTTCAATAAGGTGACTTGGTGGTCCAAGACAGTCATCCCGAGTTGGATAAGTATCATCAATCATTGTAGCGATATATTCACTATCAAGGTACCCTTGAGTTGGCTTGAAAGTGAGGTTGGATCTCCAAATACTGGTGAGTTGAATGTCTATTACACGTATTGTGGTTGATATTGGAGCTTAAGGTGTAGTGTGGAACTCATCTGCTTCTACTTTTGTGTCTAGAAGGCCAACATCAAGCGAGTTAGAATTTGCATCACGAGGGTCAGATTCATTAACCAGGTAGGTATCAATCTAAATGTGGGGTGGTGTATTATACAAAACATGCATGTCATGATCACAACAGTTTTCTTGAATCTGATAGATAGAAAATGTATCTATTGGTAGCACAGCTTATGAATATTCCTTTGATTGCTCTAGAGTCAAACTTTTCCAAGTTTTGTTGTAAGCCGGTCTATCTCTCACTCAAGATGAATCTCTGATGGCTATTATGGTAGTGCAATATGGACTAGGAGGGAAATGAACCACAACTCCATCATACTCTTCCAAGGCTAACACTCCAAGACTCAAACCACAACTCACTAGAGAACTCGATGAGAGAAAGATAATTGCAAATGAAAGGATGATGAGTACCTCCTCACCCCTAGTTTATATACTTGTGAAATAATTATGCACCAAAGTTACTAATTATTGGAGTAACTCAAGTTATCAAACTAAAAGTCCAAGGTCTAAAGTAATACTCATCCTCATGGGAATATTCCCTAAGCAAATAGTCTTATCTTGATCCAACCACTAAGTCAAGGATTCCTTCACATGGGCTATCTTTGGACTATAGAAGAATCCAAAACAAAAAGGCCAAGAGTTTTCAACTCTTTCCTCAAAGCCAAACACTTAAGAATAACACCAAGTTAACACATTAGAATTCAAAATAGTGGTGCTCATCTTTTCTATTTCCTCTAAAGTCCCCTCTATTTTAGCTATGACTAACTTTAGCTAATATGACTAATGTAGAATAATCCTTTATCTTTATATAAATAATATCTCTCAAGTACTTATAGTACTAAACTAAATATCACAATATCATATACATGCACAATTGGGTGTTATAGTGCAGTTTGTAAAAAATGAATGCCTTGCATTCCCAAGTTTGAAGGTGCTCCAAATCAGGTTTGAGACTGTTCCATGCCTCCATTGGTGTGCATCCATGCAAATGGGAATTTGGGCTTCTATTATTTAGGTAGGCAATTGTGAGGATAGCACTTTCCCAATAGTTGTGGTGTATGTTGGTAGTCAAAGCATAGCTTGAGCTGGCTCAACCAGTGTGCAGATTGCTTACTCTGTGACACCATTGACTTCAAGGGACCAAGGAGGAGGGGTTTCCTTGGTAATCCCACACTCACATAACCAGTCATTTATTTCTGAGTTGACAAATTCCCCACCTCCATCAGTACATAGAGTGTTCATGCAATGGTCTGAGTATGTCTCCATTATATTGTGATACTCCTTAAGAGCTAATGAGGCATTAGATTTGTGTTGCAGTGGCATTAAATCCACTAGTCTTGTGAATTCATCAACAATTACAAGGAAATAAAATTTACCTTGAAGAGATTGATTGCACATGGGACCAGCTAAATCAACATCAATGCGTTCTAGCTTTGCAGTGGCAGAGTAGGAGATACCATGAGTATGAAGAGAGGGTAAATGGTGGGATTTAGGCAAGGCAAAATGTTCACATATACCTTGAGGAAATCAGTATAGGGCAATCCTATGGCAAAGTTCCACAATCTACTCATGTACGTTGCTCCTAGATGTCCTGGGTGTTGGTGTCACAATGTGGCAATAGTAATGATGGCAATTGCAGAAATTTCTGATGGGTATAGAATTGAGTCTTTTAGTTTGTACAGTCTATCAACTACCTTGGCCAAGGTAAGAGTACACCCTTCCTTGTATATAGTGGCCGTGATCTGTTCAACTAAAATCCATGCTCCAGTAGTGGCAAGCGCTCAAATGGAAAGGAGACTCATGCCGAGGTCAAGATAGAGAAGGCATTCACAAAAAGCAAGAATCTGCCCTACAAAGGTGCAAACACAAATTGTCCCAATTCCAATTGGTAGTGTGTCCATCTCCCAATAGTATAAGCTTGGTAGTAGAAATTATCTTGTAGTCGTGAAGTATCCCAATTCCAATTGTAATTGGTAGTGTGTCCATCTCCCAATATTATAGGCTTGGAAGTAGGAAGTATCTTGTAGTTGTGGAGTGCAATACTATCATTAGTGATATTCATGAGACCTTAGAGTCAAGGATTAACCCATGGAGACCACTAAGTAATTGTGTGGCTATCCCTCATAACAACCATTCATGGTCATTGAGGTAGGATGGTAGATAGTCTGTTGTCCAAGAAGATGTTGTGGCAGCTTTTACAATGGGATGTAGTGGACCTGGTGTGTGGTTGGATGGAGGGTGTTGGCATGTCTGCAGGAAAGTTGGAGCAGCTCCTTGTTGTGGTGGACTTTTACATGGAGTCGGCCGTGACATATGACGTAAATTTCGTCAAGGGAAACCTTGTTTATTGTAGCATATGTTTTCATGGTGGCCATGCTTTTCACAGTATTCACTAGTAACTTCCATCTTGCTTCTTCGTGGTTGATGTGTTGTTGTAAAAAAGGCAGAGTTGAGTTCTTGCCCTGAGTATCTCTAGATTTTGTTAGCACATAGCTCGTCAGTGTGAAGTGCAGCTTCTATGGTAGTTATTTTCAAGCCAGTGGTACTGCAATAGCTGTGAGTGTCATGGCAAGAGGTAAGTACTCAGTTGTTGGTAGTGCACCTAATAATGTGGTGGCAAGCATCTTCATCAATCTCTATGCCAATTGTAGCCACTCCATTAGCTAGTTCATGTGATCGTGCAATGAGAGTAGATAGTGTTTCTCCTGCACAAAGCTTCAGTGTGTCAAACTCTTGTAGGAAAAATATTTGTTGATTGCAATCTTTTGCTCAAACCTGTTTATCCCACATTTTTTTGGCTGTCTTGCAGGTCATTAGATTGAGAGCAATAGTTGGAGATACTGTTAAGCATAACTTGTGCACTAGCCTTGCCATCTTCTTTGTCCCAGGAAGCTTGGAGGTCAGTGAGGTCAGTAGTAGACATTGCTGTGTTGCAACTCTCTGTTTGAAGCCCCGTTAATTTTTCTTCCAAATGCCTTGATGCTCCTCAGGTGACATCCTAGAGGCATTGGGCTATAGGATTAGCTCAAAACAGTACTTCCATATTAGCCAATCTTCTGCACTAGTCAATCAATGTGATAGATATTCTGGGGCATGGATGCATGTTCAGCCATAGGAGAAAATGTAAAAAAAGTAATACATTATATGTGTGTGTGCAATTTGTAGAATGCATAAGTTTCATATCATCATCAGAGTAAGGAAATGTAATACTAAACAAGCCTTTAGCGTGGGCTCTTAACCTGATACGAGCTGTTTTTCAATGACAATGTATATGTATTTATTGCACTGTCTCTTGATACAACTAGTAAACCAAAACTTATATGCCCTCAACTAAAATGGAGGTATGCCTATGGTAACTCTGTAGAAGGAGATGAAGTGATAACAAGGTAATAACAAATCAAAATAAAGCCACTACCCAAAGTAGCCATACATAGTTTGGAGATTAGTGCACTGCCACCCATAATATCTATTGTCACGCTGCCCAATGGTGTGATTATAGCTGCTGACAAGTGTTTCCATGTGGCCATGCTGTAGTTACAGCAACAGCTTGTACATGATTTCATGTTGCAAGCTTTGGAGAAATTAATGAGCTATAAAGTGGGATGGGCGGGGTCTGGGGATACCTCCTTAAACAAAGGTGTGATTTGGCACAAAGGTATGCCAAAGCACGACCCAAAATCATGTACACATAGAGCCATCGATGCCATACCCATAACCCTTTTGGAACCCAAGACAACAATCCTAAAACTATACACTAAATCTACAAGCCTTGAAGATGCTCTGCTGAAACAAAGATAAATAGGATTTTTACACAAAGGGTAGGTGTCAACACTCAGCAGCACTTGCTATCAAATCTTCCCCATAGTCCTTTATCCCAACTTGATGTAGCAAATAATCAATTATCATATCAAATTTAAGGATGAATTGCCAATCCAATAACCTCTATTACTCAATAAGAAAAAATTAGCAAAGAATTGTATTGAGTTAGGGAGGTAACACTGTATATACTTCTAAGATTAGTTACATGCAATAAAGATATCACTTGCTCTTCTAATGGATCATGTGCTATTAGTGCTTGAGAGGATTTTGCTAGTGGGTAACAATTTACCTCACAATACAGCTGGGATGATCTTGAGATGTAGGGTTTATGTATTGACAGTTGTAGAATTTGCACTCTGCACAATAGTCACAGCTTGGTGGATTTGTCCGTGAACAATATTTCTTGTTCCAAGTAAACTCAGTGAATGTGTTAGAGATAGGTCCAAGAATGCCATAGTTTAAACATAGGATTGGCACAATATCATGAAGTAGCGGCTTTTGCTCAATTTTCTAATCAGATTGGCCACAAGCTTTGGTCATTTTGCAAGAGTTTCTCAATGTGCTTAGACATGAGTACTCATGAGAATAGGGTAATTGTCCAGCCCAAATGCCTGACCATTGTCCAGACACTGATCCATTAGGCATAAGGGAGGTTGTTGTGCAGTGGAGTCAAGAGGCTCTCATCCGATGAGGAACAAGGCCACAGGCTGAATGGTATGTCATACTATACACCCATTTTGTTTCAAAGGAAGACCACTTCTGAGTGTAACAAAATAAATATGTGGACACATTTTAAGACCCGAGCTTTTGCATTCCATCAAATTCAGAAGTAGGAAACTGACTCCAAGATGGTGACTCCTTCTTGTGACCAGCCATGTTGGCAGTATAGGGAAGCAAAAGAGCCATACAGTGATTGTACAAAATGAATGAGACTTGCCAAGGATCCATGGCCTTCCTAGGCTCTCTAAAGATGGATGCACGAGAGATGTTATTAAAAGTATTTTCAACATCCACTTGTATAACAACCCACTCCAGATGGATATTTAGTGCTTGGATGCCTAACGGAAATAGCTTTGCAACCTCCAAGTGTAGTTACTCCAAAATGCTATGGACTGAGGTGCTCTTGGAAATGAGAGTGATGCTAAAAGACAATGATGCAACTAACCAAGCACAAAAAGATCTCTCCAATAGCAATCGGTCTAATGCCCCTTGCCTTTCTCTGTCATGACAAGTAGACCAGCCCCTAACACCCGATTAGCTGACGTAGGATATCTCCCCTTGCTATTGCTATAGCCACTTGAAATAGCTCTCTTAATCCACTAGTATGATCATTTGCCTAAAAGCAGTCTCTAAGATGCCTATATACTACCCCTTACAAGCCTCATGAGGAGAAGCAAGGGGCAATGCACAATGCTTATGCAAAAAGCAACCTATCAAGACATAAAAGCTACTCAAGTTGATAATCTAATCCTCTAATGGTACTCTCTCTCATGCCATAGGATGCAGCAAGCATAGGGAAGAGATGCAATGGGACAAGCCATAGACAAAGGGTGTAATGCTTGTGCTGCTCTACTAATGCTCCACTTGACCCAATGTCTTATACCGTCATAATCAAGTGGACTCTATGGTAGAATCTATCTCCTAAAACATGTAGCCCTAATTGACTCTTCCTATAGGGCAGCCCAATCCACCGCTTGAATTGACTAAATCTAGAAACCACCTCTCTATGCCATACATACACTCCCTCTCTAGTGTCCCCCTTAGCATAATAGGTCTAAAGGATCACATGCCAAATGATCAAGTGGGAGGTAAAAGGCCTATCTAGCCTCATCATAGAGTGTACAAGGTAGCCTATGGAATAAACTCGTACATGGAGAACCAGTCTCAAATGATCCCAAGATATAACACGCCTCGGATGCTAACCATTTTGATGACTCAATATGTGTCCTTGGAATGGTCAAGAAAGGGATAAAGGAAACATAGGTAATCTTGAGTATCTCAATGTGATCTCAATCTTGTCAATGTGATCGCTCGCCTCACTGAGCATCTTAAGTAGTCCAATCATAGTCTTTGTGCATCCTTCCGACATGGGTCTTTACCCCTTGCAAGGTAAAGTGCCGGTGACACACTGAGCATGGTGTGTCACAAGCCGCTCTGGGTAGAGTCACATGAAAAAGTGTAATTATGGCTAGCACAAAGATAAAGATTGTATCACACGATGCTCCTCTCCATATCTCTTCATATTTACAAAATCACAACCCCTCACCTCTCAACTCTCATGAGTAAAGATGATCTCTCCAAGCCTTTTAAATACTATAAATTCTCATTATTTTCAATTTCAATCACAAAATTTTTCAAACCAAATACCAAGAGATTAGAAATGAAAAATTTAAACCTATCCCTCTCTATGTGAAGTAAACCCTAAAAAGTACTCATAACTTTTTACTCAGTCCTCTATAGCTTCAATCTAGATATCAATAGAACTGAAATTCATAAATGAAATTGATAAACGAACAGAGTATACTATTCACTCATGTGATATATACCCGGTGGGCTCTCTAAAACTCTAGAATATCCTTTCATACCGTGCCTCCTTTCTCTCTCTCTCCCGTTCCTCTCTCTCCCCTCTCGTTTTATAGAAACTAAATTCAAGGTAGTGGAACTAAATTAAAGACAATTAGAAACTAGTCTAGCTAAACAAGTATTAGTTCTATTGAACTTCCGGAGTTTCGGGAAGGTCTGATTTACTTCTCTTTACTTACTTTTCGACACTGCTCCAGCTGGATATCGACGAACAGGTTGGTCACCGCAGTAATAGTTTCCGAGGCCTATGACGGATCTTCGCTTGGCGTTCGGAATACTCCGTTGATATCTAACTGAACAGGTTCGCAGAGGCGGTACAATAGTTTGAACAGTTTGCCACTATGAGTGGTCATGATACACCAATAGTCGGCAGTAGACAAAGTAGTCGCCCTAAATATGAGACATAGCAACTGGAAGTAACAGTGTAGAAACAACGAACTCGTGTGGTATTAGCTACCAACATGGAGCAATTAAATGTTTGGTCACTCCGGCAGTTGTTCGTGTGTCAGATTTTTATCTACCGTGGTCTCGAGAGCATTTACTTCTGGCGAGTTATTTCAATTTAATTTCAATATTAAGTTCCCAGGCGAAAATTAAATTATTCCGTCTAATAAACCCGCCGCCTCTTACGCGACGTCCTGAACGAAAATATATGAAAGTTTGATACGGAAATCAAAGAATTCATTAGGAAATTACGGATTTTTCAACCGTGCGGGGGATACAGTGCAACTGTAGGCGGATCATGTATTTGCACATCGTAACCAGATCTGGTATTAACGTGTATCAACTCTACGCGGCATACAATCGATTCAACTGTAGGACGGATTCCGTCCTTACACATCGTAATCAGATCCCTTATAAATGTGAGTGTTGTTCCGGAACATACTAGTGATCTTCGACAGTTCACAGAAGTTTAAAGTGTTGCTCAGCGACACTGCTCCGAAGCACACCAGATTCGTCGACTTTAAGAGGAGTTTCCAGGGTACTAGTCTTCGCTCCGAGACATTGCTCTAGAGATCATAGTTCTGAATAATATAACTCCTTGGAATTACAAAGAGTTGTGGATGCATTTGTCATTTAACTCATTCGTTAGCGGTAGGCAGTGTAAGAGAGGTATTACTTTTACTTTTTTACTTGTAATATATTTTAGATAGATTATGTCCATGATAGGACAAAGGACATTAGTTAGTGTAATCATGAAAGAAACAATCACACAGGGTAGGTGACGTTCCAAGAATACGTAGATCATATGGTTTATGAATGTTTATATATATATATATATATATATATATATATATATATATATATATATATATATATATATATATATATCATATTATTTACATTACTTTGATATCTTACGTGTTGTAATCAAAATTTCTCATATCGATAATATGGAAATTTAGCCCCATCTTCCATGTTATATTTTATCTTTGTCCCGATTGATGGGGTATTCTTCTCCTTCTTGTTATTCTATGCAGTCTCTTGTTATCCTATGTAGTCGCCTTTCTGTTCTCATCGACGACCACAGTACAGTGGTTTACAAGGTATTAGATTTCATGTCAAAAATCAATATGGAGAATGTGGAAATCCATAAATGCGTTTTACAAGGTACTAGATTTCAGGTACAAAATCTATATGGAGAATCTGTAAATACATAAATTCGTTTTATTGCGGTGGCTCCATAAAAAGGAATACCTGAATCTTCCACTTTGGATTGTAGATATTGAGAAAGACTACCCGAATCTTCGACTCTGAAATATAAATATTGAGATCAGAAAAGCCTAACTCCTGCCTGCAGCAGAATTTCATAGCAATAACCAAATGCTCCGACAGAAGATTAAGTTCGTCGGCCACTGATTTTGAGTATTTGATGTTCTTAAATTTCTCAGCAATCTATATATCAAATAAGCTCAAGATTTGCACCTTTGTTCATATTCATATTCTCTTCTGCTTATTCCAAACCTCCATAATGTATCACAAGCTGATATTACTAGCGGCTAGTATTGCTCAGAACAGCTAAGTTTTATTTGTCACAATGTTTGAATTGATGGTTGGAAAAGACTTAAAACGTACACATTCTATTCCTTTATATTTTCGAGGATTAGCGTCACTAAATTGATGATAAAAGAGACTTATACCAAAACTCTTATGCATTTCTATTTCTGTATATTTTGGAGTAGGACTAGTGCTATGAAGATCATTCTTTGGTGAATTTTGGCATTTCTATTTGTATGTATTTTGGAGCATGACTGGTGTTTTGGAAATCATTCTTACACAACTGTGGAGATCATTCTTACAAAGATAGTCTTTCTCAGATTGTTTTATTTAGTTGAGCAACTCAATAATATTAGAGTTCAGGTTGTTTACTTCTACACAATATTTAAAGGTCTACCAAGAGGAGTATAAACCTTTGAAGACTTTGGTATATAATACCAAGTTGGAAATCCAAAACAATGAGCATGGGACAGTGAAGGTCTTTGAATGTGGAATGATTCATATAGTATCATACTGCCTTATCTTGTAAGTGGAAATCTATTGCATGTTCGAGTCTCTATCTTGGCTAGAAATACCCAATACTAATGATTCTTCATCATCAAGGAGTGTATGCACTCCATCAAAGATTGTGTACAACATGCACTCCTAAATCTCAGCAATTTCATGTTTGTAAGCTAGATTCAGTATTTGTCAAATACCTCAGCCTTGAAAGGTGTACTAAGCTTATGATTCAAAAGCTATGTTCCTTGATAAGTGAGCAATTAATTTTAACGTTTCTCCCAATTTTCCATAAGAAAGTTCAGTCATATACTCATAGGCTTATGAATCTTAGCTAATTTGTCCCACATCTCTTTTACAATGTCATATTTATATTTTCATATGGGTTTATGTTTTAAAAGCTTGATGTTGAGAACAATAACATTTATACCTTTTGATTCTTCCACATTCCATTTCTCCTTGTCATGAAGTGGCTTGCTACTACTAGGACATGGCAATGATCGATAATAGCTAACTAGTGTTTTGCATTTAAACATCACTACACAATATACATCGTTGTTAACATCATGAACTATAGAAGCACAACTCACACATAAGTCATACATGGAATCTAAAGTGCCACAATAATAAGTTTGATTACACAACTCAAATCACACTCAATCAGATCATTACTTGATCTATCACTCAATAATTTGCCAACAATTAGACATTGATTATAGTCAAGTCACACCCACTCTAGCTAAGAGAATCCAAGTGACACTCACCGGCCTCTGTCCACCATAGCCAAGAACTTGAAGGCTGAACATCAAAGAAGTGAGCTCTTTGGAACTGCACTTCAAAAGTATACCCCTCTGGTCTCCAACACTAACGGTCCCCCTAATGGCACACCCAATAGTGCAAACAATGCAAGTGATGGGGGCCCCACCATGTAATCAGCACCCTGAATACAAAATCTAACCTTCAACACATAGTCTATGAGTAACTACCAAAATACTCTTGACTACCAAGAATACTACTCTAGAGTCCAAGAAATCTAGGTGTGATGTTACAAATGGTATGATAACTATTATGCATATATACATCATTATCAACATCACACACTACAGAAGTACAACTCGTACATAAGTCATACATGGATTCTAAAGTACCACAATCACCCCCTCAGCTGGTAGTTAGGTCCCTCTAACTCCATATAGCCATCTACTCCAAGTATATGATATACCCTATGGTGGGCAAAGATCAAGAGGTTGGGTGTTATCAAGCCCCATTGTTTGTCGCCTGTCCGCAATCTATACCATATGAAAGATGAATTAGTTATAGATCAAGTACATCTATGACATAACCCATTGTCCCTATGGAACCACCGTGAGAAGAGGAGTCAAACATGCCATATGCCATCCTCTTGAACAACTATCACACACTAAAATAATAGCAACTCCACCAGAAGAGCTGCATAACATACACCGCAAGCTTGCCTATACAAGTGCTAAGCTTGGGTCCACAATACCATCAGCATTTAGGAGATGGTGTTGTGCACAATTGCACACATTATCCTTCCAAACAACACCGTCATGTCCTTCCAACAGAAGGACTCCAAATGGAAAAACCTTGCACACTTTCAAGGTAGTGTGACATGTAGTGTTGTTGATGTTGTCTGTTGTAGATATACATTGTTACCTAGATAAAATTGATGGATTGAGGGTCTATAACCTCCTCCTTGAATAGTAACATAGCCTAAGTATCCCTATGTTGAGTAATCACCAAGTTCTCAAAGGCCGTAGCCATCACTCTCCAAAAAGATCTCTGCCCATTGAGAACATGCACTTATCCATAAATCTAGATCATCCAAGTCCAAAACTATAGTAACATCTTGACTAATGGCTGCATGTAAATCTGGATCTTGTCCATAGAGTAGAAAGTAAGGAGAGAAGGATGCTAAGGAGGCTTGTTGCCTGAACCAATAGCCCATGGCCAACCAAGGTAATTGGAGATCTCAATCTCCCAAGTGGCCTCTATAAACCATCCTTTCGTAATCCTCTCATCATCATCTAAACCACTTTCTTTGTTAAGCCATCTACCTCAAGGTAATCTCAAGAGGTAGTATGATGATCAATCAAAGCCTTGTCACACAAGACCTAAAACTCCCCCAAGAACTTTATACCCCAATCAGTCAAAACCCCAATGGGTGCACCAATATGACTAAGAACCCGATCCAAGAATGGGTAAGCCATCCCTTCACTGGACTTGTCAAGAAGTACCATTAACTCAATCCACTTGGAGAAGTGCTCCACCACAACCAAAACATACCAATGATGTCTCATACTATAAAGGTCAAAAAAAGTCCAAACTTCAATAGTAACCCAACCCCATGCTAGGTAATGGGTGTAATTGTGGTGTAGGAGCATTGAATGATGCTCTAACTTGGTCACAAACCACACATTTTGCAATAAAATAATGTACATTGGTCTACAGAATACACCCACAATAATGACTATGGAGTGAGTTATATGTCTAATTTACTCCAAAATGTCCTATCTCCTCATGAGCATGATGGACCAACTGCGGTCTCTAAGATAGAAGTGGTATTACTTGCACTCTACCATCCTCTCATACAATAAGGTGTTTGCCCTCCAATCTAAACCATCTAGCTTATTGAAGAACACTATCTCTCTCCTTGGCCCCAATTGTGCCACCCACAACACCAATACAAGACAATCCATCACTAAGATATCATCATGGATATCTTGTTGAACTATACCACTATCTACATTCTTTGACATTGCTAGTTGTGACATGGATTTCTACTCAACCCACCTACATCACGGTTCACAACTCTAGGTTTATGAATAATAGTGAAATCACACTCCTATAAAATCAAAGCCCAATGTTCAAGCTTCCCCAAAAGCTTGTTGGACTTCATCAACCACTTGAGTGGTTGATGATCAATAATAATAGTTAAGGGGTTACCAAATAGATAATATTAGAAATGTGCTATTGCCCATATTTTTACCAAGCACTCTCTCTCATATTAACTATACTTTGCCTTTGCTGAATTGTTGGAGCAACTAGCATAAGCCACTACAAACTCCTTCTCCTCATCATCATATTGGATGAGCACTACTCCAAGCCCCAACATACTCCAGTCATTATGAACCTAAAAAGGTCACCCTCTGATCGGTTTCCTCATAATAGGAGCAGATGTCAACCTCTCCTTGAGCTCTATAAAACCTCTCTCATGCTCATCTCCCCAACACCACTCTTATGTAAGCTTGGTCATCTCTGTCAAGGCCTTGGCAATGGCACTAAATCCTTTAACATATCGGCAATAGAAGTTCACCAACCCAAGGAATGCTTGCACTCTGCTCATAGTTGTAGGCCAAGAAATACATGTCATAGCCTCTTGGTCTATTGAACACCAGTTCTCTAGGGTAGATAGTGTGACCCAAATACTCAACTTACTTGTGGAAGAGCCTACATTTTCTAGGATGTAATTTGAGTCCATGAGATCTCAACCTCTCAAACACCTCCAACAAAATGTCTCTCATGCTTCTCCATAATAGTGCTATAAACCAAAATGTTATCAATATAACATTGAGCAAAATCCAATCCAACTAGGATCTTGTCCATGATCTAGGACTAAGCAAGAATGTTTGTTAACCCAAATGGTAAGAACTTCCACTAATATAACACATCATTGCCATGAGGATCAATATCCCAAAATGCTATCTTGGACTTGTACTCCTCCCTGATTGGCAACTAATGATATCTTGCTTGAATATCCAAAGTATTGAAGACCTTTGTATACCTCCCAATTGCATCAAAGATCTCCCCTAGTGTAGGCATGGTATACCAATCAGCCTTAGTCTAATGGTTGATAAGACAATAATCTCTACACATCTACCTATCTGTGTAGTTGCCATGCATGCCCTTCTTGGTTGGCATCATTTTAGTTGATGCATACTCTCCATGTGACATCTCCACCAAACCAACCTCAAAAAGGTCACTACTTTGGCTTTGAATCAATGCACTTTTATGTTACTATATTGATAAGGACATCAAAAATTGGTGTATCGTTAGTCAATTTAATAAAAATACTAGGTCCTTTTAGAGCACCCAAATCTTTCATATTGAAGGTAAAACAACTTGTGTAGCTCCTCAAGAACCTCCAAACTCTCCATCTTTCATCTCTTGTAAGCTTGGGCCCCAAATCTGGCTCCCAAATATCCTCTATAATTGTTAGAGGAGTGGAAGACATATTGACTGCCTACTACACTAGACCTTTGGGAGCAAAAGTGTCATGCACCCAACCACTAGAGGTCCCAACCCCAATGTGAAAATTCCATCCACTTTGATTGCAAGCTCCATACATCCTCTAGCTGCATCCCAAGTAGACCGAGTATGTAATCCAAGTAGATCATGCTCACCTGGATGGGCTCCAAATAGACCACTCTCCCTAGTAGCCCCTAGTTGTGTCCCAAGAATACCTTATCCACTCAACCCATTACTCCCAACATGTGCTTGAATCTTCTTGATAGGCATAAAGCTCACAAGAGTTTGAGTTGTGATGCCTATCAAGTGCATCCTATGTTACTCTACCAAGCCAAGGCTCACAATCTAGGTCAAATAGTTCAGGTCCATAGCCTGACCTAATATTTGATGTTTGGATGCTTTTTACACTACTAGAACAACAATAATACCAATACAAAAATCCATCACCCGCTCTCTCTCATCTGCATTGAGCTCCATCAACTATTGTAACTATGAGTCCCAAATAAGTCCAAGACCTCCCTCTCAAAAAGCATGAGAGCCTAAGATACTCATAAGTGTGGGAAGAGTAACTCAATGTTGTCCAACTAGGTTCACCATTGCCATAGATGACCTATCAACCACTAGCACCATATGATACTTATGCCCAACATTACCACCATTTGACACCGATGCCCAATATCCAAGATGTTAACAATAGTGAGATGGGCTAGTCATTGAATCCCATCATAAGCATGTCGTAGAACCTCTCTAGGTAAGAGGTTTGTCTGCCAAAGACAAAGATGATGAGCCCATGATCCCATCCAAGAATGGACCTAATGTGTACTCATCACCACCCGAGTGCAAGAATCATCCATTAAAGGGATGTTATCCAAAATGAAAGTTGTAGAAACGGACTAATGAACCTAGAGATATCCACTATATCTCCCAAAACACACCAGAACATGGATCTTGAAGACCCAGACCTTGGCCAATGCGTGTATATCCCTAACATAGCCATCCATAAATCACCAAAGGAATGGGATCATGTCTCTCCAAATTGTACACCCCTAACAAGGAAATGTATGCTAATAAGATCTTCTAGTAACTCTTGACTGTTGACATCAATAATAATTCAAGATACCGATAGGCCAAGTGTGCCATATGATATAGAGAGACTTGCCTAGCAGTCTTATCTCTCTCCATATACAAGTACCTTTATACTTGTATACCTGCTTGTAGTACCCTAGATAATCCAATGTTAATCCCACCAAACAACTTCGATAGAAATACTCCCTCTATTGGATACTACCAAGCAATGAATGTGATATCCAAAGGTGTCAAGGTAATTAACTTTGGAGGCTCATCCTCACATTGGTCTCTTAGTGGTATAAAGGCTCCACTCCAAGCTTATTGCACAAATCAATATGCATGCTACTCCAATGCCTCCTTTGAACTCTACAAAGGAACATCCAAGGTGGATGGAATGAGCACACTCATACTCCAAATCCAAGTGATCCCCTTTGGTACTAGAGTATCCTCTACATGGGAGTTCCCCTCCAATAAACCACCATGTTAAATAAAAAAATCACTGAAAGTTTAATCTGATGCCGCCATGGTCCTATATATTGACTATAGTGAGCCAATATTACCACTATTGAAGCATTTTGGTAGACAACATACCTATCCCTCACCTAACTACCAACCTGGTCTATAGAAAGTTATCTACTCACAATAGTCAATATTGAAACCCATGGGTATAACATTACTTCCCCTATCAACACATCATATGACTTAACTACAGTTGCAATGGCCTAAGGTCTCACCATAGAGCTATTAGTGAGATGATTGGGCTGAATCTGAACAACAAGCTCTCCACATGTGATATTATGTGTAGAACCACCCCCTAAAGATATCTGGATCTAAAATGGACACCTCTCCATATTGGTCTTTCGTAACTCCATGTCAACAACTACAACCTTCTCCAACATACAAGGTTGTGCACTAGAGTCTAATAAGACCCTTTGTGGTGTATAGACCTTCCTTGAAGGTCCCACCAAATGAAAAATCCTCCTTTGGTTATCCAATAGGACAACTCCAAGTATAAATTGTGCTTGCTCAAAGGCCAATCTAGCTAGTAACTCTTCCAATCTAGTTGTTATTGCTTGCCATAAACCATTGGTCATTGAGTGAATCCCATGCTCCTCAACCAAGTCAACTCCATTTTTAACCTCGTCTCCTCTAGAAGAAGGAACCACATCATTCTTACTCTCACAAAGCATGGCAGCCAACTAGAACAGTAGGGTTGGGTCAACTCCCAATGTAAACATGTCATTGGTTGAGAATTATGGAAAGTGCATAATCAATTGAGCCGCCCCCAACATTGACCTAGACTCAATTCGTGTAGCAATAGGTAGTCTATCATGCACCCCATCACCACCTACCACACCTACACTATGACATCTAGGAGCCATTGATATTGTCTAGAGTGCCTCAAAGAGTGTAAAAGACTAGGAAGTCTGACTTGCCTACCAACCTCTCTTCTTTGTGGGTCCAACTCCATTGATGCTCCTCTAGGCTCTGGAGCACATATTGCACTCCTAGTCACTATGGAAAATGAATTCACTTTTGCTACTCCACACATGAAGTCCAAGATAGCTCTATCACCAACATATGAGGTGGAAGCCTATGCACCCAAATCTGACCTCCTTTGAGCTATGGCCATGCTAGCCAATCTTTGCTCTGACTTGCTCACCCTACCAGGTATGGATCCTCTCACACCACCTCTACAACCTTGTCATCCATGACGTAGAGCTCCTCTACCACTTGCCATAGCAACCCTATGATTCCGTAACTTCAGGTGTAGGTCAAAGCATCGGTCACTAGTGAGGCCAAACCTATGATAATGCTCACATTGTCTCTATGCTGGTTGTGATGCACCAAAGGTATCAAGTCCACTATCTTGAGCGCACTCTCTCCTATGGTGAGGTCCACCACAAGTCCAACAAGCAACACCACCACTCACAGATGTTGTTGACCCAAAAATAAAGGTAAGGGTCTAGCTACATTAGACTCTTCACTCGCTCCATATGATATAGGCTATCCACCCTATCCTCAAAAACCAACATGGTGTGGTGCACTCTATTGCACTTTGGAAGAAGTAACAATTGTAGATGAGGTCTCCTTACCAAATCTAGATTTCACCACTCTCTCCTCCACCATGTTCAGCTCAATATACTCAGCCAAACCAAAGACCACTGCCAAAGTAGATGAAGTAGCATGTAACAATGTAGCATCATATACTCTATGTCACAACTCCTTGTCCACTATCCCATACCAAAATTGGACTACTTGGGCCTAAGTAACTCCTTGAGTAAAACTAATCAGTCTTCTCATGCAAGTGTATGCCTCACATAGGCTCTCTCCAACCTTCCACTCGAACTCTTGCAAGCTCCTTAACTTGTCAAATTTGCACTCCATAGTAGTTTTACCTCAAATATTGGACAAACTCCACCATGGATTAAATCCCAATACTATACCACCTCTTGTAGTAGTACCTCCACTTGTAGTAGTACCATCTCCAAGATATCCACCAATGCTACTAGAGCTAACACTTGTGGGTACTATCAATCTCCTCCTAGAAACCGAGCTTGAGTGATGGAGACATAGTTCAAAGACCAATATTGTCTCCATAGCTCAATGTCCTCCAAGTGATCTCTCTTGAACTCATGGTAGTCATCCATTGGTGGACCCTCCAAGTGCTAAAAACTCCCTTCCATGCCAAGTATGTGAACAAAGTTGAATTCCACATCTATTGTAGATCACACCAACTATCAAACTACTATATCAAGTCATCGAACTCAATGGTATCCAACATATAAGATTAATACCAAGAGCATTTAGAAGCCCCTTAAATCTCATCCATGTCCCACAACAACAGTGTGAACACACCAAGTGTACTCTCAATTGAATCAACTCTTGTGTCAAACTCCAACTCATAGTCAATCTCTTTTCTCATTAGAATCTAAGATATAGATTGATATTGAGTGCCATATCCAAGTAAATCCACTATATAATATAGTGCTTTCTCCTTTGGAATCCCCAAAGAACTCCATTGTAACAAAGTAATTGAAAAATACAACCCATAATCGTAACCATTGCAAGTATCCAACCAAGAATCACCACCAAGTGCCAACACCTCCAACCAAATATCACTTACTAATGTAGCTCTAACTACAAAAATTACACTTGGGCAAAGTGCAACTTATAACCTACCATCACAACACATACTCTCATAGTCTGTAGGTCATCACTTCCTACTTCACCAGATAAAAATATAAATAATCTCATTGGTCATCACTCCAACCGCACTACCAAGAGTATACCACAACACCAATACTCTTAAGTCAAGGCATCTCACACAAACACATGGTGCAAAAATAAGAAATAGAGAATGAAGAGAGTCCAATCATAAGAAATCTAAATAAGAACCTCCATCTCATAAATTAACACTTGATTGACTCTATCACCATTTGGCATTTTATATAATAGGAGTTGTCTATTTCTTAAGTTACCAAGGTCACCAAAAATGAGATCAAATTGTCTCTCCTAGCCAAAGCTACAAGTGTATAGATAATAGTTCAACAATCACTATGAAAATAAGTGAGAGTGGATCAATTGGTTAGGGCACAGTCTAAAAACCAAAGATCTAGGGATCAAATCCTATCATGCATAATCTAGCAAGGTGGGTAGATTTTGCCAAATAGTGACCAAAAACTACTCTAAACTAGTTAGCCTCATGCCAACAAGCTGGCTTGTTGGCCCTTCTAGGCCTTTGTAGCCTTTCATAGCCCACATTCCCTATGCCTTAGCAAAGATTGGCCAGTGCTTCCGCACACCGTTGCCTCACTACCAAATCTATATCAATTTGAAGACCTGCACATGATCACTCTCAAGGAAAACTTGGACCAAGATCAAGCTACCAATCATCAGCAAGGCTTGGAGATACCACCTACACCGTCAGCTTTTGCACTTAATTTCCCCCGGATCTCACTTCTCAGATTTAATTAATTTTTTTACACAACTTGAATCACACTCAATTAGATCAATACTTGATTTGTCATTCAATATTTTGCCAACAATTGTGCAATAATTATAGTCAAGCCACACCCATTCTAGCTAAGGGAATCTAGATGATGCTCATCGGCCTCTATCCACCATAGCCAAGACCTCAAAGGCTCAACATCAGAGAAGTGAGCTCTTTGGGGTTGCACTTCAAAGTATACCCCTTGGTCTCCAACCCTAATGGTCCAACTAATGGCACACCGACGGTGCAACTAGTGCAAGTGATGATGAGCCCTACCATGTAGTCAGTATCTCAAACACAAAATCTGATCGTCAACAAGTAGTCTATGAGTAACTACCAAAATATTCTTGACTACCAACACTACTACTCTAGAGTCCAAGCAATCTAGGTGTGATGTTACAAATGGCGTGATAGTAGCCATAACTCAAAGAGTAATATATTACAAAACTCTATATGTCCATACATATGGATCTATTACCATACTTAATAGTCAAAATTGAATAAAGTGAATTATAAAGATAACTGATGAGCACCACTCCTTAGCCTAATCCTTGTGTAAAGTATTTATATACTATCCATGGATCAATACTCAAGTGAATATATAGAAATTGAAGTCATACGCAAGGATACTTTGCTTATACTTATGTGTTTAACAATTTTGTTATGGAACCAATCATTTCACTAAGCTCAATTTTGATCTCCTATGTCTTTCTGTGGGCACTCTAGATGGATCTCGTGCACTACTAACCTGAATTATCCTTAACAAGACATATTAGGGGTTTCACTTGGGAGATTTGGGCATAGGAACAAATAGTTTGCGTGGACCTCTGCAATCATTAATAGATTTCCCATAGATTATTATGGGATGTGAGAGGGGATACCTGAATTGGATGGGAGGTATTCCCATAACCTTATAAAAAAAACTTTTGTCCCGTAAGCTTTTATGGATCAAGATGTGGGCCATAGATCATCAATACTATAAAAGACCAAGACCAAGGAGAGAAGTAGGAGAATGGAAGCTCACATTGGGACACTTGAATGAGAGAAAACTCTGAATGCCTGGCATGAGCTTTGGCTTTGGTATTTATAGATAGCATACAAGGCCCTTGAGAAGCTTCTCAAGAAGCTTCTTTAAGCCACTTTCTTAGAGTGCAAGCCAAGTTAACAAGGAAGCTTCTCAAGAAGTTTCCTTCTAGAAACCGTCTACTTGGCGTGCAAGCTAAGCTAGTTGGAAACTTCTAAAAGCTTCCTTCTAGAAGCTATTTACTTGAGATGCAAGCTAAGCTAGTCGGGAAGCTTCCCAAGAAGCTTCCTAAATACTTCAAGAATATTCTAGGCTAATTTGTTTTATTTGCTACTTCATTAGCCCTATTAACTTTGTTGCTAAACTCCATATTATTATATATTCCCCCACCGCTAGTTGGTGACGTCCTTGTCACCAGTGAAGCTTCAAATTCCTAGATGACTATTTTTGCATTCTAGAGGTGAGAAAAAGGTTCCCATGTGGCATCATGAAGGGGATACACTTTCTAAAGGACCTTGTACTCCGTATGTTGTTGATGGCCTTGTTGAATATGGCAACTTACAAGGATACGATCAACTTTGTACTTCTCATGATCATTGATAGGGACAAGAGGATGGGGAGGTTGGACATGAGAGGAAAAGGAAGAAGTGTTAGGAACAAAGGGTTTCAACTTGGAAACATGAAAGACAAGATGGATACATATATGACAAGGCAAGGCAAGACAAGTCGATAAGCAACAAGAGACAATTTGGGTGACATTAATGGGTCCTATCCAATTAGTGGCAAGTTTACCAACTTGTGTATCAAGTGGGAGAGGGAGGTTACTAGAGGATAGAATGAATTTATCACCAACTTCAAAGGTGAGATCACTATGATGGTGGTCTACATATTGTTTTTGATGATACTGAGCAACAAGGATGTGGGATTTGGCTTGTTGGAGAGATTGGGATATTGTGGTTAAGAATGTTGAAGTATGAGGAACCTAAGATGGAGGGGGAGCAAGAAGAGAATCTAAAAAAAGTAGATCTTGGCCAAAATTGAGAAAGAAAGGAGAAAATCCAATGTTTGCCTTTTGGAATTGTTGTACGTAAATTCTACAATTGCAAGACATTCATCCCAATTGGTATGGTGGACATTGACAAAGGCACGCAGCATATCGTCCAATGTATAATTTGCATGTTTGGTTTGTCCATCAGTTTGAAGATGATAGGCTGTGAACAAAGCAAGCTTGGTGTTGAGTATTTGGAAGAGTGCTTGCCAAAACTTCCCAATAAATTTAGGATCGCCGTCAGAGATGAGTACATGTGGTATCCCATGATATTTGAAGACATTATCGAAGTAGATTTGTGCTAAGGTTGGAGCATCCATGGTATCATAGGTTGGTGCCAAGTGAATTTGCTTACTAAGCTTATCCACAAACACCATGATTGTTGTGTGTCCTTGCTTTGTCTTGGGCAAGGATGTGATGAGATCCAAGCTTACATGCTCCCATCAAGCGGATGGAATGGCAAGTGGTTGAAGGAGTCCACTCGGCTTCTGGTTACTGGCCTTATTACGTTGGCAGCTTGCACACGATTGGACAAATTCTTGAACATCTTGCATCATGTTGGGGCACCACCATCAGCATTGAGGGTACCCAAGGTCTTGTCCACACCCATGTGACCAGCTATGGATAAATCATGGGCTTCTTGAAGGCGTACAAGTCAAAGATCATCTTTGGTTGGAACATAGATCCGGTCCTCATGGAAAAAAGGCCGTCCTTGATGGAGAAGGTGTTGTACTCCTTGTTGCATGTTGTAAGGTGACCATGTACCATTTGGAAGAAGGGATCTAGTTGTAAAGCTGACTGAAACTTGTTTTGGACATTGGAGTCAATTGACACTATCTTAATTGCCGTTGTGATGAGAAGAAGAGACTTCAAATCAAGTCATCATGATAAAGCATCAGGGATGATGTGGAACCTACTTGGTTTGTACTCAAGTTTGATGTCAAACAATTGGAGTTTTTCCTCCCATCAATGATGTTGACTCTTTATGTTTTCCAAGTGTAAGGTTTGCTACAATGGGTTGTGATCAGTTTGCATGATCAATTGTTTCCCCAAGAGACAATGCCTCCATACCTTGGTGACATATACCATTGCAAGTTGTTCTTGATCTTGAGCAGAGAAGTTTCTTTAAGCCGCATTGAGTCAATGAGATACAAAGACAATAGGATGTAGTCCATCTGGGAATTCTTGTTGCAATATAACTCCAATTGCATAGTTAGAAGCATCAAAATCAACCACACAGGGTAGCTGAGGATCATATGGTTGAAGAATGGGCCTTGAAGACACCATATGTTTCAACTTCTGGAATGCTTCTTTGTGTTTGGTGATCCATTGGAAGCTTGAGTCCTTCCTCAAGAGATCAGTCAATGGTGTAGCCACATGACCATAATAAGGGATGAACTGTCAATAAAAACTGGCGAGTCCATTAAATACCCGTACTTCTATAGTATCCTTTGGAGTAGGCCAATCAGTAATGGCCTTGATTTCCTCCTCTTCCATCTTGATCCCCTTTGATGAGATCTTGTGCCCCAAGAAGGTAACTTCCTTTTGCCAAACGGTACACTTTGACTTCTTGTAGTAAAATTTCCATTGTAGTAATCGTCTTAGGACTTCTTGCACATGATTCACATGTTCTACCTCAATCTTGCTATAGGTTAAGATATCATCCAAGAACACCATCATGTATCAATCCAATAGTCCATCCAACACTAGATGCATCTGATCCATGATGACTACTTGAGCATTAGTGAACCTAAAAGGTAGAACTCTCCACTCAAAGTGCCCATACCTTGTGCAAAAAGCTATCTTTTTCACATCCTCCTTATCAATGGGGATTTGCCAATAGCCGCTAAAAAGATCCAACTTGGAAAAGTATTGTGCTCCATTCAATTGATCAAGCAAATCATCAATCCGAGGCAAGAGATATGCATTATTCATTGTTTGCTAATCATGATATCATGATTAGCAATGATGAGCCCATGATAATCAATACAAAAATGAAGTCTTCCATCCTTCTTTGGAACAAATAGTACCAGTGCTCCCCATGGAGAGGTACTATGTTATATGAAGTCCTTCTCCAACAACTCCATAAGTGTTATTTGTAACTCCTCCAACTCCTTTGGTGAGAGCCGATAGATTGGTCTACTGATTGGAATACTCCTTGGCAATAACTCAATCTCGAAGGGCATACCACGACCAAGGGGTAATCCCTTTGGCAGATCATCTGGAAACACATCTGCAAACTACTGAACTACTTGATCAACCATTGCTTGATGAGGCTCTTGACTCTCCTCAGATTGTCCATGTGCAATTGGCTTGATCCACATCGCAAAAACAAACTTATCTTCCTCCAAAGCTTGCTCTATGGTTGCTTCACTAACAAACTTCATATCTCGGGACTCATCTCTCTTCAAAGCTTGCTCCATGGTTGCTTTCTTGGCAAACTTCCCATCTTGGGGCTCTTCTCTCTTCAAGGCATGCTCCATGGCTACTTTCTTGACAAACTTCCCATCTTGGGATTGACTATTCGTAGGTGTCTCACTTAGAGGTGCTAGACAACCTAATCAGAAATTCTTACCTTGGTGTTGTACTTGAATTTGTCGTCGGGTCCAATCAAATTGAACCTTATGATGTTCAAGCCAAGGTAGTCCTAGAATGATATCATAGTGTAGAGGTGCCACTACAAACCTCATCTACTCCAAATATTCTTTCCTAATTTTAAAAGTAACAAGATGTGAGGTACAGAATGCAAAACCTTTTCTACCAACCGCTGTCATTAATCTACTTCCAATCACTAACTTGATAGGAATATCCCATTTTTTTGCTACTTGCATAGACATGCAATTCTTTGAACTTCCAAAATCAACCAAAATCAACCAAAATCCTATAACCCCCATTAGATATCATACCTTGCAAGTGAAGCAAACTTGCACAAGTTGAGCCATCAATTCCATTAGAACTAATCAAGCTCCCAATAGATGGCTCAAAATCTCCTATTGGGATTTCTCATTTCTCTGATCATTTTGTTCCATAAACTCTATTTGGGCAACTTGTCTAAGTCACTCATTCCTAAGTGTACATTCAACAATGCGATGTACAACTTGGCGACAATAAAAACAACCTCCATTTTATCACAATCTTTCTCTATCCGTTGTACCAAGTGGTCTCCGTTGGATAGCATCAATCTCTATTTGTGCCGATTCTTCCACTCATGCATAGTGTATTGGTAGGCTTTGTGTAGGTTGAGGTTGAGACCAAGTTGTCGCAACCAAGGAATCAAAGTGCTCAACCAATTGCATGGCTTCTTCTATGTTTTGTGGTCCCGCATGGTTACCTCTAATTTAGTTCATGACTTCAATCCCCGCACAAATTGATCTAGAACTTAACCTTCTTGTATATCTAGAATTTGCATGATGATGTTCTTAAATTGTGTGATGTAGCTCCTTATTGAGCCAACCTGCTTCAACTCCACCAATTTATTTCGTACGGCTTGGGTGGCATTCATAGTTTGAAATTGACCAAGTATTGCATCTTTGAATTCTGCCCATGTCAAAATTAGTGCAACAATCCATCGTTTAGCTCATTCCACTTGGAATTACCACCAAAGTTCTGCCACACCATCCAATTGGCTAGAAGCCAAGAGAATTTTTTTTCATTCATCTTGAAGATTGGTGGCTTCAAAGTAACATTCGTAGTCAAACAAAAAGTTCTCCCTTGTGCCCGCAAGATTCTTGCCTTCAAACACCTTGGGTTTTGGAAATCGAATGCAATCTTCTCCATCTCAAACTGGCGCTCTCTTTGTATGTTCTTGTTGTGGTTGGTCTCTTTCATCCACAATCAAGTAAGGTGCTCGATTTGTTGTTGCATCACAAGGATAATGTTTGATATTACCGCTATAACTACTACTCTATCCTTCTACTCCCAATTTATCTAATTGATTAACACATAGATGCAACATGTCCACCGTTCTGTATAAGTTACAACCGGAAGTATCAAGGGTTCTTTGGACAAGGTGATCATATGCAAAATATCCTACCCAAAGCATGAGGTGATGAATTGTGTGAAATTATACTTAGTTAATATCTAGATATGAAAATCCCAATGGTTTGGCGGAAGTGGATTTGGTGGTCCATAAATTCCATCCATCCCATTCTTACTTTGATACCAATGTAAAAGACCAAGACCAAAGAGAGAAATAGGAGAATAGAAGCTCACATTGGGACACTTCAATGAGGGAAAACTCCGAATGCCTAGCATGAGCTTCGGTTTTGGTATTTATAGGTAGCATACAAAGCCTTTGAGAAGTTTCTCAAGAAGCTTCCTTTTAGAAACCGCCTATTTGGTATGCAAGCTAAGCTAGTTAGAAGCTTCTTAAAGCTCCTTCTAAAAACTATTTACTTGAGGTGCAAGCTAAGCTAGCTGAGAAGTTTTCCAAGAAGCTTCCTAGATACTTCCAAAATATTCTAGGCTAATTTTTCTTATTTACTACTTTATTAGCCCTACTAACTTCATTGCTAAACTCCATATTGTTACAACTAAAATTGAGTCTAGAGAAATAATCAATACAGACCTTAAAATAATATAGATGCATTCATACATAGAGATATTATTTACCTATCTCCTGGTAATCCTAAAATTGCAAACCTCTATTGGAAAAGAGAAAAAAATAGATTACAAACCAATGTAGTAAAGAGTATCATCCTTTGTATTGGAAAAGAGAAAATGAATAGATTACAAGCCAATGAAGTAAAGAGTATCATCCTTTTTACAAATCGCACTAGATCGCAAAGGAAGAATAGGGTTGTCTTCCTACAATGTACATCAAGGAAATCTTTATTCCATCCAATCAGAGGTCATTAATATAATCGATCGTTGCTAAAACTCTGCCATTTTCCACACAAGTGAATGTAACGGCATTCAATAAAGTGGATATACTTTAGTTAAAAGATGTAGTCAGAACTCAGTCAGCTTTGATTTCTAGACCTTTTCGGTCTTATGAGGTCTACTTGATGTAGTATGCAATTAAAAGAAGTCGACCGCATAGAAAAAATGAAGGATGGGAAGACCACATCAAGCCATACAAGGGAGAGATAAAAAAAGGTAAAATAGGGCTACGCACCAATAGAGTCTATATGAGAAATCTGCCCTACTGCACCTAAGATATCTAAGCTATGCAAGTCATACGGTCTACACACAACTAGAGCATCCGAAGAAACATCATCTAATATGATTGTTCTCCTATGGATTGCACCAACCACTGCCTTTTGTAGAGCAATGGACACACATTGTCTAAAATATGCTACAAAGTATGAGAGTGAGAGTGGTACCCCTAGCGCCTAACATAATAAGCTCTCACATACTCCATGAAAAATATGTCAAATGGCATGTCCGTCGCTCCATATAACTCCAAGGCTAGAGGAACAAAGATGTGACCTCACTGCATGCTCCTATACTTGGAGACCTTGCGATCTACTGCTGCACTTGCTGCCCATCTAGGGGGATGGGTAATCACTCCCTGCAAAATTGTATCTCGCGTATAGTCTATAACACGACATCCACTACTATCATCTGATCATCTCGGACCAAGTATAAGTTTACCCTGATACATGTCATCTGCAAAGTATACTAACGCTCCCTCCAAGCCAAGTATACACCCTCTTTTGTCGTAACAAACACTATATCACTAATAGCATCATGGGTAGTTATCCTTTGTACTCCAAAAAGACATTGTGTCATATATATTGTTGTTATATCTAGTGTAAAACCGCACTCCCTAGTGAATAATGAAGATGCATGGGTGTAGCAAACCTAAACAAAACCTCATCAACCTTGAACAAAGTAATGAACGAAGAACCCCGCCATAACTCACATATCGAGAGCTCAAATGTTTGTTTATTTTGGAAAGGATAAAGAACAACATTTTATCGTAATATAATAAATCGCAACCCGTGATCATGCGGTTGTGGGTTTAAAGTATTGTGCGTGCGAACTACCACGGAAATCTATACATTACCCGATTAAATCTAGTAAAAGGAAGTGGTATCTATACATTACAAGTAGTATCTATACATTACATCTAGTAAAATGTAAGATGTAGTAGTATCTATGCATTACATAATAGTAAACTAGTAAAAGGAAGTAAAATCTATACAGTACCCGACCCTTTCTCCAATATTCTACGCTGATTTTGTTTTAATCAAACATCTAAAAAGCATACTCTATCTACCTATCCGCGAGCAAGGTAGGACTGCCGTGATGCATGTGACCCACGTCAAGAAAACTCGGGAAGGAAACCCAATCCGCAAACTTCTCATAAACAAATATTGATTAAGCTTTCACACGGAAGTTTACTGGGTTCTCACTGGTCTGACATAAATGCCACTGCCATTTCAAGGACCAAAAGCATTGCAACATGACTTTTCGCGTGAGAATCTAATTCAGGCCCTTGTGCAGTAGCCCGATGTGGGGCCTTCAGCTACTCCCACAGCCCGTCGAGGCATCCCTCCATCGATATACGAACAGAAAGCATTCACTTGGGGAAAAGGGCGACCCCGTAGGATAACAAGAAGGATGGGAACCCCATCAAGCCACAAGGATAAAACACGAGTAAAATGGAGTGAAGCCCCTATAGTATCGGTATTCACATGGGGACGCTGATTATTCAAATGCATCCAATCACATGGCCACAGATCGCGATTAACTAAATCTAACTTACACAGTTTTCACATTCGGGGTGCGCAACAGTACAGATTTCTCTGGAATTTAGCCCCAAGTTACCTTGTATGTTTTTTCTTTGTACAGCTTCATGCAGTCTTTCTATCCTTATTCTTCTGTGTGTCGCTAGTGACCAAATCGCCAAAACTAAGTAAGGTCGCCGGTCAATTTACTCAGGTGAAAAATGTGATGTCAAGTCGACTGTCAAATTTGTTCTAAGAATGGACGGTGATTATGCAAGTTTCTACGATTTTTACTGGGTTGGGGTAGAAGTGCACAGACTGAAGGTGAAAGGGATAATTGGTCATATTGACTTACAGTCACTGGGACTCCATAGTCAACACTCACCGTTCAACAAGCTATTATACCAATCGTAGACCTCACGACACACGAAAGTGTTTGTCTGGCCTGTGGATTCTGTCTTGTAAGTCTTTGACAATCAATGTACGTACACTCAAGCCGCACGTAAAGAAGTTTCGAGAACTTCTAATATTTGCTGTAGCTCCCGCATTGGATTTTACACTATTTGAAACCCCCCGTCCAATGTCTGTACACGCGCTAAGCAATGTCATCAAACTTGGAATCGATCTTTTTACTGCTTCAACTACAGTTACAGTAACATACACTCGATCTAGCTCTGCATACAGCGAGGATGAATTGCCTTCCGTCATGCAAAACTCTACCATGTCATTCTCATAGACGAACGAAGTCGCCCTAACGTCCTCCAACTTGTAGACGGATTGCATGAAGTCTTAGAAGGTGAAGTAAATCCTGGGTCGTCGCTCTGACTCCTGGGCTCGATTGTCGTAGCACGACGAGTTCAGGATGGGACTACCAGAAACGAATGCCGATCCGAGAGTGGTCTTTCTTCAGTTTGTGCGGTTAAATGGAGTAGTCACTTGAAGCTCTGCGGTTCCTTTGCAACATTTGCTTATGAAGAAGCTCGTATGAAGAAGCTCGTATGAAGAAGCTGATAAACTGGTTTCAGTGTCGTAAGGCCATGGAGTCTCACAATCTGCCTGCTAGTGCCGAAGTGCTAGCCCAGACGGAAAAGTACAAAAAGGTAAGCATTCTCCCTGAGAACTAGACTTCGTCTCATCACACACACGGTATCTTTTACACTCTCGACCTTGAATTCCTCAACATGTCCCCGTAAGCATCGTGTACCAAGGGGATGCCGTCCTGCCTGTATTCTTAAAGATGCCAACGATGTAAACCAAAGATGTTTAACGTAACAATGTGAACTCAATATCCTATGTCAACAAGGATCTCGTCAAATCTTTTCCATCTCATGACGAGGGTAGATCCTTTTAAGAGGAGCATCACACGCCCAACTGTTCCTAGCACTCACTCTCATATTTGGTTCGTGGATTGTCTGTATGCTATTCCTTCTTCAAGGCTTACTCCAAGATTTTATTTTTCTCCATCGGTCTGGTTGGTCGTGTGTCTCCAAAATGGGGCTTTTCTTATAGAAGCTCAGCAAAAGGTGATAACCGTAAAAGACGTAAACAATCAAGTATCTGCAATATGGGGCTCGGGTTCAGGTGTGGCCGAATGGTTACAAATTTTCTCACGCGTTTCTTAATCACTGCAGAACAATTGCAAGGTTGAAGGCTCCGTGTATGAACTATTACCATCAGAGCTTCCAGATGTGGAAATTGTGTTATTCCATGGATTGCAACGTAACGAATCAGACCTCCAGCATGCGTTCTGGAAAACTTGGAACGTGAGAGATAAGGAAACTTCTTTCTGGCCGGTGGATTTACTCCCAGGTCTCCTCCAACAGTACAAGGCTCGAGTCCTCTCCGTCACTTACGAGGCTTGTGAGGTCAAACACAAAGAAGCCGAAGTTGATCAGACCAACATTGCGGAGAGGTTGATCGAAAATTTAATACTTGGCGATGTTGAACTCGGCCAACCAAAAGCTGTGCCCAAACGACAAGTGACAAACGACAGTTCAGAAGAAGTCATCGATGTGCCAGTTATCTTAGTGGGTCATGATCTGGGAGGAATTCTGATTAAGCACTTCGTGATGGCGGTGGAAGAACAACTTGCTTACGGTGAAACACTTAAGCTGCAACGGTTCCTGGACAACTTGAAAGGAGTGTTTTTCTATGGAACTCCTATGAATGGCTCTCGTGCAATTGAAAATGCTGTGGCTCGTATTCCTGACGAGGAGAAAAATCCTATGCTGTCTTTGCTGAAAGTTCTAGGCAAGGACACAGCAAGATTGAACGGTACGTTTCGCCAGTTCCGGAATGGTAAAGCCTTTAAAACATTCGCCGTCACAGAAACGGTTCCAACAGATCAGGTGATCATTCTTCTATCCAGATCGATATCATCATGTCCCTATTTGATTGATAGATCAGAGAGCTCATGCGGAATTGTTTGACGTCTAAATCGACCACGATTCCGTGGCTTCTTTTAGGATGGTGGTAAGGTGCTCATCGTTCGCGAGGGTTCTGCAAGACACGACTGCGACGATTTCTACTCCGCCAGGGACTCTGACCATTTCCAAGTATGTCAGCCATCAGATGAGACGTCATCCTTGGCCAAATGTTTTGCGACATTCACTATAGCAATAATAGAAAGTATGAAAGTTTCAATAGCAAAGCAAAGTTTTGACAATATGAAAAGAACTTCGAATCGAGAAGCGTGTCCAATGAAGAAGCATAAGATAAATCTTGGTTACCAATATACTGCATCCAAATGAGATGACATCAAAGTTAGTTGTCATTGTGTTCAACCAATTCTGCCATATATACAACATATGGAGTTAATTACTAGTGGTGCTTTTGATATAGCGCTAAAGAGGTGTGTCCCGCGTTCTGTCTCGGATAAACCATCACTCATATTGTCAAATTTAATTCTTTGTTATTTGCTGGTGAGATTGGAGTCAATTTATTATTTCGTGACTCTCAGATATATTTATGGATTTCAACGAAATTACCGCACATGTATGCCCCCAAGTGGATGATGAGAACGGAAAGGCTATTAGTGCCACATCAAAGCGGAATTTAGGAGGTTCAAAACATCGATTAATAAATGGTGGTTCGAATTGGTTTAATTGAGCAAATTGCTAACACGGTAGTTTCTAATGCTCATGAGGCTCTCCCCGAAATGGTCACCTACCTGGAGTGTAACATCTGCCGATGTTACACGTTTTGAAGTGTAGGTCCCTTTCTCCATTCCGGATGCCACATTGCATATCACTAGAGCGTATATGAGGGTGATAGGTGTGCGACTCTTGTTATGTTTCCCGATGAGGCCGGTTATATCCGTTACTGTTATGCACCTAAACTGGACCGCTGTCTCTAAAGAACGTCGCTTCTGTCACCGGTTGTAGGCTCCGTTCACAATTCTCGTTCAAAATTACAGAAAAAGGTTACCTCATAGAACACATGAAGGATAGAGGAGACTCCATCAAGCCCTACAAGGGAGAGAGGAAAAGGTAAAATGGAGCTAGGCCCAAGTAGTATCAATATGAGAGATCTACCCTACCGCATGTGAGATGTCCGAACCATGCAAGTCATAAAGTCTATAAACTATTGGAACATAAAAAAAATATCATCTAGAGTGAGTGCTCTCTTATGGATAGCACCAACCAATGCTATATATAGAGCAATGGACACCCATTGTCTAAAATATGCTATAGCGTATGAGAGTGAGAGTTATACTCCCCTTGTCTACTTGACAAATATATAAAATGGTGTGTCCATCGCTCCAGATAACTCCAAGGCTAGAGGAACAAAAAGGTGACATCGCTGCATATCTCTATACTTGGAGACCTTGTATGTTGCTATGCTGCTTGCTGCTCATCTAGGAGGATGAGTAATCACTCCCTCCAAAACTACATCACGCATAGGGTCAATAACCATAACATCTACCATTGTCACATCATCATCTTGGACCCGGTATAAGTAAGCTCTAACATATGTCATTTGCAAAGAATTTGAAGATGCAGACGGTTGGACCAAACCTGGGTAGAACCTGATCATGGGAGAGAAAATTATTGGTGCAAGTCAAAATGCCCTAATGCACTGTCAAGCTAGGATTCAAGAGCTTGCACCTTTGCCGGAGCAAGAGTGAAGATGTGCTCTAGTGGTCCAAGGGATAGATGAGTCAAATAAGAGAGAATGTAGCATGTGCTGACACTATCATTCCATCAAGGAAGATTGCAAACCTCTGGTCCAATCTGATGATAGAGAAGCAAAAGATGGAAGGTCCTCTTGTGCTCATGGAGATAGACCATCCCTCATCTCTCATCTATTACAATAACACTTGCAAAGAAAAGGATCCCTCCTCCACCTCAATCACATATATCTCCAAAATTGGCCTATCAACAACCACCAAATGGGAGGAAAGTAGCGGTCCTAAGCGAGCATAACTACCCAAAAATGCTATATATGTCATCTCCTCCATAGACAATAGGCCTATCACTCCGCACAAGATCGGTAAAGATGTTTTTCTATGTGCCAAATCCTCCATCACACACTCAAATATCCATGGTCCAATGATATCACCAAAGACTCTTAATCTTCTTATCACAAGCTCTCAAACAAGATAGGAAAGTCAAGGAAGCATGAACCATGCGGAGCAAGTAAATTGATGAACAAGCAATACTAGAGAAGAGTATACTAAATGCCACTTGCGGATCTTCTAGTAGCTAAAGGTCATCCACATGGAGAATATCATGTGCAAATGTAGTGTCTAAGAAGCACGGGACAAAATTCTTTGATCCTATTGGCGCTCCAAAAATATGCAATCCATTAGTAGAGGTGACACACCCCTCTAGAAGCTCAAGGTGGGGAGGGATACCTAAAGGGGGCCATGTTCTGCCTTTTGATACCTTAACTCTCAAGCCTACAAGATGTAGCTTGGTAGTCAAATGATCATAGGCTTTCCTAATTTGATCTATGGCCCCACAATGTGTGTTTAGTCTATCAAGGAGAGAAATACACAATCTTGCATAGCGAAAGTAGTAGATAAGAGAGCTCTAAAGTGTGCCATGGCAAACAAAGGTCCCCCTAATAGATCTTCTTGTTGTATACACCCATCTGACTCCAAGATGGTGACTCCCTTGTGTGACCACCCATGCTTGTATTAACTGGAAGCAAGAGGGCCATAGAATGATCATACAAAAGGAATAAGACTGAACAAGGATCCACCAACCTCCCTAAACTCTCTAAAGATGGGTGCCCAAGCAAAGCTATTAAAAATATTCTCGACATCCAACTGTAGGACAAGCCACTCTGGATGAATATATAAGAGTGCACTGATGCTTAAGGAAATAGTCTCACAACCTCCAAGTGTAGCTACTCCCAATGGATGAGTGATGCTAAAGGAAAATGGTCTGGCTAACCAAACACAAAAAGATCTCTTCAATAGCAATTGGTCTAATGCCTATTACTTTTCTCCATCATGAGAAGTAGACTAGTCCCTCACACTCGACTAATTGATGTAGGAATATTTACCCTTACTACTACTACGTCCACCTAAAATAGCTTGTTAAATCCACTTGAAGGATCATCTGACCGAAAGTAATCTCTAAGATGTTCATATGCAATCTCTTACAAGTCTGTTGAGGAGAGGTGAAGTGCAATACAAAACACTTGTGCAAAAAGAGACCTATGAAGACATAAAAACTACTTAGGTTGAGAATCTAAGATCTTTAATGGTATCCCCTCTCCTCTCATAGGCTATAGTGAGCATAGGGAAGAGATTGTCTCATAAGTGGGACTAGCCATAGACAAAGGGTGAAGTGCTTGTGCTACTCTACTAAACTCTCCCTTTGGACTCAATGTCCTACATTGTCATAATAGAGTGGAATTTATGATATCTTGTGGCAAAATCTATCTCCTAAAACATATAGCCCTAACTTAATTCTCTTGCAAGGTACCCCATCCACCACTCAAAATTGAAAAAACCTAATAGCCACCTCTCTAGGGCCCACAAGTCCCCCTCTAGCATAACGAATACATCATTGAGTGAGTAAGAGGAATAAGAACCATGTTAACTTCTCCAAGGGATCACATGCCAAATAATCTAACTATTTTTGAAAAGCCTATCTAGCCTCATCATGGAGTGTATGGTATAGCTTATGGAATAGACATGGATATGGAAAACTAGTCTCAAATAACCCAAAGATACTACCCACTTGAGATGCTAACCACATCCACAACTTGATTGATATACTTGGAACAAAATGAACAAAATGAAGGAAGTGTGTGTACTCTTGAGTGTCACCATTATAGTTGTGGTTGCTCAACTCATGTGAGTAGTGTCCTAATCATAATCCTTGTGCATCCTTCTCATATGGATGTTTACCCCTTGCAAAGTGTTGATGATATATCAAGCATGGTGTGTCTCGAGCCGCTCTTGGAGGCCACACATGGTGAAGTGTAGCTATGGCTAGCACAAAGATTATTTTTGTAACACACAATGCTCCTCTCTAAATTTCCCCATACCTACAAAACCACAAACCCTCACATCCCAAGTCCCATGAGTAAATACAATCCCTCCAAATCCTAAAAACTACAAACTCTCCTAAGTTTCCATTTATATCTCAAAATTGTTTTAACTAAGTTCCAATGGAACTCAAGCATGAATACACAAAGATTAGAAATGAAAACTCTCAAACCGTCACTCTCAATGTGGAATAATAACTAAAAACCCCTAAAAATATTCATAAATTTCTAATAGATTCTCCATATACTTCAATCTAGGTACCAATGGAACCAAAATTGAAAATTAAATAGAATATATTATTCACTCATGTGATATATACAAGTGAGCTCTCCACAACTCTAGAATATCCTTTCATACGTTGCCTCCATTCTCCCCCCCCCCCGGCCTTCCCCTTCTCTCACTCCAGTTCCCGTTCCCACTCTCTCTCCCCTCTCTTTTTATAGAAACTAAATTCAAGGTAATGAAACTAAATTTAATGCAATTAGAAACTAGTCCAACTAAACAAGTATTAGTTCTCTTGAAATTTCTGAGTTTTAGGAAGATCTGATTTACTTCTCTTTACTTAATTTTCAACACTATTCCTACTGGATATAGACCTGCTTGAGATGCTAACCAATCTCAAGACTAGAATGGTATCCCTCAAATTGTGAATAAAGAGATAGAGCAAAAGTATGTAATCTCAAGTATCATCATAGTCGATATGATTCTTCATCTTGTGTGAGTATCTCAAGTGGTCAAATTATAGTCCTTGTACATCTATCTGACATAACCCTAAACCCTTGGTGAGGTAAAGCGTAGATGTCAGACCAAGCATGGTGTGACCCAAGCCGCTCTGAGTAGCCCCACATAAAGAAGTGTAACCATGGCAAGCATAAGAATAACAATCATCACAATCATAACATGATGTTCTTCTCTATATCTCTCCATATTTACAAATCACAACCTCTAGCATCCCAACTCAAATAAATAAAAATAAAATATTTCCAAACTCAAAAACTTCTATACTCTTATAATTTTCAAATTTATCTCAATATTTATTAAATTAAATTTCTATGGAACTCAAACATGAATAGCAATAGATTATAAATAAAAATTCTCAATTCATCATTCTCAATGTGAAGTAAACCTTACAAATTCTAAAAGTATTCATAACTTTCTAATGAGTTTTCCAAATTCTTCCATCTGGATACAAATGGAACCAAAATAATAATAAAAAACAAACTATTCATTCATGTGATATATCCAAATGAACACTCTAGTCTTCAATCTAGATACCAATAGAACAAAAATGGAATAAAAATTGAAAGAAAACAAAACAAAACACAATATTCCTCATTTGATATATACAAATGAACTCTCTACCCCTCTAGAATATCCTTTCATTCGATACCTCCTTTCTCTCTCTCTCTCCCATTCCCCTCTCCCTATCCCCTCTCATTCCCTTATCTCTATCCCCTCTCGTTTTATAGAAACTAAATTCAACGCAATAGAACTAAATTTAAGGCAATTAGAAACTAGTCCAGCTAAACAAATATTAGTTCTATTGAACTTCCCGAGTTGCAAGAATATCTGATTTGCTTCTCTTTACTTTTCGACACTACTCAAGCTGGATGTCGACGAACAGCTTGGTCAGACCGGCAATAGTTTTCGAGGCCTATAACGGATCTTCGCTTCGGGTTCAGAGTACTCACTTTATAACTGACTGAATGAATAGGTTCGAAGAGGCGATACAATAAGTTTGGACAGTTTGACACTATGAGTGGTCACGATAAACCAATAGTCGGCACTAGACAAAATAGTCGCCCTAAATCCGAGACATAGCAACCGGACAAACAGTGTAGAAATAACGAACTCGTGTGGTATTACTTACAAACATGGAGCAATTAAATGTTTGGTCAGTCCGGCAGATGTGTCAGATTTCTATCTACCGTGGTCTCGAGAGCATTTCCTTATTGCGAGTTTAGCTCTTCAATTTCAATATTTAAGTTCCCAGGCGAAAATTAAATGATTCTTTCTTATAAACCCACCGCCTCTTACGCGACGTCCCTGAATGAATATTTATGAAAGTTTCAGACGGAAATCAGTGAATTCATTAGGAAATATACAGATTTTTCAAGCCTGCGGGGGATACAGTACAACTGTAGGACAGATTATGTGTTTGCACATCGTAACCAGATCTGGTATTAATGTGTATCAACCCAACAGGGCATCCAATCGACTCAACTGTAGGACGGACTCCGTCCCTCACACCCAACTAATTGATGTAGGAATATTTACCTTTACTACTACTACATCCACCTAAAATAGCTTGGTAAATCCACTTGAAGGGATATCGGCTTGAAAGTAATCTCTAAGATGATCATATACCATCTCTTACAAGCCTCTTGAGGAGAGGCAAAGTGCAATACAAACACTTGTGCAAAAGTGACCTATCAAGACATAAAAGCTACTTAGGTTGATAATCTAAAATCTTTAATGATATCCCCTCTCTTATCATAGGATATAGTGAGCATAGAGATAGTATCATCAGTAGGAATGGCTATAGACAAAGGGTGTAATGCTTGTGCTACTCTACTTAACTCTCCATTTGGACTCAATGTCCTACATTGTCTTAATAGAGTGGACTCTATGATATCATGTGTAGAAAATATATCTCCTAAAACATGTAGCCCTAACTGACTTCTCTTGCTGGGTACCCCAATCCACCACTCAGAATTGATCAAACCCAGTAGCCACCTCTTTAGGGCCCACACATCCCCCTCTAGCATACCAAATACATCATTGAGTGAGTAAGAGGAATAAGAACCATGCTAACTTGTCCATGGGATCACATGCCAAACAATCCAGATGTATGTGAAAAGCCTATCTAGCCTCATCATGGAGTGTATGGTATAGCTTATGGAATAAACATGGATATGGAAAACTAGTATCAAATAACCCTAAGATACAATCCATTTGAGATGCTAACCACATCCACAACTTGATCGATATCCTTGGAACAATCAACAAAAGGAAGGACGTGTGCTTAATCTCGAGTGTCACCATTATAGTAGTGGTTGCTCAACTCACGTTAGTAGTGGCTTAATCATAGTCCTTGTGCATCCTTCCCACAGGGATGTTTACCCCTTGCAAGGTGAACTGTCATTGATATATCAAGCATGGTGTGGCTTGAGCCACTCTCGGAGGCCCTACATGGGAAGTGGAGCCATGGCTAGCACAAAAATAATGATTGTAACGCACGATGCTCCTCTCTATATTTTCCCATACCTACAAATCCACAAATTCTCACATCCTAAGTCACATGAGTTAATACAATCCCTCTAAATCATAAAAATTATAAACTCTCATAACTTTCCATTTATATCTCAAAAATGTTTAAACTAAATTCCCATGGAACTCAAGCATGAATACAAAGAGATTACAAATTGAAATTCTCAAACCATCACTCTCAATGTGAAATAAACACTAAAAACACCTAAAAGTATCATAACTTTCTAATAGATTCTCCATATATTTCAATCTAGGTACCAATGGAACCAAAATTGAAAAATAAATAGAATATAATATTCACTCATGTGATATATATATATATATATATATATATATATATATATATATATATGAGCTCTCCACAACTCTAGAATATCCTTTCATACGGTGCCTCCATTCTCTCTCTCTCCCACCTTCCCCTTCTCTCTCTCTCATGTTCATGTTCCCATCTCTCTCTCTCCCCTCTCTTTTTATAGAAACTAAATTCAAGGAAATGGAACTAAATTTAATGCAATTAGAAACTAGTCCAACTAAACAAGTATTAGTTCTACTGAACTTCCAGAGTTTCAGAAAGATCTGATTTACTTCTCTTTACTGCCTGAGATGCTAACCAGTCTCAAAACTAGATTGGTATCCCTGGAACGGTCAACAAAGAGATAGAGCAAATGTATGTAATCTCAAGTATGTGATGTGGTTGCTTGCTTCATGTGAGTATCTCAAGTGGTCAAATTATAATACTTGTACATCTATCAAACATAGTTCTTTACCCCTGGTGAGGTAAAACATGGATGATATACCAAGCATGGTGTGACCCAAGCCGCTCTGAGCGGCCCCACATGGGGAAGTGCAACCATGGCCAGCATAAAAATAACAATCATCACATATGATGTTCTTCTCTATATCTCTCCATATTTACAAATCACAACCCCTCACATCCTAACTCACATAAATAAATACAATATTTCCAAATTCAAAAACTATATCCTTTTATAATTTTCAATTTTTATCTCAAAACTTTTTGAATTAAATTTCTATAGAACTCAAACATTAATAGAAATAGATTATAAATAAAAATTCTCAACCCATCATTCTCAGTGTGAAATAAACCTTACTGATTCTAAAAGTATTCATTACTTTTTAATGAGTTTTCCATATTTTTACATCTAGATACAAATGGAACCAAAATTGAAAAATAACAAACAAAATACATTATTCACTCATGTGATATATCCAAATGAAAACTCTACTATTCAATCTAGATACCAATGCAAAAAAAAATGTAAACAAAAAAAATACAATATTCCCTCCTTAGATATATACAAATGAGCCCTCTGCCCCCCCCCCCCCTTCTAGAATATACCTCATTCCTCTCTCTCCCCCATTCCCCTCTCCCTATCCCCTCTCGTTCCCTTATCCCTATCCCCTCTCGTTTTATAGAAACTAGATTCAAAGCAATGGAACTAAATTTAAGGCAATTAGAAATTAGTCCAGCTAAATAAATATTAGTTCTATTGAACTTCCCGAGTTGCATGAAGATCTGATTTTGTTCTCTTTGCTTACTTTTCGACACTACTCCGGATATCGACGACCAGCTTGGTCAGACCGGCAATAGTTTTAGAGATCTATCACGGATCTTCGCTTGGGGTTCAGAGTTCTCGGTTTATAACTCACTGAATGAATAGGTTCGAAGAGGCGATAGAGTAAGTTTGAACAGTTTGACACTATGAGTGGTCACGATAAACCAATAGTCGGCACTAGACAAAGTAGTCGCCCTTAGTACGAGACATAGCAACCGGAAGTAACAGTGTAGAAATAACGAACTCGTGTGGTATTACGTACCAACATGGAGCAATTAAATGTTCGGTCACTCCGGCAGTTGTTCGTGTGTCAGATTTCTATCTTCCGTGGTCTCGAGATCATTTCCTTACTGCGAGTTTAGCTTTTCAATTTCAATATTTAAGTTCCCAGGCGAAATTTAAATGATTCTTTCTTATAAACCCACCGCCTCTTACGCGACGTCCCTGAATGAATATTTATGAAAGTTTCAGACGGAAATCAGTGAATTCATTAGGAAATATACAGATTTTTCAAGCCTGCGGGGGATACAGTACAACTGTAGGACAGATTATGTGTTTGCACATCGTAACCAGATCTGGTATTAATGTGTATCAACCCAACAGGGCATCCAATCGACTCAACTGTAGGACGGACTCCGTCTTTACACATCGTAACCAGATCACATATAAATGTGCATCCTGTCCAAACATGAGTGTTGTTCCGAAACACATTAGTGATCTTCGACAGTTCAAACAAGTTTGAAGTGTTGCTCAGCGACACTGCTCCGAAGCATACCAGATTCGTCGACTTTAAGAGGAGTTTCCACGGTACTAGTCTTTGCTCTGGAGATCATAGTTCTGGTTAATATAACTCCTTGGAAATACAAAGAGTTATGAATGCATTTGTCATTTGACACATTCGTTAGCGTTAGGGAGTGTAGGAGAGGTATTATTTTTACTTTTCTACTTGTAAATATTTTAGATAGACTATAGAATATGTCCATTACAGGACAAAGAACATTAGTTAGTGTAATCATAAAAGAAACAATCACACAGGGTAGGTGATGTTCCAATAATACCTAGATCATATGATTTAGATGAATGTTTCAATAATATAATATATAGATCATGTTATTTACATTACCTTGATATCTTAGGTGTTATCTTAGGTGTTGTAACCAAAATTTCTCATATCGATAATATTGGAGTTTAGCCCCATCTTACCTGTTATATTTCATCTTTGTCCAGATTGATGGGGTATTCTTCTCCTTCTTGTTATTCTATGGAGTCGCTTGTTATCCTATATAGTCGCCTTTCTGTTCTGATCGACGACCATAGTGCAGTGGTTTACAAGGTACTAGATGTCATGTCCAAAATCAATATGGAGAATCTGGAAATCCATAAATGCCTTTTACAAGGTTCTTCTTTATGCAACATGCGCTATTAGTGCTTGAGGGGATTTTGCTACCGGATAACAATTACCCCACAATACAGCTGGGACGATCTTCAGATGCAGGGTTTACGTATTTACGGCTGTAGAGTTCGTACTCTGCACTGTAGTCACGGCTTGGTGGATTTGTCCATGAACAATGTCTCTCGTTCCATGTAAACTCGGCAAATGTGTTAGAGATAGGTGCAAGTATGCGGTAGTTTAAACCTAGGATTGTCACAATATCGTGAAGTAGCGGCTTTTGTTCAAGTTTTGGTTCAGATTGTCGCAAAGCTTTGGCCGCTCTGCAAGAGTCGCTCAATGTACTAAACGATGATTATTCGTGGAACATCCAAATATGGATGGCATCAATATTTAGTTTTCCTTGCGTTCAACTGATTCTGCCATATATATAACATATTGAGTGGATAACTAGTGGTGCTTTGGGCATAGCGTTAAAGAGGTGTGTCCTGGTGTCAAAAGCCGGGCCGCGCATCGTCTCGGATAACTCTACCCTCCCAGTGTCGAATTTTGTTCGACTTCTTTGTTCTTTGTTGTATCCCGATGAGATTGGATTCAATTTGTTTTAGCTTGACTCTGAGGTAGATTTGTGCGTTTCAGAGTAATTACCACATATGTATGCAGATCCAAATGGATGACGAGACCCACCAACCTATACTACCACATCAACGCGAAAGTCAGGAGGTTTAAAACATCGAATAATAACGAAAGTGGTAGGAATTGGTTTTGTTAAGCGAATTGCCAACACGGTAGTTTCTGTGCTGAAGTCACCTTTTTGTTCCCTTGGGAAGTTTCTCTTAACAAGATTGGTTTGTTTGGATTTGGTGTAGGCCCTTCCCGAAATCGACACTGATCTGATTGTAATCAATCTTTCTACCAAGGCTAAATAAACACCCGATGGGGCTATGAGCGTTGCTTCTTCTGGTCAAAATTCGAGTATCCCTTCTTATAGACTCACAGCTCTACCGTGAATTATAAAATCGTCGAAAGAGACGAAAATAAATGGAGAAGTTTTAGACGGAAATCAATGAATTCATCAGCAAATTGCAGACTTGGATAAAGTCGTCCCAACTGTAGGACGGATTATGTGTTTACGCATCGTAATCAGATCTCGTAATCATGTATATCAAACCAACGGGGGATATAATCGACTCAACTGTCGGACGGATTCTGTCTTTTACACATCGTAACCAGACCCCATATTAATGTGTATCCTGTCCAACCTGAGTGTAGTTCAGAAGCACACGAGTGATCTTCGATAGTTCAGTGGAGTTTGAAATGTTGATCAGAGACACTGCTCTAAGGCACACCAATGATAGACACTTCAGAGGAGTTTACAGGGTACTAAATTTCACGGTTTCGCAACAGGGCTCCGAAACGCACCATTGATCATAGTTCTGATCGATACTTCAGTCGTTTACAGAGTACTAGATTTCACGGGACACCTGACGCGCCTTTATTCAAAACCGATGTGGAGTATCTCCGTTTTCTTGCAGTGGCCCTCTAAGAAACAATCGCCGAATCCTACACTTTGGAACATAAGTATTGAGATCTGAAAAGCCAAACTTTTCCTTGCAGTAGAATGTCATAGCAATACGGAAGACTAAGTTCCGAGAGAAGATTAAGTTCGTCCGTGACCGAATTTGAGGATGTAATGCACTTCAATTTCGTAGCAATCTGTATATCAAATGAGCTGAACGGTTCTCACCTTTGGTGATATTCACGTTCTCCTCTGCTTATTCCAGATCTCCACAATATACAGCTGAAAAATCTAACTGGTCTGCCTACTGTACTTGCTCTGCAGCTTACTGCAAATGAAAGAATGAACTCCTGAAAAAATAAATGAATGATTGGACTGCTTCTCAGTTGAGCCAGATGGTCTACTTGAGTCTGGACACACATACATACACCGACTTAATCTTCTGATGGGCCTTACTGTACTTGCTCTACAGCTAAAAGCAAAGAGGAATGAATTAATGGAAAGAATGAATGATTGGACTGATTGAGCCCATTGGTCTACTTGCTACAGAACCTATTTACCCTTGATTTGTGTCTGATTGATCATGGACTCTATTTTGTACAAGTCGATTAGTGATTGCAATTCTATATCTAATCTAATATAAACATAATTCACAAGAACGGATTCTAAACCCTACGACTGTGTGAACCAGACTCTGAAAACATTCTCTTCATTTTGTTTCCGTTGGTTCCAGAAAAAGGTTACCCTCCACACTATACAGGTGCAAGAACTCAATATCTGCAGCCAGCTCAGGACTGTCGTGACTATGGAACCGTGCGATTATCCTTCTACTCCAGTATGCCATTAATCAGAAACTGCAGTACGCTGCACTTCTCATCCTCCGGCTGACACACCTGGAAGTGATCACATCGCGCTGACAAAAGTGCATCCACATCGTTCCTTGCGGATCCTTCTACAACGACTTGAGCGTTCTTGAATCCTTTCTGTGATTCCAATATTCAAAAGCAAAACCGTCCATGCATTAGCCTCTAGAAGTTCCATACAAAGTTTACAGTCGTTCCCACGAACTTCTCACAATGAACATGCTTGGGATGACTTCTGCGTTACAGGCATATCGTTCTGGAGGCAGCATTAGAAAAACCAAATGTACCTGATTTGTTTGCCAGCAGGGCAACACTCCATGAGTCTTGAACTTGGTTTTTGATGAAAGTCGGATTTGCCTGAATTCACTATTAATTCTTGCTGACCGTGCACTCAGTACCTTGAAATACTCCAACATCTGATTTTTTGACTCCTTTCGGATGCCCTCGTAAACTTTTTCGATCTCACTAGATCCACTAACAGGGGTAGCAAAAAAGAAGACGTGTCTTAAATTTGCTAAGAATTTCGTGTACTCAGCTTTCAACTTTTCGTCAAGCTCGAATCCAGCTTTCTTTTCTAATCTCGTGACGAAGTACTTGATCAAAAAGCCACCCAGCTCATGTCCTACTAGAATCACCGGGACATTGTCCCTTTGACCCACGCCGGCATCACGAATGAGATTATACATCAAGTTCTCGGCTATGAGATACTCGTCACTCGCCTCGTTAGCCTCCGGTCCCGTATCTGCTGAGGCCTCATACCTTACTGAAAGTACCCTAGGTTTCCACTTGGGTGCCCTCTCTTGCAGAAGTCTAGGTAGCACTGACACCAACCAGCAATCGTCAGGATCCCGCCTCATTGTCCAAGTTTTCCAGTGAGCATGGACAGTGTCTTCTTTGGACAGTTGAAGACCGGGAAAAAATACGAACTCAACCTGACAATCTTCCAATCCGCCATAAAGCTCATACACATGCTGATTCAGTCTCTGTACGCACAACCAAGGGACCTAGTAAGCATTTCATCTCTCGTACGGCACAAAACCACGTTTGCTATGAATCAGGAATCTACTGTGAAATAAGAATGAGGTTATATTGCATCTACACCTTGAATTTGTCGTCGGTACCGTTGTCAGCCATGCCCTTGGAAGTCCCGGACCAGACGAAGCCCAGGACTTTAGCGATCACACTGCCTATTGCGGTATATTACAGAGCCAATTCTAAACTGAGACGTTCTCCTTCGAATTCTGGTGAGTATCTACGAGAATGTACGAATGCAGATCTGTCAATTGTTCTACACACAGCTCAAATTTATCAAACGCTCTACTCGAAATATAGAGATGTCGACTCAACGTGTATGTAAAAGAAGGAAAAACGACCACCGAATTTCATCCGCCGTGTGAAAGTGGAAGAGAAACAGAAAAGAAGTTTTTATTTTCAATCAAATGTTCAGGAATACGTCCACCCGAAGATATATGTGATGTAAGGTCGATTGGCGAGCTTCAGACCTTTATACTTGGAAATTGCATTCAAGGTGATAGCTCGCAGAGCAAACTCCTCGACCCTCAACATACGCGCTATCACCCGCGACCACAGGGAAATCACCGAAGTCAGCCGCACCAACACGCCCAATTTTTTCACCGATACGAGTAGACTACCGGATCCCACGGCCACGGAAATTCAGATTTACCTCTGATCGATATACAGTCGAATGTGCACTAAAACCTTCACAACGCACCTCAAGAGCACACTTCTCATCCCTCTTTGCCTTTCCGCCTGATGAGACTATCGTCCAACACCTTCCTCCCACCAACGGCCACATCGGGACGCGTAAACTGCTTGATACTCGTAGACCACAACAGGGGTTTGTGAGCCTGGAAGCAACTGAGTTGACGGTTTGACTGAGCACAAGCAGCGTTTCCAGGAGAGGGGAGATTCCGTTAAGCACATGCCTTCTCACCAAAGTCTCTGTTCGATTGAATTTATTCTAATCGTCTCTAACTCACTAACCGGATGGGAGGAATCAAGCGAGGATTTATCCTAACGATCTCTTTAATGATTTGGTTGATACATTCCCACTATATCGGGTACCAATCTAGACGTGCCACCAATTTCAGTACAACAGAATTTATCAGAAAGAGCATCTACTCTCCGGACTGGATTATTGTAGTGGCACCATGTCTTGGGGCAATTGAGGAATGGATCAAGTTAATCTGCCATGCACAGCTGAGGTTGTTGACCGGAATTTAAATGAGAAGCCACAGTTCAGTCTCTCCAATTGTGGGGTTCCTCTTTCTTTTCCTTCGGGGTATTCCATTTGGCCTTTTGGAAATTTCTTCCTTTGGCTTTGGGTCCAGCGTAGTCTGGTGGTAAGGAATAATTGGCAATCTTGACACGAATAGATGTTAGTCTTTTCACTCCTGGACTAGTACCCTACTGTACACGGTGAGAGTATCTCGAAAAGTTCAAGACAGTCTTGGAGATCTAGAAGTAGCGCTTCTCAACTGGGTGGCCCACTGAACATGGGCCTGTCAGGTGCAGGCTGCTGTAAGGTGCTCTTGAGGACCTCCTTCGAGTGACAAGTACTCTCGAGCAGTCCGAATTGCTATGAGATAATGCGAAGGTGGCGAATCTTCCCATTCTCTGCGTATATTTTCGAGGACTAGTCCCCCACAGAATCATTTTATATCTCCATCTCGAACTCAAGCCTACGGGCTTCAGTTTGCCGCAGGAGGATGTGCAGCTAACCCGCTGAGCTTCAGCGCACCACCAAGCTGTGGATTATGCTCTAGAACCGCTATTTCGAAGTGAATAATCGGCACTCAACTCATTCTTCGTCAAATGGTGTGCTTCATGTCTCGCGCTCTCAAGGCCGGAGCCCAATAAATTTCAGCCTTCGATTTGCAGCGAGCTCCTCGACTTCCTCAGTCTTTTAGCAGAAATTATATGATATCCTTTAATCTTCCCAATCCCTCAGATAACTGGTATCTGAAGGATTGGGAAGATTAAAGGATCCTGAATCGGTTTTAGTAGATTTACGTACCACCACTACTCTTGCTCCGTCAAGTACCAACGGTTCTATCGTGAACAAAATAATTGTCATATTCTCGGTAAGAAATGAATATTATCATAAATTTGGATTAACGGAATTAGTTTACACAGCGAACAAGAGTGTATACATACCATTTCACTTGAAGATATTCTCTATCCACGTTCTCACCTGTATATGCTGTCTAGAAAGATTTTTACCTCATTTGTAGAAAAAGAAGGCGACCCGCTTGGTATCACCATTGTGATTTAACATGACATTTTTTCTGCTTCGTCTTTGTGAGGAGAACTTACGACAGTGTTACCTCCCTACGTTGATCCTCTCTAAGTTAATATCCTTCATTACTTAATATCACACCCCGCCCACCAAGGTTGTGATATGGCTATAGTTAATATCACATGGCGTCCACCAAGTTTGTTCTATGGCTATAGTTAATATAGTCCACCAAGTTTGTGATATGGCTATAGTTAATATCACATGCCGTCCACCAAGTTTGTTCTATGGCTATAGTTAATATAGTATATCGAATCGGGTAGAGATCGGAGGTATAGTTAATACCTCCGAATCCCCAGTACTCAATATCTACAAGAGTAATTATCAAGTTAGAGAGGAACATGTTCTTTAAAGGGGATGACGATTCTGATTGCACATGCCAACTATCCAACGGGTTTTGTCTAGTTGCTTGTAAATAAATTTCATGTTGCAAGCTACGGAGAAATTAATGAGCTATAAAGTGGGATCGGCGGGGGTGTGGGGAGACCTCCTTAAACAAAGGTGTGATTTGGCGCAAAGGTATGCCAAAGCACGATCCAAAAGCACGTACACATAGAGTCTTTGACGCCGTAACCATAACCCTTTTGGAACCCAATACATCAATCCTAAATCTACACTAAATCTACAAGCCTTGAAGATGCTCCGCTGAAACAAAGATAGCTAAGAGTTATCCACAAAGGGCAGGTGTCAATAATCAGCAGCACTTGCTATCAACCCCACCCACTAGTCCCTCGTCCCAACTTGATATTGATCGAATATAATCAATGACGATATCAAATTTTAATTTGAAAAGAAACTCCCGATCTAATAACATCTATTACTCAATAACAAATTTAGCGACGAATCGTAGTGAGTTAGGGAGATAACACTGTATATACTTCAAAGATTCGTTACATGCAACAAAGATATCACTTGCTCTTCTAGTGGAACATGCGCTATTAGTGCTTGAGAGGATTTTGCTAGCGGGTAACGCTTTACCCCACAATACAGCTGGGACGATCTTGAGATGCAGGGTTTATGTATGGACGGCTGTAGAATTCGTACTCTGCACCGTAGTCACGGCTTGGTGGATTTGTCCGTGAACAATGTTTCTCGTTCCAAGTAAACTCGGCGAATGTGTTAGAGATAGGTCCAAGTATGCCGTAGTTTAAACCTAGGATTGGCACAATATCGTGAAGTAGCGGCTTTTGCTCATTTTTGAATCAGATTGACCGCAAGCTTTGGCCGCTCTGCAAGAGTCGCTCAATGTACTAAGACATGAGTACTCGTGGGAACAGGGTAACGGCCCAGCCCGAATGCTTGAGCATTGTCGGAACACCGATCCGTCATGAATAAAGGAGGATGCTGTGCAATGGAATCGAGAGGTCCTCATCCTCTGAGGACCAAGGCCACAGGTTGAATGGTATGGCATACTATACGCCCATCGAATCTCAAAGGAAGACCACTTCTGAGTGTAACACCATTGATGTGTGGACACGCATCTATGGTGTAACACTCAGTAGTGGGCCCCGAGCTCTTGCGTTCCATCGAATTCGGAACCAGGGAAGGACAGAAGGTGTCATCGTCTTCTATTCAAAATCCGGTAGTCCGTTTTGAGAGGTCTGATTCCTTCCACAAGCACTTCAGAAACCAACAAAGCGTGAAGATTATTAGGATTACACGTTGTAGAAATCCTGTGGCAGATAGCAGATATTCGCGCTTTGTACAACTCATCCCAGTAGTTCTTGACTTTCCTCCAGAACACTAGTTGGCGCCAGATATGTGCAGTTCATAGACGGCTTCCCATACGTTCTCCACAATCACGTGAGCAGTGTTGCGGTAGCCCATAATTGACCTCAAACATCAAGCCGTTACAGAACTCCTGTAGCAGATGGAGATATTCGCGCTCTTTGCAGCTCATCGCAGGACTTCTTTACCTGACTCCACCATACTCGTTAGATGTAAGGTCATTGATAGCCTTCCTATACTTCCTCCACGTTCACGGGAGTGTTGCGGCAGCCCATAGTCAACCTCAAACATCAAGCTTGCAACTGGTCACTAATGTCCTCATCAAAACACTATCTCTACAGTTCGCGAGGCATGCTTAAAGCGCTTTCTAGACTTGATGAACCGTTATACTTCTTCTCGCGCTGCATCACAACCCATACCGAATAGTAGAAACTATTACTTATTTGTTGCTAATCCCCTGTGATTGCAGATAGACAGATAGAGTTTTACTTTCTTGGGATGAGATCATCAAACACTTCCAGTGTCTGCCCCTGTTGCAAGTTTATCCATGCATGTTTCCATACATACAAGGTTGTTTGTACATACACGGGCTGTTGACAACTCCGAATTTTGTGCCGATCCTCTGCGATACACCCGCCAGTTTACTCTGAGTGCTTATTTTTTACCATCCCCACTTCGGCTTCACATCTGCTGATAATGATGAAGAGCATTGAGGCACGGCATGAACACCTTGAAGATTATATGTTATAGATAACAAGGAAACATGCTTGCAGAGAGAACAACTGTGTGTGATCTTACTACTCGTGTGTCTTATTTATTGCTTTGAATATATCTGAAGAATGAAAGCGCATAGTACACAAGGGAAATGGTTCCATAAGTCCGTCTGCCGCAAGAGACTAAGCACACCTTCTGCTCAAATAGTATCGCTTATTGACTCCTACAAGAAAATGGTCACAGTTTCGTCTACCAACTCTTCTAAGCTGTTCAGTCTTGACTCAACCCGTGTCATAAGTGGACTCAGGTATTGACATATAGCCCCTACACAAGAATTTGAATAAATGTTCCAATTCTAGGTACTCTACTGTTGGCTTTCACTTTATGATTCCTCAGCAAAACCCCAGAAGTCGTCGTCTTCGTTTCCACCGGAAGCTCCTCCGGCACCTCCTTCCTTCTTCTCTCCTTCAGGTCCGAAGCTCTCATTTCCAGGAGAAGATCGTCTAAACCCAGGAAACAAAGGAGGTTAATACACGCCTCTACTAGAAAATCATCAGAAATTCCAATCCAAAATGGGGTCAGGAATATTTAGTGAGCTAAATGATCGAGATAACAAGTTTCTCGGACACGACGTCTGTAATTGAGACTCTAGGTCATCATGGAGGCCTACGGTAATGAACGACGACCACCTGTGGCTCAAGAAAACTACTTAAATTTTTAAAAAGCCCACCTCTTTACCGAGGGTAGCAAAAGAACCACAATGATTCCTACGTTCAGATAAAGTACGAGCCTTTTTGGCTTGTACTTCGTGGCTCAAAAATTCAAAATTCACGTTTGTACAGGACAGGAGCGAGGATAAATTGCTGGCAAGTCCTAGAATATAGTCCATTACTCTGGTCCACTACTGCAACATACTTATACTTGTAACAGTGAGGTAGCTGGTCGATATATGGCCAAAGTGAATAGTCCTTCAGGTCGAGAATCAGACATTATACACTTCCTGTCCTTACGGCTAGATATCCCTAAAAAGTTGGATTCAAATGTTGCTTGTCGGCGAGCAACGCTTGAATCAAGACATAATCTATCATTTCAAACACACTGGGATCGCAACCACTATACAAACGGCATAACGAACTGGCTTAAAACCAAAAAGCTTAGAAACAATACCGTGACTTGCGGCGTTGAGCATTTTGCTGCTTGCGCTTAACGATGTCTTGAGGGGTTTCGAAAAACATCCTTCTGCGGCTCTCAGGGATGACTCCAGCCTGTTCCACTCACATGAATATGGCATGCAAAAAGTCGATTCCCCTAAATTCCATCTACGAAACGCTTAAAAAATCAAAGCACATTAAAAGAATCATAAGATCAACAGCTGGACACAAACAAACACTATACACACCTGCATGACTGCCTTGCGGAACCTTCTCACCACAGAATCGGCAGGATCGTCCTCAGAAACAAAAATTTGCGCGTTATAGCTACCCTTGAACCACATCAAATTGGCGAACTTCATCTGGGGGTCGAGAATGGCGTCCCTCTCCGAGCTGACGAACAAATTTTCCGCTGACGCGCCATCTTTCAATTGTCGCAGAACAGTGGACAGTGGGAACTTGACACTGTTGGGGTTGCTGGAGCCTGATTGCTTTAGGCCATATATCATCTTATTGAGTTTCCAAACTGTGTCTCTGGTGTACGGTATTCAGTGGGTGGTGCTAGATAAATGTTGTGTTCAAGGAGGCCGTTCAAGTATGTTGTGACAATGTCAATTTTCTCAAGGAGTACGTTTTGTGATGCAGCTGGGCCGAATATGATATGGATTGTGGTCATAGCTGCAATGGGTGCAAATGTCACATAGTAGTCAATGCATATAACATGTGTATACCCTTGAGCAACAATATGGGCTTGGAAGCACTCAATCTCACCATGTGCATTTGTTTTCACTTTATAAACCCACTTAAAATGAGTAACATTTGCATTTTCTGGTAAATCAGTTCATAGCATTTCAATGAAAACATGCATGTTTAGTAGTGTGATGTATTCAGCCTCCATTGCTTCAATCCATTGTGCTACTTTGGTACCTCTCAATGTGCAGTGTATGAGGGTGGTTCAGTAAGGTGACTTTGTGGCCCAAGACAGTTGTCCCGGGGTGGATCAGTATCATCAGTCATTGTAGCTATATATTCATTGTCAGGGTACTTTTGAGTTGGCTTGAAAGCGAGATTGGATCTCCAAAGATTGGTGAGTTGAATGTCTGTTGCAGGTATTGTGGTTGATGTTGGAGCTTTAGGTTTAGTGTGGAACTAGTCTGCTTCTGCTTCTGCTTCTATGTCTAGAAGGCCAACATTGAGCGGGTTAGAATTTGCATCAAAAGGGTCAGATCCATTAACCAGGTAGGTATCAATCTAAACAGCCAATGGTTGTGGTGTGGTGCATTCTACAAAAAATGCATGTCATGATCACAACCATTTTCTTTGAATCTGATATATGGAAAATGCATCTACTTGTAGCATAGCTTATGAATATTCCTTTGACTGCTCTAGAGTCAAACTTTTCCAAGTTGTGCAGTTTGTCAAAAATGAATCCCTTGCATCACCAAGTTTGAATTTGCTCCAAATCAAAGGTTTGAGACTGCTCCATGCCACCCATGGTGTGCATCCATGCAAATGGGAATTTGAGCTTCTATTATGTAGGTTGGCAGCTGTGAGGATAGCACTTTCCCAATAGTTGCGGTGTATGTTAGTAGGCACAGCATAGCTTGAGCTAGCTCAAGAAGTGTGTAGATTGCACACTCAGCAACCCCATTGAGTTCAAGGGACCAAGGAGGAGGTGTTTCCTTGGTAATACCACACTCACGTAACCAGTCATCTATTGCAGAGTTGACAAATTCCCCACCTCCATCGGTACATAGAGTCTCCATGCAATGGCCTGAGTATGTCTCCATTCTATTGCGATACTCTTTAAGAGCTAATAAGGCATTGGATCTTTGTTGCAGTGGTGTTATCTCTACTAGTCTTGTGAATTCATCAACAATGACAAAGGAAATAAAAGTTACCTTGAAGAGACTGATTGCGCATGGGACCAACTAAATCAACATGAATGCATTCTAGCTTTGCAGTGGCAGAGTGGGAGATACCATGAGTATGAAGAGAGGATAAATGGTGGGATTTAGCCAATGCAGAATGCTCATAGATACCTTGACAAAAGTCAATATAGTGCAATCCTATTGCAAAGGTCCACAATCTACTCATGTAAGTTGCTCCTAGATGTCCTATGCATTGGTGCCACAATGTGGCAATGGTAATGATGGCAGTTGCAGAAATTTCTGATGGGTATAGAATTGAGCCTTTGAGTTTGTACAGTCTATCAATTACCTTGGCCAAGGCAAGAGGACACCCTTCCTTGTATATAGTGGCCATGATCTATTCAACTAAAACCCATGCTCCGGTATTGGCAAGTGCTCAAATGGAGAGAAGACTCATGCAGAGGTCAAGATAGAGGAGGCATTCACAAAAAGAAAGAATCTGCTATACATAGGTGCAAACACAAAGTGTACTAATTCCAATTCCAATTGGTAATGAGTCCATCTCCCAATAGTATAGGCTTGGCAGTAGAAGTATCTTGTAGTTGTGGAGTGCAATACTATCATTAGTGATAAGACATGTGACCTCAGAGTCCAGGATTAAACCATGGAGACCACTAAGAAGTGGTGTGGCCATCTCTAATAACAACCATTCATGGTTGTTGAGGTAGGATGGTAAATTGTCTGTCATCCAAGTAGATGTTGTGGCAGCTATTACAATGGGATGTAGTGGACCTGGTGTGTGGTTGGTTGGAGGGTGTTGGTGTGTCTGCATGAAAGTTGGAGCAGCTCCTTGTTGTGGTGGTCTTTTACACTGGAGTTGGCTGTGACATATGACATAGATGTCCTCAAGGGAAACCTTGTTTATTGTAGCATACATTTTCATGGTGACCATGCTTTACAAAATATTCACTAGTGACTTTCATCTTGCTTCTTTCTGGTTGATATGGTGTTGTAAAACAGGCAGCGTTGAGTTCTTGCCTTGAGTATCTCTACATTTTGCTTGCATGTAGCTCCTTAGTGTGAGTGCAGCTTCTATGGTAGTTATTCAAGCCTGTGGTGCCTGCAATAGCTGTGAGTATCATGGAAAGAGGTAACTACTCAATTGTTGGTAGTGCACCTAATAATGTGGTGGTACAAGCATCATCATCAATCTCTACGCCAATTGTAGCCAATCCATTAGCTAGTTCATGTGACCAGGCAATGAGAGCAAAAAGTGTTTCTCCTGCACAAAGCTTGAGTGTGTCAAACTCTTGTAGGAAAAATATTTTGTTGATTGTAATCTTTTGCTCAGATCTGTTTGTCAATTTATCACACATTTGTTTGGCTGTCTTGCAGATCATTACATTTATAGCAATAGTTGGAGATACTGTTAAGCCCAATTTGTGCACAAGCCTTGCAATCTTCTTTGTCCCAAGAAGCTTGGAGGTCAGTGAGGTCAGTAGTAGACATTGTTGTGTTGGAACTCTCTGTTTGAAGCCTTGTTAATTTTTCTTCCAAATGCCTTGATGCTCCCGAGGTGACATCCTAGGGGCATTGGGCAATAGGATTAGCTCAGAACAGTACTTCCATATGGGCCAATCTTCTCCACTAGTCAATGGATCAATGTGATAGATATTACAGGGCATGGATGCATGTTCAGCCATAGGAGAAAATCTAAATAAATTAATAGAATTAGATGTGTGTGTGAAATTTGTAGAATGCATATGTTTCATATCATCATCAAAAGTAAGGAAATGTGATACTAAACAAGCCTTTAGCATGGGCTCCTAACCTTATGCAAGCTGTTTTTCAATGACAATCTGTATGTTTTAATTCCATTCTCTCTTGATACAAGTAGTAAACCAAAACTTATATGCACTCAAATGAAATGCAGGTATGCCTATGGTGACTATGCAGAAGGAGATGAAGTGACAACTAGGTAATAACAAATCAAAATAAAACCACTACCCAAAGTGGCCATGCATAGTTTGGAGATCAGTGCACTGACATGTATAATATCTATTGTCATGCGGCCCCATGGTGTAGTTATAGCTTCTGACACGTGTTTCCATGTGGCCATGCTGTAGTTACAGAAATAGCTTGTATACAATTTCACGTTGCAAGCTTTTGAGAAATCAATGAGCTATAAAGTGGGATGGGTGGGGTGTGGGGATACCTCCTTAAACAAAGGTGTGTTTTGGCACAAAGGTATGCCAAAGCATGACCCAAAAGTATGTACACATAGAGCCATCAATGCCATACCCATAACCCTTTTGGAACACAATACAACAATCATAAAACTCTACACTAAATCTACAACAATTTGAAGATGCTCTGCTGAAACAATGATAAATAGGAGTTTTTACACAAATAGTAGGTCTCAACACTGAGCATCACTTGCTATCAGCTCTTTTGCCTAGTCCTTTATCCCAACTTGATATAGCAAATAATTAATTATCATATTAAATTTAAGGACGAACTGCTGATCTAATAACCTCTATTACTCAATAAAAAAATTAAGCTATAAACCGTATTGAGTTAGGGAGATAACACTGAATATACTTCTAAGATTAGTTACATGCAATAAAGATATCATCTACTCTTCTAATGGAACATGTGCTATAAGTGCTTTAGAGGATTTTATTAGTGGGTAACACTTTACCCCAAAATACAGCTGGGACTATCTTGAGATGCAGGGTTTATGTATTGATGGTTGTAGAATTTGCACTCAATAATGCAGTCACAGCTTGGTGGATTTGTAGGTGAACAATATTTCTTGTTCCAAGTAAACTCAGTGAATGTGTTAGAGATAGGTCCAAGAATGCCATAGTTTAAACTTGGGATTGGAACAATATCATGAAGTAGCAGCTTTTGCTAAATTTTTTAATCAGATTGACCTCAAGCTTTGGACACTTTGCAAGAGTTTCTCAATGTACTAAGACATGAGTACTCATGAGAATAGGGTAACAGTCTTGCCTAAATGCCTGAGCATTCTTAGAACACCTGATCCATTGGGCATAAGGGAAGTTGTTGTGCAGTGGAGTCAAGAGGCTCTTATCCTCTGAGGAGCAAGGCCACAGGCTGAATGGTATGGCATACTGTATGCCCATTGTGTTTCAAAGGAAGACCACTTTTGAGTGTAACACCATAAATATGTGTACATGTCTTAAGACCCCAAGCTTTTGCATTCCATCAAATTTGGAACTAAGTGAACTGACTCCAAGATGATCACTCCCTCTTGTGACCAGCCATGTTGGTGGTAAAGGGAAGCAAGAGAGCCATAGAATAATTGGAAAAAAGGATTGAGATTTGCCAAGGATCCTTGGTCTCCCTAGGCCCTCTAAAGATGGATGCACTAGAGATGTTATTAAAAGCATTCTCAACATCCACTTATAGGACAACCCACTCTAGATGGATATTTAGGAGAGCTTGGATGGCTAAGGAAATAGCTCTGCAACCTCCAAGTGGAGTTACTCCAAATTGATGTGAAATGAGGTGCTCTTGGAAGTGAGAGTGATGCTGAAGGACAAGGGTGCAACTAACCAAGCACAAAAAGATCTCTCCAATAGCAATTGGTTTAATGCCCCTTGCCCTTCTCCATCACGACAAGTAGACATGCCCCTAATACCCACCCAGGTGACATAGGAACATCTCCCTTGCTATTGCTATAGCCATCTGAAATAGCTTGATGAATCCACTAGAGGGATCATCTACTTGAAAGCAATCTCTTAAATGCCCATAAACTATCCCTTGCAAGCCTCATGAGGAGAAGCAAGGGGTAATGGACAATGCTTGTGCAAAAAGTGACCTATCAAGACGTAAAAGCTACTCAAGTTGATAATCTAACACCTCTAATGGTACTCCCTCTCATGCCATAAGATGCAATGAGAATAGGGAAAAATGCAATGGGACAAGCCATAGACAAAGGGTATAATGCTTGTATTGCTCTACTAAACTCTCCCACCTGACCCAATGTCTTTTACCATCATAATCAAGTGGACTCTATGGTATCTTGTGGTAGAATCTATCTCCTAAAACATGTAGCTCTAATTGAATCCTCTTATAGGGCAGCCCAACCCCACACTTGGAATGACTAAATCTAGCAACCACCTCTCTCTGCCTACACTCCCCCTCTAGCATAACACATCTAGCATACCCGTATAACATAACAAGTCCAAAGGATGACTTTCCAAATGATCAAGTGGTATGTAAAAAGCCTATCTAGCCTCATCATGGAGTGTACATGGTCACCTATGGAATAGACATATACATGGAAACCAGTCTCAAATCACCCTAAGATATAACATGCCTTAGATGTTAACCACTTCCCAACTCAATCTGTGTCCTTGGAATGGTCAACAAAGGGATAGAGGAAACATAAATAATCTTGAGTATCATCTTTCTAGATGTGGTCGCTTGCCTCACATGAGCATCCCAAGTGATCCAATCATAGTCTTTGTGCATCCTTGACACATAGGTTTTTCCCCGTTGCAAGGTAAAGGGTTGGTGACACATCGAGCATGGTGTGTCTCAAGCCACTCTCGATAACCTCACATGGGAAATTGTAATCATGGTTAGTACAAAAATAATGATTGTAACACACAATACTCCTCTCCATATCTCCTCATATTTATAAAACCACAACCCTTCACATCTCAACTCTCATGATAAATATAATCTCCGCAAACCTTAAAAACTATAAATTCTCATCATTTTCAATTTACATCACTAAAATTTTCAAACCAAGAATACCCAAAGATTAGAAATCAAAAATCTAAACCTATCCCTTTTTATGTGAAATAAACCTTAAAAATGCCTACAAGTACTCAAAAATTTTTACTCAATCCTCTAAAGCTTTCAATCTAGATACCAATCGAATTGGAATTGTAAACAAACATAAATAGACTATTCAATCTTTCGATATACACCGGTGTGCTCTCTAAAACTCTAGAATATCCTTTCTCTCTCTCCCACCTTCCCCTTCTCTCTCTCCCGATCCTCTCTCTCCCCTCTCGTTTTATAGAAACTAAATTCAAGGTAGTGGAACCAAAGTAAAGACAATTAGAAACTAGTCTAGCTAAACAAGTATTAGTTCTATTGAACTTCCGGAGTTTCGGGAAGATATGATTTACTTCTCTTTACTTACTTTTCGATACTGCTCCAGCTGGATATCGACGAACAGGTTGGTCAGACCAGTAATAGTTCTGAGGATCTTCGCTTGGCGTTCGGAATACTCCGTTTATATCTGACTGAAGAGGTCCGCAGAGGCGGTACAATAGGCCACTACGAGTGGTCACGATCAACCAATAGTCGGCAGTAGACAAACTAGTCGCGCTAAATATGGGACATAGCAACCGGAACTAACAGTGTAGAAACAACGAACTCGTGTGGTATTAGCTACCAACATGGAGCAATTAAATGTTTGGTCACTCCGGCAGTTGTTCGTGCGTCACAGTTCTATCTACCGTGGTCTCGAGAGCATTTAATTATGTCGAGTTTAGCTTTTTAGATTCAATATTAAGTTCCCAGGCGAAAATTAAATTATTCTTTCTTATAAACCACCGCCACTTACGCGAAGTCCTGAACGAATCAATGAATTCATTAGGAAATAACAGATTTTTCAACCCTGTTGGGCGATACAGTGCAACTGTAGTACGGATCATGTGTTTGCACATCGTAACCAGATCTGGTATTAACGTGTATCAACCCTACGTGGCATACAATCGACTCAACTGCAGGACGGATTCCGTCTTTACACATCTTAACCAGATCCCAAATAAATGTGCATCCTATCGAAACCTGAGTGTTGTTCCGGAACACACGTTCAAAGAAGTTTGAAGTGTTGCTCAGTGACACAGCTCCGAAGCACACCAGATCATCGACTTTAAGAGGAGTTTCCAGGGTACTAGTCTTTGCTCCGAAACATTGCTCTAGAGATCATAGTTCTGATTAATATAACTCATTGGAATTACAAAGAGTTATGGATGCATTTGTCATTTGACACATTCGTTAGCGTTAGGCAGTGTTAGAGAGGTATTACTTTTACTTTTTTACTTGTAATCTATTTTAGATAGATTATTTCCATTATAGGACAAAGGACATTAGTTAGTGTAATCATGAAAGAAACAATCACACACGGTAGGTGATGTTTCAAGACTACCTAGATCATATGGTTTATGAATGTTTCAATTTTTATTTATATATATATCATGTTATTTACATTACTTTGATATCTTAGTGTTGTAATCAAAATTTCTCATATCGATAATATGGGAGTTTAGCCCCATTCTTACCTGTTATATTTTATCTTTCTCCCGATTGATGGGGTATTCTTCTCCTTCTTGTCATTCTATGCAGTTGCTTGTTATCCTATGTAGTCGCCTTTCTGTTCTGATCGACGACCATACTACAGTGGTTTACAAGGTACTAAATTTCATGTCAAAAATCAATATGGAGAATCTGGAAATCCATAAATGCGTTTAACAAGGTACTAGATTTCACGTACAAAATCTATATGGAGAATCTGTGAATACATAAAATCGTTTTATTGCGGTGGTTCCAAAAAAACGAATACCTGAATCCTCCACTTTGGATTATAGATATTGAGAAAGAATACCCGAATCTTCGACTATGAAATAGAAATATTGAGATCGAGATCAAAAAAGCTTAACTCCTCCCTGCAGCAGAATTTCATAGCAATAAGCAAATGCTCCGACAGAAGATTAAGTTTGTCGGCCACTGATTTTGAGTATTTAATGTTCTTAAATTTCTCAGCAATCTATATATCAAATAAGCTCAAAGATTTGCACCTTTTGGTGATATTCACTTTCTCTTTTACTTATTCCAAACCTCCACAATGTATCACAAGCTGATATTACTAGCGGCTATATTGCTCGGAACAGCTAAGTTTTATTTGTCACAATGTTTAAATTGATGGTTGGAAAAGACTTAAACGTACAAATTCTATTCCTTTATACTTTTGAGGATTAGTGTCACAAAATTGATGATAAAAGAGACTTATACCAAAACTCTTATGCATTTCTATTTCTGTATATTTTGGAGCATGACTTGTGTTTTGGAAATCATTCTTACACAACTGTGGAGATCATTCTTACAAAGATATTCTTTCTCACATTTTTTATTTAGTTGAGCAACTCACTAATATTAGAGTTCAGATTGTATACTTCTACATAATATTTAAAGGTCCACCAAGAGGAGTATAAACCTTCGGAGACTTTGGAATATAATACCAAGTTGGAAATCCAAAACAATGTTGGAAATCCAAAACAATGAGCATGGGAGAGTGAAGGTCTTTTATTGTGGAATGATTCATATAGTGCATAATGCCTTATCTTGTAAGTGGCAATCGATTGCATGTTTGAGTCTCTATCTTGGCTAGAAATACCCCATACTAATGATTTTGCATCATCAAGGAGTGTTGCACTCCATCAAAGATTGTGTATAGCATGCACTTCTAAATCTCAACAATTTCATGTATGTAAGCTAGTCAGTATTTTTCAAATGCCTTCAGCCTTGAAATGTGTACTAAGCTTATGATTCAAAAGTAATGTTCCTTGATATATGAGCAATTAATTTTAACTTTTCTCCCAATTTTCCATAAGAAAGTTTAGTCATATACTCATAGGCTTATGAAGCTTAGCTAATTTGTCCCACATCTCTTTTACAATGTCATATTTATTTTTGCATATGGGTTTATGTTGTAAAATCTTGATGTTGAGGACAATAACATTTACACCTTTTGATTCTTCCACATTCCATTTCTCCTTGTCATGAAGTGGCTTGCTACTACTAGGAGATGGCAATGATCCATCAACAGATAACTAGTGTCATGCGTTTAAACATCGCTACACAACAAACATTGCTGCCAACATCACACACTATAGAAGCACAACTCACAGATAAGTCATACATGGACTCTAAAGTGCCACAATAATCAGTTTGTATACACGACTCAAATCACACTCAATCAGATCAGTACTTGATCTATCATTCAATAATTTACTAGTAACTAGACATTGATTATAGTCAAGCCACAGCCACTCTAGCTAAGAGAATCCAAATGACACTCACCGGCCTCTGTCCACCATAGCCAAAAATTCAAAGGCTCAACATCAGAGAAGTGAACTCTTTGGAGCTGTACTTCAAAAGTATATCCTCTTGGTCTCCAACCCTAATGGTCCCGCTAATGGCACATTCTATGGTGCAAGTGATGGGGCCCCACCATGTAGTCAACACCCTAAACACAAAATCTAACCTTCAACAAATAGTCTATCTACCAAAATACTCTTGACTATTAACAATATTACTCTAGAGTCCGGGAAATCTAAGTGCGATGCTACAAATGGTATAACAACTATTGTGTGTATATACATTATTGTCAATATCACACAATATAGAAGCACAACTCACACATAAATCATACATGGACTCTAAAGTACCACAATCACCATCATAGCTAGTAGTTAGATCCCTCTAACTCCAGATAGCCATCTACTCCAGGAATATGGTATACTCTATGGTGGGCAAAAGATCAAGAGGCCGGATGTTATCGAGCTCCATTTTTAGTTGCCTGTCTACAATCTATACCATATGAAGGATGAACTAGTTATAGGTCAAGTATATCTATGATATTACCATTATCCCTAAGGAACCAGCGTGAGAAGAGGAGTCAAACATGCCATATGCCATCCTCTTGAACAACTATCACACACTAACATAGTAGCAACTCCACCAAAAGAGCTGCATAACATACACCGCGAGCCTATTTATACAAGTGCTAAGCTTGGGTCCATAGTACCATCAATGTTTGGGAGATGATATCGTGCACAATTGCGCACATGGTCCTTCCAAACAACACCATCATGTCCTTCCAACACAAAGACTCCAAATGGCAAAACATTACACAATCTCAAGATAGTGCAGCATGTACACACATCAAGTGTTGTTGGTGTTGTCTACTATGGATATACATAGTCATCCAAATGAAATTGATGGATTGAGGATCTATTACCTCCTCCTTGAATAGTAACATAGCCTAAGGTATCCTTATATTCAGCAATGACCAAGTTTTCAAAGACCAACATCATCACTTTCTAAAAGATATCTACCCGTTGAGAACATGTGCTCGTCTAGAAAATTTCTCCCTTCAAAGGAAAAGGTTTATCTTCTCCTCCCACTATTTGTCTCATCAAGAGCTTTCTAACAATACCTCACCCATGCAATTCTAAGCTTCTTACAAGAAGATTTTCAAAAAATTCCCTTTGGTAAAATTTGTTTGACCAACTAAATAGAATAAGAACTAACATGTCACCCATCCATGCAAATAATGTAATGGTGGAGCTTGCTAACATGTCATCAATCCATGTATCTGATCCAAGGGTAGAGCTTCCTTTGAGAGAATCCTCTTTGCTATATAATAAACACAAGGTGCTCCTTTAGGGCATCCAAAGATTGAGTGTGAAGCTTTGTATTTATTTTCTTATGTTTCTCCTATCCTCAGAACATTACAACTAGCTCTTAACACCCAAAAATTGATGTAGGAATATCTACCCTTGCTATTAATATACCCACTTAAAATAGCTTGATAAATTCACTTGAAAGATCATCTGCCTAAAAGCAATCTCTAAGATGCTCAAATACCATCCTTTACAGGCCTCTTGAGGAGATATGAGGGATTATGCACAACAATGTTTGTGAAAAAAAAAAGCTCTCAAAACATAAAAGTTGCTTAGGCTCATCATCTAAGACCTCTAATGGTAATCCTTCTCTTTTCATAGGATATAATGAGCATAAGGAAGAAATAGGCTCATCTATGGGACTAGCCATGGACAAAGGGTGTAGTACTTGTGTTTCTTTACTAAACTCTCCTGCTTGATCCAATGTCCTACACCATCATAATCAAGTGGACTTTGTGATATCTTGTGGAAAAGTCTATCTCCTAAAACATGTAGCCCTAATTGACTCCTCTTGTATGGCAGCCCAATTGACACTTAGAATTGACAAAATCTAGCAACCACCTCTCTATGTCCTGTATGTCTCCCTCTAGCAAAACAAATGCACCAATGAGGGAGTGAGAGAAAAAGAACCATGCTAACTTGTCCAAGGGATCACGTGCTAAATGATCAAGTTTTATACAAAAAGCCTATCTAGCCTCATCATGGAATGTATGTGTAGACTATGGAATAAACGTGGACATTACAAAATTAGTCTCAAATAACCCCAAGATACAACTTGCTTGAGATGCAAACTACTTCCACAACTCAATTGATACTCTTGGAAGAATCACTAAAAGGATAAAGGAAGCATGCATAATCCCAAGTGTCACCACTGTCGCACCTTTGGTGATATTCACCTTCTCTTCTACTTATTCCAATCCTCCATTATGTATCACAAGCTGATATTACTAACGGCTAGTGTTGCTTGGAATAGCTAATTTTTCTTTGTCACAATGTTTGAATTGATGGTTGGAAATGAGTTAAATGCACACATATCCATTCCTTTATATTTTGGAGGATGAGTGTCACAAAATTAATGATAAATGAGACAAACCAAAACTCTTATGCATTTCTATTTCTGTATACTTTAGAGTAGGACTAGTGTTATGAAGATCATTCTTTGGTGAATTTTGTGATTTCTATTTCTATGTATTTTAGAGCATGACTAGTGTTATGGAGAACATTCTTTGGTGAACATTGATATATGCACTCCTTATCTCTCTATCTCAATATGGTATGAGACCGAAATAGAGGATGGATATCATGAGAGAGTTTTTGAGTCCAAAATGGGGAGAATATCTAGATTGCTAAATAGGGATTTGATTTTATTGATTTACATCATGAGTACTAAACTAGATATGCTTGGAATTATCACATGCAAGTTCTTAACAAAGAATCATTATTTAGCATGGAAACCTATAATGTTTATCTTCTAAAGGCAAAGAATAGTTTGATCTTGTTACAAGGAATGAAGCTTGTGCTCAATGGTCCTCCTTTTAGATCCTATTGTACATGTTTGGAGAAAAATATTCTAATCAAGCTATGCACTTCCTTTCTTTGTATGTTTCTTCTTCACTCTTTGGCTACATACAAGTGATTGATATTCCCAAAAAAGATTTGGATGCAAAGCAAATCTGGCTTAGACTTTAACAAAGATAGAAAGAGTTGAGTTGAAGCAATAATTAATAGAGGTTAGGATAGACAATTAAGAATGATAGTCTTTTTCACATTTTAAATTTGGTCAAGCAACTCAATAATATTAGAGTTCAAGTTGTATACTTCTACATAATATTTAAAGGTCTACAAAAAGGAGCATAAAGCTTTGGAGACTATGGAAGATAATACCAAGTTGGAAATCCAAAACAATGACCATAGGAGAGTGAAGGTCTTTTACTATGGAATTATTCATATAGTATGATACTGCCTTATCTTGTAAGTGGCAATCTATTGCATGTTTGAGTCTCTATCTTGGCAACAAGTACCCAATTTTGATGATTTTTCATCATCAAGATGTGGTACCCACATTTTTGTTTTTTTCTTATTTGAAGAAGAAGTGTAGAGAAGAAGTCAAATTGCGCTTGTATGGCACTAGAAAGCAAAGAAAGGTGTCCTTGGGTTGTAACCCAAGGTAAAGTGACTTTGTGTTAGAAGGTGATGTACTCGGAATTGCCCTGTCAGCATACAACCCAAAGTAAGGAGACTTTGGCTTGGGGGTGCTCAACCCAAGGCGAGGACAGTGTAACAACTTTCCTTTGGGGTGGGACATTCAAGAAGGTACCGCACACAAAAATGGCAGTCATACAAGTAGGGGAAATTGACAGTGAAAAAAGCATGCAGGAGGTGTGATTTCTTGGTAGAAACTCAAAGTGAAGAAAGACGGAGAAGGCGTGCTTCTATAAGACTCGTGATAGAGATGAAAGGATGACAAGTAATTTTCTATCTCCATTAAGAAGTCATCCTAAGGGAGATCATGGAAAGGGAAGTGTAGTAAGAGATGCACTAGTGCATTAAGAGGAAGTCAGGAGAGTTAGTCCGGGAATCAGTTGGAAAAATAGCCACCAACTCAGAGTAGAAGAGAGTAAGATGGGAGGTGGGAAAAAGAACTCTAAATTCACAATGAGAAATCATGCAATTTGGAGATTAGATGTGATTGCAAGAATCAAAGTCTTGAGTAAGCTTTGGATCACATTCCTTGCATGGATTTGGAACATTAGCTTTCCAGGCTTCATGATGGAGATTATCAAGAGTAGATGATCCGGCTTGATAAACAGAGTCAGATTGGAGATTAGTACTCAGAAGAAAGGCGGGCACAAAGCATGGTACCATGTTCTTGGAGAAGGGAGAAGTAGCTGAAGAAACCCAAGAAGTGAGAGATGCCTTCTCTTCAAAGTGCACAAAGAATGACTGCAAAGTGGAGAGTTATAAAGATCCTATGAGGAGAGGTATTGTAAGTGCATCTTGAAGCCGGAGAGAAAAACTTATGTGATGAAACATCAAGTGGTGTTCTTCCACAAGATGTTTGCAGGAGAGCCAATCAATTGGGCAAGGTGTTTTCATTAGCATACGAGACAAATGATGTGGAATTTGCAAGACAAGTTGCCTCCACACTACATTGTGCCGTTTGCAACCCATTTCTATTTGGGGCTGAACTTGCTGAATGCGGCGGAGAGACACAAGATGGTGTCGCACTTCCATCTCGATTTGAGAAGAGATGTTGATGCGGAGGAGCAGCATTACATCTTGCAAATAAGGAGCAGCAACAAGTACTATGCACAGACAGGGCAGAGCATGCAGTTGAAGGTGAACAATCCGAAGTCAAAGAAGAGGAGTGGACAAGGAGAAGAAGAAGAAGTAGCAGCGGCAAGACCTTGGAAGGCTAGAAAGGTGAACCCGATGAGAGACTTGGTGGTAATCGCATTGTCCGGCAAAGAGTCAAAAGGGGAGCCGAGTACAAATCAAAAGACTTGAAGAAGGAGGAATTAAGGAGGTAACACAAGATGGGATAATTAATAGATTTCCCAAAGATTATTATTAGATGTGAGAAGGGATACTTGAATTGGACTGGATGTATTCCCATAACTTTATAAAAATAAAATAGGGGGTTTCAGTTCTAGCTTTGACTGATATCTATGGATAAATAACAAACTTTGTAACTATTTTTAGTGAACTCTATAACATGACATGATATTAATAAATGAACACACCATAATTTGTGGTATGGGTTATGTAGGCCAATGTGCATTCATTTATAAAATTCAGGCATAACAATATGGATGGTTAGGAAGTCCCATAATGAAATAAATGATTGTATAAAGAGCTGACATGGTTTAATAAGAGGATAACCACGTGGTTGGGTGGGTGGGTTTTGGAATGAGATATTTCAAATTTGTTTGTGGATCCAAAATGCTGCTCTCAACTATTCAAAATCCCCACTCAAATTTGGCATCTTAAGAGTGCAAATTCTCTATTTGTCAATCAACTAACCGGCAGTTTTGTAGTTAGTATTGGTGTGGTTGTTCATTTCCATAGGTTAGTGCGGCACTAGATAGCAAGTAATGGAAAATGATCTGTGCCGCCCTATGACAACCAAGAAATTGATTAGGGGTCAATAGATTTTACTCCAAAAGGGCAGTGATAATATAGCAATGGGAGATTAGGAACCTTGTTGTAGTGGAGGAGGCTTACTTTTGGATGTAGATCTACTATTTATAGACTCAAATTTGGATTTGCAACCTGAACCATCATTAGGGAAATTTGGAGAACTATTGAAGATGGCTTCTTTTGTGCCTTGCAAAGCTAAAGAGGATGAGAGATTCCACATGGCAATGCACAATTATGGCCAAATAATAGATTATTTGGAGGACCTTGAGCATTTTGCACAAATTCATGGTGGGAATTGCAAAAAGTCTATTCAAAAATTCAACACTTTTAGTTTCATGGCTACATTTTTTATATGAGAGGGGCAAGGATTTACTAGTTCTATGACAAGTGACATGCTTTACAAGAAATGGTTGCGGTACATGAAATAGTACAAAGAAACTAGGGAGCTGAAGACAAAGGCTACGGGAGAAGGTCTCATTGAGAAGGAATACAACATAGGATGGAGAACTATAAAGATAAATTGAATGGAATGTGCACACATTTTGCTAGAATGGAAGCCTTGATCAGGAATAGAGCAAACATTAGTCCATCCGCTATGGTAAGTTTGGGAGATTTAAATCCCAATTCGAGAGAAGGTGCATGAAGGTGCACATGAGCACTCTCAATTTCCATTTCCCCTGGAGGTGGTACTCTTGAGTCATGGCCCCAATTTGTCTCAAATACCCAAGGGGTGGAAAATTTACCTAGTGTTTACACAAATAATGGAATCCGATCACCCAAGGAGGAGTCACCATTTGTGGTGACTCCGCCTTGGGTGATTGGAATCACTTTTTGTTACACCACCTCCACTAACTTCTACAAAAGGGGATTGGTCCAAGGGCACTTTCTTGGATCAAGAAGGAGAACGGGACTCCAAGAGGAGAAAAGGTGGAATTTAAACAAGTAAGGTAACAAGGATGTCTCCTAGTGTGTCATTGTCTCATGATTTAGCAAAAATCACCATGTTGAAAGAAAACACTATAGAATCATGAGAGAGGTTAAGACTAGCTGAACTAGAATCCACCAACATGAGGAAAAGAGAGAAAACACTTCTAAAAATGGAAGCTAAACACTTTAGATTAGAGACAGAGAAGCTAAAAGTTGAGATTGAGAAGGAATTGAGTGCCAAAAAATGGAAATCTAGGGCAGACAAACATCAGTTCAAGGAGAAGAGTTAAGAGTCAAAGCACACTCATGAAATCAAAATGAGTCTCCTTCAAGCAAGAAAATCTCTTGAGGTAATAAGTATGTATTTCAAAGTGCTAACTCAATTGCCGCATGAAGATCATCCATGTACTTTGGATGGAGAAAACACTACTCCCAATTCATCATATTCTAGTGATAGAAAATAGCATGTCACAATGTAACCCTACTAAGTGTGTAATAAAGATGAGTTTTCTCAAAAAATATCATGGTTCAAAATGTACACCATGTTTTGGAGAATGAAACATGAATGAGTTTTTCTGAAAAGACACCACTTGCTAGAGCCCATTGCCACTCATTGGCGCTTGTTGAAGCTTGATCTGAAGGCCTAGTGCCTCCTGATCCCACCCAATGGCGCATGTTCTTCCCCAATATGTGTATCAAAACAGCCCATAGGTGTCGAGTGCCACAAGATGCTGCCCAGTGCTGCTCGATGCTACAAGTGGCATAGGGCAATGGTGCTTATTGTTGGAATATCACTCAGAGCCACATAATGGCACTTCACCAGAAGAGGTGGCACTTGTAGGCACCAGTTGACACCCAATCAAACAAAAGAAGTGACACATAACACAATAATGAGTTTGACAAGGAGATTTAGAGAAAATGTGATAAAAGGTGTGAGAGAGAATATGATACATAACGTATGTATAAATGTACATAAGATGTGTATAAAAGGGGGCCAACTAAAGCATGTAACAATGCTAGAGGAGAAGGAGGTGAAGAAGAAGAGGGAGGTGAACCATGTTGTAGAAGTTATGCTAATGCGTCCTCAAGTCTATGCTAGTATACATGATGTTGAATCCAAAATGGACTCAATGACCACCAAAAAGGCCACTCTCTCTCATCCAAGGTTGGTGCCTAACACCGGTAGCAAGAAGTGAATATGGGTCACTACTATAAGAACTCAATCTACCTGATGTCCACTCCTCTTCTGCCCAAATAATAGGAGGTTTATCATCATGGACAAATCTATCCAAAGCACTCATCAAATGGCTGAATGAGAAAGTGCATGAAGTTCTCTCTACCCTATAAGGACAAAAGTGAGTAGGATGGATAGCACCATGTGGATGAGAGAGTGAAAAAAAATTAATAATAAGAGAGTGAAAAAATTTAGGATAAGAAGATCACAAAGTGGTAAAGCTAATGAAGTGAGATGCTCATATGATCTAACTCTAAGTCCTCTAAACTCATCATCTTGCTAAATATCTATAGAACACAAACATGCCATGAGGTGCGACCTGGTGTGAACTTCCTTTGGGAATTCTAACCACTACCACATGCTTCAAAGCAACCAATCCACTCCATCCGGAGTAAAATCTATCCATAAGATAACCTCAAAGCATAGCAAAATAATTTGAAATGAAATGGCAAACCCAAAGGCATGCAACCCACCCTACAAGCCTTGATTGTGCGTGAGGACACCAACCATGTTCAGTAGTTACAATCTCCCATGCAGGACAATTGAAGCTTCCACAAACCCAATATGATGCCAAACAAGTAACATCCATAATAATAATCTTCTTGTGCAAGAAGGCAAGGAAGAGAATATTTGGAATATACTCTCTAGATAGACAAAGCCTCTCTTTAAACTCAATCTCAGTCCCTTGAGTCTCCACATTGCCCGATGATGCAAAAGTTTGGGTCTCTTGAGTCACAACAATGTGTTGTAACACATGGGTGGCATCAGTCTAGGTCTACATCTCATGGCAGGTATGGGTCTGGTGAGCAACAAGACATAATCTAGGTCCAAGATAAGCCACACAAGCCCTCACATGAGCTAGACTACTCTCACTCTCCTCTACCAGAACATCTGCACTCTCACACCTCTCCATAGCAAATGTTAACTCTTGTGCTTGATTTTGTAACTGGACCCTATAACTTTCAGCCATGGTAGTGGCACCTAGTATGTCCAAGTCCAAGTCAACTAATCTCTACTCTCTCTCCATCTCTACTAACAATCTACCATGCTCCTCTATTTCTCCAATCTCCTCTTGCGCTCAAGCACTAATCTCTCTCGCTCCTCTACACTCTCCACTTGCCTCTTGTGCTCAAGCACTAATCTCTAGTGCTCCTCTACACTCTCCAATTGCCTCTCATGCTCAAGTAGTGATCTCTCTTGCTCCTTTACTCTCTCTCACTATGCTCATCCAAAAGTCTCTCTCCCTCCTCAACCGCTCAAACACAATCATCTAGAACACAAGTGATATCAATATAAAAAGAAGAGGGTGAAGGTACTAAGATACATAGTTGGTGCCACAAGTGCACCCATCAACTAGAAGAAAGCCCAGAAAGCAAGATACACACATTGCCTTGCCAAATACCTGTTTGCAACTCTATCTCTTTGTAGAAACCAATCTGAAACTGCGGTGAAAGGAACAGTCCTCCCCCTTGGCATTGCAAGTGCATCTCTCAATATATCAATGGTCAATCTGAATTGCCTCTCCTTGACCAAGCCAATGCATGAGTTCTTGTCCCAAGACCTAACAAACTTAGTACATAGAAGAACCTACACAAACAAGAAAGGAAAAAGCTTATTCTTCACTATGAAAAAAGATGAAATGGGAGGTGTTGAGAGGCATTAGGAGGCATTGGGGGCACTTCAGGACAGGAAAAAAAGCAAGGGATAATGTGGCACGGGGGAGCACGGGGGGGCACTCCAGGACACAAAAACACAAAGAGACATGAGTGCATGGTGTAATACCAAGAGCAATCCATATGATCTAGATGTGAAATTTAGTTTGGTAACATTTTGAATGATTTTATACATGATGGTCAAAATAGATCAGATAGAAGTATCACCAAAATAGTACTTCTACTAATAGAGCAGAAATTGAAATAGATTTGAAAACCTTAGAACCAATAGTTAGACATATGATTTAAAGGTGAGAATTGGATTGGTAACATCTGGAAGGATGTTACACATGATGGACTGAATAGATCAAAAAGAAGTATCACCAAAAGGGGACTTCTACTAATAGAGTTGGAACCAAAATATGCCTGAAATCTTTGAAGGTAATTTTAGAGGCCTAAACGGATGAATTAGGCCTCAAAAATGTGCAGATTCCAAACCACCACCCCCCCCCCCTTTCAATAGAGAAAAGGTTGGCCCTTCCTCCCCCTATTTTGTCTCATTGAAAGCTTTCCAATAGTACCTCACCCACCTGATTCTAAGATTCCTACAAGAAGATTCTCTAAAAGATTCCCTTTGGTCAAAGTTTATTTGACCAACCAGATAGTGGATGCTACGAGTGGTGCAGGGCAATGGCACTTGTTGTTTGAATGGCACTCAAAGCTGCATGATGGAACTTCACCAGTGGGCGTGGCGCTTGTAGGCGCCAGTTGACATCCAATCAAACAAAAGAAGTGACACATAACACAATAATGATCCACAAGAGTTTGACAAGGAGATTTAGAGAAAATGTGATAAAAGGTGTGAGAGAGAATATGATACATAACGTATGTATAAATGTACATAAGATGTGTATAAAAGGGGGCCAACTAAAGCATGTAACTATGCTAGAGGAGAAGGAGGTGAAGAAGAAGAGGGAGGTGAACCATGTTGTAGAAGTTATGCTAATGCGTCCTCAAGTCTATGCTAGTATACATGATGTTGAATCCAAAATGGACTCAATGACCACCAAAAAGGCCACTCTCTCTCATCCAAGGTTGGTGCCTAATACCGGTAGCAAGAAGTGAATATGGGTCACTACTATAAGAACTCAATCTACCTGATGTCCACTCCTCTTCTGCCCAAATAATAGGAGGTTTATCATCATGGACAAATCTATCCAAAGCACTCATCAAATGGCTGAATGAGAAAGTGCATGAAGTTCTCTCTCCCTTATAAGGAAAGAAGTGGGTAGGATGGATAGCACCATGTGGATGGTTCCTATAATAAGAGAGTGAAAAACAATCTAGGATAAGAAGATCACAAAGTGGTAAAGCTAATGAAGTGAGATGCTCATATGATCTAACTCTAAGTCCTCTAAACTCATCATCTTGCTAAATATCTATAGAACACAAACATGCCATGAGGTGAGACCCAGTGTGAACTCCCTTTGGAAGTTCTGACCACCACTACAAGCTTCAAAGCAACCACTCTACTCCATCCGGAGTAAAATCTATCCATAAGATAACCTCAAAGCATAGCAAAAACAGTTGAATGAAATGGCAAACCCAAAGGCATGCAACCCACTCTACAACCCTTGATTTTGTGTGAGGACACCAACCATGCCTAGTAGTTACAATATCCCATGCACAAAAACCAAAGCTTCCACAAACCCAATATGATGCCAAACAAGTAACATCCATAATAATAATCTTCTTGTGCAAGAAGGCAAGGAAGAGAATATTTGGAATATAATCTCCAGATAGACAAAGCCGTTCTCTAAACTTAGTCTCAGTCCCTTGAGTGTCCACACTGCCCAATGATGCAGAAGTTTGGGTCTCTTGAGTCACAACAATGTGTTGTAACACATGGGTGGCATCAGTCTAGGTCTACATCTCATGGTCCAAGATAAGCCACACAAGCCCTCACTTGAGCTAGACTACTCTCACTCCCTTCTACCTAAACATGTGCACTCTCACACCTTTCCATAGCAAATGCTAACTCTTGTGCCTGATTTTGTAACTGGACCCTATAATACTCAGCCATGGCAGCGGCATCTGGTAAATCCAAGTCCAAGTCAACTAATCTCTGTTCTCTCTCCATCTCTACTAACAATCTATCATGCTCCTCTATGGTCTCCAATCTCCTCTTGCGCTCAAGCACTAATCTCTCTTGCTCTTGTATACTTTCCACTTGCCTCTCGTGCTCAAGCACTAATATCTCATGCTCCTGTACACTCTCCAATCACCTCTCACGCTCAAGTAGTAATCTCTCTTGCTCCTCTACTCTCTCTGATCTATGCTCATGCTCAACCAAAAGTCTCTCTGCCTCCTCAACCGCTCCAACACAATCATCTAGAACACGAGTGATGTCAATAGAACAAGAAGAGGGTGAAGGTACTATGCTATATAGTTGGTGCCACAAGTGCACTCATCAACTAGAAGAAAGCCCATAAAGCATACACACATTGCCTTGCCAAATACCTCTTTGCAACTCTATCTCTTTGTAGAAACCAATCTGAAACTACAGTGTAAGGAACAGTCCTCCTCCTTGGTGTCCTCCCCCTTGGTATTGCAAGTGCATCTCTCAATATATCAATCTGAATTTCCTCCCCTTGACCAAGCCAATGCATGAATTCTTATCCCAAGACCTAACAAACTCAATATATGGAAGAACCTACACAAACAAGAAAGGAAAAAGCTTATTCTTCAATATGAAAAAAGATGATGGGGGGTGCTGAGAGGCATTAGGAGGCACTGCGAGGCACTTCAGGACCAGAAAAAAGCAAGGAATAATTTGGCATGGGGGAGTGCTAGGGGCACTCTAGGACACAAAAAAACAAGGAGGCACGAGGGCACTGGGGGTCAAATGGTGCGGGAGAGCATTGGGGGCCATTGTGAGGCACTTTGAGATAGGAAAAAAGTTGGAAACATGGGGGTGGGGGAGGCAGGGGGCGCTCTAGGACAGGAAAAAGGGGAGTGCGGGAGGCTGGAGGTGCTATGGGATAGGAAAAAAAGGGAGGCAAGGGGATACAGGAGGCGTGAGGAGCACTGGGGGCACTCTGGGATAGGAAAAGAAGGGAGGTGAAGGGGTGTGGGGAGCACTAGGGGGCACTTTGGGATAGGAAAAGAATAGGGAGGCACAAGGGGAGGCCACGCGGGGGGCGCTGGGAGGCACTAGGGGAGGCTACGGGGCAGAAAAAAACAAGGAGGTGGCACCGAGTGGCATGGGTGGCACTTGGGGACAGGGCAGGGGTTTAGGGTTTTGTGCTAGGAGCTGCTGGGTTGTGCCTATAGGTGTTAAAAATTGAGGCTACATTGTCACAAAAAACAACTCATAACTTTTGAAAATTGAAGCAAACATGTAGGAAAAATGTGAGGAATGAAAGATAAATACCTGTAGATGTGGGTAATGCAGTCCAAGTGTGATTTTGAGGCCAATTACATCAAGATCAACCTCCTTGATTCCAGCCACCGCTGTTTGAATTTGATGTTTGTCCATCCAACACCATTTGATGAAATTTGCTGAGTGTTGAATTGTGTGGAAACCTATCAGCCAATCTCCTTCCTGAGTATTCTTCATGTTTTCACCTTCAAAAATCTTCTCATAGCCCCAGACTTCTGCCATGAAGAATATTGGAAATATAGGACTGAGAGGAAATGGAAGAATGGCTCTCAGAACCTCTCCTCAACCCTTCAACTCAGCCCCAAAATCCAGGTCCCCAAAGCACAATCTCAAAACTGATCTCAAAATGGACTGTCTAAACCGACCCCATCACACTCTTGAACATGCACTACTCAAGCCTTGATAGGGTGTATTATTAACTTTCAAATTCCTAAACTTTTCAAAATTCACTAAGCTGAATTGCTCCCAAACTTCCAAAAATTGCTCTCAAAACTTCCTGAAATGCTTAAATGTGAAATTTAGCTACAAGGAGTGGGGTTTATATAGCCTCCACCTCACAAATTATTCATATTAACTGGTCTCACTGAATCAGTATGTCATGAAGAAGAACCACAATTCAAAGAGAAAATATACAAATCATGAGCAGCAACATGCGTCATGCCACCTCATGAACCAGCACACCCAACAGCTTGTGGTGATGGCCGGTGCCTTTGCACCAATGGGATCACCCATCTAAATATACTCAGTGCCTCCTAGTGTCTATGGGCAAGCATCAACTGGCACCACCCTAACCAACCACCATGCCAAAATACACTAACATTCCCAACACCATCCTGCAACTCTTTGGGCGTTAGCTAGCACCATCCTATGACTTCTAATGTTTTGGGCATCATCAATAGGTACCCAAAAACTTAGATTGTACCTAGGACTAGGCTTCATGTGTCCGTATTCTTTGTATTCTTATTTTAGATCCAAAACAAAATAATTTTTGTAATCTTGGAGTTTGTCAAGGCAACATCATATGAAAATGTTTTCAAAACTATAAAAGAAATACAACATATGAAAACATATGAAGTTGGTTTTTTTATCATAGAAGAAATACACCGCTCATTGCTCATTACTTACAAAATATGCAAAAACAAAGAATGATATTTTTATTATATTGAACCATGATCTCATTTCATTCCAATATATAATTCACATAATGAGAGAGGAATTGTTGCATCACCCTGAACCTACTTTCTTCTCTACCAAGCTCTATTCCATTAAAAGTCATATCTGAATCTATTTGAGTTTCCTCTATAAATCCATTGTCGTCCTCCCAGCAAACATCACACCTTTTAATTAAGTAGTTATGTAAAATACAAACTAAAACTCACTTTAAAAATATGCATTTTTTTATTATCTTTAATTTGCACTCTAAGCTCATAAAAAGAATACCATCTAGCTTTCAATACTCCTACACGATGCTCATTTATCACTCTTGCCTTTGCAAAATATTTGTTGAAGTCTTGTCTGTCCTTTGTTTGGGCATGCTTGAACATAGGGACAAGGTGATGCATGGGTACATAAACTGAATCACCTAAAAGGTACTCTTTGGCCTCAAAACTAAGACACACCTCTCTTTGTTCAAATCATTCCAGAGTGATGATTTCTTCAAACAGGTCATGTTGTGACATGATCCAAGCATTCCTTCATATAGACAACCCAACCACAAACCTTTAATATTGCCATGCAGTAATAAAATCATGCAAATATACAAAGAAGAGCACCAATGCTAATAAACAATTCTATTGCTAATAAAGAGAACAAAATATAGAACATTTACCTATTGTAAAATATATAATTCTTCTTTTATCATCACAAATCACTTGACATTTTATGGAATAGGAGCTCTTTTTGCTGAAATAAATTTCTCCATTTACGGTGGGTCGAGTTGCAAGAGGAAACAATGTTCCATCTACCAAACCAACACAACCAGGCAAACCTTTTTGTGCCAAGAAAGTGGATATCCTTCTCCTCTCCTTGTGCTCAGGCCATGCAACTTGACTCCTCATCATATCTAATATGGCAGTCATCACTCTGTCAGGAAAGGCAATTAGTTGAACCTGCACTAATGCACCAAATGTTTAATCCACTCGCAACACATGCTCCATTACCTTGATGCCCAAATCTATAGAGAGCTAGAGCTACTTGGAGCCACATTGGTGTTTGTTCTTGCCGGTAGGTCTTCTCAAAAACAAGGTGTGTTCTAATCAAATCTACCAAGGTTGAAAAAGAATTAACATCCATTCTAGTAAGCTGTCAAAAAGCCTGCAGATCTAGACTTCTAAAATACTTTATCACAAAGTGTTGACTATGAGGATAAGTTACTTGAGGTTCCATGTATCTATGCTTGTGTACATACTCCCATCCACTAATCAAAAATTCTAGCATATCCAAATCAAATTATCCATCTTCATCTTCTAGTCTCTACATCAAGATCTCCAAATCTAATTGTATACACCATTGTATACATTTCCTTAAATTTTGAGTTAATTTTCCACAAGTGCTCACTCTCTATGTTTTGAGTTAATTCTCCACGAGTGTTCACTCTTGGCATGTTATACCAGACTCTGTCCTCCTCTATTGTTCTATCACCAATAATAACTCTACCTTCCTCGCCTTTAATCACCAAAAATAACACTTGATCGGGCATGCTCTACTCTTCTCACTTCAAAGATAGTACCTGCACAATGAACAAGATCTGCCATATGAGAATTACATTCCAAACTAGTTTTTAAATAATGACATTGAAAATCTTCAAATTGGGAGATAAGAATTACATTTCAAGATATTTACATTCCTCATGAGATTGAGAATCTTCCCACCTTCACACAACCCAATGAACAAGGTCTGCCATATAAGAATTACATTCTGAACTAGTTTGTAAGTAATGAAATTGAGAATCTTCAATCATGCTGTTCATCATCTCATTCTTTGCATCAATTTTCTGCCTTGATTTTCTCTTTCTCATCAATTTTCTCTTTCTAGTCCTCTCGTGCGGGTTCATCTAGTTCTCTCGTCCATTACCTATCATTGTGGTTTCACCTATCTTTGATTTTCTGTGTCAATTTTCTCCTTCTCGCATTCTCATGCATCTCATTCTCTTGTACATCACTTATTGTTGTGACCCCACCTATCTTTGTGCTACCCTCCGACAACCACCTTTTTTACCCTTATCTAATCAACCCACTATATTAATTTGTAATTAATGCATTATGGAGTGACAAAGGTATCCTTTGTTTTCTACGAAACCATCTATTGCGGAGTGCGCTAATAATAAAGAATTTGATAAGAACTCCCTAACCAGACCTTTTCGTCTACCTACCCAAACCCTTATCAATTTAGTCAACGCGTCATAATAAGTTAAAAGGAAACCTATAGAGTTGCGTACAATTATATATGAAACCCCTAATGTCCCATAAGCTTTTATGGATCAAGGTGTGGTCCATAGATTGAGTCTAGAGAAATAATTAATCCAAACCTTAAAATTATATAGACTCATTCATACATAGAGATCCCAAAATTGAGAACCCCCTATTGGAAAAGAGAAAACGAATAGACTGCAAGCCAATATAGTAAAGAGCATCATCCTTTCTACAAATCGCACTAGATCGCAAAGGAAGTATAGGGCTGTCTTCCTTCGATGTACATCAAGGAAATCTTTATTCCATCCAAACAGAGGTCGCTTATATCAACGATCGGTGCTAAAACTCTGCGATTTTCCTCACACGTGAATGTTGAGTCGTTCAAGTGGATACACTTTACTTAAAAAATGTCAGAACTCGGTCAGCTCTGATTTACAGACCTTTCAGGTCTGATGAGGTCTATTTGATGTACTGCGCAATGGAAACGAGAACCCGGGTATGAGTCACGTTTCAAAAGCTCAAATGGTTATTTATTTTGGAAACGATAAAGAACAACATTATATGGTAATACCGATTAAAACCTCCCAATAGTGACATATATCTGTACTGGCTATCAATGTCACTATTGAGAGGTTGTCACTAACCAGTGGAAAGTGTGCAGCTTCTTTCCCGCATGAGTCTCAATGATCTTGAATGTGCTCAATGTTCTTGAATGTTCCGGAACTTGGGTGCCTGATTTACACATCTTTTTCACATTCTCACTGCTTATCCGCATGAGTCTGGACGTTCTTGAGCATTCTGGAACTTGGGTGCTATTTATATGCGTGAGTCTAGAAAGTTCTTGACTCTGGAACTTGGGTGCCCCGCCTACACACCTTTTCCCCACTCTGGCTATTGATCCACATGAGTCTCAGAGTTCTTGAGTATTCTGGAACTTGGGTGCCCGACCTACACACCTTTTTCACACTCTCGCTATTTATCTGTGTGATTTTCTACGCTCTTGAGCATTGTGGAACTTGGGTGCCCGACCCACACACGTTTTTCACACTCTCACTATTTTTCCTTTTGATCACACGGTGAATGGTGTAAGGGTTACTGTATTGCTGAATTCAAATTTGACTTTTCCTTTTGATCACATGGTGAGTGGTGTTGTGGTTACTGTATTACTGAATTAGAATTTGATGATCTACAGGCATGTTGGTTAATGTCAAGAAGCTGAAGCTTTTGGACATGATGAAGAAGTTAGAGGTTATCAATTTTCTCAGTCAACCTGGAGCCACCCATGAACAAGCGGCATCGCATTTTGTAGTGGTGCGTCAGACTGTGACCAAAATCTGGAAAGAGAGGGAACTCATTAAGCAGGTAGCATCTGATTCACATTGAATTGGGTTGAAAAAAGTTTTGACATCAACTTGAGTGCAACTGCTTACAAATATGGTGCATCAATGGCATATGCGCGTTGAGATTGATGCATCCACGCTAAATGTGACTGGTGAGGTGCTCAAGAATAAGGCTTTATTTTTCAGAGACAAGATTTTGGAGGACTTCACCAAATGTTTGAAACCATCAGACGCAGTTGCTCTGCAGGTATTTGTTGCCTCAAACGGATGGCTCGAGAAGTATTTGAATCTTGTCTCGACAACTAGCAAGAAGAAGTGTGGAGAACAAAACAGCCTAAATCCGATACAAGGTGAGAAGCATTTGCATGAAATTCGTGAAATGCTGAATGATATCCCTCTTGAATGCATTATCAACATTGACAAGTTAGCTCTACAACATCGCACCACATCATCAAGATCATTCTGCACAGTCAATATGGATGATAGTGGTGTCAAGCGTAGCAAAGAACGAATCACAGTGACTCTCGGAGTTAGCACTTCAGGCGAGAAGTTTTGCACTCAGGTTATTACGAAGAGCACACGTCCACGCGCTTTGAAGAATATTCCAGATATAAGTAAGGCATTTGGTATTATCTACTACCACCAAGCCAAAGCATGGCAAGACACGTCCTCATATATGCACTTGCTACACACATACAACAAAATTGCCAAGCAACGCAACAGCATCTTCTATATCCTCCAGGATCAACAGCATCTTCTATATCCTCCAGGATAACTGTTCATCACATGTTTGTGCGGCTAAAATTTTTGATCCAACGGGCTCACAAGAAAGGCTCTTCAAGTATCAGAACCTATGCATCATTTTCTTCCCACCCAATGCTACTAGCGATTGTCAACCTCTTGATCAAGGTGTCATTTGCTCTTTCAAAGCACGCTTTTGCCGTGCCCAACTGAACCATCTTCTTTCTATGAAATGAAATTTGGCAAACTAGTGAACGTGCACCTGCTTCTCAATTTCCGATCAACAACCACCCGCACTTGCGCAACGTGCTTAGTTGGGTCAAATCAGGATCAGACTGTATCAAAGAGAACACTATTTGATGGTGTTTTATCAAATCAAATTGTCTCCCTGTTGTTACAAACGTCATTGCCAATCAGTATATTGATCACTCTGCACCTAGCTCCAATCAAGCTGTCGATGATTTAGTGATAATGTTGAGAGAAATTTGACTAGAGGAATCTTTCTCGGCATCATTGGGTCTTGATGACAAAAATTTTGAACAGGTTGCTGAAGAACTCATTAAAATGGATACACTTGATGCTACTAGTGACGATGAGGTTGACTATGATAACATTGTCCAGTCTGTTCTTGAACAACACAATCGAATGCAGAATTCCAGAAATATTGATGATGATGACGATGAGGAGATCCTACCTTTGATAAGAGTTGAGCAAGCAAATCGGGCCATCACTGATTTAATCAACGGTCTCTCTCTCGAATCATTGCTATCTCCAGAAGTTCAAAGCAACCTACTTTCTAACCTTCAAAAAGCTTGTCTGCCGTTGATTCATCATCAGAAAGTCGAGAAAAATATGTTGCTGAAACAATCCGCGCTATCAATGTATTTTACCTCGGACCAACCAGAATAACCTTAGTCAATGGAGAGAACTGTGTGGATTTGAAGTTTAATAAAGATGACACATTAATCTGTTGCCACATTTCCCCTTCACACAACCCATAATATTAACACTCTTGAAATACATATAGGATAGGATATCTCCCGTATTTACACTATAGAACGGTCACTATTGGTACCATCCTTACTGTTATTATTGGGCATATTTACTGGGTCTAGACTAATTGTTCTAGGGTTCTTTGTCACTAAAGAGAAGATGTTACTTGTACGAGGTGGCACTATTTGGAGGTTTTACTCTGTAGTATGAATCGCAACCCGTGATCATGCGGTCGTGGGTTTTAAGTTTTGTTGCCTGCTGCACTTCAAGAAAGTACGTGCGAACTACGACGGATGCTCTTCAACACGGTGCTTCCCCACGCAGCACATTTGAAACCCGTAAGGTTTGACTCCACAAGATTGTGAGACTTCTGTTTTAGTGAGACAAGAGCCTAGTGCTACTGTCCCGATACGTACTCTGAACTTTTATACGTAAAATACATGGCAGAAAGATGGCGGTTTATTGGCGGACGCGAGTCTCGGCATTTAACTCGATTCAGTGGAGGACCCGGGTTTGCCATTAAGATGACCTCCAATCGAGAGAAAAAGGCGACCACATAGAACACATGAAGGATGGGAGGAGAGGTCGATAAGAAGTTGCACTGTGGAAATCCTGGGACATATTGGGATACTAGAGAAAGCAGTAAGAACAATCGCCTCCACTGGATTTGATACCTCATATCGATACTATTCAGAGATCCCTCTTTTCGAAGGCGCATGAGAGCTGAAGTAAAATCTATACATTACCCGATTCTTTCTCCAATATTCTACGCCGATTTTGCTACAATCAAACATTTAGAAAACATACTCTATCTATCTGTCCGCGAGCCCCGAATCCCGTGACGCACGTCAAGAAAACTCAGGAAGGTAAACGAAATCCGCAAATTTCTCATAAACAAATATTGATTTATCTTTCACTCCGAAGCTTACTGGGTTCTCACTGGTCTTACATAAATGCCACTGCCATATCAAGGACAAAAGCCATTGCAACATGACTTTTCGCGAGAGAATCCAATTCAGGCCCTTGTGCAGTAGCCGATGTGGGGCCTTCAGCTACTCCGCCAGCCCGTCCAGGCTTACCTCCATCGATATAAAACGAATAGAAGTCATTCACTTGGGGAAAAGGGCGACCGCGTAGGATAAAAAGAAGAATGGGAACCCTATCAAGCCACAAGGATAATTCACAACGAGTAAAATCGGGTTAGGCCCCTATAGTATCGGTATATTCACCTGGGGACGCTGATTATTCAAATGCATCCAATCACACGGCCACAGATCGCGATTAATTAAATCTAACTTACATAGATTTCACATTCTGGGTGCGCAACAGTATAGATTAGCCCCAAGTTACCTTGTATGTTTTTTCTTTGTACAGCTTGATGGAGTCTTTCTATCCTTCTTCTATGTTTCGCTAGTGACCAAATCGCCAAAGGTACTTAAGGTCGCCGGTCAATTTACTCAGGTGAAAAATGTGATGTCAAGTCCACTGTGTCAAATTTGGTCTAAGAATGGAAGGTGATTATGTAACTTGTTGCTACGATTTTTACTTTGGTTGGGGTAGAAAGTGCACGGGCTGATCGTGAAAGGGATAATTGGTCATATTGACTTTCATTCACTGGGACTCAATAGTCAACACTTACCGTTCAACACGCTATACCAATCAAAGACCTCACGACTGACGAAACTGTTTGTCTGGCCTGTGGACTCCATCTTGTAGGTCTTTGACAATTAGTGTACATGTACACTCAAGCCGCTCGTAAAGTAGTTTCGAGTACTTCGAATATTTTCTGTAGCTCCTGCATTGGATCCTACACTTTTCGAACTCCCCTGTCCAATGTCTGTACACCGCTAAGCTATGTCATCAAACTTGGAATCGATCTCTTTACTGCTTTAACTTCAGTTACAGTAACATACACTCGATCTAGCTCTAAATACAGCGAGGATAAATTGCCTTTCCGTCATGCAAAACTCTACCAGTCATTCTCACAGATAAACGGAGTCGCCCCTAACGTCTTACAACTTGTAGACGGATTGTATGAAGTCTTAACGGAGGTGAAGGAAGTAAATCCTAGGGCATGGCTGAATTCGGTGTTCAATTGTCGTAGGAGGACGAGTTCAGGATGGGACTACCAGAAACGAATGGCAATCCGAGAGTGGTGTTTCTTCAGTTTGTGCGGTCAAATGGAGTAGTCACTTGAAGCTCTGCGGTTCCTTTGCAACATTTGCTTATGAAGAAGCTGTTAAACTGGTTTCAATGTCGTAAAGATAAGGCCATGGAATCTCACAATCTGCCTGCTAGTGCCGAAGTGCTGGCCCAGACGGAAAATTACAAAAAGGTAAGCATTCTCCTTGAGAACTAGACTTCGTCTCATCACACGGTATCTTTTACGCTCTCGATCTTCAATTCCTCAACATGTCCCCGTAAGCATCGTGTTCCAAGGGGATGGCGTCCTGCCTCTATTCTTAGAGATGCCAACGATGTAAACCAAAGATGTTTAACGTAACAATGTGAACTCAATATCCTATGTCAGCAAGGATCTCGTCAAATCTTTTCCATCTCATGACCAGTGTAGATCGTTTTGAGAGGAGCATCACACGCCCAACTGTTCCTAGCACTCACTCTCATATTTGCTTCGTGGATTGTCTATATGCTATTCCTTCTTCAAGGCTTGCTCCAAGCTTTTATTTTCTCCACGGGTCTGGTTGGTCGTGTGTCTCCGCAATGGGGCTTTCTTATAGAAGCTCAGCAAAAGGTGATAACCGTAAAAGACGTAAACAATCAAGTATCTGCAATATGGGGCTCGGGTTCAGGTGTGGCCGCATGGTTACAAATTTTCTCACGCGTTTCTTAATCATTGCAGAACAATTGCAAGGTTGAAGGCTCCGTGTATGAACTATTACCATCAGAGCTTCCAGATGTAGAAATTGTGTTATTCCATGGATTGCAACGGAACGAATCAGACCTCCAGCATGCGTTCTGGAAAACTTGGAACGTGAGAGGTAAGGAAACTTCTTTCTGGCCGGTGGATTTACTCCCAGGTCTTCTCCAACAGTCCAAGAAGAAAGCTGAAAAGTACAACGCTCGAGTCCTCTCCGTCACTTACGAGGCTTGTGTGGTCAAACACAAAGAAGCCCAAGTTGATCAGACCAACATTGCGGAGAGGTTGATCCAGGATTTAATACTTAGCAATGTTGAACTAGGCCAACCAAAAGCTGTGCCCAACCGACAAGCGACAAGCCCCAGTTCAGAAGAATTCATTGATGTGCCAGTTATCTTAGTGGGGCACGATCTGGGAGGAATTCTGATTAAGCATTTCGTGATGGCGGTGGAAGGAGAATTTGCCAATGCGGTTGAGGATCCTAAAAAATCTCGCCTGCAAAGTTTCCTCCAGAACTTGAAAGGAGTGTTTTTCTATGGAAGTCCTATGGCTGGCTCGTCTGAAATTGAGAGAGCAGCGGCCCGTATTCCTGACGACGAGAAAAATCCTATGCTGTCTTTGCTCAAAGTTCTAAGCAAGGACACAGCAAGATTGAACGATGCATTTCGCAAGTTCCGGAAGGGTAGACAGAGATTCAAAACATTTGCCGTCGGAGAAACAGCTCCAACACTTCGGGTAAGCATGCTTCTATCCAGATCGCTATCATGTGCGTGCTTGATTGATAAATCAAAGAACTCCTCCAAATTTGTTTGACGTCGAAATCGACCATGATTACGTGGCTTCTTTTAGGATGGTTTTAAGGTGCTCATGGTGTCCGAGGGCTCTGCAAGACAAGACTGCGACAATTACTACTCCGCCAGTGGATGTGACCATTTCGAAGTTTGTCAGCCATCAGATGCGACGTCAGGCTCGGCCCAACAACTTGAATATTTCACGAGAGAAATAGTGAAAAGTATGAAAGATTCGATAGCAGAGAAACGTTTTGAAGATATAAAAAGATATCGAGTCCCTGGTGCCCAGCAGCAGAAGAAACCTTCAAATCAAGACGCGTGTCCAATGGAGGAAGCATAAGATAAATCTTGGTTACCAGTATACCACATCCATATTTGGATGACATCAATCTTCGTTGTCATTGCATCCAACTAATTCTGCCATATAGCATATGGAGTGGATAACTAGTGGTGCTTTTTACCATAGCGTTAAAGAGGTTTGTCCAAGTGTCAAAAGATGGGCCGCGCTTCGTGTCGGATAAAGCATAGCCTCAATTGTCGAATTTTGTTCGACTTCTTTATTCTTTGTTGTATTCCGATGAGACTGGATTCAATTTCTTTTGCGTGGCTCCGCGGTAAATTTGTGGATTTCAAAGTAATTTCCGCAAAACCGAATAGATGACTAGACCCACAAATCTATATTACCGAATCAAACCCAACGTCAGGAGGTTGAAAACATCGAGTAACAAAAGAAGGTGGTACGAATTGTTAAGCAAATTGCCAACCCGGTTTCGAACGTGCGTTTTCGAGTAGCTTGCAAGGAGTCCGGGAGAGGAAAAATTCGAGAGGAAAGATTTATATTTTTAGATTAGTTCCTGTATATAACATTCGAGTGAATAGTTCAATTCGATTTTAAATTTTAGTTCCATAGTTATCTAGATTTTGGCATAGAGTACTCGGATCGAATAGGCAATTCAATTCATTTTTGGATTTTTGGCCCGGAGATTTAAGATTCTAGTGAATCGAGTAAAAAGTTATAAATTTAAGATTTTAGTGAATCGAGTAAAAAATTATAAAGATTTTTTTTAATTTAAGAAGTAAATTTTAATATTTTTTTACGATTTTTAATTTTTTTAATTAAATTTTATTTAAAAATAAGTTATAATTTTTTTAATTTAGAAAAGTTATATTATTTATGTTAGTTAGAATATGAAAGTGTATGGTTTTACTTTACTAAAAAGAGATATAGAAAAGAATATCACGATTTTGTTCTTATGCTAACTATGGTTATATCCTCGCATGTGGAGAAGACTAGAGCGGCTCGGGTTACACTATGTATGGTGTGAAATCAATACTTTACCTTCTTGTAAAAGATAAAGATTTAAGTGAGAAGGATGCATAAAGATTATAATTGGACCACTTGGGATGATCACGTGAGGTGAGCAATCACATCGTAGGCTCGAACACTCGAGATTATGTACACTTCTTCTAATCTTAAGTTTACCGATCTAGTGAGATAAAGATCAATTCATGAGAGAGGTTAATTTCTCAATCAGGTTCTCACTGTTCTAGAGAGATAAAGATCAATTCATGAGAGTGGTTAATTTCTCAAATGGGTTCTCCCCGTTCCAGATAGATAAAGATCAATTCATGAGAGTGGTTAGTTTCTCAAGCGGGTTCTAAATTGCAAATATTTGAAATTAATTTTCCATGTTTTTTGGATATAACACTCTAGTCAATGGTTCAATTTGATTTTTAATTTTAGTTCCATAGGTATCTAGATTTAGGCATAGAGTACTCTAGGTGAATAGTCAATTCAAGTCATTTTTGGACTTTTGTCTCAACGGAATATAGATTTAAGATTCTAGTGAATTGAGTAGAAAATTATAAAGATTTTCTTAAAAGTTTAAGAAGTGATTTTTGATGTTATTTATGAATTTTAATGTTTTTATTTTTATGATGAAATTTTATAAATTTAATTTAAATTTTTTGGAAATAGAATAAAAATTTATAATTTTTTTAATTTGGAAATTTTATATTTTTTATGTTAGTTAGGATATGAAAGGTTATGGTTTTATAGGTAAAGAGAGATATAGAAAAGAATATCATATGTTCCTATTATTGTTCTTATGCTAACTATGGTTACACTACCACATGTGGAGCGGACTAAAGCGGCTCAGGATACACCATGCAAGATGTGTCATCAATACTTTACCTTGTAAGGGATAAAGACTCATGTGAGAAGGATGCATAATGATTATGAATGGACCACTTGGGATGTTCACTTGAGGTGAGCAACCACATCGTCTGCACGAACACTCGAGATTATGTACACTCCTTCTAACCTTTAGTTGAACATTCTAGAGAGATAAAGATCGATTCATGAGAGTGGTTAGTTCATCATGCAGGTTGCATTTTGGAGTTAATTGAAACTAATTTTCCATGTCCATGTCCATGTCCATGCCATAGGCTATCCTGCACATTCCATGATAAGGCTAGACAAACTTTTTGCCTACCACTTGATAGTTTGGCATGTGATCCCTTGGACGAGTTAGCATAGTTCTTATTCTTCTTACTCCCTTGATGGAGTCTTAGTTATGTTAGAGAAGGACGTGCGGGGCATAGAGAGGTGATTGGTAGATTTTGTAAATTTTGAGCAGAAGATTGGGCAGCCCTTTAGGCCTACAAGTTTTAGTATATTGGGTCAAGCAAGAGAGTTTAGTAGAGCAACACAAGCACTACACCCTTTGTCTATGGTTAGTCCTACTAATGAGACTATCTCTTCCATATGCTCACTACATCCTATAGCAATAGAGGGATACCACTAGAGGTTTTAGATTATCAACCTGAGTAACTTTTATGTCTTAATAGGTCACTTTTTGCACAAGCATTGTACACTATATCTTTCTTTTTCTCAAAAAGACTTGTCAATGATGGTTTATGAGCACCTTAGAGATTTTTTTTCAAGCATATGATCCCTCTAGTGATTTTACTAAGTTGTTTTAAATAGTTACAATAGTAGCAAGAGGAGACATTCCTATGTTTGTTAATCGGGTGTTAAGTGTAGTCGATTTCTCATGATGGAGAAGGTCAAGGGGTAATAGACCAATTGCAACTGAAGAGATCTCTTTATGTTTGCTCAATCATACCATTGTCCTTCAACATCATTCTCACTTTCAACAACACCTCAATCCGCATCAATTTGGAGTAGTTACACCTAAAGAATGTGAGGCTATATCTTTAGGTATTAGGGCACTCCTAGATATCCTTCTAGAGTGGTTCATTCTACATGTGGATGTGGAGAATGCTTTTAATAGGATCTCACAAGTATCCATCTTTAGAGAGTTTAGGGAGGTTGGTGTATCCTTGGCAAGTCTTATTTCTTTTCTACTGACTTTTTATGGCTCTCTTGCTTCCTTTTACTACCAGCATGGTGGTTCATAGGAGGAAGTCACCATCATGGAGTCAACTATGGGTACATGTTAGGGAGATCCTTTAGGGAGACCCTTATTTGCCATGGCTCACTTTAGAGCTCTTCTATCCACTATTTTAGCTATGCAAGGTTGTGTATTTATCTCTTTGGTAGATGATACACACATTGTGGGCCCTATAGATCAGATTAGGTAAGCCTTTGACCACTTGACTATTGAGCTATATCTAGTAGGTTTTAGAGTCAAGGTGTCAAAGTGTAGAGCATGGTCCCCTTTAGGTATCTCTCCCCACCTTGAGTTTTAAGAGGGTTGTTTCACATCTACATATGGACTATGTGTTCTTGGAGTGCTAGTAGGATACGAGGATTTTCCACATGCTTTTTAGACGCTACCCTTATAGATGATGTTCTACATGTCAATGACCTTCCATTAGTAGGAGATCCACATGTGGCATTTGGTATACTCTCCTCAAGTATTGTTCATCTACCATCCTATCTTATCCATATAATTCCTCCCTCCTCCTCCTTCCTTTCAGAGAGCCTTTGATAGGAGGATTATGAGAGTCTTTGGTGATATTATTAGACCATGGACATTTGAGTGTGTGACAATGGAACTGGCACATAGACAGACAGATCTCTCGTTTAATGCTTTGTGGCAAACAAGAGATAGTTCATCCTCATGGGCACTAGAGGACTTTTCATCTTTTGTTTCACTATCATCATATTAGATTAGAGTTTTATAATTTTCCTTGACGGAGCTATAGTGTGAACATACGCTACATTCTCTCTTAATTGACTCATCCATTCTTAGAGCAAGTCTTTGCTCTTGGATCCTAGCTCAACCGTGCATTAGGGCATTTCAACTTGCACTAGTTATTTTCTCTACAACAATGAGGTTTCACCTAGGTTTGGTCCACCCATCTGCATCTTCATTATTCACTTGTGAGTGTGGTTCTACACTAGATACAATAATGGTCCTTATGACACGATGTCCTTTTGGAGGATAGAAGATAGCTACCCATGATACTACTAGAGACATAGTGTTTTATATGGCACGAGAGAGTGGATACTTGGCTTGGAAGGAGCGATCATATGCTTTGCAAATGACATGTGTCATGGTATACTTATACTTGGTCCGAGATGATCATGGGACATTAGCAGATGACATGGTTAAAGACCCTATGCGAGATACAATTTTGGAGGGAGTGATCACCCATCTCCCTACATAGGCGGTGAGTGCAACAGTATATCGTAAGGTGTCCAAGTATAAGGGCATGCAGCGAGGTCACCTCTTTGTCCCTTTAGCCTTGGAGTTATATGGAGCAATGGACATCACGTTCGTCATATTTGTCAAGGAGTGCATGAGAGCTTATCATATTATACACCAAGGGTAACACTCTCACTCTCATACATTGTAGACAACGTGTGTCCATTGCTCTACAAGAGGTAGTGACTGGTGCAATCCATAGTAGAACAACCCATAGTAGAACAACGTGTGTCCATTGCTCTACAAGAGGTAGTTATTGGTGCAATCCATAGTAGAACGATCACATTAGATGATGGTTCTTTAGATGCTCCAAGTATTTATAGACTACTTGAATAGCTTTGATATCTTAGGTATAATAAGGTAGATTTCTCATTTAGACTCTATTGGGACTTAGCTCCATTTTACATTTTTCATCTCTCCCGATCTCGCTTGATGGGGTCTTCACATCCTTCAATTTTTCTACACAGTCCTTCTCTCCGTGTCTTGTGCTCATGAGGACCTTCCCGAAATGGACTCTTATCTGAATTTAATCTACCTTTCAACCAAGGCAAAACTAACACTCGATGGGGCTATGAGGGTTCCTTTTCCTGATATGAAGCGTGGCCTTTCTTTCGTACCTGCACAATCACGACAGTAACACCATACGGGAGTCGATGCCTGCGTGTACATGTCTTGTGAGTCTATATGTGACAATCTTCGCTTGGGTCGGAGTACTCAGTTTATGACTGATTGAAGAGGTTCGCAGAAACGCTACAATAGCTTTCAACGGTTTGCCACAATGCGTGGTCACGTTAAACCAATGGCCGTCACTAGGCAAAGTTGCCGCCCTAAATATGAGACATAGCAATCGTAATGAAATTGTAAAGACAATGCACTGGAGTGGTACAAGTTACGGACGTGGAGCAATTAAATGTTTGGTCACTTTGGCAGTTCTTCGTGTGTCAGATTTTCTATCTCCCGATGTCTTGAGGGCATTGCCTTATTGATATGAGCTTCGCTTGTCAGATTTCCTTCTATTGAGGTCTCGAAAGCATTTCTTTATTGCTATAAGATTTGATTGCGACGAACGGTTTGGCTTTCCAGATTTCAATAATTATGTACCCAGGTCAAAATTCGATTATTCCTTCTGATAGACCCACCGTTCTCGAAAACTTGGAACGTGAGAAATAAGGAAACTTCTTTCTGGCCGGTGGATTTACTCCCAGGTCTTCTCCAACAATACAAGGACAAAGCTGAGTACAAGGCTCGAGTCCTCTCCGTCACTTACGAGGCTTGTGAGGTCAAACCCAAAGAAGCCGAAGTTGATCAGACCAACATTGCGGAGAGGTTGATCCACGATTTACTACTTGGCGATGTTGAACTCGGCCAACCAAAAGCTGTGCCCAAACAACAAGCGACAAACGGCAGTTTGGAAGAATTCATCGATGTGCCAGTATCTTAGAGGGGCATGATATGGGAGGAATTCTGATTAAGCACTTCGTGATGGCGGTGGAAGAACAACTTGCGGACGGTGAAACACTTAAGCTGCAACGGTTCCTGGACAACTTGAAAGGAGTGTTTTTCTATGGAACTCCTATGAATGGCTCTCGTGCAATTGAAAATGCTGTGGCTCGTATTCCTGACGAGGAGAAAAATCCTATGCTGTCTTGCTGAAAGTTCTAGGCAAGGACACAGCAAGATTGAACGGTACGTTTCGCCAGTTCCGGAATGGTAAAGCCTTTAAAACATTTGCCGTCACAGAAACGGTTCCAACAGATCAGGTAATCATTCTTCTATCCAGATCGATATCATCATATCACTACTTGATTGATAGATCAAAGAGCTCATGCGGAATTGTTTGACGTCTAAATCGACCACGATTCCGTGGCTTCTTTTAGGATGGTGGTAAGGTGCTCATCGTTCGCGAGGGTTCTGCAAGACACGACTGCGACGATTTCTACTCCGCCAAGGACTCTGACCATTTCCAAGTATGTCAGCCATCAGATGAGACGTCATCCTTGACCAAATGTTTTCGACATTCACGATAGCAATAATAGAAAGTATGAAAGTTTCAATAGCAAAGCAAAGTTCTGACAATATGAAAAGAACTTCGAATCGAGAAGCGTGTCCAATGAGAAGCATAAGATAAATCTTGGTTACCAATATACTGCATCCAAATGAGATGACATCAAAGTTAGTTGTCATTGTGTTCAACCAATTCTGCCATATATACAACATATGGAATTAATAACTAGTGGTGTGCTTTTGACATAGCGCTAAAGAGGTGTGTCCCGCGTTCTGTCTCGGATAAACCATCGCTCATAGTGTCGAATTTAATTCTTTGTTATTTGCTGGTGAGATTGGAGTCAATTTATTATTTCGTGACTCTCAGATAGATTTATGTATTTCAACGAAATTACCGCACATGTATGCCCCCAAGTGGATGATGAGAACGGCAAACCTACTAGTACCACATCAAAGCGGAATTTAGGAGGTTCAAAACATCGATTAATAAACGGTGGTTCGAATTGGTTTAATTGAGCAAATTGCTAACACGGTAGTTTCTAATGCTCATGAGGCTCTCCCCGAAATGGTCACCTACCTGGACGTGTAACATCTGCCGATGTTACACGTCTTGAAGTGTAGGTCCCTTTTTCCATTCCGGTTGCCACATTGCATATCACTAGAGCTAATAACTAGTGGGTGATAGGTGTGCGACTCTTGTTATGTTTTCAGATGAGGCCGGTTATATCCGTTACTGTAATGCACCTATGATAGGTGTGCGACTCTTGTTATGTTTCCAATGAGGCCGGTTATATCCGTTACTTATGATAGGTGTGCGACTCTTGTTATGTTTCCATATGAGGCCGGTTATATCCGTTACTGTAATGCACCTAAACTGGACCGCTGGCTCTAAAGAACGTCGCTTCTGTCACCGGTTGTACGGTTGTAGGCTCTTTTCCTCCGTTCACAATTCTCGTTCAAATTTTAGAAAAAGGTTACCTCATAGAACACATGAAGGATAGAGAATCAAGCCATACAATCCCTTGTATGGTTTGTAGAGAGGCAAAGGTAAAATGGAATTAGGCCCAAGTAATATCAATATGAGAGATCTACCCTACCGCATCTAAGATATCCGAGCCATGCAAATCATAAGGTGTACAAACTGTAGGAACATCCGAAGAAGCATCACCTAGAGTGATTGCTCGCTTATGGATTGCACCAACCAATGCTCTATGTAGAGCAATGGACACCCGTTGTCTAAAATATGCTACTGAGTATGAGAATGAGAGCAATACTCCCCTTGTCTACTATAACAAGTTCCCATGCACTCCCTGACAAATATATCAAATGTCGTGTACATTGTTCCATATAACTCCAAGTCTAGAGGAACAAAGAGATGACCTCGCTGCATACCTCTATACTTGGAGATCTTGCATGTTGTTACTCAGCTTGCCGCCTATCTAGGAGGATGAGTAATCACTCTCTCCAAAATTGCATCACACATAGTGTCAATAACCATAACATCTACCATTTTTACCTCATCATCTTGGACCAGGTACAAGTATGCTTTAACACATGTCATTTGCAAAGAATATGAATGCTCCCTCCAAGCAAGGTATCCACTCTCTCATGCTATAGTAAACACTATATCCCTAGTGACATCATGGGAAACTATCCTCAATCCTCCATAAGGATATGTCATATGGATTGTTGTTGCATCTTGTGTAGAATCAAACTCACAAGTCAGTAATGAAGATGTAGATTGGTGGACCAAACCTAGGCAGAACCTCATCACAGTAGAGAAAGTTGCTGGTGCAAGTCAAAATGACCTAATGCATGGTCAAGCTAGGATCCAAGAGCCTGCACCCTTGCCAAAGCAAGAGTGAAGATGTGCTCTAGTGGTCCAAGGGATAAATAAGTCAACTAAGAGAGAATGTAGCATGTGTTGACACTATCACTCCATCAAGGAAGATTGAAAACTTCCGGTCCAATCTGATGGTAATGAAGCAAAAGATGGAAGGCCCTCTTGTGCTCATGGAGATAGACCATCTCTCATCAATTACAATAACACTTGCAAAGAAAAGGATCCCTCCTCCACCTTGGTCACATATATCTGAAAAATTGGCCTATCAACAACCACCAAATGGGAGGAAATTAAGGGTCCCAAGAGAGCACAACTACCCAAAAATGCTATAGGTGTCAACTCCTCCATAAACAATAGGTCCCTCCGCATAAGATTGGTAGAGATGTCTGTTTATGTGCCAAATCCACCATCACACACTCAATTGTCCCTGGTCCAATGAGGACTAATGATATCACCAAAGACTCTTAATCCTCCTATCATAAGCTCTCAAACATGATAGGAAAGTCAAGGAAGGGAGAACCATGTTGAAAAACTAAATTGATCAATAAGCAATACTAGAGAATAGTATATTAAATTCCACTCGTGGATCTCCTAGTAGCTAAAGGTCATCCACTTAGAGAATATCATGTGCAAATGTAGTGTCTAAGAAGCATGTGACAAAATCTCTGGATCCTATTGGCACTCCAAAAATATGAAATCCATTAGTAGAGGTGACACACCCCTCTAGAAGCTTGAGGTGGGGAGAGATAGCTGAAGGGGACCATGCTTTGCCTTAGATACCTTAACTCTCAAGCCTAAAAGATGTAACTTGGTAGTCAAGCGATCAAAGGCTTGCCTAATTTGATCTATGGGCCCACAATGTGTGTATATTCCACTAAGGAGAGAAATACACAATTTGGCATAGCCAAAGTAGTAGATAAGAGAGTTCTAATTTGTGCCATGGCAAACAAAGGTCCCCCTAACAGATCTTCTTGTTGTATACACCCATTTCACTCAAAGATGGTGACTCCCTCATGTGACCACCCATGCTGGTATTAAAGGGAAGCAAGAGGGCCATATAATGATCACACAAAAGGTATAAGACTCACCAAGGATCCACCCGCCTCCCTAAACTCTCTAAAGATGGGTGTCCAAGAGATGCTATTACAAATATTCTCAACATCCAACTGTAGGACAACCCACTTTGGATGGATATCAAAGAGTGCACGGATGCTTAAGGAAATAGTCTCACAACCTCCAAGTATAGCTACTCCAAATGGATGAGTGATGCTATAGGACAATGGTGCAGCTAACAAAACACAAAAAGATCTCTTCAAAAGAAATTGGTCTAATGCTCATTACCCTTCTCCATCATGAGAGGTAGACTAGTCCCTCACACCCAACTAATTGATGTAGGAATATTTACCTTTACTACCACTACATCCACCTAAAATAGCTTGGTAAATCCACTTGAAGGAATATCTGCTTGAAAGTAATCTCTAAGATGTTCATATACCATCTCTTACAAGCCTCTTGAGGAGAGGCAAAGTGCAATACAAACACTTGTGCAAAAGTGACCTATCAAGACATAAAAGCTACTTAGGTTGATAATCTAAAATCTTTAATGATATCCCCTCTCCTATCATAGGATATAGTGAGCATAGAGATAGTATCATCAGTAGGAATGGCTATAGACAAAGGGTGTAATGCTTGTGCTACTCTACTTAACTCTCCATTTGGACTCAATGTCCTACATTGTCTTAATAGAGTGGACTCTATGATATCATGTGTAGAAAATATATCTCCTAAAACATGTAGCCCTAACTGACTTCTCTTGCTGGGTACCCCAATCCACCACTCAGAATTGATCAAACCCAGTAGCCACCTCTTTAGGGCCCACACATCCCCCTCTAGCATACCAAATACATCATTGAGTGAGTAAGAGGAATAAGAACCATGCTAACTTGTCCATGGGATCACATGCCAAACAATCCAGATGTATGTGAAAAGCCTATCTAGCCTCATCATGGAGTGTATGGTATAGCTTATGGAATAAACATGGATATGGAAAACTAGTCTCAAATAACCCTAAGATACAATCCATTTGAGATGCTAACCACATCCACAACTTGATCGATATCCTTGGAACAATCAACAAAAGGAAGGACGTGTGCTTAATCTCGAGTGTCACCATTATAGTAGTGGTTGCTCAACTCACGTTAGTAGTGGCTTAATCATAGTCCTTGTGCATCCTTCCCACAGGGATGTTTACCCCTTGCAAGGTGAACTGTCATTGATATATCAAGCATGGTGTGGCTTGAGCCACTCTCGGAGGCCCTACATGGGAAGTGGAGCCATGGCTAGCACAAAAATAATGATTGTAACACACGATGCTCCTCTCTATATTTTCCCATACCTACAAATCCACAAATTCTCACATCCTAAGTCACATGAGTTAATACAATCCCTCTAAATCATAAAAATTATAAACTCTCATAACTTTCCATTTATATCTCAAAAATGTTTAAACTAAATTCCCATGGAACTCAAGCATGAATACAAAGAGATTACAAATGAAAATTCTCAAACCATCACTCTCAATGTGAAATAAACACTAAAAACACCTAAAAGTATCATAACTTTCTAATAGATTCTCCATATATTTCAATCTAGGTACCAATGGAACCAAAATTGAAAAATAAATAGAATATAATATTCACTCATGTGATATTGATATATATATATATGAGCTCTCCACAACTCTAGAATATCCTTTCATACGGTGCCTCCATTCTCTCTCTCTCTCATGTTCATGTTCCCATCTCTCTCTCTCCCCTCTCTTTTTATAGAAACTAAATTCAAGGAAATGGAACTAAATTTAATGCAATTAGAAACTAGTCCAACTAAACAAGTATTAGTTCTACTGAACTTCCAGAGTTTCAGAAAGATCTGATTTACTTCTCTTTACTGCCTGAGATGCTAACCAGTCTCAAAACTAGATTGGTATCCCTGGAACGGTCAACAAAGAGATAGAGCAAATGTATGTAATCTCAAGTATGTGATGTGGTTGCTTGCTTCATGTGAGTATCTCAAGTGGTCAAATTATAATACTTGTACATCTATCAAACATAGTTCTTTACCCCTGGTGAGGTAAAACATGGATGATATACCAAGCATGGTGTGACCCAAGCCGCTCTGAGCGGCCCCACATGGGGAAGTGCAACCATGGCCAGAATAAAAATAACAATCATCACATATGATGTTCTTCTCTATATCTCTCCATATTTACAAATCACAACCCCTCACATCCCAACTCACATAAATAAATACAATATTTCCAAATTCAAAAACTATATCCTTTTATAATTTTCAATTTTTATCTCAAAACTTTTTGAATTAAATTTCTATAGAACTCAAACATGAATAGAAATAGATTATAAATAAAAATTCTCAACCCATCATTCTCAGTGTGAAATAAACCTTACTGATTCTAAAAGTATTCATTACTTTTTAATGAGTTTTCCATATTTTTACATCTAGATACAAATGGAACCAAAATTGAAAAATAACAAACAAAATACATTATTCACTCATGTGATATATCCAAATGAAAACTCTACTATTCAATCTAGATACCAATGCAAAAAAAAATGTAAACAAAAAAAATACAATATTCCCTCCTTAGATATATACAAATGAGCTCTCTGCCCCCCTCTAGAATATACCTCATTCCTCTCTCTCCCCCATTCCCCTCTCCCTATCCCCTCTCGTTCCCTTATCCCTATCCCCTCTCGTTTTATAGAAACTAGATTCAAAGCAATGGAACTAAATTTAAGGCAATTAGAAATTAGTCCAGCTAAATAAATATTAGTTCTATTGAACTTCCCGAGTTGCATGAAGATCTGATTTTGTTCTCTTTGCTTACTTTTCGACACTACTCCGGATATCGACGACCAGCTTGGTCAGACCGGCAATAGTTTTAGAGATCTATCACGGATCTTCGCTTGGGGTTCAGAGTTCTCGGTTTATAACTCACTGAATGAATAGGTTCGAAGAGGCGATAGAGTAAGTTTGAACAGTTTGACACTATGAGTGGTCACGATAAACCAATAGTCGGCACTAGACAAAGTAGTCGCCCTTAGTACGAGACATAGCAACCGGAAGTAACAGTGTAGAAATAACGAACTCGTGTGGTATTACGTACCAACATGGAGCAATTAAATGTTCGGTCACTCCGGCAGTTGTTCGTGTGTCAGATTTCTATCTTCCGTGGTCTCGAGATCATTTCCTTACTGCGAGTTTAGCTTTTCAATTTCAATATTTAAGTTCCCAGGCGAAATTTAAATGATTCTTTCTTATAAACCCACCGCCTCTTACGCGACGTCCCTGAATGAATATTTATGAAAGTTTCAGACGGAAATCAGTGAATTCATTAGGAAATATACAGATTTTTCAAGCCTGCGGGGGATACAGTACAACTGTAGGACAGATTATGTGTTTGCACATCGTAACCAGATCTGGTATTAATGTGTATCAACCCAACAGGGCATCCAATCGACTCAACTGTAGGACGGACTCCGTCTTTACACATCGTAACCAGATCACATATAAATGTGCATCCTGTCCAAACATGAGTGTTGTTCCGAAACACATTAGTGATCTTCGACAGTTCAAACAAGTTTGAAGTGTTGCTCAGCGACACTGCTCCGAAGCACACCAGATTCGTCGACTTTAAGAGGAGTTTCCACGGTACTAGTCTTTGCTCTAGAGAACATACTTGTGGTTAATATAACTCCTTGGAATTACAAATAGTTATGAATGCATTTTTCAGATTTGTTAGCGTTAGGAGTGTAGGAGAGGTATTATTTTTACTTTTCTACTTGGAATATATTTTAGATAGAATATAGAATATGTCCATTATAGCACAAAGAACATTAGTTAGTGTAATCATAAAAGAAACAATCACACAGGGTAGGTGATGTTCCAATAGTACGTAGATCATATGATTTAGATGATTGTTTCAATAATATATTATATTGATCATGTTATTTACGTTACTTTGATATCTTAGGTATTGTAATGAAAATTTCTCATATCGATATATTGGAGTTTAGCCCCATCTTACCTGTTATATTTTATCTTTGTCCAGATTGATGGGGTATTCTTCTCCTTCTTGTTATTCTGTGCAGTCGCTTGTTATCCTAGATAGTCGCTTTTCTGTTCTGATAGACGACCATAGTGCAGTGGTTTACAAGGTACTAGATTTCATGTATAAAATCAATATGGAGAATCTGGAATCCATAAATGCGTTTACAAGGTTCTATATTTCACTTACAAAATCTATATGGGAGAATCTGTAAATACATAAATGCGTTTTGTTGCGGTGACTCCATAAAAAGGAATGTCCACATGTCCTCCACTTTGAATAATAAATATTGAGAAAGAATAACCGAATCTTCGACTCTGAAATATAAATATTGAGTTCAGAAAAGCCTAACTCCTCCCTGCAGCAGAAATTCATACCAATAAGCAAATGCTCCGAGAGAATATTAAGTTCGTCGGCCACTGATTTTGAGTATTTAATGTACTTAAATTTCTCAGCAATCTATATATCAAATAAGCTCAAGGATTCGCACCTTTGGTGATATTCACATTCTCTTCTGGTTATTCCAAACCTCCATAATGTACCACAAGCTGATATTACTAGCGGCTAGTGTTGCTCGGGACAGGTAAGTTTCCTTTGTCACAATGTTTGAATTGATGGTTGGAAAAGACTTAATCGTACACATTTCTATTTCTCTATATTTTGGAGGATTAGTGTCACAAAATTGGTTATAAAAGAGACTTAAACCAAAACTCTCATTCATTTCTATTTCTGTATATTTTGGAGTAGGACAAGTGTTATGAAAATCATTCCTGGGTGAATTTTGGCATTTCTATTTCTATGTATTTTGGAGCATGACTAGTGTTATGGAGAAAATTCTTTGGTGGACATTGGTATATCTACTTCTTATTTCTCTATCTCAATATGGTATTAGAACAGAGCAGAGTACCCGGCAAATTTCGTGCTCGCCCGCCTTATACTTGATTAGTTATGTTCTGGGCCCTTAGGGCCAGTGGGCCCCAGCCTACGATAAAATACACGGGAGCCCTGAGGAATCCGGCTCCCTTACTTCCTCTTTAACAGCAGTCGTTCATGCGCTTCGCCATTTGCAGAGCTCAGGTGCCAATGGTTAATTGCTGGTTGACAAGGACCGAAAGAGTCTCGGATTCGCCAATACAGAACCCCATCTTAAATACAAGAAAACCGGCTTGCTCAAGCGTTTGAGTTCAAAATTGGGAGAATATCTAGATTGCTAAACAGTGATTTTATTTTATTGATTTACATTTACAAACTAGATACACTTGGCATTATCACATGCAAGTTCTTAACAAAGAATCATTATTTAGCATGGAAGTCTATAAATCATTATTTATCTTCTTGAAGGTAAAGAATAGTTTGATTTTGTCACAACGAATGAAGCTTGTGCCCGATGGTTCTCTTTTAGATCCTAATGTACATGTTTGGAGACAACATACTAATCAAGCTATGCATTACCTTTCTTTGTATGTTTCACCTTCATTGTTTGGTTACATATAAGTGATTGATATTCCCAAAGAAGTTTAAGATGCGAAGCAAATGTTTCTTAGATTTTAACAAAGATAAAAGAGCTTTAGTTCAAGCAGTAATTAATTAATAGAGGTTAAGAAAGGAAATTAAGAAAGATAGTCTTTGACACATTTTTTATTTGGTTGAGCAACTCAATAATATTAGAGTTCAGGTTGTATACTTCTACGTGATATGCAAAGATCTACCAAAAGGAGTATAAACCTTTGGAGACTTTTGGTAGATAATTCCAAGTTGTAAATCCAAAACAATGAGCATAGGAGAGTGAAGGTCTTTTCATATAGTGTCTACCGGCTTATCTTGTAAGTGGCAATCTATTGCATGGTTGAGTCTCTATCTTGGCTACAAATACACAACACTGATGATTTTGCATCATCAAGGAGTGTATGCTCCATCAAAGATTGTGTGCAACATGCACTCCTAAATCTCACCAATTTCATGTATGTAAGCTAGAGTCACCCTGTTTCAAATGCCTTCAGCCTTTAAATGTGTACTAAGCCTTGAAATGTGTACTAAGACTGCCGTGACCCACGTAAGGAAAACTCGGAAAGGTAAACGAAATCCCCAAATTTCTCATAAACAAATATTGATTCAGCTTTCACACGGAAGCTTACTGGGTTCTCACTGGTCTGACATAAATGCCACTTCCATATCAAGGACCAAAAGCATCGCAACATGACTTTTCGCGAGAGAATCTAATTCAGGCCCTTGTGCAGTAGCTCGATGTGGGGCCTCCAGCTACTCCGGCAGCCCGTCCAGGCTTGCCTCCATCGATATAAAACGAACAGAAGTCATTCACTTGTGGAAAAGGGCGACCGCGTAGGATAACAAGAAGCATGGGACATCAAGCCACAAGGACAAAACACAACGAGTAAAAAGGGATTAAACCCCTAAAGTATTCACATGGGGACGCTGATTATTCAAATGCATCCTACCACATGGCCCCAGATCGCGATTAACCAATTTAACGAACATAGTTTTCACATTCTTAGTGCTCAACAGTATAGATTTCTCTGGAATTTAGGCCCAAGTTACATTGTATGTCTTTTTCTGTGGTACGGCTTGATGCAGTCTTTCTATCCTTTGTCTTCTATGTGTCCCTAGTAACCAAATCGCCAAAACTAACTAAGGTCGCCGGGTCAATTTACTCAGGTGAAAAATGTGATGTCAAGTCGACTGTCAAATTTGTTCTAAGAATGGACGGTGATTATGCATCTTTCTACGATTTTTACTGGGTAGGGGTAAAAAGTGCACGGACTGAAGGTGAAAAGGATAATTGGTCATATTGACTTACAGTCACTGGGACTCAAAAGTCAACACTCACTGTTCAACGAGCTAAACCAATCGACAGACCTCACGAGAGACGAAAGTGTTTGTCTGGTCTGTGGACTCTGTCTTGTAGGTCTTTGACAATCAATGTACATGTACACTCAAGCCGCACGTAAAGTAGTTTCGAGTACTTCTAATATTTTCTGTAGCTCCCGCATTGGATCCTACACCATTTGAACTCCCCTGTCCAATGTCTGTACACCCGCTAAGCAAATGTCATCAAACTTGGAATCGATCTCTAACTGCTTCAACTACAGTTACAGTAACATACACTCGATCTAGCTGTGCATACAGCGAGGATAAATTGCCTTTCCGTCATGCAAAACTCTACCATGTCATTCTCATAGATGAACGAAGTCGCCCCTAACGTCCTCCAACTTGTAGACGGATTGTATGACGTCTCAACGGAGGTGAAGGAAGTAAATCCTGGGTCATCGCTCTGACTCCTGGGCTCGATTGTCATAGCAGGACGAGTTCAGGATGGGACTACCAGAAACGAATGCCGATCCGAGAGTGGTGTTTCTTCAGTTTGCGGTCAAATGGAGTAGTCACTTGAAGCTCTGCGGTTCCTTTGCAACATTTGCTTATGAAGAAGCTCGTATGAAGAAGCTGTTAAACTGGTTTCAATGTCTTAAAGATAAGGCCATGGATTCTCACTATCTGCCTGCTAGTGCCGAAGTGCCAAATGAAGGAGAAGGGCGCGTAACGGCTTACCAGCTGGCCCAGACGGAAAAGTACTAAAAGGTAAGGCATTCTCCTTGAGAAGTAGAGTTCGTCTCATCACACGGTATCTTTTACGCTCTCGACCTTGAATTCCTCAACATGTCCCCGTAAGCATCGTGTTCCAAGGGGATGCCGTCCCGCCTGTATTCTTAAAGATGCAAACGATAGATGTGAACCAAAGATGTTTAACGTAACAATGTGAACTCAATATCCTATGTCAGCAAGAATCTCGTCAAACCTTTTCCATCTCATGGACCAGTGTAGATCGTTTTGAGATGAGCATCACCAACTGTTCCTAGCACTCACTCTCATATTTGCTTCGTGGATTGTCTATATGCTATTCCTTCTTCAAGGATTGCTCCAAGCTTTTATTTTCTCCATTGGTCTGGTCGTGTCCCCAAAATTGGGCTTTTTTACAGAAGCTCAGCAAAAGGTGATAACCGTAAAAGACGTAAACGATCAAGTATCTGCAATATGGGGGTCGGGTTCAGGTGTGGCCGCATGGTTACGCGTTTCTTAATCACTGCAGAACAATTGCATGGTTGAAGGCTCCGTATATGAACTATTACCATCAGAGCTTCCAGATGTAGAAATTGTGTTATTCCATGGATTATGTTATTCCATGGATTGCAACGGAACGAATCAGAGCTCCAGCATGCGTTCTGGAAAACTTGGAACGTGAGAGGTAAGGAAACTTCTTTCTGGCCGGTGGATTTACTCCCAGGTCTTCTCAAAGTCCAAGAAGAAAGCTAAGTACAATGCTCGAGTCCTCTCCGTCACTTACGAGGCTTGTGAGGTCAAACACAAAGAAGCCCAAGTTGATCAGACCAACATTTCGGAGAAGTTGATCGAAGATTTAATACTTGGCGATGTTGAACTCGGCCCACCAAAAGCTGTGCCCAAACGACAAGCGACAAACGACAGTTTAGAAGAATTCATCCATGTGCCAGTTATCTTAGTGGGGCACGATCTGGGAGGAATTCTGATTAAGCACTTCGTGATGGCGGTAGAAGACAAACTTGCCGATGCGGTTGAGGATTCAAAAATACTTAGCTTTACAGGGTACTAGATTACACGGGACACCTGCCGCGCCTATATTTAAAATCGACATGGAGTATCCGGAAATAAATAAATGCATCTATTGCATTGGCTCTATAAGAAAGAATAGTCGAATACTATACTTTGAAATATAAGTATTCAGATCTGAAAAGCCAAACTCTTCCTTGCAGTAGAATGTCATAGCAATACGGAAGATTAAGCTCCGAGAGAAGATTAAGTTCGTCCGTGACCGAATTTGAGGATGTAATGCACTTGAATCTCTTAGCAATCTGAATATCAAATGAGCTGAACGGTTTGCACCTTTGGTGATATTCACGTTATCCTCTGCTTATTCCAGACCTCCACAATATACAGCTGAAAAATCTAACTGGTCTGCCGACTGTACTTGGTCTGCAGCTTAATGCAAATGAAAGAATGAACCACTGAAAAATAAATGAATGATTGGACTGCTTATCTGTTGAGCCAGATTATCTACTTGAGTCTGCACACATATCTAACGTACGACAAGTATTGACAAAATATTGACAATTGTTCAGCTAGTTTCGGCATTGATGAAATCGTTCGTATTGACAATCGTTCAGCTACTTTCGGCATTTATGAAATCCTTCAGCATTGACAATCGTTCAGCTACTTTCGGCACTTATGAAATCCTTCAGCATTGACAATCGTTCAGCTACTTCGGCACTTATGAACTAAATCGTTCATATTGATAATCGTTTAGCTACTTCGGCACCGATGAAATCGTTCGTGCTAACTATAGCCGCCATCTACTTCCTTGATAATCGTTTAGCTACTTCGGCGGTGATGAAATCGTTCGTGCTAACTATAGCCGCCATCTATTTCCTTCGGTTGTTTAACGTATCCGGTCTCTCGTGTGTCCATAACGTTAGCTATTGATAATCGTTCAACTACTGATGAAATCGTTCGTATTGACAATCGTTCAGCTAGTTAGACACTGATGAAATCGTTCGTGCTATCCATAGCCGCCATCTACTTCCTTCGGTTGTTGAACGTATCCGGTCTCTAGCGTGTCCATAACGTTAGCTGTGATAATTTATTTTTTTTCTTTTTTCTTTTTATTTTTTATTTATTTATTTATTATCCTCTTTCGCCGTTGCTCTAGTTACATTATTTCCTGGTCCTCAACTGTCCAAAGAAGACACTATCCATGCTTACTGGAAAACTTGGACAGTGAGGCCGGATCTGACGATCGCTAGTTGGTGCCAGTGCCACCGAGACTTCTTCAAGAGGGGGCACCCAAGTGGAAACTTAGGGTACTTTCAGTAACGTATGAGGCCTCAGCAGATACGGGATCTGTCGGTAACGGGGTGAGCAATGAGTATTTCATAGCCAAGAACTTGATGAATGATCTCATTCATCGATGCGGCGTGAGTCAAACGAACAATGTCCCAGTGATTCTAGTAGTATATGATCTGGGTGACTTTTTGATAAAGTATTTTGTCAGGAAATTAGTAGAGAGAGTTGGATCCGAGCCTGATGGAAAGTTGAAAACCGAGTACACGCATTTCTTAGCAAATTGAAGACATGTCTTTTTCTTTTTTGCTACCCCTGCTAGTGGATCTAGTGAGATTAAAGAAGTTTGAGATGGCATCCGGAAGGAGTCATAAAATCAGATGTTTGAGTATTTGAAGGTACTGAGTGCACATTCAGCAAGAATTAATAGTGAATTCAGCCAAATCAGACTTTCATCAGAAACCAAGTTCAAGACTCATGGAGTGTTGCCCTACTGGCATACAAATCAAGTACATTTGGTGTTTCTAATGCTGCCTCCAGAATGATATGCCTGTAATGCAGAAGTCATCCCAAGCTTGTTCGTTGCGAGGAGTTAGTGTGAACGAACTGTAAACTTTGTATGGAACTTCCAGAGGCTAATACATAGAGGGTTGTGCCCTTGAATATTGGAATCACATAAAGGCTTAAAAAACGCTCAAGTCGTTGTAGAAGGATCCGCAAGGAACGATGTGGATGTATTTTACTCAGCGGGATGTGACCACTTCCAGGTGTGTCAGCCGGAGCATGAGCCGTGCAGCGTACTGAAGTTTCTGATTCATGGCACACGGGAGAATAGCAAGGCTCCATAATCACGACAGTCTTGAGCGGACGGCAGATACTGAGTTCGTGCACATGTATAGTGTGGAGGGTAACTGTTTTCTAATGCTGTGCATGAAGTCCGGTGTTGGTGTATGAGAGCTTAAGCCGTTCCCAGGTGTTGGTATATGAAAACAAGCTTGGGATGACTTCTGCATTACAGGCATATCATTCTAGAGGTAGCATTAGAGACACCAAATGTACTTGATTTGTATGCCAGCAGGGCAACACTCCATGAGTCTTGAACTTGGTTTCTGATGAAAGTCAGATTTGGCTGAATTCACTATTAATTCTTGTTGAATGTGCACTCCGTAACTTCAAATACTCCAGCATCTGATTTTTTGACTCCTTCCGGATGTCATCCCAGACTTCTTTAATCTCACTAGATCCACTAGTAGGGGTAGCAAAAAAAAAGACATGTCTTCAATTTGCTAAGAAATTTGTGTACTTGGTTTTCAACTTTCCTTCAGGCTCGGATCCGGCTCTCTTTTCTAATTTCGTGACGAACTACTTTATCAAAAAGCCACCCAGCTCATATCCTACTAGAATCACGGGGACATTGTCCGTTTGACCCACGCCGTATCGATGAATGAGATCATTCATCTAGTTCTCGGCTATGAGATACTTGTCACTCGCCCCGTTACCGACAGATCCCCTATCTGCTGAGGTCTTGTATGTTACTGAAAGTACCCTAGGTTTCCACTTGGGTGCCCCCTCTTGAAGAAGTCTCGGTAGCACTGACACCAACTAGCGATCGGCAGGATCCCGCCTCACTGTCCAAGTCTTCCAGTAAGCATGGACAGTGTCTTCTTTGGACAGTTGAGGACCGGGATAAAATACTAACTCAACCTGACAATCTTCCGATCCGCCATAAAGCTCATACACATGCTGATTCAGTCTCTGTACACACAACCAAGGGACTTAGTAAGCATTTCATCTCTCGTACGGCACAAAACCAGTTTGCTATGAATCAGGAATCTACTGTGAAATAAGCATGAGGTTATATTGCGTCTATACCTTGAATTTGTCGTCCGTACCGTTATCAGCTATGCCCTTGGAAGTCCCGGACCAGACGAAGCCCAGGGCTTTAGCGATCACACTGCCTATTGCGGTATATTACAGAGCCAATTCTAAACTGAGACGTTCTCCTTCGAAAACAGTGAGTATCTACGAAAATGTACGAATGCAGATCTGTCAATTGTTCTACACACAGCTCAAATTTATCAAATGCTCTACTCAACGTGTATGTCAAAGAAGGAAAAAAGACCACCTAATTTCATCTACCTTGTGAAAGTGGAAGAGAAACAGAAAAGAAGTTTTATTTTCAATCAAATGTTCAGGAATACGTCCACCGAAAATATATGTGATGTAAGGTCGATTGGTGAGCTTCAGCCCTTTATACTTGGACATTGCATTCAAGGTGATACCTCTCAGAGCATACTTCTCGACCCTCAACATACGCGCTATCACCCGCGTTCACAGGGAAATCTCCAAAGTCACCCGCACCAACACACCCAATGTTTTCAACGATACGAGTAGACTACCGGATCCCACGGCCACGGAAATTATCCAGGTTTACCCCTGATCGATTTACAGTCGAATGTGCACTAAACAACGCACAACGCACCTCAAGACCACACTTCTTATCCCTTTTGACCTTTCCGCCTGATGAGACTATCGTCCAACACCTTCCTCCCACCACCGGCCATATCGGACGCGTAAACTGCTTGATACTCGTAGACTACAACAGGGGTTTGTGAGCCTGGAAGCAACTGAGTTGATGGTTTGACTGAGCACATCCAGCGTTTCCGGGAGAGGGGAGATTCCATTAAGCACATGCCTTCTCACCAAAGTCTCTGTTCGATTAAAATTATTCGAATCGTCTCTAACTCGCTAACCGGATGAAATCGAGCGAGGAATTATCCTAACGATCTCTTTAATGATTCGGTTGATACATTTCCCACTATATCGGGTACCAATGTAGACGTGCCACCAATTTCAGTACAACAGAGTTCATCAGAAAGAACATCTACTCTCCCGACGGGATTATTGTAGTTCCACCATCGTCTTGGGGGACTCGGGGAATGGATCAACTTAATCCGCCATGCACAGCTGAGGTTCTTGTCCCGAATTTAAATGAGAAGTCACAGTTCAGTCTTCCCAATTGTGGAGTTTCCTCGTTCTTTTCCTTCGGGGTATTCCATTTGGCCTTTTGGAAATTCCTTCCTTTGGCTTTGGGTCCAGCGTAGTCTGGTGGTAAGGAATAATTGGTAATCTGGACACGAATAGATGTTAGTCTTTTCACTCCTCAACTACTACCCTACAGTACACGCTGAGAGTATTTCGAAAGGTTCAAGACAGTCTGGAGATCTAGAAGTAGCGCTTCTCAACTGGGTAGCCCACTAAACAAGGGCCTGTCAGGTGCAGGCTGCTGTAAGGTGCTCTTGAGGACCTCCTTCGAGTGACAAGTACTCGAGCAGTCCGAATTGCTATGAGATAATGCGAAGGTGGCGAATCTTCCCATTCTCTGCGTATATTTCCGAGGACTAGTCCCCCACAGAATCATTTTATATCTCCATCCCGAACTCAAGCCTACGGGCTTCAGTTCGCCGCAGGAGGATGTGCAGCTTACCCGCTGAGCTTCAGTGCACCACCAAGCCCTGTATTATGCTCTAGAACCGCTATTTCGAAGTGAATAAACGGCACTCAACTCATTCTTGGTCAAATGGTGTGCTTCATGTCTCGCGCTCTCAAGCCCGGAGCCCAATAAATTTCAGCCTTCGATTTGCAGCGAGCTCCTCGACTTCCTCAGCCTTTTAGCAGAAAATTATATGAATATCCTTTAATCTTCCCAATCCCTCAGATAATTGGTAGCTGAGGGATTGGGAAGATTAAAGGATCCTGCATCGGTTTTTGTAGATTTACGTGCTATCACTAATCTTGCTCCGTCAAGTACCAACGGTACTATTGTGAACAAAATAATTGTCATATTCTCGGTAAGAATTTAATATTTATCGTAAATCTGGATTAACGAAATTAGTTTACACAGCGAACAAGAACGTATACATACCATTTCACTTGAAGATATTCTCTATCCACGTTCTCACCTGTATATGCTGTCTAGAAAGAGTTTTACTTCATTTGTAGAAAAACAAGGCGATCCGCTTGATATCACAATTGTGATTTAACATGACTTTTTTTCTGCTTCGTCTTTGTGAAGAGAACTTAAGACAGTGTTACCTCCCTACGTTGATCCTCTCTTTGTTGATATCCTTCATTACTTAATATCACACCCCGCCCACCAAGTTTGTGATTTGGCTATAGTTAATATCACATGCCGTCCACCAAGTTTGTTCAGCGGCTATAGTTAATACCTCCGATCCCTAGTACTCAATATCTACAAGAGTAATTATCAAGATAAAGAGGAACATGTTCTTTAAAAGGGATGACGATTCTTGTTGCACATGCCAACTATCCAACGGGTTTTGTCTAGTTGCTTGTAAATAAATTTCATGTTGCAAGCTACGGATAAATTAATGAGCTATAAAGTGAGATGGGCGGGGGCGTGGGGATACCTCCTTAAACAAAGGTGTGATTTGGCAAAAAGGTATGCCAAAGCACGTACACATAGAGCCTTCGACGCCGTAACCATAACCCTTTTGGAACCCAATACGGCAATCCTAAAACCCTACACTAAATCTACAAGCCTTGAAGATGCTCCGCTGAAACAAAGATAGATAGGAGTTACTCACAAAGGGCAGGTGTCAACAATCAGCAGCACTTGCTATCAACTCCACCCACTAGTCCCTCATCCCAACTTGATATTGATCAAAATATAATCAATGATGATATCAAATTTTAATTTGAAAAGAAACTCCCCTCTAATAACCTCTATTATTCAATGGTTCTCTTTGATCCCCTTTAGGTATCCCTCCACACCTTGAACTTCTTGAGGGGTGTATCACCTACACAGATGGACTTCGTGTTCTTGGAACGCCAGTAAGATCGAATGATTTTGTGACACTCTTCTTAGATGGTTGCCCTTGCAGAGGATGTTCTCCATGTGGATGACCTTCCATTACTAGGAGATCCGCAAGTGGCATTTGGTATATTCTTTTTTAGTATTGCTCATTTTGTCACACGCTTCTTAGATGGTTGCCCTTGCAGAGGATGTTCTCCATGTGGATGACCTTCCATTACTAGGAGATCCGCAAGTGGCATTTGGTATATTCTTTTTTAGTATTGCTCATCGACCATCCTCCTCCGTATTGCTCATCGACCCTTTGTATAGTTCCCCCCTCACCGTCCTTCCTATCACATCTGAGAGCATTTGATAGGAGGATTAGGGGAGTCTTTGGTAATATTATTGGACCAGTGACTTTTGAATGTGTGATAGTGGATTTTGCACGTAAACAGACGGCCTTGATGATCTCATGTGGTGGGGTTGGCTTGCTATTTTGGGAGGAGATGGCACCTATAGCATTTTTGAATAGTTGTGCTCTCTTGGCACCCCTACTTTCCTCTCGTTTTGTGGTTGCTGATAGGCCGGTTTTGGGGAGACTTATGTGACAGAGGTGGAGGGACGATTCTTTTCTCTCGAGGTGTTATTGGGACAGACGAGAGATAGTTTATCCCCATGAGCACGAGAGGATTTTCCACGTTTTGCTTCATTATAGTCAGATTGGACTAAAGGTTTACAGTTTTCCTTGATGGAGCGATAGTGTGAGCATACACTACATTCTCTCTTAGTCTACTCGTCCATTCCTCAGGCTACTAGAGCACGTCCTTGCTCTTGCTCCGGCAAGGATGCAGGCTCTTGGATCCTAGCTTGACCATGCATTAGGGCATTCCAACTCGCACCAGCTACTTTCTCTATAATGATGAGGTTTTGTCTAGGTTTGGTCCACCCATATGCATCTTCATTACTCACTTGTGAGTGTGGTTCTACACTAGATGTAGCAGCGGGTCCACAGGACACAATGTCCTTTGGAGGACAGAGGATAGCTACCCATGATGCCATAAGGGACATAGTGTTTGCTATGGAACGGGAGAGTGAATACTTGGCTTGGAAGGAGCGTTCATATGCTTTGCAAATGACACGTGTCATGGTAGACTTATACTTGGTCCGAGATGATCAGGTGACAATAGTAGATGTCGTGGTTACGGACCGTACATACCGTTTCGGAGGGAGTGATTACCCATCCCCCTGGATGGGCGACGAATGTAGCAGTAGGTCGCAAGGCCTCCAAGTATAGAGGTATGCATCGAGGTCACCTCTCTGTTCTTGTAGCCTTGGAGTTATATGGAGCGATGGACACGACATTTGACACATTTGTCAGGGAGTGCGTGAGAGCTTATGCAGGGTTTATGTATTGATGGGTGTAGAATTCGTAGTACTCTGCACCGTAGTCACGGCTTGGTGGATCTGTCCGTGAACAATGTTTCTCGTTCCAAGTAAACTCGGCGAATGTGTTAGAGATAGGTCCAAGTATGCCGTAGTTTAAACCTAGGATCGGCACAATATCGTGAAGTAGCGGCTTTTGCTCCATTTTTGAATCAGATTGACCGCAAGCTTTGGCCGCTCTGCAAGAGTCGCACTAAGACATGAGTACTCGTGGGAACAGGGTAACGGCCAGCCCGAATGCCTGAGCATTGTCGGAACACCGATCCGTCAGGAATAAGGGAGGTTGCTGTGCAAAGGAATCGAGAGGTCCCCATCCTCTGAGGAACAAGGCCACAGGTTGAATGGTATGGCATACCATAGCATACGCCCATCGTGTTTCAAAGGAAGACCACTTCTGAGTGTAACACCATAGATGTGTGGACACGCATTAGGACCCCGAGCTCTTGCGTTCCATCGAATTCAGAACCAGGGAAGGACAGAAGGTGTCACCGTCTTCTATTCAAAATCCGGTAGTCCGTTTTGAGAGAAGTCTGATTCCTTCCACAAGCACTTCAGAAACCAACAAAGCGTGAAGATTATTAGGATTACACGTTATAGAAACCCTGTGGCAGATGGCAGATATTCGCGCTTTGTACAACTCATCCCGGTAGTTCTTTACTTTCCTCCACAACACTAGTTGGCGCCAGATATGTGCAGTTCATAGACGGCTTTCCATACGTTCTCCACAATCACGTGAGCAGTGTTCCGGCAGCCCATAATTGACCTCAAACATCAACCCGTTACAGAACTCCTATAGCAGATGGAGATATTCGCGCTTTTTGCAGCTCATCGCAGGACTTTTTTACCTGACTCTACCATACTCGTTCTCGCTAGATGTAAGGTCATCGATAGCCTTCCTATACTTCCTCCACGTTCACGGGAGTGTTGCGGCAGCCCATAGTCAACCTCAAACATCAAGCTTGCAACTGGTCACTAATGTCCTGATCAAAACACTGTCTCTACAGTTCGCGAGGCATGCTTAAAGCGCTTCCTAGACTTGATGAAGCGTTATACTTCTTCTCGCGCTGCATCACAACCCATACCGAATAGTAGAAACTATTACTTACTTGTTGCTAATCCCCTGTGAGTGCAGATAGACAGATAGAGTTTTACTCTCTTGGGATGAGATCATCAAACTCTTCCAGTGTCTGCCCCTGTTTGCCTCTGTTTGCCTCTGTCTGCCTCTGTCTGCAAGTTTATCCATGAATGTTTCCATACATACAAGGTTGTTTGTACATACACGGGCTGTTGACAACTCCGAAAGTTGTGCCGATCCTCTGCGTTACACCCGCCAGTTCACTCTGAGTGCTTATTTTTTACCAGTCCCACTTCGGCTTCACATCTGCTGATAATGATGAAGAGCATTGAGGCACGGCATGAACACCTTGAAGATTATGTGTTATAGATAACAAGGAAACATGCTTGCAGAGAGAACAACTGTGTGTGATCTTACTGCTCGTGTGTCCTATTGATTGCTTTGAATATATCTGAAGAATGAAAGCGCATAGTACACAAGAGAAATGGTTCCATAAGTCCGTCTGCCGCAAGAGACTAAGCACACCTTCTGCTCACATAGTATCGCTTATTGACTCCTACAAGAAAATGGTCACAGTTTCGTCTGTCAACTCTTCTAAGATGTTCAGTCTCCTGTTAACACTTGACTCAACCCGTGTCATAAGTGGACTCAGGTATTGACATATAGTCCCTACACAAGAATTTGAATAAATGTTCCAATTCTAGGTACTCTACTGTTGCTTTCACTTTATGATTCCTCAGCAAAACCCCAGAAGTCGTCGTCTTCGTTTCCACCGGAAGCTCCTCCGGCACCTCCTTCCTTCTTCTCTCCTCCAGGTCCGAAGCTCTCATTTCGAGGAGAAAATCGTCTAAACCCAAGAAACAAAGGAGGTGAATACACGCCTCTACTAGAAAATCATCAGAAATTCCAATCCAAAATGGGGTCAGGAATATTTAGTGAGCTAAATGATCGAGATAACAAGTTTCTCAGCATGACGACTGTAATTGAGACTCTAGGTCACCATGGAGGCCTACGGTAATGAACGACGACCACCTGTGGCTCAAGAAAACTACTTAAATTTTTAAAAAGCCCACCTCTTTACCGAGGGTAGCAAAAGAACCACAATGACTCCTACGTTCAGATAAAGTACGAGCCTTTTTGGCTTGTACTTTGTGGCTCAAAAATTCAAAATTCACGTTTGTACAGGATAGGAGTGAGGACAAATTGCTGGCAAGTCCTAGAATATAGTCCATTACTCTGGTCCACTACTGCAACATACTTATGCTTGTAACAGTGAGGTAGCTGGTCGATCTATGGCCAAAGTGAATAGTCCTTCAGATCGCGAATGAGACATTATACACTTCCTGTCATTACGGCTAGATATCCCTAAAAAGTTGGATTCAAATGTTGCTTGTCAGCGAGCAACGCTTGAATCAAGACATAATCTATCATTTCAAACACACTGGGATCGCAACCACTATACAAACGGCATAACCAACTGGCTTAAAACCAAAAAGCTTAGAAACAATACCGTGACTTGCGGCGTTGAGCATTTTGCTGCTTGCGCTTAACGATGTCTTGAGGGGTTTCGAAAAACCTCCTTCTGCGGCACTCAGGGATGACTCCAGCCTGTTCCACTCACATGAATATCGCATGCAAAAAGTCAATTCCCCTAAATTCCATCTACGAAACACTTAAAAAATCAAAGCACATTAAAAGAATCATAAGATCAACAGCTGGACACAGACAAACACAATACACACCTGCATGACTGCCTTGCGGAACCTTCTAACCACAGAATCGGCAGGTTCGTCCTCAGAAACAAAAATTTGCGCGTTATAGGCACCCCTGAACCACATCAAATTGGCGAACTTCATCTGGGGGTCGAGAATGGCGTCCCTCTCCGAGCTGACGGACAAATTTTCCGCTGACGCGCCATCTTTCAATTGTCGCAGAACAGTCGACAGTGGGAACTTGACACTGTTGGGGTTGCTGGAGCCAGCGGAGGTTGAAGGAGACGAAGAATCGCTCATACAACGGGGAGATTGTGATACGACGAGGGAGGCACGGGCTGCCATCACTGCGCTAGAGCTCGCCATGGCCACAGCACTCTGTTTCAAGTTTCTCTCAAAGCTCTCGATGTTTGTCCTCTAGAAACATATGGTGTCACCTCTCTCTCTATTCTCTGTACTCCAACAAGGAGAAGAGTAGATTCGTGCCACCAGAAGGATAAGGCTCAGTTTTACGTCAACCGGATGTACCGATTCACATTGCGAGATCAATGCTTCTAATCTCCGTCCGGCAAAACTGCGGGACCCACTCTGAGTTGCCGGCAACCGGCTTCACACTACCGTGGCGTTGGCGAGAGCAACACCTTCGTGCAAGGTGGACTGGTTGATAGAATACCATAGATTTTTCTGCTTTCTATATCTCTTTTAACCCTCGTGAATTTTTAGTTATGGGTCCTATGAAGTGAGACTCGGGACACTTCTTTAGAATACTCAATAATCAGAAAGACAATGAAGCAATAAGCACAGTGCTCGAATGGTCTTCTGGATTTTAGTCCCTATCATTCTGTAGGCTCTACTCACGGTATTGTTATGGTGCATGCGTGCTTGTAGAAATAGCAGAGGTAGTCTAGGGGGAAAGGATGAACGATTCACTACTACTAAATAAGATTACGTTTTCATGACTTTTCCACTGGGAATGGCTATTGCCACCCACATTTTTGCTTTTACCCCCTCCTTCTCCATACCCTACGCAGCCTTAGTGTTGTGCTGCCGTTTGCCATTGGTTCACCTCACAAATCTAGGTTGCAACAGCAAAAATGTGTATGGCAATAGCAATTCCTTTCCCAGTAGATCGTCAAAGTGTTCTGTATATCTTTAGCTCTATACCGCTCCGACAATCAAGATACGAAGAAAAAGATATGCTAACGAAAGGGAAATGTCGAGGTAGAATGTTCTTAAAGTGGAAGGGCTGTCTAGAAAGTAAGCATAGCAAAAGATATCAATACGGCTTTCAAATAGAGGTTTAGGGTAGGTTATAATATAAAAATATGAATGAATTATACAATAATAAATGTTAGTATGACAAAATAACTAATATTCTATATTATAAACAGAACTCATTGGTTCTGTTTGAAATCATAAACAGAATTTTATGAGTTCCCAGAATTTTCGGATGTTTTCCCATAAAATATGTTGGAAGTATCAAAGAGAATGGATTCCAGTACCCTCTGTTGTGTAATTTTTACTGCGATGTAAGAGAGGTAGTGAACTGATGACAAAATAAGGAAACGTGTCTCCAAAGAACCAACTTAATGAGGAAGAACTACAGACTAAAGAATCCACCTTTAGCAGAAGAGAAAGGATTTGATATCAAGGCACTGATACCCCGGACAGTCCTCGTAACCCCATAATGGTTCGAAACCAGGAAAAAATGCCTCGTATGTAATGTACTCCTTTCTGTAACTCCTTTCGCCCCATGATTATATATACATCCCATGGGGGGTATAGAAAGAGATTCGTCCCCCACTTGAGCTTACTTTCGTACTGAGGACTCAACAGGGCATAGATTCTGGTACTCCTCTATTTCCTTGTTAATACGTCGAAACAGAGTAGTTTTATGACGCGGTGTTGACTCAGACTATTGAGGCACCAGACATCAGGAGGTTCAGTTCAGTTTCTTGGTTTTATTCAGTAGTATATCCTAATTTGGATGAACTGCTCGCGAGCAAGACGTAACTCTTGGGTTCGTCTAGCTGATGAAGTGCATTTCTGTGTGAGGCCAACTCTTTCAGCGATGACGCCGACGAGTGATCGACTGTGGTGGCCAAGTTGACTTAGAACTTGAGGCTAAAACAGATACTCCGTATAAACAGACATTTTGCTCCGTCGATCGGATTAACCGTGCCAGGAACTGTTCAGTTGCCAAAATGATACCTGTAGCTGGGTTAAGCTACTGCAGAAGTGCCCTTAGCTGCACTGTAAAAGTTTGACAGAACTAGTTATATGCTATTCTTGTCCGGTGCAATCTGGCAAAACTCTCTTGTGACTGTGTGGAAAGCATTCCGTTTTTTAGATGAATGTAACTGACGGTTTCAGTCAGCTTGCGCTCAGATTTGATAGGTGTTCATCACTATAATTTGATTTTTATAATCACATGACTGCTTCTCGCCCTCCAGGAATTGCGGATGATATTTACATCGATGTATTCAGATATGTCGAACCTCAAGAGGACCTACTCAACATTGTTTATTACTTCTGTAATCTACTTCGCAAAAGGAATGGAAAAGATGTACCTAGTGTTTCCAAAAAGCTTTTAGCAATAGCTAGTAATGTATTGCTGTTATCTGGCACCGATTGTGACATGTTGGTTGTGATCGTCCACAGACGAACTGCTCAGCCCATTGGATGTTCTGTAAATAAGAATTTCAGTCAGCTTGGGATCAGACTTGAAAGGCTTTCCTCACTGCAATTCCTCTACTACAAGTCACGGGTACGGAAGAACAGTTGCATCATCTCCTGTAATTTGGATTCATATCCAAATTCAAAGGGATGTAGTGGAAGTTATCGAAGAGATATTACATTTCGAATAGGAAAACCTAGGTTTTCCGCAAGGGAGGTAGACATGTAGTTTATTCCGACAGTGTACCATGAATCGTGCATGACGACGAAAATGGCATAGCGAGTGCTGGATTTGCTGTAGCTTCAAGGGAACGGGCAAACGGAAAGCTTGTGACCAGATTAAAGGAGCTACTGGAGCACATAACAAATTATGCCTCACAGGGACAGCAACCAAATTTTCGTCTTCGCAACCTTGTTTCATGAACTTAGCCAAGTATGTTAATCAGGATTAAGGAAATCACTCAGCCCCACAGATGTATAGTGATTAGGACTTCCAGTCAGATTGCGCTCAGACTTGAAAGGTTGTCCACTGTGATTTCCAGGCATCTGCTCCTCGCATTGAGCCGACCGAATTCTCTTTGGTTGAGAGAGACTAGTGACGCTATTAGAAAATGTCATCATTTCTGGATTGTGGATCCAACTGAAGACTAGCGCCGCCTTGTTCCGAAACAGTGTACCATGAATCGTATATTCTTCCGACGTTGGCATAGAGATCTGGAATTGCTGTGGCTTCATAGGGAACGGACCGAAAAACTACGAGGGATCCAGGTGAGCACGTTACACAAGGTACTATGGTGAGGTGAAAGTAATTTAACCAGAGTCACATGGAGTTGAAGAAAGAGAAAAAGGAACTACCCTGAACCCTCAACTTTCCATCGAACTTTCGCCCCACCCCCTCCTCCCCCACCCCACTAATATGAAACTTGGCATGTATCGATTTGGTCAAAGGTTATGCTGTGCAGTATCTCATCCCTCCTCAATAGACTGACAACATGCCCTAGACTTGAAGAACATATTTTGAATTTCGACCCATACGTTAAATTGATCCCATCGATCAGAGATCGATTCAACGCTGGGGCACAAATGTTGCACACTTTGAGGGGCTAATATCAGGAATAGAAACCAGTCTTAGCCGTGACAATATATGTGCGAATCGTCCTCCCTGATATGTGATCTGCAATTGAGAAGATCTACTCGACATCTTTCGGAAACCCTAATTCTTATCTTCCCAGACATACCCCGCGCATCACTAAAGGACCAAGGGCCTGTTTAGACGGGCGATTCATGTTCCTATACAGTATACCATAAATCGTACAAAACATCCCCAGGTTGGCATAGCGAGTGCTGGATCGCTGTAGCTTCAAGGGAACGTGCCAACAAACTCCAAAGAAGTTTGCGGTCAGATTAAAGAAGCTACATTCTACGCATAAGAGTTTCAACAGAACGGGCATAGCGGCGATAGACAAGGAACTTGCCTTACATTGTCTGGCCATCGTCCTAACACCAAAATATATACGGTTTCTTCCAACCACTCAAAGCGAGTGACTTGCTCATCAAGGGGAGGGGGCAGAAGATGTCTGGACATCACTGAAAATCGAGAGCAACGAGTTCTCAGCGCATCTTAACACAACCGATACAACAGAACAAACTATATTAGCTTTTGCGACGGAAAATCATCAGCAATCGATACAAGAGTGGTAGGGCGTGCACCGTCCAACACGACACCCGCTCGGCTACTGGGATCGAATGCTGTCAACAGCACCACCTACATCAACACGAAAGCTCGTATTCACGTCCCCGTCCAAAATCTGGAACTAGTATTAATTTCCTCAACGTGAACAAGATCAAAATCTACAGGAGAGTGAAGGCCTGTAACTCTTCAGCATCGCTTGCTTCCCATTGGTGCCGCATGGGTCGAACGAACAATGGTTTAGAGATCAAACCCCAGCCTGTGCTCTTTGAAGGAGGGAAAAGCCGTGACCTTGCAGAAGCGGGTCAAAATCGAGGGAGATTAAGGGCTGACCAGTAAGTACAGGATCAACCTGTAGTAATCATTGTAATTAAGCCATAATTAAGCAAACACGAAATTGGATTATATTGGTCACAGAGGTTTTATTCTGCCTTCTTCTGAGATAGAGAGGTTCTCGAATAATTCTCTGTCTATCTCGTGCTATCAGTAGTAAGAATGTCTAGTTTGTTGGACAAAATTTGTAGATTCAACTACATTAAGCTAACCTTTCTACAAGCAAGTTCTCGAGTGCGTCAAGGTTACTTTAGTAGAAAACTGAAATCTAAAGTATGCGAAGGCTCTTAAATAGATGTGACTAGCTGTACCTATCGTGAAGGGGTCGAACTATATTAAATTCTTAAATTGCATCATTATGGCTTCCTTTCTTCTTGATATTTGGAAACTATGCAGATCAAACCTAGAAAGGATAATAAATCAACTCGAGCGTCCACTGAGAAATAACTCTAGATCTAACAATCATATCATTCTCCATTCTGTGAATTAATGCACTATATAACAATTTTCGTTCTTTTTCTCAATATGTACATGTAAATTATATAAACGCAGATAGGCGGTCTGTTTTATTTTGAACGGTTCACTTTGCAGACCTCTATCTCCATTTTCACATTCCACCATTGTAAATTATTAACTATTATTAAATTATTGATTATAATTATAATTATTAAAATATTTTCAAACCAAACCCTATTTGAGCATGAGAGAATGGTGCAATTCAACCAAGAATACCAAGATAATAATTATAATTCTATTTGGATTCAGAACTAGCATGTCAAAATTGCAAGTCTAATTATAACAATTAGACATTCAAGCTCATCGTTAGACTTAGTTTGAGTTTTAGTAAACTTGAGTTGGACTATTGGTTCAAATGAATGAGATGCACTTTTTACTTTATTTGTCAATAATAATAATGACTCTTTGTATTATTTATATTTCTTATTTTCTTGGTATGAATCCTATGTTTTACAATTGTTTACTTTGATTTACTATCTTTGAAGTTTGAGAAAGATTCAATTGTATCTATTTGACATGGGAAGTTAGTCCTACGTGGTTTGTATCTCAAAGAAAGGTAGTAATTAATAGAGAATATAAATAAGTAACTTAAATAAATAACATGTTTCAATTATTTGATAAATGATCTAAACTCAGTTTTAAGACTTTAAGAGTGAAAGAACACACTAAAATTTATCAAGACAATGAGAACCTTTTGAATAATTAGCAAAAGTTATCATCAAAGCGATAAAGGAAGAGCAACTGGAAGAACACAAAGGATTGAGAGATCGGTGATAAACACAAGTCTAATGGATTGAGGTGTCTCTAGTATTCCGAGATCCAGACATTTCATTGCTTGCAACAATGTTCATTTAACATTAAAAAGTATTTTATGAGTTTGATTAAACTCTAGATTATAAATTTATGTTGGATCTTTACTGCATATCAAAATTTCACACTTCTCAGTTATTTTGATTTATCTTAAACTTGTGTTCCATGTTCAAATTAAACACTACTATGTTTTGGTTTTATATTTGTAGATAAAATAGAGTAATGTACACTTAACTTAAGATGGTATAAATGAGATAATAATGAAGAAAGATGTGGCGCAAAACCATAGATTCGATATACTAAAAATGATAACTCAGACTTCAAGGAAATGATTGCAAAATAACAGACTTTTCACAAATGTTAACAAATTCACAGCAATATTAGTAAGAGAATATCATCATCCCTACTTGAATATTCATTGTGTATCTATTTCTATGTTAATATGTTGAAATCTTAAAGACCATGTTTTGACATTGATATGTCAACAAAGAATCTATCATAAGATTTTATGGTGCATTCAATCTGAATATGCAGAAAAGGATAGAAAAATTTTCTAGTCCATATACTATATCATCTGTTAAGTTTTATAGAATTAAATCAAGTAAGATGATCCAAGTATATTGGTCTAGTTTAAAAAGTGGAAATATTTCCAAAATAAGGAATTCATCAAACATAATAAGTTAATTTATGACTTGAAGCACACTTGCACTCTATTAAATCATATCTTTGTTTGCAGAAATTAATATAAGTATATTATAATCAAAATAGATATGTACATTTTGAGTCAAGATTGAGTTTTACAATATAAAAATCTTTAGAATATTTATCTATGCTAAGAATGAGAGGGATAAACAAAAAGTTAATGATTATGATGGCCATGTAGTTAAAATAAAGATAACAGATCTATTTTTGACATAGTTTTAAGAGACCTTTTTAAATTATCATGTTATATAACTTGCAGTTAGTAATCCATTTTCTTTTGAATATGTTGCAAGAGCTATTGCAACTAGAGTCTAAAGCTTTAGCGTGGTGTTGTAAGCTTTGTTGTTGTTGTTGTTGAGTATAGTAATATATTTTTGACTTAAGATCAAAATTTTGGGGCTTTTATCATTTGAGATGAAGATTTGAGATAAAAAAATTTAATCTATTACATTATGAATCTTCTTATTATTTTCTTCATTGCTGAAGATTGTTTTCCTCAGAATTTAGGATTTAGGCTTAATATTATTCCTAATTATTTTTATACATAAGATTAAAATAAAAATAAAAAAACTAAATATTGAATATGCTTGAAACTCAAAATATTTTCTTGATTTTCCTTTATCAACTGAATTTTTTGTTTCAAAATAAATCCTATGTTTGATTTTAAGTCTTTCAAAAGTGATCTTATATAGCAATATCTATTCCTTTAACCTCTTACAGATTTATATTAGTTATCAAAAAAAATTAATTATATAATTTCTAATATTAAACTGAGCAAGAAATCATAAACCTAAACTGAAGTGAAGAGACATCTTTTTACAATGCAACATCTAATAATTATTATGAGTGTTATGAGAGTCAAATAACAAAATTCTCATTAAGTATTCTTTAAGAAGGAAGAATGCAATATCATACTTACAGAATATAGTTAAATTTACATATATATATGCATAAAAAAAGTTATTAATTAATTAATTAATTATTCAGATTATGATATTACCATTTAACCAATCAAATCATCTTAATTTTTTAAATACAGTACGGCTCTTAAAAGCATTTAATCCTTTTGAGATTTGAGTAATGTTAATCCTCTTGCCAAAATTTCAAAGTCAGCTAATTTTATAGTTATTTGTAGAACTTTAATCTATAATTTATGGAATTTTAACTATACTGAAAATATACGGATTTATTTTATTAATTTATCTTATGGAAAAATATGCCATATATCATAAGTACATTTTTTCTTAACTTCAAATGAGTACTACGATAAAACAAGTGGTTTACAAAAATCAAGCTTGGATATTACAAGTATCTAGGTCATTCCTAGTAAAGTCAAAAGGATATCAAAGTTAATTAAAGATGATACACTTGTAAAAGAATATCCTTAACTAGAGCAAGGAAGCAAAGATATCTTAAACATTGCAGCATGAAAATATGTAAGACATAACTAGATTTTCAATATGCAGTAACTATGTTCAAATTATAAAGTTGAATCAATATTATAATTTTGTAAAACATGTCCTGATTTGTAAAGTGAAGTAAAATTCAAAAATTAAAATAGAAGATGATTCCCTAAACACAAAGTAGATATATAGGATGAATAATAAGTAACAATACTTGGATATGCTTAAGTATGATTAATCTGCTTATGTTATATATCAACATTAATCCTGGATTATGATTAAGCTTCATTCAAGTATTTATAATTTAAGCTAGATTTACATATGGCTAAATTTTTATGTTACTATAATTAGCTTCTCTGCAAAATGAGCAACCTACATAATTAGCTCAAATTGAAGCTAGAAAAAATCAAACAAGAAGCTAACACTCTTGAACGAATTAGATATCAATAGAAATCTTTTATTCGTTGAGATTTAAACAAAAGCTAGTTAATAAGTATATTCTAGTCCTATGAGGTGCTCGTAAGGATTGGAGAATATTCGACTATAATTTCCAAAATTAAAAGACTTCTTTAAGTCTTGAGAGGTATCGAAAGAGCAACTTTAGAAGTTTGGCCATATATAAATAAAACGTGTTAGTATAAAACGTTAATAAAATATTATATTATAAGCGATATATTAAAGATAAGAATGGCCACCACATATACATTTCAGAAGAGAAGTAATCTAGATGAAAGCCTGAAGGCATTTAGGAAAGATACCTATTCTTTATTGACAGAGTAAATCACCACTAATTGGATACCGATGGGTCTGGTTTAAATAAACAAAAGTTTGGAATTTAAATAATAGTGCACAGAGTTCCAAACCATTTGTACAGCGCGATAGTCTACCTTCCCGTTACTTGCGCTGTTCTTCTTAATATTTCGGCTCAATGATTCCTGTCTATCGCAAGCGACATCGATGGGAAGGACCGTTCATTGGTTTTCAGTCCCCCATAGATTGTTGAGTGTGATTCGCTGTCCGGGAACAAGTTGTAGTTAGTGCTTACCTTCTACTCTTCATATCTTCCTGGTCATGGACTATCTCTTCGGAATCGGCATCAATTCTGCTTCATTTTAAGACTTCGTGTTTCAAGTTATAGTTGGCCATCAGCTTATGGATTAGATGTGGTTTCCGTCGTTACCTCCCACTCGGTGCTCGAATGTGTAGTTCAGATGAACGAGGGATTTTCAGCGGTGTTCCGTGTGTCAACAGATCCAGTGGCTAGAATATCAAAGTTACCTTTTCGAGATGGCTGTTACAGACTGTAATGACTTGTTAATAAAGGGTATAAGTTTGCAGGGAGAGATTTCGGATTTAGCACCGTGCGTTTCATTGAACCCGATGTGTCGGGATCAGTAGACCGCTAGTGCACATCTCTGGCACAAGTTGAGGGGCTAATGTAAGGAATGGAAACCAGTCTTAGCCGTGACAATTTATGTGCGGAACTGATGTCTAAGTAATAAGGTTGTAAACATGAACTGCTCAGCCCCTTAGATGTTCTGTAATTAAGAGTTTCAGTCAGCTTGCGCTCAGACTTGAAATGTTTACATCACGGCAGTTCCTCTAGGCACACATGAACGAGAAAGAACTGTCACTTCGTCTCCAGTAATTTGGACACAAATCCAAATTCAAGGGGAGGTAGTGGCAATGCTTCAGAACTATACTTGTCAAAGATGAATTCGAGGTTCCCCGATAGAGATGACGATGACATTGTCCCAACACAGTGTACCATGAATCGTACATAAGAGCGAAATTGGCATAGCGAGTGCTGGAATTGATGTTGCTTCAAGGGAACGGGCCAACAAACTACAGGGGAAGTCCGTGACCAGATTAAAGAAGCTACTTATGGCCGGTGACGATACTACCGACCATTATTTCTTGACGATACTACCGGCCATTCTAAGGAAAGAGAGTCAGATCAAAGTAGATCTTGTGGCATAGTGAAAGTTCGAGATGCTAATGAAACAACGAAAACCGACAATTCCGGAGACATGCCCTCCTGTAGCTTGACACTCTTCGACTTCAGATCGAATTCGTGACCTCGTTCATCTGCCTTCAGCACTAGGGCTGATTAACATGACCTGCGACTCAGCTCACCATTGGAGGTATAGATTCGACAGGATGGATACAACACTTCTGTTTCTGAACGCTTCGAACTGGCCTACTTACAGGTGAAGTCCGTGATGATTTAGACGTGAGAAGGGACGATCAATGGTGCAGGATCAAGCGAGAAATTTAGGGTTTTCTAGGGTTCCAGAAAAGAAGGTGGGCTGCTACATCGGCATTCCCGACCCATGTTGGTGCGAACAGCGTTTCTACTTACTGTAGTTTAGACAAGCTCTCGTCACCAGGACCAGACCACGCTCAGCAACAGCGTGGGTAAACTTTAGGTCGACTATGCTGAGTCCTTATTTGATTACTTGTTCTCTTTACAAATTCCATAGGTTTATCATTACAAATATCTCTAAATTAAATAATATATGTCCGTACTTTAGACATTTCCAATATACTTATTTTACACTTGAATAATTACATTAATAATTAATGATAGATAGTGGTGACTTAAATAATTATATAGCGAAATTTCCGTCTCCCGCTGGTCGAGACCTTCGGACGAAAATTAAACTTTAATAAGCAGTTTTAAAAGTTATTTACTTGTTAAAAACTTTTAAAAGTAAACATCTCACAATATATTCGAGTTCATTATAGTTATATCTCAGATTTGTATAATGAAAATATGAATCGATCATATTTATTTAATTATACATACGTCAGTGAAAAACTAATATAAAATTGTTTAGTATATATTTCTTAAAAAAAAAATTTTATTATTTCTAAATATTTACACTTTAATCAGGTAATGAAATCTTTGTAAGAAAAACGTCAGATGGACTTATCGTCCGACTTGGATCGGGTTCGCAACTAATCGTTTACTTTTGCTTGCTGATCTAATCTGAATGGGTCAGGGCGACCGCGTAGAAAACACGAAAGATCTAATCTGAATTATACTTAATGAACTTTGTAGTCTGGTCTATGATGGTTGCTTTTGCGAAGTGAATCACATTTTGTATGTGAAAGTTATCTTCCAAAACATAAATTGGTCAATTTGGGGCTTGCAAAAGCTAAACATACGATGTTTTGTCTTTCATTCATTTGGATTCAGCATCTGCGTACATTGTAGAAGTTATAATCATCCGCTAGTGTTGGATTTGTTATGGCAATAATGTAGAGAGTAATACTGTTTTTTAAACATTTGTACTCATAGTTCGAGATGAATCAACAGTGGTTTCAAGTCTACAATCTGTTGGTAATTTCTGCTAAAATGGGACAAAAACCAGTTTATTTGGACGCGAAGTAATCGTAAAATGTATTCAAATAGATAATTGCTATATTAATATACTCGTGCACATCGGATCTAGCAGTACATTTTATATAGTTCAGATTGGAACCCGCAAGGTACTACTAGTAAATAAAAGGATTTAAAATAGATAATTCATCCACTAAAATTCAATGCATATAGAATATAACAGTTCATTTCATATAGTTCAGATTTTATGTAAATTCTCCTTTTACAAAGAGAAAAGGAGGTATTCAGAATCTTGAAGTTTTAGAGTTAAAACTAATATCTCGAAATTTATGAATATTGCTAATAAGAGTCTATAACCATATTTTTGCTTTGAGGCCATCCACCATAGAGGAAATTCAACGACAAGTTGATATGTGGAAACTCAACGTATCGCGTGTATGCAATTTCGTTTGAGCTTAAGAGGAAACATTAGGGTGTTTCATTAATTGAATGGACGGGATGTTTACGAGCAAGCCTAAGGATACTCGTAAGAAGTTTCTATAGTGCCCAAAAAGAAAAAGGCCCGCCAAAAGGAAATGCCGGTAAATAATTTTATGGGTATTCTACCAGTTTATGAGCAGTTTCCTACCTTGTGAATGTACAAGAGAGTAAAAATTATGAGCTAAAATCAGTCAGATTAATTTTATTATAATTATATACTCCGGGTACTAGGGTGCATGCCACAAGGCAAGAAATAAAAGGTTCTCATGAAATTCAAATTATATTTACTTGCATCTTTGATCCTCTACAATTAACAAGTCCGGGTACTAGAGTGCATGCCACAAGGCAAGGAATAAAAGGTTCTCATGGAATTCAAATTATATTTACTTGCATCTTTGATCCTCTACAATTAACAAGTCGTTTGTCATGGGCACTCCTGCACCTCCAATACCATACAATTTTCAAAATTAACAAATCATTCTTCACAATCATCCTTGTTAATGGTACAATTCCCTTTGATTCTTTGTTGTCATATACCATGATTCAAAGAGAGATATTGGTAAACAAGGGAAATTGCAATCAAGAAGTGAAAATCTACTTAAAGCAAGGCAAAGCTCAAGCACATTTACACCAAATTTCCACATAAAAATCCTCATGCACACTAGGATAGGTAAATGGAAGTTATTTTGGTGCAGATCTCATTCTCTCTTGTGCAACAGTCCAGGGCTTAGCCTTCACCCTACATGCAAAGCATTTCTTCTCTCCTCATGCTCATTGATAATACTCAATAGTATGAGATTCATTCACAACTTGTTTCGCTCTCTCTCATTGTTCTCTTGGAGTTCTTTCCCAATATCTAATCCTTTCAATCACATAACACTCTCAACATCTCTTCTGCTTTTTTACAATTTCATTCTCTAAATTGAACTAGAGTCAAATAGTGAATTTGACATGACTCTCTCTAGTTTCTTCTTGAGACCAATCCCTTCAAAGACTCAAACACATAATACTCTTGAAATCTCCTTAGCTTCTCCACAATTTCACATTCTAAACTCTCTAAATTGAATTAGTGTCTCTAAAAAGAACTCAAAACTATAGGAGATTCTTTGTATTCTCTCTTAGTTTCTCTCACATGATCTAATTCTTCCTAAAGCATATCCTTTTGGTTCTCTTGATTGGCTTCTTGCTAATTTCACAAACTAATTCCTTCACAACCCTTTATCCTTTGGTTCATTTTGCATTGATAACAAAAGTTCCATTCTCAAACATATGTATTGTTTTTTATCCTATTTCTTGCCATGACGGCTCATGTGGATCTGTTTGATAGTACTAATCAATAGTGGAATTAGAGGTTTGGGTCTCCTTTTGGAGCAGAATTTAGATGAGCATGCCTTAGACTCAAGATTATACTAAAAGAATCTAATCATTGCAAAGAACTTGATTTGATATAAGGAAATGAGTCTTGAAAACTATCATGCAATTTGATCCCGTTGTAACTTTTTATTGTCAAGCAATTGTTAGAATTATAGCTAGTGAGTTAGGATTTTGTCTCATTGAATCCATTTCTTAACACCATTTCATTTATTTTCCAAGTCATGCAAATAATATTAAGTTAGATCAAATGCACTTTGTGTAGGATCTTGTCATGTGCAAGAATTGTCTTGGGTGGTTTTGCTTGAGGGTTGCTTTGGGAGTGAAGGTTTGTAAGGAGATCATTTTTGGCAAGAGTTTTCATGGGGATTTTGCTAAGGGATTGTTGTAGGCAAGGATAGTCATGGTGAGTTTGCTAGGAGATCATAAAATCATCCATATCCATCAAGAGAATGGATATGGATGGATTATTTTTCAAGATACAAAGTTTGATCCAAAGAAGCAATGATAAAAAGAGAATCACTATATTAGAAAGAGAAGAGGCGATCAATCTACAATGCCTATTCTGTAACTCAACCAAAATTCTTGACCAAGCTAACCTCATCTTGTCACAGTTCCTTGACTTCAAAATTTAAATATACTTTGAAACGTCTTGAGTGATTGTCCAGGCTTTGTAAGCTAAGAAGAATAAAACTCCACACTCCTTTCCAAATTGGTGACCTAGTGCTAATCTCATGTTTTATAACTTGATATGGTAATTGAAAGAATCCAACAACTTGGCATTTTAGAGGTCACCAAATAGAACTAGCATGTATAGAGACTCTTGCTTACATAAAAACATGAATTCATGAGTTGTAAAAGCTTACCAAAGGTGTTTTTTGTGAACTCTTTCTTGGTACTAATGTAAAGCATTTTGCAAATCCACTAATGTTGATCACATTGCGAGCCCAATCTTCACTCTTCTTCTAGCAAATGTGAGATGTTATTCATTTATTCATCCTCATGCCACTAAAGCAAACTCAACATTCTCTTCTCTCCTTGGTGGATTTGTGTTAGCATTCAAATGATGAGCACAATCTTCTTTCCTCATCTTATACTAAATCCCTTGGTAGTTTTATTCACCATAATGTTCATGGAGGATAAACATATTTCAAATTTCTTGGTATTGACTTAGTTCTCTTGCTATGACTAGCCCATACCTTGTGACTCGTAACTCATACCTTTGACATGTAACTTTTTTTATTCAATTTGACTTTAAAGATCCACATTAATTCAATGTCAAATACTTAATAATAATGGGATCAACCGTAACTTGTACAAAGCTATGAGTTATGGTTTCTAGCTATGGGTGAAGAAATATAAAATTCTTGAGTACTCCACCTCTTACTACACAAATTTGTGTTCTAATGATACCCATAAACCTTTTATGAGATAATTATAAGACATATATATATAAGGGAATTTTTGAAACACACCATTATGGACTGGTATTCACTCTTTCTATTACAAAAGCATAAATAATAACCCACAAAAAGGGCATAATTTCTTTGTTGAAGCAAAAAATGAATATGTAATATTTAAATATCAAAGGGTAAAATTATTGAGCGGGATGAAAAATCATTTAGTATTAAGAAAATTTTGTTCATGGTTTTCATTATAAAATTATTGCAATGATTTCTTGGAGCTCCACCATCATTTAAAATTGAAGTAAATTTTTTACTATTAAAGAGCTGAACACATTTTTTTACTATAAAAGAATTTAGGGAAATCATGCATTCTCTTACTTCACTAAAAGATAGTATATTTATAATTTTACCTCATGTATTAAGATTTACTTGAGGTGTACACATTTTGACTCAAGTCAAATAAGGAGGGCAAATTCCTTATAAGATAAGCAAGAGCTCTTTACCTTATGTTCTCTTTGTGGAGTGAAATACAAAGGAACAAAAGGGAACAAACAGAATATCACAAGCAATAGGAAAGGAAGGTGAAGGGTACAAATGTTAGCCACTTAGTATGTTAAAGCAACTATGATACATAGTTCATAGAGTCATCATTAGTGTATTTAAGAACAAGGAATTCTGCATGTCTTACCTTTTTAGAGTTTTCTGCATTTAAGTGGAGTAATCCTCTTTATTCCTATAATCCAATTAGGTCATAATTGACAATTAGGTCTAAGTCACATCCAAGTCTTGCTTTCTAAACATTTCTTGTCAAATCCGTGTTAGTACTTATCTACATTATCACAGTACTAGTCATCATGCCCAAAGTACAAAGATCTAAATCACCACTTGAGGAGTTGCCACTCAAGTGGAAAATTAAGAACTCTACAATGGACATTTTCTTCATCATTGGATTGGATTTAATATGCCTGAAGTGTCCAAAGCCCGTAGCAAAAGGAGAAATGGCAATTAAACACAAATTTGAGAACTTGAGTGGACTCTGCAATCTGATCTCCACTTGCGCATGGTCAACAATGAGGTGCTTCAAATGAGACTTGAGCAGTCAGTTGCATGTCAATGAGAGTAAAACATTGATCATTTCAACCTCAAGCTCATCACTCATTTAATCTGACTCAACGTCTCACTTGAGGTGTAAATGGATGCACATTTCAAAGAATTCTTAGAATGTTGGACCAAGAAAGCTATTGAATCAAGGAAAAATACATACAAATACATTGACTATGTTTACCCCTTTGTCAAAGAGCATTCTATCTCCATCATCAAGACACACAAAATCAGAACTATTATTGACAAGGCTAGTGACTTTCTCAACAACAAGGTCATTGCCATCCTTGTCTTCCCTCTCAAAGATAGTATTAGAAGCCACACCTTTGGGCCGTGACTCCATTATGATAGTTTGACTCATTCAAGACACTATCCACAAACTCTTTGGTGTGCAATTGGAAGATGACTACTCTCAATTGGCGCTCCTTATCTTAGATCATGCACCATATATGAGGAAAGTAGGAATTGACCTCAAGATCACCTCATTCCTTAACATGCATCACATTTTCTATGTGGCACATGGGATGCACAATGTTTGCAAAATAGTGTGACTTGGATTGTTGCTCATTAACCAATTTGTTATCTCCATGAAGAATATCCTATCAAGATCCTCTCATCAACATACCAATTCAAAAAAATTATTAACATTCCACCTCTTGCTAAGCCTATCATCACTCGTTGGGATACATGGATCAATGTTGCATCCGCATACCAAAAGATGGAGTTCCAAAAGTTGGACAACTCTATTTCTCAATTGGATGATAAATCTATTGACATTGCTCATGCTAAGAGACTCATTGCACAACAATCCTTTAATGATGAGCTCCATGCTATTTACAAATTAGCTGCTACTGATTATCACCCAGCTCAAGACTCAAGATTTGATGGTGAAGGAAAAATTCTCATTTATTGAAAAAGCAAAATCAGCCTTGATTGGTGAATATCTCAATCTACTTGAAAACATACTCACAGAGAACGCTGACTATGGATGGATGGTAGATCATGTTCAATAAGAGATGCTCCCTACCTCATGGACTCATGTCTCTCTCAATAATGTTGATGTTGAATGGGACTTCTCTTGTATGTAGAGCCTAGTCTTTGACAAAACTAATCAATTATTGTAATACAAATATCTAAAAATATTATCAAGATATTATCTAGATATTGAAAATTTGCTTGGTGATATCTAGAAGGATTTTATAATTGATGGAATAGATAGAGGTATCACCAAAAGAGTATTTTTACTAATAGAGCAAAAGTAAAAAATAGCCTAAAAACTTTAGAGCCAAGTTCAGAGGTCTAAAAAAATGAATTAGACCTCAAAATGGAACAACTTCGCCACTCCTTTGGAGGAAAAAGGCTTGTTTTCTCCCACACCCCATTGTTTGTCTCATTGAGAGCTTTCCAATTGTACCTCAACCATGCAATTTTGAGCTTCCTATAAGAAGATTCCCTAAAGTTTTCCTCTGGTCAAACTTGTTTGACCAACTAGATAGGACAAGGACCAACATGTCTCCCATCCAAAAAACTAATATAAGGGTGGTGCCTGCTAACATGTCACCAATCCATGTATCTAATCAAAGGGTGGAGCTTCTTTTGAGAGGATCCTCTTTGCTATATAATAAAGTCAAGGAGTTCCTTTAGAGCATCAGAGTATTGACTGTGAAGTTTTTTTGTTTCTTCTCATGTGTTTTACTTAAGATCTCCTATTCTCAAAAGATTATAATGGTATCAAAGTGGGTGTTTCACTTCAAGAGAGTGGATCATCCTTTTTGGAGGAACATGAGCTATTGAGATTGAGTAATTTTGAGGATAGAAACCATAGTGCAATTGATAGATTAGGAGTGCATTAGAGAGAGGATGGGATGGAACCAACCATGATCAACAATGAGGCCACATTGTTACTACAAATGAAGAAGACATCCAATATTGAACCGTACAAAGGATAACTTTCCATGGGAGTAATGGAGAACTAAATTTCAAGAATGAATCTATATTTTCAATTGTTCACAACTAAAATCATCTATTATTTTGTATGCATGTTTTCATGTTGGTATTATAATACTCCAAGGACAAGAGAACTCCCCAAGAAAGATACAAGAGAGAAAACACAAGTTTCACACTCAATCCTCCAATGCCCCAAAGGAGCACCTTCTCTTTATTATATAGCAAAGAGGATCTTTTCAAAGGAAGCTCCACCCTTGGATTAGATACATGGATTGGTGTAATACTCCAAGGACAAGAGAAGAGAGAAAACACAGATTACAAACATTTGATGCCCCAAAGGAGCACCTTCTCTTTATTATATAGACAAAGAGGATCTCCTCCAAGGAAGCTCCACCATAGGATTAGGCACACAGATAGGTGACATGTCAGCAAGCTCCACCCTTGGATTAATTACTTGGATGGGTGACATGTAGGTCTAGGTCCGGTCAAATAAGCTTTGACTAGAGGGAATCTTTTAGAGAATCTTCTTGTAGGAATCTCAGAATCATGTGGGTAAGGTACCATTGGAAAGCTCTCAACAAGAAAAACCAAGGGGGAGGGAAGGCCTACCTTTCTTATATTGGGGAAGGAATTGACACATTTTTGAGGCCTAATTCATCAATTTAGGCCTTTGAAATTGCCTTCAAAGATTTCAAGCATATTTGGGTTCTTACTCTATTAAAAGAAGTCCCCTTTTTGTGATACCTCTTTCTGATCTGTTTATTCCATCATGTGTAACACCCTTCCAGATGTTGCAAAACCAATTCTCACCTTTAAATCATATGTCTAGCTATTGGCTCTAAGGTTCTCAAGTCTATTTTGATTTCTGCACTATTAGAAGAAGTACTCTTTTGGTGATACTTCTATCTGATCTATTTTGACCATCATGTATAACATCATTCTAGATGTTACCAAACCAAATTTCACATCTAGATCATATGGCTAGCTCTTGGTATTACAATTGGTGATGTATCAATGAGCTCCATCATTGGATTAGTTGCTTGGATGGGTGACATGTCAATCCTTGTCCTATCTAGTTGGTCAAATGGGTTTGACCAAAGGGAATCTTTAGGGAATCTTCCTATAGGGAGCTCAAAATCATATGGGTGAGATACCATTGGAAAGCTCTCAATGAGACAAATTGCAAGGAGGAGAAAGCAAGCCCTCTTTCTTTACAATGGGGGAATATTTCTATCTTTGAAGTCTAATTCATCCGTTTAAGCCTCCAAAATTGGCTCTAAAGTTTTTGGGCTATTTTTGGCTTATGCCTTATTAGTAGAAGTACTCTTTTGGTGACACCTCTGTTTGATCTCCTAGCCCATTGTACACAACATCCTTCTAGATGCTACCAAGCCAATTTTCATCTTTAGATAATATGTGTAACTGCTTGTATTATAGTTACTTGACTGATAAAGCACTCACATGGTATGATACTTGGGAATGATCAATGTTGGCAAAAGGAAGAGAGATCACTTGGATGGCCATGCAAGAAGAATTTTTGAAGAACTTCTAATATGTGGATTCTATATAGATAATCCAAACCTAACTATGGGGGTTGAAGCAAAAGAATAGTGTACAAAGAATACATGGAGGCATTCCTTGATCTACATGTTGCAATAACTGACATGAGTCTGGCAGAAGCTTTGGAAATTTCAAACAAGGGTTAAAAGAGTGAATTCGCTAAGAAGTAATGGTACAAAACCCTTGCACAGGTTTTAAACCATTGCTTGTGCTCACAAAATAGCATGTACGCTTGGAAGAGGTGAAGGAGTAGTCTCAACTCAACATTATCGGGCTGAAACACAATGCTTTGGTGGACCAATTCCTATAGAAATGTGCAAGATTTGGTTCTGAGAATGAGGAGCATAATAGCTCCAAGGAGAATGAGGACATGTTGAAGAAAGGACACATAGGGTCCCACAAGAGAAAAGAACTTGATCAAAACAACATCATTGTCACAACTATGGCAAAGTTGGGCACTTAGCCATTAATTATCATACTCATTTTTTGAGAGGCACTCGGCCCCCATACATGCAACCTTTGAACACAATCAAAAGATGACTTGAAAAAAAGGAGGTAGAAATTACATCAAAGAGCAAAGATCACCAATAAATGTACTGGTGCAGCCTTACTGGCTCAATGGAGAAGCAAAAAAGTGGGGGAAGGAAGAGGATAAGTGTGCATAGATTGAGGAAGGCAAATCATAATTTATTGTCATAAATGGAGTTTTAGAAGGCAATCAAGCAAGAATATTGATAGACCTTAGAGCAATAGAGAATTTCTTGTCTTGCTTTGTTGCAATAAGGTTGGAGATGGATCTAAAGAAGGATGAGATGAAGAAGTAGAATTACCTAATAGGCAAACAAAGAGGATTGAGTCATTACTTAGAAAGGTAGCACTCTCTATAAAAGAGTATCAGGAAGCAATTGAGTGGCAAGTGATATAGTTAGCTCGTTATGATGCAATCTTAGGTATGTCATGGATAGAGTACTACAACCCCAATGTTGGAGGAAGAAAGTAATGAGAAATCACCAATGGAAGATCATTGGGGTTATAGAGAGAGCACACAAGCAAGAATTACCTCTCTATGTCATATGGACATCAATTATCCATAAGACAAATAGATGTTTCATGGGCCTAACAAGAGAAGTCTAGAGTGCACAACTTGATGGACAAGATCTTGAGAAATTGAAAAATGTGGTCAATGAGTTTCAAGATATCTTCTTGGACCCTCGGGATTACCACCAAAAAGGAGAGTAGATCATAAAATTGAGATAATTCATGGGAAGACCTCCTTGTAAGGCACCATATCGTCTCTCACTTCATGAGTTGGAAGAGTGTAAGCTCATATCAAGGATATGCTACAATTATTTTTTATCCAACCTAGCATATCAACATATGGGGCTCCTATCTTGTTTGTAAAGAAAAAGGATGGTACAATGCGCATGTGCATTGACTACTAAGGCCTAAATCAACAAATGGTGAATAATAAATACCACTTACCCCACATAGATGACCTATTTGATCAACTCAATAAAACAAAACACTTCACCAAACTTGAGATGTAGAGCAAATACAACCAAATCCAAATTGCAGAGGAAGACATCCATAAACTACCTTTCAAACAAGGTATGGTCACTTTGAGTACTTGGTGATGCTATTGGGTCTCACCAATGCACTGGCCACTTTCATGAGTTTAATGAATGACATATATTGTCCATACTTGGATAAATTTATTAACATTTTCCTAAATGATATCCTTGTTTATAGTAGTACAATGATGGAACACAAGCAACATCTACAAGAAATCCTCTAGATTCTATAATATAATCAATTATACGCCAAAATCTCAAAGTGCAAGTTTGGCAAGTCTGAAGTAGACTACTTGGGGCATAGAGTAAGTGTAGAAGTTATCCAAGTGTTAATAGATAAAATAGAAGTCATTCAAAAATAGAACGCTCCAATCGATCAAACTCAACTCAAGAGTTTCTTGGGATTGATAGTGTTCTAACATTGATTTGTCAAGGACCTCTCCAAGGTTGCACAACCTCTAATGGCACTACTTGGCAAGAGATCAAAGTGGATGTGGAGAACTGCAAAAGAATTGGCCTTTCAAAAATTGAAAGATGCATTACTACATGCACCAATCTAGAAATGGTATACCCAAAACAATCAATCAAGTTGGCTGTAGATGCATGAGGCATAGCAATATAAGAGCAGTCCTACAACAAGAGTAGCATGATGAATGACACTCAATTGCATATTTCTCTCAAAAGTTATTACCAATAGAGCACAACTATCACACCACCAAACAAGAAGAGTTGGCCATTTTCCTTGCAACAAAGCCTTGGAAGCACTATTTTAGCAAGAAGGCATTTCTAGTGTAGACAAACCACAAACCTCTAGTCTACCTTGAGATAGAAAAAGATCTATCTCGTCGATAGATTTGATGGGTGGAGTGGAGACAAAGGTTCAACATGACGATCGCATATGTAGAAGGCAAGAAGCAACTTGCAAATGCATTTACCCAAATGCCTATGGCAAACAATCTAGTGGTAGAGGTCAAGATGAACCTTGAACTTTGGCCAAGGATTCTTTCTACTACAAAAATTGATACACAACTTATAGGAGCTCAATCATCCAAAGGTGTCACCTGTACCCAAGGGCTTGCTTTTTGTGATGGTAGGTTATGGATCCCGGATGATACACACATAAGAACCACCATCATAGCAGAATGTCATGATTTTGCCATTGCAAGTCATGTTGGAGTGGATAAGACCTTAGATGCAGCCAAACACCATTACTATTGGCCCAAGATGAGCAACAATGTGATGGAGTACATTTGAAGCCGCCTACTCTATCAACAAAATAAGGCTTCTAATCAAGCTCCTACAAGACTCCTTCAACCTCTTTCTACTACATAACATTGTGAACAGGTAAGCATGGATTTGGCTTTCAAATTGCCCAAGACCACCTTAGGGTTTGACTCCATTGTAGTCTTTGTTAATTGACTCAACAAAATAATTCATGTGCATCCTATTACCACAGATACAATTGCTCTACAATTAGCTCAATTGTATTTAGATGTAGTCTTCTCTCACCATGGCTTGTCTTGAGTGCTCATCATTGATAGAGATACTCAATTCACCAATTTGTTTTGGAGAATGCTTTTTGGTTTCTTCAAAACCAAATTGGTCATGTCCACAACTTACCATCCATAGATCTCAATAGAGCGGGCTAATTGCACTATTAAGACATGCTCTAGGGCTTCACCCTAGAGGAGCAAGAACCATTGGACACCTTACTCCCATTGGTGGAATTTTTATACAACAATTCAGTAAAATGCATCCACACAAGTGTAATATTCCAAGGATAACAAAGAAATACATAAGAGAAAACATAGGTTTCACACTCAAACTTTGATGCCCAAGGGAGCGCTTTCTCTTTATTATATAGCCAAAGATGATCTCCTCCAAGGATGCTCCACTATAGGATTAAGTACATGGATAGGTGACCTTTCAGTGAGCTCCACCCTTAGATTACTTGCTTGGATGGGTGATATGTCAATCTTGTTCCCATCTGGTTGGTCAAACAAGCTTGATTGGAAGGAATCTTTTAGAGAATCTTCTTATAAGAATCTCAAAATCGCATGGGTAAGGTACCATTAGAAAGCTCTCAGTGAGACAATGCAAGGGGGAGGCAAGGCCAACATTTCCTTTGTTGGGGCATGAATTTGCATATTTTTGAGGCCTAATTCATCCCTTTAGGCTTCCAAAATTGCCTTTGAAGTTTTCATGCCTATTTTGGTTTCTGCCCTATTAGTAGAAGTGCTCTTTTGGTGATATCTCTACCTGATCTACTTCATCCATTATGTGTACCATCCTTCTAGATGTCACTAACCCAAATTCTACCTTTAGATCATATGTCTAGCTATTGATTCTAAAGTCTTCAAGTATGTTTTGATTTTTGGCCTATTAGTAGAAGTACTCTTTTAGTGATACCTCTATCTGATCTACTTAGTCCATCATGTATAACATCCTCCCAGATGTTACCAAGCCAAATTTCATCTCTAGATCATATGTCTAGCTATTGGTATTACAAACCTCCTTCCTTTTAAGACGTAACGTCCTTGTTACGGAGCTGCTACTCAAAAGATTTCACTAATACAAGTGTGTGGGTCCAGTTGGCTGCTAGCTCCAATGTTACCTCATATAGTGGATAAGCTTTCCATTGTATGAGATATTCCACACACAGATGACAAGTACCATGGATGTGTTGTCGGAGAATACGTTCAACTTCGTATTCCTCCATGCCATCAATGAGCATCGAGCAAGGTCTAGTTTCTTGTATGGAGGGACAGTGGCTTGGTTGGAGTGCATATCTGCATAGTAGGGAGGCATTGAACACTAGATGGATCTTCATGTGTAATAGGAACTTGAGATGATAGGCCACAACATCGATTCGACAAATAATGATAGGCCCAATAAAATGAGGTCTGAGCTTGTGAGAGCTTACTAATGTGAGGTTGGTTGTTGACAACCAAACTTGATCTCCCACCTGGAACTCCATGTGCTTACAGCGTGCATTGGCATACTGCTTTTGTCACTTTCTGGCAATCTGCAACCTATTTTTGGCATTCTCCACACCTTGTTGGATTCTTGAAACAAAAGAGTTGATAACATCAACCTTGGTAGTCACCGGATGGATCTTCATCAAGCTTGAAGGTGTGAAAGGATGCTTGCCATACATGAAGAAGAATGGTGTGACTTGGGAGGAGATATTTACTGAATTGTTGTATGCAAATTCCACCAATGGAAGTAAAGTGTCCCACCTCTCTTGCTCCTCTCGGGGTTTCACCTTAGAGGAGCAAGAGAGGTGGGAAACTTTACTTCCATTGGTGGAATTTGCCTATAAAAATTCATTATATCCTCAATAGTGTGATTAGCCCGCTATGTTTGGCCATTGGTTTGTGGATGGTAAGTCATGGACATGGCCAATTTGGTTTGAAGAAACCAAAGAATGTTCTCCAAAACAGACTAGTAGATTAAGTGCCTCTATCAGTGATGAGCACTTGAGATAGGCCATGGTGAGAGAAGAATGCATCTAAGTACAATTGAGCTAGTCGTCACATCCTTGGTGGTAGGATGTACATGAATCATTTTGATGAGTTGGTCAACAAATACTATAATGGAATCAAACCCTAAGGTGGTCTTGGGCAATTCACAGACTAGATCCATACTCACCTGTTCCCAATGTTGTGTAAGAGTAGTGAGAAGTTGCAAGAATCCTACAAAAGCTTGATTAGAGGCTTTGTTCTATTGACAAAGTAGGCAACTCCAAATATATTCCATCACATTGTTGCTTATCTTGGGCCAATAGTAATGACATTAGATTGCATCCAAAGTCTTGTCCACTCCGACATGACCTACAATGGCAAAATCATGACATTCCGCTAAAATGGTGGTGCATAATTTTGGAGCATTCAAGATCCATAATTTACCACCATGAAAAGTGAGTCCTTGGTTTTTGGTGATGTCTTTGGATGATTGAGCGCCTACAATTTGTGGATCTATTTTTGTAGTAGCAAGAATCTTTGATCAAAATTCAAGGTTCATCTTGACCTCTGCCACCAAATTGTTTGCCATCAGCATTTGGTGAATGTATTTGCAAGTTGCTTCTTGCCTTCCACATAGGTGATTTTCATGTTGAATTGTTATCACCACTCTGCCTATCAAATTTGGCAATGAGATAGATCTTTTTGTGTCTTGTGGTAGACTAGAGGTTTGTGATCTGTCTCCACTACAAATGCTTGCTCACCAAGATAGTGCTTCCAATTCTTGGTTGCAAGGACAATGGCCAGCTCTTCTTGCTCTAAGGTGTGATAATTGCATCCTGCCAATAACTACTTTTGAGGGAAGTATGCAATTGGATGCTACTCATCATGCTACTCATGTTGTAAGAATGCACCTATTGTTATGCTTGATGCATTGATAGCCAATTTGATTGGACATTTTGGGTCATACCATTTCAGATTAGTGCATATAGCAAGGCATCTTTCAATTCTTGAAAAGCTAGCCCTTCTGTGGTTCCCCACGTCTACTTCTTCCCCTTGCCAAATAGTGATGTTAAAGGTTGTGCCACCTTGGAGAAGTCCTTGACAAACCAATGATAGAACCTTGTCAACCCCAAGAATCTCTTGAGTTAAGTCTGATCTTTTAGAGTGCTCCATTTTTTAATGACCTCTATTTTATCAATTAATACTTGGATACCCTCTATACTTACTCTATGCCCCAAGTAGTCTACTTTAGACTTGCCAAACTTGCACTTTGATATTTTGGCATACAAGTGATTTTGTCTTAGAATCTGGAGGACTTCTTGTAGATGATGTTTGTGTTCCGTCATTGTCCTACTATATACTAAGATATCATCTAGGAAGACGACAGCAAATTTATCCAAATATGGCCAAAATATGTCATTCATCAAACTCATGAAAGTGGCAGGTACATTGGTGAGGCCGAATGGCATCACAAGGTACTCAAAGGGGCCATACCTAGTTCAAAAGGCATTTTTGTATACGTCATCCTTTGCAATCCGGATTTGATTGCAAAGGATAAGTCCGCTCCATAAGTCTGGTTTGGTGAAGTGTTTTGCTCCATTGAGTTGATCAAACAGGTCATCCATGTGGGGTAAAGTGTATGTGATCTTCATTGTTTGTTGATTGAGGCCCCGATAGTCAATGCACATGTGCATTGTACCATCCTTCTTTCTCACAAACAAGACAAGAGCTCCGTATGGTGATGCATTGGGTTGGATAAACCATTTTTGTAGCATATACTCAATTTGAGCCTTACACTCCTCCAACTCTTGAAGGATAGATGATATGGGGCCTTACAAGGAGGTGTCTTCCTCGGGAGTGTCTCAATTTTATGATCTACTCTCCTTTTTGGTGGTAATCTTGAGGGTAGATCATCTAGGAAGACATCTTGAAACTCATTTACCACATCCTTCAATTTCTCAAGAATTTTTCCATCGAGTTGTGCACTTTGAACTTCTCTTATTAGACCCATGAAACACCTATTTGTCTTATGGATGGTTATTGTTCCTATGATATAAAGAGGTAATTCCTATGTGCTTTTTCTCTAACCCTAGTAATTTTCTATTGGTAGGTGATCACTACTTCTTCCTCCAATCTACCATAGGGTTATATTGCCCCATCCAAGGTATGCCTAAGATTGCACCATAACAAGCTAATTATATCACTCGCCACTCAATTGCTTCTTGATATTCTCCTAAAGAGAGTGTTACCCTTCTAGATAACAACTCAATCTTCTCGGTTTGCCCATTAGGTAACTCTACTTCTTTGCCTTCATCTTTCTCTAGATCCATCTCCAATCTTATTGCAATAAAGCAAGATAAGACATTCTCTTTTGCTCTAGGATCTATCAATACTTTCACTTGATTGCCTTCTAGGACCCCATTCACAACAATTAATTGTGAGTTTGCCTTTTGGATCTTTGTGCACTCATATTCTTCCTCCCCTTGCTTGTCCACTTCCCTATTGAGCCAATAAGGCCATGATGTACCTTTATTGGTGATCTTCATTTTTGAGGTGATTTCTACATCCTCTTCTTTAGTGCATTGCTCCATGTTGTTCAAAGGTTGCTTGTATGGAGGCCGAGGGCTTCTAGGAAGACAAGCACAACAAGTGATAGATATGTGCCCAATATGGCCACAATTGTAGCAAAAAAGTTTTTCTCCTTGAGTTCTTTCTCCTTGTAGGACTCTATCTCTTTGTTCTTCTACCTGTCCCTTGTGAAAACTTGGCAAATATTACTTTTTTTGTAATCAGGTAAGTAACATTTGTTCCCGTAGATATACAAGTCAGAAATATCCAAGTACAAAGAAAAGTAACCAAATCATTTCTTCTTGAGTGCTTCTTTAATCTCTCAAGTAGAAACCAGACCCAAAAGAGAGTAACAAGCATTGAAATGCAGTCTTAATATCACAACAATTTGTCACCCATAATCACAAATCTTTCAATTTTGTCCAAATAAACTCAATTGTGACAATTCATTCCCTCCCAAAATAGCTACTTTACTGTAAAAAAATTTCATCTTGGAATTGTGTGCCACTCTTCCACCAAAGGCACAACTTCCTTGATCTAAATTGCTTCACATCAACTCAACATTGCACTCACATCAACTCAACATTGCACTCACAACTGCATAATACTACCAACACTACAATTCCTCTCAGATCTATCAAGGTATTGCTTTGATTGCTATCCATTCAAGATCAAACACACAAAATGGAATCAGAGATGTAGAATCCAACATCTAACACTCAAAATTGCATTTCAAATTTCTGTCAACACTTACAAACACACACAGAGTTGATACTCTGAATTAAGCTCAAGCGACAAGTATTGAGATTAGCACTTTATTTTATCTATTCTCAGGAATATGTTTAATATATTCTTAGGAGTATGAATATTGAACAACAACACACTACTAATTCCCCCTTTAAATAGGCAAAGCCATTAAGCAATTATCTAACTTCCAAAATTGATTCCTAACAACTCTACCAACTTGCAGATCCAAATGACAATGCACCTCTTCACATCTACCCCTTCCTATCTCAAAATTGTTACTATGCCAATCTGATGTCAACCTCTACTTTGGCTTCTAAACCCGAGGAAAGTCCCTTCACCTCATGTACTTTGGTTTTACAACCACTAATTCTTCTACCAATTCTAACATGTCTTCACTCTGACCTGCAATTAAAGACATAGGTAATCTATCTACCTCTTTATCATGCAACCCACTCTCTCCTAATGTCTCAAATGACAAATCCAAAGACATGTGAACCCCAGTTTCTTGTACATTGGGTTTAGTCCCTATACTATTCCAAATTTTATCTAATCCTAACTTAATTAAATCTAATCTAATAGTTACATTGTCTTCATCCAATATCTTCCTATCTACTTGAGCTCTGAGACTAATAAGTAATGCATTCAGATCTTTGTCTTTTGCATTCTTCCTCCTTGTCTCTTGCACTAACAACTTCAACTTGTGTAGTCTTGTTTCCTTGTCTCCACATTGGATTCAATACTCAACATCACCTTCAACTGTACTGCAACATCTTCAACTGTCCCTGATTGTTCTTGCCTCTCCTTCTCATGACGAGCCTGCCAATCCTCTTGAAACATCTTCAACTCCTCAATGAATTCTGCTTGCAGATGCTCTCTCTCCTTCTTCTTCTACATCAGGTTCTCCTCCAAACTACAAATTATCTCTTTTAATCTTTCTTCTTCCTCATACCTCCCTGTTAACTCTCTCTGCTAACATTGCCTCTTCTCCTCTACACTTTGCCTCACACTATCAAGTTCTTGCTCCCTCTCAACTATCTTTGTAGTAGCATGTATGACTTCTAATCAAGAATCCTCAAAATCCTTTTAATCTTTTGTGCATAGCTACCTGCTTTCTCCTATCTATAGCATTTTGTTCTATAATTTTATCTCTATTCTCCACTTCTTTTTGTAGATTCTCATTTATCTTCTTTTGTAATATTGCATCTACTTGCAGTATCTCTCTTTCTTCCTCTCCTCAGATTAGACTCTCTTTCAACTCCAAATTCTCCAACTCTAATCTTTCCAATATGTAACACATTCTTCACATTAGGATGCCTACTTTGCATTTCTTTCTTCATGTTCTTCATCTGCAATAGTAGTGGACACACAATTGCTTGAAGATACTATACTCCTTCATATTTTTTCTTCTCTTCTTCTCCCAACACCTTACTCCACAATCTGGATCTTTGTATTGGACCTGACTCCTCATTCTCCGAGCTTCTATCTTCTTCAGTATCTTTCCTTTTGCTCTACTCTATCTCACTTACTGCACTTCTCCTCGATCTAATTCCCTTTTGAATTACAATCTCAGGTTCAAACTACTCTGGAACTTTGTCTTCCTCCTTCTCATAACTTGCAGCTTTGGTCTTCTAATCCTTCTCTTCTTCTTCTCTTGACTACTTAACCTCTACACCTTCTTCACTCCCATTGCTTGATTCTTCACTCTGCACTGTGAGCTCTTGTTCATCTTATCTTTTTGAGTTCTCTAATTTGTACTCGGCTTCTTCTTTTGACTCCCCTTCCAACAACACAATCACCACAATGTCTTTCTTTGGATTTACCTTTCTTGATTTTTGAGGTCTCCTTGATGCCAACTCTTCTTTTGACCGACTCCTCTTCCTTGTCTTTGGAGCCGTTATTGCCACCTTCACATTTTGCCCTGTTTTGATGTAGTGCTCATCATTGCTTCAGATTTTCCAAATGTATTGTTTTTCATCTACATTGGCTTCTCTTCTTAAAATCCAAGTGGAAATATAACACCATCTTCTTCTCTCCGCCACATTGAGTAAATTCAACCCCAAGTAGAAATGGGTTGCAAATGGAACAATGTAGTATGGCGGCATCTTGTCTTGCAAATTCCACACCATCTACCTCATGCGTTGGTAAAAGCACTTTGCCCAATTGATGGGTTCTCCTACAAACATTTTATGAAAGAACACCGGTTGGTGTTTCATCACATAAGTAGTTTGTGCTGGTTTAACAATCACTTTCATTGCTCCAACAATACCCTGCTTTATAGGATCCCGATAGATTTCTACTTTATATTTATTCTTCATACGTGGACTAGTTAAATGATGCTCTCACTTCTACGGTTTCCTCTGAAACTTCTCCTTTCTAGAGGAAAGTGACTCCAATCTCTTGTCCAGCCTCTCTTCCTAGAACTAATTTCCAATCCGACTCTATCCATTCAGTCGGATTTCCTCTCTTCCCTTCTTCTTTGGAACCCTCCAGACAATTACTCTCCACTATTTCAGTCATGAAACATGGAAAACTTAGGTTCCAGTTCGCAAAGAATGTGATCCAAAGTCCACTCAAGACTTCAATCCTGGCTATCACATCTAATTGATGAATTGCATGGTTCCTCACTGCAAATTTGGCATTCTTCTTTCCACCCCCATCGCACTTCCTTTCAATCTGGGTCTCTAAAAAATAATTCTCCCATCTCTTGGATGCAAATTCTAACTCTCTTTGGATTCACAAAAACTTCCCTCACTACCACTCATCTTCCTTGATCTCCCTCAGGATGACTTTGCAATGGTACCAAAAATTCACTTGTCATTTGTCTCCTTCTTGATTCAAATCCTGAATTTATAGTTTGATGTTTCTCAGTCCTTCTTCACATGCTTGTCTACCAAGAAATCACACCTTTTGCATACTTTTCTCCTATCACTATCAATTTCTCCCGCTCATGCCTTAGCTATTTTGTGTGCGGTACAATCTTGAATGTCCAATCCCAAAGGAAAGTTGTTACGTTGTCTTTGCATTGGGTTGAGGCAAATTATCCTTACTTTGGGTTGAAACCTAACAGATTCAATTTGAGTCCCAACAATTATTGACCCAAGGTACCTTTCTTTGAGTTGATATAAAAACATGAATCTTCTTCTTTCTTCCATCCTTTGCACTTAGTTCTCCTTCAATTGTACACTTCTTCTTTCAAAATCCCCTTAAACCAACTCAAAAAAAAATGTGGGTACCATATCTCCACTCTCCTTGAAGTGGTTGTACTCCTCTATCTCAAAACCAAAGGTTGCTCAATTCCATAGGTGTTGGTCCACCCATGTGTGGCATTTCCGCTTGATAATGTTGAGACAAAACTACTCCTTCACCTCCTCCAAGTTCCCATATTATTCTTTGAGCACAAGCAATGGCTTCAAATAAAGTGCAAGGATTTTGTACTATGACTTCTTGGCAAATTTGGTCCTTCAACCCTCATTTGAAATTGTCTAGAGCCTCTATTGGACTCATGTTGGTTATTGCAATTTGTAGATCCAGAAATGCTTCCACGTACTCTTGTATGTTATTCCTTTGTTTCAATCCCCATAGTTGGATTTGAGCCATCTGCACGGAATCCATAGATTGGAAATTCTTCAAAAGTCCTTCTTGCATTGCTGTCCATGTGACCTCCCTATTGTCTGCCAACATTGATCGTTCCCAATCATCATACCATGTGAGGGCTTTATCGGTCAAGTACCCACATGCAAACACGCCTCCAACATGCTCAATGAGCTCTGTTGAGAACAACCGGAAGTATCGATTCATTCTCAAGATCCAATTCCCCACTACTTCCATAGCATGTTGCACCTTGTAAGGCTTGATATTGCAAGTCTTCTTCATCCGTAGTAACAATTTGGCTTCATCATTGGCCGGGTTTGATGTAATAGACATGGGTGCCTCTCCAAGTACTTCAATCATAGGTACTGGGCTTTGAGACGGTTCTCCTTCTTGTATTGTTTGATCATTCCTGAGGGTTTGTACCTAATTTTGAATGCCTCCATAGTCATCATGATCTCCCAAAACTTGTTCAACATCCCTTGCATTCCTTGCATCAGTTCTTGCAACTATGGATCCATGGTTCTTGCAAATGCTCACCCACCTCTTCATACGTCAATAGAGAGTTAATACAATCACTCAAGAGGGTGCACAAACTATTAGGACTACCATTGGGACTTTGGAAAATATCACTCTTTAATAATATTCCTCACCAAAATTCTTGACTACAAAATCCCTAAATATCACTTTTGGTCTAACAACGTAACAAATTTCTACTTGAGTGTTGAAAGGAAGAGGATTTGAGATATTTAGATCCATCACAACAAAATGTAGATTGTCAAATCCCACTCTCTATCATAAATCACTACAAGTAGAATCATTGAATTTGGTGAGTTCATCACTATGTCCATGAACTCTACTCCAAAATGGTAAACAAGATAAACTCTCACTTATTCTTGTTAGATGTACATGATCTTGATGTGAAATGGGTTCAAGAATGGAAATTGGGATGCATGAAATTGTCCTCCAAGAGCCTCCATCCCATCCTCTTTCTAAAACTCTCCTAACCTATCAATTGCTTTGTGATTTTTCTCCCCAAAATTACTCAATCTCAGTAGCCTTTGTTCTTCCACTCTCTTGGATTGAAACATTTGATCTGATACCATTGTAATATTCCGGGGATAGCAGAGAAACACATAAGAGAAAATACAGGTTTCACACTCAAACTTCAATGCCCCAAGGGAACATCTTCTCTTTATTATATAGCCAAAGAGGATCTACTCCAAGGATGCTCCACCATAGGATTAGGTACATGGATAGGTAACTTGTCAGCAAGCTCCACCCTTAGATTACTTGCTTGGATGGGTGACATGTCAATCTTGGTCCTATCTGGTTGGTCAAATATGCTTTGACCAAAAGAAATCTTTTAGGGAATCTTCTTATAAGAATCTCAAAATTGCATGGGTGAGTTACCATTAGAAAGCTCTCGGTGAGACAAAGCATGGGGATGGAAGGCCATCCCTTCTATTAGGGCAGGAATTTGCACAATTTTTAGGTGTAATTCATTTGTTTAGGCCTCCAAAATTGCCTTTGAAGTTTTCAAGCCTATTTTGGTTTCTGCCCTATTAGTAGAATTGCTCTTTGGTGATACCTCTACCTGATCTACTTCATCCATTATGTGTACCATCCTTCTAGATGTCACTAACCCAAATTCTACCTTTGAATCATATGTCTCGCTATTGATTCTAAAGTCTTCAAGGAGGTTTTGCTTTTTGGCCTATTAGTAGAAGTACTCTTTTAGTGATACCTCTATCTGATCTACTTAATCCATCATGTATAACATCTTCCCAGATGTTACGAAACCAAATTTCATTTCTAGATCATATGTCTAGCTATTGGTATTACAATAGGCCACACCATTCTTCCTTGTGTATGGAGATCATCCTTTCACACCTTTGAGTTTGATGAAGATCCGCCTGGTGGATACCAAGGTGGATATCATCAACACTTTTGTTCTAGAAATCCAACAAGGAATGGAGAATGCTAAACACAAGTTGCAAATTGTCCAAAATTGACAAAAATACTATGCAAATGCACATTGCTGGCACACAAAGTTCAATGTTGGGAATCAACTCTAGCTATCAACAACCAACCTCATATTAGTTGGCCCTTGTAACCTCAAACCTCATTTTATTGGACCTTTTCCCATCCTTCATCATATTGGTGTAGTGGCCTATCACCTTGAGCTACCACCACACATGAAGATCCATCCAATATTCCATGTTTCCTTACTATGCAAATATGCACCCTTATCGCCCCACTTCTCTTCCATACAAGAAATTTGACCTTGTCAAACACTCATTGAGGACACAAAGGAATATAAAATCAAATGCATTCTCCAAAAATGAATCCGTGGTACTCGCCATCCACGTGTGGAATATCTTATACATTGGGAAAAGATACCCATTGTATGAGGCAACATGGGAGCCAATAGCCAACTTGACTAATGCACTAATGTTAGTTATATCTTTTGAGCAACAACTTTGCAACGAGTATGTTGCATCTTAAAAGGGGAGAAGTCTTTAATACCACTATCGAGACATGTTATCTAGAGGTGAGAATTGGCTTGGTAACATCTAGAACGATGTTGTATATGATGGACTAAGTTGATCAGATAAAAGTATCACCAAAAGAATACTTCTACTAATAGGACAAAAGCCCAAATAACTTCAACTTCATAGCCAATTTTGGAGGCCTAAACAAATAAATTAGGCTTCAAAAATAAATAGATTCCTCTCCCTTTGTGAAAAAAGGCTTTCCTTCTCCCCCATTGTTTGTCTCATCAAGAGATTTCCAATGGTACTTCATCTATGAGATTTTTAGCTTCCTATAAGAAGATTCCCTAAAGATTCTCTTTGATCAAACCTATATGACCAACATGTCACCCATCCAAGGAACTAATCTAAGGGTGTTGCTTGTTGACATGTCACCAATCCATATATCTGATCAAGGGTGGAGCTTCCTTCGAGAGGATCCTCTTTGCTATATAATAAAGTCAAGGTGCTCCTTCGGGGCATAGAGTATTGAGTGTGAAAATTTGTGTTTTTTTTCTTGTGTTTCTCTTAAGGTCTCCTATCCTCGGAAGATTACATTTAATTGTAGAAACAATTCATAATAACATTGTTATCCCGTATAAATTTGATTTGCTTTGATCTCAACATAAAAAAAATTCCATATTTGAATTCCACTTTGCATTAATTTGAAATTCATTGCAAATCTGATTTATTTTATCTCATATTTTGTGTTTTTGAATACACTAATCATCATACTATATGGTATTTTCCATCGCATGTACAAAAAATATTAAAATTTGCTAGATATATCTAGATGAATCATTCAAAACTAACTAATAGGAAGTTAATATTTATAAGTCATCATATTATATAGAAATTTTATGCATGTAGAAAAAATTTTAACTTTGAAAGATGAACCATTTAAATCTAACTAGTAGTAATTTTATATTCATATTTGACCAAATACACAAATAATTGATTTAGTCATGATAAATGTCATCTGTACAAACAAGTTAAAATCTTAGAACAATACTAGTCTTAAAAATATGATATCTAGAGCAATGGTATACACTTCTAAGGAAAAAATTATTATGATTTAAATCACAACATCATATCTCAAGTATGATTGTAATATGTTATGGAATGGATCTTAGAGTTTTTAAAACTTAAGATATTCTCTTAAAATTAAAATCTTGCTCTTGAAAAGGCAAATATGATTGATAGGATAAGATCCTTTCATTATACTTTGTTTATATGAAAACTAATATTTTACTCTGCAGATTTAGTATCTAATATCATTCTATTTTAATATATAAATATGTTGAAATTTTATGTGAATAAATCTGTAAATTCCTTCATGGAATTTTATTCAAAAAATGTATTTAATATATATTCATTGAGTTTTTAATTGAATTGGTAACAATTGCTCAACCCAACCTCAAACTAATAGTATCTTTTGGTGGTAGAATATAACTAGGTACATTGCAAAGGTATCTTGTTTGAGAATTTGCCAAAAATAACCCTTTAGAAATTCACTCATTTCCAAGCATACCTAGAGTATAGTTAAGGGTAATTATCACAATCATTTAAAAAAATATTATATTTTAATATTTTTTATTTTAATATTTTATTAAAAATATTAACATAAAAATTTATAATGAGATTATATATATATATATATATACATGGATGCTTAACAATATATTGAAGTACAAAAACATCAAGTCACCAAAAAGTACTTATGTAATTAAAAAACATAATTTTGTTGGGACATAAATAAAAAGGAATGAATATTGGAGAGAGATAAGACTTCCACATATAATCTAATATATTATCCTTAGTTTCTCTAGTGGTACCTCATTGCTTCATCTTTTTGCACAAGCTTTCTTACCTCTACAAAAGGAACTAAAATTATATTTCAGAGTATCTATACCATAATAATTTGTGTGCTTGATATCCTTAATACAAGGACTTTCTTTAGTGATCTAAGGTATGGTAAGCTATTTTATATGCTTACTCAAGAGGTAAGGTACATGAATTAGTAGATATATTTTTTGAACTAACATAATATTGGCATGTGCTAATTGTCCACCCAAGTGTTATCCCTCATGGGAAACAAATATCCATCATCCAATCATTGTGACTTAAGCAGTATACAAATTAACTTGTTGATACCATTATTTATATTTACCAAATTCATCATAGTTAGGATGTACAAGAATACAACATGATTGATACTTTCTTCTTGACACTACCGCATTAATACGCCAAATATCTCTAGATGTATCTTATATTCTATCCATAATCATAAAATCCACATCTCTTGCTTAATTTTCACAAGTATTCTTGAATTCTTCAAATTTTACAAAGATATGCGACCACTATTTAGAATTGCAAAAGATAATGAATGACATGTATTGTAAAGATGTCCTACTCAAGAAATCCACAATTATCTTATAAATATTGTCACGCCATTTGTAGTTCCGCATCTAGATGCTCGGACACTGGAGTTCCAGTGATGGTAGTTAGAGTTATTCTAGCTGTTTCTCAGGGACTACTTTCCGACGGTTAGATTTCATGTTCGGGGTACTGACTTCACGGTGGGGCCCACCGTCACTTTGCACCGTTTGCACCGTCGAGTGTGCCGTCAGTGGGACCGTTAGGGTTTCAGGGCTAGCTCGAGTCCAGGGGGTATAGTTTCGAAGTGAGCTCCAGAGAGCTCACTTCTCTGATGTTGAGCCTTCGAGTTCCTGGCTATGGTGGACAGAGGCCGGCGAGCGTCACCTGGATTCTCTATGCTTGAGTGGGTGTGGCTTGACTGTAATCAGTGCCCAGTTGTTGGCAGTTTATAGAGTGACAGATCAAGTACTGATCTGAGTTGAGTTGAGTTGAGAATGTTAAGCAATCTGATTACATCAGAGAAGTGAAGTCAGGGGGAAATCGGGTGCAGGAACGTGGAGTGTTGGTGGTATCTCCAAGCTCGGTGGATCGTGGTAGCTCGATTCAGGTTCTGTGTTTCCCTAGTGTGCAGAACTCGTGTAGTTGATGCAAATTTGGCAGTTAGGCGGACGGTGTGCGGAAGCGCTGGCCAAATTTCAAGCAAAGAAGAAGCAATTTTCGAGCAGTGTTGTGATTTTGAGCTCAGGAGGTGAAGGCATGACCAATTTGCTGCGAGTTGGGCTCAGAAAGTGAAATTGAAGGTGGAGTTGGAAAGCTCTTCTCATGAAATTGTGATTTGGAAAAACCCGTTTTATCAATTTGGCTCGAGTGGAAAGTTAGCGGGGGATTTGGCGGACATCCATCTTTAGGGTTTACGTCAGATTTTATGTCAGATTTTGGGCCAGATTTGGAGAAGTTTCGCTAGTTTGGAGGAGTTTCGCAGATTTGGAGAAGTTTCGCCAATTTTGGAGGAGGTTCGAAGTGGCAACAAGAAAGGCCTCATTTGGCTGAATTTCGGCGTTTCGAGGCTTCGAGGCTTCGAGGCATAGGGCTGTGGGCTATGAGAGGCTACGAAGGCCTAGAAGGGCCAGCAAGCCAGCTTGCTGGCGTGAGGCTAGCTAGTTTAGTGTAGATCTTGGTCATTGGTTGGCAAAATCTGCCTTTCTTGCTAGATTGTGCGCAACAGGGTTTGACCCCTAGATCTCTTGTTCCTAGACTGGTGCCCTAGCCAACTGGTCCACCCTCACTTGTTGTCATAGTGACTATGCCACTGTTATCTATACACATGTAGCTTTGGCTAGGAGAGGCAGTTTGATCCCATTCTTGGTGATCCTGGTAGCTTAGGACTTAGATACGAACTACTCTTATGTCAAATGCCAAATGGTGGCAAAGTCAGTCCCGTGTTGTGTTATGAGATGGAGGGTTTTCATTTAGATTTCTTGTGATTGGATCCCCTCCATTCTCTACTTCCTGTTTGTGCACCACGTTTGTGTGAGGTGCCTTGACTTTTGAGCATTGGTGCTCTGGTGTGCTCTCGGTGGTGAGGCTGGAGTGATGACCAGTCAGACTACCTTTGTTTCTCTCCGGTGAGGCAGGAAGTGATGACTTGCAGACCGTGAGAGTGCGTGTTATGATGGCAGGTTACAGGTTGCCCTTCCCCTAGTGTAGTTATCTCGGTTAGAGTTACATTAGTGGGTGGTGTTTTAGTTGGTGTTGGCACGCGGTGGTGTTGGCACTTGGTGGGGCACTTGCGGTTGCGACTTGCTGTTGCAGTTGGTGGTTCGGGTTTGTTGGTGTGGTTACTTTGTCACGACGGAGTTCTTTGGAGATTCCAGAGGAGTTAGCCCTGTAGTACGCAGTGGGTTTACTCGGAGTGGTGCTCGGTATCAGCCTGTATCTCAGGTCCCAGTGAGGGAGGAGATTGACTCTGAGTTGGAGTTCGACACAGGAGCTGATTCAGTTGAGAGTGCACTTGGTGTGTCCGCACCGTTGTTGTGGGACATGGACGAGATTTATGGGGCCTCCAAAGGCCCTAGGCGTTACTCTGGTACAATGGGTACCATTGAGTTGGATGACTTCATCCAGGAGTTCGATAGTTGGTGTGATCTGCAGTAGATGCGGAACCCGACTTTGTTCACACCCTTCATGGCATGGAAGGGGTTGTTTCAGCACTTGGAGGGTCCACCGATGGACGACTACCATGAGTTCAGGAGAGCTCATTTGGAGGAGATTGAGTTATGGAGACAATATTGGTCTCCACACTATGTCTCCATCACTTCAGGTTTGGTGGCCAGGAGTAGGTCGGCTGTACCTACGAGTTCTAGCTCGAGTAGTGTTGGTGGAGCTAGTGGAGGTGCACTAGCTGGAGATAGTGCTACTACGAGTGGAGGTACCGCTGCAGGAGGTGGTGTGGTACCGGGGTTTAACCCCATGGTTGAGTTCTTCCTATGTTTGAGGCAGAACTACCAGGGAGTGCGGACTGACAAGCTGAGGAGCTTGCAGGAGTTCCAGCGGAAGGCTGGAGAGAGCCTACGCGAGGCATACACTCGCATGAGGCGGCTGATCAGTTTCACTCAGGGAGTTACTGAGGCCCAGGCAGTCCAGTTTTGGTATGGGATACTGGACAGGGAGTTGCGACGTAGAGTTCGTGATGCTATGTTGTTGCAGGCTACTTCGCCCACTTTGGCAGTAGTCTTTGGTTTGGCTGAGCGTATTGAGCTCAACATGGTGGAGGAGAGAGTGGTGACATCTGGATTTGGTAGAGAGACCTCATCCACGGTTGTGACTTCTTCTAGAGTGCAGCAGAGTGCACCATGCCCAGTTGGTTTTCGAGGACAGGGTGGACAGCCCAGATCCTATGGAGCGAGTGGAGGGCCTAGTGGAGTTAGACCCTTACCCTCATTTTCGGGGCAGCAGCAGCCAGTGAGTGGTGGTGTTGCTTGTTGGACTTGTGGTGGACCTCACCATAGGAGAGAGTGTACTCAGGGCAGCGGACCTGATACCTCTGGTGCATCACAGCCAGCACAGAGGCAGTGTGAGCACTGCCATAGATTTGGTCATACTAGTGACCGGTGTTTTGACCTACACCCGGAGTTACGGAGTGGTAGGGCTGCTATGGCAGGTAGTAGAGGAGCTCCAGTTCATGGAGGACGAGGTGGTAGAGGTGGTGGTAGAGGATCTACACCTAGTAGGGGTGCAGTACCTGCCCTTACTTCTGACACAGCTATGGCTACTCGGATTGAGCAGTTGGAGCAGAGATTGGCTAGTATGGCTATTGCTCATAGGAGATCAGATTCGGGTGCTGAGGCTTCCACCTCATATGCTGGTGATAGAGATGCTTTGGACTTCATGTGCGGAGCAGCACAGGTGGATGCATCTGCAGCAGTGACTAGGAGTGCAGTACGTGCTCCAGAGCCTAGAGGAGCATTAGTGGAGTTGGACCCATAGAGAGGAGAGGTTGGGAGACAGGTCAGACTTCCCCAATCTTTCACGTTATCTGAGGCATTGCAGACGACATCCATGGTTCCTAGACGTCCCAGTGCAGGTGTGGTAGGTGGTGATGGAGTACTTGATGGAGTACCTGCTAGTCAGCCACCTGCTACTACACAGATTGAGTCTAGCATGATGTTGGGGGCGGCTCAGCTGATTATGCGGCATCCTTTATTTTCAGCCAGTGACATGTTTACATTGGGAGTGGACCCAGCCCCAGTGTTCCGGTTGGCTGCCACGTTGTGTGAGAGTAGGGATGGTGCAGTTCCTACTACTAGAGCAGAGGTGGTTGGTAGTGGAGCTGACTTGGTTGAGGAGCATGGGATCCGTTCAACGACCAGTGGTTTATGGCAGGCAGCAGCGGCTAGACTGGAGGAGTTGCCAGCTAGACCGGCCTTTGAGAGAGCGCGGTTTACACCTGGTGTTGTCCTATTGGATAACCAGAGGGGGATCTTTCGTTTGGTAGGACCTTCAGGGAAGGTCTATACACCACAGAGAGTCTTGTTAGACTCTGGTGCGCAGCCCCTTATGTTGGGGAAGGCTGCAGTTGTTGGTCTGGAGTTACGGAAGACCGATGTGGAGAGGTGTCCATTTCAGATCCAGACATCTCTTGGTGGTGGTTCGACACAGTACATCACACGTGGAGAGCTTGTTGTCCAGGTTCAGCCTGGTCATCCGACTGATAGCTCGGTGGTGAGAGCTCAGGCTATTGCGACGATAGCTGAGTCCTATGATGTGCTAGTTGGGGGAGCAGTGTTATACCCTATGGGTTTCAGTATTGACTATTGGGAGGAGACAGCCTCTTATAGACCTGGTTGGTAGTCTGGTGAGGGACGGGTATGTCGCCTACCAGTACGCTTCAGTAGTGGCAGTCTTGGCTCACTACAGTCCGGGACCATGGCAGCATCAGTTTTGGCTTTCAGCGGTGCAGTTACTTGGCCTGGTGACTTGTTGGAGGGGAACGCCCATGCAGAGGATACTCCAATACCAGAGGAGATCACTCGGCTATGGAGTACGAGTGGGATTGTTCCATCCACCTTGGATGTTCCATTGTGGAGTTCAGAGGAGGCATTGCAGCAGCATGCAGATCAGTTGGTGCAGTAGGCTTGGAGTGGAGCCTTCGTACCATCAGGGGATGAGTGTGAGGATGAGCCTCCAAAGGCGATTGCTTTGACACCTCTGGATACCACACTCATTGCTTGGCAGTATCCAGTAGAGGGGATATGCCTATTGGAGTTGTTTGGTGGGATCAGCACCGGACTAGCTGCGGTATTACAGGCGGGTATCCGAGTACAGAGGTACTTGTATGTAGAGAGAGATGAGACTGCTAGGCGAGTCTCTCTACATCATGTGGCACACTTGGCCTATCAGTATCCGGAGTTATTACCGATGTCAGCAGTCAGAGGTTACCAGAAGGCCTTACCAGGAGACATTTCCTTACTGGGGGCGCATGACCTAGAGAGACATGGGCCTGTTCACTTGGTGATTTCTGGATGGCCATGTCAAGGACATACACGTGCGGGCCGCGGTTTGGGTCTTCAGGATCCTCGTTCTGGTGTGTTTTGGGAGATGTTACGGATACTACGACATCTCCAGGTTCATCAGTCTGTTTCTCCAGCTTACCTTTTGGAGAACGTTCCATTGATGGGTGATTCTCGCACTAGAGTGGTGGCGAGTACACATCAGGTCCATTCATGGATGGGACCTGCTGTATTGTTAGATGCAGCCAGAGTGGGATCACGGGCTCATCGTCTTCGTCTTTGGTGGACAAACCTCTTACCCAGAGAGGTTCTACAGCGTGCTTATGATGGGATTCAGCGACTGGACCACATTCTTGTTGATGATATCTTGGATGTTGGGCGTCAGTCTCAGACAGTGGTAGTGGCTGATAGGTCACCCATGGCAGTGGTGAACCTAGTTGGACAGCCTAGAGCTGCATTTCCCACACTCATGAGTTTCCCAGGCTCTCATGCTTTTCGAGAGGGAGGACCTGGACTTGTTTGGGACTCACAGTTACAGCAATTGGTGGAGCCCAATGCTGATGAGAGAGAGCGGGCGATGGGTTTTCGCACCGGTATTACCGCTGTTCCAGCAGTGTCAGAGGCATCCAGGCGTCAGGTGTTAGGTCAGGCTATGGACCTGAACTGTTTGACCTGGATTGTGAGCCTTGGTTTGGCAGAGCAGCGTAGGATGCGCTTGATAGGCATCACCACTCGGACACTTGTGAGCCCTGTGCCTATCGAGACGATTCAGGCACATGCTGGGGGCGATGGACCGAGTGGACATGGTATTCTTGGGACACATCCAGTAGCTACTAGGGAGAGTGGTCTACTTGGAGTCCATCCAGGTGAGCGTGGGCTACTTGGATTACACCCTTGGTCCACATGGGATGCAGCCAGAGGACGTATGGAGCTTGCAGCCAGAGTGGAGGGAGTTTTTCACACAGAGGTTGGGACCTCTAGTGGTCGGGAGCATGACACCATTGCTCCCAAGGGCCAAGTCTAGCAGCCAGTCAGTACGTCTTCCACTCCTACTACAGTTACAGAGGATACTTGGGAGCCAGATCTTGGACCCAAGCTTACTGGAGAGGAAAGACAGAGGGTTTGGAGGTTCTTGAGGAGTCACACGAGTTGTTTTGCCTTCAGTATGAAGGATTTGGGTGCTCTGAAGGGACCTGGTATACGGATTGAGCTGACTAGCGACACACCTGTTTTCCGACGTCCTTATCAATATAGTGAGATGGAGAAGACATTGATTCAGAGCCGGAGTAGTGACCTTTTTGAGGCTGGTTTGGTGGAGATTTCACATGGAGAGTATGCATCAGCGACAGTGATGCCAGCCAAGAAGGATATGCATGGCAACTATACAGATAGGCGGATGTGTGGAGATTACCGTCCTATCAACCGACAGACCAGGGCTGATCGGTATGCCATGCCTACACCGGAGGAGATTTTTGATGCAATTGGGCATGCAAAGGTCTTCAGTACTTTGGATCTTCGAGCGGGATATCATCAGTTGCCGATCAGGGAGGAGGATAAGTCCAAGACAGCATTTTGGGCTATTGATCCTCACGGCAAGGATGTGTTATATCAGTGGAGGTTCTTACCATTTGGGTTGAAGAATGCTCCTGCTGAGTTCCAGAGGGTCATGGATAGGATCCTAGCTGGACTAGATTTTGCTCGGTGCTATATTGATGACATTTTGGTGTATAGCACTACTGTGGAGGAGCATGAGCGACAATTGTTGGAGGTGTTTGAGAGGTTGAGATCTCATGGACTCAAATTACATCCTGGGAAGTGTAGGTTCTTCCATGAGCAGGTTGAGTATTTGGGTCACACTATCTACCCCGGAGGACTTGGTGTTCAGCAGACCAAGGTGGAGGCTATTGCACGTATTCCTCGGCCTACGGATGTGAGCAGAGTGCGAGCATTCCTTGGGTTGGCGAACTTCTATCGCCGCTATGTTAGAGGATTTAGTGCCATTGCCAAGGCCTTGACGAAGCTGACCAAGCTTACACAAGAGTGGTGTTGGGGAGATGAGCAGGAGAGAGCTTTTGTAGAGCTCAAGGAGAGGTTGACATCTACTCCTATTTTGAGGAGACCGATCAGGGGACGACCATTTCAGGTTCACACTGATTGGAGTATGTTGGGGCTTGGAGCGGTGCTCACCCAACATGATGATGAGGAGAAGGAGTTTGTGGTGGCCTATGCTAGTCGCTCCAACAATTCAGCGGAGGCGAAGTATAGTTCATATGAGGGAGAGTGCTTGGCAGCAGTTTGGGCAGTAGCACATTTCCGATGTTACCTATTTGGTAACCCCTTCACTCTCATCACTGATCATCAGCCGCTGAAGTGGTTGATGGAGTCCGACAAGCTTTCAGGGAAGCTTGCACGATGGGCTCTGATTTTACAGGAGTATGATTTCACGGTTGTTCACAGACCTGGAGTGGTGAACCGTGATGTAGATGGGTTGAGTAGAAACCCATGTCCCAGCCAGCAGGATCAGACCGGAGCACGTTGGCATGGTGAGACAGATGAGGAGATGGTGCCAGGTTGGCATGCATCGGCCTTTCTGTGTATATTTGCAGAGACTTTGGTGGTATCTCTCTCAACGCATACAGGAGGAGTTATTGAGGTCACAGATCCAGAGAGTGAAGATATTGGTACAGTTCAGCGAGACATTCATGATGATGTCTTAGTGATGGACTATCTTCGCACTGGTGTTGTGGGTGGCACAGTTGGGGCCAAGGAGAGAGACCGTGTTCTTCAGCGGGCCAGACGGTTCAGATTGGAGGGTAGACACCTTTTGCGTGTATGGGAGGATGGTAGAGTGCGAGTAGTACCACTTCCATCACAGAGACCACAGTTGGTCCGTCATGCTCATGAGGAGCTAGGACATTTTGGAGTAAAGCGTACATATAGCTTACTCCAGAATCATTATTGGTGGCACGGTATGCAGACCAAGGTACAGCAGTTTGTTGCCAGATGTGTGGTTTGTGACCGAGTTAGAGCATCATTCAATGCTCCTACGCCATAGTTACACCCATTACCTATCATGGGATTGGGTTACCGTTGGAGTTTGGACTTTGCCGGACCTTTACCGCTGACTGTGAGACATCATTGGTATGTTTTGGTGATGGTGGAGCACTTCTCCAAGTGGATTGAGTTGGTGGCACTTCCTGACAAGTCTAGTGAAGGGACAGCTTACTCGTTCCTGGATCGAGTTTTTAGTCATTTTGGTGCACCAGCTGAGGTTTTGACTGATCAGGGTACAGAGTTCTTGGGAGAGTTTCAGGTCTTGTGTGACAAGGCTTTGATTGATCATCGTACTACATCCCGAGATCACCCTGAGGCAGATGGCTTAGCAGAGAGAGTGGTTCAGACGGTGAAGAGAGGATTGCGAAAGTATGGTTTGCAGAGAGGCCACTTGGGAGATTGGGATCTCCAGTTACCTTGGTTGGCCATGGGCTATCGGTTCAGCCGGCAAGCCTCCTTAGCATCCTTCTCTCCATACTTTCTACTCTATGGACGAGATCCAGATTTACCTGCAGCCATTCGTCGAGATGCTACTGTAGTTTTGGACTTGGATGACCCTGATGTATGGATGAGCGCATGTTCTCAGCGGGCAGAGATCTTTCAGAGAGTGATGCCGATGGCCTTTGAGAACTTGGTGATTGCTCAGCATAGAGATACTTTACGCTATGCTACCATTCGAGGAGGAGGTTATAGACCCTCGATCCGTCGATTTCATCCAGGCGACTATGTATATCTACAGCAGACAGCACCGACGACACTTGATGTTTCTACAGGCCGCACTATCTTGAGAGTGCGCGAGGTTTTGCCATCTGGAGTCCTTGTGTTAGAAGGACGTGATGGTGTTGTTTGGAAGGATCATGTGCGCAATTGTGCGCCATGCCACCTTCCAAACATTGATGGTACTATGGACCCAAGCTTGGCACTTGTACGTGCAGGCTTGAGGTGTATGTTATGTGGCTCTTTTGGTGGAGCTGCTACTATGTTAGTGTGTGATAGCTGTTCGAGAGGATGGCATATGGCATGTATGACTCCTCCCCTCACGGTGGTTCCTCAGGGACAGTGGTTATGTCCTAGATGTACTTGACCTATAGCTAGTTCATTCTTTATATGGTATAGATTGCAGACAGGCGACTAACGATGGGGCTCCATAGCACCCGGCCTCCTGATCTTTGCCCATTAGAGGGTATACCATATACTTAGAGTAGATGGCTATCTGGAGTTAGAGGGACCTAACCGCCAGCTAGGGGGGCGATTGTGGCACTTTAGAGTCTATGTATGACTTATGTGTGAGTTGTGCTTTTATAGTGTATGATGTTGACAGCGATGTATGTTGTGTAGCGATGTATATACGCACGACAGCTGTCACGCCATTTGTAGTTCCGCATCTAGATGCTCGGACACTGGAGTTCCAGTGATGGTAGTTAGAGTTATTCTAGCTGTTTCTCAGGGACTACTTTCCGACGGTTAGATTTCGTGTTCGGGGTACTGACTTCACGGTGGGGCCCACCGTCACTTTGCACCGTTTGCACCGTCGAGTGTGCCGTCAGTGGGACCGTTAGGGTTTCAGGGCTAGCTCAAGTCCAGGGGGTATAGTTTCAAAGTGAGCTCCAGAGAGCTCACTTCTCTGATGTTGAGCCTTCGAGTTCCTGGCTATGGTGGACAGAGGCCGGTGAGCGTCACCTGGATTCTCTATGCTTGAGTGGGTGTGGCTTGACTGTAATCAGTGCCCAGTTGTTGGCAGTTTATAGAGTGACAGATCAAGTACTGATCTGAGTTGAGTTGAGTTGAGAATGTTAAGCAATCTGATTATTGTGGCACTTTAGAGTCTATGTATGACTTATGTGTGAGTTGTGCTTTTATAGTGTATGATGTTGACAGCGATGTATGTTGTGTAGCGATGTATATACGCACGACAATATCCTCATAGTGAATATATATTAGTCATATTGCATACAACCCTTCAAGATTAGTCATATTGCATACCACCTTTCAAGATGTGACTGTATGGTAGACCATTGATAGCCACTGTAAATCATTATTTGTGACAATTTAGCTTAATCCAAAGTAACTTAATTCAATAGAAACTACTCAAATAGATAAAACCTTAAACACTTACCTTTACGTGTAAAAGATAGATTAAAACTTTCAGTTTTTAGTTTGAGACAAAGGCCCCCAAGTTGGCATGAGTAATAGGTAGGTCTTTGTATTTATGTACTCCACAATTGCAAAGCTCAATATGTGCATTTTCACACCCTCTCATGATCGTATCAATATGCAACTCTTCAACTTCCAATTTCTAATATATTCATTGTTATGCCTTTTGTGGATAAAATATATTTTAAAACTTCTGTTTGTTCATTTGCTTCTCCTTCTTAACAAGGTTGGTTTTTTTCTTATAAAATTTATACATTCATGTTTATCCCATAATAAAAAGAATTTTAAACACAAATGCAGGTACTTATTTTATGAGGAGACCATACATTCCAGTTCTTTTTGTCTTTTAAATCCTTTATTTTATTCAAAATAACCATTACATCTCATGTTGCTATGTCTTAAAAAGAAGGAGCTCTCTTTGGGGAACTATCCACAACAACACATATTTTCTCAAAACTTATAATGTAAGTACTTGATGATTTGCACTAAGATATATTATATAGAACCTACCCATCTACATTATTACTATGTTTGTCTTCTTTGAACTATTCTTTGGTTCACTAAAATAAGTGTTTCTAAGTGAAAAGAATCTGATTCAACGTTCAATAGTCTAGGCCACCAAACTTGAGTATGAAATTTTGCTAGAGGTTAAAATCTTAGTAAATGTCTATTATGCCTTTCCATAAATTGGTCTCCTTGTTCCACAACAAAACCGTATTCATATTCCCAAGAGATCAAAGAGACCACCCAAGAGCCTCCATGTTAATATTTGGCTTCCTTGGTGCAAATAGAGCTTATGAGTTGGATGACTACTCTAAATTGATTGAGATGTAGTAATCATCTAATTGGATTGGGATAGAGGCTAAGGTATCATACTGCATCTTGTTGTTCTATAGCTTGCAACTCATAGCTCTTATTTCCTCCTTTTCTAGATTGGTGGAGGCAATCTTTTACCATTAAACCGGGAGTCTTTCGGTATGATCGAGTCTCACTAATAATACTATAGTTCTAATTACCTTTTGTGTTCAAAATTAATACTGCAAGTTTGAGGTGTAGAAGATACATATTCTTGTTGGCAGTATCTCCACTTAGCATGTAGGTCCTAATGCTAAAGCCAATCATTAGCCCCAACCTATGCATCAAGAAGCTAAGCACCTAGTTAGCTTCTTGTGAAGTTCTTGGCCTATAGGTTGGAAAGTGAGAGTGAGAGTAAAAAAGAAAAACAATCAATAAAATAAAATAAAGCAACTTGTTTGTAGAGGAATTCAACCTTATAGATGAGCGAAGAATCTTGGTAAAAAGGTACATATACTTAAGCCCACTACAAGAGAAAGATCAAGCATCGGTTCTTAATGCTTGACTTATGGATTGAGACTATAAGGTACAAAGCACCCAATTGCTAATGTTCCTCGCACATAGCTTGGTATTGAGTAATTGCGCTGGACTTATGAGGCAAGGATTAGGCAGTTAAGTCCTCTCTCCATAAGTCCTCCATGTAAGCTAATGTAATATTGAAAAATCCTTTTCAAGGAAGGAAAACGGCTTTAATTTACAAATGCTTAAATAGTTGTAAAAGACTACAAATGCGTTCACTTCTTTCTAATTTTTTGTAACTTCATCCAAATGGATATGCACAAAAAAGGATGTACAGTATTATCAAAGTAAGCTAATAACATAGGATAAGTCTTTTTGTAGTGACCACCATACTTTGGTAATGTTGTTGGTGCTCTCCAAACAACAAACATTTTCAACAATTTCCAATATAAGGTTGCAATACTTGGTAGATCCAAAAAATAGGGCTGATACGTTGAAATTTGAAGAATTCAAACATGCTACACTTATGAATTTTGACCTTTGCTTTCAACGTATTTTACATGCATGAATAATAGTAAATGTTAGGTTGAAAATACTAAATATGAGAGATGGAGAAATACTAAATATATCAGATCGACTATTTAGCCATTCTAGAAAAATATGAGTAATTAAATAAAAATTAAAAGAGAGTAGGCTAAATTTAAGGAATATACATAATTGGGAATAATACCTAGCGTAAAAATCTAGTGGGAACATTCGAAAGTGTTGTCGAAAGGAACAATTCCAAATGAGATAATAAAATAATGAGAATCTTAAATGAAATTTCCTTATTACTATATAGGTGTATAGGTCTGCTCATATAGACAACTTGATTTATCGAACCTTGACTATATTATCCACACATATAAAATCATATTATGAATATGAAATTGGACCTAATTTTATGGCGTTTTGTGAATGGACGTTAGTTGCATGTTGATTGCTATGCATGGATGGTAAGATCATGGTATAAAAAGAGTAGATTCTTTTGTATATTGCCTATCATCATAATCACGTTAGAAATATATTTTTTTATTGGAAATAGTATTCAAAGTCATTCCTATTAAAATTAGTTGAACTTAAACTTGAAATAATGAATGTGCCATTTCCTTTATAGATTCATAGTACCAGTTTTGTTGATAGAACTATTGGAGACTGATTTCATCTGAAATTGACATTTAATATAAGACCTTGAAATACATCAAGATTTATCGGAAAAGCTTCTTGAAAATATATGAAGCATTATTCTTATATTAAGTTTTGGAAGATGTCATGATTATCCTAAAGTATGAATCTTTTTTTCCTTCGTTCTCACTATATATCTGATTGGAAACTATTATGTAAACTTAGACAGTAACATGCTACTCACTCGAAGAATAAATGACTCAATCGTCTTTTTCTTCTCATTAATGGTCTTTATTAGCAACTAACTAAGTTTTATAAGAAACAATTTTGCTCTCACTCAACATCAATGGTAATGGTTTATAATGTTGATTCCTTTATTAGCAACTACCTAAAATTCATAATTCACAATTTGCCTTCACACACCATCAACAGTAAAAATGGGAAATAGAATAACATAAAAATGTCACAAAATCATGCAGTTTAGAATACTGGGTAGCAATTCGATCAATTCTATTTAGTCATGTGGATAACTATGATTCCTTCTGTTCCAACCAGTCAAACATGAAAAGTAGACCGGTATACTCTGTTCTGATTTCTTATATATATAAGCTCATGAAGTTTGCAATTTGGAACTCCTGAAATGTATCGTCGTTTTTAAGATACACACCAATTTTTTTCTTTTTACCCATAACCAGACTAGAACAACAAGTTTACGATATAACAAGTTATGTAAGATTAAGAATGTTGAACAGATTGTATTCATCTAGTCCTTTAGTTCTCCCTGAATCAAAATCCAGAACATAGAACATCGGATCCTCAATCTATGTTTCGGACTTGCCTTGAGTGAAGATGTAGTTGCCCTGCATTTGCTTGAGTGAGAGTGATGCGTTTCCAGGGGTAGAAGTAAAGTAAGCTTCTGAAAATAAAGTCGTTTTGACTTGAAAGCTTTGATAAATCTTCTTTCTGCGTGAAGTGCTTCAGCATATGAGGAGCATTTGTTAGTAACTGTCCTTTGATTGTAAAAGTTGCACCACTTTTATCAACACCAGGTTGAGTGTAAATCAGTGAACACGATAAAATGAAATGTCAAGCCATGTATTGCTACACCCAGAAACCAATCGTTGTGGGAAAAAGGTGGCAAATCACAGAAATCGAGTTTTACTTGTACATCCTTTAAAAGTTCAATTGACACCCAGGGAGTGGTCTTACAACTATGAACCTGGGTTGGACTGAAGGGTAAGCATATTCATCTGCTTTGTACGAGTGTTGATGAGATTAGTGAGTTTCGTAGGTACACTAGTACATGACAAGTTACATCAGCACTTAAATCAACTCAGTAAATAACTCAGTCTGATTTGCTTAAGAGTGAGTCTGACCCGTTACCTTCACTGGATCACACCAATTTCCTGATGATCATCAACTCGAGAGTGTGAAATACCGAAGTTTACCACGTCCAGCGCACCAAGAATATGTCCAGCAAAGAGCATAATGTGAATATCTGTCGACAAATGGGCCACACATTCCGGTAACACTATGAACCAGATCACATGAGCTGCTTATGGAACGGTGCAGTTTCTCCCCCAGTTCAACCTTGCAATATCTGGACTCCCTAGTTTGTGAGATCGATATCAGCTACTCTTGATTTCGAAGTACACTATCTCGCGTGCCTCGCATTCTAGACATTTGTTCACAATGTGCCAAGTTGATCTGCTGAATCGAATACACAAATAACCTGGTAACCCGTAAAGTGGCTTTCTTCCAGAGTACCATTCGATCCGGTCAACCACATTTTATAAGTAGGCATCAATGGGAAAGATTCACGAGAGGTTTCCAAATTTAAGGATAATAAGGAGCTAAATTATAAAAAGAGTAATATGGTACAAACGGTGTAAAAGCTCAAGTGACAGTAGAAAACATGCAGTAGTGAGTGGATACTTAAACCTGCTGGAGAGAACGTAATAAACTGATGCCTATATCTTAGTGACTACACAGATAATGCGGTACTTTCTTCACATTCAGATGCAGGACACCAGTGCCGAACAACTTGATAGTATACACTTCGTCATTCAGGAGAATGTATTTATTTGCAAGAAAAATTACTCCACGCCTGTCTGGGGAACCTAACGCAATACACCCTCCCTGCAACAGACTAAAGAAGTTGACACTTGAGTGATTCTGATTCAAGTCATTTAGGGGCAACAGATATGTTTCACACAGCTAAAAATGAGGGATCTTGAAAAGTTGAAGAAAGGAAATTGCTTGAAGCTCACTCAGTATGTACAAGGACCTGCATAAATTAGAGCCTTGTTTACGATGATGCCCTGTAACAGGACTGCAGTACATACTCAATTTCTCCTCTGCCGATGTTGTTGAAGTTTTTGATGCCCCTCCAGAGGCGCAGAATTAATTGCAGAGAAAATTCGCTATATGTTGATCCAGTGACACTTCCCACGTACGGCTAGGAAGGCAAAATTGAGCTGGGCAGCAATAGTCAGGGGACACCGCAGTGCACGATCGCGACAGCTCGTTCTTGATGACGACCACTACATGGACGACATATTTCAGCTAATCTGCCAAAATTCTAGCTTAATCTAGAACCCTAACGGTAACGAGGCGAAGTCACGTAATGTGTGCACCCCCTGTGATCTCAATTCAGTTTTAAAATCTGTACAAATAGATCCGGAAATTGGAATGCTCCCGCATTACCTGCCGAATCAATATCGTGAAAGCAATGGTGGAAATGGACGGGGAAGAAGAGATCCTGGAGCAGGGCCAGCTGGAATTTCCCACTTCTCACGAAGCCTACGGGTCTCCCATCCCTTTTGATGCCGGCAATTACCGTTCGACCCATTGAACCTCTTTCCTTTCTTCGTCCTCTTGTCTCCTCTACCGCATAGTACTGACCCTGGCACCTTTGGCACTGAATTGAGAGATTCATTCACTGAGTTGAGAACGCCTGAATGCAAAGACCGTGAAAGTGAGACGAGGGGAGATATTCCCGATGTACACTGTGACGACCTCGAAAGCCGTAGCAGCAGCATTGTCGCAAATGACCAATTTCCGCTTCAATCCACTCTAATCGCGACTTCTGATCAACAATTGCCCGGGTACTGCGAAACAAATGCGCATACAATTGTGAACGACATTGAAATCAAGGTCAGGTCCTCTAGGGTTTGTCCTCTTCTAGTCTCGTACACATGTGCGATACAAGAACAAATCTTCCGCATCCGCCTTGGCTACAGGTCATACGGGAAAGTGTTGCATTTAGATATCTGGATTATCTATTTGATGGACAATCAATTATAAATAAAACATTTATAATATATAGAAATTTTTCTTGGTACATTAATAAATTTAATTTTCAATTAAAAATATTAAATAAAGTAATATAGAAGTTTGTAAAAAAATTATTGTATAATATTAATTTAAATATTTTAATTTATAATATATGAAAGATTAATTTAAATACTAAATATAACATAATTATTTTTTATTGTATGAAAATAATTTTTTTAATATAATTTTTAAATAAAATGTAATACATAGTTTTTATAAGAAATATTTTCATTTTATATTTTTATATTAGGATAAAATTTATCCAAATATATTTTTAATGATTAATTATTATATTTTTAAATTATTAATAGAAATCATATAATTTAATAAATAAGATATTTATTAGTAAAAATAATTTGATACAATAGATAATCTGATGAAATCGGATTATATTAATATGTTTATATTTTTATTAAATAATATATTGAAATAAATTTATTTGGTAATATTTAACTATTCACATTAATTGTATATATGATTCAAAATAAAATAATATTTTTTAAATATAATAATATCATATAATATAATAAAAATATTTTTAAAATATAAAAATATCATATAATTTATAAATAAATTAAAAAATAAAATTATCCTAATTAATTTAATAAATATAATATTTTTAGGTATAGTTTAAATTTCATAACAAAATTAAAATTTCCAAAATGCACAAAAAATAAAAATTACATCACTTTAAAAATTAAAAAATTAAAATTCATAATTGCGAAACTCATAGAATAGCAAAGTAATTGGAACGACATATCAAAGAATTTAAAGACAAATTTATCATGAGCTTGTACGAATCAAAAGACAATCTCTTCTTAGATAGAACGCTATTTTGAGCCTTAAATGTATGGAAATTTGTGATTCAGTACTTTAAGATACTTACATATCAAAGAAAATGTTTTCCTCTTTCGTAATTAGTATTGGAAAAGAAGTTTTTCTATGAGGACAACCTATGCATAACAGTTATCATTTAGAAAAAAAAATTTATCTTACTATACAATAGCTCTCAGTTTGATATAGATAATGTCAAATGATTTGATCAACTTGGAGTATCTTGAACTCAAATTACCAAATTGTATATTGAATATATTGTATTGTTGAGTCTATTAAATCTTTTTATTCAGGCTTTCTCTATTTGATGATAATCTTGATATAGTACATTCTTGTTTATCTCATTTAACATTATAATATATCACAACTTCTAATTATTAGATCTTTCTAAACTTAAGACCTACAAGTGATTACCATTCCATATCTAAGTAAAAATATAACCCTAATAGCAGCTAATATTAACAATATATAGATATAAAAAATATAATTACAATGAGATATTACCATTATAATTAGAGAACCAAATTTCCAAGGTAGTTGATAAACAAATATATTGAAGGACTTGTTATGAGAGGTCATAATAAGATTTGATCATTTTAATTTGGTTTATATATGTATTATATGGTTTAATCAAAATGTCATTCATTATGTCAATAAAAAATACAAATTTTATTTTATATAGTATTATTAATCATAGAATGGAGAAATTAATATTAAACTTATTTTCAAAACTGATTTATTTAATAATATATGTAGGTTAATAATATATTATAAATTTATTGGTATATTATTTATTACATTTTAATCTAGGAAATTTTATATAACATCATAATTAAACATATGTAGATAAAGTTAATATTGTAATCACCTATGGTGTTTATGAAATTAAACTCAATGCATAACCATGTCTATTATCCGACAAAGTAGATAGAAAATAGACTTCAATGAGAGGTGATAAGATTGAAAAAGTGTACCTAATTAATTACAAGAAAGAAAGGAAAGAGAAGATGAATCAAACACACAATGTATAAATAAATCTAGTATCTCATATACTTATAGTATTATATGCTTGATGCTATTGTGTGATCAAGGTAAGTGCATTCTCGTTCTTATTACTAAATGTACAATTATACAACTACCTTCACGTCATTCATATTTATAATCCAAGATCATTGTATATAGTTGCTTTATGGTAATTAAATTCTATCTTAGGGAAGTTTCTATATAAATAGCTAATTTAAGTAGGATGTTCAAATTGAGAAATTGGTAAAAAAAAGAATATGAAGAAATGTAAGATTTTAGAAATACATCAACTTATAGTAATAATAATTATTATTATAGTAAAAAAATCCACTTAATAAATAAAATGAAGCAAAGTAAATGTTTATCATTCATATTTATAATCCAAGATCATTTTATAGAGTTTGTTTTATGGTTATTAAATTCTATCTTATGTGTTTATATATAGCTAATTTAAGTAGTTTTTCCAAATTAAGAAATTGGTAGAAAATAATAAATATGAAGAGATATAAGGTTTTAGCTGTCTTTAGTTGTTAGAGAAGTAGACTTGAAGCAACAATACCGCAAAATTTTGAAAGTCTAACAATAAATTATTAGTTTTATTGGTTGAATGGAATTCTATTTAGGCTTTTGAAATTGTGAAAAAATTCTTAAAATTCTGCGTAACTATGCAGGATTACTCGAAATATGAAACATGGTAAAATTACAACATAAATATTACTGTTAATACTCTATTATTTAATTGAAATATTCTTACTTCAAATATTCTTTGATCGAAGAAGTTTCTAAAAAATAATCTACATATATGCTTTACATCAAATTTAGGGAACACTACAAAAGATCATCATCATAAATCATCATAACTATTATTGAAAGGTATGTATATTCAACTTCTGTAAATAGGAACCTAATATAAATAATGAGCTTTCTATATTTCTTAGATAAAAGTAGATAAAAAGTTTCTACAAGTAAACCACTTTCTAGGCTAAACTATGTTACTTAGATGCTTGGAGTTTAAATTAATCCACATGATTAATCGTACCATTTGAAACTGATCATAAAACTTCATGATATAAAATAGAATATTTATAATAAAAAATATATATAATTTAAATTTTATATTTTCAACTAAAAATATAATATACGGACTTACAATACAGTTACAAGAAAGACATCTTACATAAAAATCAAGTTCCTAAAAAGAGAATAAAAATTGATGTGTATTAACACAAAGAACTGCACAGATTGTGGTCCATGATATCATAAACATAATATAAACTAAATAGCGTAAAACATTCGTTCTACTTCTCAGTAAATTCCTTAAACAAAAGGAACCTAGAAATTTCTAAATTTCATGGGTTCCAATTGCACTGATTAACATCAAGAACATAAGATATCTACATGTCCCATATCTTACTATAAATCATAAATAATAAAATTATCTGCTTTTATAAAAGATCCATAAAACAAGCTACACTTTAAATCATGATATAAGTCTGCAGTATAAAATCGTATTAACCAAATAAACGTCCTATCCCTCTAACTTAACCACATTAGCGCCGCTCGACCCACGTACTGCTGACCTCGAGGTGCCGGGAAACTCAGTACTGTGGCTCCGGTCTAGAGATATGCATACGAGACGAAATGGGCCACAAGATGCGTCTGGGGATGTAGACGCTGCCAGCCAGCCGCTGGTGCAGGCAGAAGAGGAGGACGGAGGAGCTTGGGCTTTCGTTTCAGCTCAGAACTGCAATTTCCACCACGACAACAGAGCGGAGCCACACACGAGCCGACACACGCCCCCGACCTCAGGCTCAGCACTTTTTGTGATACGGTATCGATGTTTTCAAAGTACGAGAGGGTTCGGGAGATGTAGACATATGTAATTTGCTGCCAGCGAGCGCGTTTTCCTCTCCTCTTCCCCGCTCTCGACTGAGAACCTCGACCTGTGTGTGTTCGCCGAACGGATTTAAACTATGGCGGCCGTTGTTGGTGTATCTCCGACGGTCACCTGTACGAGAAGTTCGTTCTCTCCCGCGTTGCCTTCTGTTTCTCCCCGAGCTTCACGATGCCAGGTGTGTTTAGCCAAGCAAATTTCAAGGGTGTAGCTGGAGTGGTGAAGACTTTTTTGTCGTGGTTAATGTCAGGAGTGATCAAATTGGAATCCTGAGTGTAGGGCGGGGTGCTTTGTCTTTCGTTGCACTTGTTGTTACACGATCGAGTTTCACTGGCGTTCAGTGAACAATGCCGGAGTGGAAAAGGAGAGAGGAGGGGAAGAACTGCTGAAATTCGAGCTGTTTTATTATAATCTAATAATCACTCCATTATCTGTGACTAGGTAGTTCTAGTTGAGCAATTTGAGCCTGAGTTGGAGGTTTTACTTGTGAATTGTACTGGTCATTTATTTACTAGACTCGGCAAAGTGTCCGAGCACTATCTCTCTGCCATTCTCCATGAAAAATTGTAGCTATCGAAATATTGTCATTAACATTATCTCGTCATGACACAGTTGCAGAGTTCCTTTTTGGGAATTGGACTTCCCAACATCAGGTTGCAAGCCGCAAAACCGGTTAGAGGTTTGTCGCAATCGAGAACAGGTTTGCAGGTATGAGATCCGCTGCCCATTCTCTTGGTACGACGTTTATTCGGAAATATTTAAACTGGTCTTATGCCATGTGGAGCTGTTGCCAATTTTCGTACCTTTCTCAACTGGCTTTGTTGGCCTGTAGGTGAGAGCTAAAACTGCAGGCGCTTCCAAGACCTTCGAAACTGAGGTCGACAAGCCTCTTGGTCTCACTCTTGGCCAGAAATCCGGTGGCGGTGTCGTGGTGACAGTAAGTATTAACATACATTCATCATTGTCCTAAGTAACTAAGTGCGTGTGGATTCCCCGTTCTACAAATGACTTCTGCTCTCATTTTCACATACATTCATCATTGTCTCTTAGCAGTCGGCAATGTGTTTCAAATTTCTCTTCATTCTACTGTCAAGAGTAGGCCACATTGATGTACATCCGATAGTCTAACTCATCTATTTTGCATGGGACAGGGTGTCGATGCTAAGGGCAATGCAGCAAGGGCCGGTATCAAGTCTGGAGACCAGGTGTTATATACAAGTAGTTTCTTTGGAGATGAGCTATGGCCTGCTGACAAGCTTGGTTTCACTAAGACCGCCATACAGGCTAAGCCGGATTCCGTATACTTTGTTCTAAGCAGGTCGGTTTACTGTGGATACTAATTCAGAACTATCTTTGCACTTGGATTTGCTGAGGGTGTGCGTCACGACAATTTTGCAGTTTACTGTGTGCGTGTTTGTTTGTTTGGTGGTCTTAATGTTTATCCATCCGTAAGATTCATGTCCATCCTAAGCTAGTAACCAATATTGATTTATGCTAACCAACCATGAAGTTCTCTTAACAATATTGTTTGGCAACAGGGGAGTGGATGTCGATGTGAAAAGATTGCCCAAACGACCAGCCCCTCCTCGTTTTGGCCGAAAGCTCTCCGAAGCCCAAAAGGTTGGCATTCAGAAATCAATTTCTCTTTGGAAGATCAGTTTTTGGCGTTTAAAGCTCAGCCAGTGAAATTTACGTAGATTTTGACATAGATTTCAAGACCTCAGCGACCATGATTTAATCCACCTTTTTGTCTTCTTTCCAGGCTCGAGCTACCCATGTTTGTTTGGATTGCGGATACATCTATACCTTGGCAAAGAAGTTCGAAGACCAGGTATTAATCAGCAAATCAAATTTACATCTTCTTCCTTCTACATCTAACAGTTCACACAACTAATCTATTTCCGTTATTGCTTGCCGGACGTGCAGCCCGACTCTTTCCAGTGCCCACAATGCCAAGCGTCCAAGAAACGCTTTGCTGAATACGACCGCGAAACCGGTTCTGCGGTTGGTGGTGGTGGAACCCCATTTGCGGTGCTTCTAGGAGTCGTTGCAGGTGCCATTGCTGTTGGTGCTCTGGCCCTATACGGACTTCAATAAACTCCAGCGCTCAAACATGATCAACTCCTTACATTGAGATAGATGTCCGGCCAACTTAATCTCTTCCTTCTTAGAAGGGCAACTATACCTATTCTGATATCCCAATTGGTTGAGTTAGTGAGATGAGATGTATATTATAATAAATTCTGAGAAAACTGTTTCAACTTTACCGTGCATCCCTCCGCGGCAAAATTTCCTAGCAAATGTTTGGGAATCGCACACTTATGAAAACCCTACTTAACAAGGAGGGAAATATATATGGTGACTGTGCTGCCTTGACATCAAAGTTCACTTCCCGTATGGAAAATGATCATACTTTTTCTACCGGTCTATGTATGATTCCCAGTAGCAGATCGGTAATGTATCTTCTTCTTTTCTTCTGCACCTTCCGTTCGTATGTTTCTGCCACCTTTTGAACAAACAGTCCGGAAAAATGGAGTGCTGTCTCAACGGTCAAGGACACCTGGATGATACAATCCCAGTTGGACGAATTGGAGAGAAGAAAATTTTTCGTAAGAATCAGAAGCCGACGCTTGTGAGCGACCAGCAACAACTCACTTAGCGAGTGATTGGAGCTACTCTTTTCGCGTTACTCTACGAGGACTTTGACCCTCTGAAATTATTCAACTTCTCTGAAACTATCGTTTGCCCGTGCAGACTAGTCACCTATCGAAGCTGCCTTCGCATAAACCTCACCGAGTGGATGGCTCAAACTATCTACACGTCTATCATCTTCCCTAGCAACTATGTAATCGTCTTAGCTATATCTGATGCAGCTTAGGAGGGAGTGATTATTCATGTAAGAGTTGAAGGGTGCAGCAACATGTCAGATTTTCAAATATAGAGGTATGCTGTGAGGTCATCTCTTTGTTTCAGCAACATGTCAGATTTTCAAATATAGAGGTATGCAGTGAAGTCATCTCTTTGTTTCTTTAACTTTAGATTATATAGAGCGAGGATGTGCATGAACCGTAAGGGGCACTACTCTCACTCTCATATTTTGTAATATACTTCAGATTGTTAATGTCCATTTTCGATTGTTAATGTCCATTTTCTCTACCGAGAACATTGGTTGGTGTCTCTACAGAGAGCATTGGTCTGATAATTTATAGACCTTACTACATGCATAGCTGAGAGGTCTAAGGTGCAATAGTGCAAATTTTTCATATAGGTACTATTGGGGTCTAACCCCATCTTACCATTTGTCTCTCCCCTTGTACTGCTTGCTTGATGGGATCTTCCCATCCTTCATGTGTTCTACGTGACCGTCTTTTTTCCCGTTACATTCAGGTTGTCTTGCACGCTAATAGTACGTCAATCCAAACTACGGTTAATTTTCTTCGCTAAGTGTCGAAGTTATTGATCAATTTCTGCACGTTTGAAGTCTACCTAGAACCGCTACAGACTTTACTTAATAAGTGAACGGAAGATATTTAAAAAGGCGAAACGAACTGTAAAGACCGCATGATTCCTCCTTCCGAAGCTATAAAGAGCAAGAAAACTAAAATCTAACATGACCCACAAACTGAAAAGTTCGCTGTATCAATCGCAAAGCGCATCAACAACAAAAAAAGAGAAAAAAAGTGATCAAAGGGGTCTAAATTGGGATACCCCGTATCAGATACACTTGAGGTTGAAAATCTCACTAATCACGCGACCTACTCACTTGCAGGAGAAACATATTTCCTACTCCTTCCGAGGAAATCATTCGGCACAATTATGCTCATACACAGGACGGGCAGTGAGACAAAGCTGCAGACATACAGTAACAATGTACTATCTATCAGTGCCAACAACACGATTTTAGAAAGTGAATCCGTGCATGCCCACGCTGTAAGAAGGCCGTTGTGGATGCAATCTCCCGTAGGTGGCAAACGACAAACTCGTACTGTTGACTCCCTTAAGCCGTTCCAATCCGAATGTCACTTGTAAACACCGCCGTGGCATGATGGGAATGAATCTTGTGTGAATAGGTGACATGTGGCAATTTTAACACATGTATAGTAATGAGACTACCACGTCGGTGCGAATTTCCACCTTCTCTCCATCGTCCCTCGGAACACAGTAGGTGGAACTAAGTAAGGTTCAGATTCAGCTTCAGTTCTTTGTAACTGTGAAAGACATTCGATCCGAAGCTTACTTGTCTCGGCTGGGCTTCACTCGAATCCTGGATCTAGTCTACGAACATCGATAATTGGGCGTCAATACTGTTTCATTTGGTGAGTAATTCAGAAGAGCTCAAAGATGCTGTCTAGGGAGATTGGTGTTGGAATTTCAGGAACTGTGTCTCGTGGATTTTGTACACATTTGGGCTATTTGTTATTAGGAGACGATGTTTCAGGTGAAGTTCGGATTTTAGAAGTGAGAGGAGGAGCGAAACGTACAAATCTTTTTGTATCCGCACAATTGCGCCTCAGGGTTGGTACCAAGCTTTGAATGATCAGTTCAGTTGCTTGTGGTGTATTCTATGTGAAGTTGACGATGCGATCTGAATTTGTTGGTGAACGAGCTTCTCCGGAGAACAGGAATTTGCATCTGATTGTTTCTATACAGCACTGTAATGAGCAGCTTTCATGTCTGCAGGGAAGCATTGAGTGAAGCGCAGGGACTAAGCAAACTGTTGGATTGCTGAAAGATCATCTTCGACAGATTGTACAAAGTTGGGAAGTAGGACATTGTAGGACGTTCCGTAGAAGATCGCTGGCTACTAAGGTGTTTGATAAAGCAGAGATTGTTTTATTGAAGTCATTTCTCAGATTTGAGGGGCACCCAGGGTGTGAGAATTAACACAGGTTTAAGCAGCCGAAATCAAGATGGCTAGTAGAAAAGCTGCCATTGACACTACCGGTGTTACTCAAGATGACACCGGGATTCTGAACAGAGAAATGTTTAAGTATGCTAGTGTGAGAGTTCCTCTGGCGACTTCAGCAGCCCTTCTACCGTTTCTGATTTCAACAATGCTATGGATTTCCACCTTCTCAATAACCAGTCAGTTTCTCCTCGGAGGGCTTCTTGGAGTAATTGCGATGTTTTCCTTCCAGATTTTCCAGGTCCACCGCTCGACGGTCCGCAGGCACAAGGTTTGCTCTGTCCTGGAGTCGAGGCCAGGCACATTGCTCTTTAGATCTATTTTCCTGTTAACTTTTTTCGAATGGATCGGATACATCGTTTAGAGAAATATGGGCTCGCGTTTAGAGAAACGCTCTTCTGATTGGATGAATCAGAGAAATATGGGCTCTCGTTTTCAATTCCGGAGGTTTTTCATAAGCTGGCTTTAGTTTGCATGAGCTAGACTTACATTTCTTCCTGCTGGTCTGGCCTTCACAGGCTTTGCAAATTGCTCAATTAGCAGAGCTGCAGGCAGGTGACATTAAGAGATTGATACGCAATGAGGATAATCCGAGCTGGGTGAGTTTCAACAGTTTTGAGAAGGTAAAGCTGTCGTTCACTTCAAACCTGAGTAGCCGGGGAGTGTAAATTCAGCTTCTTGATAGAGTCTATGGTTAATCACTGAGAGCTAACAAACATGTCAACCCATAGGTATTGAAACACAAACATTTGTTGAGGTTGAGAAGTTGGACTTTGCCATTGACTCTCTGACTTCTTCCCTTTCAGGTGGAGTGGCTGAACAAGGAACTTGCTGAGGTTTGGCCGTTCCTTGATAAGGTGAGTGGTCTTTCATGCTGGCTGTGTGAATACAATGGGCGCATGCTGATTCTATTCTGCGAGCAAACAAGAATATTTACATCTTACGATGGTTAGAGTCATATATCACACCGTGGGTCAAGCTTTGATGTTGCTTTACAGGCTTGAGTGTTCGGCCATGTTCAGTGATGCTATGCTGTGCGTTCGCTTATGCTGTTGGTTAGAGACCTGTGGGATACATTGTGACAGAAATTCTACTTGCAGGCAGTGTCGGGAATATTAAGAGAACAAGTTGAACCCATCCTTGCACAATATGCTATGGGAATTATACAGAAACTGGAGTTGAAGCAACTTACGCTTGGGATTCGAGCTCCCCGGTTTGAGGGTGAGTAGTGATCCGGAAGCGGTTGCGTGAAGAATCCACGTTTCTTAATCTACCTATGCTTGATCTAGGATGAAACATAGTGCGAAATTGGATCTGTTTTCTCTCTTGTACAATTTGAAATAGAAGCTGAGGTAATACATCGGTAAGCTGAGTAGGCATACTATTTTTAGATCAATATCTGTTTTCGATGCAAAATTTGATTTGAAATGATGGTTGAACGCTTCTCTCTACTATTTACAGTATCATTTTCCACTAGCACCAGGATATTGATGAAAGTGATGCAGTTCTGATGTTGTCTTCTGAATGTAACAGGTGTGAAAATAACAGAAGGTGCTCTTGATGAATGTGTCGTGGAAACTGAATTCCAGTGGGACCTTGAGAAAGAAAACCTTGTACTCAAGATCAAAACGCCTGGACCTGACTTTGAAGTGAAGGTGAACTTTTAAGCTTCAAAAGTTTACTTCCTACCGTTGAACTGACATAATTAGACAACGATTAGTTCATAGTCTAATAAGATTTAGTATCATGGTTATAATACATTATTTCTGTCCCCTCAGAGTGGCAAGTACCGAGAAGTCCTCGATTGTTTGTACTAGAAACGTGAAATCCCTGGTCTATTTAGGAGAAATACTTGTGGATAGATGTCTGATTCATGACGTTAATATGTTTGATGAGATCTTTCTTGTTACCACGGACGGATCATCTGGCTCTACAACCTGATTGAAGAGAGAAGTTGGTCACATTTCGGAACGTTTTTGAGATAATGTTTACTTGTGACTTATCTTAACGTCCATCTTATGTGCAGGTGAAGGATCTGCACGTTAGTGGGGTCTTGAAGTTCATTCTGAAGCCCCTGCTGGGAGAAGTTCCTGGATTTGGTGCAGTTCTTCTGTCTTTTTCTCAACCTGTAAGTATTCCGCATAGTACTTGATCGCTAACGAGACATTCTCCACTGCTGTTATGCGAAACCGTGGAGAGAATCTCACTTTTTCACTAACTGCACTGTTGGGGTAGACCCAGCTATTTGTCATAGACGCGTTTACAGTACTTGCTTTCTGTTTTGAAACTCATTTTTGCGAATGGAGCAATTTTCCCCTCTCTGTGATACACACTTGACTTTGAATGCAATGGTTGTACACTATTCCTGCAGCCGGACCTAGGTTTCAATCTAAAGTTCTTGGGAGGAGACATTGGAGCTCTGCCAGGTGTTGAAAAGCTTATCGATGTAAGTGAATCTATTCACCATGTCCAATTGTGGTCGCTGTTTCATGTCCATGTTTGCTTTCTGGCATGCAAACCTTTAATTTTAAGGCAGGAGTTTTCTCAGCAATTTCTATCCAAGATAAGCGATTATCATCGGGAGTTTAGTGAAGTCGTCAAGGAGTAATCATAGAATAGTCCCAACACTGTTTTTAGCCAGTGAAATATATTTAATTACATCATGAACAAACTTGGTGCATGGAATTTCGCAGGATTCCATAAGATCAGCTTTGCTAGACAGTATGGTGTGGCCCTGCCGTATCGTGGTACCAATCGCTGAAGGAGATTTCAGGTCTGTAATCAGCTCCTGTTTGACAGTAGCAAATTATGTAATTGGTTCCAGCATTAGGGTGTCCTGGTGCTTCAAACGCTGAAGTATAAAGTCTGCTTAACTATCACGTCTTTGTCACGGTGAACAACTGGTCTGAACAGTATGTAATACGTATCGTTTGTGCAGCTGGTTGGAGTTGAAACCCGTAGGCGAACTGGACGTGACCCTTGTAGAAGTGACAGACATCATGAAGACCGATGTGATTGGCAAATCAGATCCGTTTATCATGTTTTATGTTCGTCAAAAAGCTGACAAAATTAAGCGTAGCAGCACCAAGAATAACAAGAAGCATGCTGTTTGGAATGAAGGTTTCATTCTGGAGGTAAGCTAGGAGTCCTCCTTCTCTTGGAGGTAAGTCAGGTCCTTTGTTGTTGAGGATGAGTGTGAAATTCCTCTCGCTAACTTGCTACTGGGATGGATCAGGTTGAAGATCAAGAGGCGCAAACGCTGACTGTTCGTTTGATGGACGAGGAATCAGTTGAGAAAGCTCAATATATTGGTTCCGCTGAGTACCCCTTGAGACAAGTATATCACTTTTTCTCTTTCTGTCTCCTGCTTTTAGCTACCTGTACCGTTAAATTACTCTTACAATATCGGCAGCTATGAGAGGAGAATTGAAGTTCTAATCCATTCATATAACTCGTGGTTGTGGTATTTGGTGTAATGGCAGATGAAGCCGGGAATTGCTGAGGATGTGTGGCTTGATATGGTGGAAGACCCCAAATCAACATACTCCAAGAACCCCAGAGGAAAAGTTCACTTGCTTATGATATACAAACCTTTCCCGGCAAAACAAGGTCCAGGATCGCCCGCGAAAGAAGACTTGCCTCTAAGTTATGGAGATTCACCACCACATATCTAGTCCATGAGCTCAGAACTATGTGGGTGGCCGTGTATCATAGAGTAGTTTGTACAACCCTACTAGGATACCTGTGACTATGTAAATTTTACCCTTCTCTTGTTCTCGCTTTGTTTGAGAAAGTTTATTCTTCAAGATCTCGTGTACCAGCAGCGTGTCAAACGTGCATGAAAGGCGCACGATAAATCCCCTGGCTCCTTCGAATCCTTTGTCAAAATCGTCGTGGTTGTGACCTGACTCGATTAGGTAATTAGGCATTCTCAACATATGGTGTGTTGGAGTCCATCGTTAAACCCCGAGTTTTCATGTTGCTTGCCATAGGTAGAGAAGATTCAGCACTGACAGACACTATTTGGATTATGAGGTTGTTTTGCACCCACTCCTAAGGCTTTGCTGCGGAGATCACATTTGTGAAAGGCTTCGAGCCCATATGTCTGTCCTCCATTACCCTTTCGAATGTTTCATCGTCTCTACTTGATTCCTTCTTCCCCTTGGATCTTTCCACCGACTCTAATTGCCCTGCTGCGACCTTCAAGCTGGACAAACGGATGCAAGCGCCAAAAGGAGAAGAAACAAACATCATCTTTCGTATTCCATTGTAAGAGTTGCACCTAACTCTTTAGTACATTCATGCTCTTCTCCTACGCCGGAACTTACTTAAACACCCTGAATTACCGCGGGGAGAGTAAGATTTAATATAAATCAGCATCAATATTACTTGGTGTAAACAAGTACTTATTCTGAAAACAACGTGAATTAACACATAGTAGGTAGCATGTTATATGAATTAGCGTAATGATTACATGGTCTAAATAAGTACTACATTAAAAGATCGATTTGCCAATGTCTAAACCGACATATCGATTATCGTCTCTATAGTTAGGCACCTGCGAACTTCACTTTATTCCTACTAATAAATACCATTCTCAATTAGCACTGAAATATTAACACCGTCCTAGCAGACGTATCTATTCTTTAGTCATGTTTTGAGCGATCATCAATTAATATATTGGCATGTAAGAGTTGATGCTTTCTCTATATTCATTAGTTACATAACAATCTTTCTAATAAAGTAAAACCGATTATGATTGATGTATAACTTAAGCTGTAGCCAAGATATATCACATGGATTGACTGAGGAATGCCTTCTCTTCTTGTATGAGCAAATATGCATCTTAGGACCAAAACTTCGTTTGCCTAGTCGGTCTTAAACCAGGTCGCAGGGTTAGTGCTCACCCAAACGTATACCCAAATATCCATACGCATCGGAACTACTTATTTAAACCAAGTCATGGGGTTAATGCTCACCCAAATAGATACTCAAACATCCACATGTGTCGGATCTACCTATTAATTTAGTGCAGGCGGAAGGTAATACCAAAAGGTAAATATTGCCACAAAGTTCATCAGTTGACACTACTTTCATAATTGTGAGAGCAATGACTGTACTTTTAACGATTATATATAGAACTGTATGTTTAAGAAAATCCATTTAAGTTCCCAAGATGCTAAATTATGCTTTCTGATCCCGTCTGAAAACCAAAAGAACTAGGAACTTCAGTTAAAGTCTCAACGAAGAGGCCTTTTGAAATGTATCCCAGTTGCCTTATAAAATCATATGTTCAGATATTTATCAAGCATACATGTATGTTTTGGTAAGCGTATTGAGAAATTGATTTACAATCCGGCTTTGAAAGAGAATCAAAGTCGATTGTAATAAACTCCTCTATGGGAAGAGAGGAGGCAATTAATTATATTGTGAAAGAGAAATCTACATCCAAAAAGAGGGAGATACATTGTGATGATTATATCCGCATCTCATCTAGCATATGCAATCGAGGTCATCTCTTATACGTCAAGTTGATTAAGAAAAACTGGATGTAGACAAAAGGCGACCACGTAAGGAAAAACGAAGGATGGGAAGACTCCATCAAGCCGGACAAGGGAGAGACAAAAAAGCTAACATGGGGCTAAGCCCCAATAGAGTCTATATGAGAAATTTGCCCTACCGCACCTAAGATATCCAAGCTGTGCAAGTCGTACGGTCTACACACAATTGGAGCATCCAAAGAAACATCATCTAATGTGATTGCTCTCCTATGGATTGCACCAATCATTGCACTCTGTAGAGCAATGGACACAAGCTGTCTACAATATGCTACAAAGTATGAGAGTGAGAGTAGTACCCCCTGAAGCCTAACATGATAAGCTCTCACACACTCCCTGACAAATGTGTCAAATGCCGTGTCCATCGCTCCATATAACTCCAAGGCTAGAGGAACAAAGAGGTGACCTCGCTGCATGCCCCTATACTTGGAGACCTTGCGACCTGTTGCGGCACTCGCCGCCCATCCAGGGGGATGGGTAATCACTCCTTCCAAAACTGTATCCCACTTAGGGTCCGTAACCACGACATCCGCTATTGTCACCTGATCATCTCGGACCAAGTGTAAGTCTGCCCTGACATGTGTCATCTGCAAAGCATACGAACGCTCTCTCAAAGCCAAGTATCCACTCTCTCATGCCATAGCAAACACTATGTCCCTAATGGCATCATGGGTAGCTATCCTTTGTCTTCCAAAAGGACACCGTGTCATGTGGACCGATGCTGCATCTAGTGTAGAACCACACTCACAAGTGAGTAATGAAGATGCAGATGGGTGGACCAAACCTAGGCAAAACCTCATCGCTGTAGAGAAAGTAGCTAGTGCGAGTCGGAAAGCCCTAATGCATGGTCAAGCTAGGATCCAAGAGCATGCACCCTTGCCGGAGCAAGAGCAAAGACGTGCTCTAGTAGCCTGAGGAATGGACGAGTCGCTTAAGAGAGAATGTAGCATATGTTCACACTGTCACTCCATCAAGGAAGACTGTAAACCTCTAGTCCAATCTGACGATAGTGAAGCAAAAGGTGGAAAATCCTCTCGTGCTCGTGGGGATAGACTATCTCTCGTCTGCCACAATAACACCGGGAGAGAAATGGATCCTCCCTCCATCTCTATCACATAAGTCTCCAAAACCGGCCTATCAATCACCACAAAACGAGAGGAAAGTAGGGGTGCCGAGAGAGCACAACTACCCAAAAATGTTATAGATGTCGTCTCCTTTGTAGAAAGCAAGCCAACCCCACCACATGAGGTCGGTAGAGCCATCTGTCTCTACGTGCCAAATCCCCTATCACACACTCAAAAGTCCTTGGTCCAATAATATCACCAAGGACTCCCATAATCCTCTTCTCAAATGCTCTCAGGCGTGATAGGAAGGACGATGAGGGGGGAACTGTACAGATGAGGTATGATGGTCGACGAGCAATACTGGAAGAAAGTATACCAAATGCCATTGCATCCTCCTAGTAATGGAAGGTCATCCACATGGAGGACATCCTCTGCAAGAGCAACGTCTAGATGTAGATGGTTTGAGACTTGTAAACTGTTTCCAAATGCTTATACTATACTTCAATTTATGGACATGAAATACACTCCATCATCTTATTTTTCAAGTTGATTAAGAAAAGCTGGATGTCGCTGTTTCAAGAATAGTAAAGGTTTCGTAAGAGGCATACTACACTTCAATTCATGGGATTCAAACAGATCCAAAGATCCAAAAAGTGTACTATAATACGCGTGATGTGGGTCTAGGTTCTATATAGAGAACTCTACACTGGGTTACTGAAATGAGACGCCTTCTGAGCTCTGGACGCTTAAATTCTAGGGATACTTCTAAAATGTTGATCATAACAAGATAGTAACGAAATCCTGTGAGCTTATACAAGTTTCAAAATGTGGCTGTTGGGGCTACAGTGATCAGCCTTTACTTCAACATGAGATAGGCGTGAGATAGGCTACTCTAGTGGTCATCTTCTGCTCCACTCTGAGACACCACAAGTTCAGAGTTTTCTCATGCAACCGGAGCTGGTCGGATCTCTCGTTAGAAGTGAGGTTGACAGCCGTTTTCTAACCCTCCAATTCACATGAGTTGCTTTGTTGCTCATCAAACCCGGTCACTAGGTCTAGAGAGACATATTCTAGTTTCCACGACTGGCGGCTGTGGTGTTAAGAGAGCATCTGCATATATCTTAAGTTCTGGGGAGTTGAATGGGTCATGGGTTGTCGAGTTTGATAGGTGTTCCATTTGACCTCGGAGACTCTGGGTTTACCAAGGTGTTGTCACGCAAAGTTGTTGGGAATTATCATATGCTGGATGCACGTACGACGTACAGACTGTCGGATGGTGCATGGTGACTTCAAAAATAGCGCCAGGAATGTTAACAGTATATCCTCCGAGTTGATTGACTTGACAATACGTACGTAAAGATCGTCCTTGTTTAGGCAAACATTCATACTGGCGTGGAAAGGATCTGATAGAGAAGGACGTGGTCCGGTAGTTGAGGCTTATTGATGATGAGCAGAACTGGGAAGAAATGGCAGTCAAAACTCGAAAGCTCAGCTTCAACTCCTTGTGGCTGCCCTCCAAGACCCCATGACCTAAACGACCCGATACTAGTTCTCTTATCGAGAAATACAAGGAATCCATCAAATTACCGAAGCCACATATGCTAGGTCCGCGATGACAACCTGCTGCCAGGAGGGTCACACTGCTTTTCCAGCTAAACTAGCCATATACTCCTCTCGTGCAGGTTTCCCCTGGATCCCCATACTCTTCCCAAGTGCCAAGTTTCATGATTGTGGTACAGTGCATGTACCTAAGGTATATCGGCACGCACGTCGTGTCCAAAGAAGCACCTGTACTGCAACTGCTACCAGCTGGGATACATGTGGGACTCTGCAGGAGTAATGGCCGAAGATGTTCCAGTACACATCCGGACATCATCTTCTAATAATCAAACTATTCCACCTTATTTCGAAAAATTAACCTGTCCCTAACCTGAAATCTTTCAAAAGATTAAACTTGATAAAACCTACAGTGGCGGGAGACCATTTGGATGACAAGTGAAATTAACAGAGACATAGGCGAACAGCATGACAAAGTGCAAATCTCTGCCAGACAGATGTAAAATCCATGCACAATGTCCCCAAAAGTATGGCCAAGAGGTACAATGTTAATAACCGAGAGAGACCGGTTTCGATCATATAAAAATATTACCTGAAACCGTTGTGCCAAGACAAATTCAATCTCTGTGGTCGTTACACTGGAGTGACTGCTAAAAGTAACGTAAAAGACTCTATATGAGGACAAAGTGACTATTTTGGGAAGTCACAAGATCGAGATCATCTTTGATACATGAGAATTACGGTTTTGAATTGCACCCACATGAACCCGGAGTTACTTAATTGATCTGTGGATTTGAAGGAAGTCCATGTGCAAAAATGTTGCCAAGCGGTTCTTCATGGATAACCGAGGCGGTCCGGTTTCGTTCATATAAAAAAATAAAACCGCTGTAGCTTGGAGAACTAGAGATCTCTAGAAGTACTCTAGAACCTGAGCTTTGAGAAAAACCATCTGTTCTTGCCAGTTTTGAATCTATCTTCAAATATCGTCTTCGTTTCCTGTTCCAATAGCGCAACATGCGTCAGCTGAGGATTCCCGAACGCCAAAATACGGTATAAGCGTGCTTTCTCAACTACTGCCCACATACATACTTATTCATTCTGGAGTACATCCGTGAGTTCCCGAATTAGGGCGGAATTTACTAAGAAAGAAATGCGAACATACCTTGCGAGCCTCAACTTTCTTGGAGGCGCCCTCCAACTTCTCGTTGGTGACGACATTCTTCAAGTCGACGTCGAGGGTGTACCTGTGGTTCATTGCAGGTTCATATTTCAGAGTTTGCTACGTTCCACCAATCTTTCAGTTTAATCTCAGACAGATGCGCTTCCATATGAAACAATTGACGAACTGAGACATGGGAGACGGACGAATACCTGGTCGGCATGATGTGGTTGTAGTTTACGATCTTGATGAAGGCTTTCAATCGAGACCTCTTGGCGATGGTCTTCGCGGACGCCTTCTTGATCACCTTTCGGGGGTACTTCGCAATTCCTGCGACCAGGGCGTGACCGTAAGGTCTCTCCTTGGTTCCCTCCTCGAAACTCTTCACAATCACGGCCTTGCGACCTGCATACCGACCTTGCAGGAGCACGACCACCTTGTTTGGCTTCAAAAACTTCACCATTGCTACCAACACCAAATCTCACCGTGCTCTGCAGCAGCAACAATTAGCAGCAGCAACAACTCGACGACGAAAGAGCGAAAGGAAACTTTCTCCGATGGCATGACTGAAGTATGGCTCATCTCCCTCAAACCCTAAAGCTCCCGCTACTCCGTCACCCTAATGCCAGCCAACGGCTCAGATCGCCAGCCCAGAATATTACAATTCAATTATCATTATTATATCACCTCGCGTTCATAGAACTCTCCGTAGAAGAACTACTCGGTTCTGCTCTAGTGCAACTCTGCTGGGGCTCGTCCGTCGCTAGAATGTAGCTGGATTACTGTCCGAAGAAGTCCGGGAAGTTCAGTACTGGACTTGTTCCCGGCCGATTACGAGCATTTCCGACAACCGGAGCTTACCATCTGGTAAGAAATAATGTGACACTCAGATCATATTCTCGACGGTTGAGATTGTTTATGTTGTAATCCCCGGAACTTCACCCCGGTTCCGCAAGGCACACGGTAGCAGGTCCCTGCACCGGGATCATCCGGAGCCCCTGATGTCTGCGGGATGTTCTCCCGTATCGACGAGAGAACAGAATTGAGTAACTATGTTGTTTGCGACCGGAAACCGGCACCTTGACGCAAACAGTCGTGCTTTTCGGTTGTGGTACTGTACTGGAAGGAAGTTCCGGCGGTGTTCTCGTGGAGGAATTGCCGTACGGAGACGTGATGCTGACGGATGATCGGAATTTGGAGGCTTTCGTCCAGGCCAGCCCTTTTCGTAGTGCAGACTGGGTTGACAGTGGAATGGGACGAGCGTAGAGTCGATTTCGGGAATAGATTCTGAGAGCTGGTTCCGTGAAGAGTTTTGGGTCTAGTTCGACAGATCGGAGTCTCGTTGCGCAAGGCTGGAGCAAAATGTGGGAATTATGGCGTAGAGGAGGAGGGAATGGAGCAGTGGAGAGGACGCAGAGAGCATGGATGGTGATGAGGAGCGCAGCATTTAGTGGCAGTGGAGGATTAAGTGCCGGTGCTGCTGCTAGGGAAGTGAAGGTTTTCGGAGGGAAGGGATGGAGTGGGAGTGGAGGTTTATTGCCGTTGAATGGGATTAGTGACAACAAGGGTTCTAGGAAGGACAGAACGAGACTGGGAAGAGGAATTGGATCTGGCAAAGGAAAGACAGCCGGTCGAGGGCACAAAGGGCAGAAAGCGCGGAGTGGACACAAGCCGAGACTGGGATTCGAGGGAGGACAGACTCCTCTCCGACTCAGAATTCCAAAAAGAGGTTTCACTAACACTCTTGGACAAGCCTATCAGGTTCAAAATCGTAACTCGTTTAGAGATTTGCGTTCTGCTTTGCAAGAAGGGATTCTACAATGGTTTAGTACTCAAGTGGAATTGGAGAAATTCAAGGGTTTTTTGCAAATAAAAGAAGAGAAGCAATTATGAACCAATAAAATCTGAACTCATCGAACTAACCTTGATTGCTTGCTTGCTTGCAGCCAGTGAATTTAAACACCATTGCCGATCTTGTGAGTAAAGGTCGGATTGATGCGTCACAGCTTATAACCATGAAGACTCTGAAGGTATGCACTTACAGAATCTATGTAGCCGTTGCCTCACCTCCATTGATTCCGACTTTTATGATCTGTACATTTGAAACGTATAATGTGTGGCGAACTTTTAATTCCTGAAAGACTTATGGGAATCAAACATCATGTGCCTGTGAGCGTCCGGAACAAAATTAAATGTTTTTCTGCATCGATGGTGGCAGGATGCAGGGGCTGTAGGTAAGAAAATGCTTGATGGTATGAAGCTGCTCGGAAGAGGAGCAGAACAGTTTTCGCTGCCTATTCACATTGAGGTTAGTGGGTATACGAAGACACAACCTATTGCCATAAGTTTTGTCAATTAAGTGGAAGCCTGTTTGTGTTTATCTAGCTTTTGGACATTATACGTAATGGGCTTTGCATTGTAGCACCTTTGAATACATCAGTCGAAAGCTGAGCTGCATCGAGGTTGTTATCGTGTAGACTTAGGTTGGCTGTTATATACAGAGCATTCCATATGCGAAACTTCTAGTGATGTTAAGCCCTCGTATTCCGGTGTTTAAAATTATAATTCTCTGGAGCTTATTCTCCAAAGATGTTGTGATTCATTATTAGTTATGGTGGTTATACAATGTTTGTATAGGTGGGATTAAACACTGAAGAACATTCACTTGGAACTTATCTTTCTAGTCAGAAGCATTAGCCTTTACCCAGCTGTCGACAAGATAGTAGTAGAGTTCCCCGCGGGGCCATTCACGTAACCCTATATCAGTATCTTCTTCTTTTAGCGTAACTTGGGAAAGTGATGTTGTCTTCATACAGGTGAGTAGAGTTTCTGAGCGTGCCAAAATGGCAATCGAGGCTGCTGGTGGAACTGTTAGAAGAGTACACTACAATCAACTAGGTCTGAAAGCATTGCTTGATCCGGAATGGTTCCACAGAAAGGGTCGCCTCTTACCTCAACCTGCACGTCCACCTCTGAAGGTTGTAGCTAAAGTTGACGGAACGGGTACCCTGCCAACTTCTGTGACTTCACAACCGGCTTTCCCTACAGTCACAGAGACCACAACTTAGATGAAGCTCTCATAATTTGGGTGCGTTCAAATTCACTGGACAGAGAGACTCCTGTATATAACATAAATTCTTTGTACTCTCCGTGAAAGGTTCTGAAGCGGGTCTGGGATAGCCCAGGTGGCATCATTTATTATGGAAGAAAAGTTTTGGCATGAATCACGAAGTTTTGATACGTATTTTCCGGGAACGACATCGGTTAGATCCAAAAAATTTGCTAGAAATTCTAGAGGAATCATGATCAGGATTAAAATTTTCATATTCGTTCATCAAATTTTTGGATGGTTCAATCTCTGGAACTGCCTCGTGTGATCTATTTGAAGTGGGCGGATAGTTTTCTTGTGACGGTCTCACCTGGAGATCAGTCTCCGTTCCAAAGATCAAAAACATTATTCAAAATGATGGCCAGAAACATGTTGCAGCTCCATGTGCTCTTTCTCCATGGGTCTGGTTAGAATGCCAGGGGCATGCATCATTTATGAAAGTTGATACACTGAAATATTCATGTGATTGTTATCCGGTCGAGCGGATGTCTGGCTTATTGCCTTCTTCTCTCTATATAGTACCCTTGAGAACGAGATAAGAGTATATATTACTCATGACTTATCTGAATCCATCATTCAGTGACATTGTTTCTCAAAAACTGAACCTCATGTTGGCAGTTACAGATGTTCTCTGTAGCTTATTTCATCAAGTGGTGACTTTGTTTCTGCAGTCCGTTCACAATATACCAGACCTTGCTAGTGACATTCCTTCCAGACGGTGTCAGATGACACTAATGGATGTGGGCTCACTGCATATGGCGTCAGCGAAAAGTAAACGTCTGATTTTGTTGACATGGTTCCATTCTTCCGGTGGAATATATTTTGTGTGAATGTAGAAGTAAGATCCTTAGGACAAGTCAAGACAGTGGTGGTAATCCATCAAGGAGCCCATTGTACATGTCCCTTTGTATCTTTGTATGACTATGTTAAGCGCCTGTGTTTCAAGTCTTGCAAATGGTAGATAAGTGCATGTAGAGTTGCATATTAACTAATGGAGCATAAAAATGTAAAACATGCACCGTGCTTTGATATCGCCTTGCCCCTTGTATCTTTGCTTGCTCAATAGGCGGACAGGTCTGTGTGACGGCTATTGCACTTATAACTGGTGCTGCATGAGCACAAGTCTTGCAGCCAAAATCAGCTACAAGGATATCCATAGCTAAATTAGAAACCTGTAGGACAAGCTTGCTGAATGGCATTAGGGTGTTCGCTAACTGATAGGTGATAACTAGGCAGATTCTCACAGAGACAATGATAATATTGAGTACATATCATCACCGTTTGAAGAACATACCAAAACGTTAAAGGCAATGAATTGAGTATTGAACATTATATTACATCCATAATCAAAGGTGTTCTCCAAATTTCGCCTGAACCTGTTTTCTACAGCTCTGTGCTTCAAAGCGCATAACTGAGTAATCAGGGGTGCCTGAAGCCCCCTCAAGACACCGTATAACTACAATGCTCGGATCTGAAATGCCCATGTTAGACATCCAATATGTGGTATCACCAAAACCTAGATATAAAGTTCACCCCAACGTCTTGTGAGCTTCACTACTTATTTCGAAACATGTGCATGGCTCACTTTTGATCTAATTTTAGTATCTAAATCTAAGAGAGGGTTAGCTCTTCCACCTTGGTGAAAAGTTTTAATTTGTTATTGAACGAACACCCACCCTTTTTTTAACCTCTCTTTTACCAAAAATGTTGAAAACGTTCATGGCATTTCCATTGATGATAGGTTCATAGTATCTGTTTATCAGATCAGTTTAGCATGGGGTGAGTTTGGGAGAGACCCTCAAAGAGTTCCATTTCTATTATTCCTCTTCAAGTCGTTGCTACTTTCAGCCTTCCAAGCTCACAAACAGCCAAAAAGGAAACCCTTTTTGAGAACAAAGATGAGAACAAAGTTGTTTATGAAAATAGGTCTACTAAATTGAGGTCTACTAAATTTTCAATTACTATTAAATAATATTAAATAAATAGGTCTACTAAATTTTCAAACTTGAGATTCACATTTGTCACACTTTTCAAAGTCGATCCTGCCTCCTCTTACCTGAGTAAGCTTGGTGTAACAGCAAGCCACTCTACACCTGCCTATTTTCTCTACTCTTGTAATGCGGCTTCATACCAAGGACAATTACTCTTCTCTCGAGCATCCTTAACTTGTAATAGTAAATACTAAACTTTTATATTAAATGAGAAATTACTAATCTATCATATACTAATAAGTATATTAGAAAACACTTGTGGAACCTTCAATTTTCAGTTTTTTATCCATTTAAACATGATGTAGAAAATCATTTTGTAGCTACAAGTAGATATATGGTGTGATCTAGAGTAAATAGGTCAAGAGCCATGCAAATACAATAACAACTAAGATTGAGTCACACATATCAAGCATATGGATCAATAATGTGCTTGTTTACTATGTCCTTGATGTGTCTAATTACTATAATGTCACATTAGCATTAAATATACTCACAGTAATCTAACATTTCTAACTTGTAATTGTAATTTGGAAAACTACCTTTTATCTCTAACTCCTAGTAAATTTCTCATGCAAGTGCCTAGGTACTCTCTTTGTGGATATATGAATAATATTGTGTTTGCTATCAATATGGGAAAAAAATCTATTTCTCTCAATTCCATGTTCACTGTAATGAAATGTATTATCTAGATGTTTGTTTCTCTCATGTTGCTTTGTTTGTAGGAACTTCATTATTTCTTCAGGAAAATCCAAGTTGCTTAGAAGGTGTTGGAGCTAAATAGCTTCAATTGGTGCTTTTTATAGGGTTGTATATTTAGCTGTGGTATTAGATAAAGAAATGAAAGTTTTATTTTTGTTGGGCTAACTTACAATTGCATTATAAAGAATAAAGTAGTTACTTATGGTTGACCTTTTAGTGTATTGATCATCTCCAAATCAAAGTCATAGTATCTTTAAGTTGGAATGCTTGACTTGCTATATAAGTTAGGCCCTTGGAAAGTGTCCCTTCAATGTATCAAAAAATTGAAAATCTTTCTAGTGTTTGTGCCAGTGTTTACCTTATACTTGGTAGTTGAACTAACATAATAAGCTAGATCAGGTCTAGTGCTCACCATAGTCCATGCTAAACTAACACTACTAATTGATATGGTATTTATTTTTATATTTGTTCTAATTATCATCTTTAGAAAAATCATAAAGACTTGACTTAGTCTTAGACTCTATAGGATTAAAAATTGGTTTGATACCTTGCATATTAAATCAAGTAAGAATCTCTCTAAAATAATTTTTGAGATATGTTGATCTTTCCTTGACTTCTATATATCTAACTTCTAGTTGGATGCAATGACTATTCTCTCCTATATCATTCATCTTAAATCTTGGCTTGAGAGACTCTTTCATGGAGAGGAGAACAAGAAGATTATTCTAGTAAGGGTACAATCATCTACATAAACTACTAAGATAATATACTTAGAAATTAAATATTAGATATATAGCTTAGTGTCAATCTTTGAGCGCTTGAAACCAAGTTTTACTAAAAAAGTGAACAAGTTTTTGTACTATTATTAAGCATACTGATTTGGGGCAAAAAGAGAGTACAAGAAAGCTAGAACCAATTGGTGGTGCTTATGTGATAATTCAAGAGTCAAAAGTCTAAAAGGAATATACATGTAGATTCTTTCATTTAGTATTCCAATTGGGAATATTGGTTTAACACTAGGAAAATGCAGCTTCAAGAAAATGTACCTTCAATTCATGATGAGCTAAGAAAGAAAGTGACACTTTGATTTTTGTCATTTTGACAATAAGAGATTAAGTTTTTATAGTCAATATTGAGAAATTTGGAGAAGAGATGAGCAATTATTTGAGCCTTATACCTTTGATCATGCCTTGGGTATCATATTTCTTCTTGAAATTCCACCCATAGTATACTACCTTATGACTTTGTACTAGCTTGTTGATTATCCATGTTTGTACAATATAATGGAATTTTCCTACATAATGCCTCTCTTTGGTAAGGATTTGGAGAAGCTAAATTCAAATTAGATAGAATGTATTGCTTCTACCTATGTTTAATTGCTCAAAACACCCTTTTCTTGAGAAATGTATAACATATTGTATTGGCATATGATACTTTTTCTTTAACACAAAAGATGAGAGCTACAGATTTATATGCACCTCTATTATTTAAATAGAGCATACCAACTTTCTGAGTTGAGTTGAGTTTTAGCATAAGTTTTATTCTTGATAGCAACTAAAAGCTTCATGTTTGAAATTTAAGAGAGAAAATTGTATATGATAAAATTATTGATAAATTTCACAAAGATATTTATAACTAGTATCGGCAATCAAAGATTAAAAAAAAAATGGATACAAGCTGGTAGAAGTGTGGTTCTAGTTGCTCCTTCTTGAGGAAATAAAGTCCAATTTGATTACCATGAAGATAAGAAGATAATAAAAGATTAAAAATATGATGGATTTAATCCTTCTCATCAACAAAATCTTTGTCTTGTAGAATTAAAAGATAGACTTTGTTGAGCATCCAAGATTATGATGACAAAAAGAAGTTCTTGTAGAAGAAGAATATGCAACATTGCTCATTGTAAAAACTAGAGGTTGGGGGTTGAAGTGTTTCTTCCAAAAAAAATTTATATAGTTTGAGGTATGATGCAATCATATGGTTTAGATCATCATGGAGTTAACTTGTTTCCTTTGAATCAAATGATCCTTGAGAATTACTCAATTGACATCTTGAGTAAAGTTTTTTAGTTAGTTAGGGAATATAAAGATATTTCTAAATATATAGGTCTCTTGAATAGACAACTTTAAGTGAGATAATCCCATAGCCAAGTATATCAATTGTTAGTGCTATCAGCCAAGTAGACTTGTCAAGGTAGGAAATATTTATCATTTGTCAACATTTACCAAGAAGTAAGTTTGGTGATGCATCATATGTTGAGAAGATGTGATATCAAAATAAAAACTGTTATTGAGTGAAATAGGGGAAAACATCAACATTGTACATAGAAAGCTAAGTTATGGTAAAAATAAACTAAAAATAATGAGGTTTATAATTGGATTCCTTTTTCTTTTTATAACATTGTGCTTTTGGTAATCTTTGATATGATATACCTTCCTTGAGCAATAATGTCAAATGATGGAAGGCCTTCGATCCGAATATTCACAATTTTAGGAATTGATTCTAGAAGATCTAGGGGAATAATTTGATTAGAGAAGCAAAGCCAGTTATTCTTCCATTTTCCATTTTTTCCATAGGAAAAATTTTAGAGCAATATGTGATTACTAGAGTAGTTATTTGCTCTACAATACTTTCATGTTTCATATTGATTCTCTCTTTAAAGAAAAGAGCAAGGACATCAGACAATGTACAATTCCTTTAGTAGCAAAGTGAGTATTGAAAATTATTGTAACTTGTTTGTATTGATATGCCTAAATTGATTTTAGATTTTTTATCAAAAATTGGATTATTTGCAATAGATAGTTGAGTAAGAAAATACAAAAGGCACATGTGTTTTCTAACACTGTCTTCCTCCCACTTGTATCTTTGTGGTGGTGAGGTTATTCAATAAGTGCATAATTGTGATACCATCCATTAGCAAGCAACCATGTACATTGTAGTGGCTTGTTAATTTATATTGGCTACTAGTGGTCATATATTTAGAAGTCATTGACAAATTGTTAACTTTAGGCACAACAATGTATGATAGTCTTCAAAAAATTGGTCAATCATTTTAGTAGGCTTGGCTTCAATTCCATCTTTGATGGTGAAAATGAAATATACCTTTAACTCAAAGAGAGATAATGTTTCTAAAAAGGAAATTTCCATTCAATTTCAAGGTGGAATCCAATTGACTAAGCAAAGTTGGAGAACTGGTAACCATGAGAAATTAGAGATTTTTGATGAATCAAAGTAATTTGATTGATAAAAGATAATGAGAGAGAATTGCTTTCAAAATCCAAAGAAGAGAAAAGAATCACTCTCTAGAGTAGTTCTAAAAGGACAAATGGAGATTATAAACACATCCTATGGTCAATTGAATGTAATGTTAAGAAATTAGAGGAATTGTAAGTAGAAAATTGAAATTTTGAATTAAGGTATCAAATATGAGTAATTAAGTTAAAATTGACAAACAAAATATCAAAATTTCAAGACTCTAATGTGGGAATTTCAAGTAGATGAATGAACAATTAACAAACATATTAGCATTAAAAGATTTCACATGAATATAAATTTTTTTAATTTATATATACTATATATAGAAACTTATCTAAATACAATTGTTTTGTCATTTATGTAAGATAGTTTCTTGGCTCTTAATATTATTGTACAAAGGTAGCTTTGATATATTCTTATTATATCAAAACAATTATTTATTTTTTGAGAATATTTATTTCTTTCTTTCTTCATTGGTTTCTTTAACTTCATTTTATATACTATTTTGTTCAAAATGGTAAGAATAGTAACTTCTATCATGAATGTTATTTTGCTTCACATCTTTCCTTCTTGCTTATAGTGTACCTAAGGATTACCTTGCACCAATTATATTAAAGGACATTTGTGGTGCACACATTTTGCAAAACTTGTTTTTTTCTTAAATTCATTTCATTCTTGTTCAAAATGATATTGCAAGATAATTTCTTTTTTAGGAAGGAAAACTTCTTAGTTGAGATTCCTTTGGAGTTATGTTTGGTTATGTAAAAGTACAAGGGAAACAAGTACAAAGTAAAAGGCACTCTGAAGAAAAAATGTTGAATAAGGAAAGTGCAAGGTGAGGTTGGACCCAAAAACCTTTGCTCTTGAAGACCTTCATACCCATTTTGCATTTTGCATGGACCTCATTGCATCCAAAGGTTGTACATCAATTGGAATGCATTGTCACTTGGTTAAAGGACTCCTGCCAAAGGCCCTTTGCATTCAAGGGAGGACTATTTGCATGAAATTGAGGCTTTGCATGTGTGTAGAAGTAGTAGTCACTAAAGGTGTCCTTTGCATTGGAGGAGAGCAATGGCTCACTAACTATCCAATCATTAAATGCAAATAACTTACAAGATTTTGACTTAAATTCAAGTGTTCACTCACTCAATTTTGCTTTGGGCATTCAACTTCAGTCATGATCCAAAGAAGTGCTTAGAAATTTCAATCCTTCCTAGTTCCTCATTGCCTTTGAAGTTATTGTTATCTTTGTCTTTGAGCTCCAACCTTAACTTTTGCACCCACAATTTCTTTGATAAGCAACATGGTGTTTGCATCTAGACATAGGAGAACAGTTCTTGAGGTTATCTTGTATGCTCCAACAATCAAAAAGTGTGTAATTTACTTTAGAATATTAGTTATCTTAAGCAAGCACCTTGCTTTCTTGCTCATGAATTAAGAATAGAGCATTGTAGCAATGATCTAGGAGTTGAGATAATGTGGAGAGAAGGGGCCAAAAACCTTTAGTGTAGTCTTTTTACATGGTAGGAGCAGCATTAGAGGAATGTTCTTGGACCAAAGAATTCCCAATTGAGTGCATTGATAATTGATACTCAACAATAGACCATATATAAATATGGAAAAGATCTCATTGCTTCCTTTGAGGATCTAGTGACCAACAATGGATGGAGTGTGAGTAGTTATAAGGACCTAGTCCAAAGGAAGATGAAGTTGTTCAAGCCAAAGAGGACAACCTATTTGAATAACAACCAAGGAATCTTCTTTGGATACATGTTGCAAGGAGAACATATGAACTATGCTCATATGTTTAGTTACCATTTCAAGAGTCTACTAGAAATCCTTCCTTTCTATAGATGAGGAGCCTCTTCAAAGAACTAGAGAGACATGAAGGAATGACCTATCTTGCACTATTTATGGTACATTTCCACATGGGGTAAATCTCTTGAAAAAATTGGAGAGGAAGGAGTTCCCTAGGCATTGGCATCCAATGGGACATTTTACTTCCTAGCCCAAAGGTAAGTTACTTCTTTGAAAGTATCAACTTGCATACAAAGAGTACATGAAGATTGGGAAATTTGTAAAGGAGGATGATGAAGGAATGATCATAGTAAATAAAAAGAAACAATTATATACCTATAAGATTTCCAAAAAAGCAAAAAAGCAACAACAGAAGAATCCTGAGGTCATCAATGTATCTTTGGAGTAGAAGGCCAAAGACATGGAAGAAGTAGGGAAGGAAGAAGAAGAAAGAAAAAACTACTTAACATTATAAAGTACAATGATTGAGTATAAAGAAGTAGATGACTACAAAGATGCAAAGTTTGCACCAAAATGAGGAAGTTTAGAGTGGCCCAAAAGAAAAGACAACCAAAGACCAAAGGAGCAAGAAGTCTTTGCAATAGATAAGTAACCAACCTCAAAGGTATTCTCCAAGCCAAAGACCACTACAACCATGACCAAGAGGCTAGAGCGTTGGGTACCCCAAGCCAAAAGATGCTTCTTTGGGTTGAGCCTTAACCCAAAGAAGCAAAGGAGCCCAAAGGCAAAGAACCCAAGCCATCCAAAGAGCAAGGGAATCTTAGAATAGACATTGAAGGCAAAGAAGAAACCTTTCAAGGCAATACTAACAACAATGCATGCACCCATCTTCCAATAAATCAAAGCTATAAGAACTAAGGAGTCAAAGTTTATGATACACTTGGTAGAGCCAGTTTTGGTGTTCATGGAAAAAATCTTGCCCACATATCAAGAATCATGTGAGGACATCACCCACTACACTTCCTTGTTGAAAAATTATAGAAGAACTCTTATTTGATGAAGGCAGAGCAAGTCTAAGGCAAAGGAAGAGATGGAGCAAATGAGGAACTTGTACAAGGAGAAAGCCAAGAAGAAAAATGCTCTATTGTATAAGAAATTTGATGCAAAGACCCAAAATGCTTTGCTTCTTGCAAATTAGATAGTAATGGAGGAAGAACTCCAAAGATTGTAAGTGGGGTTGAGAGCCATTTGGCTCAAAGCCAAAGGTAGGCAAAAAACATACAAGGAGCAAATTAAGGCCAAGGATTGGGAGTTAGAGAGCATCCAAGGAGAGCTAGAGAAAACCAAGATTCATTTGGTAACTATAGATGTACAATTTAGCAAATACCGTAGCAAAGTGGCTATCAAACTTGAAGGGATGGTTGTAGAGCTAAAGATGGAGAAGGAGGAGCATGAAGAGGATAGACCTTAAATAGTAGAGGAGATAACCACCAAAATCCAAGTAGTTCATAATTGCTCAAAAGAGGAGCAAGCAAAAATCCTCAAACAGCTAGAGTACATTTACCACTACGGAGGTCTTTGGCTACAAAAATCTAAAGACCTTTGGAGTTGCACATGCATTTTTGTAAGTAACCTTTAGAGTTGTTAGCCCTAAGAAGTGAAATTTTAGATAGTCCTTATGGAAGATTTATTTTTATGATTCATTTTAATTGAAATTAATTTGAACATTGTTTTTTTTTCAATCAATTTGAATTCAAAAGTAGGTAAACATTTCTTTTCTTTGTTAAAAATTTTGTATGTCTCTTTATCCAAGATATATTAACACCTTCCATGATACATGCAAGGTGCCTTATTAACTTGCATGATTTGGATAAGATAGGATTAGTATCATAATGTAGAGTGCAAATGTAGGAAGAAGATTTTTGTAATACTTCCATCATTAGATCTCATAGGAATTGTGTAGGAGAAGTGCATGAACCCAATATAAATTGAGTTCATTTATTCTTAATTGAGATTCAGCAAGAGACCTCTACATTATTTTTGTTGATTATCTTCAACTTGAGTGTTTATGTTGATTAGTGGTGAGGAAAGCTTTGTAGTAGGGAAACTAGTGCTTGAGTGTAGGAAGAACTTCACACTTTTTTGGGGTGTGCAATCCTTAGGATCATGAAGGAGCAAAGCTATATTGAATAATCATAGATGAGCCAGAGCAATGAAAGTACCCCAGAAGTGGAAGACAAAGACATTGGGCCAATGTATAGATTCCTTAGAATTATACCTTTTGAGAAGGGTAACATGCAACCTTTGGAGTTGACATCTTTGAGATGAAGGGATCTTTGGCTTGGAATCACCATCACCTTCAAGATTTACTTTGAATCTACTTGTATGAAAAGTGATATTTAGTTTTCCCTTTTCCATTGTGCATCACAAGGGGTGACACTACATGTAACAACTTGGTGCATTCAAATTCATAATATTGTGGTAAGAATTGGTCGGTCTTATGAAGATACAAGTTAAAGCTTACTTAAACAAGATAAAAGTGTCACTATGATGAAAATCCATTATTTTTTATTGAACCTCTTAGGCAAAGTCATTCCCAAAAGGTATAATGTCATCACTCTTTGCACAATATGAAAAGATAAATGAACAAAACTCACGTTCATTGAAAGTATAATAAAAGGATTCATGAATATGATGGTTCATTTATAACAAAGATCACTTTGGACTTGGAATTTCTTTACCTTATTGCCTAACCAAAGTCTTGATTTTTATTGTTAAGACATTCATAAGTACTACAATACACATTTATACACATCTTAACATTGTCAATCTTGTAAGACACAAAATTTGTAGGAGACAAATTTTGTGTCCTACAAGATTGACAATGTTAAGATGTCTTATACAATGTCCTAGAATGCACAAACTAAGAGGGAAAAAGATCTCCTAAGGGTCCAATCACTCTCTAAAAACTATGACTAAGACATAGTGGTCCACCTTTTCTAAAAGGCACAATGTCCTAGGAGTTGTGAATGACGATGTGGTTGAATTTGACAAGCTAGTGTTACTTAATGATACTCAAAGTGTTTGGTAACCTATCTCTATATTTTTCTTGAAAGCTATATATCCCCTTGAGTGTCATACTCTAGTTCCACAAAAATTAATCCCCTTCACTGAAGTGCTTCTGCTCATCCATCAAGATTCTTCACTCCTACTTAATTAAGCATGTAGTCACTAGTACAAAGTGCAAACTATTACACATATATCAACTCAAGAGTCTTGATGGTATAAACTTCATTTATTGCAAAAGGATGCCCCAAATGGATGTGGTGAATATTGGGACTAAGCCTTTTATACAGTTTCTACTTAGCAGTATAGAAATCTAGTGGCTACAAGGTGCTAGACATCCACTAATTACACATAATCCTCACTAATCTTATCTTAACTTTATCCTAATTTGATCTTGAGTATGCATGATCCAGATGGAATGTCCATCTTAGCCTTTTATTGTCTATTGCTAGCTTGTCTTTTACTAGACTAACACAAGACTTACGTATCATATCCTATCTAACTATGCATGACATATGTATAGGTACAAAGGGTCTTGGACAACAACCACAAAATCTTCTTAACTATGAGATGAATTGGAGTTGTTCCAAATGAAATAATCTTATGTAGTTTTCTTCCAAGCGGGTAGAATTTTCTTTGAAATACCTTCTCTCTTACATTGTTGGACAAGCAGTAGTAGTTCCTTTTGGTAGTTGGCCACTTCTCTTGCAAAGCTATTCTATACCTCCTAGAATTTTGAGTTAGTATGGCTTTGCAACTTATGAGACAAAACCTTGAGTTGTTCATTTGTGTACACTTTTCTTTCCAATGGTTTGTAGATACTTCATCTCCATATATTGGAGTTTCTCATTGGCAATGAATTCTAGCTGGTTTAGAAGTTGAGTTACAATATGCTAGAATGTTGCAAGCGGCCCTGTCCATTTCTTCTCTAGATTTGATAACTCATATTGGAGTTTTTTTGACAACTTGTTTTGTATTCTTGCTTGTTTCTTGGCCTCCTTTTCTTTTTGGAATTTTAGGCTAATCTTGATGTCTTGAATACAATCATTATTCAAACTTCTTCAAATTCTTGTATCTTGCTTATACCAACATTATCTTCTTGCAAGCCTAATTTAGTTTAATTCAAAGGGACATCAATTTATCATCATGTGTGCATATATATCATCCTTGTGCTAATTTCATTGTTGGAAGACTTTGGCTTCAAGTTTTTTAACCTTTGCACTCAATTGTTGTAAAACTACCTTGTGCTACTTTGCTATAAAAGTTTATCTTGTTGGAATTTCTTGTGTGTTCTATCATTCTCCTTGGAAGGATTTACTTCCTCTTCAAACTACTTCTTAGCTTCATTTACTATGTTACAAAGGAGGGCCTTGTCTCTAGCAGTCCTCTGGCCAATCTTGTGTAGGTGTTGTATGAACATTGCTAGGTTAGTTATTGTAAAATCAAGCTCTTGGTAGAATGGAATGAACTATTCTAGGGCCTCCATAGTTGGCATCACTATGTTGACGGTGTATACCCCCATTGGGCATACAAGTGAGTTGTTAGTGTATTTTTTGATGATGCCATATGTCTTTTGTCATATTAGTGGTCCTCGTCTATTCATCATTTTCCAATTGTGGTTCTATAGGTTGATCCTTAGGAACCCTCTATGTTTTATTGTGTGCTATTTTTTCATTGTTGGCCACACTTGCATCTTCCTCCTTGTCTCTTTCTTGTCAAATCTTCCTCTTTCATCTTTTGCACTTTGTCTATAGTGGGCGGTTATGATTGGCATTCTTGCTCAATTGGATTTGTTGAGATGACCTAGCCTTCTTGTCATTAGTGCTCTTGATGAGATCAACAATGTTTGAATGCTCCCATTGACTAGTTTGTTGATTTGAAGAGAGTAGATTCACTAAATGTTGGGTCAAAGTTTAGTGATAAGTTCTTGATAACTTCTTCAAGTTTGAAAGAGGTATGTCTTGTTCCTCTTCCATCTTTGTCTTCCTCTTTTTTGTAGATACTCCTATATCCAGGTCATTTTCCATTTAGAACAGCTTCATGTTGTTCTAATCTTCAACATTCACCTCTTCATCCATCTTGGGTGATAAAATACAAGTGAAGGATTTTTCACTATTTGACTTTGTATTGTATTCCAAAGCAATCATTCCATTATCAAATATTCCAAAGCAATTTGTGCTTTAGAATGTCTTGCTTTCTCCACTATATCATTATTTTCTTCATGGTCCTCATCTTCTACTCTTCAATATTTTTTGGCGTACGACCTTCTTACTAATTTACCAACATTTGTCCAATATTGAGTTACCACAGAATTCTTGCACCAATTCCACAAATTGATGAAGTAACATCAACCTCAAATATAATGATTCAAGTTGTCCTTAAATCTTCTTCCAACCAGTGATAAAGAATCAAATAATGTGGAGGTGGTGCTACTACTCTACTACCATAATTTTGTCCTGAATTGGGTAGACAAAGGTATTGATTATGATTCAAGTTCTCCTTCATGTGATGATAATTTAAATTTTCCTCCAACTAGTGATGATTCAAGTTCTCTTCCAATCAATAATGATTCAAGTTCTGTTCCAATTGATGATGATACAATTCCTCCTCCAATTGATGATAATACAACTTTGAGTGGGTGATAAAGAGACAAATAATCCCTTTGTACCATTACTTCTCTATATATTTTTTGGTAGAGAAGCAGAAACCAAGTAGTCAAAGTCATTGATGTACTTATCATGGAATCAATAACATACATAAATGATAAAGTGGTCTTATTATTACATTGGCAATGCTTAAACTTCCATTTTGTCAATAATCCATACATTTTTGACTTGATTTACTTGTTAGAGTTAATAAAACAATATGCTTCATATTGATATGAATAAAGAAATTGCTCACTCAAATAGTGTGATAATTTTTCTTTTCAAAGTATCTTCATTCTTTCATCATAACATTTCAATATTTAAATGAAGATGCATTTGGTAACTATGCACATGACATCAATAAAATTATATGTTTATTTTGCTCAACATTTCAACTATTGACAAAGTCCTATTTGATAACTTTGTACATGGTATTGATGTTATGATGTTGTTGATGCTATGTTTATTTTTGCTCATTCATCAATTGGACATATGATGAACTTCTTCTTAAGCTTTGAGTTCCTCAAAGAGACATTCACTTTCTACATGCACACTTCTAACTAGATACATGAGTAAAATAAGTTTATTAGCAATGCAAAAATGATTATTGGTAATTTGATCCACAAGAAAGAGCAATGGAATGGAGGAAGAGAGAAAGCAAGTGAGGAATGTGAGAATAGTTGATTAGTTACAAAGGAACATTAGATTATAGGTTACAAGGAATTAGATGATTCTTTTTGTTTTCCAATTTTGGTTCCATTAGTACTCATATTGAAGGCTATGTGATCAAATATGAGTATATTTAGATTTATTTTAGTGTTTTGAGTGTATTAATGTAGTATAAGAGTCATGCACTAGGAATTTTGAGTTTTCAATCTCTTGGTTATTGTGCACTATCTCTATTAGAACTTAGTTTGAAAAATATTAAGATAGAAAATTAGAGTTATGAGTGTTTCTAGATTTTAGGGTTTGAAGAGTTAGCACTTACTCATTTGTGGTGGGATGTGAGTGTGTTGTAGTTTTGAAAGTATGGGGAGATACAAGATGGAGCATCTTATGTTAACATTGTTATCTTTGTGCTAGTTATGGCTTCACTCTCTATAAGGCTAAATATGCTAAATAGAGTATATATAATATAAGGCTAAATAGAGTGGCTAAAGATACACCAGACATGATGTGTTGTAGACTCATAAAATTATAAGGAGTAAAGATACATATGGGATAAAATACACAAGGATTAGGATTGGACCACTTGGTAACCATATCAATGTTGTTGATATTAAGGATTACATATACTATGTACTATTAAGTCTCCACTAGTGACTACAATTAGAGGTCCTAGAGTATCAACTTAAAGAACTATTATATCTTGATAGATTTCTTTTTACCCATGCATTATGCATAGCTCCACACCTCTCTTTAGGGAGCTTGGTCTTGGAGTGCTAGCCTAAAGAGTTATTTTGTCTTGATGTTAGCATAGCTCCACACCTCTCTTTAGGAAGCTTGGTCTTAGAGTATTAGCCTAAAGAGTTATTATGTCTTGATGTTAGAATAGTGTAAAAAGCAATCTAGATTTCTTTTTACACTATGAATTATGTATAGCCTCACACCTCTTCTTAGTGGCTTGTTAGAGATGATTTATGATATATTTTAGAGACTATTCTAGGTATATGTTCCCATGATAGGTTTTAAAGAGTTGTTCTAGTGGTTGCAACAATAGTGAAAGAAGAGATTCCTATATTTGTTAGTCAAGTCTTAAATACTAATTGACTTCTTGCAATGGAGAAGGACATAACAAGCATTAGAACAATTGTTATTGGGGAGATCTTACTATACATTATTCACCCTATCATTATCCTTGAGCATTGTACACATTTCTAGTAACACCTTAGTCCATATCATCTTGGAGTTGCTACACCAAGATTACAAGGCTTTATTTCTTGACATTAGAACACTCTTAAATATCCACCTAGATTGTGTTGTCTTGCAAGTAGATGTTGAAAATTCTTTCAATAACATCTAACATGCATCTATTTTTAAAGAACTTAGAGAGGTTAGTAGATCCTTGATGAGTCTTATTCCTTTTATGTGATAATAATATGTGTTTCCTTCTTTTACATACTACCAATATAGCTTCTCACAAAAGAAGAGTTACTATTCTTCAAGAAGCTATTGATAGATGACAAGGAGTTTCCTTAAGAGCACCTTCATTTGCAATGGATCATATTAAAGCTCTTTTATCCTCTACTTTGGCCATGTCAAGCTACTTTTTCCTCTCTTTGGTAGACAATTCATACAATGTAGGCTTTGTAGACCAAATTAAGTAAGCATTTAAAACTAGATTAAGTGAGCCTTTGACCACTTGAATATCAAGCTTTATCTTGTGGGCCTGAGAATCAAGATATCAAACTGTAGGGCATGGTCCCTTTTACGTACTCCTATTCATCTCTAGCTTCCTTGTAGGCTTAAGAGTTAAGGTGTCAAGGCATAAAGTGTGGTCTCCTTTAGGCCTTCCTACTTAATCTCTAGCTCCTTAAGGGTTACATTGCATATATAGATGGCTTATGCCTTCTTAGAGTCCAAGTATTCTATCACTCTTTCTAAATTTGATCCTTGCATATGACATCACTCATGGTTTAGGGGATCCATAGATGGTCTTTGTGTATACTCACCCTGTTGTTTTGTAGGGGGTGATTACCTTTCCTTTGGATGGGAAAAAAGTGGAGCAATAGCTAAAGTCTCCAAGTATTGAGGTATGTAGCAAGATCATGTCTAGCTTTGGAGGTTTGGATCCAACGTTAAACACATTTATACAAGATTGTGCAATAGCTTACCATACTAGACAATAAGGATATTATTTTCACTTTCTTGTTTTGTAGTTTAGTTTAGACATAATATGTCACTTGGTTGGTGCAATCTATAGGATAGCAATCACATTAGATAATAGTTTGGTGTGTCAAATGGTATATAAACAGTTTGACTTACATTACTTTGTAATAGTATAGTTTTCTCATGCCATTGCAAAATGGGCTTAGCCCTATTTTACTTCTTTGGTTTTGTCGTTTTGCTCAGATGCTACATAAACATTTTGACTTACATTGCTTTGTACTAGTATAGTTTTCTCATTCCACTTCTATATGGGCTTAGCCCTATTTTACTTCTTTGGTTTTGTCTTTATACTGCCTGATGGGGTCTTTTTCTTGTTATGTTATCCCATGCTTGTGGCTGTCTTCAAGTCTTCTAAGCACATAAGCAAACTAATGGCTCGAGATGTACTCAAAGTGGGGAAAGAATACATATCTCCATAAGACTCGACTGTTTAAAATTGGAGTTCATGTGCAGGAGGTAACTACAATTTTATATTTTATTCCTTTTTGAGTTGATAGCGCTACTGTTGTGTTACTCAAAACCAAGCTGAGTGCACGAGTGGTAAATGAAGGGAACTACGTAACGAAAATAAAACACAGCGAGTCTTTACCAGGTCTCGACGTGGACAGAGAATGGCAGAAGGTGCTGCTAGGACCTTATCCGGCGTCCAAACTCTCAAGCCAATCGGCTCCACTGATCACCACAGACCGACGTGGCTCCTTCACAGTTTGCCACGTATCTCATTCTAGTGTGATGCAAAAGGAAATTTCATGGAATGATATCTAATCAGCCCGGATGATACCTTGATTCCCCGGCAGAGGAGAAAATGGCCAAATCAGCAGATATGAAGAAGAGTATGACACGTAAGAACAGCAGAGCGGAAAGAAGGTGTGGTGTGGAAACAGACGGGAAGTCCCGTTGCGTTGCGGATAGGGAGGAGCTCCTCGAGGAGGTCAGAAGGAACCAAGTGTTGGAGAAAGCAGAGGATTGATTTTGGGAAGCAGAGGACAGATAGGCAGAAGAAGGGTTGGATTTGGGAGGAATCAGGGAGGTCCAACAGGTGCGGCAATGGCGTCAGCTGGATTGATGCTGCCGAGCACAGCGGTGGTGAATTTGGCATCATCTTCGGTGGTCAGTGCCGCTACCGCATTGGGACACAATCAGAGTCTCAGTTCGTTCAATGGTTTCAGTGGCGCTTCGGAGTTCTGTTCCTGCTCTGCTCGTCCGAGGACGACTCCCGTGGTTTCCACGGTCGTGAGAGCTTCATCTGCTGCGGGTGAGGAGAAGGAAGGTAGTCTAGGACGCAGGGAGTTGCTGTCTGCAGCAACTGGTTTGTCTCTGGGCGCCATAGTGGGAGGTTCTTTGTTTACGGGCGGTGAGGCCAAGGCTCAGGATCTTCAAGACTGGGAGCGCATTCCTCTGCCTGTGAATCCAGGAGTCGTCTTGCTCGACCTTGCTTTCGTCCCTGACGAGCCTGAACACGGTGCGTTTGTTCCCTCAAACGATTTCAAGGATTTCATATTATCTGCATTTGCCATTGTTGTATATGTCGGAGCAAATTTGCTTGCTCTCAACCTATTTTGCCGGCATTTTACCCTCAGGATTCTTGTTGGGAACTCGACAGACTCTTTTGGAGACCAAGGATGCTGGTAGGACCTGGGTTGCACGCACCATCCCTACTGGTGAAGATGAAGAGTTCAACTACAGACTCAATTCAATCGACTTTATGGGCAAAGAAGGGTGGATTAGTGGAAAGCCGGCTATCCTTCTCCACACGAGCAATGCCGGTGAGAGCTGGGAACGTGTTCCGCTCAGCTCCAAGCTGCCAGGAAACCCAGTGAGTTTTAATCTCCTGTGTCTTGGTCTTCCTTACGGATATATCTCCTAGTTGCAATTGTTGTGTTGTTCCGCTCTGTATTTACTTGCTTAATTCACCTTCTCTTCAGTTTGTTTCCCTTTCTTGCTTGGATTCCGTTGCTTCCATATGCATGTTCCGGTTGTGTCCCAAGTGGGTCTGGATCCCCCGTTCAGTGAATGAATTCTGCTCCCATCTCTCACATATCTCCTAGTTGCAATTGTAGTGTTCGTTAACCTGTTTCACACTGGTATTTTCCCACTCCCACTCCCAATCAGATGAAGTTTTTCTCCATAAGTGTGGGGAATGAGTAGAACCTGTATTCTGGGATCTTCTACCCAGGGAGGTGCAGAAAACTGTAACCAAATTTACGCATAGCATCTTCACCTATGTGCGGAGAACCGTTTGACCGTTTCCTGAAGATGGAGCCGTCTTCCACTCAATTGGGTGAATACTACTGGAATTACTCGAGATGGAAGGTTAGACATGTGTCATGAAGGGCGATCGTGTTGGTCTTTCGCAACACATCCTTGGAGAAGTGTAGAGAGGACACTGTTACTTAATATCCTACTGCTTGCCAGTCTGTTCCGGTATTCTACTCCTAAACTTATCGTTGTTGGTAATGACGTTCGTGAAACCAGGTGCTTATCAAAGCCACAGGCGAGAAGAGTGCAGAGCTGGTGACCGACGAGGGAGCTATTTACGTCACGTCCAACTCTGGGTACAACTGGAAGGCTGCCATCGCTGAGACAGTCTCGGCAACCCTGAATCGGTTAGTATTATGTCCGGTATTACATTACTCAATATGTCCTGTAAGTCCATGTCCTTTGAGGCAGCAATACACATTATCCCTGTGCAACTTGTTTCTACAGGAGTCTACTGCTGCATGGAAATCTGCACGGATAACTTTCAGAAATTGAATATTGTTTTCAAACTCTATGAATGCAGAGACGTATCAAGCGGAATCAGTGGAGCAAGTTATTACACCGGTACCTTTAACACCGTAAACCGCTCCGTAGACGGCAATTACGTAGCTGTTTCCAGCCGAGGCAACTTCTACCTTACCTGGGAGCCAGGCCAGGTACGTGCTACAGTGTTCTCGCAACCTCAATGGAGCGCTCATGGTTTTTAATTCAAAAGACAGGACTTGCTCCAGACGATCTGACGTCGCGGGTCTTCACCTAAGCTTTGAAACAATTGGCCAATATGGTGCTTCCAACACGTCATTATTCGATTCACTCAAGTCTTGCTTGATGAGCTCCATCATACTTCGATTCTGTTCTGCGGTGGCGGAGACGGAGACAATACTGAGAAAGATTTGCAGGTTTATGACTTGATCTAGGAGGTTGATACTTTCTGTATCCTATAGAAGGTTACGTGCTTCTCTGATCTGTACTGTATAATCCTTGTTGGCTACAGGATCACTGGCAACCACATAACAGAGCAAGCGCCCGCAGAATTCAAAATATGGGTTGGAGAGCGGATGGAGGATTATGGTTGGTCGTACGTGGAGGGGGCCTCTTCTTCAGCAAAGGAACTGGGGTACGTACTCACACAAATTCTGGCTCGTAGTGTTCTTATTTTGTCAACAAATACCAAATGGGAGCAACGTCTAAATTTTTCTTTCAAGGCTTCTCAATCTTTACCATTGGTGAATACCTTGCAGTCTGAAACTGAAGATTTTGCCGAAGCCAAAATTACCAGCAGAGGATTTGGAATCCTTGATGTCGGGTACCGAACGAAGGTAAGTCAATTCTGGGATACCCGAGGATCTCGAGTGGATTAAGGTGGCCATTGTTGCAGGTAGTGTAGTTATCCCGCTTTAAAGTACCCAAGAGGATGTATTGTTCAAAGTTGATCGAAGCCTGCCGAAGTCTGTTGCATAGAATGTAACTCATGGTTTTATTGGCTGTAGGACGAGGCGTGGGCTGCCGGAGGTAGTGGAACTTTGCTCCGATCATTGGATGGGGGTAAATCTTGGGTCCGTGACAAAGCAGCAGACAATATTGGAGCCAATTTGTACTCTGTAAAGTAAGTGCAACCTCTTTCCAAGTTAGGGAGTTTTCTGGATTTGAAGTGGCCATATCTTAATTGGTTTGTGACTTAGTATCATTTCCTGTATCCAAACATTTTACCCTTCTTAAACCGAGTTGGCCGGATCTGAAGACTTGAGTTCTGGAAAACTGTGCAGATTTATCGACGAGAAGCGAGGATTCGTCATTGGCAATGACGGTGTTCTGCTCCGCTATCTGGGTTAAGCCCTGTGGCTAACGTATTCTCAAATCAGGCGGGTAGGTTTTTGATCTTCCAGATTCTTTTCAACCATATGTACTTTGATTATGAGTTGCTACGAGTCTTCTGTCAACTGTGACAGGAATACCGTAGCTCTGCGCATGTACCATGATAGAATATCGGTCCGTTGAGCACAGCAAGTAGAGTAGGTGGCAAATTCGAGAATTGACCGTAGCTTGGATGCTTTTCCAAATCGCTTTGGACACATGCCGAGCAGTTGTAAACAAGAAATTCCGGATTAAGCATCCTGTATCAATTCTGTCATCATCTTGGTTTCTATCTCATTCTTGTCGAGGGTTATAAACAAAGTAGGCACCCCCCTCCTCCACAAATATTTCAGGTAAATATGGAATACACGCTGCTTATTGCAGAGGTTATTATGTTGATATCATGATTTAGAGCTGAATCAGTAGGTGAGTTGAGTTTCTTGGTACCATTTCCACCCAATACAGTGATAATCATCGTAACCGCATTTTACAGAGGAATTTTGAGCTGTGGTCAATTTGGTCAATAGTTCTTATTAAGGTGCATGTTGAAGACTTAAATGAAGATTCTTGACGCTCTTAAGGACAGAATGCATCCCTCGCCCCGACGTCTAGTCGAATGAAAAAGTATCATTCTTTTTCACAGTGGGCATACGACAGAAACAAGCCGAACTATAACATCGCAATCTCAAAACGCATTCTGCAAGCTAGAAGGTACCTTATCATGCGCAACGAGGATATACACCATCGCCATGTTATGGGAGCCTCGTATCTACCCCCGCAGCAGTCAGAATGATCAGTAAGCTACACCCCTAACCTTCCAACACTCACAATTGGTAAAAAGTGTACAAGAGAATGTATTGACTCGAAGTACGAGGCAAAGTCATCTAAGAGAGGAACATCGTAACGCATCGAAGTAACCAACAACGGGTAAAGAAGCTAGGAACCTGAACAAGTGGTTCCGTCAAAATCCTCTGTGAGAGGGAACAGATTCATTGAAGATTATCAGCAGGAAGGGAAACAACTCAGTGGAAAGGCGAAGGTGAATTGCTCTCGATCGGACCCCTTACTGGAAACTGAGGTACTGTATGTGCCACACCGTACCCGCAACCATTGCGACGGACGGTCGCCGTGCACGGCGTATCTAACCGCTGACGGCGTCGAACCTCGGATGTTCCAAAACCCTAAACCCCGTGAGTGTCCACCAGAAGGATCGGAGGAAGGGAGGAATGAGCAAGCGGGACGAGCGGAGCTTGAGAATTAGTTTGTCAGACAAGGGCTGAAATCGTCAGGAGAAATCCGAAAGAAGATTGGAACGGTTTTGCAACATGGCTGTGCTCGGCACGGACTACGTGCCCGTTCGGCCCAAACTGTATCCCAAATCACGAGATTCACTAACAGTTGATTCGAAATTTTGGAAGTCGTTCAAAGCGCAGCGTTCTGAGCAGCAAATCGCTGCAGTGACCAGTATTCAATTCAGCCCCGTTTCGCCCTACGATTTTGCTGTTACCTCGTCCACCAGGGTGACAATCTTCGATGGAAAGACGAGCGAGGTGAAGAAGAGCATTTCTCGTTTCAGCGATGTGGCCTACTCTGGAGCGTATCGAGGAGACGGCCAGCTGATCGTTGCGGGTGGAGAATCAGGGGTTATTCAGGTCTTTGATGCCGCCAGCCGGACTATTCTTCGGCAGCTCAAGGGACATAAGAGGGCCGTGCACTGGGTGCGGTACTCACTGGAGGACAGGCTCCATGTTCTCTCCGCTGGTGATGACAACTCTGTTCGGTGGTGGGATGTGGCGTCACAGACCGAGGTTTTCAAGAAAAATGATCATACGGATTATGTTCGCTGTGGAGCCTCGTCTCCTTCGGCGGACAATCTCTGGGCTACAGGGTCCTATGATCACACCGTTCGGCTCTGGGACACTCGATCGGCAGAATGCACTATGGTGATAAAGCATGGTTTTCCTTTAGAAGATGTATTGTTTTTCCCCACTGGAGGCATGGTGGCAACTGCAGGTGGTAATGTGGTAAAAATTTGGGATGTTATGGCTGGCGGAAGACTGCTGTATTCTCTTGGCAGCCATCAGAAGACTGTGACAAAATTATGTTTTACCACTCCTGTGATTTCTGGTTCGCCCTCACCTCGCCTCCTGTCTGCTTCTCTAGATGGGCATGTGAGGATGTTTGAACTAGAAAAGTTTAAGGTTACCCATGCAGCGAAATACAACAATGGGTCTATTTTGGCGATGGATATGTCTCCAGTTTGTACCACTTTGGCTGTGGGAATGTCCAATGGGTCGTTAACGATTCGGGAGAGGAGAAAGTCCAAGGATGAGAGGGATGATCGGGCCCTGGCTCTACCCCGTTTGGGAGGACCGGAGGGAACAGAGATGATGGGAATGGGACTTCCGAAGGAACCCGAGCGTGCTCCCTTGAATCCCAATAGCCACCGCTATTTCCTCCGTGGGCGGAATGAGAAAGCTTCGGAAAGTGATCATTTCTTTGCTCGTGAGAAGAAAATCAATCTCACCAGATACGACGTGTTCCTGAGGAAATTTAGATACCGAGATGCACTCACCACTGCCCTCCGGACCTGTGACCCCAAGGTCATTGTGGCAGTAATGGAAGAGCTCGTTGCCAGGAAAGGGCTTGTGAGTGCGCTTACGAATTTGGATGCAATGAATGTTCAATCCCTTATTGCATTCCTAGCGAGGCAAGCTACTGTGCCGAAATATTCTAGGCTCTTGATTCCTGTTACATTGAGGGTTTTGGACATGTACGAAGGCGCGTTCAAGGGAATGGCTGATAATATCCTGAAACCGATGAACTACTTGAAGGAGAAGGTGGTGCAGGAGATAGAATTGTTAGTCTCGCTCCAAACACTTCAGGGGATAGTGGAACCTATTCGGCAGACCGCAACTCAACAGTGAGTGACACGGCTTAGGATCGTTAACTTTGATTCTTTCTCCAACCGAACGGAAGATGAATAGTGAAGTATATTGCGCGTGGAAAGTACTGCCAGTTCGGCTTCCGGCAGCTTCTACATTGAATGTCTTCAAGCGACAGCGTTGTTGGACATTTCAAGCGGATGGGATGTACTGCACGCCTTATATACTGCAGCCCTATCGTGACGATGAATCTTGCCTTTTGTGGCTAGTCCTCATGGTAAGTCCTCATAGTCCTCAAAGTGATAGCCTTTCTGCTATCACTTATTTTTTCCCGTTTTGACAGTGCATGAGGGTCGCCTACGAGAATATTTAAAAGCAAATATAGTTGGCATTATTGGATATTGATAGTCCATCTCGGAGCTTGACTAAGACTTTGAGGAGAGCTAGTGTGAAGCAAATATCAGTCCTCATGTCGCAGATGTATTTCCGGTCGAGCTAGGTGCAAAGCTTGGACTTGCTCAGTGTATGTACTTGAGCTCCATTCGTTCACGAAGATGCAGGGGTGGAGATGGATGTAGTCTCCTGATGACTGGATACCACTCAATGGATATAGCTCATAAATCGCGCTAGAACTTAACAACGTCTTGCCCTCTTGTCATGTTCTCAGGGTATTCAGGTTCTCGAAAGCCATGCCAGCAATAGTGAGCGGAATGGGATGTTAACATCTCTGGAAACCTGCACAGTCTGCAAATTGGAGGTTTATAGAGCAAAAAGGTCGTCTATGATAGTATAGTCGAACAACATTGTACATCAAGTGTGTCAAACTTACAAGCGAGGTGGTCACATTCGTCCCTTCTCGGAGGTGGAGTAAGGCAGTGTACATTTGGAGTATACTAGCTGCTCCTTGAATATCGGAGGCAGAGATTTAGGTGTCACTTGATTCTTTTTCTCACTGGAGAACTTTCCTGGAAATGGAGACTAAAAGCCCGTACTCTATCATTGCCCATTCTGGCTCAGGACATCAAGATGTGTATCCCATCGGATCATATGTACAAGCAAGGTCCTTTGTAGATATGGGTCGTGTTTAAGAGTTATTACTTAAAGGGTACTTCACGATGCCGTGGTTCTGGTTCTGATTGTTATCGCTTTGGAATTCGAAGTTGTCCGTGGTTTGTCTCATGTGCAGTGCCCCAGTTTTGATGTATGCAGTGAGTCTCAAATTGGATAAAATGGGAAGTGAAATGCCGATCCTGAAGAAGCGTCTTTTAAGTAGCGAAGGGCATGCAATGCGAATGTAATTCAATGCGAAGTCCCATCTTTTGACGTGACGGGAAACATTCTCTACAATACATCATCAAGAAAAGGGTTTTTCTCTTACAAAAAATTCCCATAGCACGAGTGGGAATGCAGGAATAGTGGGTCTATACTAGATCGTCCACGAGCGTTGCTTACCTAGGAAAGGAGCACTACCTTCTAATCCTGACAAGTCTGCATTATAAATGTATGAAGCGAACTTCGAACCTTAAATGATGACTTAAGCTGTTTAGCCCAGCAACATGGTCGGGGCTCGATTCATCACCTTATGCTCCGTCTGTCTACTCTACTGCCTATCACGGCATGGTCTTCAAGAGTTATAACATGCTAGAGCATGACTTTGTTGTTAGCACGCATTATCGATGCATTACTAGTAATGTCGAGAACCAGTGGAGGATGGACTTCCCATGCATTTTTCATTCCGCTGTACATTCAAGACGTCACTGAACGGACCAATCAAAGAAACCAAATTGGGTTCTCCGACTCAGTTCTCTCTTCTGACATACTATACTCTCTAAGTTGGAATCATTTGTCTACTAAACCACCGGTAATTGGGGTTGAGAAACTTAGCACAGATCTAATGTCGAGTGCACCGCCTCTGTTTGGAGAAACGGGCATCTAGAACTTTTGAATGCTCTACTGAAATAGAGAGGAAGCGAAGAAAATCAGAAGAAAGCCGAGAAACCCCAGCTGAACCAACTTCCATTCCTTCCGCAATTTCCATCTCAAACTCATAGGGATACGGGGACCCACTACATTCAGCATCATGATTGAGTGGATTCGATCCGAGTTCAATTTAGAGTGAGAAAGCTTTCCACGGACCCTCGGGGAGTATAGGGGAATTTGTACTGGGGTCTGGTAAGAACCTCTCATCACACTAGAAACAAAAAAGGAGTATATCTCGAAACGTAAGAACTGCTTACAACCAATGAAGAAAAGTGGACGTCCACCTAAGTAAGGGCTACGAAAGTAAGGAGAGGTGCGGAGAGAAGAGACGTGTAATTCTTCGCCACGTGTGATACGAGCGGGTCAGGGAAATCTGAATCCGAAGAAGAAGCAAGTGCAGAAGATATGTGGTGCACACACTTCTCTTTGTGGTCTCTCGTGGGGTGCAAAGAATTCGAACTGGATCACGAAAGTGTGTGCCGGGAAGGAAGGGATTCTTTCATAGCTCATGACAACTGGGCCGTAAGGAGTTTGGCAGAGGAGAAGAGGCAGAGTTGAAATTTTGCCCGGAAGACAGTTCGGAGCAGTTTCTGCTGCAAATTTTGAGCATTTGCAAAAGCAGAATGGCTGCCGCAGTAGGAATGGCTCTGAGCCAGAGTGCCGTATCATCCTGTGCTGGTGGTGTGACTGCTCATTGTCGTCAGGACTCTGTGGTCTCGTCCTCTTCTCCTGTTGTCAAAGCTTCAATGAAGTCCTCCAATTTCGTGGGTTGTATTCAGTCTCTTAAGTCTCAGCGAAATGCTGTTTCGTTTTCATCGGGCTCGCGTACATATTGTGTCCGAGCCATGGCAGAGGAGATCACGGGAGCTGCGAAGAAGGAGCCTGAGTTTTATGAGGTGGAATTGGATAAGCCCTATGGATTGAGATTCTACAAGGGCGCAGACGGAGGCACTTATATTGACCAGGTTTTTCCCGGGAGTAATGCAGATGAAACGAAGTTGTTCACTGCTGGAGACAAAGTTATTTCTACCAGGTACGTGGTTTTACAATGTTGTTGCTGCTGCTGCTTTCCAGTGTTTTCCGTCTCGTACTTGTTTGTAAGTTGATCCTCTGACTACGGTTTGAATTTCTGGGACCTGTGGCGTCTGTAGTTCAGCAGTTTCCCCTGAGGACCTGAAGTCCGAGAAAGTTTATGGGCTGTCTCTGTAAGCTTTGTTAATTGCCTGGATGAATTAAATTGAGGAATTGTGCGAGGCTTCACCTTCCAGTAGAGATTGATCCCGTTGTGACGTAAACAGTGCAGTTTTTGGAACCGAAATCTGGCCAGCAGCCGAGTATGGACGTACCATGTACACCATTCGTCAGCGAATTGGGCCTCTCCTTATGAGAGTGGAGAAGAGATACGGTACGTCGTCTACAACCCGGATGCATTACTTTTCTAGGAAGCTTGGTTGACAAACTGCTGGCAAAATTTTTACTCCCGTCTAGCAGAGAAGACTTTAACCCCTGGTCGTCAGATTATATTTATGATGAAGAGGAAATGCCCCAAGCTCTGTCGGTGTTCATCAACGGTTGAGTCTAATTTTCATGACCGGTCCTTGTTACCAGTCCAACGCTCTTTGAGATAGAAGAAGTTAAATTTCACGTCATTTCTTGTAAAGCTTAGTCTGGGCGGAATCTATTTTGTTTATCGGTTCAAGATGCCAGGAACTCACCTAGCAAGATGGTGGTCATATTTGCAGGAATTCGTGAGGATAAACCCAATGCTGAAGAAGTGGCGAAAGAACGAAATGCTGGCCAACTTGGAGATGCTATTAGAGAAATTCAAGTATGTATATCTGCACATTCTGGCCCCTTCAAAGGACATAGATGCGAGTTGAGTCCTCCTCATGAATTGACCCTGCGAGTGCCACTTGATGTGGGAATGTACAACTTGCACTTGGCTTCTAATTTTCGGATATGCTGCTTTCCTGTCTAGGTAAAATATCCTACCTTTCTTGCACCTGCCAGTGGTAGACATTTTCAGTTGAGTTGGACTTTTAAACGCATGACTTTCTTGCTATGATTGCGGAACAGATTAAGAACTACCTGCGGAAACAGGAGATGAAAGAGCAAAGAGAAGAGCAACTAGGTGAAGGCCTGAAGCTGTACAGGTATGAATAGAAAGAGTTTCCGCTTATTCGTGAGGGAATTGATTTTTCTCGTGGTTCTCTCGTTATTACTGCGAACTCAGTACTCGGACACTTTAGTGTAGTTCCTGGCCCTGGAAAAGAAAGCCATCAGCTGCATGATACGAAGGACTTTCCAAGAGATTTCAGTCGAGAAGCGAAGTCACTCAATTTTCACCTCTAGTTTGAAACGCCCCATGGGCTGATACGTTTCTCACTCTTCCTGGCGACTGCAAAGAAAGTTGTTTAGAGCTGAATCTATCATATTTGTCTTTGCATCGAAACCACTTGAAGAGGAACAGTACAAATAGATACTCTTAGAAGTCCAGAGCTCATTCATGTGGATTACTTGTTCTTATCAATTATTCTCTTAAGTGTTCTCTTTATTGGCACTCATGCTGGACCATGGAAAGTTAACAAACCTTGTTTGACCAGAGCCGGAAAGTATCAGGATGCTCTTGAGAAGTTCGAGACGGTCCTTGGTCTAAGGCCAGATTACAAAGAAGAGAGAGTAGCCAGTTACAACGTGGCTTGCTGTTACGCCAAGCTTAATCAGGTACGAAGCGCCACGACCTGCTTTGAGAAGTGTGCCGTATGTCAATATCAAGTCTGAAGTATTTGGTAGACCTGTTTTCATGAAGAGCTTTCTTGCAAGAAAGAGTTTCCTGTTCCGCTGTCAGTGAGCTTGAAGAGCAGATCTACTCGGTTGAACCCATCCATCAGGAACTAATCCAATGCGTTCTGGTTGCCAGATAGATGCAGGTCTCTCAGCTCTTGAGGAAGCCCTCGAGGCCGGCTTTGAGGATTTCAAGGTATTTCACTTCTTTCTTTATTACATAATTTCCTATCCAGCTCACGTGTAATAAAACTGTATGATGATTTGCATTTATGTCTCTTTAGCAAGAGACAGTGAAAGTATCCACATTACTAATTTAATCATGTGATTGGATTGTTGACACGCAGACAGTCAGAGAGGATCCAGATTTAGCCAATCTGAGGGACTCTCCCAAATTCATTCCCATGCTGAACAGATACGATGAACCTTTCATCAATGAGAACGCCATGAACGCTATCAAGAACGTTTTCAACATTTTTGGTAAAAAGTAGGTTCAAGGGAAGTGAGTGTTCCACAACAAATCAAAATTTTCTCCAAGCTGCAAACGTTGACCCTCTCTTAGATTTAGATACTAAAATTCCATCGAAAGTGAGCCGTGCACATGTAGGGAGGTTCAGTAGGATGTTGTGGTGAAATTTATGTTCTGGTTTTCTTGACGCCACACCCTGGATGTCTAAACATAGGCATCTGAGATCCAAGCATTGTAGTTATAGGTGTTGGAGGGTTTCGTGCATCGGAGGATGTTCTGATTACTCAGTTATGCTCTTTGACGCACAGAGCTGTAGAAATCAGGCTAAGGGCAAGGTGAAATGTGGAGAACACCTCTGATGATGTGTATAATATAATGTTCAGTACTCAATTCATTGTTTCCAACATTTTGGCATGTGTTTCGCCGGTGAATTTCATACGGTTATGATGTGTACTCAATATTATCATCGTCTCTGTGAGAATTTGTCTACTTGTTGTCTGCCAGTTAGGGAACACCCGAAGGCCATTCAGCAACCTTGTCCTACAGGTTTTGGTTTCAACTATAAACCTCCTTGCAGCTGATTTTGGCTGCAAGACTTGTACGTATGAAACCCAGTTATAATAGACGGTCAGAGAACGGACCCGTCTGTTCGTCTATTGAGCAAGCAAAGCAAGGGGCAAGTTTTAGAATTTCATGCTTCATTACTTAATATTTACTCTACCTGCATCCAACTACCATCTGCGAGACTTGAAACACAGACAATCAACATAGTCAAGGACATGGACACTGGACTCCTTGATGGACACTGGACTACTGTCTTGTCTTGTCCTATGAATCTAACCTCTACATTCACACAAGCTACACACCGGAAGAATGGAACCATACTGTCTTGTCCTATCAAACTGCCTTCTTCATTCACTCAAGACACATAGCACAGGAAGAATGGAACCATGTCAACAACATGGGACGTTTAGTTTTTGCTGACGGCATAAGATAGTGAGCGCAAATCCCGTTAGTGCCATCAACCCCGTCTGGAAGGACTGTCAATCGCAAGGTTTAGTATACTGTCGATAGACTGCATAAACAAAGTCACAACTTGATGAATATCACAGACCACAGAGACCACAGAGAACATCTGTAACTGCCAACATGAAGGTTAGTTTCTGAGAAACAATGTCATCGAATGGTTGGTTACAAGAAGTATGTGTAATAAGTACTCTTACTTGTTGTCAAGGGTACCACATAGAGAGAAGAAGGCAATGAGCAGGGCATCCGCTCGACCGGATAACAAACACTTCAATGTTCAACGTGCATCGACATTCATAAATGGTGCATGCCGCTGGCATTCTGACCATAGACAGACCCATGGGAGAAAGACCTCATGGAGCTGCAAACGTTTCTCTGGCCATCATTTAAATTCATGTTTTCGGTCTCTGAAATGGATTCTGATCTCCATGTGAGGCAGAGTCCCAAGAAAACTTGGTTCCGCCACCTTCAAGGAGATCACACAAGGCAGGAGAGTGGACCATCTAAAGATTTGATGGACAAATATAAAGATTTTAATCCTGGTCCCGATTCCTGTACATTCTCTAGCAAACTTTGATCTAACCGGTGTTGGTACCAGAAAATACCGTATCAAAACTTCGTGATTCATGCCACAACTTTTCTCCCATGATGAAAAATGCCACCAGGACTACCCCAGACTCGCTTCAGAATCTTTCATGGAGGGTTAAAATTTATGTTATGTGCAGGAATCTCTCTGTCCCCTGAATTTTGAACGCACCAGGATTATAAGAGTTTCATCTACGTTATGTTCTCTGTGACGGTAGGAGAAGCTGGTTGTGAAGTCACAGAAGTTGGCAGGCAGGGTACCCGTTCCATCCTCTTTAGCTACGACCTTCAGACGAGGACGTCCCGCCGGTTGAGGTATGAGGCGACTCTCTGTGGAACCATTGCGGATCACGCAATGCTTTCAGACCTAGTTGATTGTAGTGTACTCTTCGGACAGTTCCACCAGCAGGCTCGATCGCCACTTTGGCACGCTCAGAAACTCTACTCACATGTATTCAAATGACAACATCACTTTCCAAAAGTTACGTTAAGAAGAGATACTGATATAGGGTTACGTGAATGGCCGGGGAAACTCTTGTCGATAGCTAAAGTAAAGGCTGGTGCTTAAGCGAACGTTCTGCGGTTTACGATTTGGCATATGGTCAAGTGGTCGTTCCCACGCAGTCCCTCCGAGCGGCGACCTTGCGGTGAAAGGTTTTGTTTCTGTAACGTCAAAAGCCTCAGCCTTCAACTTCTGTGCAATTCCAACAGTTGTTTGCTGCTCAAATCTAGTCTTCAGACTAGAGCAGATCAAGGAGTTTGTGCAGATAGGACTGTTTAAAGCAATCGAATCGTCGAAAAGTGTAGCCAAAAGCAATAGCCGAATGTGTAGCTGAAAAATGATACAGTGGTGGCCCGGCCGACACTCCTCCACTCCATGAATGAATGAGCGAATTGAACACATAAGAACATCGATGCCATGTGCATGGCTGTCGAGCGCACCTTCGTCAACTTCGTCAACTGTCGATGGAGTTGACAGTTGACGAACTGTCAACAGACTATGATAACGGAACTACCGCAAGAAAGATCAATCAAATTGACCAAATGAGAAAATTCTTTATTCATATCAATGTGGTTCACATTGTTTCCATCAATTGAGACAAACAAGCAAATCAAGTCCAAAACAAGAAAAACAAATCACATCGAATCCAGCTGATGGAGTCGAAGTCTCAATATCCACTATCAACTACCATGGACTAGCGAATCACACTAGCAAATCAAGTCGAATCCAGATGATGGAGTCGAAGTCTGAATATCGACAAAGCCCTTAGGATCACTTTGTTCCTTATACACGACTTTTGACCACATGACAAGTACATCGATGTCTCCTTCTACCTGGTCCATGACAGTGACATCTTGGTGGAGGAGCAGGAACAGGATCTGAATCTCCATCAGCTGGAGGACTTGAATCATCGGTTGGAGGAGCACTTGAATCATCCGCTGGAGGTGCACTTGAGTCGTCCGCTGGAGGAGCACTTGAGTCATCTGCTGGAGGAGCACTTGAGTCATCTGCTGGAGGTGCACTTGAGTCATCCGCTGGAGGAGCACTTGAATCATCCGCTGGAGGTGCACTTGAGTCATCCGCTGGAGGTGCACTTGAGTCATCCGCTGGAGGTGCACTTGAGTCATCGGCTGGAGGAGCACTTGAGTCATCGGCTGGAGGAGCACTTGAGTCATCGGCTGGAGGAGCACTTGAGTCATCGGCTGGAGGAGCACTTGAGTCATCTGCTGGAGGAGCACTTGAGTCATCGGCTGGAGGAGCACTTGAGTCATCTGCTGGAGGAGCACTTGAGTCATCTGCTGGAGGAGCACTTGAGTCATCGGCTGGAGGTGCACTTGAGTCATCGGCTGGAGAAGCACTCGAGTCATCGGCTGGAGGTGCACTCGAGTCATCGGCTGGAGACGCACTTGAGTCATCGGCTGGAGGAGCACTTGAGTCATCTGCTGGTGGAGCACTTGAGTCATCAGCTGGAGGTGTACTTGAATCATCTGCATCTGCTGGAGGAGCACTTGAATCTTCATCCAAAGAAAATGTGCCATTAGGTGAAGATATTTCATCAGCGAGTGAAACTGGTTCAAGATTATCCGCTACTGGAACTGAAGCGACTTGAGCGAAGTCATCCTCGGGTAAACCCTGTAAACGAGAAATGAAAACACATAGCGAAATAACGATCATAATAGAAGACTTTGTCGAGGCCATTTTCAACATGGTCATTTTGAACACAACGATACAGAAACGATTGAGAAAGTGAAGTTTGAAGAACCTTCAGTGTAGAAATGAGGAAACTAACTACCACTTTGTCCTTAAATATGTTCTCAGACATGAATCGAAATTCTAGAATGGATAATATGGCAAAACTACTTCATATAATAGTAAGAGTCTACAACTGGCTGTCTATGAGCTTGAAATTAGATTTCTCTCGTGAAACTAGCAACCGAATGAAATCGATATAGCAGCCAAGTGAAATCGATACGAACCGCAGAAATCAATCGAGATTCTAAAAAGAATAATATGGCAAAAACCTTTCAGTAGTAAGAGTCTAAAATCGACTTTAGGTGAGCTTGAAAGTAGCAGCCGATTCCAATCGCCTGTCAGACCGTAATAATCTGCTTGAAACTAGCAGCGAGTGAAATCGATATAGAAAGCAGAAATGAATCGACATTCTAAAGAGAATTATAAGGCAAAACAACTTTCAATAGTAAGAGTCTAGAATCGACTGTATGTGAGGTTGAAACTAGCAGCCGATTGAAATCGGCTGCCAGACCGTAATAATCTGCTTGAAGTTAGCAGCCCAGTGGAATCGATATAGCCAGCAGAAATTGATCCAGATTCTAAAAAGAATTATATGGCAAAACAACTTTCAATAGTAAGAGTCTAAAATCGACTTTATGTCAGCTTGAAACTAGCAGCCGATGAAATCGGCTGTCAGACCGTAGTCATCTGCTTGAAACTAGCCGCCAAGTGAAATCGATATGGCCAGCAGAAATCGATCTAGATTCCAAAAGGAATTATATGGCAAAACAACTTTCAATAGTAAGAGTCTAAAATCGACTTGAAGTGAACTTGAAACTTGCAGCCGATTGAAATCGGCTGCTAGACCGTAAAACTCTTGGAGGGCCTTCGCACTCGCTGATATGACAAATGTACAACTCGGTAATATGCAAATATGGCAATATGACAAGTGATTTTCGGATACCCTAAACCGTCTGAGGGACTCTGCACTCCCCCAATGGCTGTCTTTAGAAATCTATGAAGACCTATGTACAAATCAGTAATATGTAAAGTGCAAATATAGCAATATGACAAAAATGAGCTTCGGCTGTCTATAGGTTCCGTGGAATCTTTCAGGAAGTAAAACTTCGCCATCAACTTAACGGTTCAAATTTACAGATCATACAAGTGGAAATCCATGGGGGTGAGGCAACGACTACGAACTTCTGTAACTACTTACCTCCAGAGGCTTATAGTTATAAGCTGTGACGTATCAATCCGACCTCTAGTCACAAGATCGGCTGGGGTGTTTAGTTTCACTGGCTGCTACCAATTTATCATTCATTCAAGGTGAGTTTGAAGAGTTCAGATTTGCTTGATTCATGATTGCTTTTCCCTTCTTTCGTTTGACACATACTGTTGAATTTCTCTCATTGCACTTGAGAACTACAGCAATACAGAATCCCTTCTTGCAATGCAGTACGCAAATATTTGAACGAGTTACGAGTTTAAAACCTGATAGGAGTGTCCAAGAGTGTGAGTGAAATCTCCTCTCGGAATTGTGATTCGGAGAGGAGTCTGTCCTCCCACGAAACCCTATCTCGGCTTGTGTCCACTATGCGCTTTCTGCCCATTTTGCACTCGACTGGCTGTCTTCCCTTTGCCAGATCCAATTCCTCTTCCGAGACTCTTTTCTGTCCTTCCTAGAATCCTTGTTGTCACCAATCCCATTCAACAACAATATATCCCCACTTCTCACACTCCCATTCCTTCCCTCTGAAGACCTTCCAACTGAACATTTCATTCGTGCATGTTTGTTCGCGCTATTCTTTGATTCTTGTTGAAGGTATAGGCTCAAAGTATTTCCGTCAAGTGCTCTCTCAATTCTGAGTCGGAGAGGAGTCTCTACTCCCTCGACTCCCAATCTCGGCTTGTGCCCCAGGACGCGCTTTCTGGCCATTGTGCCCTCGACCGGCTGTCTTTCCTTTGCCAGATCCAATTCCTCGTCCGAGTCTCTTTCTCTTCTTATTAGAACCCTTGTTGTCGCTAATCCCATTCACCGGAAATAAATCCCCACTGTTCACATTCCCACTCCATCCCTCCCTCCCCTCCAAAGACCTTCCAACTGAACATTTCATCCGTGCATGTTTGTTCCCGCTATTCTTGAATCCTTGTTGAAGGTGTAGTCCCTTTTGCCGTCAGAGCGGAAAGGTGTCTGTCCTGCCTCGAATCCCAATCTCGGCTCGTGTCCACTACGTGCTTTCTGCCCCTTGTGCCCTCGACCGGCTGTCTTTCCTTTGCCAGATCCAATTCCTCTTCCCATTCTTTTCTGTCTTTTCTAGAACCCTTGTTGTCGCTAATCCCATTCAACGGCGATAAATCCCCAATGCATCCCTTCCCTCCGAAGACCTTCCAATTGAACATTTCATCCCGTGCATGTCTGCTCCCCTAATCTTTAATTATTGTCCCAAAGTATTTCCATCAATTGCTTGCTCAGCGCTCGGCAGAAGCGACCAGTCGGAATGCTCCAGTCAAGTGGCCGCCTAGCTGACCCACTGATTCCCAATATTCGCTACAGCTTCCGTTTCTTTTAGTGGAAGAGAAGGACTAGCAAATGCATTTCTAAAAGTTCTCGTTCGTCTTCAGACCTACATAGAATGCCCGATGATTCTTAGGTGCGGTAGGGCAGATCTTAGGTGCGGTAGGGCAGATTTCTCTTGTACGGCTTGATGGGGTCTTCCCATCCTTCATTTTTCCTACGCGGTCGCCTTTTTTCTCATAGAATGCCCGATGATTCTCCAAGCCCGTCCGTACGAAATTTTCATTAATACATGATAAAATCTACATTCACCCGATTCTCGCAGCAATCACTTTGGTTGTTGTTGGTACCCATCTACATTGGAAGGTGGCTTCTACCTCAGACAGCAATATTCACATAGGGCGACAGCTTTAGCTCATCTCCTCGATATCGAGAACGAGGGGAAGTCAGCGCAACGAAGACGTTAGTGAACTAATCCAAACTCAGCGAGATCCATGCAACGACCAAAACTATGACAAAACGGAAACTGTCACATAACAAAGCTCATATGGACTTGATAGCGGACTTCTCCCAACTGTTTTGTTAAGTAACACATCGTGTTGTCACTATGTTTAAATCTCTTCATTATTTCTCATAGTCCCGAACGTCTTGCTGAGAAACAGGTACAATAGACGGTACAAGGCTCGCCCGGCTTCAAATCATCCTACTTAGCCGTAATACTGTAGTGCTTCGGTAAGAATCATACTGTTGCACTTTCTCACCACTACCTCGGTAATATCAATCAAACTAAGGGCAAGTTTTTGGAACTTTATACTTTCTTTTCATTATTTGACTCTGCCTGCATCCATCTAGCATCTGCCAGAGTAAAAGCACAGGCACTAGACCTAGTCATTCAAGGACATGTACAATGGTTCCTTTATGATGAATTTCTATCTGCATCAATCTAGCATCTGCGAGAGTAAAACACTCTAAGGACATTGTCATCCAAGGATATGTACAATGGGCTCCTTCATGAATTACTGCCACTGTCTTGTCTTATTCTATGGAACTAACTTTCACATCCACATAATTCATATATGCCACCGGAAGAACGAAACCATGCCAACAAAGTCAGACATTCGGTTTTGCTGACGCCATATTATAGTGAGCGCAAATCCCATTAGTGACATCAACACCGTCTGGAAGGAATGTCAATGGCAAGGTTTAGTATATTGTGGACAGACTGCAGAAACAGAGTCACCGATTGACTAAAAAAGCCACACAGGACATCTCTTCCTGCCGACATGAGGTTTAGTTTCTGAAGAAACAATGTCATCGAATGATTGTGAGAGTTGGATGGAGGACTTACTGAGATTGCTGCAGGTACACTACCAGAGTATCTTCAAAAAAATTATGTTCGCTAACGCAAGTCCCTGAAGACTCAGAGAGACTGTCAATATTTGAACATATTAGGAAAAGATGAAAACGTTAAGCACAAAACAGACGAGGGTGTGAGGTAAGGCAGGTCACGGAGAAGAGTACCTGCCTCAAAAGAAATTGTTTTAGCTAGTATATGTAGACCTGGCGCAGATGGAAACAGCAACTCGGTAGCCTTGTACCTAAGTATGAGGTGGAAGATAATTACTGGGAGAAGTATCATGACACCAAATGGTGAATGGAGGGCGTTGACATTATGAGACAAGGGAGCCCCTATGCATGCACATGTCACCAATACTGAACATATGGGTAAAAATGGTCGTATTTCTCTCGAAATAAATGAAAACCTGTTTTCAACAGCGTAAAGTCGGAAGTTTTGTTAGTTGTGTGTTCCAAATTGTATCCATGAGTGGCTTTCCACTCATTGCCAGTTCTCCTTTGAATGGTAAAAGCAAAGATATTTGAGTAATGAGAGCACAAGCCGTTCTAATGTACGATCCAGTCCTGCTCAGGACAGAACCGATTCAAACTGAAGACATGCAGATCTAAGGAAGTAAATGCATGCGAGTCATAGCAAGTAGATATTGACAAAAGCACATGTTGCAAATCTATGCAAAGCGGAACACGCACAATTCAGACATCGATTGCCACAGGGAATGAGCGAAACAACCGCACCACTCAGAACAGACACTCGGTTATGCACTCCAGCACCGTCCACTGATACAGGCTATCACAGAAGAGGTGAACGATTCACCAGGTAGTACTGAGACCGCACTCTCAGTCAATGGACAGTGACACCGCCAACAGGCCGTATTCAGATTCTTAAAAGTAAACTCTATCATTCTGCAGAGAGTTGAGTTACTGGAAAATACGACTTCGTTTAGCAGACAATTACTTGCTGATGAAGAGGCCAGAGGGAATGAGCAAAACAACAGCACCACTCAGAACAGACACTCGGTTATGCACCACCGCACTGTCTACTGATACAGTCTATCCCAGAAGAGGTGAAAGATTCACCAGGTAGTACTGAGACCGCACTCTCAGTCAATGGACAGTGACACCGCCAACAGGCCGCATTTCAGATTCTTAAAAGTAACCTCTATCATTCTGCAGAGAGTTGAGTTACTGGAAAGACGACTTGGTTTAGCAGACAATCACTTGTTGATGAAGAGGCCAGCGGCAATGGGCACAAGGACTACATGTGTAATTCTAGCCATCATGCCTGGAACATCAACAGGCAACCGCTTTCCGAGTAGCAGTAGGGACAGTGCAGGCGTTACTACCACCGCGGACATGGTAGAGAGAGCAGTCATCAGTTGGGCAATACATGGGTTCAATAAGAGAAGTTGCATAATTGGATAATTGGGCACTCCTAACACATGATACCAACAGCAAGCCAGAACCTGCACAGAATTGAAAGCAAGTCAGACGCTAGAAATCAGGTTTCTTAGACCGCTTATCACTGGAACTACATCACTGAAGGTACGTGGTTGATGGTAAGCTGAAGTCATAAGATAGTGAGCGCAAATCCCATTACTGCCGTCAACACCGTCTGGAAGGACTGTCAATCGCAAGGTTTAGTATACTGTGGACAGACTGCATAAACAAAGTGACCACTTGATGAAATAAGCCACACAGAACATCTGTAACTGCCAACATGAAGTTTCGTATCTGATGAACAATGTCATCAAATGATTGGTTCCGACAAGTGATGTATTCCCTGTACCAAATGCAGAGAAGAAGGCAATGAGCAAGGCATCCGCTCGACCTGATAACAAACACTTGAATATTTAACGCGCATCGACGTTAGAAAATGGTTCATGCCGCTGGCATTCTGACCATAGACAGACCCATGGGGAGAAAGACCACATGGAGCTACAAACAATTTTCTAGCTATCAATTTCATTCATGTTTCGGTCTCTGAAGTGGATACCCATCTCCATGTGAGACAGAGTCCCAAGAAAACTTGGTTTCCGCCACCTTCAAGGATATCACACAAGGCAGTTCCAGAGAGTGGACCATCCAAAGATTTGATGGACAAATATGAAGATTTTAGTCCTGCTCCCGCTTTCTGTAGATTCTCTGGCAAACTTTTAGATCTAACCGGTGTTGGTCCCAGAAAGTACGTATCAAAACTTCGTGATTCATCACACAACTTTTCTCCTATGATGAAAAGTGTCACCAGGACTACCCCAGACCCGCTTCAGAACCTTCATGGAGAATACGAATTGATGTTATGTGCAGCAATCCCTCTGTCCAGTGAATTTCGAACGCACCAAGATTATGAGAGTTTCATCTAAGTTATGTTCTCTGTGACGGTAGGAGAAGCTGGTTGTGAAGTCACAGAAGTTGGTAGGGTACCCGTTCCATCCACTTTAGCTACGATTTTCAGAGGAGGACGTGCCGGTTGAGGTATGAGGCGACCCTCTCTGTGGAACCATTGCGGATCAAGCAATGCTTGCAGACCTAGTTGATTGTAGTGTACTCTTCGGACAGTTCCACCAGCAGGCTCGATCGCCACTTTGGCACGCTCAGAAACTCTACTCACCTGTATTCAAATGACAACATCACTTTCCAAATGTTACGCTCAAAAGAGATACTGATATAGGGTTACGTGAATGGCCGGGGGAACTCTTGTTGGTAGCTGGGTAAAGGCTGATGCTTAAGCGAACGTTCGGCGGTTTACGATTTGGCATTTGGTCAAGTGGTCGTTCCCACGCAGACCCCCCGCCCGGCGCCCTCGCGATGAAAGTTTTTGTCCCTGTAACGTCAAAAGCCTCAGCCTTCAACTTCTGCGCAATTCCAACAGTTGTTTTGCTACTCAAATCTAGTCTTCAGACTAGAGCAGATCAAGGAGTTTGTGCAGATAGGACTGTTTAAAGCAATTGAATCGTCGAAAAGTGTAGCCAAAAGCAATAGCCGAATGTGTAGCTGAAAAATGATACAGTGGTGGCCCGGCAGACACTCCACTCCACGAATGAATGAGCGAATTGAACACATAAGAACATCGATGCCATGTGCATTTCTGTCGAGCGCATCTTCGTCAACTTCGTCAACTGTCGAAGGAGTTGACAGTTGACGAACAATCAACAGACTATGATGATGAAACAATGGAACTACCGCAAGAAAGATCAATCAAATTGATCGAATGAGAAAGTTCTTTATTCATATCAATGTGGTTCACATTGTTTCCATCAATTGAGACAAACAAGCAAATCAAGTCCAAAACAAGAAAAACAAATCACATCGAATCCAGCTGATGGAGTCGAAGTCTCAATATCCACTATCAACTACCATGGACTAGCAAATCAAGTCGAATCCAGATGATGGAGTCGAAGTCTGAATATCGACATATCCCTTAGGACCACTTTGTCCCTTATACACGACCTTTGACCACATGACAAGTACATCGATGTCTTCTTCTACCGGGCCCATGACAGAGACATCTTGGTGGAGGAGCAGGAACAGGAACTGAATCTCCATCAGCTGGAGGACTTGAATCATCGGTTGGAGGAGCACTTGAATCATCTGATGGAGGTGCACTTGAGTCGTCCGCTGGAGGAGCAGTTGAGTCATCGGCTGGAGGAGCACTTGTGTCATCTGCTGGAGGAGCACTTGAGTCATCTCCTGGAGGAGCACTTGAATCATCTCCTGGAGAAGCACTTGAATCATCCGCTGGAGGTGCACTTGAGTCATCCGCTGGAGGTGCACTTGAGTCATCAGCTGGAGGTGCACTTGAGTCATCTGCTGGAGGAGCACTGGAGTCATCGGCTGGAGGTGCACTTGAGTCATCTGCTGGAGGAGCACTTGAGTCATCGGCTGGAGGTGCACTTGAGTCATCGGCTGGAGGTGTACTTGAGTCATCGGCTGGAGAAGCACTCGAGTCATCGGCTGGAGGTGCACTCGAGTCATCTGCTGGAGAAGCACTTGAGTCATCGGCTGGAGGAGCGCTTGAGTCATCTGCTGGAGGAGCACTTGAGTCATCAGCTGGAGGTGTACTTGAGTCATCAGCTGGAGGTGTACTTGAATCATCTGCATCTGCTGGAGGAGCACTTGAATCTTCATCTAAAGAAAATGTGCCATTAGGTGAAGATATTTCATCAGCGGGTGAAACTGGTTCAAGATTATCCGCTACTGGAACTGAAGCGACTTGAGCGAAGTCATCCTCGGGTAAACCCTGTAAACGAGAAATGAAAACACATAGCGAAATAACGATCATAATAGAAGACTTTGTCGAGGCCATTTTCAATATGGTCATTTTGAACACAACGATACAGAAACGATTGAGAAAGTGAAGTTTGAAGAACCTTCAGTGTAGAAATGAGGAAACTAACTACCACTTTGTCCTTAAATATGTTCTCAGACATGAATCGAAATTCTAGAATGGATAATATGGCAAAACTACTTCATATAATAGTAAGAGTCTACAACTGGCTGTCTATGAGCTTGAAATTAGATTTCTCTTGTGAAACTAGCAACCGAGTGAAATCGATATAGCAGCCAAGTGAAATCGATACGAACGGCAGAAATCAATCGAGATTCTAAAAAGAATAATAGGGCAAAAACCTTTCAGTAGTAAGAGTCTAAAATCGACTTTAGGTGAGCTTGAAAGTAGCAGCCGATTCCAATCGCATGTCAGACCGTAATAATCTGCTTGAAACTAGCAGCCGAGTGAAATCGATATAGGAAGCAGAAATGAATCGACATTCTCAATAGAATTATAAGGCAAAACAACTTTCAATAGTAAGAGTCTAAAATCGACTGTATGTGAGGTTGAAACTAGCAACCGATTGAAATCGGCTGCCAGACCGTAATAATCTGCTTGAAGCTAGCAGTCGAGTGGAATCGATATAGCAGCCCAGTGCAATCGATATAGCCAGCAGAAATCGATGCAGATTCTAAAAAGAATTATATGGCAAAACAACTTTCAATAGTAAGAGTCTAAAATCGACTTTATGTCGCTTGAAACTAGCAGCCGATTGAAATCGGCTGCCAGACCGTATTCATCTGGTTGAAGCTAGCAGCCGAGTGGAATCGATATAGCAGCCCAGTGCAATCGATATAGCCAGCAGAAATTGATCCAGATTCTAAAAAGAATTATATGGCAAAACAACTTTCAATAGTAAGAGTCTAAAATCGACTTTATGTCAGCTTGAAACTAGCAGCCGATTGAAATCGGCTGCCATACCGTAGTCATCTGCTTGAAACTAGCCGCCGAGCGAAATCGATATAGCAGCCAAGTGAAATCGATATGGCCAGCAGAAATCAATGTAGACTCTAAAAAGAACGATATGACAAAACAACTTTCAATAGTAAGAGTCTAAAATCGACTTGAAGTGAACTTGAAACTTGCAGCCGATTGAAATCGGCTGCTAGACCGTAAAACTCTCGGAGGGCCTTCGCACTCACTGATATGACAAATGTCCAAATCGGTAATATGCAAATATGGCAATATGACAAGTGATTTTCGGATACCCTAAACCGTCTGAGGGACTCTGCACTCCCCCAATGGCTGTCTTTAGAAATCTATGAAGACCTACGAACAAATCAGTAATATATAAAGTGCAAATATAACAATATGACAAAAATGAACTTCGGCTGTCTGTAGGTTCGGTAAAATCTTTCAGGAAGTAAAACTTCGCCATCAACTTAACGTTTCAAATTTACAGATCATACAAGTGGAAATCCATGGGGGTGAGGCAACGACTACGAACTTCTGTAACTACTTACCTTCAGAGTCTTATAGTTATAAGCTGTGACGTATCAATCCGACCTCTAGTCACAAGATCGGCTGGGGTGTTTAGTTTCACTGGCTGCTACCAATTTATCATTCATTCAAGGTGAGTTTGAAGAGTTCAGATTTGCTTGATTCATGATTGCTTTTATCTTCTTTCCTTTGCACAAAAAACCTTTGAATTTCTCCCATTACACTTGAGAACTACAGCAATACAGAAAACCTTCATGCAATGCAGCACGCAAATCTTTGAACGAGTTACGAGTTTAAAACCTGATAGGAGTGTCCAAGAGTGTGAGTGAAATGTACTTTCGGAATTCTGAGTCGGAGAGGAGTCTGTCCTCCCACGAATCCCTATCTCGGCTTGCGTCAACTACCCGCTTTCTGCCCATTGTGCCCTCGATCGGCTGTCTTTACGTTGCCAGATCCAATTCCTCTTCCCAATCTCCTTCCTGTCCTTCCTAAAACCCTTGTTGTCACTAATCCCATTCAACGGCTATAAATCCCCACTGTTCACATTCCTAATCCATCCCTTCCCTCCGAAGACCTGCCAACTGAATATTTTATCCGTGCATGTTTGTTCCCGCTCTTCTTGAATCCTTGTTGAAGGTGCAGTCCCAATTCCCGTCAGAGTCGTAAAGGAGTCTGTCCTCCCTCGAATCCCAATCTCGGCTTGTGTCCACTACGCGCTTTCTGAACTAGAACTAGAACTAGAACTAGAACTCTTGTTGTCACTAATCCCATTCAACTGCAGAAACCCCCACTGCATCCCTTCCCCCCGAAGACCTTTGCGTTCACTATGCGCTTTCTGCCCATTGTGCCTTCGACCGGCTGTCTTTCCTTTGCCAGATCCAATTCCTCTTTCCACTCTCGTTCTGTCGTTCCTAGAACTCTTGTTGTCACTAATCCCATTCAACTGTAGAAAACCCCCACTGCTCACGATCCCACTGCATCCCTTCCCTCCGAAGACCTTTTCGTCCATTATGCGCTTTCTGCCCATTGTGCCCTCGACCGGCTGTCTTTCCTTTGCCAGATCCAATTCCTCTTCCCACTCTCGTTCTGTCCTCCGTAGAGCCGTTGTTGTCACTAATCCCATTCAACTGCACAAAAGCCCCACTGCTCACGATCCCACTGCATCCGTTCCCTCCAAAGACCTTCCAACTGGCATTCCACCCGTACATGTCTGTTCCCGCTTTTCTTTAATTCTTCTTGAGGGTATAATCCCAAAGTATTTCCGTCAAGTGCTTGATCAGGGCTCGGCAGAACCGACCAGTCGGAATGCTCCAGTCAATGCCCGCCTAGCTGATAAACAATATTCGGTACGGCTTCCGTATCTTTTAGTGGATGAAAATGACTAGCAAGGGCATTCCTAAAAGTTCTCGTTCATCTTCAGACCTACAAGGCAAGTGATTAAGAACTCCCGATGATTCCACAAAGGTGTTTATACAAAATTTTCATTCATAGATCATAAATTCTACCTTCACCTGACGCTCATAGCAACCACTTTGGTTGCTCTTAGTACTCATCTACATTGGAAGGTGGCTCTACTCCAGACAGCAATATTCACTTAGGGCAACAGCTTTAGGTCATCTCGTCGATATCCTCCTCCACTTTGCCGATGTTTTGTCTCAGTAATTTCTACTACATTCACCACATTCTAGTGACCAATAACTACATAACAAAATTTCACAGATTCGGCTGAAAGATTAGGGTACATCCAGTAACTTAAAGTCTAGCATAGTGTAGCAAAAGACCACAGGGGAAGTCATCGAAACGAGGACGTTGCTGAACTAATCCAAACTCAGCGCGATCCCCGCAACCACCAAATCTATGACAAAACTGAAACTGTCACATAACAAGCTCATATTAGCTTGATAGCGGACTTTTCACAGCTATTTTATTAAGTAACACGTCGTGTTGTCACTATCTTTAAATCTCTTCAAAATTTCTCATAATCCTTTGAATGTCTTGCTGCGGAACAGGTTCAATCGACGGTACAAGGCTCGCCCGGCTTCAAATCGTCGTCTTTGCCGTAATACTGTAGTACGTCGGTAAGAATCATCCTGTTGAACTGTCTCACCAGTACCTTGATAATATCAATCAAACTACGGGCAAGTTTTTGGAACTTTATACTTTCTTATTTATTATTTAACTCTACCTGAATCCATGTAGCACCTGCGACAGTTTAAAGCACAGGCACTATACATAGTCATCCAAGGACATGTACAATGGGCTCCTTCTGAATTGGTACCACTGTCTTGCCTTATTCTATGGATCTAATTTCTACATCTACATAATTCATATATGCCACCGGAAGAACCAAACCATGCCAACAAAGTCAGACGTTCGGTTTTTGCTGACGCCATATGATAGTGAGCGCAAATCCCATTAATGACATCAACACCGTCTGGAAGGAATGTCAATGGCAAGGTTTAGTGTGTTGTGGACCGACTGTAGAAACTGAGTCACCAATTGATGGGAAAAGCCACACAGGACATCTATTCCTGCCGACATGAGGTTTAGTTTCTGAAGAAACAATGTCATCGAATGGTAGTGAGAGTTGCATGGAGAACTGACACTTACTGAGATTGCTGCAGGTAGCCCTACCAGAGGATCTTCAAAAAATCTGTTCGCTAACGCAAGTGCCAGAAGACTACTTTGCATCCCTGGGTGCATACAAAGGTCAGCAGAACTGTCATTATTTCAACATATTAGGCAAAAATTAAAACCATGAGCACAAAACAGACGAGGGTGTGAGGTAAGGTAGGTCAAGGGGAAGAGTACCTGTCTCAAAAGAAATTGTTTTAGCAAGTTTATCCAGATCTGGCGCTGACGGAAACAGCAACTCGGTAGCCTTGTACCCAAGTATGAACGCCATGAGGTGGAAGATAAATACTGGGAGAAGGATCATGACACCAAATGGTGAACGGAGGGCTTTGACATTATGAGCCAAGGGAGCCCCTATGCATGCACAGGTTACCAATACTGAACATATGGGTAGAAATGGTCGTATTTCTCTCGAAATAGATGGAAAAAACCTGGTTTCGACAGAGTACAGTCAGAAGTTTTGTTGGTTGTGTATTCCAAGTTGTATCCATGAGTGGCTTTCCACTCATTGCCAGTTCTACTTTGAATGGCATATACAAAGATATATGACTAATGAGAGCACAAGCCGTTCGTAGAATGGACGATCCACAGCCCCTTAGGACAGAACCAATTCCAACTGAAAACATGCAGATCTAAGTAAGTAAAATGAATGCAAGTCAAAGCATGAATTGACAAAATCACACGTTGCAAATCTATGCCAGACATCGATTGCCAGAAGGAATGAGCAAAAAAAACAGCACCACTCAGAACAGACACTCGGTTATGCACGCCCGCACTGTCTACTGATACAGTCTATCACAGATGAGGTGGAAGAAATTACCAGTTAGTACTCAGACCGCACTCTCAGTCAATGGACAGTGACACCGCCAACAGGCCCTATTCAGATTCTTAAAAGTAACCTTTATCATTCTGCAGAGAGGTGAGTTACTGGAAAAGAAGAATTGGTTTAGCAGACAATTACTTGTTGATGAAGAGGCCAGCGGCAATGGGCACAAGGACTATTTGTGTAATGCTAGCCATCATGCCTGGAACGTCAACCGGCAACCGCTTTCCGAGTAGCAGTAGGGACAGTGCAGGCGTTACTACTACCGCGGACATGGTAGTGAGAGCAGTCATCACAATGCTGAGTGGGGCCATACTGGGTTCAACAAGAAAAGTTGCATAATTGGACAATTGGGCACCACTAACACATGATACCAACAGCAAGCCAGAACCTGCACAAAATTGAAAGCAAGTCAGACGCTAGAACTCAGGTTTCTTAGACCGGTGATCACTGGAGCCACATCGATGAAGGTACGTGCTTGATGGCATGCTAACCTTTTACTTTTGTTCATACTTCGATATGTAATGTTGCCAGAAAGTAGACCGTGGTGGAAAGGGAAGTATTAGACCTGTGACCTCTAGAAGGTAAAGTTGCGCTTCCTAGTCAATTGAATGGGACCATGGACCGGACCTTCACTGAAGCACAGAGATCGTACCGATAGCTTTCGGAAGGTTGAGAACAGAGACTGAGATGTAGGCGACGAGAACACCCAGCAGAGGCTTCAGGACAAACTGGCCGGCATATCCCAGAGCTAGAACACCTGGCCGGTTCACAGCACCCCGAAAGCTTTCTACACTCAGATTGACTCCGACAGCAAACATCAAAAAGCCCAAAGCTGGAGCAAAGTACCTGCGATAAGATGAACACTTCTACTTGGATTCAGAATGCTGTGAACTTCTTACTGAAGTCACTGTGTGAACAGGGAGAGAGCTGTGCCTCACATGTTCACCACATTATCAAACCTAGTACAAAACTAGTTGCAGTAGCAAAAGAAGTTACTTTTAAATCAAAATTCGCACTCATTCATTAATACCCTTCCCTGCCCAAGACCAGGGAGATGTTGTGACGAAAGGAAATTGAGACCTTGTGGTAAACCAGGTGAATGAAGGTGGATAAGCAAAAGCTACTGCTGTACTTGCAACAATGGCATATGGAAACCATGCGTTTGCATTCTGCAGCTTGTTCATCACAGTATGCAATGGCGTTGTCGCACTTCTCTGCTGAACACAAGCAGGAGGCAGTAGAAAGGCAGTGAGTTTCCAGTTCATGAAGTTGTGCACAAGCCAAATGTTCAACGTGTTGGCATGACTTTGAACAATAGTACCTGTGGTGAAGCATCGTATTGAGAATCAGACTTCCCAGGTTCTCTGCTGTCGCACCTTATCCTCTGGTTAACATTGTACTTTCTCCTGTAGAGCAGGTTCTTCGAACCTGAATTGAAGATTACCACGAAGGAAAAATACCTCAGCATTACAGATACTTGAAGCTTGCACTTAAGGCTATTCGTGTCGGTGCACTCAATTCCAGGTTTATAATCCACAAAAGTATGACAAACTTGTAAAGCTCGGCGAGACCAGCCGTATCTTCTCCACAACTATAAACCCACTCTTCAATTGCTGAGGCGATTTCGCTCGTATGCACATAATGTCGTCTTCTCCTCTTAGTACATGCAACTGCTTCAATTAAACTCACCCCAAAGAGGCTTTGTCGTTGGGGTCCCTTAATTTCTGAGAAGCTTAACACTCGATGGAAGCGATTCCACTAGCCTCATTAACAGCTACACACAGCCTCAAAAATATATCTGCATATTATTTCGGTTCACTGTGTACTAATATAACATACCCTTGCTGGCAGATTGACCCGCCGATTTGAGCAATGGTGCAAAAACTTCTGTGGAGGATGAGAACCACATATTGTCACTTGTTGTACTTCCGCTGTGTTTAAATTTTTGCATCTCAAAACACTCGCTGTTTCTCGGTTGTTCTTAGCTGAATGATTTTCTAGCAACCCATCCCTTGAATTACATCATAGTGCACCGAACGTGGGTGGCTCCTTGGGGCAACAATCAATCAGGACAGCAAAATCATTAAAGAGTAGCTAAAAGTGAAGTGACCAACGAGGAACTGGAAAAGCAGAACTACAATTTCATCCATCCACTGCACTCACTTGCCTCTGGTGTCACATGCCGGATCTGAGCCCTGACGAAATATCGTCCACCCCCATGGGAAGGTACTGATCTGTGCTGAATTCCAGAGCACAGCGGAAGCATTTGAGCACAATAAGCCATGCCTACAACTTGGTAATCCCAGAAGTTAGTCGACAAACCCTTGTCCACATACCGTAGTCTCTTCTCCTGAAATTCAATCAATTCTGTCAGACTCTGTTAGATTTTTTACCCTCAAAGCATCACCAGAAAATTGCTAGAATTGAGAACTATCACAATGTATTTCCCCATGGGACTACGATTTCAACTTCCGACCTCCAAACATACCCTGAAACGGTCAATGACAGCGTGGTTACCTCGGCAAGTTGTGTTTTGAGTTTAAGCGGTCGAGAAAAGCAGATTGCGAATAGAGGCACGAGACAGGGAACATGGGTTCTTTTCTGCCTAAGTCTGGGTTCTTCCTGGAATACTTTCCGGAGTAGGTGTAGTACCCTAAAGACAAGGGGAATAAATATCCACAGGGGAATTCACCACTCGGATATTCCTATCAGGGTAACACCATTCTCTAGTCCTCATAAATGCGCGTAGTCCTTCCGGAGGTTGATTTGAGACTGAATCTCCCCATGGGTGAAGTCTAGCCAGAGGATGAACCACAAGCTCAGCACTGCATAGCATTTCAGCCTCTGCGGTCCAAAAGTTGTGGAATTCGAGCCAAAGTGGTCTCATTTTGGTTGATCTAGGTGATCAGTGGAGTAGCTTCAGAAAATGGAGAAAATGTTTGAAGCCTGATATGTAAAGGGAATAGGACTTTGCAGCTATCACCTATCTTTTGTCGGGAATTGTGCTTTAGCGATAGAGAATTACTTATTGCTCTGGCATTGTCGCAATCATGGAGTGCGCTGTCATGGGCAAAGTTCATCCACGAGTTGGGTTAGCAGGGAGATCGATATGCGAAACAACAACTCGGCGTTCAGTGCTACTGCCAAGTCGAGAAAGGAAGCACCATGCTTGCTTTTCAGTACCTGATCTCCAAAGCAGGAAAAAAGGAACAAGGAGAAGCGCGACTGCATCGATTCTGGAGTATGATGTGGTAATTGTGGGAGCAGGAATAATCGGCACAACAACCGCACACCATATACTCACCAATACACAAATGTCCGTTGCTCTCATTGATGCTAGGGAGTCCTGTGCAGGAGCTACCGGTGCAGGTGCTATTCAACTCTGCATCAGGCCCCATGTACCCTTCTAATGTTGCGATGTTCATTCTGTATCTTGCTTGTACTGCTCAGCCCAGATCACCATATTAAAGCGAAAATTCCAAGAGAGTTTGTAATTGGATTCTAGTTTACTATGTGTCTTGGGAGTATATGATTTGTTAGACCATCCTATTACGTGTGACAATCTTGAACTTGCCATGGACCCAAAGTTACCTACATTGCTTAACCCTTCTGACAGCTTCCAGCACCTCCTGCAGGAGCAACTCGGAATTGAAAGGTGTTAGTGGTCTTCCTCTTAGCAGTACCATTCTCTCATTGTATACTGTATATACCATTCTCTCATTCTCTCATACGAAACACCCCTTGGGTTTACAGGCCTTATTCGCTTATGCAACCCAGTTGGAAGTATAGGGTTCGCTTATCCAACAGGTTACTTTGATTTAAACCTTTGAGTTACATCTTGCTATTGCATGACCTGAGCTCCCAATGTTCGGGATCTGATTGACATCAGGCTATCAGGATATATATCTGATATTCTAAACCAATTCCGGCTGACCATTCAGCGGTTTTTTCACCAGCACCAAGGAATCAATTGCTGATGTTACTCTAGTGCTAAGCATTCTAAGTTACTCGGTCCCAAACATAAGACATTAACCTTGTCACTGTACTTGGAGGAACTCTACTCTGGCTATATCGTGAAAGGACATTGAGATGAAGTCTTAGGCGCATCAGATATTTCTTAGCGTTGATACTGGTTGTAAGATGTAAGAGTTGCTAGATAAGGGAACAATCATGTTGGTCATTGACGAGCTACGCCGTATTACGTGGATTATCAGGACAGGGATACATCTGGATGTCACACAGGAAACCAGGGACGCCAGGATGGGCTCTTGCAAAGCGCAGTAAACGGTTGTGGGAGAACTTTGCCATGGAAGTAGAGACAACTGGTGTAGATCCCCTTCACGCAATGGGTTGGAGAAATACAGGTACATTTCTGATTTTATGTTTTAACATTTTGGCAGTAAGGTCTGCCCAGACTCGAGAAACTGTTGTCAGGTTGTCATCTTCTCACGATAAGAGACATGGAACTTATAAGTAATATGTCAGAAACTCTTGAAGATCAACCTCTAACTCTCCCAGTTGCAGAAGTTTGGCACGAATATGGAAAAGAAGTTCTTGCTCTGAACTGTTAACCCAGATGTTTGAAGAAATTTGCAAATTGACCTTGTCGAAACAAACTTGTGCTAGGTAGCCTCCTGGTGTCCTCTACCGATGATCAGGTACAAGGTATAAAAGATTGGGTTCAAGATCTGAAGGGAGATGTGGCAGCAGAGTACTTGACCGATGTGGAGGCTACAAACTTGGAACCATCTCTTGCATCAGGATGCGTAACTGGGGCTGCATATTTTCCAGAAGACTCTCAACTCGATGCCAGACTGACAATGAATGTTTTACAGCAGGTTATAAATGTCCTCTGACTTAGTTTTTACTCAAAACAGGCCGGCAGTTGTATCAGTTTCTCAAATTTATCATGTCAGTGTGATCTAGATATTAAAACATCCTTTGAGCCAGAAGAATTGTGCATTGACCGGGGTTGTGAAACTGATGGACTTTCCAGAGAGTAAGAATGTTCAGTGCTGGGGGACGATACAAGGAGTTCTTTAACAATCCTGTCCAGCAGTTTATACGGTATGCATTATTGAACTAGGGAGGGGCGCACTCTTGTGATATAGAAATTTTGTCGTATTGAAGTTAGAGCTGGTTTGCCCGATGCCCAAGTGCCTCTTTAATCGGACAGCCAGGACGATCTGTGTTGCGGAGGCAACTCAATCAGCAGTACTAGCTTACTCACTATTACCCATACTCGTCCGATGATGGATATTTGGGAGTCGCAGAAATGTAAGGCTGAATCAATCAGCCATACGTGAAGTATCTTCTCAGCGCTAACGTCTTACGGGTAATATGCTGCTGCGTCATCTTGAAGTACACCGGCTGGAGGCTGCTTGATTGGAGTTGAGACCCGTGAAGGGAAGGTCTTTAGCAGGACTGCAGTGGTCCTTGCAACTGGGGCTTGGAGTTCTGCCCTGATGGACAAAGCAACAGCAGAATGGGGTTTGTCACTAGTTCCCCCAATTAAACCTCGTAAGGTGATGTATCTTCCCTCTACTAAAACCGTGTACTCGAGAAGAAGTAGTTGGGGCTTCAGAATCAGTATACTTTGCCATCTAGTAACCTGCTCATCAACTCAATTTGATAGAACTCTCCAAAATATGAATCTCAGACTCAGTTTTGTGTCTCGGACTATCGTACGGGACTGAGTTGTATATTCTTAGTGATCATCGTTATGTTGAATTGCACTGTAGTTTAAGTCAGTGTTGATGGACATTGACCTTTAAACATCTTGATTCTTGCAGGGGCATCTTGTTGTAGTTGAGGGAGCTCATAACATTGAGCTGAGACATGGGATAATGGAAATGGATTATCTCAACCTCTATGATAATGGATCAAAAAAGTCGGAATCTACAGGATCAAGCGCTTCCCTTGAGTTGGCTATGACCGCGACCTTGGATCAAAACGGAAACCTTCTTTTGGGTAAGATCCTGTTAGGTCAATATTCCTCTGAGGACTTGGTATGACAAAAAACCACGCATTCACACACCCATTTCATTGGTGTCCAGTTTCCAACCAAGATAAGGGCATAAGCAGGACGTCTTACTTTCTTAGCTCCAGTGCTAACAAAGTCACTGAGAACTGAGTGCGGCATGATGTGTGGAGTTATGCGAAGTGCTGAAAGCCACCAAAAACGAAAACTTGAGTCTCATCTCTTCGCTTGAATTGATTCAGGTAGCAGCAGAGAATTTGCCGGATTCAACGTGGATATTCAACATGAGGTCGTGGAGAAAATCATGATAAGGGCCATGAAGTTCTTACCAGGGATCTCATACGTATTACAGCGAGCTTTGCAGGACGGAAAAGTCCGGACCGGCTTACGCCCATTCAGTGCGTTTCCCTGTTTCCTTCTTCACAATGCTTCATAATTTGTAGATGTTGCAAGGAAATACCCATAAACTAGGTTCTTGCTGTCACTACACTCTGGACAATTGGCAGTAAACAAACACGTCTAAACTGATTCTGGTTCCTTGCAGTTGCTGACGGACGACCAATTATAGGTCCTTTGGATGATGTTCCTGGGCTTATATTCGCAACTGGTCACGAAGGAAATGGACTCTGTTTGGTAAATGGCCACACCCAGTCTGTACAGTGATTCCATAATGCCTGTCAGCTACTTTTGAGAACTAGTGGATGTTTCTGGACCTTCTATTCAGTTATGGCGATACTCTTAGTCTCATACACGCGCTTGGTTAAAAACTCTTTTTGTCTGGTAAGTGGTCACCCTTGCGTGAACTCGCTGCTGAGATTAATATCTTTTTCTTTGTGCAGGCTCTTGCAACTGCAGAGATGGTAACAAGTATGGTCCAAGAAGCTGTTTGTATCGTAGACCCCTCACCATTCTTGCCTGCTGGTCGACTAGGCGCGGCAGAGAAGAGCATGGCATACTAAATTTTACAGGCAGAACAATCGATTAAGTGAGTAGGGAATGAAATGCCCCGCCTGGAGCACATATAAATAGGAGAAATGGTTCTTTTCCAAGTATGTGCAAGCCTCGTTTACATCCAGTTTCCCCACTGGATCATGGCTCTCCCTTTCAAATTTGTCCGCCAAGGCTTGTTGCTTTGGGTGTTAGGCAAGTAATGTAATACACTGAATTTTCCCATCACTTTCGCCCGACCGTAGAAAATTGATCCAGTTCTTCAAGTGACAACAAATTTCATACTCACTTGTGTCTCTTGAGATTGACCGGTAGTTGGATCTTTACTTGCAGAAACAAACACTATAAAACGCGACACACAACCAAGCCTTCACCTCCAAACACACCGTTCGGTAGTACGTGCCATGTTCGAACAGTTAAATGCATGCTCCATGCATTTCACTGTTGGAAGTCAAGTGACTCCCCTTCGAATTTGATGCCACGGCGATGACCTTGAAACGGAAACTCCCACTCTTCACATGCACATGGACGTTATCCGGCAGTTCGATAAATCCAGCCGGTACAGACAAGTGTGTCATATTTCATACGTCCATTAATGCAAATAAACATGTGAAGCGAGAAGGGAGACAATTCGATAGTATGGTACGCAAGCTTGCCTTCTGCGTTTGGATTTTAAATTTAAACGTCACTAAGCTGTAGAAGCAAGTAAACCTAAATCCTGATCTTTTAGTACTTGCAAAGGGACCATTTGGCACATCCTCGGGATCACTCACCACCAATATCCAGACATTGCTCGCACCCCAGCTGTCAGATTTCACAGGGACGTATCGTAGAAACAACCGGACTTTGATAGACGGCAAAATTCTTTGACCAAGTGTCATTGAATTCATTCAAACGGGCTGTTCAAAAGCCTCGGTGAGGGATGCTCTAGAGAGTGAAACTCTTACAAGTAAAAGAGGAGCCTGTGCCGGGAAATTATTCCCGATAGCTTATAAATGTAGGACAGCTTTGATACCAATACATGACGTACAAGAATGATTTCTACCTATACTCGCCAGGGACAGATCAGCTTCTATAGCCTGAATATAAAAGCCTTGTCCTAAATCTTTGTGACAACTTTCTTTTTGAGCTTTGAGACGGTTATCTAAATACCGCAGTCGAATTAGCAGTGTATTGTTTGCCTTTCTTTCGTTCTAAAGCTAAAAATCAGGAGTCCTTCTCAAACCCTGCGAAAATACACATACAGCACATTAGAACTTCAATTTGAGTGAAGGAGCAATGCTTCCTGAATTGTTGAAAAACTAGCCCGACTTCAGACAGCTATCAATAAAGACCGTAATTCTACCATATCTCCAGGACTTTCTCTTGCGCAATGATAAAACTGATCCGTAAGATATTCACTACTGGCTGGTACACAGGATGTCCGATTTACATCTGGCTCACTTGCATAAAGAAAGTTCCAACTCAGTTGGAGTTCTTTCTCCATGGTCTTTCTCGGTTCCTTCTTTGCAGTCGCATTGTCGGTAACGAAGTGCATGAAACTCTGAGCGAAAGGATGCCATGGACAACAATAATAGTTTGTACAGTCTGCATGACTATAAATCCTACCCATAAGTCACTAACAACCGGGACTTCATCACCGGGATCTAGAAGAAAGAACCAAGTTAGGAAGCCATCCCTTTCGGCACTCGGAAGAAGAACAAAGTGGGAGAATACATAAGGGGTGGAGACGCTACTCCATAAGAAGTTATCCAACCCAGTCATCATGCACTTCTATTCCTTCTGGATCCATCATGGCCTCGAATCCGGGAAATAGAGGGGACAGTGGACACATAAAAATAGACCATTGACGGAAAGATGAGCAGAAAGACGAGATAGATGTCGCACTGACCAAGGAATAATGAAGGTATCTCTGGTGCACAAGAAAGAAGATAGGATATGGTCGCGGTCTTCAGAACTACCTAAATTTGGTAAGAACAAGGACGCGGGAAGAACCCAAGTGCAATGGAACTCAATACAATGAAAATACTCTGGAAGAGTGTAAGGGAAACTTTTAGTCCAGAAGGGTTAATTTGGACGAGTTTGAGCTGATGGAGCTGCGAAAGTACAGCGTCTTTTGTATGTGGTACCGCATCAACGAACCTCATTTATCTCCACTAAATGTTCAAGAGATGAAAATGGGCAAGTGAATGTGAATCTTCGCTTAATAAGTCAGATCACCACAACGACGTTCACATAAAGAGCTGGACTAACTAGGTCCATCGTTTCGAGTTACGGACCTGCTGCCGGCGGCCTTCGGTTTGCTGAGAGATGCAAGCTCCTCGATCAACTTTCTTTCTTCACCGCTTATTCGCTTCGGAATCTCGACTTGTACTCGCACTAGCTGATCCCCCCTCAAGTTGTTCTTTCCGAGCAGGGGCACCCCACGTTTGGCCATGACCAGAGTTGTCCCCGGTTGTGTACCAGCCGGTATTTTCAAATCAACGGTGCCGTCCACAGTTGGAACTTTGACAGTGGTACCGAGAATGGCGTCGATATATGAGACCTTGCTGGATATCAAAATATTGTTGCCATCCCTTTTCAGCTCTGGATCCGACCGAACATTGATGAAAACGTATAGATCACCTGGGGGGCCACCACGCCTACCGGCATTACCCTCGGATCGAACTCGTAGACGACTGCCCGAATCTACTCCAGCTGGTACCTTCAAGCTTATTTTCTTTGTCTTCCTGACGCGACCATCTCCACTGCAACTATTGCAAGGTGTGACAATTTCACCAGTTCCACCACAAGCAGGACATGTTGCAACCTGCCTAAAATCACCTAACGGTGTTTGGGCGGTGGTAACAACTTGACCTTGACCTCCACAGGTAGAACAACTGGTGGATGTCGTGCCTGGCTTAGCTCCAGAGCCGTTGCAGGTATTACACGACTCGAGACGTGTTACCTCTATGTCCTTATCTGTTCCAAAGACAGCATCTCTGAAGTCGAGAAGTAAGTCATATCTCTCGTCATCACCTTGGGTCGGGCGACTTCTTTGAGCTCTGGCATTGCCTCCCATACCACCCATACCACCCATGCTACCGAAAAATGTTTCAAATAGGTCAAACGGATTGTTGAAGTCCTGCAAAGTGCCAGCGTATGCTTTTTAGATGAAAGAGTTCAGAGCGACTTTTTTCTAGCGCGAAGTCTGATGGCATGTGCTTAAGAAATTAGAGATAAAAAATGAAGCTGAACAATATACTTCTGCCCAAGGGCAATATACATACCCCTGGTCCACCTTGTCCCGCACCTTTGAGGCCAGCTTCACCATATCTATCGTAAATTGATCTTTTCTCATCATCGGATAGAACCTACAACACCGATTGCGTCGAAGTAAGTGCGCTGTATAAGGGAGAATCAGATATCCCGATATGGTTGTCTCTTAAGATACCGGAGTAGACTAAACGGAAGGAACTCACGAGAGAGCACAGTAAGTGCACTGAAGTCAAACAATGAAATATATTTGCACCTATACAGAGAGCAAACTAGATTGGAGCAATTCCTTGCGGGAGACACATACTTCAATTGCATCCTACAACGTGCTCTAAGGACAACTTCAATCGAATTTGAACCAGAACTCGTAGGTTTTTTCCAGATCCCAGCCGCAAGTGTTAAAGGGAGAGTATCTCCGAGCGCCAGATCTTCCATCTCCTGATTGAAGCAATCATTACTAAAGGCGTGTACGCTGAATAGCTAAAATTAACATAGTACCTCGTACGCATTACTGATGTCCTTGAACTTTTGCTCCGCTCCCGCATCCCTGAGAAAAAGAAGAAGTTATTATCCAGTCAGTACCCAACGGCTAGGGGCTCGAAGAAACACATCAAAATTCTCCTCGGTATGAGAAGCACGCTCTAAGAAGCTGGAACTCACACCTCAACTTAAACATTAAAGATAAATTCTTACTTGTTAACATCTGGATGATATTGTCGAGCCAGGCGTCTGTAGGCTGAAACATGTAAAACAAGGCAACGAAGTCAGTTTCAGCTTTTACAACTAAACACTGAACTTGAAATTGAGACAGCAACCACAATCAAATTCTTCGATGATGACCTAGACAGAATGAACAAAAGAAACTTGAATAAGTGAACTACACTTACCACTTTTAATCTCGGCTTTATCCGCACTCTTTGATACTCCGAGAATACTGTAATAATCCTGGAAGACGAGTGGATACGACGGAATGCAATAAATTAGTTGACCACACCAACAGGTAAGCGGATAGATTCTAGTTTTATAGTCCAGTCCCATCTCCATCCACAAAAAGAATAGACCCAATTTATGACTGAGCTCAGTGCATATGAATATATTGTGTAATGCAATACATAACCCGTTGTAAACAACCCAGTTTTGTGCGTGTGAAATATATATCGATATCACATCGAGGAGTAAACTCTGCGAATTAAGTGAAATTTATCATTCCTAGCAAAATTTTAACAATATGTTCAGCTGTTGCTCAATATACCCACAGAGCTACCAGACAGAGACAAAACCCTAAACCCCAGGAAACAGCATGCGAATGAATCGTTGTCAGTTTAAAAACTGGATATCCTGAGTTACGGAAAGAAAATAAACATGCAGATTTAAACAAAAGGCATTACCACCAATCGGAAATAGCTTCTTAAGACCATTACTATATTCCATTGAGAGCTGCTCCATCGAAAAATTCGAAAAAACGGACGGTACAATTCACTTGGGTGTGAATTGCTGGACCCCCTCTCGCAGATGAACACGACGTGCTAAACGCAGAGGAGACTTCCACAACGAAGTCCATGACTCTGCCGAACCCATGAATTTTAAGCCCTGAATTACAGTTGCAACTAACCTCAGACGCAGCCCTTGCCTGTCCGCTCTTCACGGCTCTTCTCTTCCCCACGCCTGCTGCTCCTGCGTTCGCAACAACTGCTACTTGCACCCTACATCCCAGAAAACCACTCCTCAGGCTCGTCGTCGAGCTCGTCGACGCCCTCGACCTCACTGATGAAACCATAGCTGCTGTTGAAGATGCACTACTTTCCGCCCCTGCTACGCTGCTCCGAATCGCAGCGCCACTGCTCGTTGCAGGCACCACGGCGCATGTGGCCATGGAGGTCGCCATAGATTTCTCAGACCACTAGGTCTGTCTGTATATTTAACTGCCCCCGTATGGATCAAAGAGACACTTGAATTGCTGCTGCTTGCAGTCTCCAGCTCCCGGACGAACTCCAGAGCCGCAGGCGACTCCCTAGGATGGGAGGATCTCCTTCACCTCTCAAACCAGAACAAGAGGGACCAAGCTGCTAGACCCTTCAGGATACTTCGGTTCCTGCTTCCTGGTTCCGGACCTCCCAATTTCCCGATTTAAAATTCCAACAAATAGGAGCAATTTCATATGTGGACCTCGATCCTCCTTCGGATAGGTCATTTAAATCTAGAAAATTCATATATATGCACGGTAGGATCGACCATCACGTCACACTAATCTCGATCCACGATGCTCCCGTGTGACAGGAGATCCTCTGACTGCTGCTGCTGCTGCCTGCAGTTGAGGGTGACGGGCGAACTGCGTTCTCCGGTGACTTCGTACTCGGGATTCGGCAGCCCGAGCCCACAATCGACTGACGGAGTAAGCAAGTCCTGGTTACAGTAGAGTTAGAGTTTGTGAGGAAGTTGAGCTGGTTGACGTGGTGGAGCTTGGCCCCGGGTATGAGAAGATATTTCAACTTCCATTTATTTTTGTCCGGTAGGATTTTTATTCCTGGTCGATGCGGTAGATGATATGATCCTCTTCCTTTTCTATTCGGAAAGCAAACAGACCTTTGCATATATAGGGACACGGTAAACTCACTTCACTCTTTCTCCTAACCCATCAAAACCAACTTTGCTTTGCAGCTTGCTCTTGCATGGCCACATTAACACACCAAATCAAATTGTCTTATTGTGTATAATTGTGCATCGCAGCTTGCTCTTGCATGGCCACATTAACCCACCAAATCAAATCAAATTGTCTGATTGTATATAATTGTCCATCGCAGCTTGCTCTTGCTTAGCGACAGAAACCCACCAAAATCAATCAAATCACATGATCTAATTACTTATAACGGTATGCTGCAGCTTGCTCTTGCATGGACATAGTATTCATTATAGTTCATGATAAAGTTGCTCAAATTCTAAGAAGGGCTAATACTCCACTAATTATGTTCCCGAACTTGTGTTTGATGCTTCCACAATACCACCAAAAGCTAAAAGGTTTCTCCAACTCTAGAAGTATGTTATAGTGGTGGTCATCAAAGCGAGCACCAACAAGAGTCAACAACAATTCAATGCTCCTCCCTCTAAACACCAGCAAGTCATGCAAACAATGCAAACTAACACTACGGCAATATTGTCTAGTTTGTCCTTTCTCTATAGTGCTTACACCATGAACTAAATGTTCCTTCAACCATATTTCCCCAACACCAGTACTCACTACGTAAGCCTCAAAGTTCTTTAGCATCAACAAATTTTGACATATCAGTACAATGTTGATATGAGCACAATTCTATCCATATTTGATTGTAAAATGGAGACAAATAAGTCACTTGATAATAGACCCTTTGACCCGGCTGATGGTACTACCAATCATGGCAATGTTAAAGATATGCAATAGTAGCAACACCACTTGGTTGTTTCTACTTACATAAGCAAGGCAACTCAAATGACATCGGGTCATTCTTGACATCGAGAAAAACTTCAGCAAAATCCTTGAGATATCACTCAACAACACCAACTTGTATCACCCATATATTAACAACTGCAATAACAATGGATCCATTTGAGAAATTTGCAACGATCACAACTACAATTGCATTACTCTTAAGCACCTCAAAAATTTGCAGAATGCAAACATAAACTGCAATGCATTATCTAAATTGGACAACATATTGGAGATATTGCAAACCCATTGTAGTCAATCAAAACCAATCAAATCAAATTGTCTAATTGTGTGTAATTGGATGTTATTGCTTGCTCTTGCACAACCACATGATTCCTTTTATGGCATGTTATAGTGTTGTAGCAAAGCTCATGGCATACACCACAACATTGCTTAGTATGTCAATTTTGAGAAATGCAGCTCTCCACTAGCTCAAAGGTAGAAGGGCTTCATCTCATCAAATTTGCAATGCTTATGCTACCCAACCCATTTTAGAAGGATGACCTCTTGGTTGCAAGACCAAGGGATTATGCACCTCAAATTCTTGCACAAAAATCTCAGTGTTCTTGATAGAGGAGTAACGTTTGGTGTATTTGTTGAATGCACTCAATGATCTATGCAAATGTTCAAAATTCTTCCATTGGTCAAATGGTGAGCAATTGCTGAAGCCACCATTATTGATTGGAATTGGAAATTGGACAATGACACATTTGCATTGCTTTCAATCATTTGCCTCATCTGATGCAAACAAGGAATGCTCATTGTTGATGTGTATATATTGTTGCATTGATCGTCCACTATCACATAAAGAAACTTGTGATATTGTTCTAGTACTTCCTTTATTGCAAATTTGAGATCCTCTTCATCTTGACTTTCCACAAGAGTTGCTCTCCATGGGAAAGAAGAAATTGAATGCATTGGTAGCTATTGGCCTCGCCAATGCTAAAGAGTTACTGGTTGCAAGAAATTTCAAGCAAGTTGCAAATGCCAAGTAGATCTCCAATAGACACTTGAATCCAACATTTTAGCATGGAATGCATACCGTTCACTCAAGAAGTTAATGTATGCCCATAGATAAATCAAGAAAAAAATCAAGATATAGAGAAATGTAGGATATAGAGAAATTAGGACAGAAGCCATTTGAGAATGTGGATCTAAAACTCATTAAAAACAAATGAGATTCAAGATATGTAGTAAGCAATATGTCAATCCTCTAATCTAATGGTAGCAAAAATAAACCTAAGATGGAAACAGATGGAAAGTAAAACTTATATACCAAAGACCTACAATAACATAGCAAAAACATAAAAAAAGTACAAGAAGAGAAATGAAATCAACATGAAGAGCCAAATGCAAAAGATAAATATAGATCCAAGTAGAAAAACCATGTAGCAACAAATAAAACATAAGTCAAGGAAGAAACTATAGTTAGCTCAAACAAATGAAAACATGAAAATGTGAGATTGCATAGAGGACAAAGGAAGGAAAATTGAGGAAGATCTATGAGATAGCTTGAACATATGAAAAACTAGAAAAAAACATAAATGAGCTTATTTAGAGAAGAAGGAAAGAAGAGTAGAGCAATTGGATAGGATTGGATATCAATAATATTACAACAAGTGCAATGAACATATGAGTCCTACAACCAAAAACACAAAGGGAAGCAGAATGTTGGTCATAGTATGCTTCTACAAAAGCACAAAGAACTTCATCAATGCCAAACATAATGCCAAAGTAGCTGGAAGAATGCTAGTACTCCTTGTACCAAGTTATTAATCAAAAGCTTATGAGTGCTAAGACAAACTTGGTTGCACTCTTCAGTGTTGCTCAAAATGAAAAAATGTTGTGAAAAGAAAATTTGCTAAGGTTTATGTTAGGCAATGTGAACTAGAGATGGCAAGTGGAAAGAAGGAGCAAAATTCCCAAAAGATGAACATACAAATCAAAGAAATTGCAATGAAATGATCAAACTTATAGAGGATGTGCAAAGAAACCATCAATAGTGAGCAATCAAAGAAGGAGGAATAATCAAAATGTACCTAAGTCTTGAAAACAAAAACATAGATTAGAAGAGAAGCAAGCATCACAAGGCATAGTTCTCCAAAGTAGTAGTTCAAAAGGAGAAGCTCCATCAAGATACGGGGGTTGAGATTCAAACAACACAAATGTAAGGAAAGGGGGTGAGGCAACTCCAAATGGGCAAAGAGCTAGAATGAAAGGAAAAATAAGTGAATAAAAAAATATAAGAGAAGAGTCAAGATGTAAGTCTTGAAAGAAGTGAGGAAAACTAAAGGGTGGGACAAAGTGTTAGTATCGTCACTGCCTGGAAAGGTACATGTAGGTATATTAATGTTGTAACTGTAGACATAGGGTATGAAAGAATATTAGAACCAAATACAAAAGGCATGAGAGTCCAAAACATCCAAGTGTGTGTGTAACTACTGGTGGGTGTGGGCTTGGATTGGAGCTCCCTGTTTGATAGAGAGAATTGAGTTCCTACAGTTGTTAAGACCATGATAACCATGAATATTTTTTCCCATTGAAGGATTGAGTGAAACTTCTTGTGAATGAGATGGTGAATAAAGTAGTCTTCTACGACAAATTTATCAATGAGTTTTGTAAAAGACCAAGACCAAGGAGAGAAATAGGAGAATGGAAACTCACATTGGGACACTAGAATGAGGGAAAACTCCGAATGCCTAACATGAGCTTTGGCTTTGGTATTTATAGGTAGCATACAAGGCCCTTGAGAAGCTTCTCAAGAAGCTTCCTTGAGCCGCCTTCTTAGAGTGCAAGCCAAGTTAACCAGGAAGCTTCTCAAGAAGCTTCCTTCTAGAAGCCGCTTACTTGGCGTGCAAGCTAAGCTAGTTAGAAGCTTGTAGAAGCTACTTGCTTGGGGTGCAAGTTAACTAGTTGGGAAGTTTTCCAAGAAGCTTCCTAGATGCTTCTAGAATATTCTAGGCTAATTTGGCATATTCTCTACTTCATTAGCCTTACTAACTACCTCTCTAAACTCCATATTGTTACATATTCCCCCACCGCTAGTTGGTGGCGTCCTCGTCACCATTCAAGCTTCAAACTCATGGATGGTCGTCTATGCATTTTGGAGGTGAGAAAGAGGTTCCCATGTGGCATCATGAAGGGGATACCCTTTCCAAAGGACCTTGTACTCCGTATGTTGTTGGCGTCCTTGTTGGATGTGGCAACGTGCAAGGATACGATCAACTTCATACTCCTCATGATCATTGATAGGGATAGGAGGAGGAGGAGGAGGTTGGACTCAAGAGGAAAAAAAAGAGGGATTAGGAACAAAGGGTTTCAACTTGGAAACATGAAAGACAGGATGGATGCACATATGACAAGGCAAGGCAAGTCGATAAGCAATAGGAGAGACAATTTGGGTGACATCAAAAGGTCCTATCCAATTAGTGGCAAGTTTACAAACTTAGGTATCAAGTGGGAGGGGTAGATTACTAGAGGATAACATAACTTTATCACCAACTTCAAAGGTGAGATCACAACAATGGTGGTCCGCATATTATTTTTGACAATTCTGAGCAACAAGGAGGTGAGATTTGGCTTGGTGGAGACATTCGGATACAATGGTCAAGAAGATTGAAGTATGAGGGACCTAAGATAGAGGAGGAGCAAGAAGAGAATCTGGGACAAGCAGATCTTGGCCAAAATTAAGAAAGAAAGGAGAGAATCCGGTGCTTGCCTATTTAGAGTAGTTGTATGCAAACTCCGCAGCTGCAAGACATTCATCCCAATTGGTATGGTGAATGTTGATGAAGGCACAAAGTATATCTTCCAATGTGCAATTTGCAAGTTCAGTTTGAGGATGATAGGCTATGGAGAAAGCAACCTTGGTGCCAAGTATCTAGAAGAGAGCTTGCCAAAACTTTCCGGTGAAGTGAGGATCATGATTAGAGATGAGTACACATGGCATCCCATGATGTTTGAATACATTATTGAAGTGGATTTGTGCCAAGATTGGAGCATCCACAGTATCAACCATTGGTGCCAAATGGGTTTGCTTACTAAGCCTATCCAAAAACACCACAATTGTTGTGTGACCTTGTTGTGTCTTGGGCAAGGAGGTGATGAGATCTAAGCTCACATGTTCCCAATGAGTAGTTGGAATGGGAAGTGGCTGAAGGAGTCCACTCGGCTTCTGGTTACTGGCCTTATTGCATTGACAACTCTCACACAATTGGACAAACTCCCAAACATCTTGTGTCATGTTGGGCCACCACCATTGGCGTTAGAGGGTACCTAAGGTCTTGTCCACCCCCATGTGACCAGCTATTGGTAAATCATGGGCTTCCTGAAGGCACACAAGTTAGAGATCACCTTTGGCTAGAATATAGATCCAATCTACATGGAAAAGAAGGCCTTCCTTGAAGTAGAAGGTATTGTACTCTTTGTCACTTGTTTTCAGACAACCATGTACCATTTGGAAGAAAGGATCTTGTTGTAGAGCTAACCGAAACTCGTTATGGACCTTGGAGTCAATTGACACCGTCGTAATTGCCGCCGTAATGAGAGGAAGAGACTTCAAATCAAGTCGTCATGATAGAGCATCATGGATGACATGGAACCGACCTAGTTTGTACTCAAGTTTGATGTCAAACAATTGGAGTTGCTCTTCCCATTGATGATGTTGACTCTTCATATGTTCCAAGTGTAAGGTCTACAGCAATAGCTTGTGATTAGTTTGCATGACCACTTGTTTCCCCAAGAGATGATGACTCCATACCTTGGTGGCATATACCATTGCAAGTTGTTCCTAATCTCAAGTAGAGTAATTTCTTTCAGCTATATTTAGTTGGCAAGACACAAAGGCAATGGGATGTAGTCCATTTGGGAATTCTTGTTGCAACACAACTCCAATTGTAAAGTTAGAAGCATCAAAATCAACCACACAAGGTAGTTGAGGATCATATGGTTGAAGAATGGATCTTGAAGAAGCCATACGCTTTAACTTCTGGAATGCTTCTTCATGCTTGGTGGTCCATTGGAAGCTTGAGTTCTTTCCCAAGAGGTCAGTCAATGGTGCAACCACATGAGCATAATAATGGATAAATTGTCGGTAAAAACTGGCCAATCCATTGAATGCCTATACTTCTGTAGCATCCTTTGGGGTAGGCCAATTTGTAATGGCCTTGATCTTCTCTTCTTCCATCTTGATCCCCTCTGATGAGATCTTATGACCCAAGAAGGTAACCTCCTTCTGCCAAAAGGCACACTTTGACTTCTTGTAGTAAAATTTCCATTGTCGTAGTTGTCTTAGGATTTCTCGCACATGGTTCACATGTTTTGCCTTTGTCTTGCTATAGATTAAGATATCATCTAAGAACACACATTAAGGATTGATCCGATAGTTGGTGCAAATACTCCTTCCCAATCTTGAAGGTAACAAGATGCGAGGTGCAAAATGCATAACCCTTTCTACCACCTGCCATCATCAAACTACTTCCAAAAACTGGCTTGATAAGAATACCCAATTCCTTTGCTACTTGCATAGACATGCAATTCTTTGAACTTCCAGAATCAACTAAAATCCTACAACCCCCATTAGATATTGTACCTTGCAAGTGAAGTAAACTTGCATAAGTTGAGCCTTCAATCCCATTAGAACTAATCAAGCTCCCAATAGACGGCTCAAAATCTCCTACTGGGGTTCCTTGTTTCCTTGATCATTCTGTTCCACAATCTCCATTTAGGTAACTTCTTGAAGTCGCCCATTCCTAAGTGGGCATTCAACAATGCAATGTCCAACTTGGTGACAATAAAAACAACCTCCATTTTGTTGTAATCTTTCTCTATTCATTGTACCAAGTGGTCTTTGTTGGATAGCATCAATCTCCATTGGTGCCGGTTCTTCCACTTGTGCATAGTGTACTGGTAGCCCTTGTGTAGGTCAAGGTCAAGACCAAGTTGTTGCAACTAAGGAATCAAAGCGCTCAGCCAATTGCATGGCTTCTTCTATGTTTTGTGGTTTTTGCATGGTCACTTCTAATTTGGTTTGTGATTTCAATCCCCGCATAAATCAATCTAGAACTTCACCTTCTTGTATATCTAGAATCTTCATGATGATGTTTTGAAATTGTGTGATGTAGCTCCTTACTAAGCCAACTTGCTTCTACTCTGCCAATTTATCTTATACGGCTCGGGTGGCATTTATAGTTTGAAACTGACCTAATATTGCATCCTTGAACTTTGCCTATGTCAAAATTGGTGCAACAATCTATCATTTAGCTCACTCCACTCAAAATTGCCACCAAAGTTTTGCCACACCATCTAATTGGCTAGAGGCCCAGAGAATCTATTTCCTTTCATCTTGAAGATTAGTGGCTTCAAAGTAATGTTTGTAGTCAAACACAAAATTCTCCATTGTGCCTGAAAGATTCTTGCCTTCAAACACCTTGGGTTTTGGAAATCAAATGCAATCTTCTCCATCTCAAATTGGCACTCTCTCTATATGTTCTTGTTGTTGCTGATCTTGTTTATCCACCAATTGAATATGGTGCTTGATTTGTTGTTGCATTGCAAGGACAACATCCTGTATTGCCGCCATAGCTACTTCTCTATCCCACTACTCCCTCTTTATCTTATTGATTAACACATAGATGCATTATGTCCACCGTTCTCTATAAGTTACAACCGGAAGTATCAAGAGTTCCTCAAACACAATGATCATATGTAGAAAATCCTACCCAAAGCACAAGGTGATGAATTGTGTGAAATGATGCTTGGGTAATATTTGGACATGAGAATCCCAATGGTTTGGCGGAAGTAGATTTGGTGGTCCATAAATTCCATCCATCCTATTCCTACTCTAATACCAATGTAAAAGACCAAGACCAAGGAGAGAAATAGGAGAATGGAAACCCACATAGGGACACTAGAATGAGGAAAAACTCTTAATGCCTAGCATGAGCTTTGGCTTTGGTATTTATAGGTAGCATACAAGGCCTTTGAGAAGTTTCTCAAGAAGCTTCCTTGAGCCGCCTTCTTAGAGTGCAAGCCAAATTAACCAAGAAGCTTCTCAAGAAGCTTCCTTTTAGAAGCCGCCTACTTGGCGTGCAAGCTAAGCTAGTTAGAAGCTTCCTTCTAGAAACTACCTGCTTGGGGTGCAAGTTAACTAGTTGGGAAGTTTTCCAAGAAGCTTCCTAGATGCTTCTAGAATATTCAAGGCTAATTTGGCTTATTCAACTTCATTAACCTTCCTAACTACATCGCTAAACTCCATATTGTTACAAGTTTCCTACAAGCAATAATACAAGATTTCTTTTGTTATTATAGACTCTCTTATATCTTACACATTTCAATTTGATGATGCCTAATTTGCAAGAAGAGGAAATATCATGAACATGAGGTATGAGATGGGTTTAATGTTAACAAAATGAGGTAGTTCTTATCATAGATGGAGACTAAGATGTTAAAGTAATCTTGAGTTATCCTACAGTCAGAGTAATTGTACTGAGTGCCAAATGAGTGTGAACTAACTCGTAGGATAGCAAAGGGAGGGAGGATATATCCTTACTCCCTTTGTAGATTCATCCTTGTACATAAAGTCCCTAAAGTCAGCAAGACCAAAGCCAACTATAAGAAGATCATCAACATATTTTCAAATGTAGGATAGTTTACATAATAGTGTAATACCAATAGCTAGATAGATGATCTAGAGATGAAATTTGATTTGGTAATATCTGGAAGGATGTTATATATGATGGACTAAGTAGATAAGCTAGAGGTATCACCAAAAGAGTACTTCTACTAATAGGCAAGAAACCAAAACATGCTTGGAAACTTTAGAATCAATAGCTAGGCATAGGATCTAGCGGTGAAACTTGGGATGGTGTAATACCAAGGGTTAGCCATATGATCTAGATGTGAAATTCGGTTTGGTAACATCTAGAATGATGTTATACATGATGGTCAAAATAGATCAGATAGAAGTATCACCAAAAGAGTACTTCTACAAATAGGGCAAAAACCAAAATAGACTTGAGAACCTTAGAACCAATAGCTAGACATATGATTTAAAGGTGAGAATTGGTTTGGTAACATCTGGAAGGATGTTACACATGATGGACTAAACAGATCATAAAGAGGTATCACCAAAAGGGGACTTCTACTAATAGAGTAGGAACCGAAATATGCCTGAAATCTTTGAAGGCAATTTTGGAGGCCTAAACGGATGAATTAGGCCTCGAAAATGTGCAGATCCCCCCCCCCCAACAAAGGAAAGGCTGGCCTTCCCTCCCCCTTGGTTTGTCTCGTCGAGAGCTTTCTAACGGTACCTTACTCATGTGATTTTGAGATTCCTATAGGAAGATTCCCTAAAAGATTCCCTCCGGTCAAAGCTCGTTTGACCAACCAGATAGGACCTAGACCAGACAGGTCACCCATCCAAGTAAGTAATCCAAGGGTGGAGCTTGCTGACATGTCACCTATCTGTGTCCCTAATCCTATGGTGGAGCTTCCTTGGAGGAGATCCTCTTTGTCTATATAATAAAGAGAAGGTGCTCCCTTGGGGCATCAAATGTTTTGAGTGTGCAATTTGTGTTTTCTCTCTTCTCTTGTCCTCGGAGTATTACAATGGTATCAGAGCAAGTGTTCTAGTCCAAGAGAGTGGATCACCCCTCTTGGAATAGCACGAACTACTGAAACTGAGTAATTTGAGGTGGAGAACATAGAGTAATCGCTAGACTTAGGAAGGACTTTAGAGAGTGGATGGGATGGATGCACCGGGGGGACAATTTCCCGCACCTAGCTTTCCATTCTCAAACCCATTCCACATCAAGGTTATGTACATCTAGCGTGAGCAGATGAGAGTATCGCTAGTTTATCACTTTGGTGCAGAATTTATGGACAGAGTGATGAACTCACCAAACCCGGTGATTCTACCTGTGGTGATATATGACAGAGAGTGGGATTTGACGATCTACATTCTATTATGATAATATGGATATGAATGTCCCAAATCCTCTCCCTTTCAACACTCAAGTAGAAATCCGTTATGTAGAAAGGCCGAAATTGATGTTTAGAGATTTTGTGGTTAGGAATTTTGGTGAGGAGTATTATCAACGAGTGATAGCTTTTGAGGTCCCAATGGTAGTTCCGATAGTTTGTGCGCCTTCCAGAGTGATTATTTTGACTCTGTATTGAAGTAGATGTTAGCAATTGGGTGTTGCAGGAACCATGGATCCGCAGTTGCAAGAGCTGGTGCAAGGAATGCAAGGGATGTTGAATGAATTTTGAGAGATTAAGATGACTATGGAGACATTGCAAAGTCAAGTGCAGATCCTCAGGAACGATCAAGCCATGCAAGAAGAAGAGCCGTCTCAAAACCTAGTACCTGCGACTGAAGTACTTGGAGAGGCACCCATGCCTACGAACCCTATCAACGATGAAGCCACATTGCTACTCCGGATGAAGAAGACCTGCAACATCGAGCCTTACAAGGGGCAGCGTACGATGGGAGTAGTGGAGAATTGGATCTCAAGAATGAATCGATAATTTCGATTGTTCTCAACAAAGATCACAGAGCATGCTGCAGGCGTGTTTGCATGTGGGTACTTGACCGATAAAGCCCTCACATGGTATGATGCTTGGGAACGATCCATGCTGGCAGAGAGAAGGGAGGTCACATGGACAGCAATGCAAGAAGGACTGCTCAAGAATTTCCAATCGGTGGATTTTGTGCAAATGACTCGAACCCGACTATGGGGATTAAGACAGAAGAATAGCGTACAAGAGTATGTGGAGGCATTTCTGGATCTACAAGTTGCAATTACCGACATGAGTCCAGCAGAGGCTCTCGACAATTTCAAACAAGGGTTGAAAGAGCGGATTTGCCAAGAAGTCATGGTGCAAAACCCTCGCACGGTATTTGAAGCTATTGCTTGTGCACAAAGAATAGCTGGAGCATTAGGTGGAGGTGAAGGAGTAGTTCCACCTCAACATTATCGGGTAGAAATGCCACACATGGGTGGACCAGTACCGATGGAATTGGGCAACCTTTGATTCTGGGATCGAGGAGCACGGCCGCTTCAAGGAGAGCGGGGACGGGTAGAAGAACAAAGAGATGGAGTCCCACAAGGAGAAGGGACTCGAGGAGAACAACGCCGTTGTTACAATTGTGGCCGTATTGGGCACATATCTACCAATTGTTGCACTCGTTTCCCTAGAGGCCCTCGGCCTTCGTACAGGCGATCTTTGAACAACATGGAGAGGCACATTGAAGAGAAGGAGGTGGAAACCACTTCGGAAAACAAAGATCGCTAGTAAATGTACCTCACGGCCTTACTGGCTCAATAAGGAAGCAAAGAAGCGAGGGAAGGAAGAAGAATAATGCGCAAAGATCTTGAAAGGCAACCTCACAATTGATTGTTGTGAATGGACTCCTAGAAGGTAATCAAGTGAGAGTATTAATAGATCCGGGAGCAACAGAGAATTTCTTGTCTCGCTCTGTTGCAATAAGCTTGGGAATGGATCTAGAGAGAGATGGAAGTGAAGAAGTAGAGTTACCAAATGGGCAAACAGAGAGGATTGAATCATTACCTAGACGGGTAACCCTCTCTGTAGGAGAATATCATGAAGCAATTGAGTGGCGAGTAATATAGTTAGCCCGTTATGATGCAATTTTAGGCATGCCATGGATTGAGCAGTACAACCCAATGGTGGATTGGAGGAAGAAAGTAGTGAGAACCCACCAATGGTCAATCTTTGGGGTTAAAGAAAAATCACACAAGTAGAAACTGCCTCTATATGTCGTAGGGACGCCAACTGTCTGTAAGACCGATAGATGTTTTTTGGGTCTAATAAGAGAAGTCTAGAGTGCACAACTCGTTGGACAAATTCTTGAGAAATTGAAGGATGTGGTGGATGAGTTCAAGATGTCTTTCTCGATGATCTACCCTAAGGATTACCACCTAAAAGGCGAGTAGATCACAAAATAGAGACACTCCCGGGGAAGACACCTCCTTGTAAGGCCCCATATTGCCTATCACCTCATGAGTTGGAGGAGTGTAAGACTCAAATTGAGAAGATGCTACAAAAAGGGTTCATCCAACCTAGCGTATCACCATATGGGGCCCCTGTCTTGTTTGTGAAGAAGAAGGAGGGTACAATGCGCATGTGCATTGACTATCGGGGTCTCAATCAGCAAACAGTGAAGAACAAATACCCCTTACCTCGCATGGATGACCTGTTTGATCAACTCCATGGAGCAAGATACTTCACCAAACTAGACTTGCGAAGTGGTTACAATCAAATCCAAATTGCAGAGGAGGATGTGTACAAAACTGCCTTTTGAACTAGGTATGGCCACTTTGAGTATCTTGTGATGCCTTTTGGCCTCACCAATGCGCCTGCCACTTTCATGAGCCTAACGAATGACATATTTCGTCCATACTTGGATAAGTCTGTTATTGTCGTCTTGGATGATATCTTAGTATATAGTAGCACGATGACAGAACACAAACAACATCTACGAGAGGTCCTCCAGATTCTAAGACAGAATCAGTTGTACGCCAAAATCTCAAAGTGTGAGTTTGGCAAGTCTGAAGTAGACTACTTAGGGCATAGAGTAAGTGTAGAGGGCATTCAAGTATTGACAGATAAAATAGAGGTCATTCAAAAATGGAGTGCCCGAGAAGATCAGACTCAACTTAAGAGCTTCTTGGGGTGGACGGGATTCTATCGTAGATTTGTCAAGGACTTCTCCAAGGTTGCACAGCCTTTAACGGCACTACTTGGCAAGGGGAAGAAGTGGACATGGGGAACTGCACAAGAGTTGGCCTTTCAAGAATTGAAGGCCGCCTTGCTACATGCACCAATCTTGAAGTGGTATGACCCAAAACGTCCAATCAAGTTGGCTACGGATGCATCAAGCGTAGCAATAGGAGCAGTCCTACAACAACAGTGGCATGACGGATGGCATCCAATTGCATATTTCTCTCAAAAGTTGTTACTGGCAGAGCGCAACTACCACACCACAGAACGAGAAGAGCTAGCCATCGTTCTAGCAACCAAGCATTGGAAGCACTACTTGGGCGAGAAGGCATTTGTAGTAGAGACAGACCACAAACCTCTAGTCTACCTCGAGACGCAGAAGGATCTATCTCATCACCAAATTCGGTGGGCACAGTGGCGACAACGCTTCAACATGACAATCACCTACGTGGAAGGTAAGAAGCAACTTGCAGATGCATTCACCCGCATGCCAATGGCCAACAACTTGGCGGCAGAGGTTAAGATTAACCCTGAATTCTGGCAAGAGATTCTAGCTGCTACAAAAACTGATCCACAGATTGTAGAAGCGCAATCGTCCAAAGGTGTCACCAGCACCCAAGGACTCACCTTTTGGGAGGGCCGATTGTGGATCCCAAATGTCCCAGAATTACGCACCACCATTCTAGCGGAATGTCATGATTCGGCCATTGCAGCTCATGTCGGAGTGGACAAGACCTTGGAGGCAGTCAAGCGCCATTACTATTGGCCCAAGATGAGCAACGACGTGATGGACTATGTGCGTAGCTGCCTACTTTGTCAACAGAACAAAGCTTCTAATCAAGCTCTTGCAGGGCTTCTTCAACCTCTTCCCACTCCTACCCAACGTTAGGAACAAGTGAGTATGGATCTCGTCTGTGAATTACCCAAGACCACCTCAGGGTTTGACTCCATTGTGGTCTTTGTGGACCGGCTCAGCAAAATGATTCATGTACGCCCTACTACCAAGGAGGTGACCGCTCCACAACTAGCTCAACTATACTTAGATGCAGTCTTTGCTCACCATGGCTTGTCTAGAGTACTCATCACTGATAGAGGCACCCAATTCACCAGTTTGTTTTGGCGAACACTCTTTGGGTTCTTCAAAACCAAGTTGGCCATGTCTACTGCTTACCACCCACAAACAGATGGCCAAACAAAGCGGGCTAATTGCACGATTGAAGACATGTTACGCGGCTTCACCTTAGAAGAGCAAGAGAGGTGGGACACCCTACTACCGTTGGTGGAATTCGCTTACAACAATTCAGTGAATGCCTCCACCCAAGTCACTCCGTTCTTCCTCATATATGGTGAGCATCCCTTCACACCTTCTAGCTTGATGAAGATCCGTCCAGTGACTACCAAGGTTGATGCAATCAACACATTTGTTTCTAGAATCCAACAAGGTGTGGAGAGCGCCAAGCACATGTTATAGATTGCGCAAAATCAACAAAAGCAGTATGTTGATGCACACTGTAGGCACATGGAGTTCAATGTTGGGGATCAAGTGTGTCTATCAACAACCAACCTCACATTAGTTGGATCTCGTAAGCTCAGACCTCGTTTTATTGGGCCTTTCTTGATTCTTTGTTGCATCGGCACTGTGGCCTATCACCTTGAGCTACCACCACACATGAAGATCCATCCAATGTTCCATGTCTCCCTATTACGTAGATATGCTCCCTGATCAGGCCAAGGTACTTCCACACAGGACATTCGACCTTGTCCAACAGTCATTGATGGCACAGAGGAATATGAAGTGGAGCGGATTCTCCGAAAGCGCATGCGTGGTACTCGCCATCCGCGGGTGGAATATCTAGTACAATGGAAAGGTTACCCCCTCTATGAAGCAACCTGGGAACCCGCTGCCAATTTGGCACATGCACCGGTGTTGGTGCAAGCATTTGAGCAACAATTGCACAACGAGGACGTTGCGTCTTAAAAGGATGGAGGTCTGTAATACCAAGGGTTAGCCATATGATCTAGATGTGAAATTCAGTTTGGTAACATCTATAATGATGTTATACATGATGGTCAAAATAGATCAGATAGAAGTATCACCAAAAGAGTACTTCTACAAATAGGGCAAAAACCAAAATAGACTTGAGAACCTTAGAACCAATAGCTAGACATATGATTTAAAGGTGAGAATTGGTTTGGTAACATCTGGAAGGATGTTACACATGATGGACTAAACAGATCAGAAAGAGGTATCACCAAAAGGGGACTTCTACTAATAGAGTAGGAACCGAAATATGCCTGAAATCTTTGAAGGCAATTTTGGAGGCCTAAACGGATGAATTAGGCCTCGAAAATGTGCAGATTCCCCCCCCCCCCAACCAAATGAAAGGCTGGCCTTCCCTCCCCCCTAGTTTGTCTTGTCGAGAGCTTTCCAAAGGTACCTTAGTCATGTGATTCTGAGATTCCTACACGAAGATTCCCTAAAAGATTCCCTCCGGTCAAAGCTCATTTGACCAACCAGACAGGTCACCCATCCAAGTAAGTAATCCAAGGGTGGAGCTTGCTGACATGTCACCTATCTGTGTCCCTAATCCTATGGTGGAGCTTCCTTGGAGGAGATCCTCTTTGTCTATATAATAAAGAGAAGGTGCTCCCTTGGGCCATCGAATGTTTTGAGTGTGCAATTTGTGTTTTCTCTCTTCTCTTGTCCTCGGAATATTACAGATGGTGACATCTAGAAGGATGTTTAATATGCTAGAGAACATAGATCAGAAAGAGGTATCACCAAAAGAGCACTTTTACTAATAGGGAAAAAGCCAAAATAGGCCTGAACTTCAAAGGCAATTTTGGAGGCCTAAAAAAATGAATTAGGCCTCAAAAATGTGTACAACTCCTCCTCCTCCAAATGAAGGAAAGGTTGGCCTTCCCTGCCCCTTGGTTTGTCTCAAGAGCTTTCCAATAGAATCTCACCCATGTGATTTTGAGATTCCTACAAGAAGATTCCCTAAAAGATTCCTTTGGTCAAAGCCTATTTGACCAACCAGATGAGACCAAGACTGATATGTCATCCATCCAAGCAAGTAATATAAGGGTGGAGCTTGCGGATAGGTCACCTATCCATGTACCTAATCCTATGGTGGAGCTTCCTTGGAGGAGGGTTTCCTTGCCATATAATAAAGAGAAGGTGCTTCTTTGGTGCATTGGAGGATTGAATGTGAAATTTGTATTTTCTCTCTTGTATCTCTCTTGAAGAGTTCTCTTGTCCTCGGAGTATTACAAGTAGGTTGAAATCTTGAAGGTCAGCTAATCTATGGATGAAATCTAGCTTAGAGGTGAAGAGGTACAAATTAGCCATGAAGCCAAAACAAGGTGTTTCTATGGGGATTCCAACCACTTGATGGAAAAGTTGACTTTCAAAATTGATGCACAGGTTATCAAACAAGAACATTGTCCACCAAAAAAGGTAATTATCATTAGCACCCATAAACTCAAGGTGTCTTGCCAATAGAAGAATGTTGTTTCTACTTTTAAGCCATCTATATTTAAAGTCCAAGGCCAAGGTTTCAACTAGCAATATTAGAGAGAACTTATAAATAAAGATACCTTGGATGAGTGTGGTCAATCTAGATTTGAGATCATCAAGGTGAATCTTAATGTAAAGCATGGTAAAATCAAAGCTTTGAAAGAGAAATTTATCAAGAGAGATAGGAGCCAAAACAAAATCAAGACCTAGAGGACTTAAGGAAAGTGGTTTGCAAAGTCTTTGCACCTTCTCAATAGAAGAGGAACACCCAAAGAATCATCTAGAATCCAAAAAGTTTCCACCATCATACCAACACAATGAAAAGCATCCTTCCAAAGATCATTTACAAAAAGAGCAAACATTTTGAAAGAGGAACTCAACCAATGAGATAGCTTAGAAAGGGAAGTAGAATGTCTTGCTGCAATGAATCTAGGGACCATTGGGAACTTATGGACTTTCTAGGCACAAAAAATATAGGAGAATTTTTCAAAATTCTTGGAGTTGCAAAAACCATCAAAACAGTTGAAGGCATTGTGTGAGAGTAAAAGTTGAGATTGAGGAAACTATGTAGGTTTGTAGGTGGTAGAGAGAAAATAAAGTTCATGGAGTAAAGTTTGGACATAAAATTGTCTACGTAATTTTATTTTTTAATTAGGACACATCCATATATGTATTGAGGAAATTGGTCTTGAAATGCAAAAGGAGGTCAATATCTTGATCAGACAAGAAGAAAGGATTTGTAGCAATGTAGTCATCACAAGTTGGTGGAGGTTGAGAAGGCACTTCACTTTCTAAAGAAGGATAATGTAAAAGACCAAGGAGAGAAAAAAGGAGAATGGAAGATCAAAGTGAAAGATTACATTGGAATTGTTGAATGAGGGAAGCTCCAAATGCCTAGCATGAGCCTGGGCTTTGGTATTTGTAGGGAACATACAAGGCTCTTGAGAAACTTCTCAAGAAGTTTCCTAAAAGCCACTGTCTTATAGTGCAAGCCAAGCTAACCAAGAAGTTTCTCAAGAAGGTTTTTTCTAGAAGCCGCTTTGTTGGTGTACAAGCTAAACTAGTCAGGAATCTTCCCAAGTAGCCTTCTTTTAGAAGTCACCTACTATGCATACAAGCTAAGCTAGCCAAGAAGCTTCCCAAGAAGCTTTCTCCTAGAAGTCACCACTTGGTATGCACATTATCCAATACTTGGAAGGTGCTAAGTAGCTTCATAGATACTTTTAGAATATTCTTATAATTCTTGGCTAATTTGGCCTACTTGCTACTTTATTAGTCATAACTAACTTGTTAGTAAACTCCATATTGTTACATATTCCTCCCTCCCTCACTAGTTGATGACATCCTTGTCACCATGGAAGCTTCAAACTCTTGGATGGCCCTTTGTGCATTCAAGAGATAAGAAAGAAGCTCGCAAGTGGCATAATGAAAAGGATACCCTTTCCAAAGGACTTTGTACTATATATATTTTTGGAAATCACATTGGATATGGTGACGTGCAAGGATACAATCAACTTCATACTCCTCATGATAATTGATAAGGGAGGGAGGAGAAAGAGATTGGACACAAACGGAAAAGGAAGATGGATTAGAAACAAAGAGTTTCAACTTGGAAACATGAAAGATATGGTGGATGTGCATATGATGAGGCAAGGCAAGTCTATAAGCAACAAGAGAAATGATTTGGGTGATATCAAGTAGACCTATCCAACTAGGATCAAGTTTACTAACTTGGGTATCAAGAGGAAAAGATAGGTTATGAGAAGGAAGCATGACCTTATCACCAAATTGAAAGGTAAGAGCATGATGATGTTGGTCTGTGTATTGTTTTGATGATTTTGAACAACAAGGAGATGAGATTTGGTTTCTTGTAAGGATTAGGATATTGTGGTTTAGAAGGTGGAAGTAGGAGGGACATGAGATGGAGGAGCAAGAAAGGAATCTAGAATAAGTGGGTCTTGGCAAAAATTAAAGAAGAAAAGAGAGAATCTGGTGGTTGCTTGTTTGGAATTATTTTAGATAAACTCAACAACTACAAGATATTTATCCTGTTGGTATGGTGAGTGTTGACAAAGGCACAAAGACTATCTTCCCAAGTGCAATCTACATGTTTGGTTTGTCCATCATTTTGAGGATGATAGGCAATGGATAAAGCAAGCTTGGTATTGAGTAATTGGAAGAGTGCTTGCCAAAAAAATTTTGTGAATTGAAGATCACAATCAAAGATGAGTACCCAAGGTATCCCATGATGCTTGAAGATGTTGTCAAAGTAGATCTAGGCCATCGTTGGATTATATCTATAATACCAATAATTAGACATATGATCTAAAGATGAAATTTGGTTTGATAACATCTGGAAAGATATTATACATGATGGACTAAATAGATTAGATAGAGGTATCACCAAAAGAGTACTTCTACTATTAGAGCAAAAACTAAAATAGACTTGAAAACCTTAGAACCAATAGCTACACATATGATCTAGAGATGAAATTTGGTTTGGTAACATTTGGAAGGATATTAAACATGATGGACTAAATAGATCAGAAAGAGATATCACCAAAAGGGTACTTCTACTTATAGGCAAAAACCAAAATATACTTGAAATCTTTTGAGGTAATTTTGAGGGCTAAACGGATGAATTAGACCTTGAAAATATGCAAACTCCCCCAAGGAAGAAAATTTTGGCCTTCCCTCCCCCTTGTTTGTCTCATCAAGAGCTTTCCAATGGTACCACACCCATACAATTTGGAGATTCCTACAAAAAGGTTCCTTAAAGATTCTCTTTGGTCAACATTGGTTTGACCAACAACCAGATAGGATCGGATCCGACATGTCATCCATGCATCCATCTAATCTAAGGATGGAGATCAATGACATATCACAAAATCATGTATCTGATCCAAGGGTTATGCTTCCATTGAGTGTCTTTGATTTGCTATTTAATAAAGCCAAGGTGCTTCTTTGGGGCATCCGAGTTTGAGCGTGAAACTTGTGTTTTCTCTTATGTGTTTCTTTACTATCCTCAGAACATTACAATATCAAAGGTTGGTTTCAAATGGAATTTTTTACTAAGCTTATCCACAAACATCATAATTGTTGTGTGACCTTGCTTTGTCTTGGGCAAGGAGGTGATGAGATCTAAGCTCACACGTTTCCACCAAGTAGATGGGATGGGAAGTGGTTGAAGGAGGCCACTTGGTTTTGGTTGTTGGCCTTGTTGCATTAGTAGCTCTCACAAGATTGGAAAAATTGTCAAACATCTTGTGCCATGTAGGGCTACCACCATTGGCATTGTAAGGTACCCAAGTTCTTGTCCACATCTATGTGACTAACAATTAGTAAGTCATGGGCTTCTTGAAGGCACTCTTGCTCTATTAGTAGAAGTGCTCTTTTGGGGGCACCTCTATCTAATCTACCTAGTCCTTCATACCTAACATCTTTCCAGATGTTACCAAGTCAATTTTCACCTCTAGATAATATATCTAGTTATTGGATTACAAACATCCCTCCTTTTAAGACACAAAGTACTCATTGCAAAGTTATTACTCAACAAATTTCACTAACATTGGTTCATTGGTCGATTTGGCTGTTGGCTCCCATGTCACCTCATAGAGTGAGTATCATTTCCAATGTACAAGATATTCCACACACAAATGGTGAGTACCATGGATGTGTTTTTAGAGAATAAATTTGACTTCATATTCCTCTATGTTATCAACAAGCATTAAACAAGGTCAAATTTCTTATATGGAAGAAAAGTGGGGTGGTTGGTATGCATATCTGCATAGTAAGGAAACATGGAATACTAGATGGTCTTCATGTGTGATGGTAGCTCAAGGTGATAAGCCATTGCTCCGATTCAATGAAGAATGGATAAAGCCCAATAAAATGAGATCTAAGCTTGCAAGGGCCATCTACTGTGATGTTCGTTGTTGACAACCAGACTTGATCTCCAACATTGAACTCCATGTGCCGACAATGTACATTTCCATAATATTTTTGTTAATTTTAGGCAATCTGCAATTTGTGTTTGGCGTTCTTCACTCCTTGTTGGATTTTGGAAACAAAAGTGTTGATGGCATCCACCTTGGTATCCACTAGGTGGATCTCATCAAGCTTGAAGGTTTGAAAAGATGCTCTCCATACATGAGGAAGAATAGTGTGGTGTGTGTGGATGCATTCATTGAATTGTTGTATACAAATTCCACCAATGGGAGTAAGATATCCCACCTTTCTTGCTCTTCTAGGATGAAGTCCCGGAGCATGTCTTCAATAGTGCGATAAGCCCACTCTATTTTTCCATTGGTCTATGAATGGTAAGCTGTGGATATAGCCAATTTGGTTTTGAAGAAACCAAAGAATGTTCTCCAAAACAAATTGGTGAATTGAGTGCCTTTGTCAATGATGAACACTCAGAGACACTCCATGGTGGAAAAGATTGCATTTAAGTACAATTGAGCTAATTGTGGACTAGTCATGTCTTTGGTGGTAAGATCCACATGAATCATTTTGCTAAGTCGGTCAACAAAGACTACAATGGAGTCAAACCCTAACATGGTCTTGGGTAACTTGCAAACTAGATCCACTCTTACCTATTCCAAATGTTGTGTAGGAGTAAGAAGGAGTTGAAGGAGTCCTATGAGAGCTTGATTAGACACTTTATTTTATTGATAGAGTAAGGAGCTTCAAATATAGTCTATCACATTGTTGCTCATCTTTGGCCAATAGTAATGGCATTTGGTTGCATCCCAAGTCTTGTCCATGCCACATGACTTGCAATGGCAAAATCATGACATTTTACCAGGATAGTGGTTCTAATATCCGTGTCATCCGAGATCCATAACCTACCATAACAAAAAGTGAGTCCTTGGATATTAGAGATATCATTGGATGATTGAGCTCCTACAATTTGTGGGTCAGATTTCATAGTAGCAAGAATCCTTGGCCAAAATTTAGGGTTCATCTTGACCTCTACCACCAAATTGTTTGCCATAGGCATTTGGGTAAATGTATCTACTAATTGTTTCTTGCCTTTCACATGGAGATAAAGGTTCAACATGACAATCATGTATGAACATGATTTTCATGTTGAACCTTTATCTCCATTCCACTCACCAAATCTGTCAACAAGATATATGTTTTTGTGTCTTAAGGTAGATTAAAGGTTTGTGGTCTATCTCCACTACAAATGTCTTCTTGCCAAGATTGTGCTTCTGATGCTTGGTTGCAAGGAAAATAGCCAATTCTTCTCATTTAGTGATGTGATAGTTGCATTCTATTGGTAATAACTTCAAGAGAAATATGAAACTAGGTGTCATCTATCATGCCACTATTGTTGTAGTACTGCTCCTATTGCTATGCCTAATGCATCTATACCCAACTTGATTGGCCGTTTTGGGTCATACCATTTCAAGATTGTTACCTATAATAATGTATCTTTCAATTTCTGAAAAGCCAATTCTTGTATGATTCCCCAAATCCACTTCTTCTCCTTGCCAAGTAGTGTCGTTAGAGGCTATGTAACCTTAGAGAATTCCTTGACAAATTGATGAGAGAACCCTTTCAATCCTAAAAAACTCTTAAGTTGAGTCTAGTCCTCTAGAATGCTCCAATTTTTGAATGAACTTTATTTTATCTTTTAACACATGGATACCTTTTGCACTTATTCTATGCTCCAAGTAGTCTAATTCAGACTTACCAAACTCACACTTTGAGATTTTGGTGTACAATTGATTCTATCACAGATGTTGCTTGTGTTCTATCATTGTCCTACTATAGACAAGGATGTCATCTAGGAAAATGATAGCAAATTTATCCAAGTATGGAAAAAATATATCATTCATCAAACTCATGAAAGTGGCCGGTGCATTGGTAAGACCAAACGGTATCATTAAGTACTCAAAGTAGCTATACCTTGTTTGAAAGGTAGGTTTATGGACGTCTTCTCCACAACTTGGATTTGATTGTAACCGTGCCATAGATCAACTTTGGTGAAATGCCTTGCCCCATTGAGTTGATCAAACAGGTCATCATGCAAGATAAGGGGTACTTGTTCCTCACCACTTGTTGATTTAGATCCAACAGTCAATGCACATGCACATTGTATTGTCCTTTTTCTTCACAAACAAGATTGAAGCACCATATGGTGATATGTTGGGTTAGATAAACCATTTCTACAACATATCCTCAATTTGAGCCTTACATTCTTCCAACTCATGAGGTGATAGACAATATGGTGCCTTACAAGGAGTTGTGTTCTTAGGAATTGTCTTGATTTATGATCTACTCTCCTTTTTGGTGGTAATTCTAAGGGTAGGTCATCCAGGAAGAAACTCATTGATCACATCTTTCAATTTCTCAAGAACTTGTCCATCAAGTTGTGCACTCTGGACTTCTCTTATTAGGCCCATTGTCATGCGTATATACTTTCATACATAATATACATTGTTGTTAACATCATACACACTATAGAAGCACAACTCACACATAAGTCATACATCTACTCTCAAGTGCCATAATAATCAATTTGTTTACACAAATTGAATCACACTTTAAATTAGTACTTGATTTGTCACTCAATAATATGCCAATAATTGGACACTAATTTCAATCAAGCCACACCCACTCTAGCTAAGAGAATCTAGGTGATGTTCACCGGCCTCTGTCCACCATAGCCAAGAATTCAAAGGTTCAACATCAAAGAAGTGAGCTCCCTAGAGCTACACTTTGAAAGTATACCCTTAATAGTCCCATTGATGGCACACCCAATGATGCAAATTGTGCAAGTGATAGTGAGCCCCACCATGTAGTTAGTACCTTGAACACAAAATTTGACCATCAACAAGTAGTCTATGAGTAACTACCAAAATACTCTTGACTACCAACACTACTGCTCTAAAGTTTGAGTAATCTAGGTGCAATGCTACAAATGGTGTGATAGTTGTCATGCGTATATACATCACTACACAACATACATTACTGTCAATATCACACACTATAGAAGCACATGTCACTCATAAGTCATACATTGACTCTCAAGTGCCACAATCTCCCCCTAGTTGGCGGTTAGGTCCCTTTACCTTATGGTGGGCAAAAGATTAGGAGGCCAAGTGCTATTGAGCTCCCATTGTTAGTTGCCTGTCTGCAATCTATACCAAATAAAGGATGAATTAGTTATAGGTCAAGTACATCTAAGAAATAACCACCATCATGAGAGGAGAAGTCATACATACCATACGCCATCCTCTTAAATAGCTATCACACACTAACATAATAGCAGCTCTACTAGAAGAGCCGCATAACATACACCTCAAGCCTACTCATACAAGTGCTAAGCTTGGGTCCATAGTACCATCAATGCTTGAAAGGTGGCATGGCGCATAATTGCATATATGCTCCTTCCAAATAACACCATCATGTCCTTCCAACACAAGAATTCTAGATGGAAAAACCTCATACACTCTCAAGATAGTATGACCTGTAAAAACATAAAGTGTCATTGGTGCTATTTGCTATAGATATACATAGTCACTTGGATCAAGTGTTTATAACCTCCTCCTCAAATAATAGCATAGTGTAAGGTATCCTTATGTTGAAAAATTGCTAATTTCTCAAAAGCCATTGGCATCACTCTCCAAAAGATCTCTATCCATTGATAACGTGCACTCATTTATCCATTTGGATCATCCAAGTCCAAAACTATAGTAGCATCTTGACAAATGGCTACAAGTAAATCTAGATCTCATCCATAGAGTAAAAAGTGAAGAGAGAAGGATTCTAAGGAGGCTTTTTGGCTGAACTTGACTTGAAGACTTGAACAAGACTTGAAACTCCCCAAGAACTCTATACCTTGATCAATCAAAACCTTAATGGGTGCACCAAAATGACTAAGAACCCAATCCAGGAACAAGTAAGTTGCCCCTTCACTAGACTTGTTAGGAAGTGCCACCAACTCAACCCACTTGGAGAAGTGCTCCACCATCACCAAAACATACAAATGATGTCTCACAGTCAATGGTTAAGGTCCAATGAAGTCCAAAATCCAATGGTAATCCAATCTTATGATAGGTAATAGGTGTAATTGTGGCATAAGAGTATTAAATGATGCTCTAACTTGGCCAAAAACCATACATCCAACATCAAATTGCTATACATTGGTCTATATACTGCACCACCAATAATGACTCTAAAGTAAGCTATATATACGCTTTACTCCAAAATGTCCTAGCTCCTCATGAGCATGATGGACCAATTGTGATCTTTGAGATAGAAGTGGTACTACTCTCATTCCACCATCCTCTCATACACAAAGAAGGTGTTTGCTCTCCAATCTGAACCGTCTGGCTTGCTGAAGAACACAATATCTCTCCTTGGCCCCAATTGTGCTACCCACAACACCAATGCACAAATAGTCCATCACTAAGACATCATCATGAATGTCTCACTAAATTATACCACTATCTCCACTCTCTAGATCTATGACCTCAATAACTCCTCCTATATACATTGAGAAAGATACCAACAAAGCCTCAAAAAATATACAAAGAAAGGTAGATGCATGCCAACTTGGCACCATCTCCTCATATGTCTTACCATGCAAACATGCTCTGGTCTGATCCTATTGGTTGGGACATGGGTTTTTACTCAACCCATCTATATCATGGTTCATTACTCTAGGTCTATGAATAACCATGAAATCATAATCTTGTAAAATCAGAGCCCATTGTGCAAACTTCCTTGAAAGCTTGTCAAACTCCATCAACCACTTCAATGGCTAATGATCAGTGATAAGAGTAAAGGGATTACCAAATATATAATATCAAAAATGTGCTATTGCCCATATTACTACCAAGCACACTCTCTCATCTAAACTATACTTCACCTCTATTGAATTGTTGGAGCAACTAGCATATGCCACCACAAACTCCTTCCCCTCATCATCATGTTGGGTGAGCATTGCTCCAAGCTCCAACATACTCCAATCAGTGTGAACATAAAATGGTCATCCTTTGATCAATCTTCTCAAAATAGGAGTAGATGTCAACCTCTTCTTGAGCTCTACAAAAGCTCTCTCCTGCTCATCTCCCCAACACTACTCATGTGTAAGCTTGGTCAGCTTTGTCAAGGCTTTGGCAATGGCACTAAATCCTCTAACATGGAGGTGATAGAAGTTTGCAAACCTAAGGAATGCTTGCACTTTGCTCACATCCATAGGCCAAGGAATACATGCAATAGCCTCCACCTTGGTATGCTGAACACCAAGTCCTCCAAGGTAGATAGTGTGATCCAAATACTCAACTTGCTTGTGGAGGAACTTACACTTTCCAAGATGCAATTTGAGTCCATGAGACTTCAACCTCTCAAACACCTCAAACAAATGACTCTCATGCACCTCCACAATGGTACTATAGACCAAAATGTCATCAATATAGCACCAAGCAAAATCCAATCTAGCTAGGATCCTCTCCATGACCCTTTGGAACTCAGCAAGAGCATTCTTTAACCCAAATGGTAAGCACCTCCACCAATATAACACATCCTTACCGTGAGGATCAATAGCCCAAAATGTTATCTTAGACTTATCATCATCTTTGATTGGCAATTGATGATATCCTTTTCAAAGATCCAAAGTATTGAAGACTTTTGCATACCCAATTGCATCAAAGATTTCTTTTGATGTAGGCATGGCATACCAATCAGCCCTAGTCTATTGGTTGATAAGATGGTAATCTCCACACATTTGCCTATTTGTGTAGTTACCATGCATATCCTTCTTGGTTGGCATTATTGTAGTTGATGCATACTCTCCATGTGAAATCTCCACCAAACCAATCTCAAAAAGGTCTCTACTTTGGCTCTAAATCAATGCTCTCTCCATGTCATTATATCAATAGGGATGTCAAAAATTGGTGTATCGCTAGTTAGCTCAATCTAAATACTAGGTTCTTTCAAAGCTCCCAAGTCTTTCATACTAAAGGCAAAACAACTCATGTAGCTCCTCAAGAACCTCCAAACTCTTTGTCTTTCCTCTGTTGTAAGCTTGGGTACAAGATCAAACTCCCAAGTATCCTTTGTAACTGTTGTAGGAGTGGAAGACGTACTGACTGGCTCCTACATTGGACCCTTGGGAATAGTAGTGTCATACTCTCAACTACTAGAGGTCCCAACCTCAATGTGAAAAAATCCTTCCAATCTGGCTACAAGATCCATATATCTTCTAGTTGCATCCCAAGAAGACCAAGGGTGTAATCCAAGTAGACCATGCTCACCTAGATGGACTCCAAGTAGACTAATCTCCCTAGTAGCCACTAGTTGTGTCCCAAGAATACCCTATCTATTACCTCTTGCATGTGATTGGCCCCAAGCCTGAATTGTCTTGATAGGCATAGAGCTTACAAGTGTCTGAGTGGTGATACCTGTCAAGTGCATCTTATGTTGCTCTACCAAACCAAGGCTCACAATTCACATCAAACAATTTAGATCCATAACTTGACCTAACACTTGATGCCTAGATGCCTTTGATATTACTAGAACAATGATAATATCAATGAAAAACCCATTGCCCATTCTCTCTCATTGGTGTTGGGCTCCACCAATTGTTGTAATTGTGAGTCCCATACCAGGCCATTCCTCCCTCTCAAAAAGCATGGGAGCTTGGGAAATTCATAAGTGTGGGAAAAGTGGCTTGGGATTGTCCAACTAGGTTCATCACCACCATAAGTGAACCTATCAGCCATTGCTATCATTTGAGCCTAATGCCCAACATCCAAGATCTCATCAATAGTAAGGTGGTCCAGTCGTTGAATCATATCATTAACACACTATAGAACCTTTCTAGGTAAGAGGTTCATCCACAAAAGATGAAGGAGCCTGTGATCCCACTTAGCTGCATCCAATAATACAATAGGTCCTATCTAGGAATGAACTTGATGTATACTTTCCATCACCCAAGTGCAAGAATCACCCATCAAAAGGACATTCTCCAAAATGTAAGTTGGAGAAACGCACTAATGAACGTGGAGATGTCATAGTATACATAACATCTCCCAAAACACACCAAAATAAAGATCTTGGAAACCCAAACCTTGGCCAACATGTATATATCCCTACCATGGCCATTCAAAAATCACCAAATGAATAGGACCATGTCTCTCCAGATCCTTCACCCCAAGAAAGAAAATGTTTATTGGTAAGGTCTTTTGGTAACCCTTGACTATTGACATTGGTAATAACTTAGGATACTATAATATTTTGAGGTTAGTAGGGAGATACAAAAGGGAAAACATAAGTTTCACACTCTGAACTCTGATGCCCCAAAGGAGCACCTTCTCTTTATTATATAGCCAAAGAGGATCCACCTCAAGGAAGCTCCACCCTTGGATCAAATACATGGATTGGTGACTTGTCAGCAAGTTCCACCCTTAGATTAGTTGCTTGGATGAGTGACATGTTGGTCTTTGTCTTATCTAGTTGGTCAAATAGATTTTGACTAGAAGGAATCTTTAGGGAATCTCATTGTAAGAATCTTGAAATCATGTGGGTGAGGTACCATTGGAAAGCTCTTGCTAAGATGAGTTGGGGTGAGGGAAGGCAAGAATTTCCTTTGTTGGGGAGGGAATCTGCACATTTTTTAGGCCTAATTCATCCGTTTATGCCTCCACTTGTAAAGTTTTCAAGCATATTTTGGTTTTTGCCTTATTAGTAGAAGTACTCTTTTGGTGATACTTCATCTAATCTACTTAGTCCATCATGTTTAACATTCTTCTAGATGTTACCAAACCAAATTTCACCTCTAGATCATATGTCTATCTATTGGTTCTAAAGTTTTCAAGCATATTTCAATTTCTACCCTTTTAGTAGGAGTACCCTTTTGGTGATACCTCTATCTAATCTATCTAGTCCATCATGTATAACATCATTCCAGATGTTACCAAACTAAATTTCACCTCTAGATCATATGTTTATCAATTGGTTCTAAGGTTTTCAAGCATATTTTGGTTTTTATCCTTTTAGTAGAAATATCCTTTTGGTGATATCTCTATCTAATCTATTTAGTCCATCATGTATAACATTCTTCTAGATGTTACCAAACCAAATTTCACCTCTAGATCCTATGTCTAGCTATTGGTATTATAGATATTGATAGGCCAAGTGTGCCACATAATGTAGAGAGACTCGCCTAGCAGTCTCATCTCTCTCCACATACAAGTACCTTTGTACTTTTATACCTACCTATAGTATTGTAGCTAGTCCAATGCTAATCCCACTGAACAACTCTAATAGACATACTCTCTCTATTGGATACTGCCAAGCAATGAGTGTGGTATCCAAAGATGTCAAGGTAATCAACTCTGGAGGCTCATTTTTACACTGGTCTCCTAGTGATGCAAAGGCTCCACTCCAAGCCTGTTGCACCAACTTGTCTACATGTTGCTGCAATGCCTCTTTTGAACTCTACAATGGAACATCCAAGGTAGATGGAATTATCCTACTCATACTCCAAATCCAAGTGATCTCCTTTGGTACCAAAGTGTCCTCTACATAGACATTATCCTCTAATAAGTCACCAGACAAGTAACAAAACCATTGAAACTAATGCCGCCATGGTCCCAGACTATAGTGAGCCAAGACTACCAATACTAAGCATATTGCTAGGCGATATACTTGGCGCTCACTTGACTGCCAATTTGGTCTATAGGAGACTGTCTCCTCCCTATAGTCAATATTAAAACCCATGAGATATAGCATTGCTCTCCCAACTAACACATCATATGACTCAACTACTTTCACAATGGCTTGAGCTTTCACCACAAAGCTATTAGTTATATGATTGGGTTGAATTTGGATAGTGAGCTCTCCACAAGTGATGAATTATGTAGAACCACTCCCTAGAGATGTTTGGATTTGAAACTAACACCTCTTTATATTGGTCTTCATACTCCAAACTAACAACTATAGCTTTCCTCAACATAAAGGGCTACGCACCATAGATGTATAGACCTTCCCTAAAGGTCCAACTAAACAAAGAATCCCCCCTAGTTATCCAACAAGACAACTCCAAGTGTAAACCGCACCACTCAAAGGCCAGTCTAGTTGATGGCTCCTCCTATCTAGCCATTGCTACTTTCCATAAACCATCGGTCATTGAGTGGATCCCATGCTCCTCAACCAAGTCAACTCCATTATCAACCACCTTTGATCTAGTTATACAAACCACATCATCCCTACTCTCGCAAAGCATGGCAGCCAACAAAAAAATTGGTGCTTGGTTAACTCCTAATGTAAACATATCATTGGCAGAGAATAATGGAAAGTGCATAAATAGCTAAGCCATCTCCAACATTGAGCTAGACTCAATCGGTCTAGTAGTAAGTGGATGACTAGTAAGTAGTCTATCATGCACCACATCATCACCTACCACACCTACATTAGGACATTTAGGAGCCATGGATGTCATCTATAGTGCTTCCAAGAGTATAAAAGACTGAGGAAGTTTGACGTATCCACCAACCTCTCCTCTTTGTAGGTCCAACTCCATTGATGCTCTTTTAGGCTCAGGTGCATGTATTGCACTCCTAGTCACTACGATAGATGCATCTACCTGTGCTGCTCCATACATGATGTCCAAGACATCTCTATCACTAACATATGAGGTCAAAGCCTCAACACCCAAATCTGATCTCCTTTGAGCTATGGCCATGCTAGCCAATTTTTGCTCTAAGTACTCAATCCGAGTAGCCATGACTATATCAAAAGTAAGAGCAAGTATTGCACCCCTAGTAGGTGTGGATCCTCTACCACCACCTCTACCGCCTTGTCATCCTGTGAGCTAGCATGTCTCTCACTCAAGATGAACCTCTCATGGCTATTATGGTAGCGCACCATGGACTAAGAAGGCAAGGAACTCCAACTCCATCATACTCCTCTAAGGCTAACACTCCAAGACTCAAGACATTGCTCAGTAAAGAACTCAATTAGAGAGAGAAAGTTGCAAATGAAAGGATGATAAGTATTTCCTCACCCCTGGTTTCTATACTTGTGAAATTGTTATACACTAAAGTTATTTTTTTTCAAAGTAATTCAAGTTACTAGGCTAAAAGTCAAGTAAAGTCAAAAAGTATAAAGGAATATCCATCCACATGGACATATTCCACTAAGCATGTGATCTTATCTTGACCCAACCACTAAGTCAAGGATTCCTTCACATGGGCTATCCTTGGACTATAGAAGAATCCGAAACAAAAAGGCTTGTGGGCCCAAGAGTTCTCAACTCTTTCCTCAAAGCTAAACACCTAAGAATAATACCAAGTCAACACACTAGAATCCAAAGTAGTGGTGCTCATCTTTTCTACTTCCTCTAAAGTAAGGTCTTCACTATCTTAGCTATGACTAACTTTAGCTAATCATGACCAATGTAGAACAATCCTTTATCTATACAAATAATATCTTGCAAGTATTTGTTATATATATCTAAATATCACACTACCACACACATGCACAAATAGGTGTTATAGTCCATGACCTAAAGCTCCTCTATTACGTGCTATAATACCCTACCACTCCATAACTCTAGGTGTAAGTCAAAGCATTGGTCATTGGTGTGACCACATCTGTGGCAATGCTCATATTATCTCTATGCTGGCTGTGATACATCAGAGGTATTAGCTCCATTGCCCTAAGTGTAAAAGATTGAGATTGAGGAGAGAAATAGGAGAATGGAAACTCACATTGGGACACTTGAAGGTGGGAAAACTCCAAATGTCTAGCATGAGCTTTGGCTTTGATATTTATAGGTAGCATACAAGGCCCTTGAGAAGCTTCTCAAGAAGCTTCCTCAAGCTACTTTCTTACAGTGCAAGCTAAGGCAACTAGGAAGCTTCTAGAAGCCGTCTACTTGGTGTGCAAGCTAAGCTAGTTGGAAGCTTCTAGAAGCTTCCTTCTAGAAGCTACTTACTTGAGGTGCAAGCTAAGCTAGCCAAGAAGCTTCCCAAAAAGCTTCTTAGATAATTTTGGAATATTCTAGGCTAATTTGTCTTATGTGCTATGTCGTGAGCCTGACTAACTTTGTTGCTAAACTCCATATTGTTATATATTCCCCCGCCGTTAGTTGGTGACGTCCTTGTTGCCAATGAAGCTTCAAATTCCTGGATGGCCATTTGTGCATTCTGAAGGTGAGAAAGAGGTTCCCATGAGGCATCATGAAGGGGATACCTTTTCCAAAGGACTTTGTACTCTATATGTTGGCGACAGCCTCGTTGAATATAGCGGCATGTGAGGATACGATCAACTTTGTTCTCCTCATGATCAGTGATAGGGACAAGAAGAGGGGGAGGTTGGACTCAAGAGGAAAATGAAGAAGGGTTAGGAACAAAGGGTTTCAACTTGGAAACATGAAAGATATGATGGATATGCATGTGACAAGGCAAGGCAAGTCAATAAGCATCAAGAGAGCAATTTGGGTGATATCAAAGTGTCCTATCCAATTAGGGGCAAGTTTACAAACTTGGGTATCAATTGGGAGAGGGGTAACTAGAGGATAGCATGACTTTATCACCAACTTCAAGGTTGAGATCAAGACGATGGTGGTCCGCGTATTGTTTTTGGTGGTTCTGAGCAACAAGGAAGTGAGACTTGGCTTGTTGGAAAGATTGGGATATAGTGGTCAAGAATGTGGAAGTATGAGGAACCTAAGATGGAGAGGGAGCAAGAAGAGAATCTGGAACAAGCGGATCTTGGCCAAAATTGAGAAAGAAAGGAGAAAATCCGGTGCTTGCTTGTTTGGAATTGTTAAAGGCAAATTCTGCAGTTGCAAGACATTCATCCCAATTGGTATGGTGGACATTGACAAAAGCACGCAACATATCCTCCAATGTATGATTTGCACATTTGGTTTTTCTATCAGTTTGAGGATGATAGGCTGTGGACAAAGCAAGCTTGGTGCCGCGTATCTTGAAGAGTGCTTGCCAAAACTTCTTGATAAATTGAGGATCATGGTCGGAGATGAGTACACGTGATATCTCATGATGCTTGAAGACATTGTTGAAGTAGATTTGTGTGTTGAAGTAGATTTGTGCTAAGGTTGGATCATCCACGATATCACAAGTTGGTGCCAAGTGGATTTGCTTACTAAGCTTATCAACAAATACCACGATTGCGGTGTGTCCTTGTTTTATCTTTGGCAAGGATGTGATGAGATCCAAGCTCACATGCTCCCAACGAGCGGGTGGAATGGCAAGTAGTTGAAGGAGTCTACTCGGCTTTTGGTTGTTGGCCTTGTTACATTGGCAACTCTCACATGATCAGACAAATTCTTGAACATCTTGTGTCATGTTGAGCCACCACCATTGACATTGGAGGGTACTCAAGGTCTTGTCCACACCCATGTGACCCACGATAGGTAAATCATGGGTGTCTTGAAGGTGCACAAGTCAAAGATCACCTTTAGCTGGAACATAGATCCGGTCTTCATGGAATAAAAGACCCTCGTTGATGGAGAAGGTGTTGTACTCCTTATCGCATGCTGTAAGGCAACCATGCACCATTTGGAAGAAGAGATCTTGGTGTAGAGCTGATTGAAACTCGTTTTGGACCTTGGAGTCAACTGACACCGTTGAAATTGCCATTGTGATGAGAGGAAGAGACTTCAAATCAGGTCGTCATGATAAAGCATCAAGGATGACATGGAACCAACCTTGTTTGTACTCAAGTTTTGATGTCATACAGTTGGAGTTATTCCTCTCATCAATGATGTCGACTCTTCATGTATTCCAAGTGTAAGGTCTGCAACAATGGTTTGTGATCAGTTTGCATGATAACTTGTTTCCCCAAGAGGTAATGCCTCCATACCTTGGTGGCGTAAACCATTGCAAGTTGTTCTCAATCTTGAGCAAAGTAATTTTGTTCAGCCATATTGAGTCGGCAAGACACAAAGGCAATGGGATGGAGTCCATTTGGGAATTCTTGTTGTAGCACGGCTCCAATTGCAAAGTTAGAAGCATCAAAATCAACCACACAGGGTAGTTGAGGATCATATGGTTGAAGAATGGGTGTTGAAGACACCATATGCTTTAACTTTTGGAATGCTTCTTCATGCTCGGTGGTCCACTAGAAGCTTGAGTTATTTCCCAAGAGGTTAGTCAATGGTGCAACCACATGAGCATAATAATGGATGAACCGTCGGTAAAAACTGGCCAATCCATTGAATGCCCTTACTTCTATAGCATCCTTTGGGGTAGGCCAATCAATAATGGCCTTGATCTTCTCTTCTTCCATCTTGGTCTCCTCTAATGAGATCTTATGACCCAAAAAGGTAACCTCTTCTCACACATGATTCATGTTATCTACCTTTATCTTACTATAAATGAAGATATCATCCAAGAACACCACCACGGACCGATCCAATAGTCCATCCAACACCCAATGCATCTGATCCATGAAGACTGCTAGAGCATTAGTGAGTCCAAGGTATGGGCATTTTGAGTGGAGTGTTCTAGCTTTTGGATTGCTTATTGAGCCCACGATAATCAATACAAAAACAAAGTCTTCCATCCTTCTTTGGAACAAATAGTACCGGTGCTCCCCAAGGAGAGGTACTTTGTCGTATGAAGTCCTTCTCCAAAAACTCTATAAGTGTTGTTTGCAACTCCTCCAACTCCTTTGGTGAGAGCCAATAGATCGTTCTACTCATTGGTGTACTCCTTGGCAATAGCTCAATCTTGAAGGTTATACCTCGATCGGAGGGTGATCCCTTTGGCAGATCATCTGGAAACACGTCTGCAAACTCCTTAACTATCCGATCAACCATTGCTTGATGAGGCTCTTGGTCCTCCATAGATTGTTCTTGTGCAATCGGCTTGATCTACACCACAAATATAGACTTATCTTCCTCCAAAGCTTGCTCTATGGTTGCTTTATTAACCAACTTCTCTTCTAGGGACTCATTTCTCTTCCAAGCTTGCTCCATGGTTGCCTTCTTGGCAAACTTCCCATCTTGGGACTCCACTTCCTTCAAGGTTTGCTCTATGGCTACCTTCTTGACAAACTTCCCATCTTGGGACTGACTATTCTTAAGTGTCTTACTCAGAGGTGCCAAACAACCTCATCTAAAATTCCTACCTTGGTGTTGTACTTGAATTTGGCATTGGGTCCAATCAAATTGAACCTTATAACGTTCAAGCCAAGGTAGACCCAGAATGATATCATAGTGTAGAGGTGTCACTTCAAACCTCATACACTCCAAATACTCCTTCCTAATCTTGAGGGTAACAAGATGTGAGGTGCGGAATGCATAACTCTTTCTACCATCCACCATCATCAAACTACTTCCAATCACTGGCTTGATAAGAATACCCAATTCCTTTGCTACTTGCATAGACATGCAATTCTCTGAACTTCCATAATCAGCCAAAATCCTACAACCCCAATTAGATATCATACCTTGCAAGTGAAGCAAACTTGCATAGGTCAAGCCTTCAATCTTATTGGAACTAATCAATAAGCTCCCAATAGGTAGCTCAAAATCTCCTATTGGGATTCTTTGTTTCCCTGATCATTCAATTCTACAAACTCTATTTGGGCAACTTGTTGAGGTTGTTCATTCCTAAGTGGACATTCAACAATGCGATGTCTAACTTGGTGACAATAAAAAAAACCTCCATTTGTTGCAATCTTTCTCTATCTACTGCACCAAGTGGCCTTTGTTGGATAACATCAATCTCCATTGGTGTTGGTACTTCGTATTGTATCAATAAGCTTGGGGTAAGTCAAGGTCAAGACCAAGTTGTTGCAACCAAGGAATCAAAGCACTCAGCCAATTGCATGGCTTCTTCTATGTTTTGTTCTTGCATGGTCACCTCCAATTTGGTTTGTAACTTCAATCCCCGTACAAATCGATTCAGAACTTCTCCTTCTTGTATATCTGGAATTTGCATGATGATGTTATGTAATTGTGTGATGTAGCCTCTTACTAAGCCAATTTGCTTCAACTCCGCCAATTTATCTCGTGCGGCTCGGGTGGCATTTATAGTTTGAAATTGACCAAGTATTGCATCCTTGAATTCTGTCTATATCAAGATTGGTGCAACAATCTGTCATTTAGCTCGCTCTACTTAGAATCAACACCAAAGTTTTGCAACACCATCTAATTGGCTAGAAGCCAAGAGAATCTGTTTCTGTTCATCTTGAAGATTGGTGGTTTGCAATCAAACACAAAATTCTCCACTATGCTTGGAGGATTCTTGCCTTCAAACACCTTGGGTTTTGGAGATCAAATATGATCTTCTCCATCTTGGACTGGCGCTCTCTCTATATGTTCTTGTTGTTGTTGGTCCTGTTCATCCAAGAATCGAGTAAGGTGCTCGATTTGTTACTACATCGCAAGGATAACGTCCAATATTGCCAGTAGAGCTCTTACTCTATCCTTCTACTCCTAATTTATCTAATTGATTAACACATAGATACAACACGTCCGTCTTTCTCCATCAATGACAACCGAAAGTATCAAGGGTTCCTCAGACATGGTGATTATATGTAGAAAATCCTGCCCAAAGTGTGAGGTGATGAATTGTGTGAAGTGGTGCTTAGGTAATATCTGGACATGAAAATCCCAATGGTTTGGCGGAAGTGGATTTGGTGGTCCATAAATTCCATCCATCCCATTCATGCTCTGATACCAATGTAAAAGACCGAGACCGAGGAGAGAAATCAGAGAATAAAAACTCACATTGGGACACTTAAATGTGAGAAAACTCCAAATGCCTAGCATAAGCTTTGGCTTTGGTATTTATAGGTAGCATACGAGGCCCTTGAGAAGCTTCTCAAGAAGCTTCCTCAAGCCGCTTTCTTAGAGTGCAAGCCAAGTTAACTAGGAAGCTTCTTGAGAAGTTTCCTTCTAGAAGTCACCTACTTGGCATGCAAGCTAAGCTAGTTGGAAGCTTCTAGAAGCTTCCTTCAAGAAGCTACTTACTTGAGGTGCAAGCTAAGCTAGTCGGGAAGCTTCCCAAGAAGCTTCCTAGATACTTCTGGAATATTCTAGGCTAATTTGTCTTATGTGCTACTTCCTAAGCCCAACTAACTTCATCGCTAAACTCCATATTGTTATACTAAGTGCACTCTCTTTTGTGATGAGGTCCACCACAAGTCCAATGAGCAACAACACCATTCAATGGCTATTGTTGACCCAAAAATAGAGGTAAGGGTCTAGCTACCCTAGGCTCTCCACTAGCTCTATCGGATTTAGGCTATTCATCCTACCCTTGAAAATTAACATGGCGTGGTGCACTCTACTGCACTCAAGAAGAAGTAATAGCTATGGATGAGGTCTTCCTACCAAATCTAAATGTCACCACTCTCTCCTCCACCATGTTGAGCTCAATATGCTCAGCCAAACCAAAGACTACTACCAAAGTTGGTGAGTAGTAGCCTATAACAATATAGCATTACAAACTCTACATTGCAACTCCTTGTCCAATATCCCATATTGAAAAATAGATTGTTTGGGCCTCAATAACTCTTTGAGTAAAATTGATCAACCATCTCATGCAAGTGTATGCCTCACATAGGCTCTCTCCCGCCGTTCTTTGGAACTCCTACAAGCTCCTCAACTTGTTAGTCCCCCCTCACTAGTAGTTTTGCCTCAAACATTGGAAGAACTCTACCATGGAGTTCAACCTCAATACTACACCACCTCTTGTATTAGACCTCCACTCATGGTAACACCATCTCTAAGAGATCCACCAATGCTATTAAAGTTAGAACTTGTTAGTACTACCAATATACCCTTAGAAACTAAGCCAAAAGTGATGGAGATATAGTTTGAAGACTAATATTGTCTCCTCCCTCATTGGGAATTAAGAAACATGTTGACACGAAGTGCCACTCCAAGTAAACCCATTGTGTACTACAATGCTATCTCATCTAGAATCCCCAAAGAACTCCGTCATGACAAAGTAACCAGAAATTGCAACCCGTGATCATAACCACCACAAGTACCCCATTAAGTGCCAACATGTAACAATATGGAGTTTAGCAACAAAGTTAGTGGGGCTAACAAAGTAGCAAATAAGACAAATTAGCCTAGAATATTTTGGAAGTATCTAGGAAGCCTCTTGGGAAGTCTCCCGGCTAGCTTAGCTTGCACCTCAAGTATATAGCTTCTAGAAGGAAGCTTCTAGAAGCTTCCAACTAGCTTAGCTTGCACACCAAGTATACGGTTTCTAGAAGAAAGTTTCTTGAGAAGCTTCTTGGTTAACTTGGCTTGCACTCTAAGAAAGCGGCTCAAGGAAGCTTCTCAAGGGCCTTGTATGCTACCTATAAATATCTATAATACTCTAAGGACAAGAGAAGAGAGAAAACACAAATTTCACACTCAATCATCCGATGCCCCAAAGGAGCACCTTCTCTTTATTATATACACAAAGAGGATCTCCTCCAAGGAAGCTCCACCATAGGATTAGGCACATAGATAGGTGACATGTCAGCAAGCTTCACCCTTGGATTACTTACTTGGATGGGTGACATGTCGGTCCTAGTCCTATCTAGTTGGTCAAACAAGCTTTGACCAAAAAATCTTCCTATAGGAATCTCAAAATCATGTGGGTGAGGTACCATTGGAAAACTCTTGATGAGAAAAAGCAAGGGGGAGGAAAGGCCAACCTTCTCTCCTTTGGAGAAGAAACTAGAATGTTTTTGAGGCCTAATTCATCCATTTAGGCCTCCAAAATTGCCTTCAAAGATTTCAGGCATATTTTGGTTCCTACTCTATTAGTAGAAGTCCTCTTTTGGTGATATCTCTTTTTGATTTGTTTAGTCTATCATATGCAACATCCTTTTAGATGTTATCAAACCAATTTCTCACCTTTAAATCAGATGTCTAGCTATTGGTTCTAAGGTTTTCAAGTCTATTTTGGTTTCTACCCTACTAGTAGAAGTATTCTTTTGGTGATACTTCTATCTGATCTATTTTGACCATCATGTATAACATCATTCTATATATTACCAAAATGAATTTCACATCTAGATCATATGGCTAGCTCTTGGTTTTACCATACCAAAGTTGAAGCTCATGCTAGGCATTTGGAGTTGAGGAGAGACATTCTGGTGTAATTGGTAGATTAGGAGGATAGAATGGATGCTCCGGGAGGACAATATCAAGTGCCTCTCTTTCCATTCTTGAATCCATTCAACATCAAGATTATGTACATTCAGCGCGAGCAAGTGAGAGTGTATTTGGTTTTTCACTTCAGGGCAGAGTTCATGGATACAATAATGAATTTGCCAAACCCAGTGATTTTGCCTGTAGTGATTTACAATAGAGAGTGTAATTTGATAATTTACATTTTGTTGTGATGGATTTGAATGTCCCAAATCCTTTCCCTTTTAACACTCAAGTAGAAATTTGTTATGTAGTAAGACCGAAAGTGATGTTTAGGGATTTTGTGGTCAGGAATTTTGGTGAGGAATATTACCAACGAGTGGTAGCTTCTAAGGCCCCAATGGTAGCTCCAATAGTTTGTGCACCCTCCAGGATGATCATATTAACTCTCTATTGAGTTTAAGGTATAGCAATCAAGTGTTACAAGAACCATGGATCCATAGTTGCAGGAATTGGTGCAAGGAATGCAGGGGATGTTGAACAAATTTTGAGAGATTAAGATGACCATGGAGGCGTTACAAAGTCAAGCGCAGACCCTCAGGAATGATCAAGCAATGCAAGAAGAAGAGCCGTCTTAAAATCCAAAACCTGCTACTGAAGTACTTGGAGAGGCACTCGTGCCTACAAACCCTATCAACAATGAAGCCACATTACTACTCTGGATCAAGAAGACCTGCAACATCGAGCCTTACAAGGAGCAGCATACGATGGGAGTAGTGGAGAACTGGATCTTGAGAATGAATCAATATTTTCAGTTGTTCTCAACAGAGATCACCAAGCATGATGCAGGCGTGTTTGCATGTGGGTACTTGATTGATAAAGCCCTCACATAGTATGATACTTGAGAACGATCCATGTTGGCCGAGAGAAGGAAGGTCACATGGACAACAATGCAAGAAGGATTGTTGAAGAATTTCCAATCGGTGGATGTTGTGCAGATGGCCCGGATCCGACTATGGGGATTGAAACAAAAGAACAACATACAAGTGTATGTGGAGGCATTTTTGGATCTACAAGTTGCAATAACCAACATGAGTCCAGCAGGGGTTCTCGACAATTTCAAACAAGGGTTGAAGGAGCAAATTCGCCAAGAAATCATGGTACAAAATCCTCGCATGATATTTGAAGCCATTTCTTGTGCACAAAGAATAGCAGGAGCATTAGCTAGAGGTGAAGAAGTAGCTCTACCTCAACATTATCGGGCAGAAATGCCACCCATGGGTAGACTAGTACCAATGGAATTAGGCAACCTTTGGTTTCAAGACCAAGGAGCACAACCGCTTCAAGGAGAACGAAGACGGGTAGAAGAATGGAGAGATGGAGTCCCACGAGGAGAAGGAACTCGATGAGAACAATGCCGTTGTTACAATTGTGGTTGTATTGGGCATATATCTACCAACTATCGTGCTCAACTTCCAAGAGGCCCTCGACCTTCATACAAGTGATCTTTGAACAACATGGAGAGATGCACTGAAGAGGAGGAGGTGGAAATCACTTTGAAAAATGAAGATTGCCAGTAAATGTACCTCGCGGCCTTATTGGATCAATAAGGAAGCAAAAAAGTGAGGGAAGGAAGAAGACAAGCGCACAAAGGTACCGAAAGGCAACCTCACAATTGATTGTATCAAATGGGGTCCTAGAAGGCAATCAAGTGAGAGTGTTAATAGATCCGAGAGCCATAGAGAATTTCTTGTCTCGCTCTATTGCAATAAGATTGGGAATGGATCTAAAGAGAGATGAGAGTGAAGAAGTAGAGTTACCTAACGGACAAATAGAGAGAATTCAATCATTACCCAGGCGGGCAACACTCTCTGTAGGAAAATATCAAGAAGCAATTGAGTAGTGAATGATACAATTAGCTCATTATGATGCAATCTTAGGTATGCCATGGATGGAGCATTACAATCCTATGGTAGATTGGAGGAAGAAAGTAGTGAGAACCCACCAATGGTTGATCATTGGGGTTAAAGAAAAACCACATAGGCAAGAATTGCCTCTCTATGTCATAGGGACAACAACTATCTGTAAGACTGATAGGTGTTTCATGGGTCTAATAAGAGAAGTCTAGAGTGCAAAACTTGAGGACAAATTCCTAAGAAATTGAAGGATGTTGTAAATGAGTTTCAAGATGTCTTTCTTGATGATCTACCCTCAGGATTATCACCAAAAAGGAGAGTAGATCATAAAATTGAGACACTCCCGAGAAAGATACCTCCCTGTAAGGCCCCATATCGCCTATCACCTCATGAGTTGGAGGAGTGCAAGAATCAAATTGAGGATATGTTGCAGAAAGGGTTCATCCAACCTAGCGTATCAACATATGGGGCTCCAGTCTTGTTTGTGAAGAAGAAAGACGGTACAATGCGCATGTGCATTGACTATCGGGGTCTCAATCAGCAAACAATGAAGAACAAATACCCCTTACCTCGCATGGATGATCTATTGATCAATTCAATGGAGCAAGACACTTCACCAAACTAGATTTGTGGAGCAGTTTTAATCAAATCCAAATTGCAAAGGAGGATGTGTACAAGACTGCCTTTCAAACTAGGTATGGCCACTTCGAGTATCTTGTGATGCCTTTTGGTCTCACCAACGCACCTGCCACTTTCATGAGTCTAATGAATGACATATTTTGTCCATATTTGGATAAGTTTGTCATTGTCTTCCTGGATGACATCTTAGTATATAGTAGCCCGATGATGGAACACAAACAGCATCTACAAGAAGTCCTCTAGATTCTAAGACAGAATCAATTGTGTGCCAAAATCTCAAAGTGTGAGTTTGGCAAGTCTGAAATTGACTACTTGGGGCATAGAGTAAGTGTAGAGGGTATTCAAGTATTGACAGATAAAATAGAGGTCATTCAAAAATAGACTGCGCCAGAAGATCAGACTCAACTCAAGAGCTTCTTGGGTTGGACGAGATTCTATCGTCAATTTGATAAGGACTTCTCCAAGGTTACACAACCTTTAATAGCACTACTTGGCAAGGGGAAGAAGTGGACATGGGGAACTGCACAAGAGTTGGCCTTTCAAGAATTGAAAGCCACCTTGCTACATGCACCAATCTTGAAGTGGTATGACCCAAAACATCCAATCAAGTTGGCTATAGATTCATCAAGCGTAGCAATTGGAGCAGTCCTACAACAAGAGTGGCATGACGAATGGCATCCCATTGTATATTTCTCTCGAAAGTTGTTATCAGCAGAGCGTAACTACCACACCACAGAACGAGAAGAGTTGGCCATTGTCCTAGCAACCAAGCATTGGAAGCACTATCTGGGCAAGAAGGCATTTGTGGTAGAGATAGACCACAAACCTCTAGTCTACCTCAAGATGCAAAAGGATCTATCTCGTCGCCAGTGGTGACAACACTTCAACATGACAATCACCTACGTTGAAGGTAAAAAGCAACTTGCAGATGCATTCACTCGCATGTCAATGGCAAACAACTTGGTGGTAGAGGTTCAAATTAACCCTAAATTCTGGCTAGAAATTCTGGCGGCTACAAAAATTGATCCACAGATTGTAGAAGGGCAATTATCCAAGTGCGTCACCAACACCTAAGGACTCACCTTTAGTGATGGCAGATTATGGATTCCAAATGTCCCAAAATTGTGCACCACCATTCTAGCGGAATGTCATGATTTGGCCATTGCAGGTCATGTTGGAGTGGACAAGACCTTGGATGCAGTCCAACGCCATTACTATTGGCCCAAGATGAGCGACAATGTGATGGACTATATGCGCAGTTGCTTACTTTGTCAACAGAACAAAGCTTCTAATCAAGCTCCTGTAGGGCTCTTGCAACCTCTCCCCACTCCTACACAACGTTGGGAACAGGTGTGTATGGATCTCGTATGTGAATTACCCAAGACCACATCAAGATTTGACTCCATCGTGGTCTTTGTGGACCGGCTCAGCAAAATGATTCATGTATGCCCTACCACCAAGGAAGTGACCGCTCCACAACTTGCTCAATTATACTTAGATGCAGTCTTCTCTTACCATGGCTTGTCTCGAGTACTCATCACCAATAGGGGTACTCAATTCACTAGTTTGTTTTGGTGCACCATCTTTGATTTCTTCAAAACCAAGTTGGCCATGTCCACAACTTACCACTCACAAACAGATGGACAAACCAACCAGGCTAATCGCACTATTGAAGACATGTTACGGGGCTTCACCTTAGAAGAGCAAGAGAGGTGGGACATCCTACTCCCGTTGGTGGAATTCACTTACAACATTCAGTGAATGCCTCCACCCAGGTCACTCTGTTCTTCCTCATGTGTGGTGAGCATCCCTTCACACCTTCTAGCTTGATGAAGATCCGTCCAGTGGCTACCAAGGTCGATGCAGTCAACACATTTGTTTCTAGAATCCAACAAGGGGTGAAGTGCGCTCAGCACAAATTATAGATTGCACAAAATTGCTAAAAGCAGTATGTTGATGCACACCATAGGCACATGGAGTTCAATGTTGGGGATCAAGTGTGGCTATCGACAACCAACCTCACATTAGTGGGACCTCGTTTTATTGGGCCTTTCCCAATTCTCTGTCGAGTCGGCGCTGTGGCCTATCACCTTGAGCTACCACCACACATGAAGATCCATCCAGTGTTCCATGTTTCCCTACTACGCAAATATGCTCCCTGATCAGGCTTGGGTCATTCCACACAAGACATTTGACCTTGTCCGACACTTGTTGATGGCAACAAGGAATATGAAGTGGAGCATATTCTCCAAAAATGCATGCATGGTACTCGTCATCCACTGGTGGATTATCTTGTCCTGTGGAAAGGTTACCCTCTCTATGAAGCAACCTGGAAATCCGCTGCCAATTTGACACATGCACCGGTGTTGGTGCAAGCATTTGAGCAACAATTGCACAACGAGGACGTTGCGTCTTAAAAAGAGGGAGGTTTGTAATACCAAGAGCTACCCATATGATCTAGATGTGAAATTTGGTTTGGTTGTATAACATCTGGAATGATGTTATACATGATGGTCAAAATAGATTAGATGGAAGTATCACCAAAAGGGTACTTCTACTAATAGAGCAGGAAACCAAAATAGATTTGAAAACCTTAGAACCAATACCTAGACATATGATTTGAAGGTAAGAATTGGGTTGGTAACATCTGGAAAGATGTTACACAGGATGGACTGAATAGATCAGAAAGAGGTATCACCAAAAGGGGACTTCTACTAATAGAGTTGGAACCAAAATATGCCTGAAATCTTTGAAGGTAATTTTGGAGGCCTAAACGGATGAATTAGATCTCAAAAATGAGTAGATTCCCCCCCCCCCCAACAGAAGAAGGGCTTGCCTTACCTCCCCTTAGCTTTGTCTCATCAAGAGCTTTCCAATGGTACCTCACCCACGTGATTCTATGATTCCTACAGAAAGATTCCCTAAAAGATTCCCTCTGGTCAAAGCTTGTTTGACCAACCAGATAGGACAAGGACCGACATGTCACCCATCCAAGTAAGTAATCCAAGGGTGGAGCTTGCTGACATGTCACCTATTTATGTACCTAATCCTATGGTGGAGCTTCATTGGTGTAATACCAAGAGCTAGCCATATGATCTAGATGTGAAATTCGGTTTGGTAACATCTAGAATGATATTATACATGATGGTCAACATAGATAAGATAGAAGTATCACCAAAAGAGTACTTCTACTAATAGTGCAGAAACCGAAATAGACTTGAGAACCTTAGAACCAATAGCTAGACATATGATTTAAAGGTGAGAATTGGTTTGGTAACATCTGGAAGGTTGTTACACATGATGCACTAAACAGATCAGAAAGAGGTATCACCAAAAGGGGACTTCTACTAATAGAGTAGGAACCAAAATATGCCTGAAATCTTTGAAGGCAATTTTGGAGGCCTAAACGGATGAATTAGGCCTCAAAAATGTGCAAATTTGTCCCCAATTGAGGAAAGGCTGGCCTCCCTCCCCTTGCTTTGTCTCGTCAAGAGCTTTCCAATGGTACCTTACTCATGTGATTTTGAGATTCCTACAGGAAGATTCCCTAAAAGATTCCCTTCGGTCAAAGCTTATTTGACCAACCAGATAGGACCTAGATCAGACATGTCACCCATCCAAGTAAGTAATCCAAGGATGGAACTTGCTGACATGTCATCTATCTGTATCCCTAATCCTAGGGTGGAGCTTCCTTGGAGGAGATCCTCTTGGTCTATATAATAAAGAGAAGGTGCTCCTTTGGAGCATCGAATGTTTGAGTGTGCAATCTTTGCTTTCTCTCTTCTCTTGTCCTCGGAGTATTACAATTGGAGGAGATCCGCTTTGCCTATATAATAAAGAGAAGGTGCTCCTTTGGGGCATCCAAGTTTGAGTGTGAAAGTGTGTGTTTCTCTTCAGGCCCTGACCCTGGTGCCTCCCGCACGACGCTAGGAGGCAGCCAACACCGCACATAGGCGCCCATGGACGGTGCCCGTAGGCGCAGCTGCGCTGGATGGCGTTGCTAAACAGTGAAAGAGATGCTAGGGGCCACATGCAGCCCCGCGAAAGTGTTGGGTGCCGTGCTGTGGAGTTCCTCCTACGGGAAGGCGCTCACGCGTAGGGGTTTAGGGTTTGGGGATGGCACAGGAGGATGCTGGGAGGCGCTGATGATTTGGAACCAATAAACTTGAAATAAATGAAAATCAATGAAAATCTTGAAGTGGAATGAAGAGCAAACAATGAAGAAGGTTTGAAGAATACCTTTGGCCGTGGATAGTGAAGTCCAAGAGTTATTTTGAGGCCCATTACATCTAGATAGATCTCCTAAATTCCAAAAACAGTAGTTCAAATCTGATGTTTGTCCAGCCAGCACCACTTGATGAAATTGGGTGGGTGTTGAATGCTATGGAATGCTATGAGCCAATCTCCTTCATGTCATGCCCATCAACTATCTTTTCATATCCCCAGATTTCTGCCATGGTTCAAATTGAATCTGCTCTCAGTCTCTTGAATGCTCTCCTTATCTTTCTTCTCAATCTCTCCTTGTCGTTTCTCTAGAGTCTCCAAAGCACTCTAACTAGAAATGTGAATGGAATTCTTCCTCTCAACTAAACTCTCAAAATTTTAACTCTCCCAGGCTCCTCATAGCGAGTTGGTCTCCTTCGAGTTGGGCTTCAACCAATTTGCCTCATTCAAGTGACTATATTTCCTTCCGAACACCCCACTCTCAAAATGGATCTTTCTCCTTTGAACTCACACACCCTCGCAAAATGACACTTTCTTGTTCCAACACCCCACACACTCGCAAACTTTCTAACACCTCCACACCCACGAGAATGACATGAATTGAAAAGAAGAAGGTCTATATAACCCAGTTAGTTGCAAAAAAAGTCAATACCAAACATACTAAATGTACACTTTGGAGGAAAAATTTCCTTTTTCAACCAAAAGAACTCAAATCCCAAGTGGCAACATGCGGCACTCCATGTCACCAACCGGCCAAGCAAGCATTGCATATGCCTACCTGTGCATTTAATATTTGTGCATATTAAAGTGTAGTCCGCAATGTCCGCCAGTGACTATGAGCACAATTGAGTGGCGCCGATAGGCGCCACTTGGTGACCCAGAAGCATTTTTTATGTTTGTGAGCAGCCCCCGCGTGTACGAGTGTGTATGAGCGCCATCTTACAGTGTCTACAATATCGGCACATTTTTTTCCAACAACATCCAACAAGTGACTTTCAAGTGTAAACTTGCTAAACACCACACCTTGTAAGTGTAAACTGAGGCTTTACAAATGTACAGATTAAGCTTCATAGAATTCTTTTTGCATCCTTTGAATTCTTATCCCAATATTACATCAAGATACACTCATGGTCTAAGATAAAGACTCATGGTCTAAGTTACCAGACTATGAGATATGAGATGAATAACTGAAAAATATATATTTCATTATATGGAATCTCAATCAATCAAGTATATCATTGTTATAATCAAGGCAATGTTGCATCACCCTTTATCTACTTTCTTCTCTATTAAGTTAAATACCATTAAAAGACATTTCTAGATCTATTTGAGTTTCCTTTGTAAATCCGCCATCGTCCTTTAACCAAAGGTCAGACCTATTGATTAAAAAATTATGTAAAATAATACACACCGATACACACTTTAACAAATAAGCATTTCTACTATTGTCTTTCAGTTGCACTTTTAGCTTGCGAAGAGAATGCCATCTAGCTTTCAATACTCCTATACAATCCTCATTTATCACTCTTGCCTTTGCTAAATATTTATTAAACTCTTGCTTGTCCTCTGAGCGAGCCTGCTTGAAAGCAGGGACTAGGTGATGCATGAGTACATAACCCAAATCTCCTAAAAGGTACTCCTTTGCCTCAAAAGTGCGACAACTCCCTCTTAGGTTCAAATCATTCCATAGTGACAATTTTTTCAAACAAGTCATGTCATGACATGACACTAGCGTTCCTGCAAATAAAAAAGGCCATACTTTTAGTAAACTATACAAAAGGATCACCAATGCATTGCAAAAATACCTAACAAAACAATACATAACATAAAACATACCTCCGGAAAAATGTATAATTCTCCTTTTATCATCACAAATAACTTGGCCGTTTATAGAATATGAACTCTTGCAGCTGAAATATATTTCCCTGTCTACAATTAGTTGGGCTGCAAGAGGAAACAATGTTCCACTACCAAACCAACACAATTGGGAAAACCTTTCTGTGCAAAAACAATGGATATCCTCCTCCTCTCCTTGAGTTTGTGCCAAGCAACTTGACTCCTCATCACATCTAATATGGTTGTCATAACTCTATCAGTAAAAGCAATTGTTGAACCAACACTAATGCCCCAAATATTTAAACCCCGTGCAACATAAGCTCCATTGCCATGATGCACAAATCTATCCAATGCTAGGGCAACTTGGATCCACACAAGTGTTTGCTCCCTTCGGTACCTTTTCTCAAATATCGTGTGAGTCTTAATCAAATCCACTAATGTTGAAAAAAGAATCCCCATCCATTCTAGTAAGCTGGCAAAAGGCCTTAGTATCTAGATTTCTAAAATACTTCTTCACAAACTCTCTACTACGAGGGTAAGTAACACAAGGTTCCAAGTATCGATGAGTATGTGCATACTCCCATCCACTAATAAAACATTCTAGTATATCTAAATCTCCTCCTAATTCCTTGTCTTCATCTTCTAATCCTTGTAGCGATATCTCCAAATCTAACCGAATTATCCATTGAATACATTTTCTAATATTTCTGGTTAGTTCTAAACAAGTGCTCCCTCTCGGCATGATTTTACTCAATTTGCAATCACCACAGATAACTCCTTATCGACGAAGGGGCATCTCTCTTCTCAGCAAAGGGGTATCTCTCTTCCCGGTGAAATTTCAGCAAAAGTGCATCTCTATTCTCTATGCGCACAAAAAAACCATCTCATCAATTTTATTCTATAACAAGAAAACAAGTTCATGAATTTCATTTCATCACTCAAGGGGGAAGAAGGGTATACATTTCATACTCGTACAAGAGACAATCTTTTTAAATAATGAAATCAAGAGTAACACTTCAAACAAAATCACTCCTCCTTCTAACCTTCCCCACTACTCGCACTCAAATCTTCACAATCCAAACAAATTCACTCCCCCTTCCACCTCAGGCTATGGGTCTCTCAAATCTTCATCGTGCGGTCAATTTTTGCATGCCCTCAAATCTTTCCACTCATGCTCCCTCCAATCGTCCTCAATGGTAAAAATTTGCCGGGTTGTTGCTCGTCATTCCATTACCATGGGTGTTCTCGAACATCGAGGATGCTCCTTTTGGTGGCCGTCACTCTAACCCTAAACAATAACTTTATTAACCTCAATGTGCAATCAATGCACTACGAAGTGATAACGAAAATTCATTAGCTCTTATTTTCTACTAACTCTCTCATACGGAATGTGATAATAATAATAATAAGGCTCGATCTCCGTAACAATCCCTTTTCTACCTCCGTCCCACACCGTACCCATTTAGTCAACGTTTTGTAATATGAAATGTTATGAAATTACATATAACTATTTCTGAAATCCCCTAATATCACAAAACCTTGATGAGTATACGTAATTTACTGTAGTTTACACGTCAGCATGTCGCCGCACACCGACACACCCATCTTGGCCAGCAAGAAACAAACTCTCCGTTAGTAGACCTGTAGTAACTTTCGCGAAAGTAGAGCGAACAGACATTGGGCTCGAGGAGAGAATCGGACGAGAGATATGAAATTGGAGAGGGGAAATCGAAAGAGTCCGGAGATTGTCAGCCGGATCGAGGATTTTGGACCTTGCATTGTGTCGTTACGTTCGCTGGGAAAGGAAGTGTAATTTGGCACGGGAGAGGAGAGGTGTGGATATTGGAGTTATTGATCAATTTGGAGGAAGATTTCGTCAAATTGTGTCTACAGAAATTGAGTTTAGGAATTAAGAAGGAGTGAGGGGAGATTCGTGAGAGATGGGGGGAGGAGGAGAGGAGACGAGTATGGACAAGGTGATGAGGGATCCGGGAGCGGTTGCGCTGATAGTTGGGAAATTGTGGAGTACGCAGGATAGGTATGCCGCCGCTTTAGTTTGTAGGTTATGGCATGATGCGGTGGTATGGCAGGCCACGAAATTGACATTGCGGTCGAGGGATTCGCTTCCTCATGTGGTGAAAACGTTTAAGCATATTGTTGCTTTGAATTTGAGTTGCTGCGATGAGAAGTTGACGAACTCTGATTTGGAGTATTGCGCCATGTCGTTTGGGCATTTGCGGTCATTGAGTGTCGGTCATACGGATCATGATCAGGAAAGTATAACTGATGAAGGGATCTTGGCCTTTGCCGAAAGGTGTGGTTATTTGGAGGAAGTAAAGCTTGCGAATCTTGCCAGAGTAGGAGATGCGGCGATTCAGGGATTAAGCAAGGGTTGTCAGTCGCTTCGGTGCTTGAACCTTCAGCATTGTAGAATCATGGGAGATGATGCTTTAGACGCCATTTGTGAATTTGGTAACCTAGAGGAACTTCATCTGAAAGGCGAATTTAAATTTACACCCGGTGGATTGGCCAGAATTGGGCTGCACTGCAGTGGTCTGCTCACAGTTAGCTTTGCCCTTGGGGATACGAAGATTAATACGGCGTTGAAGGCGTTAGCCGAAGGTTGCCCTAAATTGCGGGACTTGACTTTGAGATTCAGACTAGCGAATCTGAGAGAGCTTGCAAACTGCACAAATTTACGTTCTTTCTACGTGGAATCCGACCTAGCGTGGGATCGAGGAGTAAATATGGACGAGGCTGTTGTAGCAATTGCCAAAGCAAATAAGAGCCTGAAAGAATTTTCATTTCTTACCAAGGGTGGACTATTGAGCGATGGTGCGGTTATAGGAGTGATTCTCGCGTGCCCGTTGCTCGAAACTCTTCGGTTGGAGGCAGCAAATTTGACAGACGCGGCATTGATGTGCATCGTGACCTGCAAGTCGTTGCAGAATCTTGTTTTGGATAATCTGAGGAGTACGGGACAAGGACTGACAGAAATAGGTCAATGTGGATTGGGCTTGACAACTTTATCTTTGAGAAATGCAAGAAGAGTTCGAGACATGGAGATGCAAACTTTGATGCACGGTAACGGACGGTTGATTTCTTTGGATCTACAGTACTGTGAGGGACCGTCTGCCATTGGGTTTTCAGCAATTGCTGCATGCAGAAATTTACAGTTTCTGGACCTGAGTGCAACGGAGGTAGATGATATGAGCTTGCTAGCCATTGGCAGGGAGATACCCAACTTGAAGCGGTTGATTCTGGAGAAGTGCAAGAATATCACTAGCATGAAGGTTCTCAGGAACTTCACAAGTTTGGAAACCCTAAACTTGGATCACTGCCCATTCGTCACGGATATCGAATTAGAAGAGTTGACGAAGCATAGTTCTCGTCTTATACACTTGAGTTTAGCTTTCCAACCCAGGGTGACTGATAGGGGCCTCGCACACTTGGGGAATTGCCAAATGTTGCGGAGTTTACGAGTATCATATTGCCCATCCGTTCTTGGCGATGGCGTGGTTGCAGTTGCTAGAGCTTGTCGGGGATTTAATCATGTGGTCTTCAGCTACAAATTTCGCAATTCTTCGACTTACGAGGCTCTCAAAGAGCAGTCTTGCAGAATTAGTCTAGAAATGGACGAGATGGCTTTGGTGCCATTCGGATACCACTGTAGTTCTGTATAGAATGGCCAATCATCTTTTGGTGTGTGGTCAGACACTTCCTCAGATGATTATATCGCAGTCATTGTGTATAATCAATGTACGTAATACGATGAGGAACGTCAGCCGGACGATAAGTAGGACGTGTTTGTAGCTGCTGCGGAACACGCCCCCTACGTGATTCAATTTCTAATGTGTACTGTAAGTGACCTTAGCCTGTTCATAAGTAGAAATGTGTTGCTTATCTCTTTCATATGTCCATTACTAGAAGGCAATGAAGGAGAGCTGCGGGTGGAGAGGAGTTTAAAGCCTTTAGTTACGGTAAGCTTGGACTCCGCATGGCATCCCCATTCGTGTGTTCTGATTCAAAGGAGACAGAAGAGAACAACCATATCCCACGCTGGTTGTATTATGGTGCTACACGGTTCATCCTACACTGGCCTCTTTCTTCAAACACGTATTTGCTCAAAATTATTCTGGAACTCTTAAGCTGCTGTATTCCACTACTGAAGTTATTGCTCTGTTAAGTCACTTTAGGGTTCATGGTTTATCTGGTTTGGTGCTTTCCTTATGTGTACAACTTTCAGAAAGATCAAGAGGCCAACCGTGTGTATTATATACCTAAGCTGACCAATCTCTCTATATCTGGCCGCACTGAAATGCCATTCCTTCGATGCACTTTTTGTCTTGCTTTTCGTACTTCCGAATTGTTTGTCACGCGAGTTTACTGATAGATGGACTAAGTGCTTGGATAATCTGAATCTAACATCGGTCACATCATCGTTCACGCGAGGAAACTGGTGAATCTTAGTTTTGGTGGCGAGGCCATATTAGACTGTAGACAAAGTTGAGTTAGTCAACTGATGATTACTGATAGGCTAGTTGATTCGCATGCTGTGTGTCAATGCTTCGGTGGAACTACAACAAGTCGGGAGATTGTGAACAGTTCTTGGTGGTCTGATTAGGTTCAGCATAGAGGTGGTCCCTTCCAAGTTAATCTGCTTAGTTGCTTTCCTAGCCTCAATCGAGATGGTTGCGAGTGGAGCATATTACCGAGCTTGCTAAGTTGCTCTTGGAAACAGCCGAATAGCGCTCATAAGCAGGGTCCATCCTTTGAACAAGTGAGGACTAGGTAGCTCGGACGAAGTAACGGGATACCCGCCTTGGGATTGAAAAATAACCTTTTAGTCGATAAAACAAACCACCTTATAAGGAAGGAGCGAACAGAAGAGGTCGATGGAGATGTGGCGCGTGTGACATTCACGAAAATATTTCTAAAGATTGGAGCGAATAATGTGACAGTAACAATCCATAGTCTGAAACCAATTTGAAGGCAAATTTGGTGCAGGTTTTGGTCAGTTACCCTTGTAGAGTGTAGGGGGCGTAATCCTGAAACCTGAAGGCCATACCCTAAATCAGTACACGAATGATTGCAACAGTACAGAACTGCAGGTGATCGGAGCTAACCAGGAGATCATGTTTTCGGAGCAGTGAAATTTGGAGGGCTCCTCTCTGGAGGATATCCGATGGACTTCTAGTCTAAGATCCCTCTTCAGTGAGATGGGGGCAGGGTGAAACTGGGCCTTCCAAGTTTTCCAAGTTAGAGAAGTATGGACGTCCCCTGCTGTCAAGTTATTTCTTCTTTCTAATTGATCTGTCAAGCTTAAGCAAAGTCTTGCCACGGTTGTTCAGCAGGAGATCGGGGAGTCCTGATAGTCCCCCTGATATGTCGAACAATTCTAGGTCCATGTAATTTATTACCTCGCACTGTCATCCCTATCAGTCGGTAATGGGGTTGGTAAAGTTGTGTAAAAGTGGAGTATACGTCGTTGATGCCCACTACAGTAGATAGTGGACCAACCGCCCGTATCAAATTGAACGCTACATTCGCTCGTTGTCGTCGGCAAGAAATGCTTAGACTCATAGTATCATCGGGCTGAGGTCAATTCAGGAGCTGAGGAACTCAATCCCTTTTTTCTACGGTTTCAATTCTCAATATCGCTGGCGTGGTGCGAACTATGCTGAAGTCGTTGCTACGATTGGCAACATACCCTTCCTGATCGTTAGATTGTCGGATGTCCACAATTTTGCCCTAGAAAACTGCGAATTTCGCCCCTCGAAATGATTCAGAAAATGTGGCAGTCTGCACAAATCCCAAGCTTATGCCCACTACCACAACAATGAAAGTGTACGTGATGTGGCTAATAGGGCAGCGCAACGTTGCAGTAAATTCCAAGTCTGAAACCAGAATGTGACAGCGCGTACGTCTCTAAGTGGTGGCATCATGATTTCCATGCAGGAAGAAGATTTCGAAAGTATGTCGCACGCACCTAATCTCCCCTAACCATAAGATGATTATACGCTGTCAATTTTGTGTTCATGTGGCTTATCGATCCGTCTTTCGATTGCCTACCAGTATGAAATTTGAGGAGAATCAGCGTGGGAATCTGAGAAGAAGACAAACTGAGCACGAATTATACGGATGACTGTGATAGGAATTCTGACATAATACAGAAAGATTTGGATGCACTCAGTAGAGGATCCCTCTCAAACTTCCATATGATTTTCTTTTCCAAGTCTCGGAAATTTGAAACCACAAATATCGTCCCAGTTGATCGGCGTCAGCTGCTCGCAGTTTCCCCTGAACATCATCTTCCTTACCTGAAATAGTTTCTTGCACTCAAACTTTTCATTTTCTCTGGCAGACTCACTCACGTCCATAAACGGCTTGCAGGAGAAGTGAAAGTAGTTGTGGTTGGAAATGGATGCGTGGGGAAGACGAGTATGATTCGGCAGTTCTGCAAGGGCGTGTACGCAAACGAGTACAAGAAAACGATTGGGGTGGATTTTCTGGAGAAAATTCAGTAAGAAGGGACAAGTGAACTCTTCAAGAATCCCGGAGGACAGAAATTTAAACACAGAATACCATCGTTCATAAGATAATCTACATCGCTCTACCAACAAAGCATTTGATCTGCGGATCTACGGAGAGAAACACGAATTCAAGCTTGTCTCTAGAGATATGCGGATGTTCGCATTTCTGCTACTCTGCTTTCTACCTTCTTTGATGGTTGGGGATAGAGGTTAGCCTGAACACGCGTGGAGAGATAAATTTATGATCGGGATTGCACAATTCTACGTGTTTGCAGTATCACGGTCAGAAGAAGAACGTTTGTAACACACCTTGTATATGCTCTTCCAGATTCGTCAGGGGCTTAGACGAGGAAGTCAAGATGATGCTTTGGGATACAGCAGGTCAGGAGCAGTTTCACTCTCTAACTCGGGCTTACTACCGAGGTTGGTCCCGTCGGTTCTTCTCGCCTCCTTGTTCTGATTTCCTCCATTATAAGCACGAGTGTGCTTTACGCTGTCCTTGCCTTTTGTCTTCAGGAGCCAGAGCTGCTGCGTTGTGCTTCTCAACTATCGATAGAGCTTCCTTCGAAGCCATCAGAAGCTGGAAGACGAAGGTATCAACATGTTTGATATGTCTAATTGGAGATTCGAGTGCTTCAGTAGAGTGGGGTAATTTATGCTTTCCCTTGTGATCGATCAGGTTGAAGAGGAATGCGGTCTGGTTCCGATGGTATTAGTTCAAAATAAGGTGGATCTCTTGGAGGATGGAGTTGTCTCCAGGTGCGTGATCTTCAAACTTCAAAGATATCCCATGTCCTCAATATTATAGAAGTTGTCCAGAGATGTGTACGATGAGTGGGGAAGAAAAGCAAACTCGATCCTACAAAAGTCACACAGTTAATCATTCTCATGAGAGCATAATCTGATTGGACCCCTCAAAAATAAAGCTTGAGCCTCATTGAACTTCTAAAGGTTAAGCAGTTGATTCAAAATAACAAGCTATGTAACAACAATAATTATGTAATTACCTCATGACTGACTCCGAAAACAGTCTTAAAACAAAGAAAGGGAGCAATACCGTCAATGACATCTCCAACTCAAACAATTCAGGAAATATAGACGTCAATTCAACATGCATTCTACACGTTAAGAAATATATCAAAAGACTCAAGTCTATTGAGTTATGTTGAGTCTCAAATACTGAGCAACATAAACATCTAATCTCCAGCATTTTATTCTCGACTTGATCTTTTTATCACATACCAAGATGAGCAGGTGTATAATTGTTCTGAGATCGAGTCTGCTATTCCTCCCTCACTCTTCAGAAAATGTGCCCATCTTCAGACGAATTCTGTAATGTTGAGTGTTCACGATAGTGTCTCGAGTTCTCCGTCAATTCGAGGCTTCCATGGTGATGCGCAACTTGAAGTACCTGACAGCTGTTGAATCTCCACGTGGGTAGAAGGGGCAACGGAGGACCATGGGGATTGGATAAGAATCCTTTTCGGACGTCGTGGATCTGACTGTCCAGAGCTCTTGTATTTCTTCACTTAATATTATATGAGGTCTATAGATAGATCGCCGAATCTAGTTCGACTTACCACCCGTGACCGTCAGAAACCGTGATCTCGCTGCACTCTTCTCTGGATACATAGGCACCCCATATTGGAATCAATTCTGTGACTTTGGTTTGTTGTGATAGACAGTTTGGCATCATGATCGACATCACCAGCAGTCACTACAGTACTTATGATGTTTGTTGTGAAATCTTGATCTGAACACTACAGGCAGGAGGCAGAGGACCTTGCCACCGAGCTAGGACTACGATTCTACCGAATTTGCGTCAAGGAGAATCTCTATGTGGCTGATGGTAACCTCTCGTCGACATTGAGCCTTGCTTAGAGAGGTCGTTCTTTCTTGGAGTGGATTTAAATACACCCTTAATCTTCCACTTTGTTATTGCCAGTTTTTGAGTACTTGGCGGAGATGTACCTGCAAAAAGACCTGCGAGTTTACCATAGTCAGTCGAGACCCAATGTTTGTAAGTTTCTCTCTGTCACTCTTATTGATGTTCCCATACACACTGTGCGTGCAATTCTGCTGCGATGACCTTAATCTTTACTCAATGTATTCTGCCTTACCAATATTCCATGTGTAGTATCGCTTTCCAAGGACCACAGATCTGTTCCATGCCTTGATATGCCTGGTACAAACAAAAGATCGTGGCCTCACACTTACGATCACAACGCAGCCAAGGCAGCTGCGGCGAGGGTTGCAACATTCCAGTCACCGCTAGTTGACATGAAGGTGGACACTATGTGTAAAAGATCGAAAGTCATCAACATCAGAAAGAGGAGGCGGCGGCGATTGCAATCTGAGTGCTCGATTCTGTAATGGCTGCAGTCGGGTGCCATCAGCATGACCTTTCATTTTCCACATCTTTCATTCTCCATGTACCGTCTGCATAAATTATAATTGGTCAGTTAGAAGCAAAAAGTCTGCCAAGAACCAAGAAAGTGTAATGAAACGTGACCAAGCCCTTCCCGATATGCCGTGCTTTTGCATGGGTGGATTCAAAGCCCCGTTTCAATCCAAACAAGAACTCAACTAAGAATCACGTCAAGTCACATTGCTGACGTCGCGTGCATTCATCGGTGCTTCAGTCAGTGACCCCCTTTTCCACTCTATCTGAGAGTCAAAAACATAACATGCTGATATTAGACTGCTCGATCAAATCAAGCGTAAACACTCCACGGAAGCAGTTCATCATGTTTCCTTTTCGCGAAAGGTAACCCATCCACCTAAACGTAAGGCTTTCAAAATCAGGATCGCCTCTCCGGTCATAAAAAATTTCTGAAGTTTAACGAGCAACTTTACGTGCAGACCCGAGCAATTTACTTCTCGAACACATTATAAAATGCTCTAAGTCATCAGGTTCTAAGTGAAGATAATAGAGATCAGACACCAACTCTTGAACTGTATGTTAGTCTTTCAACCATGGCTCAACTTCTCTGACGATTCTTCTCCAACAAACACTGTAAGGTGTTCATGCTTATTGACTACATGCACGGCCGGGGAGATGAGTCCAAAACGCCCAACTTCAGCTGTTGGATTAACATGTACCCTTGAACAGCAGGTGTCCCGCTGAGACCCCCTTCCTGGACACGCAGTTTAGTTTTGTAGAAGAAACACAAAACCCGGAAAGCAAAAAAGAGTACAAAGCCCCTTGCTCCGAGCTCGGAGCCAAGAGGAACAGGACAACAAACCAAAGCCAAACTAAAAATCCCCAACCCACACCGGGGGAGGCCACACAAAAGACCACCGAAAAGCAAACGGAAGACTACTGCTGAACCGTGTGATAGAGATCCTTTGATGGAATGTCAGAGGAAGAGGTCCTAGACGTGAAGGGGTACCCTTGCCGGTGCACCCTGTCTATGTAGACCCCAAGCCAGGGATGCTGCGTCCAAGGGTGAGGACCTAGACTCGAGAGGTACTTTCTCGCTGTTGTGCATCTATGTAGACCCGAAGTTTGGGAACGCTTGAATGTGAGTAATATTCTCTAGCTAAAGTAGGAGGTGAACATGGTTTGGGAGATCATCTATAGCCCGTCTCCTATGTGAAGAACCTCTGGCCCCATCCCTAAGTAAATATCAAAGTGGTGATGAAGATGCACAAAAATTTACACAACTAGAGGAACAAAGGTATAGGAGCGGGCCATGATGCATAATGATCCTACTTTCCTTGAGTTGCAATGGCCATTGTTGCCCCTGCCATGATGCATAATGATCCTCCTTTCCTTGAGTTGCAATGGCCATGGTTGCCCTTGCCTGAACTCTTGCTCGAGCTAGTGTTTTTGCTTGAAGGAGGTTCGCAAAGTACAAATACAAAGTACGCCGACAATATGTGAATGTGGCAATATCTGCTCTCACCCGACGTGGAGGTAGTCCTAGTAAGTCTACCAACAGCTTGATCTGTACTTGAGATTGTGTAGATTGGAGGAGCTGAGCCATTGTACCTTGGATGACATTGTGAACTCTAGCAGGCTCTCCTCCTATAGCACACCGCAATACATGTATGCCATGTGTATCATATGAGGACCCACAAGTACACCTGAAGGTAGCCTTAGCAAGCCTGGATGAGGGAGGCCAAGACAAAGACATAGTGCTATAGAGAACTCCTCATACGTGAAACAAAAATCACCTTTGTAGGAAGGTATGTGCGGGCAAAGTAGGAAGCACAAGAGAGATAGCAACATACTAAGATGGAGTAGGCTACCTATGTGTTCCCCAATCTTGGGAGTAAGTGAGCATGGGTTGTGGCCGGTATCAGAGTGTCCAAGATGAATGTGCTACAAAGATCTTCCGCACCCAATGGAGATCCTAAAACTCTCATGCCTCCATTGGAGAATTAAAAGTCCTTGGGGGGGGGGGGGGGGGGGGGGGGAATAGCACATGGACTCCACACATTGCATTTATGAGTCTGGACTCGTAAACCCAAGGTCTTTAGGCTGCACATGAAAGCCACTACCGCTTGTACCACATCCTCCAAAAGGCCTAAGATATGGTATCATCTGAGATGGATGGAAAGAAACATGATTGAAAAGCAACTAGGACCTCTTGTAAAGCTTAGTAGTGGGCTATGGCAAAAAGAGGTCCTCCTAGGGGATCTCCTTGCCGTGCACCTTGTGCAGATGCCAACTGCGTGAAGTCTCTTGTGGTAGTATGGTGACTATACAACAGAGAGGTCTCTATGCAATAGAATGCGCAGATAAATAAAATCAAGGGGGGATCCAATCCCCTACAAACCAAAGAGCACAAAACAAATTTGGGCAAGATATGGTATTGAAAGCATTTGAGACATCCACTTGGACAAACTCCTAGTTACGGTGGAGATCCAAGGATGCTTTATGCAAGCAATAACCATCTTGCAACCACCTAGGGTGGCAATAGAAAACTGATGTGGAGATAAAAACAAAGAGAAAGAGTCTCAAAGCTGCAAGTGGATGAAACATGAGACTAAATAAAGAAATACATCCCCAATAGCAATAAGGCAAATATTGGAAGTCTCCTTTGATAAAGCAAGGAAAGTAGATGCACCAAATAGATAGGCTGCTCTAGGGAGCACCATACCCAAAGCAATATGTTGACAGGAAGCAAAAAGGAGAGGAAAACCTAAATCTGATGTGTATGGAGAAAAATCACATTGGTGCTCAAAGTCTAGTCCATATGGCCACGTGCTGGAAAGCATGGAGAATGCAATAAAGCATGAGCAAAGATGGACTCAGTAAGGTGAAGCTCCTCATTAGGCTTATAATTGTGAAGGGAGGAAGGAAGATCCTCCTTGGTTTGAGGATGGAGCAAATGTAATGCAGATAGAGTATCTAAAGAGAAGGGTGTTGGCCAAGAAGGAGCTAGTGCCTAGGCTGCACATCTATACTCCCTTGCTTGGCATAACATCAAGGAGCAATAGAGACATTGATGCTCCAAGGGAGGAGCGTGCAACTATGAGGACTTTGCAATCATCCTACTTGTTGCTTGTGCTCAACTGGTATACTCATCATGGAGAGCAAACCAGTCTCTCCTCAAAAACCTATGTATCCTAGAGGTCACCTCTTGGTGTCCAAATCCACCTTCATGTGCCGGTAAGAGTAGAGTCCATTGTGGGAGAGAGCTAATAAGGTCCATGTAGATACATCTCTTCCCTATTCATCTACTAACCTAGCTTGCAATAATATAGAGAGTGTGGAGCCCACCTACTGTCATAGTGGCATTGAAATCCTTATATACATACAAGGTGTAGGTAACATTGGTAAGAATGCCTAGATGGGATCTAGAGAGTGTAACCAAGAGTAAGAGTTTGGTGGAGCTTGAGAAGAGGGCATGCGTACAAAGGGATTGGGTGGAGGAGGTGGAGTGGTAGCCTCTACCCACATACTTAAGTATATGGCACTCCCATAGTGTTGGGCCAGACCAATGTCTACCCATGGGCAATCTGGGCAAGATTGTGTAGGTCGTTGGTGTATAAAGGTGTGCTAAGTGCACCAAAGGAGAGATGTGGCTCTATGGTGGAGGTGGATCTAAGAACTTGAAGGAGGGATGTGATCATGTGGTGGTAGAGGGAATGTAGAGAGAGAGAGAGAGGGAGGGAGGGAGGGAGGGAGGGAGGGAGGGCTAAGAAGGAGCTCTAGAAGGGGTCCTCCACAGGAGAATCAAGCAAGGTAGGTTACTCCTTTGAGTAGAGAGGAGGGTGTGGTAGGGGACTAGAGGTGAAATTATCAAGTGCTTGGACCACAATAGGAGTAGGCTGATAGATGTGATGTCGGGATTTACTTCCTCGACACGTATAGGAGGTATGTGGTGCTAGATTAGGAGCCTCACTTGTCATAGTCCCTCTAGCTACTTGTGCCCAAGAGCAAAGTGGAAGCATTGTAGGATGGTCTATGGAAGGAGTACCTAAAACTATGGAGACAAGTAATACCACGTAGCTACAACTAGAAACATCCAAGACCACCAATGGAGAGCATGAACTAGAGATAACATAGAACTAGATGGAGAGAAACCAACGTCTTGGTAGGAGAAAATAAGTTAGGAACAAACATGAGAAAGACGGGAGAAGGACATATTTTTGATCCAAGGGTATTCCTCCTCAGCCTCCAAATGCACCTCCCGGGACAACTCCAACACCCCGAATGAACAGCTTGTATGAATGCCCCATAGCCCTCTTCCCCAAATACTATGCAATAGCTCTCAAAAATGCCTTTGGATGTTCACACCACAAACTTTGGAACTCTTGCAATACACCGTCAATCAAGCCTTGCTTTGCCACTCGTGAACCGCTTGTATGAATGCCACATGGCTCTCAACCCCAAACACTCTGCAGTAGCTCCCAAACGCGCCTTTGAATAATCACCCCACAAATTGTGGTCCCCAACTGTAAATTGTAAGCACCTAAACAAGTGGTGTGGTAGTTGGAAATTCAAAGCTCATATAAAGGGGAAGCTTGTGTGACTGTGATCTATTTCTGCCTTCGCCGTTATACTCTAAAGCCCCTGCCATTATGCTTGGCCAGCTCTTGTTCTATGATGTCAATTTTACTGGTTGTTGGTCTTGCCTTTTCTGCTATGTGTCCTACCTTTGGAAAGCTTGCAACACACAGTCAAGCCCTGCTATGACACTCGCTTCCGCGATCACTACCCTGATCCTTCTTCAGTCTTGTAGTTTACCCGTGACAGTGTTGGTTTCTCTAATTCTTGGTTTAGCTATGCTCACCTACATTCTGGACTTCCTGTCATAGTCAACTGTGCCCGCTTGGGAGTACTACAGAAAGAAAAAGCCTAAGGACTGACAAAATGTGCACTCTTGCCACAAAATACCACCACAACAGAGAGCTTTATACGTGGCTAATTGCAAAGTCAAACAACCAAAGATTTCTCTTTTTCTCTCTGCGGGTCGATACAAACTCTGTGTCGAAAATTGGAGAACCAGGTAAGACCTAACGCCTACCATCACCCGTTAGTAGGTGACCAAGTAGCACCTCCTCACTCTTATCCTAGTGAAAGTGCATCATGAATGCCTTGGAGAACCACCTTACTAGCACTCATAGGGTGCATGTGTTCTTGTTAAGCACATCCTTCCTCCCCAGGTGTAACATACTAAGGAACTCTTAGATCTCTTGCAACTAGAAACCATTGCACTAGAAATAGTGGACTGGAGAAATCCCATCCAAATTAGACCTTTATCTACTGTTGGAAGTTTCACCATAGTTGTGGCCGGTTTACATAGCTCCAATTTTTGTACCCTGTTTGTTTCAGGGCTACGGCCACACAGCAAGTAGCAGAAACCACTACCTCCTTCCGAGCTACCCACACTTATAATGTTTTTCTATTTTCCTCTACGTCTTCCCCTCAACTACTATAACTGAGCTAATGTTGCTATATCCACGCACTGTAACTGCTTTCTAACATTCGGAAGTCTAACTATTGCTGGCCATGGACCCAAATTTCTCAATAGCTCACTTGAGTCTCCATGGCCAGCCTTGCTTCCGCCCCACGCCACACCCAAATAGTAGTGGAGCTAGTGGTAGCTACTCCAAAGCGTTGCCATAGTTGTCGCTAATTTCCTTAGCTGGAAACTCCATATATGGTTTGTATCAAGAGGGGCGGCTGTTTAGCTAGCCGGGATTCCGCTAATCCTTGTTCCTAACAACCTAACATTTCATTTTTCTTTTTCTACTTTTTTCCCTTGTAGCATACTTCAGATAGCGTGTGTCCTTTGTTTTAAGGTAGCATGTGTCCATTTTTTTAACAAAGAGCATTGGGTGGTGCAATCCATAGGAAAAAAATCACTATAGGTGCAGATGCTCTAGTAATTTGTAGACCTTATGACTTGCATAGCTTGGATATCTTAGGTGCGGTAGGTACATTTCTCATATAGCTACTTTTGGCCCCATTTTACCTCTTTTGTAGTGCGGGCTTGATGGGGCCTTCACATCCTTAATGTGTTCTATGTGGTTTCCTTTTTCTCAATCTCTTTCCCAAACAACCACTCCAATTGCCGCAACTGCTGCTACATCCTCGCAGTGTAGCTCATTGCAAGCATTTGGAAGTCTAAGTACTGCTCGCTATGGTTCACCATACAGCTGTCTTTTTTGATCATCTTTGTTTATGATTTTTCCTTTCCTCTCCCCACTCTACCACTTTGCTATATCTCTCAGGTCCCACTTATCATACTCCGCCACTTTGCCAAGTTTCTCAAATCTCACTCTGTACTTTGCCAGTGTCTCGAACCCCACTCCAAAACTTAATTGTATTTAAAGGTTAAACACTCTCTTCAAGTCGCATTCGACTTTTCAGACTTCAAGCTTAATCACTCCCCTCTACTCACGTTCGATGGCTACAATATCTCTCAACGGCTTTTGTATTTGCATAGCGTCGGCATCTAGCTCCGCCATAGCCCATTCTAGTTTAGCCTTTCTTGAGAAGAACTCGACACTATTGGCACGAGCTTACCAAAACTGTCACAATGTGCACTGCCCCTCGCCTTTCCTCATGAGGCTTGTTAGGGATGGTTTATGAGCACCTTAGAGATTTCTTCTAGGCAGATCATCCTTCTAGTGGTTTTACCAAGTTGTTTCAGGTGGTTGTAGCAGTAGCGAGAGGAGACATTCCTATGTCTGTTAGTTGGGTGTTAGGTGCTAGTTGACTTCTCGCAATCAAGAAGGACACGGGAGGCATTAGACCGATTGCTATTGGAGAGATCTTCTTGCGTTTGGTCAGTCGTACCATTGTCCTTCAGCATCGTTCTCACTTTTGACAGCACCTTAGTCCACATCAGTTTGGAGTAGCTACACTTGGAGGATGTGAGGCTATATCTCTAGGCATTAGAGCACTCCTAGATATCCATCCGGAATGGGTCGTCTTACAGGTGGATGTTGAGAACGCTTTTAATAGTGTCTCACGTGCATCCATCTTTAGAGAGCTTAGGGAGGCTTGTGGATCCTTGGCGAGTCTCATTCCTTTTGTGCGGTCTTTTTATGGCTCTCCTGCTTCCCTTTACTACCAGCATGGTGGTTCACATGAGGGAGTCACCGTCTTGGAGTCAGCTGTTGGTACACGGCAAGGAGATCCTTTTGGGGGGGGGGGGGGGGGGGGGGGGGGCCTTATTTGCCATGGCTCACTTTAGAGCTCTCCTATCTACTACTTTGGCCATGCCAGGTTGTGTATTTCCCTCCTTGGCAAATGATACACACATTGTAGGACCTATAGATCAGATTAGGCAGGCCTTTGACTACTTGACTACCAAGCTACATCTAGTAGGCTTGAGAGTCAAGGTGTCAAAGTGTAGGGCATGGTCCCCTTTAGGTATCCCTCCCCACCTTGAGCTTCCAGAGGGGTGTATCACATCCACATATGGACTTCGTGTTCTTGGAGTGCCAGTAGGATCGGAGGATTTTGTCACACACTTCTTGGACGCTGCACTTGCAGAGGATGTTCTCCATGTGGATGACCTTCCATTACTAGGAGATCCGTAGGTTGTATTTGGTATACTCTCTTCCAGTATTGCTCGTCGACCATCCTACCTCATCCGTACAATTCCCCCATCACTGTCCTTCCTATCATGTTTGAGAGCATTTGATAGGTAAATTATGGGAGTCTTTGGTGATATTATTGGACCAGGGACTTTGGAGTGTGTGATAGGGGATTTGGCACGTAGATAGACGGCTCTATCGATCTCATGTGGTGGGGTTGGCTTGCTTTCTATGGAGGAGATGGCACCTATAGCATTTTTGGGTAGTTGGGCTCTCTCGGCACCCCTACTTTCCTCTCATTTTGTGGTTGCTGATAGGCCGGTTTGGAGACTTATGTGATAGAGGTGGAGGGAGGATCCTTTTCTCTCCAGGTGTTATTGTGGCAGACGAGAGATAGTCTATCCCCACAAGCACGAGAGGGTTTTCCACCGTTTGCTTCACTATCGTCAGATTGGACTAGAAGTCTACAATCTTCCTTGATGGAGCGATAGTGTGAGCATATGCTACATTCTCTCTTAGTTGACTCGTCCATTCCTCATGCTACTAGAGCACGTCTATGCTCTTGCTCCGGCAAGGGTGCAGGCTCGTGGATCCTAGCTCGACCATGCATTAGGGCTTTTTGACTCGCACTCGCTACTTTCAGCTACCCATGATGCCATTAGAGACATAGTGTTTGCTATGGAGCGAGAGAGTGGATACTTGGCTTGGAGAGAGCGTTCGTATGCGTTGCAGACGACATGTGTCAGGGCAGACTTATACTTGGTCTGAGATGATCAGGTGACGGTAGCGGATGTCGTGGTCACGGACCCTACGCGGGATACAGTTTTGGAGAGAGTGATTACCCATCCCCCTGGATGGGCGGCGAGTGAAGTAGCAAGTCGCAAGGTCTCCGAGTATAGGGGCATGCAGCGAGGTCACCTCTTTGTTCCTCTAGCCTTGGAGTTATATGGAGCGATGGACACGACATTTGACACATTTGTCAGGGAGTGTGCGAGAGCTTATCATGTTAGGCGTCAGGGGGTACCACTCTCACTCTCATACTTTGTAGCATATTTTAGACACCGTGTGTCCATTGCTCTACATAGGGCAGTGGCTGGTGCAATCCATAGGAGAGCAATCACATTAGGTGATGTTTCTTCGGATGCTCCAGTTGTGTGTAGACCGTACGACTTGCATAGCTTGGATATCTTAGGTGCGGTAGGGCAGATTTCTCATACAGACTCTATTGGGGCTTAGCCCCATGTTACCTTTTTTGTCTCTCCCTTGTACGGCTTGATGGGTCCTCCCATCCTTCATTTTTCCTACGCGTTTGCCTTTTATAAACTGTCACAATGTAGTTTCCACATTTTGACATTAGATGTTCAGCATGCATAGGTTGGATCATCACATAACGCAAACATAGACGGTGCTTTCTGTTCTATCTTGTAACAGCCACTTGATCATGAAGTAGTGCATGCACGTCTCTAAGGCTAATACTATGTGCAATATAAGTTAGATATCTCATCACACCGTTACATTTACACCAGAAAGAGAAACATCCAAATAGATTAGAAAACAGGTTAGTCTCTTGACAAGATAGACATATAATGGTAAGTACTACGAGAGCTACACCCAAACAAGATGCATCCTCAGCCAAATTGCTAAACCAAAGTGCTAGGAACCTCGTTCAACCTGGTAACTATGAATGTCCTTTGCTCTAACCGATTGTCTGTTACATGATTGTCTTCGTTGTATTACTCTACTCGGATTATCCAGATTATATCACTCTGTTGGTGACAGATGAACCTAAACTGTCCCTCCCACTTAAATAAATTCATTTGTCAAACTGAACCACCACTTCAAACACCCATTCAGATATAAAGAGTTCTTAGGGTAGGTTTTTAATACTCAACCCCAATTTAAGTTTCATTTTTTCCAATCCAAACATGTGTAGGAAACCTTCATCTGAAGGATACTCGAGGCTCCACCATGAGAAACCTCAGTTTTTGGTCTTCAACTAATTTCTGTCAGTTAAGATCTGTATGGTTTGTATCTTGTAGAATATAGAGACATTATGTGTAGTTTGGTTGTTTGCTTTCCTTTTAAATTAGTTTTCAAAGTTTGATACGCACGCAAAAATAACATTGATTTTTGTAAAACACACCCGTAGGGTATATCAACTCACGTGTTACTCTTCTCGATCATCATCTTCAGAAGAAGTAGCAAAATAAGTGATTCAAAGATCATATTTAAAGTAAAAGGGAGTGATTGTAGAAGAATTCCTCTAAAATATGCTTTGTAAATGAAGATCTTGTTTTGGGAAATAGAAGAATTTATAGTTATTGATAGACACCGGGTCTTATGATGAACCAAAGTTTCTATATACATTTGGTTTTAAAATATCATATGTAAAAGAACAGTCCTATTTAGAGATTCTAATTTCAAGATAAATATTAAAAATACTTGTAATGAGAAAATTAGTTACTTTTACATCCTTAAGTAATAGATGCAGCTAATCATTGCATTTAATCAAAAAATTGGCTGGACAGATCTTCCCGACATTGTACTGTTAAAACCTACACTTTCATCTCTAATTCTTTAACTTTTTTTGTATTTTATATAACTTATCAAGTTTTGTAGATAATGAAGATAATCAGATACTCATTGGTGCTCAAGTCCTCATTTATTCAAATCTTTATTTTTGGTACTCAATGATTAACATAAGTGATGAAAATTTTGATTATAGTTATTATCTTCAATTTACACCTACAACTTCCTCTTGTGCGAGTGACTAATCCTTAAAAATATTGGATAGATATCCTCATTGAGTGATTTGAGTGATTGAAATGAAAGTAGCAGTCATAGACCAACTAATGATTTCTACTTAGTTTAGTGGATGGTTGACTCTCATATTCATATATATATATATATATATATATATATATATATATATATATATATATATATATATATATATATATATATATATATATATATATATAGGTGTGTGTTTCATTAATTCTCAATTTCAATGACAAATTTTAAGCTTTTATTTGACTTCACCTAGCCTTAATGAGCCTCACCAAGGATCAGCAAAACTAGTTAAAGCCAAAATAAGATAAATGTTTTGTAACATATTATATGGTATAAGAGCAAAGCTATTAGAGCAAAGCTTGCTAGAGGATTTCAGTATTAATTAGCCTTCTTGAGCTAGCCTTCACAACCCTTGATTCGCTTTGATAACTCTAAAATTTTTAATGTTTGCCTCAACTTAGATGCTGATTAGTTATCAGTAAGATCATTTATAATTTCAATTCTACCTAGCATTTAGATGTTTTGGACTCATCATCCTCTCCCATTACTTTATACTTAGTTGTATATTTTCTCATTATCATATTTGGACCCTCATTCTTTCTTATCACCTCACACTCATCTATATATTTTCATATTATTAATGAAAATTTAGGACTAGTTTTTTCTTATAATATATTAATATCTAATCTTTTTCTCTTTGCGAGATGTACAATAGAAGCTCATAGCTCAAAAAGTCTGTTTTATAAGCTTTGAAGCATATACAGAATAGTATAAAGTCAATTGATTGGAATTTATTACGATCTTCCTACCGTGTGTTCTTTTACATCTCTATATTCTAGTTTTAAAGATTCATATTTAAGAATTATATAAAAGTTTAAAGTTTTATTATTAGCATGCAAGTCTATATATCCTGCTAAATGTAAAATTAATACCATATTATCTTATTGTTTTTCTTACTTTATGATTCTTGTGTATGTTTACTTTTCTTTAAATGTATTTGTTTCTTGAAATATATATTTTTATTTACTAAACTAATGCTAAAAGAATTTGAGGCCGAGAAGATGATCAAATTCTCTCTTTGATCCCCTAGTTCATGACAACTTATTTACTCCCGACTTATCCAATATGCAGTGTTCCTCCATCTTTCTTTCTACCTTATCTTTTATTATAAGAAGC